>CM046660.1:158002867-159357253 GCA_025594165.1 Tamias sibiricus | reverse complement strand
GAAAGTTCCTGTAGCCTTAGTGATGTTGAATATCAGCAGAAAGGTCTTATCATGTATATTGGAAAGGTCTCATTGTGTATATTGAAAATCCCATCATGCATTTCCATGCTGAGCTGAAGCAGTGTGATTTTCTCGCTGGCAGGCCATTTATCACTTCCTACCGGCCATCAATAATTGATTAGGGAGATTGGATTCAGCACAATGCAGATCAGCCAGTTTGATCAACATGGAATACAGTTTATGTCAAAATGTGGTAACCCTTGAATTTGTCTGCTCTCTCATCTTTGATAGACTGTCTAGGGATTTCACTCACTCCTTTAGTATTAGAGAAGAAAAGAAAGAATTGGGCAGAGGGAAAATAACCAGCTGGTTCTGTTTATGCCGATGTCCTTAAAACTATTTGCTACTGACAAACTGTTTTTAATCCTTACCTAAAACCAAAGAGCGAGAGGATGCTTTGAATCAGGGAGCCAACTCCATGGTCATTTTAGGGCAGAACCTCCAGCCCAGCTCTTAGATTCCCAGGAGTGTGATGCAGATTCTCAGACTGATTGCTTTTCCCTTCAAATATTGCCAGTATCCTCTTTCACTCCTAATTTCTGTTTTCACAAAATCCTGCTTTTAGAGCAGTATATAGTTTCTCCATTGTCTGTGCTAAAGCTAAATGCACAGGTCATTTGTTTTAAGGGTCCACTGGTCATCATGGCCGAGAAACAGAAAATAAAAGTCATAAATGTGAGCAAGCTACAATGAGTACAGACTTCTAAAACCTCCTCTTTGTGATGCTTCAGGGCTTTTTGGTCCTGATTCCTTTCTTATAAAATGGTGGGTGGGGGGAGTGCTTCTATCTGCTGATTTTAGTTCTGCAGGCAGAGTTTACTATACTTCTCCTCTTCTCTGGATTTGTATTGAGAGAAATTCATCTCTTCTTATAGTGACTCTGGGACAAAAACCTGAACAATCACTTAGCAGGGAACAATAGGGACCTCCACACACCCTTATCTCAAGTGGGCAATTTGCTTTTCTGAGGCATCTTCATCAGGAGGAAAAATTGAAGAAAAGGTAAAGACAGCCCATATTGATAGTCTTGACTAGTGCCAGACCAGTCTATGTGTTTTAAATGGAATAGCTGATTCATTCCTCATGGAGGCTCTAGGCAGCAGAAAGATATGTATCCTCTGCAAGTTAGATGATGCAACTAAAGTGGGGGATGTTCTATCCTTCAATTGTTTGTGGAATGTGAAGGAGGTGCATGTGGACCTGGAGCCGGTATCCCAACACCACTAGATCCTGCTCCGGTCACAGACTTTCCCACTCTACTGAGCCTCTTCCCTGTATTGGAAGATCACTTTTTGGTATTCTCACTTGGCCAATTTTTGTATGAAGATATAAAGAAGGAAGTCCTCAACACTGATTAAAAATGAATATACTATCTCCTTTCCCTATAGACCCCAATTTCTTTAAATATTTTTCTGTGTGGGACACCAAGAGTCAGTTGGTGTAGGGCTGGGGCTAGTGGCTTCTTAAGAACAAGGTTTTCAGGTGTTTGACTGCCCTGCCCTTCTCACCTTTCCCCTTCCCCTCTTTCTGAAAAGGGTTCCTGGGAGGGGCTGAGGTCACACCGCCACTACCAACCTTAACCAGGTCCGATCACAACCAGTGGAGGCCTACAGTAAAATCATTTTCTCTTGAGTTCAGCCAAAATGATCTCTTCATATAAATAACATAAAAGAAAGGTTTGGCTCCTTTCAGAATTGCACCTTTAGAGAAATCAACAAACTTTTGAGTTCAAAGATTGCCTGAGGCTTTTTAAATAATTTTTATCCATTCACCTAGGAAGTAAGAGACGTTACATTATTACTTCCGTTTTGTTCAGCTTTGTTTTTACAATATGACCAAGGGCTTAAGTTTTCCCTTGATGCGCTCCTCTAACTGCCAATAATGTCCACAGGACATAGAAGTGTTTCTCAAAGACATGTGGACGCTGTGTATCCTGAACAATGTTTCAGGTGTACATCTTTCTTACCTCTCTGGCCTCTAGCTCTTCTCTCTCTCAGTCCCCTCACCCCCCCCCCCCGTGTGTGTGTGTGTGTGTGTGTGTGTGTGTGTGTGTGTGAAATAAGCTAATCACTGATACTGAATTGTGATGGAGTCAGACCTCCTCCCTCCTGAATTTTATCGGAAACCTCAAGAAATATCTGCTGCCTAAACTTGTGAGAAAAAGGAAAACATTTACTGCTATAAAAATAACTTTGGGTATTTGAAAGCATAAACAGCAAAGGGGAAAATGAACTATAGTTGTCTCTCTTTGTTTAAAAGGTTGAAATGTACCTAGAAATTCATATAAAATGTAGGAAGTGAGATGAATTCACAACAGATACAGATTGACTTAGGAGAAAAGTGTGAATATTAAGCAAATGCAGAAGTTACTGGGAAAATTAAATTGGGATGCAGATGAAGTTTATTTACAGTATTATTCAAGAAAGAATAATATTCAATTAATGGGTTCCTGCTATGCAGGGAAACTAGTATTAAACACTGAGGTTATAGAAGTGAAACATAACAGCATTTTCCTTGAAATTACTCACTAACTCATGAGGAAGGAAGACAAGAATATACCTAACCAATAAAATATGGTGGTATATGATGGATGAGATACACACTGTACATGAACAACCCCTCATTTAGCCAAGGAGAGATGGGGAGATTTGAAAGAGATGTGTTCAAGGAAGCAGTGGGCAAGTGAAAAAGTACCAAGGAGGGTAGGCAGAGCCTCATAGGCAGAGTGAAAAGGGTAGACATCAGTCCAGGGACACGCGTGAGGGAAGCGCATTTGCAGAAAGCTTCAAATTGTTACTTGTGATTAAACAGAGGCTCATCATTCAATCCAGTACTCTCACTGCTAGCTATTTATCACACCAGTTTGAAACATGTGCACAAATATTTATAGAAGCTTTAGTTATGATTGCAAAGATTCAGAAGTAACTAAGACGCTTTTCAATCAGTGAATAGACCATGGCCTCTCTATACAATGAATTAATATCCAGTTCAGTGATAGAAGAAGCAAACTATGAATTCACACCACAGTACATGTGAATGAACAAAGACAGTATAAAAAGACTATACGTTGTATGGTTCAATTCATACTGTCTGGAAAAAGCAGATTTACAGGGATAGAGACATATTTGTGGCTAATAGGGGAAGATACTCAACTAGGAAAGTACATAGGATTTTTTAAGGTGATGACAAAATACCCAAGGACTATAATGGATAGTATATGATCATATACATTTTCCAAAGCCCACAGAACTTGATAGCATAAGGAAGAAAACTTACTATATGAATAAAACAACTGAGAGAGAATCCAGGATGGAATGCACTGTGACAAATAAATCTGTGACAACTTCAGTGAAAATGTATCTTACCTAAGTTGCCTTGAAAATGGTGCTTTGACTAGAAACTGTAAGGCTAACAGACAGTGATGGATGTTCATATTAACACTATAGTCTAATTGATGAAGTAGTATATCATGGAGATATATGTTTAAAATCCTGAAACTGCTTTACAAATATACTGAGATTGAACAAATAAATTAGAGGATGGTGGGTGGTGGGAGAGACACAATATCTCATCGGTAGAGATGGGAGCTAAGAATAAGCAAAGGGGAAAGGGGAAAAGCCTAGGAACCATTAGGTGCAGGAGCAGATTCAGTGACATTCTATATTAAGCAGATTCTTAATATAGAACCACCAGTATGGACTCATGCTTAAATGCTTAATATAGAACCAGAAGAACATAAAAACAATTGCAGATATGTGTTTATATGGCTTAGTAGTCATAAATACACTTACTAGTTCTGTTCATTAAGACAGCCTAGACTCAATGACACCTAGCTAGCAAGAACACATATGGCAGTTAGACTTTAATAACTGATACCATTCATCAGTAAAAGAAACCAGGGTTCCTTGGTTTTAAGATTGGGGCAGGAAGGTACAAGATCCTGGAGCATCTTATAATGCCAGAAAGTAAAAAAAAAAAATAATAATAATATTTAAAGAGCCTCAGAAATTAATCTGAAAGCTCTCCAAGGCCAAAACTGGAATAATTTGAAGACAATAAATAATGCTGTTCTGCAATATAACTTAGTATATTAAATAAATATCAATTATACTGATTAAATAAATGGTTGAATAAAATAAGTAAACGGGGTTAGAAGACATATATCTCATAAACCTAAAATCCCAGATCATTTTTATAAACACTATCTATTCAAGAGTGAGAGCTTAACAGTCTCTCCCACCCCCTGAGCATGGGCTGCCTTTTCCAAGAATAGAGTATGGAAAAGCAGACAGTAGGGACTACTTCACAGTGGGAAAGCTTGCCAATACTCTCTCGGTCAATGATCAGGTTTTATGTCATCACACATAAGCCACATGTGGTATGGCCCCAACAGGATGTGATAAGAATGGCACTTCTATGATCTTCCTCCCAAAATTCAAAATTCTATCTAACTATGCAAAATACATCAGACAGATCCAAACTGAGGGCATTTTACAAAATGCATGACTATTCCTTAAAATTTCCAAAGTCATTTAAAAATGAGGAAAATAAGAAAGTATCACTGTCCAAAGGAGGCTGAGGACACATGATAATTAACAACCTAATGTGGTATCCTGAATGAAATCCTGGAACAGACAAAAATAAAAAAAAGACATTATAGAAAAATCAGTGTTCTCCAAATAAATCATGGACTTAGTAGATTAATAAGGACATAAAGATCTTGTTTCCTTAGTTGTGACATTTGTACTATAAAAAATTTCAGGTGTTAAAAAATGGCAAATGGGGAGCTAGTTAAGGGATATACAGAAATTCTGTATAGTCATTGCAATTTGTCCATAAATCTGAAATTATCCTAGAATTTAAAGTATATGTGTACATGTATATGCTTACATGCTACTCATGGTGAGTTACCAACTCTTGTAAAAATATGAAGAAGATGGGAAGCCTGGGTCCTGGAGGGGTCTGGTATGTGGTGGGAATTTATCATAGATTTGTGAAGGATTGATATAAGATCAAAGACCTTTATAGTGGGACATCATTCACGTGGTATCCCAAATGAGAGATCCTCATCTAAATTAGTAGTTGTGGAGTCAGAAAAGCAGAATTGACATAACTCAGTTACCAAATGATGGGAATCAAGGAAAATAAAATATTTTGGAAGGATCCCAGATTTCTTGAGTGAGTGAGCAGGGAGTGTTTATTAAGCCAGGATGACAGGGAAACAAATGTTTGCAGAAAAAGATCAGAAAGTATTCCATTTTTTAAAGTGCTTTGTTGGAACTGGCCTTGAGAAAGCTAAGAGGAGGTTTTCTGTTTTCCTAAGACAACTGTAAAAACATATTCTTTTCCTTTCTTTCCATCTGTGCATTCTCCATCCCATTCATGCACCCGGGATCCATGTCTGTTCACTGTCTCTGCTAGTAAAATTTGTCCTCAACTAGATACCTGCTTGGAAAGTATCCAATACATTATTTCATGCAAAGGGAAGAAATAGTTTAATGGAACATTATTTATAAATATATCTAAACCATATTTAAAAATATATCTGAAGTAGGAAGAAGCTAGGAATGAATAGGGCTGGAGCCCTTAGGATATTGTTGGACACCAGCATAGCTGTGCACTTCCTGTCTGGAGTTGTGATGAGGAGGGCCTCTAAAGGGAGAAACTCAGTCATCCAAGTAGCAATCTAAATGTAAGAGGAGCCAAATGCTACATGGGGCAGGAAAATGTGCAAAAAGAAAAGGTCTCAAAGAGGTCTGGCAAAAGTCACAGAAAACAGCTAAATGCCATTGGGTTTTTAAAAATACCTTCCATGTTCCACATACTCATCTCACAAACACTTGTTAAGCCTTCTGTCCATCGTGCTCCACTTTAGAAAATTTGGTAGGACAGTGAGTTGAACAGATAATATAGCTTCTGTCATAGAGCTTACATGCTAGTGGAATGACAGAGATAATGTACAGATAAATAAAATTAATAGTTTGCAAAGTACTGTGAAGAAATTGTAAAGATGATATTTGAACCAGAACTTGATGGGTAAAAATGAAGAACCCACTGAAACATTGGGGACAAAAGCATGCAATTCATTTTGTTCAATGTTTTAGGCAGAGATAGGGAATGATGTCATTTAGTGCTCTTAACATAAGCTCTTCCATTAAATTCTCAAAACAGTAAGTGCTAGGGTTACTTCCATTTCATTTATTAGGAAGCTGGAAGTTAGACATTAAATAACTTGCACATTACTTACTATGGGATGAATTGTTTGCTCCCAAACGTCACATGGTGAAGTAAGTCCTAACTCCTAGTACCACAGAATGTAGCTATATTAGGAGATGACACTTTTAAAGATGTGATTAAATTAAAATAGGTCCACTAGATTATCTTAATCCTACCTCACTGACGTCCTTATAAGAAGTGGAAATTTGGGCACAGGAACACATTAGGGGTGCCCCTGCACAGAAGAAAGACCAGGAGAGGACATAGTGAGAAAATGGCCATCTACAATCCAGAAGGGAGGCCTCAGAAGATGCTAAATCTACCAACACTTAGTTCTTGGATTTCCAGCTTCCAGAACTGTGAGGAAATAAATTCTAGTTGTTTAAGCTGCCCAGTTTGTAATATTTTCTTATGGCAGCCTTAGAAAATGAATACAGAAGTTAGGATGGTGATGCAGACTAAAACCAGGTATATTTAATTCCATTTACTGTGATTTAATTACTATCACTTACAGTACCTTCTAAGAAGATATTTCAGACACGATTTAGGCACTCCCAAGAAGAGTGAATGCATGGTCTTTCAAGAGCATTGCAAAGGCAAATGTACAGTAGATACAGGAAATAAAGCCGTGCTCCATGCCGACAGTACATCAGGCACGTCTTTCTTATTTCAACTCCATAACAGGTTGACTGCTAGTGCTGGGGCCCTCCTCCCAGTCAGAAACAAGCAAGTTAACTGAGTGGTCAACTCTGGAGTTGGATTCAAATCCCTGTTCTCCTACTCACTGGCTATATTATCATTGACCATTTATCTCTACATTTCCATGTTTTCTCATCTGTAAAATGGGGATTAAAATAGAACCAGTTCACAGAGGGCATGTGGGATTTATGAACAAGTACAACACAATTGTTTGAGTCAGCTTTTTCGCTGCTGTGACTAAAAGACCCAATCAGAACAATGTTGAGGAGGAAAGGGTTATCTAAGGGGTCACGGTTTCAGAGGTCTCAGTCCATAGGCAGCTGGCTCCATTTCTTAGGGCTTGAAGTGAGGCAGGACATCGTGGAGGAAGAGTGTGGCAGAGGGAAGCAGCTCACATGGTGATCAGGAAGCAGAGAGAGAGAGGGGTACCCACTTGCCATATAAAAATATATACGCTAAAGCCATGCCCCAATTTCCACCTCCTCCAGTCCCACCCTACCAATTCAGTTTTTTCCACTCAGGTAAACCCTATCAGGGAAGTTAATTTTACATTGAACATTTTTCCTCTTAATCTTCCTGCATTGTCTCATAGTGAAAGAAAGATAAAGATAGCTTTTGGGGAGTAGAGTAGAGTCTTAGTACTTCACATCCAAAGCATTACAACAATTAACCTGATACCTAATTCACTATAAACACTCACTAAACATTAGCTAATATTACTGATAAACCTTCAGCAAGTACCTGTAACCTATAGAGCCAAGGAGGAGGGGGGCATTACAACAATTAACCTGAATGGAGCCCTGTCTTGTTTTGTCTTCACTTCTGTATCTACGGAACATAGTATGTCATGAACAGAGACTTAGTGAATGAATCCTATCAAAACTCCATTAAGAGATCCATCATAAAATACTTTTAAAATATAGGACCTAAGAATTGTGAGGAGCTAAGAAAGAGAGGCAGTGGCTCCGTGGTCCCCACATCATGTCACTATGATATCAATTTTACCTTTGCTCAGAATACTACCTGGAGTCTCCCCAAAAGCAGAGTACCTCTGGTGATAACCCTGGGCCAAATGAAGAAGGCTGTGTGTGTGCACAGAGTCTTCTGAAAATGTGTCCTCTAAATGTGTCGCAGGTAGGCAACAACCCCTCCCCTTATGATCTGCCTTTCTTGGGAAATGGGAAAGAGACAGAGTAGTGACAGCCACAAGGGCCTAAAGAGACTTTTAACATTTCTATACAATCAGTTCAAGGAAAGAATATCCTTTTCTGTAGCAAGGACAGCCTCTGCAATTTCAAAAGTCTTTAAGAACACAGACTGAGTGCCCCTTGGGGGTAGATATAACTCTCTTACACCATGGAGCTATCTAAAGAAACAACAAGAAAAAAATTCTTGAGACCAAAGGGACACCTGGCTAATTGCTGGAAACCTGGGCAGCCAGCAAGTAGATGCACTGCTTGAGGTCTGACAAGTGCTTCCTGAGGTCAGTTGGCTCTGTGTGTAAAGAAAGCATCATCATCTTGAGAAAGTGCTGCTGCCAAAACTGTTCCCATTGTCTGATGATTAACAGGGTTATTATTTATTCCTTTTGTGATTACCCTTGAAGATGTGACACAGGTCCTTTGTCATCAAAAGAAACCGTTTTTACATTCCAGTGAGAACAGAAGAAAGGTTTAATTACTACCCATAGCATCTGCTTATTTGAGTCGTCTTATGAATAATCACACAGACCAACATATCCAGATGGCCGGGCTGTCTTCCTTTCTCTTCCTTTCTCACAATCAAAGGCATTTTAGTTTATATCCAAAAAAGCCACTTATTGAAAGATATTGGAGATGGGGCTCCAAAATGCCTGGGATAACATGGAAGAAATAAATCTCAATACAAGAAACTGCACAATAATTAGGCAGACCAATGGGTGGATATTTGCCTCAGTCTGGTAGGTCTTCTTGCATAATTAAGTAGCTCTTTTCAAACCATCTCCCTGCCACAAACTGAAAAACCTGTGTATCAGAGGTAAGAGGAATCTGATTTAGATATAAAATTACATTTATGAAAAAAAATTGCAGATAACTTTTCCATTGGGACTTAAATACCCATGAATATTTACAAAATTATCAGCAGTTCATATTCAAACAAAAAGAAACAGTTCTTGAGCAGTTTTCTAAATAGTACATAGTCCAAGACCTGTTCTTGGTAGCCCTACCAAAAGGAGGAGGGGTTTTCTTTGATACATTCCCTATTATGTATCACCCACAGTTTCACAAAAAGGGCCAGAAATTTTACAGTAATTGGTTTAAAACTGTTCAGAATAGGTTCCTCAACTCTTTGATCTTGAAATGATTTTGTTGTTGATGATTTTATAGAAGTCCTTCAAAAAAATGGCAGCTCTGTGAGGTTCATTTGGGAAAGACTTTGTTAAATACATTGCCTTACTTCCACAGACCCCCAGAAATGAACTTTTCTTCATCATGGCACATTTTAAATGTGACCATTTAGAACTGTGTTTCCCTCTTCTAATGACCATTCTGCTTTCCAAACCATGATGGGCTGAGGGCATCAAGGCACCTGCCCAAATGGTCGTGGAGAATTAACCTCACTTCTCGATAGAGAGGTATTTTATGGCTTTTAAAGTAATAAAGTGGCCTATTCTCAGTGCAGCAGTTGCTTCCCACATAACCTAAAGATTAACAGCAAGACTGGGGTGGATTTATAGAGCAGGATAATTCACCCTGAAAATAAGAAGTTGTTGCTAATTCTCATTCTCTTGCTTTAATAGGCTGACAACTTGTAGTCTCCGGAGAGCTTCATGAAACAAATAACTCTCCAAATAACCCACCTGGGAATGGGAGAGCTCAGAGGTGACTCTGCTCTGTGACCTATCACAATTCACTGCTGCAAAGGGACAGCAGTACAAACACTAGCTATCACACAGTTCTTCTAAGTGTGTGCAATAAATATCAAGTATCAGTCTTGGAGGAATTTGTGGTTAGAGTGGAAAACGGGACTATTCACCCCTCAGCCCCTCCCCCCCCACATGACATGCTTCTGGGACTACATATAGCCACTGTCAATCAATCTCCACCTCAAGACCAGTCTCTAGTGTCAGAATCTGCTTGGAGCACTTAATCTCACCCTCCTCACCTTTAGGTGGGACCACTGGTGATATAAATTTCCAGTGCCATAGAAATAAGCCCAATGCTTTTCCGAACTGAACAGTTGTCTAAGTTGCTTCTGTTCAACAATTTTTCTTCCTTCTGTTCAACTTGTTTTCCCTTCCTCTCTCCTTCCCTCCCTTCCTTTGTCCTTCCTTTTTTTTTTTTTTTTTTCTCAGAATCTCCCTCAATCACAATCAGAATTGTGCCATGGTTTGTCAGTACTCCCAGGCTCTCCCAGCACCCTTCCCATTTTCTTTCACAAATATTTCCTCTAATTCATTTCTTTCATATTTAATCCAATCTTGGCATCTTTTCAGAGAACCTAGAGGAACACATAACTGAATCTCCTGATAAATTGCAAGATAGTTCTACCTTTCAGTCTTTTCTTAGCATTCCATATATCCATAGTGTTTTCAAAAGTTTCATTTGTCCTAAAGGGCAATTACAATGTTGTATATACATATTAGATGTCAATTAAGTAATTTATAGTTGAAGTAACTTTTTCCTAAAGAAGAGAGCAAGAAAGGAAGTGGACAGAAGGGAAAAAGAGATGTATAATTGTACTTCAACATCAAAGGAATCTTGTGATGTAGATGTATAGGTGAGTATCATACAAGGAAACTAAAAATCACATAGGTAGATAAACCCACATTCCAAAATTACTATCTTTGGGACTTGTGCTTTTTTTTTTTGTACATCACACTCAAACAGTATTCTTTGTTACAGATATATCACTCCAGAAATACTTAAACATAAGTGTTGAATGCATACACTCATAGAGACCCATCTATATATGCACATACAAAAACCCATACAGAATATTAAGGGATAATATGTACATAATTATATGCACATATGTGTATAAATTCTTGGGTATATATAGACATAGGTGTATAAGCATGTTCACAGATATTCTGCATGATTTTGTGGTGTACAAGTTATTTAAATCCAGTATACAAGTTATCAAGTTATAATCAGGGTCATTTTTTATAAGGAAAAAATATGTTCTTCTTAAATAAGGATTTTAATAAATAGATGGCTAAAGATGTCAATGAAGACAAAGCATCAATAACACCCAGTGGGGTTCTGATCTGTATTTGTTCTATTCAATTTTACTAGTACCATTTGATGTGAGAGTTAAGAATGGATCAGGTGCCTGTAACTAGCAGGGAAAACCAATAGCTCATAGGAAATCAACATTCTCCTATTAAGTCTTGGCAAACCTGTTCCTGTCTCTGATAACGTGACCAGCCTTATTAGCAAGAAGCAGATGGGATAGCTCAATAATTTTAGAAGGACAAATGAAAAGATATTTCATTTCATAAATGTCTCCAGTTGTGAACTTCTCTATGCACAAGTATGAAAAATGTAGCACTGGACTGAATAAGAATATCTCCATTGTGACGGGAGCCCATTATATTTCTGAAAAAGAACTAAGTGTTGTACAATTATTATCTTTTATTTTCGCAATTATTATCTTTTATTTTCTTACAACATTTCCAAAGTCTCATTGGTAATAAGTGGTTAGAACTGGGTCTGTCCTTTTTCAAAGTTGAAGTAGATTACAAAAACTTGCCTCTGAAGATCTGAAAATTCTGGCCTCTCTCTTTGTTTGAATAACCCTCTTTTGGTACCATCTCCAGTCTCAATTATTATCAGTAACTCTCTATACCACACACACACACACACACACACACACACACACACACACACAGTTATTGTTTGAATGTGAGGTGTCACCAAAAAGCTCCTGTGTGAGACAATGCAAGAATTTGAATGGTGAAATGATTGGGTTATGAGAGTCTTAACCAAATCAGTGCATAAATCCTGTGATAGGCATTAACTCCGTGGTAACTTCAGGTGGGTAGGGTGTGGCTAAAGGAGGTGGGTCATTGAGGGCATGTCTTTGGGGTATATATATTTTGTATCTGGCTAGCGGAGTCTCTTTCTACTTCCCAATTATCATGGGAGCCACTGCCCTCTACCATACTCTTTTGCCATGATGTTCTTTCTTAGCTCAAGTCCCAAGGAATGGGGCCAGCTGTCTGGACTGAGACCTCTGAAATCATGAGCCCAAAAATAAATCTTTCTTCCTCTAAAATTGTTCTTGTCAGGTCTTTTAGTCATAGCAGCAAAAAAGCTCACTAAAACACACATATTCACATACTCCATCCCATTATTTCTGCGATTCTTGGCATGCATGATGGCCCCACACTCCTGAGAAGCCCATCCACCTTCCCCTATGAATAAATGAAGAATTAGTCTCATGGCACTTTACCTGTCCTATATGCAGCACCTGTAACAACAATGAGGGCAACAGCCCAAAGGGAGGCTGCCTTGGTTGGGCCAACTGCCTAGGAAAGGAACTGGCAGGCTCTGGCAGAACACCTCCATGGCTAAATGAGTCCCTTTTGCTAACCTATGAGGAAACAGGCCACCCTCCAGGTCCTCCCTCAGGTATTGCCAGCTTGAGTGTGATCAAACTGTTGTGTCTCAAAATAAAACAATAGTTACACACAGAAGAGATACTTTTAAATGACACAAACGCCACACTATTTCCTAATCCACTGTGAAAATGAATCATGGGAGGTGGACCCAATTTGGGGTGCACAACTTGGTGACTAAAGGGAGTGACCTCTATCTACAGCAAAGAAGGAGAGCAAGAGTGCAGCCAGTAACTCTTTCTTTCCCTATAGAAAGATCATCACAGGGAGAGGTGCTGGCTCTAAGAATGATAAAAGACTGTTGAGCTAGAGCCTTGGGCAAGAGGGGAATCTTCCCTGACTCAGGAAGGGCATTCAAAGTGAATTGTAATCTAATCTAAAGGTGATGAAACCCCATTGGAAGGTTTCACATATAGGGAGTGGTGTGATGTAACTAGGATGTATTAAAATCTGTCCAGTAATTATGTGGGACTGGGCTTCAGGAGGCTATCTCATTTATACATAATGAAACATGTGCAGAAGAAAAGTCATTTCAAAAGCACACACACTTTAGAAGATAGAGCAAAGATTTAAATTCAGGAATGCCTTGGCTCCATAATTCATTAAGATAGTACCTCTTTGGTGGTGGGGGGGGGTTATAGTGCATCAAGTTACTGCAACCCATATCTACCCATTGTGATGAGCTGGTTTCTTTGTCTACTTAAGGCATTGGTCAAAGTTTATGAAAGTTTTGTTTTGTTTTGTTTTTGGTAAATGGTACTACATATTATGAACTGCTCTTAATACCTCTGACTTACTGAAAAATAATTCTATCACTATTTAGCTATTGATGCCTATTACACCCCATTATCACCTGATATTGCATATAACCAATCTCTCTGTTTTTTTTTTTTTTTTTTTTTTTTTTTTTTTTTTTTTTCTTAACACCTTTCTTGTATAGCTTAGATCTGGGGATGAAACTGGGCATGTAGTTTTAATCAGGTACACCACCTGAAAATTTTGGATTTTTGTGTTAGTTTAAGGGAAAAATATTTTCAGTCTTTTGAAGAGGTTGTACATTAATGTAAATTTTTAAACAAGTAGCACACTCAACTTTTTATTATAACAGATTAGCCTGTAGCACACCAATCTACCAAGAACAAGGACAAATGCTGGATAAAATGCAAAGCACATCTGTCTGAAAACATCATAGAGCTACTCAGACAGCTGGAAGTTAAGAGACCAAGATCCCAGAAGAAAAGCACAGAAATGTGATGCAACTGTCAGAGTCATTCTTTCCTTTGAGGCATTTGAAGAAATAACATCAATCTTAAGCTCCCTTCTCTAGAGAAGAGAAAATACTTTCCAATTCATTTTGTAATCTTAATATAAGTATAATGGGGATTTAGAGATGCTGCCTTTGCTAAAAGCAGTGACTCCTAGGCCTATAAATGCCCTACAGTAACTAGAAGCGGGATAAAGCGTGGCATATGAACCTTCATTTTGTATGTGTCTCCTTTATTACCTCAAACTCTGGGTCTGATCCCTGATCGATTCTGCACGCAGGCATGTTACTCATTTAAGGAGCATTCATCTAAAGACTGGTAGTGCAAGATTCATTATCCCTAAATTTGCCCAACCTATTTTATCCCCCTTCAAGACTGAGACAAGATTTGCAGGGACATTTGTCTTTAGACTTTTATAGCACCAGACCCCTGGAATAGTGGTGGTTGGAAGTCTCTAGTCATCACCCCTTTTAGGATCACAGATCTGATGGTCAAACACCCTGAGCAACAAGTAGAAATAGCTCTCTTCAAGTGATAAGGACCTCTGCAGAGCTAGCTCACAGAACCAGAAATAATGATCAAACAGACCACAGTTTAAACAAAACTTCTTACTCTTGTAGACATTTTGACCCTTGCCCTAATTCTTCCTCTGTTTAATACTAAAGTTCTCATCAGCACCCCTAAAACGGGGTTTATATGCTTGATCTCAGTTTGCTTCCCAAATATGACCATGTTGATTAAAGGTTCCTTTCCTTCTTTTCATCATTACCTCCTTTGCTTGGATTTTAAGGCAAGTGGCAGGACATGGTTTTTTGGGTCCCCCATAGTCAGTCCTTTGGCCTAAGACTTTAGTAATATTGGGAACTTGCAAAGGTTATTATAAGGGGGAAATGTCCTAACAAGCTATCTCAAATTATAAGTATGAAAACCATCATAACCAGTCATGAGTAAAAAACAAATGTAACATGCAAAAGCATATTAAAACATATGCAGGGAAAGTTTATGCCAATATTGGAAAGTTTGTTTAGAAATGTGAAAGATAGTTTATTTTCCTCTTTGTCCTTAAATAAAGGAGAAGCATCATGTGATCATTTCAATAAAGGAGAAATGTGAAATCTTACTTCATACCATGAACAAAATCAATTACAAATGAAGCATATATCTCAAAGTGAATAACAGAACAAAGAAGATTTTGAAAAAAGAGGATGTTTTCATGATTATGGAGCAGGCACAAAATAAGCCATGACCATAAGGAAATAATATTAGATTATTTAAATAAAAATTTTGTTAGTCAAAAACTGGAATCAAGAGAGTAGAAAGGTAATAAAAGCTACAGGAAAGAGGAAACAATAGGGATTACATGTCCTTGTCAAAGTATTCGGCTCCATGATACATAATGGACTATAGGGGCATGAAAAGGTAATATGAAAAATCCAAATGAAACATAAACAAAAGACTGGAAAGGACACTTTACAAAAGAGAATTCCTATCAGCTAACCAACCAGTATATTGTAATATGACCAATCTCATTAGTCATCAGGATATAAAAGGAACAGCACAACAAGATACTGTTGGGGACTTAAGAACACATCCACCGAAAGAATAGAAAAACTTAACTCTCTGGTTGCCTCCCACTCCCTGATATGGAACTTGCCCTAATCAGGAGGCGTTCCCCTGACGTGTCCTGGGAAATCAGATCGCCACAAAGATAGGCTAATGGCTCTGCCAATGCGATTTGCTCATGCTCCCTATGTGCCTCTATGATCTTTCTGCTGATTGGCCCAAGTCTTCTATAAACAAGATCCATGACTGGGCTCCCTGGTGCATCCCTGATTGTCTTCCATCCTGAGGGCTGGCGTGGGCCTCCAGCCGGCTCCTACCGTTCTCGATCACGCCTCCATTGGGGCGTGTTTTTCCCCTAGCCTTCTCCGCTGGCCGGAAGAAGCTAAACCCAGGTGGGGGAAAACTAAAAACCCCAGCAACTCAAACAAGACCCCAACAAGATACTACTACATCATCATTCATTGTCAAAAGATACGTATTGGCAAAAACCTGAAGCAACAGAGGCTCTTGTACTTTGCTGGTTGAAGTAAGTGAAGGGCAAAATATCACACCGGGGACAGCAGTGCAGCCAAGAGATTTATTCAACAGCCTTTATGGCTGGTAGCAAAACCAGAGAAGAGGTGCTGGGAGAGGGGTGTCAGGGAGAAGGGAGTGTGCAAGCTCTGGTGGGAGAGGGGAGTCAGGAAGAAGGGAGTGTGCAAGCTCTGGACAGAAGGTGGGTGCTTGGTCGCACCAGCTAGGATCTCTGGAGCTATCAGCTAAAGCAGCTACTGTCTGGCTGGAGGCTGGAGCTGTCAGCTGGGAGCGGCCTTTGGGCTGAAGGTGATGGGTCTGGAGCTGTCGCAGTGGCTTTCTCCTCTCCACAGGGTCGAGCTAATGTGTCTGAGTGGCTTCCTCCTCTCAGCAGCGACAAGCTGATGTGTGCATCTATGTGTGTGTGTTTTGAGTCTGTCAAACAGGGCCCTATATAGGGATTTCTGGTGGGAGGTGCACCAGAGCAACCCCAACGCCATCGGCTCTTTGCCCATAGAACAGGGCGACCTTTAAGCCTATTGGCTCTTGCCCGGGGAAAAGAAACATCGTGTCTGGGGAAGAAACATCCTGCCCGGAGAATGAAACAAGGTTGCTTCTCTCAGGATGTGGAAAACTCGGGGTGGGAGGGTAGCCCATCTATCAGTAAGTACATATTAGTATAGTCATTTTGGAAAAGGGCAGACATATGCATGACATATACCTCAGCATTTCCAGTCCTGAGGATGTACCCTGTAGAAATGTTTACAGATGTATATCAATGCATATGGACAAGGATGATTATAGCAACAGTGTTTAATCACCTCCCAATTGCCAAACTCCAATTTCACTAAAGATAGAATGGATAAAAATGGTACTTTACTCATACAATGGACTCTTAGCAATGAAAATAAATTTCCAGCTACTCACAACATGAATAAATATCTAAAAAACATAATACTGAATAAAGTCAGACCCAAAAGAATATGTGTAGGAAAAATCAACCTGGAAATATTAGTCAGAAAAGTGTTTCATCTTTGAGAGAAATGGTGACAGGAAGGAG
Source organism: Tamias sibiricus (assembly GCA_025594165.1). NCBI lineage: Eukaryota > Metazoa > Chordata > Mammalia > Rodentia > Sciuridae > Tamias > Tamias sibiricus. The sequence continues at coordinate 159,340,275 of CM046660.1, read as the reverse complement.
CCCCAATGTGGATTCCAAGGCCGTTCATAATGTTCTCTACTCTGTTCTTTGTAGTTGTTATGTGTGTATGCATTCCGTTTATAAAATTCCAGGCGTTTGCTGATGATTGGCTCTCAGGTTGCATGTTTTCTGTGGCTGGGTCATAAATGGCTTTGATGTCCTCTGTGTTGCAAGACCAGAGCTGAAGGAGGAAGCTCTTTCTGGAACAGGCCCATCTTGTAGCAGAGGGAGGAGAGCCAGTTGGAATTACATGATACAGCAAGGCTGTTGCTCAGGAGGGGAACAGGTCACATGCACTTACATAACGATCCAAGCTAGTCACACAGCCCACCTGATGTCAATGGAGAAACAAGTCTTATTGTTCCACTGGGACGGGACTTGTACTGAAGGGGAGAATATATTTTCAACAAATACTACAATTATCGTCCCATGATTCTCTTTTTTGACAGAGTAATTCCACACACTTATACAGCAAAGTGTTTCTTTCTTGATAAATTTAAAACTTTCAAAGGAAACAAGGTTAAAAAATGCTTTTGTAAGAATTTCCTAAAATTTCCAAAGAAATTATATGTAATTGATTCCAAATAAAATGATCTGTAATTCTGCTCAGGAAGACTTTTTTCTTCCACAAGAAGTTTCTACAAGCTCTACAAAAGCCCAAACTATTAATGCTTCTCATCTATCTACAAAAGCTGAGTTATTCATCATACTAAATTTCAACTTTGGAGCTGTTTTGAAATCTATTTTTATTCTGACCCTAGGGATGTTAGTTTTTCACGTGCTGTAGACATTTTTATGTGACCATTGTATCATTTCCAGGAAAAAAACAAAAAAAAAAATAACAGCAGAAAAGACTGTAACAGTATATGTGAACATATGTGTTATTTCAAATGCAAATAGTTCAACTTAAACTATTTACAGCTGAAACCTCATAAGTCATGTGTATTTAAAAAACAATCTTCACATTTCTAGTAAATAAACACGATTAGTTTTTCCATCTAGTGAATATAACTAAAATGACTTTGCATCTTAGTTCTTTGATATTGTGTGCATATATGGGTCTGTCAGAGTGTGGGGCTAAGTGTTTATGGACACCTACTGTGTGTTAGGCAGCTTACTAGGCTCTTCACACACATTCTTTCACTTTTCTCACAATTAGTAGAGCTAGAGCTTCTTTTTTTTTTTTTTTTATGTAGACAATACTATTGGCATCAATAGACAGAGACTCCCCAAAATAACAAATTTCCCAAGTGCACACAGCCATTGTTATAAAGTCCATGCTCTTTCAGATAAATTCCCTTTTCTCCTTCACTCATCCATTCTTTGCTAATACTTGGAAGTTCCAAAATATCATATCAGTGCTAACAAATCCTAATGTTGCAAACAGATAGTGCTAAACCTTGCATATTAATTGGCATTTCAGTTTTATTTTGACTGCACCTTGCTTTATCTGTATTTGCTTCTAGCCTATGAAAAGAAACTTGTAAGTAAACTTTTCTAGAAGTGGCTCATTGGTACATTATGACTTCCACATAAATTTTTATAGTTTCATTGATATGCAAAGCCTTTTCATTGAGTATTGCCAAAGTTTAGAAAAAGATTGAAAGGATAATCACAGTGATGTAAACAATTCAGGTGCTGGTGTGTGTGTGTGTGTGTGTGTGTGTGTGTGTGTGTGTCCTTGTTGTGAATGGAAGTTTGGAATAAAGACCTTCAAAGGAACAGATAGAAAGACCAGTAGATAACCAACAAGCATATGATGAATGTTTTCAAAAGCACAATAGCTGTTTGCCATGACTAACTGCAATTTAAATTAGAGGTAATGATGGATGTTAGAACAACTCAGAGATTTCCTTAATTGCATGTGTCTGAACAGGATTTTAAAGCAAAAACATATCCTATAGGTTTCTGACTTGATGGCTTGGGCTATATTTCTTAATGAATAATTATTAAAATTGAGTTTCATCATGCTTTCAAATGATATCTGGAGGCTTGCCAGGATAAAAAAAGGTGGAGGAGATAGAGTAAGAGAAGGAGGAAGAAGAAGATAAACTGATCATAATGATAATTTTTAAGCAAACTCCACAGCAGTTGGTTTCATGGTTGATTTTGAGTCTCTCTCTCTCTCTCTCTTTTTTGTATTTTCCATTGCATATGCCATGATATATCTGCCTCTACTCAGACACTGTGGACATACTGAGGCTCTTTTGTTTTATAATTCTAAGGAGTGGTATAGCATCTGTGGTTGTGATCCCAGTCTTTCCATTCAATCTCAGAAAAATATATAAAGTTCAGAGAGAAGAGATCAAAATGTGCCTTTTATTTATTATTTTCCAATGGGAGAACACAGAACTTAGATGTCTGGATGGCACTTTAAAATATGCAAATGTTAGACAAAAGAGCCAACTTTCAGTCATGTAAATGCAATTATTTAACCAGGGCTACAATGGCTGTTGTTTTATTAGAAGAGTCTCATTTTTCAAATCAGTCTTTTCACTTCAATTCACACAAAGCTTATTTCCATTGTGGAACCTTCTTACCGTGGCGGTGCCCAGGGCTTTTGAATATGTTTGCACCCAGAAAAGCACTGACAGTTCTCACAAAATTAGCATACCATTCCAGATTATATTATTTCTTGACATTCCCATAGCCTGATACAATTAACTTTTAAAACAATTCTGTTTAGGGCCAGGTTCATATATATATGTATATATTACATATGTCATGGTTTAAATATTAAGTGTCCCCTAAAATCTCATATGTGAGACAATTCAAGAAAGTTTAGAGGTGAAATAAATGGGTTATGAGAGCTTATTATTATAAGCTTATTATTATTATTTATTATAAATAGATAATATTATTTGATTTTAGTGTGTCAGTATGAGAAAAATATTGTATTGGTTCATTTGGAAAAGGCAATACCAGACTTGACATACCAGACTTCCTTTCACCCTTTCACTTTTGGATTTGTATTTCTATTGGCAACAATCAGTCACAACTTGTTTGCATACACTGAGTACCACGGTGATAAATGCATGTGGACTATCTCATTCAATCCTCTCTGTGCCCCAAAAGGTACGTGCTAGTACCACTGAGTCCTATTTTTTTTTTTTTTTTTTTTTTTGTACTGGGTATTGAACTCAGGGGCACTCGACCACTGGGCCACATCCCTAGCCCTTTTTGGTATTTTATTAGAGACAGGGTCTCACTGAGTTGCTAAGTGCCTCGCCATTGCTGAGGCTGGCTTTGAACTTGCGATCCTCCTGCCTCAGCCTCCCAAGTGCTGGGATTACAAGCGTGCGCCACCACACCCGGCTCACTGAGTCCTATTATAGCGAAGTGGAGTTTGAAAAATGTGGTGCCCTGTCATTAATTAACTGGTTAATGGAATGCCCAGTGTAAACTGTGTAGTTAAGCATGAAAGGCCACGGTGTTGGTGAGGATTGGAGAAGGTTCTAGTCTAGCTGTGCTCTCTAAATCTATGAGGGTCCTGCCTGGAGTCTGGCACCACCTGCGGTTGGCTATTCCACAGCTGTGGAATACTCTGGACAGTTGCAATCAATCTAGAAATCTCAGTTTGTGGACATTCCATGGATCCTATTTTGAGACACTAGGATTCATTCACTGTTCCTTTCCAAACCAATTCATGCTGTAAGAATTTTAGGTCAACCCTGTTACAGAAGGAGATTGAAAGGAAACTTGATCCATTCTCCCTGCATATGAACTTAGAGCATATTATTTTAAAGTTGCAATATATTGGCATTTTGAAAAGTAACTTTCCTAAGTTTATGTAGGTACTAAGGGATCAAATGACAATAGACAATAGGAACCCATGTTAGAAGATACAAAATTGTTCCAAGGCCACATAGCTGTTGATGCCAGAGTCTGGGTTTGAATCAAAGTCAGTTTGCTACCCAGTCAGTATTTTAATCTCCAGGAACAGAGATAAAATTATCTAAAAGTAATGATCATTTGAAAGTTAGTCATGGGCTGGGATTGTGGCTCAGCATTAGTTTGAAGGGTTCTACACCAAAGACTTGGATGCAAGCCTGTCTGGTTGTGAAGCCCATGTTTTCCCTACTATAATCCTGCCTCCTCCTCTTGTGCTGTCAATGTAGAAACTTCCTTTAAGACATTCAGTGGCTAGCTGGGTGTGGTATCACTCACTTGTGATCCCAGCAACTCAGAAGGATGAGGCAGGAGTATCCCAAGTTCAAAGACAGTCTCAGCAATTAGTGAGGCCCTAAGACCCTGTCTCAAAATTAAATAAATAAATCAACAAAAATGGCTGGCGATATTGCTCTGTGGTTAAGAGGCCCTAAATTAAATCCCTCATACCAAAAGGAAAAAACAAAACACAAAACAAAACAAAAACCTTGCAATGTCTGTCTTTAAATCTTTAATATCTCCTCCTTGCACAAAACTGACAAGACGAACACAGGTGAGCTGGCAATTGTTTCTCAGCATAGGCAAATGAAAGAACAACACTGATCCCATTACTCACACAAGAATATATTGCCATCCATTCTGTTTCACATGAAGCATAAAGCTTTGGCAGCTTCATTTTCCTTTCTGTTAGAGTGAGGAGAACAATTTAGCCACATGAGGATAAATGTCTGTGTATTGGACTTTCAGGGCCAATAATCAGCTAGTAGGCTCAGGAATGTCCTTCAAAGACCAAAGATACACCCATCATTTTGTGTATTAAATTACCAAGAGAATAAAAAAGACATATATGAAAAGAAAGACATAAATAAAATGGGTTTCTGGACCTTTCCTTTTCTTATTCAGTATTTGATGTCAATTAGGACTTGACTAATCACACAGCTCAGACATTTAAACATCATTGGGTAGCGGGGTATAGCTCAGAGGTAGAGCACATGCTTAGTATGTGCAGGGCCCTGATTCCAAACACTGATACCACACCCCCATAAATAAATAAACAAAAATGCCATTAAGATAAACACATAAATTATTTTAATGTGGCTGTAGTGGCAACCCCTCCTCCACAGAAAATCTTAACTAAGCTTCTCCAGAAATCTTCACCATGGCTGATTTTAGGACTGTCAGCAAAAGAGTCTCTACAAAAAAGTTCAATATAGATAAACTTCCTACTTTCCTGTTGCTCTATTACTTGGCCACTGCCCTGGAAGAAATCAGCACTCCAGGTGCTGGACACCCCTTTACTTATTTTTCACAAACATGTATCCAGTATACCAGTTTGTAGAAGTGTGTTTGCAAATACAAAGTGTGATAATAAAAAGGACAAATTCTATAACAAGGCCTCTGGCCTTGAGCTGGAGCTCACAGAGATGTCTACATTTCTAAGATAAGAGAAGTTACTAATTGGGCTCCATGGTAACAATTAGCAGGGGGCAGAAAAGAAAGGGGAGAAGAAGCTCTCTACTTCTCAGATGTTGTCCTTGAAGAGTTAACTTGCCCAGAACAGTGAAAGAAAAAAATGTGCTTTTATGTGAACTTCTGTAAACTGTGAACTTCTGAGCCCCTCCCATTAGTTGCTGTGTATAAAATTCTGAAACTACCTGAACTTGGGGTTCAGGGGATTAATTGATTACAGTGAGAGCAGGACCCTCTGAACTGGCTGCAGCCAAAATAATAAAACTGTTTCCTATTATCTTCGGTGCCTTGCCTCTTCTGTCCCTACAACATGGCCAAACTCTATAGAAGACCCTTGAGAGGTGATGAGCCCCAAAAGCATGCTATGCTTATTCAAAGACATCCTGTAGTGTCATCCTAAAGACGAAATTCCCCAAAGATCTGAGAAGAAAAACAAACACATTTTGAAATCACTCTAAGAAAAGAGATGACTGTTTTCCCTTTAATGAAGATTATGATTTATATAATGTAATCCTCATGATAGATGACCACAAAAGCCACTATTTTGACTTTGATTTTCATGACTTCATACACATTTCATTCATTTTTGACCAGAGTCACTCAACATTTAGTGAACATCTGTTTTGATCTAGGCTTTATCCTAGGCCCAAGGAAATACAGCATTGAAGAAAACCTGGTTTCATGATTTACAATTGATCACAACCTACTAGGGAAGAGAGATTTTTTAAAAATTAACAAGTTCAAGACACTGAAGTGACCACTATAAACACATTTTGATAAGATGCAAAAGAAGCCTAGAAAATAACACCTAAATCAAACCAGTGCATGTAGGGGTGGGGCTTAATCAAGGAACTAAATATTGTGGAATGAGCAGGAGAAAACCATATATGTTATTTTGGGACCATGGAAGGCATTGAAAGCAAAGATAATAGTTCGTACAAAATCACAGTATATAGTGTATATAGTGTGATATTTGGGAATTCATAAATAACTTGGTTGACTTGGTCTGGTAAAAGGGTATTCAGATTCACATCTCCAGTTAGGCAAAAATCACACAATTCATTAATTTTACAGCTTTGCTCCTCACTTTGGGTTTTCCATAGCTTGATGCAATTTTGTTTGTTTCTTTTTGAGATAAAAGCTGATTGACCTTTGAAAAAGAGAAAGGGATATTTATATGCATTGACAATCGACCTGTTTCAAAGTCAAAGCTACACAGAGGTTATCTTCTGGAGCTTTACAAATTTAGTTAGCACATTGTTTACTGTAGTAACATTTCTACTTTGCCTGAAGCATTTTTACACTGCCTGACCTTTATATAACACTTTAATATTCATATTTGGCTGTGGTACTATCATAACTCTGTACAGTTTCAAAGCTGCTAATCTGATCATTTCCCTCTGTTCTTCTCACCTTTCTCATTTAGTCCCTCTACTGACAGCAAAAGAAGAAACAGATTTAATTTAAATTTTGTATCATTCAGAACTGATAACCCAAGGGAATATTCAGGGCATGACTTCCTCTCAGCAAGAATACTGTGGGTGAAGAAATTCAAATGAATACAGTAATTCAGAGGATGAACTCAATTACATCAATCAGCAACTCTTTGCTTACATTCCACCCTATGCCATGCAATATACCAGGTGGCCAGGCAAATGTGTATGTGTGGTTTCACAGTGAATTGCCCGAGCCTGATTAATGATATAATATATATATATATATATATATATATATATATATATTAATTTTATATATATATATATTAATTTATTATTTTTTATTTATTCATTTGACAAACATTTCTCCAGTGCATGTCCTGTTATATAGTAGAGATACAATAGTGAACAGAATATAGACACTACCTTCAGAGAGTTTGCTTTTGAATAAGAATGCTGACACGTGAAAAGAAACACGGTGACAACCATTCGTATAAAAATAACCACAAGGTTACCAAAATGCATCTGAAAGCTTAGAGAAAGCTCACAGAAAAAATGTGGTCTCTTAGTTGGCATATGAGGAATGAAGCAGCTTTCTCTAGTCAGAAAAGAATATTCTAGGAATTGGAACCTGCACATTGAAAAGAGACAGATAGAACTTAGCATGATGCAGGGACCAAGAGTAGGGATCATAACTATATGTGCTCAAAGTTGTAAAGTACATATGTTACACACACACACACACACACACACACACACACACATACATACACACACCATACAGCCACATCCACAGGGAATCTAGGTGGCATGGTTGGAGATGTACTCACTTGGGTAAAATCTGCAAGTCCAGGCTCAGTAGCAGCAGTGGCAGATGGGAAGGGGCAGAATGTTGACACTGGAAGTGGCAGCATAAAGGACTAGGTGCCAGGAAGCAGAGAAATGACAAAGCATAGAGCAAAGAGGGGCAGGAAGCAGAGACCAAAGTCCCGCTTTTTCATTTTGGACCTGATGTTGTCAGCACTAAGCACCAAGAGATAACAAGAAAATTAAAATTTAAATAAAATCCATTTATTGGAGGGTCTAGAGGAGGGAGCCCTTTGAAAATATGGAGGAAATGATAGTGTCACACAGGCTTTTCCATGACCCTTTTCTAATTCTCCATAACCTCTCCACAGTGTTTGATTCTGGCTTCTCTTGTCTTCACTTTCTATATTAGCTCCCTTAGAATCTTCTTTAAATATGACCAATATGCTAAAAACTCCTGAGAATGTAACTCAAACCTAAACATTTCTTCTCAACTCTAGACCCACTTATCTACTGCACATCAATATCTTCATCTAGGTGTTGTAGGCAGAAAAATTAAGATCTAGTCTGTCCCATCACAAGGTTTACAACCAACATTCCCATTAAAAAAAAAAAGACAGATTAACAAGAGAAAAACATAACAAATGTATTTAATAAAATGCTACATAATATAGGTGATTTCAGAAATGAAGACCCAAAGACTCAGAAAAGAACCTGTACTTTATGCTCAGTCTGCTGAAAGAAGTCAATAGTTGTGAAGAAACGGGATTGGACAAAAACAGCAACAAGCTGGAGCAAGATCCATTCAGATTCTTCTTGGCCTCTCCATGCAGTATTCCTTCCCTCCACAGATGGGGCAGGACACCTGCCATGGAGAGTCTGAAGATCTCCTTTCAGGGTTGGTAGGTCAGAGAGTGACATATCTGGGGTTTATGGCTTGCTTTGTGGGAGAAAGAGAAGTAGAAAACAGGAGGACAGGAGAAGATCAGAAAATGACTTTCTTGCTTTTGAGATTTTCCTCCTTCAGCTCAAGCATTTCAAGTGCCAGACTTTGGGATGCTGTGTTCTAAGATCCCCATGCTGTGTCAAAGAAGAATCTCATATTTAACATCTACAACATAATATTGCTTTTCATCACATTTTCCAAACCCTACTGTATCTCCAGTCATTCCTATAACCAATGATGTCACTTCTTCACGGAAGTTCAAACCCAAAACCTTAGAGTCGTCTTTGAGCTTTATTTTTTCTTCACAACCAAATGCAGGCCACTGGCAAGCACTACTGACTCTGCCTTCATAATATGTCTGGAATCCAGCCACTCTTATCACTCCAATCTGAATCAACACCCTCCCTCCTATTGTTACTGCAACTGCCTCCCAAGCAGTCTCCTCATTGTTTTCCTTGCCCTCCCTTTACCTATTTTTTGCACAGCTCCCAGAATCATCTTTTAAAAGTTAAGCCATAGCTGGGTGCAGGGACACACACACCTGTAATCCCAGCAGCTTAGTAGGCCAAGGCAGGAAATTCTTGAGTTCAAAGCCAGCTTCAGCATCATAGGCTAGGGATGTGCCTCAGTGGTTAAGTGCCCCTGAGTTCAATCTTTAGTAAAATATAAAACAAAAACAAAACAAAAAAACTAAGACTGCATTGCTGAATTTCAGCATTATTGATTCTCTAGAATAGGTGATGCTTTGTTTTGAAATGTTGTCCTATGTATTATAGGACATTTAATTAGTAGCATCCTGGCCTCTGCTCACTAGTTTCCAGTAAAATCCTCTTCTCATGGTTGTGTCAACCAAAGATGTCTCCAGATTTTTGCCCCTTGGGAGCAAAATGATTTTATATTATGAACTACTGGCCTCAATTAGATCATAAGATTGAAATAAAATCAGGATAAAAGGCCAGGTCCTTATAAGGGACTGTACAACACTCTGCCACATTCCCAGACCATTTACCATTTTTTGTTCGTCTCTATCTACACTCTCTATTGTGTCTTTTGCTGCAGAGCTCCTGGGCCTACTCACTGCTGTTCCTTGGAATGTTAGACATGCCTCTGCCTCGACCAAGCAGGGCTCATTTCAACTCTTTCGTAAGCATTTATGCAAACATTACCTTTCAAATGATTCCTGATTACACAATTTGTAAATCACAACGGAGTACAGTCAGCCCCTCATATCTGTGATTTCTGCATCCATGGATTCAATCAACCATGGATAGAAAATATTTTTTTGTGAAAGTATACTGGACAATTATAGAATTTGCTTCTTGTCATTATTTCTAAATTATACAATAACTATTTGTGTAGAATTTACATTGTATTAGCTATTATAAGTGATCTAAAGATGAATTAAAGTTTATCAGAAAGTATGCATAGGTTCTCTGCAAATATGATACCATTTTACAGAAGGGGCTTGAGGTTCTATGGATTTTGGTATCCTTAGGTGGTTTTGGAACCAAGCCACAGTGGATACTAAAGGACCTCTATAACTTCTGTAGTCACCCACGTCCTGCTCGGGCAGTGGAATTTGGGTTTCCTCTGCGTGGAGTGAGCTGGCTGAAACATAAGGCTAAGAAAAGAAGGCTGCAAAAAAAAAAAAAAAAAAAAAAAAAAAAAACAAAAAAAAACAAAAACAACAACAAAAAAAACACTACATAGAAAGTAGAAAACAGGGATGGGACAGCTATTCAACCTTAGGGGTTGAGCTTTCACACTGGAAAAGAGAGAGCCAGAGCCCACTTTTGGTTTCTTTATATGGGGGAAACATCAAAGGTTTTCTATAGAATGTTCTTTTGCCAAATAAGGTAGGAGGTGGGCCACCTTAGGCCCAATGGGTTATGCCCAATTCCAGAGCCAAGAACAGTCTCCCTAGTAGAGCAAAGACTGAGGTCACATGCATTGTGTAATCCATTAAGTGGGAGGAGCCACAAAATAACTTGCAATGCCAAACCAAAATCTCCTTGGTTCAAGGCCAAGTGAAGATGCTAAATAGCTCAGGATGGCTTCCCACACTGTAGCACTGGTATAAATAGTTTTCTCCTAGGTTTACTATTACTTACCACCTTGTAATAAAGAACTTCAAGATTCATTCAATAGCTATTCGCAGAAAACCTATTTTCTAATAGGCACTGTTTTATGCCCCTGGGGTTTAGGAGTAGATAAAGCAGATCTGAGCTAGGGGAAGCAGACATTAATCAAATTAACAAATAAAAGATATAAATGTCAGATAGTGCTAAATGCTTTTGAAAAACTGGTGCTAGTGGAGAATTGCAATTTTAAGTAGGCAATCAGGAAAGGCCCTGTTGAGATTATAAAATCTGAGAGACTGTTTGATTTTGTGTTTTCTATCACTATGTTAGGTTGTAAGCCTCATGAGGCCAGTAATTTGATTGTGTGTTTGCAGGAGCCCTGTTTGGGGATTGGCTTGAATTGCGGTTGACTATGAGCCGTGGAGATTTGGCCTTTGTCGCCACCCGTAGTCTCACGGGATTGTTGCGTGATCTCGAGTGACTTGGCCGAAATTGCTGATCGAGTCAGCGCCATTTTAGGGTATGTTTTTGGCGTGTGTTAGTCGTTATTAGAACCAGAGAGAAAAGTTATCAGAATAAAAAGCTGTTTGTCTCCAGTTTGCTTCTGAAGTTCTTCCCGCGGCTCCGTTGCTTCAAGCGCTTCAGGCAGCAACAGGTGGCGGCCCGTACGGGGAACTTCGGAGTGGACAGGTAAGAACTGAAAGGTCTCTAAAGATGGGTTCGAATATAACTGAATCCCAAGTGATAGAGGCTATGCAAAGACTCCTTGATATACCTGACTCTGTTCTCAGTGAGGAGTATATAGACAAAAGTGAAAGTGATCAAAAAAGTGTAGATTCCACTGGGCCAACTGAGACCAGTAAAGAGAGTATTAGAAGAGACCCAAAAATGACAAAAATCCAAGCTATTAAAGCTATTCGGAAGTTATTGGCGAAAGCTGAAGGATACTTGCTCTCACTGGAACCTGGGCCTCAGGATATTGCTGTCAGTGAAATTAGCAGTGGTGAGGAATCTAGTAAAAGTGATCCTGAGAAAATGAGGAAAAAGAAATTTAAAAAGACCGAGAAAAAGGTCCGTCAGGCAGAGGAGTCACTTGTGGAAGTGACTACTCCCCCATGGGTGGAATCCATTACAGAAAATATGAAGGGTATTACTAGGCATTTGCATACCCTAGAAACAGAAATAAAAAGTCTTTCTGATCGCTTATGCGCCCTCGAGGACAACTCACAGATACATTGGGAACCGCCAGCATTTGAAAAGAAAAATGGACAGAGTGTCCATCAGTCAGTAGATTTCAAAACTATAAAAAATCTCAAAGAGGCAGTAATGACTTATGGGCCCCAAGCTCCTTTCACGTTGAGTATGCTGGAGTCCCTTAACACCTTTAGCTTAACCCCCTCAGACTGGAAAAGTCTATGTAAAGCAACATTAAGCGGGGGGCAATTCTTGGTTTGGCGATCGCAATTCCAAGAACTTTGTATAGAAACGGCTAAAAGAAACGCGGCTGCAGGGTTTGAAAACTATAATATAGACATGCTCACAGGAGAAGGGCAATTCGCAGACTTACAGGCTCAAACAGATTATGACTCAGATATATATGCTCAGATAAATGCAGCTGCCTTAGAGGCATGGAAAACTGTACAAGGACCTGGGGATCTACAAGGTAGCTTGTCAAAAGTGATTCAAGGACCTAATGAGCCGTATGCCGACTTTGCTGATCGACTTTTGAGAACTGCAGGTAGTGTGTTTGCAGATGTTGACCAAGCTATGCCTTTAGTTGTTCAATTAGCTTATGAAAATGCAAATAAATGGTGCCAAGCAGCCATCAGGCCATGGAGAACTAAAAAGGATCTTTCCGTATATATACAACTATGTAAAGATATAAATGGCGCCTTTGTCACAGGAAATGTGATTGCAGCCTCAATGAGAGGTGCTTCCTCTCGAAATTTCACAAAGGCTAAACGTAGACATTATAATCAATCAGGATATTCCAGGCAAAATTATCATAATCAATCAGGCAATTCTAGGCAAAATCCCAAAAGAGAAATAAGATCAAGCTCATACCGTGCCCCAGGCCGCTGCCCCAGGTGTAAAAAGGGAAATCATTGGGCCAATAAATGCTATTCAAAATTTGACATCCATGGAAATCCTTTGTTCAGGAATTCAAAAAACGGGGCACGGGGCCCAGTACCCCGGGGCCCACAAATGTACGGGGCATTGCAGAAGGAGTATCCTCAAGCATCCACTCAGATGCTTCCCCGACACAATCCCTACTACCCATCCACTCCCTCGCCAGAGGAACAAGAGGAAATGCAGGATTAGACCTCTGTTCCACCGCCCGAATAGTGTTAACACCTGAAATGGGGGTTCAACTGATTCCCACAGGAGTCAGGGGACCTCTTCCCTCAGGGACTGTAGGACTTATTATCGGGCGTAGTCCTAAAAGCTTATTAGGTTTGCAAGTGACCCCAGGTGTAATAAACTCAGACTACAAAGGGGAAATAAAAATAATGCTTAGCTCACCCCAAAGTGTAAGTTCTGTTAATCAAGGAGATAGAATTGCTCAGTTGCTTCTCCTTCCCAATTTACATAATTCATTTAAAATGGGTATGCCTCAAGAAGGGAACAATAGAGGATTTTGTTCCACTGACTCAAGTCCCATGGCTTGCTGGGTTCGAGACTGTTCAAGGAGGCCTATGTGTAAAATAAAAATCCAAGGAATAGAAATGGAGGGATTAATAGATACTGGAGCTGACTCTTCCATTATTAATTTACGCCAATGGCCCAAGCACTGGCCTCTGCAAAAAGCTTCAACCAGTTTAAGAGGCTTGGGATATAATAACCTCCCAGATAAAAGTGCAGTAATTTTAAAATGGGAGGATGATGAAGGCCATAAAGGAACATTTCAGCCTTATGTTTTACCTAATCTACCGGTTACTTTATGGGGAAGAGATATTTTGCAACAAATGGGAGTACACCTTGCAACCAAGCCTGCAGATGTTAAATGTGAAAACCTACAGGGTAATCTTAACCATAAAAGAACTCATTATCAAAAAGTACAGAGTAATCTCAACCCTAAAAGTAATCATTGTCATAAAGGAAAAAGATATTTTTTTTCGGGGCCACTGAGAAAATAATTTTGAAAATACCATGGCTTTCTGATAAGCCAGTGTGGGTCCCTCAGTGGCCCCTATCTAAAGAGAAATTACAAGCGGCCCACCAATTAGTTCAGGAACAATTAGAAGCAGGTCATATAGAACCTTCCACCTCTCCCTGGAATTCCCCCATATTTGTGATCAAGAAAAAGTCAGGAAAATGGCGATTGTTACATGATCTTAGACAAATCAATAAAACCATGCAAGTTATGGGGCCTACTCAACCTGGACTTCCTAGTCCCGTAGCTATTCCAAAAAATTTCCATCTTATTACTCTTGATATAAAGGATTGCTTCTTTTCTATTCCCCTACATCCTCTGGATGCCCCCAGGTTTGCTTTTTCCGTTCCTTCTATGAACAATAATGGTCCTGATCAGAGATATCAATGGAAGGTTTTACCACAGGGAATGGCTAATAGCCCCACCATATGCCAAATATATGTGGACAAGGCTATCCAACCCATTAAAAATAAATATCCAAATCTCATGTGTCTACATTACATGGATGATATTTTATTGGCCCACCCTAATCAAAAAATCTTATTTAATATATTCAGTGATGTGGTAGAAAATTTAAAAAAATATGGATTATATATAGCAGAAGAAAAAGTTCAAACCAGATCTCCCATATTATATTTAGGATTTAAAATCATGGATACTTTTGTTAGACCCCAAAAAATTTTAATAAATAAAGAACATCTGACCACCCTCAATGATTTCCAAAAACTACTGGGAGACATTAATTGGCTTCGCCCTACACTAAATCTCACTACTGGCCAACTAAAACCTTTATTTGACATCCTTCGTGGAGATCCTGATCCATCTTCACCACGAACATTGACTCCTGATGCTAGGAAAGCCTTAAAATTAGTAGAAAAAGCCATCGAAGGAGCTCATTGTGATAGATTTGATTTAACTCAACCGCTGATGTTGATTATTATTTCTTCACAATATACACCCACAGGAGTATTTTGGCAACAAGGGCCTTTATTATGGATACATTTGCCCGTCTCTCCTAAAAGTATAATTGAATCTTATACCTCCATGGTGGCTAAACTTATTCTTCAAGGACTTAAGACTTCTACTAAAATATTTGGCATTCACCCTGCTACTATTATTACTCCCTATTCATCATCACAGATTGAATACTTATGCTTCAATGATAATGATTGGGCTATAGCTAAATGCTCTACTTCTGCAAATTTTGATAATCATCTTCCTAAGTCCCCTATATTATCTTTTTGTATTAATCATCCTATTATATTTCCACAGGTAATAAAAAATCAACCTATTCCTAAGGCATTTAATGTATTTACAGATGGGTCCTCAAATGGTACTGCTACAGTAGTCACTAAAAAAGAAAATATGACTTACATAACTGCACACAAATCAGCTCAACTAGTGGAACTGGAAGCTGTGGTAAGAGCTCTGGAAAATTTTAGGGACCAGCCCGTAAACATTTTTTCAGATAGCCACTATATTGTACAAGCCGTCCCAAAATTAGAGTTAGCAGGACCAATAGCACCTCATACTCCAGCCTTTAAATTGTTTTATCAAATACAAAAACTTTTGTGGGCAAGAAAAGAACCTCTATTTGTAGGCCATATTAGAGCACATACTAATTTGCCTGGTCCCCTCCATGAAGGTAATCAAAAGGCTGATGAACTTACAAAAACAGTGTTTATACTTTCAGCGCTACAACAAGCTACTTTATTTCATTCCCAGTTTCATGTCAACAGCACCACCTTGCAACGTAGGTTTAAAATCACAAAGGAGCAAGCCAGAACAATTGTAAAAGATTGTAAATCTTGTATGACACATTTGCCCAATCCTCATTTCGGAGTTAACCCTAGAGGATTAATGCCCAATCATTTGTGGCAGATGGATGTTACTCATGAGCCAAGTTTTGGAAAATTGCGATTTATTCATGTGACTATAGATACATGCTCAGGCATGATTTTTGCTTCCTTACATTCTGGAGAAAAAGTTAAAGATGTTACATCTCATTGTTTGCAAGCTTTTGCTGCATTGGGCATCCCCAAAATGCTTAAAACAGATAATGGCCCCGCATATACGTCCTCATCTTTCAAGCAGTTTTGCGCAAAATTCAATATATCCCATAAAACAGGCATCCCATACAATCCTCAGGGTCAGGGCATTATTGAAAGAGCAAACCGAATACTGAAAATTATGTTATTAAAACAAAAAGAAGGAAATTGGAAAAGTCCTAAGGACAGATTGGCAGTTGCCCTGTTTACCTTAAATTTTCTAACTTTAGACTCTAATGGTTATTCTGCTGGAGACAGACATTGGAATCCACACCAACAACATAAACCTTTGGTTTACTGGAAGGATGTTCTTTCAGGTACATGGAAGGGTCCAGATCCAGTATTAATTTGGGGAAGAGGATCTGTTTGTGTTTTTCCAAAAGACGAATCCTCTCCAATATGGATACCATCTAGATTAATAAAACAGGTACCACATCAAAATGATCAAGATGAAGTTATTGAAGAATCAAGATTAATAAAAAAGGTACAAAATCAAGAGGACCAAGATGAAGGTACAGAATGATTCCCTCAAAAGAGTCTTTCAAAATATTTCACAACTTAAGTGTCATTTCTCCCGGCCGGGACAAGGAGATCTCTCTTTAGTGTGCACACAATTGTTTTTTTTTTTTTTTTTCTTTTTATACATGTCTTTATGTCTGTACATTTGTCTACATTTCATGGTAATGTGACGTCACAAATATATGTTTGTATGCTTGTTCGTCTGTCCAGTGTGACGTCACAAAGAACAAAGGGCTTATGAAAAAGAATATATATATATATATGGATCCAAATAACTTTAATTCATTTTAGGTTAAGAGTATTCATTTTAGGTAAATAATTTTATAAATGAAGGTACTTTCAATTTTGATTTATAGGTGTCCCTGGGACTTCTCTTTAGCAAACAAATATGACTAGTGCTATATAACCTGATATTTTGGTGTTTTGACTTAAGATTGTTTATTTGTTATTAACTTCATTTGTTTAATAGCTCATTAATTTCAATTATCTCAACAGGTAAAAAATTGCTCTGTATACAGAGACTCAAGGGTTCCAGCTAACAAATTATTTCTCTCAAGTGCCTTTACCTTTTCTTTAATCTATCTTTAATGCAGTAATTACCCTCAGTCTTTCTTTGTTTTGTTCTAAATATGACATTTTTCCAACTTATGTTTGTAAAAGCTCAACCAGCGATGTATGTGAACAAAAATCAACTTTAATTTTCTAATCTAATTATTCTATTTTGTAGTTTGACAACTCGCCTCTTGACTCAGTGCTGCAATAGCACTGCCTTTCCTTTAATAATTGATGCTTGAGTTTCTAGGTAGCGGGCCCTGAAGATTTGCCGGTGGCATTGTCTAAACATAAAAAAGACGTCTGCTGCTCAAACATCAAACAACCTCACCAACAGTGTGGCCTCTGCTCTACATGCATGGGGCCTCCTACATCAACATGTTATAACAAATGGACATTTTGATCTTTCATTGTTTGGGACTTTACGGGACAATGCCTTGCGGGTATTTGTCTAGAGAATTCAGTGTGTTACTTGATGGAACTTAGGGCAGCTGATTTGTTTAAACAATTTGATATGCTATGCAATTTGGCTCATCACCAAAAGGCTTGTTGCCTTAAAGCCGCAACATCTCCTCACAATTTGGACGGCTGTTAGTCATCATATATAGTCGATCCTAAAGGGCTCCATTGGATGGCTGGTTAGCCAATGACGGGTAAGATCCCCAGAGGGGGACAACCTAAGACAGGCACAGTCGCACGGGACAGTCTCATGTGGCCGACATATCAACCTAAGACAGGAGTCAAGGGCACAGCCTTGATTATCCGATGACGGGTAAGAATGTTGGTTGCACATAGACGTCCTAGAGCATTACCTCTTTTAAAACAAAAAGGGGGAAATGCAGGAGCCCTGTTTGGGGATTGGCTTGAATTGCGGTTGACTATGAGCCGTGGAGATTTGGCCTTTGTCGCCACCCGTAGTCTCACGGGATTGTTGCGTGATCTCGAGTGACTTGGCCGAAATTGCTGATCGAGTCAGCGCCATTTTAGGGTATGTTTTTGGCGTGTGTTAGTCGTTATTAGAACCAGAGAGAAAAGTTATCAGAATAAAAAGCTGTTTGTCTCCAGTTTGCTTCTGAAGTTCTTCCCGCGGCTCCGTTGCTTCAAGCGCTTCAGGCAGCAACATGTGTTTGTGTGTGTGTGTGTGTGTGTGTGTGTGTATGTGTATGAGAGGAGAGATTTTGATCCATGAGATAATTCTACCAACTTCAGTAGTGCATGACAATTCATAGAACTCAATAAATACTTCTTGACTAAATGAATGAACTCAAATGAGTCAAAGAAAATGTGCTGGTTTATGCAACTCTAAATTTTGTTATTTGGGGAGAGGGGTTCATCCTGGAAACATGTCACTCTTATTTCTTATATGAATCTGATATGAATGTATCACACACTGTTGGCCTCAGGATTGCCTATCATGTCTTTGTGGAAAGAGAACAGCTACATAAATCAAAGCTCTAAGTATTATATAAATGATGCATGCAGTATTTTCAAGGGACAGAAATGGGACAATTCATTTCAGGTGGCCAGGGAAGGTACTTAAAATGTGCCTTGAAGGAAGAATAGAACTTCAATTGAGTTTTTAAAAAATGACAGAAGACCATCACAAAAATAAAGAATACAGTGAGGCAAATATCACCAGTCTTGCTCTGCCCTTGTGCCAGTCTCTTGCCCTATTAGCTAGAACTAGCATAAGTACCAAATGCATACACATTGTTGCCCAGCCCAAGATACCTCTGCAAGTGAAAGGATATGTTAATAAAAATCACACTAAGAAAATGGGCATAATTTGGGACCATAACAAGCAGACCTCATTCATGTCTTTACAAATCTTGCGTCTTGCCAGCTTCTAATATGATTTCTTCTCCTGTATGGTCTCCATCATGCATCTCTCGCTGTAACCAGTGGCAGAAGAACCAGTGCTGCCTCTCACCCTTTCCCATTATTCCAAATGTCTGGAGTCTTGCAAGTGTTTGAGCCCTGCTGTTTACATCTGAAGCTTCCTTCTGATTGACCACCATCCTTGGTTCTTTTGTAAACTTGAGACTTTTCAATAATAATCATTTGATTCTGTCTGATTGTGTTTTAACTACTTCCTATGTAACACACCCTACTTCCATACAAGTTCCAGACATAACCTTCAAAAGGAAAATTCCCTTCAAAGGGGAAAGAGCATTTCCCACCATGATTACTGGGAGAAACTTCCTGTTGAAAGTAAGATTTACAGAATAAATAGAAACTCAATACATGGATATGGTAACCTATGTAAAATGAATGAACACATATTAATGAAGATAGTACGAGTGGACTGATGAGAACCAAATGTGCTGAAAAGAATATTTTTTTTAATTTTATTTTTATAATTTTTAATATGTACAACTCATAGTGCATATATTTAGTATCTTTTTACATACAACTGTTTGTATACAAAGTATATTCGTACAATTCAGGTCTTCAATCATGCATTAAGGAAAATGATATCCGTCTCATTCAACCACCTTTTTTTTTTCTCCGCCTCCCTCCCCTCTTGCTCCCTCCCTTACCCTCCCTTCCCTTGACCATTCTAATATTCCTCTAATCCTCCTATGTACCCCCATCCAATAATACTTTGAAATAGCTTCCTTATATAAGAGAGAACATTTGGTACTTGGATTTTTGAGACTAACTTCACTTAGCATTATGTCTTCCAACTTCATCCATTTACCTGCAAATGCCATTAATTTGTTTTCTTTTATTGCTGAGTAAAATTCCATTGTGCGTATATACCACATTTTCTTAATCCACTCATTTACTGAGGGACATCTAGGTTGGTTCCACAACCTAGCTATTGTGAATTGTGCAGCTACAAACATTGAGATAGCTGTGTCACTGTAATATGCTGTTTTTAAGTCCTTTGGGAATAGACCCAGGAGTGGGATGGCTGGGTCATAGGATGGTTCCATTCCTAGTTTTCCAAGAAATCTCCATACTGCTTTCCATAACAGTTGCACCATTTTGCAGTCCCACCAGCAATGTATGAGTGTGCCTTTTTCCCCACATCCTCTCCAACATTGTGTTCTTGATGGCTGCCATTCTGATGGGAGTGAAGTGAAATCTTAGAGTAGTTTTGATTTGCATTTCTCTAATTGCCAGCGATGTTGAACATTTTTTCATGTATTTGTTGATTAATCGTGTATCTTCTTCTGAGAGGTGTCTTCTCAATTCCTTAGCCCATTTATTGATTGGGTTATTTGTTTTTTTAGTGTAAAGTTTTTTGAGTTCTTTATATATTCTAGAGATTAGTGCTCTATCTGATGTGCATGTATTAAATATTTGTTCCCAATTAGTTGGCTCTCTATTCACCTCACTGATTGTTTCTTTTGCTGAAAAGAAGCTTTTTAGTTTAAATCTATCCCATTCATTAATTCTTGGTAGTAATTCTTGTGCTACAGGATTCTTAGTAAGGAACTTGGGGCCTAATCCAACATGTTGGAAATTGGAGCTTACTTTTTCTTCTTTTAGGTGTATTGTCTCTGGTCTAATTCCTAGGTCCTTGATCCACTTTGAATTGAGTTTTGTGCATGGTGAGAGATAAAGGTTTAATTTCATTTTGTTGCATATGGATTTCCAGTTTTCCCAGCACCATTTGTTGAAGAGGCTATCCTTTCTCCATTGTACATTTTTGGCACCTTTGTCTAATATAAGATAGCTGTAATTGTATGTATTAGTCTTTGTATCCTCAATTCTGTACCATTGGTCTACCAGTCTGTTTTGGTGCCAATACCATGCTGTTTTTGTTACTATTGCTCTATAGTATAATTTAAAGTCTGGTATGGTGATGCCCCCTGCTTCACTTTTCTTGCTCAGGATTGCTTTGGCTATTCTGGGTCTCTTATTTTTCCAGATGAATTTCATGACTGCTATTTCTATTTCTTTGAAGAATGACATTGGGATTTTGATTGGAATTGCATTAAATCTGTATAATGCTTTTGGTAGTATGGACATTTTGACAATATTAATTCTACCTATCCAAGAGCAAGGTAGGTCTTTCCATCTTCTGAGTTCATCTATAATTTCTTTCTTTAGTGTTCTATAATTTTCGTTTAGAGGTCTTTCACCTCTTTCGTTAGGTTGATTCCCAGGTATTTTATTTTTTTTTTATGCTATTGCAAATGGGGTATTTTTCATCATTTCCCTTTCAGAGTCTTTGTCGCTGATGTACATAAATGCCTTTGACTTATGTGTATTGATTTTGTATCCTGCAACTTTACCAAATTTGTTTACTAGTTGTAAAAGTTTTCTGGTAGAGTTTTTTGGGTTTTCTAGGTAGATTATCATGTCATCAGCAAATAGTGCTAATTTGAGCTCTTCTTTTCCTGTCTTGATCCCTTTAATTTCTTTCATCTGTCTAATTGCTCTGGCCAGAGTTTCCAGTACTATGTTAAATAGCAGTGGTGAGAGGGAGCATCTCTGTCTTGTTCCAGTTTTTAAAGGGAATGCTTTCAATTTTTCTCCATTTAAGATAATGTTAGCTCGGGGCCTTGCATAAATAGCTTTTATAATGTTAAGATATGTTCCTGATATTCCTAGTTTGTCCAGTGTTTTGAACATAAAGGGGTGTTGTATTTTGTCAAATGCTTTTTCTGCGTCAATTGAGATGATCATATGATTTTTGTCTTTAAGTCTATTGATGTGATGTATTATGTTTATTGATTTCCGAATGTTGAACCAGCCTTGCATCCCTGGAATAAACCCCACTTGATCGTGGTGCACTATCTTTTTGATATGTTTTTGAATCTGATTTGCCAGGATTTTGTTGAGGATTTTTGCATCTATGTTCATTAAAGATATGGGCCTGAAGTTTTCTTTTTTGGATGTGTCTTTGCCTTGCTTTGGAATTAATGTAATATTGGCCTCATAGAAAGAGTCTGGAAGAGCTCCCTCTTTTTCTATTTCTTGAAATAGTTTGAAGAGCACTGGTATTAGTTCTTCTTTGAAAGTCTTATAGAACTCGGCTGTAAACCCATCAGGTCCTGGACTTTTCCTTGTTGGTAGCTTTTTGATGACATCTTCTATTTCTTCGCTTGTAATTGATCTGTTTAAATTGTGTATAGCCTCCACATCCAGTTTAGGCAAATCATATGACTCTAGAAATCTATCAATGCATTCAGTATTTTCTATTTTATTAGAGTACAAGTTTTCAAAGTAATTTCTAATTATATTCTGTATATCTGAGGTGTTTGTTGTGATATTCCCTTTTTCATCACGAATGTTAGTAATTTGAGTTTTTTCTCTTCTTCTTTTCATTAGCATCACTAAGGGTCTGTCAATTTTGTTTATTTTTTCAAAGAACCAACTTTTAGTTTTGTCAATTCTTTGAATGGTTTCCTTAGTCTCAATTTCATTAATTTCTGCTCTGATTTTAATTATTTTCTGTCTTGTACTGCTCTTGGTGTTGGTCTGTTCTTCTTTTTCTAATGCTTTGTGGTGTGATGTTAAGTCATTTATTTGTTGTTTTTTTTTTTCCTCTTAAGGAATGAACTCAGTGCAATGAATTTTCCTCTTACTACTGCCATCATAGTGTCCCAGAGATTTCTATATGATGTATCTGTGTTCTCATTTACCTCTAGGAATTTTTTGATCTCCTCTTTGATGTCTTCTTCAACCCCTTGTTCATTCAGTAGCATGTTGTTTAGCTTCCAGTTGATGGAGTAGTTTTCCTTATTCCTTGTTTTGTCATTGATTTCCAATTTCATCCCTTTATGGTCCAATAGCATGCAGGGTAGTATCTCTATTTTTTTTATATTTGCTGAGAATTGCCTTGTGACATAATATATGGTCTATTTTGGAGAAGGAGCCATGTGCTGCTGAGAAAAATGTGTATTCGTTTACTGAGGGATGAAATATTCTATATATGTCCGTTAGGTCTAAATTGTTAATTGTTTTGAGGAGGCTTAAAGTTTCTTTGTTTAGCTTTTGTTTGGATGATCTATCCATTGGTGAGAGAGGTGTGTTGAAGTCCCCTAGAATAACTGTTTTGTGGTCTATTTTACTCTTGAACTTAAGAAGCGTTTGTTTGATGAATGTAGGTGCTCCATTATTTGGGGCATACAGATTTATGATTGTTATATCCTGTTGATGGATGGTTCCCTTAAGTAATAAGAAATATCCATCTCTGTCCCTCTTGATTAGTTTTGGTTTGAAGTCTACCTTATTTGATATGAGAATGGAAACCCCTGCTTGCTTCCGCCGGCCATGTGAGTGATAAGACTTTTCCCAGCCTTTCACTTTCAGTCTGTTGATGTCTTTTTTTATGAGGTGTGTTTCTTGGAGACAGCAAATTGTTGGGTCATTTCTTTTAATCCATTCTGATAATCTGTGTCTTTTGATTGGTGAGTTTAGGCCATTAACATTCAGGGTTATTATTGAGATGTGATTTTTATTCCCATCCATTTTTATTTGAATTATGGTCTTTAGCTTGATTTGGTTTCTCTTCTGGTTGGTATTTCCTTTAGTTTAATATCTCCCTTTGGTGATTTTCATTATCATCTTTCTCTTCTTCTTCATGAAAAATGTTGCCCAGGATGCTCTGAAGTGCTGGCTTTCGAGTTGTGAAATCTTTTAACTTTTGCTTGTCGTGGAAGGTTTTTATTTTATCTTCGAATCTAAAGCTTAATTTTGCTGGATATAAGATTCTTGGTTGACATCCCTTTTCTTTCAGAGCTTGAAATATGCTATTCCAGGATCTTCTTGCTTTTAAGGTCTGGGTTGAAAAATCTGAACATAGTCTGATTGGTTTCCCCCTATATGTAATTTGCTTCCTTTCTCTTGTGGCTTTTAGTATTCTCTCCTTACTCAGTGTATTAGGCATTTTCATTATAATGTGTCTAGGTGTGGATCTGTTGAGATTTTGTTTGTTTGGTGTTCGGTATGCCTCTTGAACTTGGTTTTCCATTTCATTCCTCAAGCTTGGAAAATTTTCTGTAATTATTTCGTTAAATAGATTACTCATTCCTTTGGCTTGAAACTCTGCCCCTTCCTCTACGCCGATCACTCTTAAGTTTGGTCTTTTTATGCTGTCCCATAATTCTTGGATGTTATGTTCTTGATTTCTAACAAGTTTTGCTGTATGGTCTAAATTCTTCTCTAGGACATATATTTTGTCTTCATTGTCTGAGGTTCTTTCTTCCAAGTGGTCTATTCTTTTGGAGATGTTTTCAATTGAGCTTTTATTTTGGTTTATTGCTTCTTTCATTTCTGGAATTTCTGTTTGGATTCTCTTTAGAGCCTCTATTTCCGTATTGAAGTAATCTTTTACTTCCTGTATTTGTTTTTGGAGTTCTTTGTCAAAATGATCTTTTGCCTCCTGTACCTGCTCCCTCATCTCATTTTTGAGTTCATTCTTAAGTTCCATAAACATTTGGCATATGTAATTTCTAAATTCCATCTCTGGCATTTGACCAACTGTGCTTGCCATGACATCTACTGATGAGGTATCTTGATTTGTTTGTGTCATTTTCTTTCCTTGTTTTTTTATGTTGCTTGTGTGTCTATTCTTCCTGCACTGTGGTACCTTGACTATTTCGATTTTACCTTAAAGCCTTATGTTGTTCCTGTAGTACAATGCTATCAGATCAACTTATAATTCCTTTACACTTTTAAAACCTAACACTTTCTATTCAGAAAATCCAAGTTTGATCACAATGTACAGATTTTTTTAACCCAGATATTATTTCCAATTTACTCTGTACACTTCTGTTAGGGTTTTATAGCTTCAAGTATTGGATACAGAGTTGTTATGTTTAGGAAGAAGGAAGTGTCTTGAATTGTTCTTTCTTGGAAAGTATGAGAAGAGATATCTATTGAAGTGGTTTAGTGGAAGTGGTTTAGTATCAGTAGATGATGGAAGAAAGAGAATGGGGTTGACAATTAGGTGAAAAGATGAATTTATATATAAAGTAAGTTGGAAAAGAAAAAAAATGATAAAAGAGTAGGAATTGGTGTAAGAGAGAGGAGGGAGAGAATCAAGGAGATAGAGAGTAAATTATATATAACACCACTTTGCTACCCAGTTCAATTGCGCCGGTTCTAGAAATCCCAAGTTCTGTGTATAACTTGGTTTTGCCTGTGTTTAGTATGCACTGGCAGGATGTAAACATGAAAGATGAAGGAGGAAGAAAAGATACAAGAGCGAGAAGGAAGAAAAGAAGGAAAGAAAAAAGGAGCGGAAGCAAACAAACACACTAACAATCAATGCGGAAGGAAAAAAAAAAAAGCAGAACAAAACAAAGCCATAAAACGAAAAAGAAAAATAAGCAAACAAACAGACAAACAAACAAACAAAAAAAAAAAACCCTCCTGCAATCCAACAAAACAAGCAAACCAACAAAAAGAAAAGGAAAAAAAAAAAAGTTGAACCCCAAGTCTCAGACAAAACGGGCCCTGGGAAACCCCCCTCTTTTTTTCCTTTCCAGTTCAAACCAATTGCTATTGGATCACGTCCAGACAGTCTGTGATCCTGTTAGTGAAATCAAGGCTGCATCTTAGGCCAGTGGCTGCACGGTTCAGTGAAGGAGTGGCCCAGGGGGTTTGTGTGTGTCAGCAGATGAATGGCACCGGGAAGGGGACCTTCCAGAAGGCACCCCCTCCCCAAGCCCACCCACAGTTGCAGCCTCTTGTGGCCACTGCGCTAGCCTCAGAAACACCTTCCCCTGCTGACCACCCGAGTCTCACCCAATTGTGTGTTGTCTTCAGAGAGCTGGAGGGTCCCTGGATGGCTGCAGCCATCGCTCTCCGTCTCCTCCCCTTTGTCTGGGCCAGCCACTGCAGCTTTCAAAGATGGCGGTGCTCTCCTTCCAGTCAACAGCAGCTCCGCAGACTCCCGTATCCTCGCCAATTGATTTCAAAGCTGTTGGGTGGATGTCTCCCTGCCGAAGTGGCACCGGGAAGCCACACCTGTGACTGTGGTGAAGACAGCGCTGCTTCGGACTGTGGCCCGCTCCACTCTGCCCCTGTTTGCTGATCGCAGATCTCTGTGCCGCTCTGTCCGGGGCCCCACTACTGAGGGTCGCGTCAGGCGGAGTGTGGATTTGAACTGGTGTTGTGGATCCGCGGTCTCCCGTCGTTCCCCAGCACCAATCCCGCCGGCTGTTATCGCTGGTTTTTATCGCCGGTTTCACGCTGGTGTGCCGTGAGTTTGGCTGGTGTTGCAGTAGTAGCGCGGTCTCCCCACACTGACTTTGTTTCCGTCGGCCTGTGCACCACCCAGGCGGTTTTGTAGGAGCCTCGCGGCTCCAGCCGCTGCAGACAGCTTGTCTCTTTCTCTCTCCTGAAAAGAATATTTTGATAGAAGAACTATTCAGAGATCAATTGGGATGGTTAATAAGATCTACACACAAACAATGAAAAAATCTGGAGAAGAAAGTTGATGTCATATTGAAGAACATACTAAATGCCAACTCAGGAAGATGAACTTTATTTGGAAATAATAAAAAAAAAAAAAAAAAAAAAAAAAAAAAAAAAAAAACAGTGTTTTTCTGAGCTCTTGACCTTAAGCATTAATTTTCATCTGAAAGGGAATCATAGGACTGTCCACAGTACTCCTGAGCATTTCAGGGAGGTGGGAAGCTGGAATTTAAATTCTGGATAAAGGCATATGAACAGGGATGTGGAACAGAGGAAAACAAAGAAAATAAAGGCTAAGAAATTTTATAAAACTAGACTAAATTTATATGTCTTCCCAAGAGGACCAGACATCTGTCAAGCAAAAAAAAAAAAAAAAAAAAAAAAAAAAAAAAGAAAGAAGAAACAATGCCCAATTATGAAGAGAATTTGGGCCCTTTAGTTGGGGTAGAAAGGGGAAGTTTAATTGCATGTATCCTATCTCATTATCACTGCTCTATCATCATTTCAGGAAATAATTTAGTTCATATAATCCCTTGCATGTTACTTCTCAGCAAATAACTTCCTTTGGTGGATTCACAGAAAAATCACCACAGCACAAGTTTGAATCTGGGTCACAAAACTGAGTGGCTCCATCAGCCTCCTCCCTTTCACAACTGTTAGAAAGTGGCAGAGCCCGGATACGCTCCAGCCATAACTTCCTGGCTGCTAAAACCAACCTCTTAACATTTTCCTGATAGGAACTCTTCATATTGGAGAAAGAAGTAGAAGTGACCACGAGGATATGAGTGTGCATATTTCTTGGGAGAGTAAATTAGAATGGTAAAGAGAAAAGCCAATGGAAAAAACTAGAAATGGTCATTTACCACCAAGAATTGTTAGAGAAGCAAAGGTCAGTTAGTAGAAATGGAGAATTGCCAACATAAGGCCCAGACTATTTACCAACCATGGTCCTTTAGCAAGTCCATTCTGAATTTGCCAACTGTCTCTAGCCTTCCCTTTCTTGTGCCTCCTTGTGCACAGGCTTCATCCTGATGCCCTTTCCTAGCCAAACGCTACTTAGATGTGGACATTCCTCTTGTTTTTGCTAACATGCTTCTGTTGCTTACTTCCTTGGCTATTGCCCACCTTACCCCAGCCCATCCTCCCAGTCTCCATCCTCACACGTAGCTCACTCAGTCACACCATGCGAGCCTTTGACCTGTGCTCATCAGGTAAGGGACAACCTTGGGTTGTCCATCATGATTACTGGGAGAATAGTTCTTAGAATAGTTCTGAATAGTTCTTCTATCAAAATATTCTTTTCAGCACATTTGGTTCTCATCAGTCCATTCCTACTATCTTCAACCTTGGCACTAAATATGAAAACTTCAATCTTGGAGTCAGTTGCCTTCAAGAAGGGATGCAAGGATAGTGATGGAGGCAGAAATTGTTCGAGTATGAACAGGATTTGGAATTACCAATGGAGTAAATGCAAAAATGTAGATTCACTGCCTTAGGTCCAGTGGTGAGTGCCTGTAAAGTAAACTGATAAAAGACATGCTTACAGGGGCAAAGGTTTATTTTATATGCACATGAAGGGGGACTCACAGAAAAGTAAAAATTCTAGAAAGGTTGTTAGATCTGGGGCTTATATACCATTTTAAGAAAGGGTGATAAATTAAGAGAAAGGAAAAGGAGAATTTGGGTCCCTAGGGTTGGGGTGTACTTGTGAGAAGAAAACTAGGAAGTACAGGGTTAATAAAGCTCCTTGGGTAAGTTTTTTTTTTATGTGACCACCAGTCATTGTGGTGGGAATAGATGTGAAATTTTACAAATGGAGTATTCCTTTACAAAAGGGAAATGTATGACCTGCCTTTCAGGCAGAAATGGGGAGCATAGGAGCTTCTTCATGCTGTGTCTTCAATGCGTTCAGTTCAAACTAAGCATTTGTCCAATGTGGCATATTTTGGGGTGGCATATTCTGATTCTCTTCACAAGAGTCAATAAGGAAAAATGCAGTATTTTCTGATGACGATGAGAATCCAATTTAAAAGATGCAGGTATTGTTTCCAGAAGGAAGTTCATGAGAAAGAAGGGGGAAAATGTGGGGTTCAGTGAGTATGTTTATGAGCAAAGCTTTGTCAAAACCAAATCAAAATGTGAGTCTGCAGAGCCTCAGTCTGCTG
Organism: Tamias sibiricus; assembly: GCA_025594165.1. Lineage (NCBI taxonomy): Eukaryota > Metazoa > Chordata > Mammalia > Rodentia > Sciuridae > Tamias > Tamias sibiricus. The sequence goes on along the minus strand of CM046660.1, from coordinate 159,311,828 downwards.
ATTCCTGAGCATGTTTCGTAGAAACTCAATACCTATTCCAGCTTGCAGCAGCTGTAAAAGAAAAGACCTGGGCACCACAGATTGGTTCCTGAGGTAGATTCCAGGCCGGGACTTTCCAGAAACCACCAATCTATATATCTCCTGCCATTCAAGAATCTGGAGAACATCTCTGACTCTCTTAAATTCACTTCTCTTTGTCCTTTTGCCTTTGTTTTTCGCATATTTGGGGCCTGAAACACCCTCCCAACTGCCCATGTCATAGATCTTCAAGATGAAATTAGTCGGTCTATTCTTCCCTGGAGGTGTTCTTAATGTCCTTCTTGGGTTATTCTCGTTGTATCCCTGTAGGGTTTTATCCAGTCTCTAGTATGATATTGGCGCCCATCTAAAAAGGATATTTGGTATGTTCATGTCTCTTGCACTTATCTCCATGAAATAGCTGAGTATTTCCACAATTTCTCCTACTCCTTTTCCTCCTTATCTCCTATCTAATACCCATCTTCTAGTCTGAAGGACAATTTCTGTTCTCACTTTTTGATTTTGACCCTTAGTCAATACAAAATTTTGAAACACAACAACAATAAAGGCATTAGGAATATGCTGACTTGTTTGGCCCAAACTTCTGCCTGACTTCAGTACATTCCTCCATTCTCTCCTCCAACGAGGATCAACTAGGAAGCTCTGGCCCTGCTCCAAGACACAGCAAGCCCACACACTCTCTTCTCCATGGTTTTATAAAATGGCAAAAACTGGACTCTAGCTGGATGCTGGCAATAATAGAGGTAAGAGGGGGAAGATGTTTTTCCAAAAGAATGGGAAATAGGGAGCAAAACATTTTATTTTTTAACTTTCAATATAAAGCTACAAAACTGTAGGAGTTAAGAAAATGAGGTAAAATTTTACTTAATTAGAGTCTACCCAAATGGCTTTTGAAGAGATGCAGTGTTTTTGGATAAAAGCTTTTAAGCTTGAACAACATACCAGAGCGTGGGCTTGGTGAAGCTGATACCTTCAATGAGAGCTTGGATAGCTCACTAGAGTTACCACATTACAGTAGAGCAAAACAGACATGCTCATACTTAAATGTTTCACTTTCTTTCAACAATGCTTGTATTTGCTTTGCTTTCTTTTCATTTTTTCCAGTAAAACATATCTAAAGCCAGATTTAAATATCTAAATCTTCTAACTACTAATAAAAATTCATAGTTGACTTTTAATAATAACCACTCATATGCTGTGAATTACTTCAAATTTTATTTCTTAATGATGTGTTACAGAGTTCACATGTCAGAACTTTAGTACACAAACGACCTGCGTGATGAAATCACTGTAACATTTTATAAATAGCTCCAAATTAAAATTTGGGGAGATTTTCCTCTTTCTCTTGCCAAAGAGAAATGGTTTCAAGTAGTGTTAGTGATGACATTAACTTCAAATGGAATAATCCTTAATGGAAAGCACTCAAATATTTTTAAAAGCATATTCAGGGCATTTTCAGTGCTAAATCATATGCACCTAGGGCTACCTTGTATACGACCCCTTTACAATTTATAGTTTGCTTTGTTTGCAAATATTGTACTCTAACTTTCTGTGACTTTCTTTTCCTCATTATAAGAAATCTGAGAATTCAAGCAACATCTAGTCTAAGGTCCTCTTTTCCTAAATATTGCACTACATGTAGTGCTCTGGCTCAAAAGTTATTATAAAAGTCACAAACAGAAAAGCATAGTCAGTCCTTGGAAACTATCCCAATATTAACTGAGCCCAGCCCATTGAGGTGGGGGGCAGCACCACCCTACAAGGGCCATTCTTTTAGGAAATAAGTTACTGGCCCATTCTGTCACATATGACCAGGATATATAAATGGTAGAGGAGTGCTCATGTTCAGTGAGAGCAAATAGGTGGTCAGTCCTACAATGCTAGAATTCTGTCTGTATGCTTTTTTTTTTTTTTTTTTTTTTTTTGGTATCGGGTCTTTTTTTATGTACAATACTTTGAAATTTCACATACCTGCCATATTATTTAGCCTGATTCATTAGCCTGAAATTTCCTTCAAACAACCCAGGCAGCCTTTGATGTGTTTGTAGCTCCTTCAATCTCCCAGTGTGCCCTGAAGTTAATTCTGACACTACCACATGTTGCCAAAGACAATGTGTTTCTTCCCAGGTGTGCTACTACAGCTGAGATCCATTCTCCGTCCTTGGGGTAAAATGAGTTGTTCTCATTTCCCAGGTTATTCAGCACTGTGGTTTCCAGGAGCCCACACCTTTCATAAAACCTATTACTGCAAGTGTTTTTTAGAACAATTGTTAAAGATCGTAAATTATGAGCACCTGAAAATATTTGGCAAATGGAAAAGTCTTACATCTAGTAAAAATATAAAGGAGTTTTCCCACAGGTTCCAATCAATTTTACTGGGAGATGTAAAGAGAAAAAACAAATAAGGAAAATGGAAAAATAAAGAAAGCTCTTACTAACAGACCAGTGCATCTCTTACTGCCATTGTCATCATTATCATCATCATCCCTACAAATATGTTAATAATACTATTATTTAAAGAGTTGCAAATTAAAGTGGCAATAAGATATCATATTTCGCTCTGCCTAAGTCTAAATAATAATTTATCCCCATGTAGCTTGGGTTTAAAAAATGTGCACTCCTCTCCCAGTGGAGAAAGGGTAAATTTGAAAGGAAAGCAGATAGAAAGAATTTCATAAGAATGAGGAATTATTCATTTTTATCACTTGTAGTAAATGATTTAAATTCATCATTTTGTTAAATGTATTGAATTGATTATATCTAGTGATGCTACTTCCAGGAAATAAAAAAAAAAAAGTAAAATAAAAAGCAAAATCATAACAAAGATTACATATATAGAACGATAATTCATGTATATTTATTATAAGAAAAATTGACATACTCTAAGTGTTTAATAGGACTACAACTAAATAGTTATGAAACTATAAGATACATGTCATAAATATGGTAAAATTCTTATGATAATGACTCATGTAAAAATAAATGGGATAGACTCAAACTAAAAAGCTTCTTCTCCGCAAAAGAAATAATCAGCGAGGTGAACAGAGAGTCTACATTTGGGAAGCAAATTTTTGCTACATCCACATGAGTTAGAGCACTAATCCCCAGGATATATAAAGAACTCAAAAAGCTTAACACCAAAACAAGCAAACAACCCAATCAATAAATGGTCTAAGGAGCTGAACAGACACTTCTCAGAAGATGATAGATATACAAGTGATCAACAAATATATGAAAAAATGTTCAACATCTCTAGTAATCAGAGAAATACAAATCAAAACTACTCTAACATTTTATCTCACACCAATCAGAATGGCAGTTATCAAGAATACAGATAACAATAAATGCTGGTGAGGATGTGGGGGAAAGGCACACTCATACATTGTTGGTGGGACTGAAAATTGGTGCAACCAGTCTGGAAAGCAGTATGGAGATTCCTGAGAAAACTTTAAATGGAACCACCATTTGACACAGCTATCCCACTCCTCAGTCTATACCAAAAGGACTTAAAATCAGCATACTATAGTAAGGCAGCCACATCAATGTTCATAGCAGCATAACAGCACAGTTCACAATAGCTAAACTGTGGAAGCAAACTAGATACCCTTCAATAGATGAATGGATAAAGAAACTGTAATATATATACACAATGGAATATTATTCATCATTAAAAGAGAATAAAATTATGGCATTTGCAGGTAAATGGATGGAGTTGGAGAACATCATGCTAAGCAAAGTAAGCCAATCCCCAAAAAACAAAGGCCAAATGTTCTATCTGATAAACGGATGCTGATCCATAATAAGGGGCGGGGGGGCGAGGCATGGGAAAGGAAGAACTTTCATTGGGCAAAGGGGAGGGAGGGATGGAGAGGGGGAATGGGGGCAGGAAAGATGGTGGAATGAGATGGACCTCATTACCCTAGGTACATGTATGACTTCACATATGGTGCGAACGCTACATTGTGTACAATCAGAGAAATTAAAAGTTGTGTTGCAATTGTGTACAATGAATCAAAATGCATTCCGCTGTCATATATACCTAGTTAAAATTGATTAATTAATAATAAAAAATACAACATTTTACATGTATGATTATAATTTTGTAAAATGCATGTTTTGTGTACAAGTGTGGATCTGGCAAGTTGTACATCACCATATTAGTGGCAGCTATCTTTTAGGTAGTAGAATTATAAATGATCCTTTTTTTCTTCCTTAAATCATTTTATATTCTTTAAATGTTTTGGGGATAATCACAAATTACTTTTCAATCCAAAAAAGTGAACCGTTTTTTAAAGATTCTTGAAGATATTTTTATTGATATTTGAAATCTGAACCAGTTGCTAGCTGACTATTGTCTAAATACTAATGCCAGCTTGGTCCACATAAAGGAATTTAATCACTTAAGAGTATGCGCTAACAAGGTTTAAAGGTGTTGACACCTTGCACTGGCTTGCCACTTAAACTGCACAATATGAAAAGATAAGTGTCTGCCCATATAGTTATTGTAGACCATCCTTGAAGCCTTTGGCAAATTCTTCCATTGAAAAACTCCAACTCATCTGATGCTCCAAAACACTGATCTTGTGCTTCATTATCCATAGAGAAATAATAAGATCAGGTGGGCACAGAGCCGCATGCAGCAGCATCACACCTATAGTCCTAACTACTTTGGAGGCTGAAGCAGGAGGATGGGAGCTCAACATCAACCTGTGCAACTTCTCAAGATTCTGTCTTCAAAACCAAAAACAATATAGTGGGGCTGAGAGTGGATAGTGTGAAAGCTTCCCAGATGTGTTCAGTGTGCAGCCGTGGTTATTAACATTGGATATAGACAAGGGCTACTCTCAGTGCATTGCTGGCCCTGAACTGCTCTTTACATAGACAGAATTATTCAGAAATCGAAAGTGAGATGAGAGTAAGCATTTGTTTATAGCATTTGGACATTGCTGTGACATCCAAACAAGTGATCAGTAAGTATCTCTTATTAAGTTAGGTATAAACCAGTCTGGGTGCTTTTAAACTCACTTGATGAAACATATGCAAATGCTACCTATCGGTTCATGATGAAGTGAAAAAAAAAATTAAAAATGAAAACTGACCCTTCAGGACACGGAGGTTTAATGTGCTTAACATCCTAGTACATCACAAGCTACTGAGTGTCCTCCAGAGGGGCTAGCACGAACTGTACCTACAGCAGGTACTCTTGGAAATGCTTCCTGAATTGTAATGAATGATGGTTCAATGTTTTTCCATTTAAGAAATTAATTGAATTTTAACGAGGGCCATTAGTATCATGATGTCTTTACAATGAAATAATTTACTTAGGGTAGTGGAGGGTTCTGACATTGTGGTTAGACTGACTTGAGAGATATTTTGAAGCAGAACAAGCTTTTTAATGTCCTTTAAGTGATCCTTTGTCTCTGGTTTTACCCAGTTGACTTATTCATAATGTAACAGCTCTGACTGGACCAGATCCATGGTCTCTCTTGCACAGGAAGCTATGTCAATCACACCAGTGGCACCCTTAGCCCATGGCTCACTTGTCTCAACCTTGTAAAGATCATACAAAGAGCTATGCTTGGATCTTTCTCATCAGTACATGTATCCCCTGGCTCACTTTTTGGGTTTTTCAGGTTGGAAGATATTTACCAGGAATAAAAATTGGGTTATTGAAACTGCAAAAATTTACTGAACAAATATCCTCTGTTGTACACCTGAGAAGTTTGTTCAGAGCTAAGAAAAGGCTGTCATAGAAATCCAAGGGTAAGACTTCATGAACCACCTTGATTTGCCACAGCTACAATTGTCCTCAACTATCAAGCATAATTCTTGGCCCCGCTAAGTGTGACCTCATTGATGTGTGCTATGAATAGTGGCCTTGTCAGAAAACATGGCAGATAGTTTTTATGGAATATTTTGAAGATTCAAAGAAAGGAAGAACTTGTTATATTTGTATCTTTATGAACAGCTGCTTACAGAGAAAAGCACAAGGGAATTCCACATGGTAGAATACTGTTAGGAAAGGCAGAGAGATGGGGGAGGTAGAAGGTTTGCTTGTGAAATTCTGGAAAAAATAAGTGTGTCTGAAACTGGGCTTTTTTAGATTTCTTGAGGAGTGTGCTGTAAGACAGCTTGAAAATTATAGGGTCCTCTGAGAGTGTTAAAGAAAATATTATTCTGACACTTGTAAAAATGGTAAGACAGACTTTATTCAGGAATATTGCGATAAATGTCAAGACTCTCACAACAGGGGAAAGCAACAGGGCTCAACTTCAAACACAGCAAGCACAGCTGGAGATTTATAGTCAATGGGGTGTGTGTATGGGGGTGGGGGACGTAAAGGAATGGAAAATAACTAAGAGGAGACATCAGGGACAGAGCGGATTCTTGCTAAACCAACTGGACAGAATTTTGCTCATGGTAGCCCAGCATGATCAGATAGCAAGGGAAGGGGTTCAGAAATTTCATCACATATTAGGGACAATCAGATATCAAGGGTGGGGAAATTCTCTGTCAGCCAATTTAGGAGGATTTTTTACTGACCCTGGAGAGGCAGACCAAACACAAGACCCAAGGATGAAAAGTAGTCAGAGGAACCAACGCAAAGTTTAGTCAAGGACATAGACTTTGTAAAGAGTTCCATAAAATGTGCATATGTGCTTATTTGCGTAGGTTCACATGTGGAAATGATCTCTTTAAAATAAACACATTTGTTATAGAAGATGTAGGAAACACAGAAAACTTAGGGTTAACGCACACATTATCCCTCTGCTCAAAGGCAACATTTAAAAATGGTCATTGTATTTTGTTTCAGAAATTGAATGTTTGAGTATGGGTTTAAAAGTATAATGACAGTAAATCAACCCAAAAACAACAACAAAAAAATTTTAAATTTCTTAACTGTATGCAGAACATTGAGGACAAAATTTACCCTACCCCACCCTCAGTAGCATCTTGCAGATAGGATTGTTGATTTGAGGACAATTGTCTCCCATGAATTTTACCAATGTGTGACAATTACCCAAGTTCCTGGGCTGAGAAGCAGCCCTGCTGTGAAAATTTATAGTGCTCAATAGTCCTCAAAATTTCTCATTTGTTACCCATGGTGAGATGGAGAGGTAGCCTTGAGGGGTGGGTAGAGAAAGAACTGAGTATAGAAAGGCGAGCAGGAAGCTTTTGCACACCAATTTGAAGCTTGCAAAACAGAGAAGCATCAGTTTAAAATTTTTGGCAAGAATGAACCATCTTTCTGATGTTCTCTAGCTTTCTTTCTTTCTTTCTTTCTTTCTTTCTTTCTTTCTTTCTTTCTTCCTCCCTCCCTCCCTCCTTCCCTCCCTCCCTCCCATCCTTCCTTCCTTCCTTCCTTTCTCTTTCTTTTTGCATGGCAGCTATACAAAGTCTTTTAAATTTGGAATCTCTTATAATTGCTACCTTGGCTGTGCACTGAAGATAATGCTACCTGCTGTTCTAATTCATAAGGTTTTTAGATAACATCATTGACAGATTTTCAAAGAGCTATACAAGTTCACAGTATTAAGTATAAGGAAGCATCATTTATGTTATTTATGGGGGAATCAGCAAACTTTTTCTATAAAGGGTGAGAAAGTAAATATTTTAAGCTTTGTGGGTAAGATAGTAAATATTTCAGGTGCTGTGAGTCACACTCTCTCTTTCACAACCACCTCACTCTGCCTTTGGGGTGTGAAAGCTATCATATACTCCAAATGCACAAATGAGCGTGGCTAGTCCCAATAAACTTTATTTACAGACACTGAAGTAGGAATTTCATTTTCTCATTTATTCACCATGTCATTATATCCGTACCACAATTTATTTCTACAGCCTTTAAGTTGCTACAGGGTAGAGCCCAACTCATGCTTTGTGCCAGCCAAATGCTAGATAAATATTGAACAAGAGAACAAAAGTCTTAGGCCATGTGTTGACTAAAGAACCATGGAAAATAAAGGTGTCGGATAGAAGTCTTGCTGTCTGGCTTCTTTGTTAATGTAAGAAATTCACGCTAAGCCATTAGTAGAAGCCTTGGGATGCCAACATCCACATCTACATTTTTTTTCCTTCCTTTTAAACACAGAAACAATCTGTCTTAAGATCACAGTGATAACCAGTATGCTTTGGAGAACAAGAGTGGCCAGAAGAAATGACTTAGGTCTCCAGGAGAGCAAGCAATCAATTTCAAGAAAAATGGTTTCATTACAGAGACTGAGCTGCTGAGGAGTTTCAATTCCCTGGTGTTCCCTGAGGCCAGCCACAGGGGCTCAGGGTTGGGCAGCTTCTTATTGGCCTACACAATGAACCGTTTCCTGAGATGAAAAGTAACAAGCCTCTTCAAGGAATGAAAGAGGGCAGCAAAGGCCTAAATAAGGAGAATCTTGAAATAATCTCTTCTCCAAGGATCTGAGAGAAGATGCACTTCCTTAACTGGAAAATGGTGGCCAATAAAAGCAATATCAGAACGACCCCCATAGTTTACTGCCAGAACCTCAATAGAAAGAGTAGATCACTTATCATTAGACCAATAGACACTGTCTGACTTCTACACTATGTCCCTGTCTTGTCAAAAGCACAGTGGGCCAAAGGGTAGAACCAATGAAAGCAGCTAGAACTTTGAGAGCTTGACCTTCATTTATTGGGGGAGATATTACCTTACATGCAGGAGAAAGAAGATTCAAGTTTGATGACTGACCCTGTGAACACTGACTCTTCCTCCAACCCTCCTGTCAGTGATACTCATGAAATAGGCATTGTTCAGGAATGCTGGATCTCAGGGATGCTCAGGAATCTTTTCATAGTCATTGCAATTCTCAGTGTGGAAGTGAAGAGGTGAGAAGACTCTTCTTGCTTTCACAGACCTATACTCGGTCCTTGAAAGGATACTCTTGATATGTTGACTTTAGTGAAAGGTAGCAGAATACACCAACCCCAAGTATACTGGAAAAAGCGTTAGACCCTCATCAGCCTATAGATGGCACCAGAGGAACCTACACAGCAAACCTGACTAACCAGTGTGGGAGACTAAACTGTGCCTCTTCAATGTAGGAAGGATTGAAGACAATTAAGAACATGCAGATATAGGAGTGCTCTCAGCTCTCCCAAAGCAGGACACATTTTCAAATTGTACCAAAGATACCCTGCAACGCTTTCTATCAGGAACAAAGGTTAGTCAATGAAAACAACTTTGTATCCTTATCAGACTGTAGATGGTACCAAAAGAGTCTACATTAACAAGTTGTACTAACTAATCTTTATCTGCTGCCTTCCCCCAAGCAGCCACCACTAGAGACTCAAAATTCTTTACATTTGTCTTGTCATTCTCTAAAAGTTCACTGCTCTGGTGAAGATGCCATATAAGCTGCTATTTAAAGCCATTTCTTGGAGAACTACTCACTGTCTGGGTGTCTCCCACATAGACATGAACTATGCATATTAGTCACTTTATGTTTGGTGTCCTCTTGTCTTTTGTTACACAGGTCCATTTCAGCTAAGAATCTATGGGGGTTATTTTTCCTTACTCTACACCAGACTGTACCTCACCAGCTTTTCTATCTATTTGCCTTTTACAACTTGCCATTCTAGAAACTCAAAGTCCTTTTTCTTTGTCTTATAACTTCTCTAGAAATTTATTTTTAAGACTCCATATAAGTCCAAGTTCTAAACATAATCACTTTCTCGGTGATGATGGTTACCCATTTTGGTGTACTTCATATGTACGTGTGATACATAACTTCTGCTTGTTTTTCTCTTCATAATTTGTCTTTTGTCAGTCTAATTATATAAGATCCCTGTCAGAGGATGTAGGAAGTAAAAAGAAAGAAATTTTTCCTTCCCTATACTAGTAACTACCAATTTTTATTGAAGGCTAGAAGAGAAACATAGCCAAATATATAAAATTCCCTTACCACAAGAGGTCTAGAGCATAACTCTACCTACGGATTTATAAGTGTTTACTTAGAGATTTAAGTTTTAGATCATTAAGAGACCCTTTGCCAGATAATTTTATTTTTTTAAAAAAATATTTATTTATTTGTTTTAGTTGTACACAATGCCTTTATTTTTACATTGTGCTGAGGATTGAACCTGGGCCGCAACGTGCTAGGTGAGCGCTCTATGGTTGAGCCACAACCCCAGCCCAATACTTTCATTTTATTCCCTACTTCCAATTTGCCCTCTAGGTAAGAACCCCTTAGTAATCTCTACTATAGATACATTACATTTAACATGGTTTTTTTTTTTTTCTGGCATGAATTTCCATACAGTGTGCATCATGTATTTACATCGACTTACAATAAGCACAGAATCTCAGCATTCACAACCTCTAGTGATTGCTTTGAATAAAGAATTTAAACTCCTATCATATGTCTGAATGCACAAGAAACACGAGAGGTGCTACTTTAAAGTGCCTGTACTTCAAACTTTCTTGTCTCAGAGGTTATATATAAATTCTAGCATTTTCAGCTACATGGAATCAATTGGACCCTACCAAACTACTCTTAATATGTCCTTCCAGTCATCTCTGACCTCTGTTATCCTTGTCTATCTAAGCAGCCCTCCAGACTGTTTTAAAATATCACAGACACAGGCATGAGATTCAGATCACCTGTATTCTCATAGTTTAAGGACTTAGATCAGAATGAACCTAGGTTGACATAGTTCCCCAATACCACCCCATTATGTTCAATCCCAGAGCCTTATGCATGTTAGGCTAGCACTCTACCACTGAGCTATATCATCCCTAACTCCAAAATAGCTTCTTTACTTGCTCCAGAAAACTCCTATGTGGAATGATGAGGCTGTAAACCCATGAATATTTTTTTTTCTTTCTTCCAGGAAATTCCAGCAAACAAATTTATCTTACAATCAAGGCTTCTGGATGAATAGATCTTCTATAAAAACAATGGGTTTTCCATTTTATAGGTCATCAATTAAATTATCAAGGGAGGCTTCTAGGCCACCCCTTCCCGCCCCCCGCCGCCTTGTTACATTATCAATTCTAAACCCTTACCCAGAACTTTACCCCTGTAAATGAGTTTTACACCCAGGAAGACTCAATCTTAAACCCTTTGATCCCAGACCCCCCACCTTAAAGCTGTCTTCTGATCCCTTGTTCAAAGTCAATGCCACAGTGCCCACATGGCATTTCCCTCTTTCTTATTAAGTCAATAAGTAATTTGATTTAACTTTGCCTGATCAAGAAATAATTCCAGTGGTCTTTTGAGGACATCAGGATTTGATAAACATCTGGACTGAAAAAGCCTGGCTCACCTTTTGTTTTCTTTTCCTCACTCGACCTTATACCTGGGCTTCACTCAACTTATAGCCTAATAAAATAAAAAATGATTATTACATTATAGCAACAGCTAATAGATATTGACAAGATACACTTAATAACATTGGCTCATTTAATTTTCACAACCACTCAATGCAGTAACAATTATATTCACTCTAACTTTAGAAACAAGAAAACAGAAGCATAGAGAATGTTAATAATTTGCCCAAGACCCTGTACCTAACAGATGGTAGAGTTAGATTTGAACTCAGGCAGGGTGCATTTAGGGTTTGAGCTCTTAATCACAATTCTATTCTTCCAAGGAGTATTGCTTTTCTTAAACTCAGAATACTTTTTAAAAACTTATTTATTTATGTATTGGTACCAGGGATTGAACCCAGGGGTGTTCTACCACAGAGCCAAATCCCAGTCCATCTTTTTTTTTTTTTTTCTCCTTGTGTGGTGCTGGGGATTGAACCCAGGGCCTTGTGCATGAGGGGCAAGCACTCTACCAACTGAGCTATATCTCCAGCCCCCTCTGCCCCTGCCCATCTTTTATTTTTAATTTTGAGACAGTTTACGCTAAGTTGCTTAGGCCCTCACTAAATTGCTGAGGCTGGCTTTGAACTTGCTATCCTCCTACCTCAGCCTCCAGAGCTACTGGGATTATGCATATGTGCCATCATGCCTAGTGTTAACTCAATACTTAAAGTCTCTATTGGTTCTGTTTCAACCAAAAACTCTCAAACCCTCATACAGAATTCCATCTGCACTGAAACTCCAGTGAGAAAAATTATCCAGGACCTCCATTTTCTCTAGATTCTCAGTGAAATCACAAATGTTAAGAATCTTCACAATCTCTTTAATGCATGCATATGCTCGCCCTACTTCCTCTGTGGGTTTCTTTGTCTATTTTATAATTTCCACAATATTACTAATGGCATCATAATATCTATCAACTCATAACTTGACTTAAAGCACATCACTTAATCAGGAACCACCTTTTGCATTAATCTTAACTATAGTTAAAGTGAGAGTCTCACTTCAAATTCAATAGAACTGTGACTTGGCTTCCCTAACCTCAAGCGGGGTGGGGGGAGATATCAATTCTTCCTCCTTCTTTTCTAATTGATTTGCATTTGGCCAGTTTCCCTGAAAACTTGCATATCTCAACTACACCAAATTTTCCTGAATATCACTGTCTTACCTACATTATGGAAATGTCAATTGCATGACAATCCAAACAATGAATAAATTTAAAATCTTTGTGTTCTCAGTGGAACAGTCTGTCCCCTTCCTAACACTGTGTGTGTCCATCAATGTAGAGAGAGATGGGAAATGAAATGAATTGCATAAAAATTCCCCAAATAGGATCAGTCTCAGACAGAAAATAGAAGTCACTAGAAAGGATGCATTTTGTATCTTATCTTTCAGATCTGAGTCCATAGAATTAACTACTTAGCAATTTAATGAGCATTCTGGCTGCTTTGACTATGGAGAAATTCATTCACCTGGTATTTTGCAGAGAAAGTCTTTGTTGGAACAGGAAGCTTTTGTATGCTAAAAAATCTATGAGAAAAAGTTTTTATGTGCCAATGGATTTGCTGAAACCTCTGTGGACTGTGAAAGGGAACACTCTCAGAGGGCAATATTAAATTCAACCCAGATGCTCTGAAGGTTTTCCTTATTTTATTGATCCCAGGAAGACAGAGGGTTATTGAGGTTGAGATGAGCTTCGCATCATATTATCTTTTCCAGGACTCTCTAGAGGACAGTGGATGTTTTGGTCACAGCACCTCCCCCAACCTCTGGTATTAGTTCTTGGGAGTGAAGTAGTTGAGGCCCTTATGGAGTTTTGAGAAAATCTTTGTTGTCATGAAACACTGTAAGATTGTGTTTAAAAGTCTACTGAAACACTTAACAAGTTGCTCTAAGGATTTTGCTCTGGCAGAAATAAATTACAAAAATCAGTTACTAAATAAAAACCCTTTACGCAGGAATCTTGGTTGACAAAGTATTTTAAAATGAAGGTTGCTAGAGGGTACATCAAGTTTTAAAGACAATGAGTGATACTTAATTATCCAGAGCAGCTAGTAGCCAATTAGCAGCTGAAGGTGTTCCTTAAGGTTTCTGGATTTGGAAAGGGCTGAACCTTGTTTCAAAATGAAAATGGTTTGCTTCTGAAGTTGGTGTGTTCTGATTTCTAACAAAGAGATTTATCATTTATCTTCCTTATCTGCCACCACTATTGGGTTGTTTTCTCATGTGTGTGCTTTAAAGGTGTGTCACTTATTCTTGCTTTTCTTCTCAATGAAAAACTTCAAAATCAAGATAGTTAAGAAAAATTGGGAAAGACCTTAATAGAAATGACACTGAGCTGCAAACATATGTAACTCCCTGTATGATGTCATCATTCTAGTCTGGAGAACACAGCTCCAGCACCTCAGACTCAATGTGGCCTGACTCAGAGTTATTCACTATCGTACTCATCCCAGACTTTCCGCTGGATTCTTGTGTAGCTCTCAACACCACAGAGCATCCCTAGTCCCATTTGCTATCCCAAGTCATCAGTGACTTTATCCCACATGCTCATTTATGCTTTTTTCTATATCCCAAATAACTCTGAAGTTCATGACTTGCCCCTATATTCATTCTTATTCAGAAAATTTTCTTCTCATATTGGCACTATTTGCCATATATATATTTCTGTTTTAATAATTGACCTCTCTCTTATGATCTGCTTGCAAATCACCAGCTGATTAACCTTTCTGAAGAAGAAATTGGTTGCCACATTCCTGTGCTTCAAAACCTTCACTGGCTCAATGTGGTATAAACAACCATGTCCAAATACCTTATCTTTAGGACTCTGATCAGCAGACAACAAGTGTAAGTGTAATCCCATTAACAAGCTTCTCTCACTTTGCACCTCTGCTTTGGAGTTATTTTTATCTTGATGCCATGAATATTCACACTTAACCACACTTGATTTAATGTTTTCACATACAGGATTCTCTCCTCAATGTAAGCTTCTGGAAGACAGGGAATGTCTTAATTGTCTTTGCATTCCCAGAACCTAGTGGAATCTTGCACGGAGCATTCTTTCATTTTCTATTTTTTCTTACCTAATTCTTTTGATAAACCACTCATTTTTTAAATTAATGAAAACCTGAAATTGTTTTGTTTCTTTTATGCTCTCTTGTGCTTTTTGTAGGGAAAAAAAATTAAATATTAGAAGTGAAAGTACATATTGATAGGTATTTTAATTTCTAGAAGAGAGATTTGGAGGAAAAGAAATTGTACAATGAAATCAGTACAGTGCCCTATGTCATTTACATGTTATCATGTTATAAATTGTAGTTTCTTAGAACAATATTACCTCTTATATTTTAAATATAATTTATGTCTTTAAGTTTTTAGTTAAAATAAAAATAGTCCAAAATTACCATGCAGATAGTTCCTGTGCATGTGTTTGTGTGTTGGGGGGGGCGGGTGTTAACAGAACTTTTACCAATAAATTCATCACCTTTTTCCATTGTTTTGCTACTGTTGAAAAATGTTATAACATGTATTCTGGTACACAGACTTTTGTAAACCTTTGTAAATACATCTGTATGGTAAATATCTTGTAGTTGGGTTGCTAAATAAAAGGTACATACCTTTTAGTATGAGATACATGTTGACAAATTACATTCTAGCAAGGCACAAATTTACACTTTCCACCGAGAGTGGCCCCTCATCCTGACCTTCACCATCAATGCTTAAACACTTAGATTCCAAGAGATTAAGAAAACAAAGAAACTGACATTTGAATTCACCCCTGTTTGGTTTCCAAAATTGTTCTATTTCTATTACACAGCAGAGTCTTTTCACAGTTTAAGAATTGTTAAGATTGTTAAGAAGGCTAGCTGATGTTTATATTTTATAGATATTTGTAGGCTATTAAATTCTACATACTATGCCCTCTCATTTGATTTCTACAACCACTGAGATGTAAACTCAAAGGGATTAACTGACTGGATGAATGACGTGTTATTATCCATGAGCCTGCACTCTACTGCTCCACTACATCCTTATTTAGAGCTCACAGGATATTGAGCATACAGCCTGTTCCCTCCAAATTTCTGCTTGTAAAATTAAGAGAAAAAGCAAACAGTTGAACTAGATTATTTCTATGGTATCTAGTAATTTATAGCTTTTTAGGTTTTTTCTATTCTTTTGGTAGGGATTAAAAAGGACTATCCTATTGGCTTTCAGACATTATCACCAAAAAAGTATTATTTATCCTATTTGTAAAGAGTATGTCTATAGGTGTGTAAAGGCAAGGAGGTGTGTGTGACACACAGCTAATACTCTTATAAGCTATAATAATTGGAACTTCCCAGGTGTTATATTTGGTTGCAATGCAACCAGTTTATAATTAACTAAAGTTTGGTTCAGTTGTGTTGTGTATTCTAATTAACTGCACTCCTCTCACAGGACTTAGAGTTTGAATATCCAGCCACAAGTTTTCAAGTTATTCTGTACCTCTGAGCCTCCTTCAATGATGTGGAAGCAAACAGAAGTCCCCATTAAAACAAAAAAGGGGTTGACAAAAAACATTAAAATTTCAATAGCTAAAGATTAGTAAGAGTCATAAATTTGTACCCAGGCATTTTTATTCCTTAAGAGTTTACCCTCTATGTATCTTCTTGATTTGATCATGTTGACTATTGTCAAAGTTAGATATATTTGTATTTTCCATGTTCTTTCATGCTTGAACAAAGAAAGTGAGGCCACAATGACACTGATTCATTCTCAACTAAATCATGACTGCACTGGGTGTCCTTAGGGTGATCACTTGAATATTGTAGTTCCTTTACATGTAAATTGAGGATAACGAAAACAAAAATGACCATGTGAGGAAAATATTAATATTAAATATGTTATTACTCTTGCTACTCATTGTTGTCTGCCCATTTAGTCCTTGCAGGATTTGGGAGGGTTTATTATTAGGAACAAAGGACTTGGACTTGGAATAGCATCTGTTACTTTCTTAAATAGAAAGAAGATCAATGAATGCAATTTATTAATTCTTATTTTGAATTTGATTTTCAAGAGTCTAATATCCATCTTGATGTTGATTCTTATTTTCGTCAAGTGACACCAGAACTATTGAATGAATGCTTGCATTTGGTATTGGTGATGTGCTGGGGCTCAGAGATCATGAGATAATGCACTTTTATAATCCCAGTTTTTTTTTTTTTTTTTTTAATAATCTACATCTCCTTGGCTTTCTTGTTTCTTTTTCCTTCTTCAAACAGCTTCTTGGAAGGCTGTGTCCCTCCTGCTGTACGACCTCTTGTTTAGGCCTTCATCATGATATCCATATTGCAAATCATATCTGCCTTTAATACAGTCACAGTTAATTTCAAAAAGGACAAAATGATTCTCCTTGCTTGATTCTATACAAATGTCTCTCCATTTTCTATTGAATGCATCCATGTTTTTGATTTTAGTTTTCAAAATTCTTCATAGTCTCACTCCATATCGATTATTGGATCATTTCCAAAATTCATTCTTAAATTCAAAACTATCAGTAAATGTCTTGATATTTTTATTATACAAAGGAAGGGAATAAGGAATTATTAAAAATTTTAAAAATTTTAAAAAAATTATCAGCAAGAGTCAAATTTCTTTCAAGCTAAGGTTTATAACTAATTTTTTCTTTGGGGAAGATCTTTACCTTTTTAAAGTCTAATCTTGGCCAGTAAGGGATGGGAATTTACATTTCTCCATTACATCCCTTCCAAACATTTGTTCTGTCTGAAGGACTTGTTCCTTTTACAAAATAGAATGATCACATCATGTCCATTCATTGAAAGGTTGGTTTCTAATGTATTTGGCCAGACTTGGGGGCCAGCCTAGCCAAGGTAATAACACACTGTTCATTTCTTCAACTAGTCGTTATTACTTCAAAAGCAATTCATCCTTTTAAATAATGAGGTAACTCTTGGGGAGAATCACAAAAGCAATTCTTGCCAGCTGGCATTTGTCAGTGAGTAATATATCACTGAAGGGACTGGACGTGCTAGATGGGTGAGGCTAATTCATCATGCAGATGAAATGCTGTTTTGATATATTGAAGGAGATCAGGATGTCCAAGAAAGAAAGTGGGTCTTTTCCTTTATTTTTAGATGGAGGAAAGATGAAAAGGAATGGGGGGAACTCTTTCATTCCAAAGAGTAGCAAAGCACTGGAGGATGTTTAAACTACAGTCACTGATGATGTGAACTAACTATGGTCAATGGAGTGAGGCAGTTTTTCTTCAAAAAAGAATACACAAAGTGGGCTGGGGTTGTGGCCTAGTGGTAGAGCACTTGCCTCGCATGTGTGAGGCACTGGGTTTGATTCTCAGCACTGCATATGAAGAAATGAATAAAATAAATGTCCATCAATAATTTAAAAAATATTTAAAAAAATACATACAAAGTATCTTTTCAATGGCAAAGCATTAGGAGGTGGATTTCTTTAATAAGCCAGCCATAGGTTAAGTTTAACCTCCCAAAATGTTACCAAGCAATACAGAGTCTTGTCTTGATGTTACTAAGCAAATAAAACTGTTGGTGATGCCATTTTATAGACAGGGAGCTCTTTTACTGAAGGCCAGGTCCTTTTCCCTCTGGGGACTAGGCCGAGAAGGATGGTTCCCACAGGCCAAATGTGTTTCCAACTTAATAGATGAGGCCTCCAGTTGCCATGGCAACATTATGATTGTAGATTTTCCTCATCTGGAATATACAAAGCTAGCTTCCATGAAGAACAGCATTTCAGTATAATATGAAAATCAGATATTTGAAAATAAAAGCATTTTATTTGACTTCCCAATCTTTACAGAATGACAGCAGGTTTAAACCACCTCAGTTTGAAAGCCTGGGTTCTTGAGAGGACCGTGGGCTTCCTTTTCCACTAAGATGTAGCTAATATGCTGCTTAAATTTAAAGTGACCATGCATTCATGCTTCTTCTGAAAATATGTGCTACAAACATCAATAGCCTAACATAACAGCCAGCTTCTACTCAGGACACTGATAAGGCCCAGATAAAAAGACTCATATTTTTGATAAGTGATTTTAGGTTTTCACTGCCCAGAGATTATAAATGTTATGTGTAATTATTAAAAGTCTTTTTAATTGTTGTTTTTAGATATACATGATAGTATGGTATATTTTGACATATTATACATACATGGGATGCAACCCATTACAATTTTGTCCCATTCTTGTGGTTGAACATGATGTGGAGTTACACTGGTTATGTGTTCATATATGAGCATAGAAAAGTTATGTCCTATTCATTCTATAGTCTTTCCTATTCTCACCCCCTATCCCTTCATTTCCTTTTGTCTAATCCAATGAACTTCTATACTTCCTCTCCCTACCCTCCCTTATTAACAAGTTTGAAGGTAGTGTTTACTGGGACAAGAGAAAATTATTTGTCTTAATAAATGTGAACACCATATCGAGGGACTGGAATACCAAAGGATAGAGACTCAGAGTGAGAGCCAGTAACATACTTGTGGTTCACAAATAAGCAATTCCTTCCATAAGCATGAGAACAGGCTTTGATATTAGAAAAGTTAGGAAGGGGATTGAGTTTGAAGAAAAATTTAGAAAATTATAAGACAATTTGCTTCCTTTTGTTCCTGTATCTGTCCATCACCTTGAGAGCTTCACAGCAACCCAAGTGAAAAATACTGAAGGGGATTGATCATCCAAATTTATACATGGTACTGTGGATAAGGCATATGCCTTTCCTGGAGGGGTTTACAATGGTGTGGGAAGTGAGTATTGGGAACATAAAGGAAAAATACGTATAAACACAAATCAAAGGAAGATAGCAAAGAAATGGGTTCTATGCAAAGTGAAACAGGCAGATCCTGCTGGAACTGCCCTTCACTTTGCAGATCCTTGCTTTTTCCAGCACAATTGGAATATTGTTAACCTCTCCTCTTGTTTGTGAACCAAAAGGAGTTTGTGCAGTTGTTGCATATGTACTGAGACTTTATAGAACATTTTTTGTCGTTAATTCCTAAACTGTAAAGTATAACAATTCATTCCAAGTATTCATGTTGCATTAATTGTTATAAATAATTTAGAGATGATGTAAAATAAACAGGAGGATATTCCGAGGTTATATGCAAACACTATGCCATTTAATGGACTTAAGCATGTGCTGGTTTTGGTGTCCTTGAAGGTCCTGGAACTAATTCCTCATTGATGCTGAGGCATGACTATTTGCAATGTTTTCTCCTTATAGCAAAAAAATATATATTTTTTACTGGGCAGTGGAGAGAGAGACCCAAAGACCTTGTGCAACTCTGCCTATGTGACACAGGTGCATTTTGGGGCATTTTCCACGGAAAAGTGTTTCTTTCATCTGTCATTATGGAATTTTAAACTTTCAATAGGGAAATAGAACAATAAGACTTAGGCCATGCTATTTGCACTAGATCGATTATTAAACATATCAAAATGGAAAGACAGTAAAACAATAAGTGATCTTTAAATATCTATGATATCCTGAGAACATTTGCATTGTAATTTCTTGGTAGAACCTCTGTAAGCAAATAGAGAAGGCCACATTTCAGTGAGACAGTTGAGAATGGAAAGGTCATCACTGAACATTTTCACTGTTGGTTAATGTAGATTACAGAAGAGGAATACAGGACGCTTCCAGATGAGACCCAAGAGTCAGGTGTTGTCAACAAATTTTCACTATGAAGATATGTCATATATGTATAGGTAAATTTATTTATTCATGCTCGAACTTGAGGAAAGAGTCTCCTAGAATAAAAGGTCTGAACAATCCAGTAACATCTGGTGAATAAACTATTTTGAATTTAAAAAAATGGAATTTTGTTGACAGCCCCTTTTGTATTGTAAAATATCTTGGAGCTCTTTTCACTCCTTGCTTTATAAAAATAACTGAATAGTTCAAGTCTTAAAGGAGAGGGCAGAATCCTCTCGATCTTGGTGGAAATTTTTTTACATAAAATGCTATAGCCAGGCACAGTGACACATGACTGTAATGCCAGCAACTTGGGAGGCTGAGACAGAAGGATTGCAAGTTCAAGGTCAGCCTCAGCGATTTAGCAACTTAGTGAGACCATGTCTCGAAATAAGAAGTAAAAAGGGCTGGGGATGTGACTCAGTGGTTAAGCCCCCATGTGTTCAATCTCCAGTACCCCACTCCCCAAAAAATAATGTGAAAAGGAAAATAAATAAATAAAAGAATTGGGAGGGAAGTGATGCCAGCCAAACAGAAGATGGATGGGAGAGAAGAGGAAGGAGATGGCACAGCTCCTCTGTAGTAGACCTAAATGGAGCCTAGGAAACAGCACTTTCAACATATCTCCATGAAGTTGTGGCACATTTCAAAAATGAGTTTACTTTCACTTTCTTTTTTTTAAGAAGAGCCATTAAAATAATTTCATTAACCTCATAGCTTAATGTAATAAGTACTCAATAAACATTTATCATTGGTAGTATTATGATAGTTATTTTATTATTTTGTTTGTGAGAGACCTATAACTACTTTCACGTTTTAATGGAAGGTTTCTGTTAAATGCTGATTTATGATGGGCACAGTGTGTAAGACAATAGATTGCAGCTTTATATACACATGGGTCCAAGAGGTCACACACATGTGAAGCATGTTAGGGTAGGACACCAGGAGGTGGTGAAGACAGTACAAAGTTTCAAAATTCAGAGTCTACTTAAAGAAGCTGTTACATAGGTCTGACCAACTGTTGGCATGGTTATGATTAATTTTCTCATTTAAAAGAAGAGTATGTGTGAGTCAATTTGACAAATTTGTGGGCTGGACATGGCCCCTGGAAGGCTAGTTTTTGACCTTCTCTACAGCTTAAATTTCAGCAGATTCAGACAAAAAGAGGGAGAAGGAGCTTGATTGCAGGCCTCAATGCAATCTTATTACATAGGCTTATTACATAGGCTGTGAAGAGCCATGTGAGCTGAAGAATGACATATATAGGAGCAGTTTCTAACTTGGCAAAATTGAGTTTCCAATTAAAGAGACAATTTGTTGTAATGGAATGGGCACTGGTTTTAGTGGCAAAGTCTCCCATTTGTGTCCCAGTTGTACCACTTATTTCTTGATTTAATGAAGGATAATGAAGGAATTCCATTTTATTTCTGTGAGCTTTTTTTTTTTTTTTTTTTTTTTGCCTGCTCTATAAAACAAGCACAGTACATTAATTGTGAAATTCAAAAAAAAATGTATGGAAAGGATTCTATAACTTGTAAAGGGATGTTCAAATACATTTGTCTAGGATTTTCGGTCAAAGAGGAGAGAGAACAGAATCTCAGAAATGCCTTGGGAGCCTAGTGTAATTGTTCAAGGAAAAGAGGGTGGAACTAATATTTGCATAATGATCAGGCTGATGGCATAATTGGGGAGGTAAAGTAGGATGAGCAAACTCCTCTGGGAACTCTTCTGCCTCTTTCTATGGAGGCCATAACATATGAAAGAAAATGCACAGATTAAGCTATATTATGACAGATGAGAATTTCCTGTTTCCTGTAAGGTGCTTCTAGCAGTTCTGTGGGACAATTCAATACTGGTTGGGAGTGCAAAATTACTAATGTCTATCTTTAGACTACAATGGGCCTTTTAGCAAACAAAATCTCTAGAACATCATGCTCAGAGGTTTAGCTCTTGATCTATGAATTCATTCAAGAGGCACCAAGGAATTGGAGACAGCAAAGGAGACAATCCTGTTGAAGAGATTTAAAAATAAATAATTGCAGGCCATCCTTACCACGCCTTCCAGGGTTTTGGGTTTCAGGTTTCCCCATCTTAACCAGGCAAAAAGATTGCGGGCCTTCTATTTACCTCCACACTCTCTTTCCCTCTCTGTTTTAGAAGGGTCAGGGTCCACTCATTTACACCCACATTGTTAAAGGGTGGTGGGCCAGCTCTGTACACCAGGCAGTGTATGTGAAGAAGCAGCATAGCATAGCAGGGAGCAGGGTAAAGGCCATGGATGTGAATCCAGGAGTCATCAACGAGAAGACAGCAGTAGTGACAGGTAGCATCCATTTACAACCTGGCACAGGATGTTATCCAGATTTCTAACAGCTTGACAGTGACTGGGTAAGAAGTAAAAGTGAGCTGTGTGAAGGGACATCCACAGTGCACCACTCCAGACACCTCCCAGCCTGATTCTATGGACTCCAATAGAAAGCTGAAAACAGATGGATCCCTGCAGGCAACGGCTGTACTTTGGTGCCCAGCCAGCTACCAGTGGATGGCAAGAACCTGGTCAGAGCAGTTTGGTTTTGAGTCAGTTATTTCAGCTTCCAATTGTTCTCACGTTCTGCAGATGGCATAAATGACAAGGCACAGCCATTATGTGCATGCTGGGTAGTCACGAATTTTGTGGCAAAGGTTTAATGTGTTTCCTTTTTAATATTATATGATATATAGACATACCAAAAAAAGGGGGGGGGGCAGAATTGTCCCACAAACCCCAGAATTGTGAAGGATTGGGGACAGGAGGCTGAAGCATGAGATTGCAAGTTCAAAGGCAGCCTCAGCAAGTTAGCAAGGTCCAAGGCAACTTAGAATTGTCTCAGAATTAAAAATAAAAAGGGCCGGGCGCGGTGGCGCACGCCTGTAATCCCAGCACTTTGGGAGGCTGAGGCAGGAGGATCGCGAGTTCAAAGCCAGCCTCAGCAATGGCGAGGCACTTAGCAACTCAGTGAGACCCTGTCTCTAAATAAAATACAAAAAAGGGCTGGGGATGTGACCCAGTGGTCGAGTGCCCCTGAGTTCAATCCCCGGTACCACAAAAAAAAAAAAAATAATAATAATAAATAAATAAATAAATAAATAAATAAAAAGGGATGAATGTGTCACTTAGTGGTTAAGTACCTCTGAGTTCAATCCTTCGTTTAATAAAAAAACAAGGTGGCGGGGACAGGGGGAGAAAGGCAACAAAGAACTTCTTAAGAAGTGCCCACTATGAGCCTGGGACAGCACATCATTGAGTTGCTAAGCTATCTCGAAATTCTTTTGAGATAAATTCTGATATAACCATTTCATATTTGAGAAACTAAGACTCAGAGAAGTGACGTTTCATCTCCAAAAACATGTAGCTGGTGGCTGGTGGGCTCATGTTCTTACTGAGGGCTTCCTGGCTGATGAAACTTCCTTCTTCCTCATGCACAGATCAGCATTCTGTAAGCATTTCAAACCAGGGAAAGTGGGAAAAGGCTTGTTCTTTCACAGTTTCCTTTGAATACACCATGTGGTCTTTAGGAAATAAAGCCAGAGTGTCAAAATCAAACAGCAGACAGAAAAGGATAATCACACTAAACCAAATATTAACATGAAGTAACAAACGCTATGGCTGCTTTGCCACCTAGGAGGTGATCCCATGGGTCTGTTAGATGCTGTGACATAGAAAGTCTATACTTATGTACTTTAAATCAATGTGTCTCTCTCTCACTTTATACTTCTAGTATTTACTTTCTTTACTGCCATATTACCTAAGTATATGAATATTTCATGTTTATTGATCTTTCACAATCAAAATAATTTAAAATGTTGAAAAGAACAAAACTACAAAAATATAATTTAGTATGAACAGTGTTTATTTAATGTGGTTGATGCATATGCTGTTTCATGATAGAGATGGTTATTCTTGATATGAACATAGCTCTGAAATTCGTAATACAGCAACTTCTTTTTAGTTTGTTTAGAATATAGTACCTGGTAAAATATAATGACTTGATTATTCTTTGATTCGTCTCTTAGAAATGAGTGTAATCTTGGCATAGTGGTTGATTTTCACTACCAAGCCCTCTTCTATTTTTAATTGATATTGTTTAGTTGAGACAATTAAAATAGTTCTAACTGGCACCAGTTCTACCATAAATGTATTTTGAGACAGGTATTGAATATACCAACACTGAGCCATAAGGTGATCATATAGACAGTGTTGCTTATGCTTATATTTATTTTAAAATCTAATGAAATACCCCCAATTTAAAGTTATTATAAAAACTAACAACCCCTCATGAAAACAAGTACATAACTCCCCCCAGTCCTCCAAGACTACATTAAGCCAGTTTACACAACACCATGAGGCGTCATGCACAGCAGTCTCCAGGCCTTCAGAGCTGTGTCCTGCAGCAGTCTGTTGTACACTCCATCGGAGGACAAGCCCACCTGGGCACAGCTGGAAGAGATTCCGCCACTTCACTTCCAATGTCATTTAAGCAGGAAAGCATCTAACACGTGTGCACTGACATTCACACATTTGCCTCCAACCCATATTTATGTCTTTGACTTGTCTGGAAAACCATTTTCTAGTAATATTAATGAAACATCCATCAAGAGCAAATTGGGACCTTCAAAGTTGCAGTGACTATAATGTTGACTGCTGAGCTATAAAGGAGACACAGACAAGTTGGCTGTACTCACTGAAGTGGCAGGAAGGAAAGGGTCTTGCTGAAGTTGGTTATCACTTTCCTTGTGGGCAGGGAACAGTGTTCAAGTGAGTTCTGTGAGCAGAGGCTTTAGAAGCTACCTTACACAGGAGCCCTTAAAGATAAGCTCAGCAGTGTCTAGTCGGAAACTCCAGAAAGATGGGATTTAGAGGGCAATTTTCCTCACTGCTTATAATGTCAGAGAGAAAAAAGCAGGACTGGAAGAATGAGAGGATGAGAAGAGAAGAAGTAGAAAGGAGGGGGAAAAATTGAAGAAAATTAAGATCGCTTAGCCATTAAGATAAAGATCTTGCTCTTCATTTATATAATTTAAGAGAAGAAGGTGAGTTCTGTGTTAAGAGCTTAAGGTAGAGGGCATTAAATTAAAACCAATTGTTCTGTCAGTTACTAGCTATATGATGTTGGAAATATGCTTAATAAAAAAACGGCAATAAAATTAATATTGTTTCCAGGATTTTATAAGCCAACTGTGCATTTCTGGGTCACTTCTATTGGGGAAAATACTTGTGCCCCTAGATAATGTATGTACTCATAAAGAACAAATACCAGCAATAAGAAATGGTTAAAAAAGAAAAAGTGGTAAGAAATGTGGTTAAGGTGGCAAGAGTAGAGATGGTGTATCTAAAATGATCCCTATTTCTTTTTCCTGAAAGAAGAGAACACAAACATAGAATGTTTAAAAAATTAAACAAACTGAGGTATAAGATAAAATAAAACAAAACTATGGCCCTATCATGGATGGACTAAGGTGGCTAGTTGAAAGCAAGCATATACAGGCTAAACTCATGTACAGAAATCAAGGCTGAGAGACTGTCAACAGGAGTGGGCAAGAGTAATAATTCTCTTCCTTGACTTTTTTACATCATTTAGCAGCCATCCTCTACTTCTGTTCTTCAATACAGTATAAAAATCTGGACTCTGGGAACACAAGATGGATACTTTGGGAAGTTCATCAAATATTCTGTTCTTGCTTTGTTTTATTTTATTTTGTTTTGGTACTGGGAATGGAACCCAGGGCTTCACATATGTTGGGCAAGCACTCTATCACTGAGTTGCACTCCCAGTCTCCATTCATCAAATATTCTGACACAGTATCCATGTTAGTTCCCCCAGAAGGGAACTTGATACATTGATTCAAATGCAAGCAATTCCTATAAAAACTGAAGAAAATCTGAGGGCTTAGTGAAATTTCAATAGAGGAAGGACAGAAGGAGTCAGCAAAGGGTGCATTAAGAGCCAGCTACCACTGAGGATGATAAGAGGTCAAACTCTTGGGGACACTCTGACCATCAATGCAAGGCTAACCTCAAACTTACACCATTCAAATCACAAGGCAGTTGGGGACATATCTACCAACCCATGTCCATTTTTGGTGAGGAAACTCTTGAGGAAGGGACACATTATTCACTGTTTCTTCTGCTATGTAAGCATTTAAAGTTGACTTCAGAGGGCAAAGTCATCAGGTAAAGAAAGTCAAGGTGAAGACAGCACAAAGTTGGGCTGATGCACAATAAAATTGTTAGAGAGAAGAAACATAAATGAGCAAACTATCTGCTACGGTACAGCAAAATCCACCTGTGACCCATGTTAAGTTCACTTTGTCGTGTCACTGATTCTTTAAGGTTTTTTGTCATTCAAAATTTCTCTTCTTCTTCCCTTTGTATTTTTCAGTACTAGGGATGGAACCCAGGGCCTCACACATGCTAGGGAAGCAATCTGTCACTGACTTACACCCCCAGCCCTAGATTTCTTAAATAAATAAATAAATAAACTTATACAACCAAATAGGAGATGAAGGAACATGTTTTATAACCCTTATAACACTATCTTATAGTCCACTGACATAGGGATCCTGGCCAGCCCTTCAAAGTTTTAAGTTTAGCAGAAATATTGTCATGTCTCCTGGTAGAAGTGTCTCCCTCTTTGATAACTGAGAATCAGGGTGTCCCTATCATAACCAAACCTTAAATGGTCGTGGGACCAGGAAAGCACAAAGTCCAAGCTGAATCATTTAGACTGGGGCATGAGGAGGACTATTTTCAAACCTTAGTTTACTGAGCAATGCCTCTCAATTTTTAGGTATGTGCCACCATATAATGGTCATTGATTCAAGATATATTCCTCATTTTGAAGGATACTGACCATTCTTGCAGGGTCATTTCCATCTGCGAAGCCTTAGATGAAACTTTAAAATGTTATTCCGGTATTAAGTTGGCAACTACTGGGTAATGTGGTAGATGGTAAAACTAATAGACCCCATGCCTTTTCTCCATTGTCCTCATTCTTTTATATAAATTAGGATCCTGGTTTATAGTAATGCTGCACAAGAACCCATAGCAATAAATTAGATCCCTTGTGAGGCACAAGATGAGCTTTGATCAGAAAATGAATCCATACCACCAGTGAGGACCATGGAGAGCCTTCATCTCTGCTACCATAGCTCTAACTATTCAAAACTTTGGAATAGTGAGGGTCCCGAGCTGGTTGAACTCACTGAACCATCCCTCTGTTTACAAGGCCACTGCCTGCCTTTGCTATAGTGGGTCCTGTCTGATAGCACTGATGTGAATTCAGATATTCGCATACATTTTGCACATTATCCTAAAAGTCCATCCATGTGCTTCTTCCTTGGTTATCTTCAGATTCTCAGATGTCTCCAGTACCATGGGTTCTGTTAGTCAAAAGGCACATGTAGCAGGTGTATTTATTATTTATGTGTTGCCTTCAAAGCTAAAGAAATAGGCCAAATACCTCTCTCCTAGTGACTTCAGTGGTCATGTTTTAGAATGCTCTAAACCATTCTAAACCAATAAACTCTTCAAGTTTGCGCCTTGTGTCAGGACCCTTAACCTTTGTAGGGTCTTTCACTCTCCTGTGCCATGTTTTATTTCCAGAGCATCCTGCTTACATGCACTTTCATCTCCCCAACTTCATTTAACAAGATCATTACAGTGATAGTCTACCTAGTGACAACAAAAGTCAGATAACTTCAGACATAGTCCTGAGACAAAACTATGACTGGGCATTGCTTTTTGTTTTGGAGTTTTAAAAAATAATATATTTTTTCCCATCAATGACAATATACTAATTGCTAGAGCCTCTCCATAGAAATAGTCTTTATTCTAGTATAAAGATACCATGTCTGGCTTAACAGCTACAATTGCAGTTCTTATTTTTCAGTAGGCTACCATCATCTTCCATCAGGATCCATCTAGTAAATTTTATGTGTATAATTTGGGGACCATTCCTGTGCATACTTTCAACCTTCAAATGGCATAAACCTGTTAATTCACTTAGATGTAGAATTATTTCTTATTTAATGTCTTAGTTGGGGAGAGGGAGTAATTTCAGGGCTTAAACTTACAATTCCTACTTGTATTCCATACATATATTCAGTATATAAGGCAATAGGCCAGAGTTTTTCCAACTTACAGAATATGGCTATCCCAATAATGCTCTCAGAACTACAGACATGACCTTAGGTGGATTATTGGGTCCTATTAAATCACTGTCAGACTTGGGGCTAGATTACAAGTATCAACCCTCCTCCGTATGTTTCCACTCCAAGAAGGACCATGAGAGTTTACTGGATCACCTTAAATCAGTGCCGTCTCATACCTTATATACAACAACTTTCAAAATACTTTCAAAATACCTGGATACACCAGTAGATAAATATTTAGAATGGAATGGAACAATTTGCCATGATGTCACTAGTTGTTCCTCAAAGAATCCCTCTATAGATGGGATCTGGGTCTGATTAGCTCAGTTATAGAAACTACAAAATAGGTCATGATTTACTTTTGCTGTCGATAATTTTTTGTTCTAGAAATTCAAGCAATTCTTTTGTTGATTACCTCTACTTTTTTATCCTGGGTTTTTCAAAGAAACTGAACCAACAGAATACAGGTCAAGTGATCATGGAGGTTGGTGAATTCAAAATCTGTGCTGGCTGGCAGGCTGGAGACCTAGAAGATCGAATGGCATATATGAAGACTGAGGATGATCTGCTGAAGAATTCGCTCCAGATGGAAATTGGTCTTTTTTTTCTCTTCAGGCCTTCAGCTGATTCAACCAGGCCCACTCACATATGTAGGCAATTTACATCTCATTCAAAAAATTCTCCAAATTGACACATAAAACTAAGTCACACCATCTATCTTGTCCCTACAAATCCTGTGATTGATTAGCCTTGACCAGAGATGTGAAACAGAACCTGCTAGTTCTCTTTCGGTTTTAGTAATAGTGTCTCCTTACCTCTGATGATTACAAGATACTACCATATCTTTTGTACTTCAGAATTCTACCACCTTCTCTGATACTGGGGAACCAATTCTACAGCTTTATCATCAGCCTTGGAGTACACAAACCAGCCACTACTGAACTTCTTAGTGATGTTAGTCCTACCTCCTCTCACTAATACACTTCTTGCTGTTACAGTGAAGGGAACGTTCATTGGTCCCTGAAAGTGAACATAAGCACTAAGTGGGATATTGGTCTTACACAAGTTCTTTTCAGTGTAAACTTTTCAGTCTTTTGCTTCCTACCTCTCTACAATCTGATAATGAAATTCTGGGTAAGTTATTTCATTTACTATAACCCACTCTTATTTTCTAGTTTTAAGAAGCCATATTAGCAGCATATCAGATCCATTTCACAGTGCCTTTCTGAGATACTAAACAGTAAATAACGAGAGACGGGTCTTATATTAATAAACTATCCCATATCCAAGTGCATATTTTACTACCCCTAGTTCTATGAATTGTCATGCTCAAGTTGGTACATATTTATGACCATTGCAATTATCAAGAAAAATTTATTTGATTTTAATTAAAACAAATTCTGCAAAAGCAAAAATTATATTTATGGTCTTATTATTCTCCAGTAGGTTTATGTTTATGTGAACATCTTCTGCTCTGTTAAGAGAAAACTTGGCAGTTTCTGTCCTTTCAAAATGTGTTCTTTTTTTAAAAAAAAAATTTTATTTATTCTAATTTGTTATTCATGACAGTAGAAGGCATTTCAATTCATAGTATACATATAGAGCACAATTTTTCATGTCTCTGGTTATGCACAAAGTAGAGTCACACATTCATGTCTTCATATATGTATTTAGAGTAACAATGCCCATCTCATTTCACCACCTTTCCTAACCCCATACCCCTCCCTCCCTTTTGCCCTATCTAAAGTTCCTCCATTCCTCCCATGCTCCCCCCACATCCCCATTATGGATCAGCACCCACATATTAGAGAAAACATTTACACCATGCACAAAAAACTCAACTCAAAGTGGATCAAGTACCTAGGAATTAGACCAGAGACCCTATGCCTAATAGAAGAAAAAGTAGGCCCAGATCTTCAGACTCCTATAGTACAAGAATTAAAATGTGTTCTTTATTTCAATGCCTCTCAAAGTTTATTGGCACTTAACTAAAATCTACTAACAGTAGAAATATAGAAGCATATTTCAAAACTATTTTTTAAATGCAAACTTTTACATATTCTCAGAATTTGATGTTTACTTTTGCAAGATATTTAATGAGTTTTAAAGTCAGGTTCATTATTTAACAACACATGAAACCAATACTAAAATTGAAGCAAATTTATTTAGCATAATTCTTTAAGTATTACAAAAAGTCTTATTTTTAAACTGATGCAAGAGTTTCATTAGTTGGTATGTATTTTAGTATTAGAAGGAGATTAAATAAAACATAACAGAGAGTGAAGGATGGCGGGTACCTGAATTATAGGCCTTTAAACTTTCTCCTGACATATTAAAAATTTATTGAACTTAAAAATACTAATTACTGAGCTCTAAGCTTTGTGAATGAATAAAACCATCTCTTCTTCATGAAGACTTTTTTTGCCTAAGATGGAGATACAATTTGTATGCTGGAAGGTTTCCACAATGCCCATAATTACTTGTAGTATGTTTTTCAGTCTGCTTATAGCAAACCAAAACCTTTTCCTATGGCTCTCCTATGGCTTAATGCCCTTTGTAAATATGTTTGTATCATTTCTCATTCATGTACTTTAAAATCGTAGATTGACCCATCGACTTAACTCACTTAGTATGGTAATTGCTGAACAGAAAAGTTTAATTGCTTTGCAAACTGTAATGCAAATGATTCAGTAGGGACTCTTCCTAATTACAGTCTAGTAATTTGTGTTTTCCAATATTCATTAGCTCACATAACCAATATTGCGGTGTTATATTATAAGTACATATCTATTAGCTACCTTTGTATCATGTAATTTTGTCTCTTTAGAATTTTATTAAAAAGTGACAACAAAAGAGATAACAATCTCTCATGTTAACACCTGAAAGTTATTATCTTATTTCATCTAAATTAAGACACCAAAATGTTAATTAGGTTAATTGATAACCATGATTTGATGTACCACTGACAAAGATAAACTACAGCTAAAATTAAAATTCTTCTAATGGTATAGATTTCATTTTCAGAGATAACTAAAAAGATATTAATTATTTTCATTCTAGTATCCATGAAATATGATAAATAGAATGCATTCTCTATCCATCAAACATATAGCTCAACAATACATATTTATGAAACTCATTAGAATATGTACCTAATAAACATTATGTAGGCCTACAATAGGAAGCATTGAAACATTTTTGAAAAAATTATCAAGGTCATACTTCAGTTTAGTGAGACTCAAACAGTAGAAGAAAGATTTCAAGAATTTTTCTGTCCTCTTTCTCCTCCAGTGAAATTCCACATCTATACCTTGGTCTACATCAATCTACTAATTATTTTAAAAATGAATATTGACACAAAATTAGAAAATTTTTGTAAGACAATTTACCAAACTCATGATTACAATAAAGAACATGTTTGTAAGTTGCAGAATTGCAAGTTCTGCCCAACTTTAAGATGCCTTAAACAACAATTAAATATAAATATCTTTCAACAAATATTGCTGAAACAATAGGACACCCACATCAACAGAATTAATATGGAGACTCAGACCTTATATCCTTTACCAAAATTAACTCAAACTGTATTATAGATCTAAAGGTAAAAGAAAAACTATGAAACATCTAGAAGGTAACACAGAAGACAATTTAGATAACCCTGGGTTTTATAATGGCTTTTAGATAATAAGACTTGTTATGGTTTATATAGGAGATGTCCTCCACAAAGTTCATGTGTGAGACAATGCAAGAATTTTCAGGGGCTGGGGTTGTGGCTCGCCTCCCACATGCGCGGCCCAGGTTCAATCCTCAGAAGCACGTAAACATAAATGCATTACATTGTGTACAACTAAAGTAAATAAATAAATATTTAAAAAAAAGAATTTTCAGAGGCCAAATGGTTCAATTATGAGACGTGTGGCCTAATCAGTGGATTAATCAACTGATATGGATTAACTGGGTAGTAATTGTAGGCAGATTGAATGTGTCTGGAGGAGGTGAGTTTCTGGGGGCACGACTTTTGAGTTTGACTTTTGTTACTGGTGAGTAAAGCTAGTTCTGTTTCCTGTTTGTCATCTCCTGAGCTGTTTTTCATCTGCTTTGCCCTTCTACCACCATGTTCTGCATCACGTGGGGCCCAGAGCTATGATGTTGGCCATCTATGGACTGAGAGTTCTGAAAACGTGAGCCAAAATAAGCTCTTCCTCCTCTTTGTTGTTCTTGTCAGGTATTTTG
Organism: Tamias sibiricus; assembly: GCA_025594165.1. Lineage (NCBI taxonomy): Eukaryota > Metazoa > Chordata > Mammalia > Rodentia > Sciuridae > Tamias > Tamias sibiricus. The sequence goes on along the minus strand of CM046660.1, from coordinate 159,279,317 downwards.
GTCACAGCCACAGAAATGCTGATTAAAACAACACGAAAGGCATAATCCACAAAAGAAAGAACTGAGGGCCTGGCATGATGGTGCACACCTGTAATCCCAGCCCTTGGGAGGCTGAGACAAGAGGATAATGAGTTCAAAGTCAGTGTCAGTAATGGCGAGGCACTTAGCAACTCAGTGAGACCCTGTTGCTAATAAAATACAAAAAAAGGGCTTGGGATGTGGCCCAGTGGTCGAGTGCCCCTAAGTTCAATACCTGGTAGCAAAAAAAAAAAAAAAAAAAAAAAAAAAAAAAAAAAAAAAATGAAAAGTAAAGAAATAAAGAAAGAACTGATAAGCAAATCTTCATCAAAATCAAAAGTGTCTGTTCTATAAAAGTCACTGCCAAGGTAATGAAAAGAGAAGCCACTGACAAGGAGTAAATATTTGCCAAAAATATCTCTGATAAAGGACTTTTGTACAAAGAACTTTATGCTTGACAACAAGAAAACAAAAACCCAATTGAAAAATTGGCCAAAGCCTTTAAAAGACTCCTAACCAAACACCAAACAGATAATAGCACAGGAAAAGATTCTCCACATTATATGTCATCAGTGAAGCACAAATAAAAACAATTAGATACCACTACACACCTACAGCTGCAGTACCATTAAACACCAAATGCTAGTGAGGCTATGGAACTACAAAACGTCTCATTAATTGCCACTGGGAACACTAAATGGTACAGCCACTTTGATGGACAGTTTAGTGGAATCTTAAATCCTAAATATACTCTAAATACAATGTTAGCTGCATGTCACACTGTTGAAGAACACTTATAATGGGGTGGGGTATATGGGAAATCATCGATTTCCCAATTTTTCTGTGACCTTAAAACTATTCTTAAAAAATGAAATCTATTTAAAAATATAAATAAATAAACACTAGGGTAGCACAATCTGTCTTGCATTCTGTAATCAGCCATGGCAATCTCCAGACCATAATAAAATCCATGTTCTCAGAGGAGTTAATAAAGAAAGGCACCAAAGAACAATGTGTACATAGTATCACAAACAGAATCTTGATTGAATTTCATACAGCATAAAGAAGTATTGGCTTATCCTAAGTAATTCAAAATAAATATTTGACATGTATTTCTGCACTAATCAGTTACTGAACATCTAGTAATTTTGCATGCAATTCTTGTTTCTGAGACTTAGGAAGTGTTAGCTGAAAGAAAGAACAAATGAGAAAGATGAATTTCAACCATACTGAAGTTGACCTCCAAATTAATCAAAGTAAAGCACTGTCATAAATAACTCCATGAGTGCTGTATTGTATAATTACACTTTGTTAAATCAGAAAACTACAATCATTCCATTGTTTGAATTTAGAATGTACACACTTTACTAAGACAATACTGATTATTGTGTTATTTTAAAATGTCCTCATTGTAGACTTTATAAGATGTACTGTAATTATTAGTTGTGGATATGTTCGCATTTTCTACTAATTCTAAGCTTCTCGTATTGGAAGGTGTTACAACTTATTTTTAATTTATCATTTAATACATTCAAAAAGAATATGTTAATAAATGTATAATTTGTCACAATAATTATAAAATGAAAAGCCATGAACACACTGCTTGAGAATATGTTTTCCAAATAGTGCTCCATATATTAATTCTGATTCCACATCTCTTCCACTAATATCCTCAATTTTATTTTTCATCATTTTGCTGTCTTTTGTTATAGTGTCTTTTTTTTTTTGCTGCTTGGCTTCTTATGTGATATGTCATTTTTTATCTTTATAAATACCAAGTTTCCCCCTAACATCTATCCGTGTTATTGTATGTAGCTCATTCATTTCCTGGGATATAATAATATTTCACTGCTTGAATTTCCCAAAATTTACTTATCCCATTCTCCTGTGCAGGGGGTCATTGTGGTTTCCTCTTGCTACTGTGAATAAAATATACTGTATGTTCACGTTCAGATCTCCTGGAAAACCAGTGGGGATTTCTCTAGGGAACACACACATCATGCATATGCATAGAGAAATGGAGTAATTGCATTTTATAATATGCACCCACTTTTACCAGAAGAATAAAAGTGCATCCACTTCTCTGTATTTTCAGTATAGTCTAAAGTCCTGATTTCTATTTTGTTTTTTAACTGATCATTGAGTATAAAATGCTATCTTATAGTGTTAACTTTCATTTTCTTGATCATGTGATTGAGTACAGTTTTCTTTTGAATTCATTCACATTTTGTCTCTTTAGATAGATGCCTCATTTCCTCGAGTATGTTACTTTCATGCTTCCATTCAGAATTATTTATTATCCACTTGCATGGTTTAATTTTAGCACAATGTTTCTTTGAGATTCATCCATTTTATGAGTATCAATAGTTCATTCATTTTTATTGTTGAGTAGCATTCAATTGTACACAAGTAAAGTAATTGGATAATCTGTTTACCTATCAACACATTTGGACTACCATTATTAATAAAGCTACTGTATAAACAGTCTTTGTATGAACATAGTTTTTTTTTTTTTTTAACTTGTCTTGGGTAAATAGTTGAGAGGAAATTTGAGAGGTCATATGGTGAGACATTTAAAATTTTGAGAAGCTGTTTGTTTTTCAAAAAGATTGTAGGATTTTATATTCTCACTAGTAATGGGTATTATAGTTGTGCCACTCTTTACTAGCAATTTATATTAATCTTTTTGACTGTGAACATTCTAGTGGATGTGTAATGGTCTTTCACTATGGTTTTAGGTGGCATTTTAGAGCAATTCATAATGTTGGGCATCTTTTCATGTGGTCATAAATAATTTATATATTTTCTAGGTGAAATGTTCACATATTTTTCCCAATTTTGAGATATGGTCAGTATCTTCCTATTGAATTGTATTTATATATTCCAAATGAAAACCATTTTCATATATATATATATTTGATATTCATATATATACTCATACATGCACACACACACATAAGCATCACTAGTGTTTTCTTGCATTTTATGGCCTTCAATATATTCCCACTATATTTTGGAACACCATAATATTTTGAGTCAATGAAACACAACCTAAAATTTTTATGATTTATGCTTTTTCTGCATATTATCTCGGAAATATTTGAGTATTTCAACATGCAAAGATTTTCTTCTTGATTTTGAGACTAAGTATAAGAAATTTTTATAGCTTTATCTTTCAAATTTAGGTCTATATGGTATGAAGTAAGCATCAAGGTTCATGTTTGACAAATGGTGTCCTAGCACTAGGGATGATATCTGTTCATTTTTTTTTTTTTTTTTTTTTGTATGTGTGAGAAGATCATATACTTCCCTAACTTACTATAGTTCAACCTAAATTTTGGCATTACACTGGTGCAATAGATACACACATTAAACTTATAAATTTCAATCCCTCTCGTGGTGAGTTTTATGTAATACAATACTCTCTCAAAATTCCGGTCATTGGCAGCAAGCTGCAACTCATAGTCAGCCATGGGATCGTGAGGGTGGTCAACTGACATCCTGCAGTGTACTATGTTGCATAGATACGACATTCAGTTCATTAAGTGTACTAAATATAGTTTCAACTTATATTTTCAACTAACAATGGGTTTAACAGGATGTAACCCCATCATAAGATGAAAAAGATCTGTATATCCTTTATCCCCCTTGAAGTAACTTGGAACTTTTCATAAACACCAACTGATCATATGTATGGGGGTATATTTTTAAATTCTGTTTTGTCTTACTGATCTAGGTGAATTTCCCTATAGTCAGCCTCAAAAATCAAGTTGTTTACATATCCAACTTTGTTATTTTTCAGCAAAATCCTTTTTGGTTATCCTAGTTAGTCTGCTGGTCAATAAAATTTATAGGATCACCATATTTGACTCTACTGGAATTTTGATTGGCATTGTACTAAATCTATGTATTGATTTGATAAGAATAAAAACTTAAACATTATTGAAACTTCTGGTTTCTACACATTGTCTCTCTCCATTAATTTAGGTATTTTCTAATCTCAGAAATACAATTTTAATTTGTACTACTACTTTTGAAAATTTCAATTTCCAATTGTTCATTGCTAGAATATAAAAATACAATTGATTTTTTTGCATACAAACTATACACTATGATCTTGCTAAACACATGATTTCTAGTAGTGTTTTCTATAGATCACTTTGCATTTCCTATACATAAAATCATGGCATCTGAGAATAAATTTAACTTTATTTCTTATTTTTCTTTCTGCATTCTTTTTGTTGTTATTACTATTTTAATTTTAATTTTTAAATCACTGGTAAGGACCTTCAGTTGACATGTTAAATTGGCCATTGGTGGTTTATTCCTGATCTTAAAAAGAAATAATTCTTTCATTATAAAATGTAATGTTAGTACAGATTTGTTATATATGTCTGTTCTTAGATTGAGGAAATAGTTGTTTAAATTTCAATTTTTTCAGGGTTTTTTTTTTTTGTTATATATTGAGTTGATAGTTTTTTTCATTCTGTAAATATTGTGAGATACATAAATACAAAAAAAGATTTTCAAAAGTCACATGAGCACTTTTATATTGATTGAAATATGCTTAACAGTAAGCTATTTTGTTCATCTTGGTGACCAATTCATAGACACTTAATAGAACCCACATTTTCTAGTAGTCACATTGTATGTTCTGTTAGGCCAAGTTGCTTGATGGCCTCTTGCATGTCCTTACTGATACCTTTTGTGTAAACTATCAATTATCAACAATTGTTGATAGTATCTATGACCATCATTGTGGATTTGCTCTTACTTTTTAGTTTGATGTGTGTCATCTTCTATAAATTCCTGAGCTTGACTTTAGGACTTTAACATATATGCTCTAGACAAGCTTACTGCTTTAGTGCCTCTTTAGTCCCTGGAAATAGTCCATCCTCTGAATATACTTTGCCTAATATTAAGAAGTCAAACCAGTATTAATGTAAGTATTGCTTGGAGCATATTTTGCCTCCTTTTACTTTGACCTATCTGTGTCTTTCAATTCAATGCAAGTTTCTTGAACAGAATACTTGGGGCTTTACTTTTTCATGCATTCTAAGAAGCTCTGCCTTTTTATCAGGGTTTTACACTATTTATTGCTAATACAATTATTAATAAATATGTGTTGGTATCTATAATCTTATAATATGTATCGAACTTGTCTCAGCTGTTCTTTGGTGAGATTGTTTCTCTCTTCCCCCTCTCTCTTTAGGATTTATGGAGTATATAATTTTTAAAACACATTTTACCTTCTATTATTGGTTGTTTTACTACTTATGCCAGTTTATTTTTCTAGTGATTATTCCTGGATTTATAATATGTATTTTAACTTTTCTCAGTCTATCTTAAAGTGATTTGTCATACCACATATTATTTATTAAAAATACAAAAGTACATTTCATTTACCTCTTTCATCCTAGGTGAAATTTTGGTCATCATATTTTATTTTATATATGTTATAACTACCAGAGTATGTAATTATTATTGCTCTTAAGAGCTAACCATCAGCTAAAGATGTTTCTTTTTCTTCACTTTTTTTTCTATTTTATCTATATTTTTGTCCCAATTAGTTATACATGACATCAGAATGCATTTCGACTCATTGTACACATATGAAGCACAACTTTTCATTTCTCTGGTTATACACAATGCAACATCACACCATTCATGCAATCATATATGTACATAGGATATAATGTCCATTCATTCCATCATCTTTCCCACTCCCAAAACCCCTCCCCTCCATTCACTCCCCTCTGCCCAATTGAAAGTTCCTCCATTCTTCCCTTACCCCCCCAGCCCCAACCCCGTTATGGATGAGCATCCACATATCAGAGAAAACATTTGGCCTTTGGTATTTTGGGACTGGCTTGTTTGGCTTAGCATAATATTCTCCAAATCCATCAATTTACCTGCAAATGCCATAATTTCATTCTTCTTTAAGACTGAGTAATATTCCATTGTGTGTATATGCCACAGTTTCTTTATCCATTCATCTGTTGAAGGGCATATTGGTTGGTTCCATAGTTTAGTTATTGTGAGTTGAGCTTCTGTAAACTTTGATGTGGCTGTGTCATTGTAGTATAATGATTTTAAGTCCTTTTGGTGTAGACTGAGGAGCAGTATAGCTGGGTTAAATGGTGGTTCCAGAATAGCCAAGCAATCCTTAGCAAGAAGAGTGAAGCAGGAGGCATCACAATAACAGGCCTTAAATTATATTACAGAGCTATAGTAACAAAAACAGCATGATATTGGCACCAAAATAGACATGTAGACCAATAGTACATAATAGAAGACACAGAGACAAACCCACAAAAATACAGTTATCTCATATTAGACAAAGGCACCAAAAACACACATTGGAGATAAATAAAAGCCTCTTCAACAAATGGTGCTGGGAAAACTGGAAATCCATATGCAGCAAAATGAAATTAAACACCTCTCTCATTCTGCATGAAACTCAACTCTAAGTAGGTCAAGGACCTAGGAATTAGACCAGAGATGCTGTGCCTAATTGAAGAAATCGTAGGCCCAAATCTTCATCATGTTGGCTTAGGACCTGTCTTCCTTAACAAGTCTCGTAAAGTGCAATATGTGTCTTTGAAATATTTTTTGTACATATTTTCCATTTCTGGTGTTTTTTATTTTTATTTTTTGGTATAATGTAAAATTTCTATCTAGACTCAAATTCCTTCTGTCTATAGAATTTTCTCTAACATTCCTTTTTGGGTAGTTATAAAAGAAAAAAAAATTCTCTCAATCTTTATCTGAAACATTCTATGTTTTATCTTCATTAGAGAATGATATTTTCAGAGTATATAATATTATGCCAATAATTTTATGGTTTCAACATTGTAAAGATATTACTGTTTTTTAAAATATTTATTTATTTATTTATTTGGTACCAGGGAGTGAACCCAGGGAAGCTTAACCACTGAGCCACATCTCCAGCCCTTTTTTATATTTTATTTAGAAGGAGGGTCTCACTGGCTTAGGGCCTTGCTAAATTGCTGAAGCTGGCTTTGAACTTGTGATCCTCCTGCCTCAGCCTCCTGTGCTACTAGGATTACAGATTTGTGCCACTGCATAAGGAGAAGTTTATGGTCCTGTCCTCTTGGCTCCACTATTGCAAAGAACAGCAAATTTTCTTTATAGAGTATTACAAAGTAAATATTTTAGGTTTTCTAGGCCATATAAGATCTGTTTCATATTTTCATTTTTTCATTGTTTAAGAAACAACAATAGAGAGTGCCTGTGAATGAAAAAATGAACAATGAAAAAATGAAAACCACACATAGCTTGAGAACTATACAAAAAAAAAAAAAAAAAAAGGACATCAACTAAATTCGGCCCATAAACTAACAGTTTGCTCTTCAGACTTTATTTTGTATAATTGCTGTTATTTTTAGTCCATTTGACTGTTTTTTTTTTTTTTTCCTATAGATACTAATCTGGTCTTAAGACCCTTTAGTAGAATTTTCATTTTGGAAACTTTTTTTATCTTTTAAAATTCTAGTTTTGCTTTTTTCAAATGACTTGATTAAATCATAGTTGTGGTGCTGGGGAATAAACCCAGGGCCCCATGCATGCTAGAAGTGTTCCACTACTGAGCCAAATCCAGAGCCTGGTTTATATATTTTTAATCCATACTCCTAGTTATTTTTTTCATGTATTTATTTAAATTATGAAGATTAGTTATAAAATCTGTTTGTTTTAGTATTGTAACAGCTTTATTGATGGATAATTTCCATGCCATAAAATTCACGTGCTTAAACTCCATAACTCTCAGCTAATTTGGTGCTATGGAACCATCACCACAATTAAGTTTTAAGACATTTCCATCACCCCAAGTTGTGTTGTAAACCTCCTATTCTATCCTGACTCCAAGAGACTACTTTTCTATTTTTCTATTTTCTGGCCATATAGATTTTTCTTATAGGAACATTTCCCATAAATTGAATCATATATTTGGTCTTTTGCTTATCACAGTAGGTCTTAAACTTGGCAATTTTGCAACCAAGGGATATTTTGCAATATCTACAGACATTTATAGTATAGGGTATGTACCAGCCTCTAGTATATACTTATCAGATATACTGAACAACCTAAAATGCAAAGTACAGCACCAAAGAAGAAAGGATGATCTAACCTTAACATCAATATCACCAAGACTGAGAGAATCTGACCATATTTGAGTGTTATGGTTTGGCTCTTTAAAAATCCACCAATACTCCATATGCTTAAGGCTTTGTTGGTATGTTGTGCCACAATTTGGGGGTGGGGGATGGAACTTTTAGAAGGGGACTGGTTAGTAGAAGGAAGTTAGGTAATAGGGGGAGCTCTGGAAAGGGATACTGGAATTTGGGCCTCCTCCTCTCTGTTTCATGTCCACCACAAGGAGAGGAGCCTCCTTGGCCAGGCACACTCTCCCCTGATATGCTGCCTCACCCCAGGCCCAAGCAGATGGGGCACAGTGACCATGGACTAAACCTCTAAAATTGTAAGCAAAACTAAAATGTTTTTCTTTTACATTTTGTCCCACTGATGGAAAGTTTCCTAATACAAGTTGAATTACTAGATCCTATAATTATTATTAGTGTTTCTTAGCAATATGTGACTTTTTGAATATCTATTCAAATCTTTGAATTAGATTTTAATTGGTGTTTGGGTATCTCATTAAGGGTCCTTAATACACTCTAGATATAAGTTTTTCATAAGATTTATGATTTGAAAAATTTTCTCCCACTCTGTGGCTTGTCTTTTTATTTTTCCTAAGAATCTTTTGTTACACACACATACACACTTGCACACTGAAAAATTCTGAGAATATATTAGAAAAACATAAAACACTCATATAGAATCTTTCAATATATTTTTATAAATCTTAAATATCAAAAGACGTAATTTCTAGAGATCTCCTTTTTCTATTTTTAAGAAGACCTACAATAAAGGTATTTACAAAGGTTTTTTCCTGTCTCTTTCTAATGATCTCCTTAGAGAGTGAACTTGTAAGCATCTTTGCTTGTATTGTGTCTCTTTTGAAGTTGTTTCCAGAAGTATAAAGGATTCTCCATTCATGAATCTCCATTCATAATTAAAACAAATTCTCTCATAACTCTATGTTCTAGAGATAGAAATATAATGTTCATATTCTTTATAAAATAAAACTTCTTGAAAGCTAGTTTCTCAGTTACCTCACAATCCTCCTTCCTCCAGAGTAAACACTGCTCTCTTCTTTACCCTGCCAGTGTTCAATGTTTTCATTCTCAAGCAATTGGAGGCTCATGATAACACTGCAGTTGCTTCACATACCTATCAAAATGAATCAAAACTTCTAATAAAGAATAACTATATTTGCATTTTAAACATAAGCATCATTGAACTTTTAACAATAATGCAAAGATAAAATTAATATATGCATATATGAGTCTGAATTTATGTTTATTTTATTAACTTTCACATAAATTTTGTTCTGTTGATATTCAAATGTGTATGGAGGGTCATTTATTATCATGCTGAAGAATTATTACTTATTTAATATTATAAATACTTGCCCTGAATAAATAAACCTCAGTGATATTTCCTTCCAAAGGTTTAGGCTATGTTTCTCTCCAACACATAATACTGAATAATATTTATTGTACTGTCAAGATAGCCATATGCATTGACTGATCTAAAGGGGGAAAAAACTATTAAACAATGATTATATGATTGAAAAGAATATATTATCAAAATCATGTTTGAAAAGATAAGAAAAATGGCAACTGAATATCATGAGGGAACACGGTAATGGGAAATTTACAGAACAAAGTGTGTGTTAGGTATTGTGCTATTTGGTTACCAACAATTTGAGACCATTTTTTTATATGTGAATCTCATGGTAGATATTTATATGACAAAAAAATTTAAAGGAAAGGAAATCATGTTCAATGGACAATGAATTAATAATTGTATAAGACTTATTAAAACTTATGTAATAGGCACTGGTGTTAAATACCAATAAAACAACAGAAAACAAGAAAGAAAGTCACAGGATATAAAATATCATGAAAAGGAACTAATTTTTACAAAATTCTTCTGTGCATATCGTCATGGAATCCCTAGAAGGACTTTAGTAAATGCATAGAATTGTCCCATATATGAATAAACAAACAGAGACTTGGAAGGATACAGTTTCATATACAAACATTTGGAAAGAATTATCAAGTTCTAACATGTGCTTTCAAAATAAAGCATCAGTCTCTCTCCAGTTCACCCCACACATCAGATGATATGTTCTAAAAGATGGCTCATGTAAACTTTGCATATTCAAAGAGGTAGACAAATGTCAATCTAAATTAGAATTTAGTTTCTCACATTTGTCTCATCCAACCTGCATCCCAATGATGGTGTACATTATCAGTACATTTCTCCAACATTCCATAAAATATTTGAAGAAAAATTGTCTCCAGTTTATGGCATTCAGAAGAATTTTTCAATAAGACATAAATATTTAGCTTATGTTGCTTCAAGTCATTTGTTGCAATAGATTGGATGAAATACTTTATCAGTTCTATCTTTAAAAAAATGAGAACTCTGACAAAAATGTAAATTTTTCCGTTACTCTATTATAGTTTTAAATAACCAAAAATAAATCTCTTTAGCACCAATAGTTTCTTAATTATTTGGCATTTCCATATGGTCAGGGAACAGAAGCCTAGCCACCATCACTTGATTTTTAACTTTGAAAATGTTTTTGAGCATTAAAAAGTCCAGAAACAACAAAGGAACTACATCAAGAAAGGAAAAGTTCAGACTGGGCATATAACTATTTTAGAGTACTTGCCTAGCATGCAAGGGAAAAAAAAAAAAAAAAAGAAAGAAAGAAAAAGAAAGGGGTGGGGGAGGAAGAGGAGGGTGTGGGAGAATATGTTGGAACTGAGGCAATCCAGAATCCAGAAGGTACATTCTGGGTGAATATATGCAACTTCTTTATGAATAATGTGACTACAAAATGGTAAATAGTTATATTATATAAAAGGTAAGGAAGAACAACCAAAATTAAGGTAAATTTTTTTTTAGAAAAAATAAGAAATTATTTAAAGAAAAAAGATTCACCTCTTAACAAAATATAGTTTTGCTATATTCAAATTAAATTGGAAAATTCATATGACGTTATTTCTTAAAAGATATTATCTTCCTTTCTTGCTATGTTATAGCTATATAGCAGTAGTTTTGCCCACTACCAATGGTTGTGTGCAAATTTAGAGTCCAGATTTTGATTTCTAAGTATAGATTTTTTAAAAAGAAGCTGAGCTATTTGGGGATTTATGAATTCTGCATCGTAGAGAGAAATAAGAATAGGCTTGAAACAGTTTCATCCTACCACAAAGTAAAAAATTTCAAAGACGTAAGGAGTTGTGAAAGTAACAAAAAGTCTAACAATTCTTTAATAGATTTGACTATAACAAGTATTTTCAAAAGGTCATAATTACCAAATTATTTATTCATCAGTTCTGGTACAAATCAAACACTACTGAAATTACAGTGACTTTCAAGAACTAACATTTATTTTTCATTCCTATACATGTGTGCAACTGCAGCTTTGCTCGACATTACTTTATTTGACTTATCCTCAGGGACCTAGTCTGAAGGGACATTCCCAATGTGAGACCTGTACATTCTTGGGATGAAAGACAGAAGCAAGAAAGAACAGGCTATGCCAAGAAATCTTAGATATGACCTTTCTCAGGTACATTTGCATGCCATTAGGAAAACCTAATTGCATGGATAAGTCTAATACTGATAAGACAAGGAAATGTAATCCTGCCCATCATAATATTCAAAATAAAAAGAATCATAAAATACAGAACAAGTGAATGTAGAACATGTTGAATTTTTAATGAAATATTTTAAATTGAGTGCTAATAGGCACACATCTTTGTTTCTTTAAATGTAAGCCACTTCATAAAATGTAGATATGTGTTCTCTCTTTGGCTTTGCTTCTAATTGTGGAGATGGTATGGAAGTACCAATTACTGTCAGTGGTAATGCATAATAGAAAAAGAAGGATTCAACATTTATTCACCACCAATGGTCATACCCTATGATGAAGCAGAAAAAATGTTTTAACCATATATTTCAAAAGAAAAATTAGCAAGTGTTCTAAGCAAAGATCTGGTTGTGCTTATTAGATTCCTATCCCTGAGAATTTAAAGCTTCTGTTTTAGTAACATAATATTAATGCTTACGTACATTATCACTAAGTTCACAAGTCAGTTCAGTGCATCATAATGCCAGGACAGAGAGTCAGGTAGCCTCATCTGAACGAATTTGAAGAGGACACCCATGTATGGAACAAGACAATAAAACTAAAACAAAGGAGGAAGGGGCAGTCTTAGAAAGTCAAGCTAAGGACTTTTGCTCTATGAATAGTGAGTAGTTATACTTTCCCACTCATTGTGTTAAATATAACTAAAAATCCTGGATATTTTCAATAAAATATACACAAGACTCAGAAAGGTGGGGAGAAGAAAGAAGAAAGGATATAGGTAGGGTCTTTGCCACAGAAGAATGACACAGTGGCCACTTCCTGTTTTCTTTTACGTCACATACATCAGAATTAGAGTCAGCCACCTAGAACCACCAACAGGTGCCAAAAATAAAAATAGTACCAATACACATCTGCTCTCTGTAGCCAAAGGAAAGGAAAAGAGCCCACAGAACAACACAGAAACCTTTTAGACAATAATTGCTCTGTTGTCTATCAGCCAAATATGGCTGAAAAATAAGCAAACTGTGGCTGCGTTGCCATTCCTGTTGAGAAAACCGGACTAGTCAGTCTAGATTGCTTCCATTTCCAGGTACCCCACTCCTCCCATCAAGGGTGGTGTCAGAGAAAGGACTCTCCTCCTAGCCAGGTAGTGAGAAAGTTCCTTCTGCTGGAATGCGAAGGTGGAGTCATATGCAGAGTTTGCACTTACACCCAGGTGTCCCTCTTCCTCCACCATGGGTGGGATAAGTGGAGGCCTGGTGGTGGGTGGAACTCTCACCCCCTCTGCAGTTAGGAAGAGCTCTTTTGCCCCAAGTGTCATCAGAGGCCAAGGAAATCAGGAATCTTACACTTGACAATAAGAAGTCGATATGCCTTTCTCTGTCAGAATAGCATCAAAAGGAGACTTCTAAACTAGAAGGTTTTAATGAGATACCAAGATTCATGAAAGAACAAAAATGATTAAAATCATCAGTTATATTAAGAAAGGGGAAGATCTCAAATTTAATGAAGAGAGACAATCAAAAGACAGCAATTGGGAAATGATAGAGAAGTGGGATTAGGCAACAAACTTTGAAGCAGCCATTATCATAAATATTTTCAACAATAATTATAACATGCTGGGAACAAACAAAACAAAGTTTCAGTAAAGATAGAGAGTATATAAGGAAAAAAAAAAAACAAAAGCTTTGGAATGAAAAAATAATAAGGACTGAAATTAAAACCTCTCTGCATGAGCTCAAACAGTTTAAGAAACAGTGGCAATAATCAATGACTTTGCATACAGAACAATTACCCAGTCTAAACAACACAGAATCAGGCAGGAAGAAAACAATAACTAAACCAGAACCTCAGGGACCCAGGGGACTCTTACAGAAGATTTAACGTTGAAAGACGTAAGCAGACCCAAGACACTTGGTGAATCCCAAGTTGAATAAAGCCCAAGGATCCATGCCATCACAGATCAGACTTATATCTCTAATCAATAAAGAGAAGGAATAAAGCTTGAAAACAGCAGAAAACAATGAAAACTAACCATAGTGGGATACACTGTAATAGCAGTGGGTTTTTCATTGTGAATAATGGAGGGCAAAAGGATTTGGCTCTGTAGCTCTCTAACACTGAAAGAAAAGAACCATTAACCCAGAATCCTATTTCCCAAGAAAATATTGTGCAGGAATTAAGGAAGAAATAAATATGTTCTCAGGTAAAGGAAATTTAAACCCATTTACTTCAACCAGACCTATATTAAAAGAATAAGTGAAAGAATTTCTCCAAAGAGAAAGGAAACGGTCAATGAAAAAATTATGGAATATCAGCATGGTAGACTGAATAATGATTCTCTAAAGATGTTCCTGGTTTAATATGAAGGGCTCTTAACATATATCATCACATATATATGTATGCATATATATATACATACATATATATATATGTTGTGCACAGTAATATAAACTTTTCATGTGTGATTATGTTAAGGTTAATAAATGGGGAGATTGTACTTGAATATTCTGATATTCATAAAGGTATCATAACAAGGGTTCTTTAAAAAATAGGATCAGAGTTACTAATAGGAGATGGATAATGGACAATGACAATGGACAAGCGTGAGACTTGGGACATGCAAGGAGGGGGTAATGAGCTGGTAATACAGGTCACCTCTAGAAGCTGAAAAGGCAAGAAAAACAATTTTCTCCAAAGCTTTCAGAATGAATTTGGCCATTGCCTACCTTGATTTTAGACTTTTGACTTCCAGAATTGTAAGAGAATCAATTTGTTTAGTTGTAAGTCACTAAGGTATGGCATGCAGTTGCAGCAGGAGAAATGAATATAATCAAGAAAGAAGACCATCATAAGCACAAATATGGGTAAATATAGTCAACTTTGCTTCTTTTGAGTTTTCTTTATTATGATTAACATTGAAATGAAAATTAAAACACTGTGTATTGTGGTTCTACATGTATGTAGAAAAATATTTAGGACAATTATGACAGGAGAGGGGAAAAGGATACAAAGGAGATAAACTTTCTTTGATCTTTTTAAACATGAAAAATAAAAAATTCTATAGGTATGTTAAGATATAATAGTAATAATAAGTTCAAGTAACACATATGAAGGCAAGCAAAAAGTACATAGAATAATAAAAAAACAATAACATTCTAAAATAAAATGAGAGTTTATCTCTAACATATCAACAATGAGTACATGTAAATTTTCTAAATGTTGCAATTGGAAGACAGAGATCAGGAGAATAGACCAAAAAGTATGACTCAACTTTATCCTAAAAGAAATACACTTTTAATTGCAGGTTAAAAGTTACAGGATATAAAACATATATCATACAAATAATATTCAAAAGTAGTATGGAAAACATATATCATGCAAATAATATTCAAAAGTAGGAGTGTGTATATTAATCAGTAGACAAAAAGGACTACATCATAAATAAAATTACCAGAGTGGTACGTACATAATGATAAAACCCTTAATCTGCCAAGAGCACTTAGCAATTCCAGATGTTAGCAATCCTAAATGTGTATGCCACAAACAACAGAAATACAAAATATGTGAAGCAAAAGCTGACAGAAGTAAAAGGACAATAAACAAATCCACAATGTCATTTGGAGAGTTTAATATCCATTTCTGAATAACTGAAAGAACAACTACATGGAAAATCACAACTATGCTTGGTATGATAGTGTACATTTGTAATTTCAGCAACTCAGGAGGCTGACATAGGAGCCTCAGCAATTTAGCAAGACCCTGTCTCAAAAAATGAAAAAGGGCTGGAGATGTTGCCTGGGTTCAATCCCCAATATAAAAAATAATAATAAAATAAATTAAATTGTGACATCTCTCAACAAGGAATTGAGCTGGGTTCCACTCTGTTAATTCGGGGCAGTTTGAATCTGAGTTCTTCCTCGTTTACGCAAATGAGTTTGAGCCTGAGTGCCTTCCAGTTAAATACCTGGAAATTTGAACTTGGCTCCTCTTTGCTGATGAGATGCCACCTTTATGCAACTATAGAGGAATTAACCTTGTCTGTATATACTCTTGATGTATTTCTGCTGTGTGGCCACCAGGTTTGAATACATTTAATTATCAAAAATAAAACCAGTTCTATGGCCCTGTGGAATCTTGCCAGAAGCTAGCTAAACCAGCAAGATAGGTTTTTTCAGCTAAAGATTAGCTTTTGCAAATAGCCCCTCCCTACAGGGTGCAGCATTACCCACTGTTTAAACTTCTCTCCATTGAAAAGCTAATGGTCTTTTTGTGTGTCTGTAAAAGACTCTTCCTTATCCTTTAGCAAATCTAGGATAGATAAGATTAATCAGTAGTATGTACTTAGGATAAGTATTTTGTTTTTTCCTCTGATTGACCCTGGAGTGTCCTGAAATTCTTTATAGTAACCTCCTATAGTTAATTACTGGAACTCTTTAATGTAACCTCCTTTACTGGAATTCTTTAATGTAACCACCTATAGTTGAAATGTAAATTACTGTGTTTGTTGGGATGTATAAAAACCATGCTGAGAAAAGTAAAAAGGGGATAGGATTTCTGCAACCTGACTTGTGTACATTATTTTCATTTCTCTGACGTTCCCCTCCAGCATTGGTCGGACTCACCTTGACATCTCTGCGGAAGTTGGCCTTCTGCATTAAATAATAACAATAACATAGAGATACTAAAAACATCAAGAACTAAGAGCAAACTGAGAAAAACTATGTGATCCTATCTATTTATGCAAAAAAAAAAAAAAAAAAAGCATTTAAGATAATTCAACACCCACTTGTTTTTTTAAAAGCTCCGAAAAACACAAATTCCTCCATTTAGAGCATATATAAAAATTCTATAGCTCACAGGATCCTCAGTGATGGAAACCTGAAGCTTACCCCTAAGACTAGAAACTAGGTAAGGGTGCTCACATCACTTCTATCCCACAAGTGGCTGGAAATTTTAGCCAATGAAATAAAGAACTAAAACTTATACAACAAGAAAAAATAATGGGGTACCTACTTATAGATGACACCATTATCTATTTAGAAAAGTTGAGCATATCTACATGTATGTTAACTCTTAGAACTATGAGTGAGCTAAATAATATCACATGATACAAGATTAACATTGACAAGTCAATTGTATTTCTATACACTAGCAAGTATTGATATTAAAAATGAAGTAGATTCAGGATCACTCAACAAAAGGAATACTTAGATGTGAAAACTAATAAAATATACATAATGCAGAAAGCTTCAAAACAGTAATGAAAAAAGTCAAATAAAGCATACTATAGATTTTAAGATTAAAATGTTATTCTCCCCTTTTTGATATATACATTTAATGCGATACCTATCAATATCCCAGTAAAATATTTTGTTGATGTAGAATTTATATTAGAAGGCAAAGAAAATAGAATAGCTAAGAAAATTTTTGTAAAACACTAATGAAGTCAAAGGAATCAGTCTAATTTTAAAATGCATTATGTAACTACAATAATCAAGATCCTATTTTATTGACAGTGGAAAAGACACATCAGTTGAAGAGAACCCAGAAAAAGACACATGCATAGACACACAACTTATTTTTTAAAAATATTTATTTATTTACTTAGTTGTACACAATGCAATGCATTTATGTTTACGTGGTGCTGAGGATTGAACCCAGGCCGTGCATGTGCGAGGCAAGCACTCTGCCGCTGAACCACAATCCCAGCCCCACACAACTGATTTTTTAACCATTTTTTATTCAATTTTGTTGTATATATAACAGTAGCATGTCTTACAATTCTTAATACACATAAAGAGCAGCTTTTTACATACCACTGTTAGTATACAAAGTATATTCATACCATTCATGTCTTCAAACATGCATTTAGGGTAATGACATCCCTCTCATTCTACCATCTTTTTTTTTTCTCCCTTTATACCTCCTTGATCCCTCCCTTACCCTCCCTACCCATTGACCTTTCTAGTGTTCCTCTAATCTTCCTATGCTCCCCAACAAAACCCCAACTGTGAATCAGCCTCTTTATATCAGAGAAAACATCCAGAATTTGGATTTTTGAGATTGGCTAACTTCACTTAGCATTATATTCTCCAATTTTATCCATTTACCTGAGAATTCCATTATTTTATTCTCTTTTATTGCTCAGTAAAATTCCCTTGTGTATATATACCACATTTTCTTTATTCACTCATCTACTGAGGGGCATCTAGGTTGGTTCCACAACCTAGCTATTGTGAATGGTGCTGCTATAAACATTGATGTGTCTGTGTCCCTGTAGTATGATGTTGTTAAGTACTTTGGGAATAGACCCAGGAGTGGGATAGCTGGGTCATAAGGTGGTTCCATTCCAAGTTTTCCAAGGAATCTCCACACTGCTTTCCAGATTGGCTGCACCATTTTGCAGACCCACCAGCAATGTATGAGTGTGCCTATTTCCCCACATCCCCTCCAACATTTATTGTTGTTTGTGTTCTTAATAGCTGCCATTCTGACTGGAGTGAAATAAAATCTTAGAGTAGTTTTAATTTGCATTTCTCTAATTTCCAGAGAAGTTGGAATTTTTTCATGTATTTGTTGATTGATTGTATATCTTCTTCTGTGAAGTGTCTGTTCAGTTCCTTGGCCCATTTAGTGATTGGACCATTTGTTTGTTTGTTTGGTGTTAAGAATTTTAAGTTCTTTATATATTCTAAAGATCAGTGCTCTATCTGACGTGCGCACTTTGTTCCCAATTAGTAGGTTCTCTATTCACCTCACTGATTGTTTCTTTTGCTGAGAAGAAGCTTTTTAGTTTGAAACCATCCCATTCATTAATTCTAGATTTTAATTCTTATGCAATAGGAATCTTATGAAGGAAGTAGGAGCCTAATCCAATGTGATGGAGGTTTGGGCCTACTTTATTTTCTAATAGACACATGGTCTCTGGTTTAATTCCTAGGTCCTTGATCCACTTTGAGTTGAGTTTTGTACATGGTGAGAGATAGAGGTTCAGTTTCATTTTGTTGCATACAGATTTCCATTTATCCCAGCACCATTTGTTGAAGAAATTATCTTTTCTCCAATGTATGTTTTTGGCACCTTTATCTAATATAAGATAGCTGTAGTTGTGGGTATTAGTCTCTGTGTCCTCTATTCTGTACTATTGGTCTATAGGTCTATTTTGGTGCCAGTACCATGCTGTTTTTGTTACTATTGCTTTATAGTATAGTTTAAAGTCTGGTATTGTGATGCCCCCTGCTTCACTCTTCTTGCTAAGGATTGCTTTAGCTATTCTGGGTCTCTTATTTTTCCAGATTAATTTCATGACTGCTTTTTCTATTTCTATAAGGAATGTCATTGGGATTTGTTTTTATAATCCAATATTTTTAAAAATTTTATTTATTTACTTATTTATGTGCATTTCCTTTCATGTTATATATAAGGAGAACAGTTTTCCAAGTCATTGGTTTTACACAAAGTATTTTCATACCATTGGAGTTTTTATAAATGCACTTAGTATATTGATGTTAAATTCCTTCTGCCATTGTTTCTATCCCCTTGCCCCTTTCCTTCCCCTCCCCTTTTTTCTATTTAACATTCCTTCATTCCTCTCATTCCCCCTCCCTTGCCACTATAATTCAGTATCATCATAGCAAAGGAATTACTCGACCTTTGGTTTTCTGGGATTGGCTGACTTCACTTAGCATTATTTTCTCCAACACCATCCATTTACCTGCAAATGCCATGATTTTATTCTCTTTTAGTGCTGAGTAATGTTCCATTGTGTATATATACCAGAGTTTCCCTATCTATTCATCAGCTGATGGGCATCACGGTTGTTTCCACAATCTAGCTATTGTGAATTATGCTGCTATGAACATTGATGTAGCTGTGTCCCTGTAGTATGCTATTTTTAAGTCCTTTGGGTATGGACCAAGGAGTGGGATAGCTGGGTCAAATGGTGGTTCCATTCCAAGTTTTCTTAGGAATCTCCTTACTGCTTTCCAAATTGGCTGCTCCAATTTGCAGCTCCACCAGCAAATTGGAGTGTGTCCTAAGAGTGTGTCCTTTTCCCCACATCCTCGCCAGCACTTATTGTTGTTTGTGTTTTTGATAGCTGCCATTCTGAGATGAAATGCATGAGATGAAATCTTAGAGTAGTTTTGATTTACATTTCTCTAATTGCTAGAGATGTTGAACATTTTTTCATATATTTGTTGATTGTATGTCTTCTTCTGAGAAGTGTCTGTTCAGTTCCTTAGCTCATTTATTGATTGGGTTGTTTTTTTGGTGTAAACTTTTTGAGAGCTTTATATATCCTTGAAGTTAATGTTCTGTCTGATGTGCATGTGGTAAAGATTTGTTCCCATCCTGTAGGTTCTCTGTTCACCTCACTGATTGTTTCTTTTGCTGAGATGAAGCTTTTTAAATCCTTATGTCATTAGGATTTTGATTGGAATTGCATTGAAACTGTATAATGCTTTTGGTAATATAGTCATTTTGACAATATTCATTCTACCTATCCAAGAACAAGGAACATCCTTCCATCTTCTAAGGTTTTCCTTAATTTCTTTCTTTAGTGTTCTGTAGTTTTTGTTATAGAGGTCTTTCAACTCTTTCCTTAAGTTGATTCCCAAGTATTTTTTTTTTTTTTTATGCTATTGAAAATGGGGTAGTTTTTATCATTTCCCTTTCAGAGGATTTGTCACTTATGTACATAAATGCCTTTGACTTATGAGTATTGATTTTGTATCCTGCTACTTTGCAGAATTCATTTACTAATTCTAAAAGTTTTCTGGTAGAGTTTTTTTGGTCTTCTAGGTATAGAATCATATCATCAGCACATAGTGCTAGTTTGAGTTCTTCTTTTCCTATCTGAATCCCTTTAATTTTTTTTGACTGTCTAATTGCTCTGGCCAGAGTTTCAAGTACAGTGTTCAATAACAGTGGTGAAAGGGGGCATCCCTATCTCGTTCCAATTTTTAGAGGGAATACTTTCAATTTTTCTCCATTTAAAATGATGATAGCCTGGGGCTTCACATAGATAGCTTTTGTAATGTTGAGGTATGTTCCTATAATCCCTAGTTTTTCTAGTGTTTTGAACATAAAGGGGTGCTGTATTTTGTCAAATGCTTTTTCTGCATTTATTGAGATGATCATATGGTTTTTTATCTTTAAGTCTATTGATGTGATGTGTTACGTTTATTGATTTCTGTATGTTGAACCAACTTTGCATCCCTGGGATAAATCCCACTTGATCATGGTGCACTATCTTTTTGATATGTTTTTGTATTCAATTTGCCAGAATTTTGTTAAGAATTTTTGCGTCTATATTCATTAAAGATATTGGCCTGCAGTTTTCTTTTTTGGCTGTGTCTTTGCCTGGCTTTAGAATCAGCATTATATTGGCCTCACAGAATGAGTCTGGAAGAGGTCCTTCTTTTTCTATTTCCTGAAATGAAGAGTATTGGTATCAGTTCTTCTTTTAAGGACTTGTAGAACTTGGCTGTGTATCCATCCTGTCCTGGGCTTTTTTTGGCTGGTAGCTTTTTGATGGTGTTTTCTATTTCTTCACTTGAAATTGATCTGTTTAAATTGTGTATAGCCTCCAGATCCAGTTTGGGCAATTCATACGACTCTAGGAATCTATCAATGCTTTTGATATTTTCTATTTTATTAGAGTACAAGTTTTCAAAATATTTTCTAATTATCTTCTGTATTTCTGAGGTGTTTGTTGTGATGTTTCCTTTTTCATCATGGATGATAGTAATTTGAGTTTTTTCTCTCCTTCTTTTCTTTAGCATGGCTAAGGTCTGTCAATTTTATTTAGTTTTTCAAAGAACCAACTTTTAGTTTTGTCAGTTCTTTCAATTGTTTCTTTAGTCTCAATATCATTAATTTCAGCTCTGATTTTAATTATTTCCTGTCTTCTACTGCTTTTAGTGTTGATCTGTTCTTTTTTTTCTAGGGCTTTGAGGTACGATGTTAAGTCATTTATTTGTTGTTTCTTTTTTTTCCTTCTTCTTCTTCTTTTAATGAATTTTTTTTGACAAAGGTGAAAAGCAATTCAACAGAAGAAAGACAAGAGGTACTAAGGCAATTGGACATCCACAAACAGAAACAGGAATTTCACCTTAAGTTTCACTCCTGTACAAATACTAAATATTTAAATATTTTAGTTTTATATATTTAAAATGGATCATAGGCTTAAGTACAAAAATGAAAATCAAAATATTTTAGAAAAAAAAACAGGAAAATTCTTAGAAAGCTAGACTTGGCAAAAATTTCTTATAATTGTCATCAAAAACATGATTCATAAAGAGAAAAAATATAAATTGGAATTGAACACAAATCAAAATATTTTCTCAGCAAACAAGAAAATGATAATCCATACACAAAATCAAGTGATTCAATAAGAAAACTGACAAAAGAAGTAATATTTCACCAAAGAAGATATATACATGGCAAATAAGCATATGAAATGGGTGTGAAATCATTGACTATTATGGTTTAAATACACCCCACACCCAAGTAATAGGCTGGAATCTCAATCCCCAATGCAATATTGGGAGGAGGGGCATTGGGAGATGCTTAGGTCCTAGGGCTCTGCCCCCAGGAACAGATTAACACTATTATAAAAAGGACACTTGGGAGTAAGTAGTCCCTTTTGTCTTCCACCCAAGGACTTGCTTTCCTCCTCTGAAGGGATGCAGCATTCAAGATACCCACTTGCAAACAGAAAAACTGGGTCCTAATCTGACAGTGCCTTGAATTTAGAATTCAGCATTTAATTACAAAATGAAACATGTACCTGCAAAAACCTATGCACAGTCAGGTACAGTGGCACACAGCTATAATCCCAGTGTCTCAGGAGGCTGAGGCAGGAGGATGGAAAATTCAAAGCTAGCCCTTTGAACTAGCAATTTAGGGAGGTCCTAAGCAATTTAACAAGACCTGTCTCAAAATAAAAAAAAATTTTAAAAAGGCTGGGGATGTGTCTCAGTGGTTGAGTGCCCCTGGGTTTAATCCCCAGTACCAAAAACCAAACAGACAAAAATCAAAACAATAAAACCACAAAACAAAACAAACCTTATACACAAATGCCCATAACATCTGGATTGATTATATTATAACCCAAAATTATAAATACCCAGAGGTCTTTTAACAGATGAAAGTTTAAACAACTAGCATATTTCTATCTTGGAATATTCTTCAAGAATAAAAGGGATTTAAAGATTAATATACTCAATAATTTGGATGAATCTCAGTGGCATTACCATTAGTGAAAAAAAGTCAATCTTCAAAGATCATATGCTTTATCATTCAATTATTATAACATTTTGAAGTGGTAAAATTATAGGAATTAGAAATTTTTGTCAAAAGTTAGGTAGAAGGTAGTGTGTTGGCAGTAGGGAATTGAGAGTGGTCACAGTCAACACAAGAAACCCTCGAGCTGATGGAAATGCCCCTTTTCTGTCAACATCTTGGTCATCATATTGTAGGATACTTTCAAAACAGTAACCTGGGAGAAACTGGTAAAAGACATATGGAACTCCTCTGTATTGTGTATTACATGTGTATGTAAGTCTAGTTATCTCAAAATAAACAATTGAGTTAAAAGAAAAATGATGATATGACAAAGAAAGTTGAAGAAGAAAATGGGCTCTTTGGCTCTGAAATTATCTTAACTGAATTCCTAAGAAACCAAAGGTTAATAATTCAGATCCTGTAATTTTAAATGGGCAAAAAGGTATCAAAAGAAGTTCAGGTGGGGAGGGGCTGATTAACATTACAGTTTGGAGCAGGAAGCTCTAGTGTGCTATTGCACAGTAGGCTGACTGTAATGTTACAATAAAGCACTCACATTTCAAAAAGCTAGAAGAAAGGATTTTGAGATTTTTCAGAATAAAGAAATGATAAATGTTTGACATGATTTAAACATTATACAATGTATACATTCATTGAAACATCGCATGGTACTGCATTAATGAGTACAATTTCATGTTTCTATGTATTAGTTAAAATGTAAGTTCAGGAATATAACTTGAATAAAGTATAAAAACAAAAGTGAGAAAAAAGTTAAATCCTGAAAAAATGAAGAAAAATATTAGACTCATCATGTTGATAATTTTATAACCACTAAATATATTTAATAGAATTCTATTTTATCTTTTTTACATTTACTTTTGGTAGTGCTGGAGATCAAACCCAGGGCCTTGCCTATTCTAGGCAAGTGAGCTACATCCCCAGCCCCTTCTAGTAAAATTCTTACAAAAACTATAACAACTCAGTTTATTTGGTGCTTTTTTTAAGAAAAAAAAGAGTATATTAGGTTTGCTATTATAATAATATACTTAAATATGTAAATTGACACAATAAGCTTAAGAACAATAGGTAAATATTTAGAGATCTTTATTAAATCCACAAGTGTTCAATTGGCTGTTCAAATATTTAGGAGAATATCATTTAATAGATGTAAGTAAATATTAAATAGAGTTTTAAACAACAAAGTTTGAAGGTAGTTGGCATCATTTCTTATACACTCCAGCTCATGATGGACTAAAAAGTGTGGCTACACATCAATGTTTATTGCAGCACAATTCACAATAGCTAAACTGTAGAACCAACCTAGATGCCCTTCAGTAGATGAATGGATAAAGAAAAAGTGGTATATATATTCAATGGAATATTACTCAGCAATGAAAGAGAATAAAATAATGACATTTGCAGGTAAATGGATGGAGTTGGAGAATACAATGCTAAGTGAAGTTAACCAATCCCCAAAAACCAAATGTCGAATGTTTTTGCTAATATAAGGAGGCGGATTCATGGTGGGGTTGGGATGAGAAGCATAGGAGGATTAGAGGAACTCTAGAAAGAGAAAGGGGGGGAGTGGGGAAGGGAGGGACATGGGGGTAAAAAAGATGGTGGAATGAGATGGTCATCATTACCCTAAGTACATGTATGAAGACATGAATGGTGTGAACATACTTTGTATACAACCAGAGATATGTAAAATTGTTCTCTATATGTATAATATGAATTGTAATACATTCTGCTGTCCTATGTAACAACTTAGAATTAAAATTTTTTAAAAAATAATGGCTAACATCCAGAACTTCCTAATTTTGTAGCAGGATTAAAATATTTCAGTACCTCATTTTCTTGTAGCATTCATCTTTCTTTTGGTTTCTTGCCCCTTTTCCTTACCTTCTCTTTATTGTGGGTAAGTATATTTCCTCCACAATGCTAATGAAATTTCATAGAATGACTGAGGTAATACAAAAGATTGAATTGATAAGTCCAACTCCTATGAATTAGAGAAATAATCCACTACAAAGCATCAATGAAAATTTTAAACATCCCAGTCATCAAAGACTGTGCAGAGAGAGGCCTCAGACCAGTACAGCTCTCAGGTCCTTCCTTGTGGCCTCAGACTCACTCAGCCAAAAGGCATATGTGGGTTTCTGAGTAAGGGTAGCCTCCAGGTCATCTCCCATGTAATATTTCTTATACAGAAGGGACATATTTTGATTATAACACATTTCCATCTTAAACTCTGATACTAGTTGCTGCATCATTTTCTGGGGAGCCATGTCCCTTAAACATCAATTTAAGAGCATATTTGACTAGGTAACCTCCATCCCTTTCTGGAGGTACCACCTTGAAAGAGAGAACTCTCGGTGTACCTGCTGCTTCATCATTTACTACCCACTGTATAACAATAGTATAACCCAAAATCTAACTCCACACTAATGATTAGTCTTTGTGTTTTTTGGGTTCTTCTACATACTCAGTTACTCCATTCTGATTTAATTATTGATTCCAGAGAGCAACAAGAGCTAAAGATGAGCTTCAGTTTGCCTCAGTCTCTACTCTCCAGTCTAAATGACTCTGTCTCTCAGGATCTTGGATATCTCATCTTCAAGATCAGATGATCCTACACAATAATTTCTAAAGTCCTGATTTATTTTATATATTCCCAGACCCTTTGCTTTCATGGAAAACAACCTCTGCTATTTTAGGGAACTTTCCAAAAATTACCTCCCATTCAACTCCTTAATAAACTGCTTCTAATTTACAAGAAACAAATTTAAGACACCCATCTTAACTGCACCTTATTTCCTTCTAGTGATTTTTCAGTCTACCTTCATGCTCTAGATTTCAAAAACTGATAAAGTAATCAGATGGATTTTTGTGCCTTTGTCTATTTATCATGTCAATTACTTGGAATTGATTTTTTTTTTTTTTTCAGTATTGGGGATTGAACCCAGGGACATTCCATTACTGAGCTACATCTGAAGTCCTTTTTACTTTTTGAGATAGGATCTCACTAAGTTTTTAAGAGTATCTCAGATTTGCTAAGGCTGGCCTTGAATTTATGATCCTCCTGTTTCAGCCTCCTAAATTGCTTGGGTTACAGGTGTATGCCACCACACCCAGCTGATAAAGTTTCTTTTATTTCCTTCTCATTTGGCAATTTCATGATGTAGCATAAATAATGAGTGAAACAAACTCTTCAAAAACTCAGATTTCAGGGCTGGGGTTGTGCCTCAGCGGTAGAGTGCTCACCTAGCATGTGCATGGCCCAGGTTCTATACTCAGCACCACATAAGACTTAAACGCATTGTGTACAACTAAAAAGCAAATAAGTAAATATTTTAAAAAACTCAGATTTCAGATCTGATTGGTGGTTTATAGTATATCAAGTTATTGATTTAATTTAGTAGCATTCTCATCTATATAACCTTAAAATCACATGAATAGAGAAAAATGAACAAATAATTATTGTGCTATAAGGAGTTATATAGAAAAAAAATGTGCTGTAATTTTATGTGGTTGTTGAAGTGCTCCATAAGCATGTATTTTTGGCATCTTGTCTGTTAATAGTATCAGCTCATTAATTGTAATGTCTATTACTATTTCTGTGTGCAGTTCATGTGATGTCCAGATAAGATACTTCTGGACTGAAAATGTACCAGGATGTGATTCTCCAGCTGACATTCCTAATTATAGTCAGAGTAGACTGATTACATCCCTCCCAGACATATTTAAAAAGCCTCAAATCTACAAGCACATTTTGTTTGGACAACTAATAAATAGCAGTGACAGATGGAGAAGACTGCCATGTAGCAATTGGGAAAACAAGGGGCTGAGGAGAGAATTAAAAAGAGGGGGTTCAGGGAGGGGAGGGGAGGGAAGAGGGCATGGGGGCAGGAAAGATGGTGGAATAAGATGGACATCATTACCCTAGGTACATGTATAACTGCACATATGGTACAATGCTACATCGTGTACAACCAGAGAACTGAAAAGTTGTGCTGCAATTGTGTACAATGAATCAAAATGCATTCTTCTGTCATATATACCTAATTAAAATTAATCAATTAATTGTATAAAAAAGAGAGGATTCATGAGTATGACTTAGCTGGCTCAAACATACCTGTTCCACCTGCAACTTCTACATTTCATTTCATGTTCACTCCACCCTTCAAGTTGTTCAAGCCAGAAACTTTGAACTTTTCTTATTTCAACACACCAGATCAAACCAATCTGGGAATCTGTTATGGTTTGGATATGAGGTGTCCTCCAAAACCTCACATGTGAGACAATGCAAGAAGGTTCAGAGGAGAAAGGATTGGGTTGTGACAGCTTTAACCCAACCAGTGAATTAATCACCTGATGGGATTGAGTGGTAACTGAAGGCAGGTGGGTTGTGGCTGGAGGAGGTGGGGCATTGGGGGTGTGGCTTTGGGGGATATATTTGTATCTGGTAAGTGGAGCTCTCTTTATATATATTTTCTGATCATCATGTAAGCTGTTTCTCTCTGCCACATCCTTCCACCATATTGTTCTGCCTTATCTGGAGCCCTAAGGAATAAAGCAGGCTGTCAATGGACTGAGACTTCTGAAACCATGAGCCTTCAAATAAACTTTTCCTCCTCTAAAGTTGTTCTGGTCAGATCTTTCAGTCACAGCACACACACACACACACACACACACACACACACAAAAAAAAAAAAAAAAAAAAAAAAAAGACTAAAACAGAATTCTACTTACTCTGCAATCAAAACCTATTTGAAACCATTTCTCTCTCTCTACTGCTACCATCTTGTCTGAGTCATTTTACAGTTTACCTGAAGTACTGTGAAAGCCTTCTAAAAGAAATCCATTCTTTCCTTGTTCCCACCAAACAGAATTCTGATTGATTCTTTGAAAATGTAAAATGCCGTTGTTATTCTTCCATCATTTTTGACTCAAAAAACATCCCATTTCCAAGGAGATCTTGCATCACATATTCCTTTGACTTCTCTCTCTTTCTTCCTCTATTCCATGGATGCAAGCCTCCCCATTCCCTTGAGCAGAAAGTCACTCCCATCCTGGGTCCTTGCTCCCTCCCCCTCCTTCAAGCCTTGATCAAGCCTTACCTTCACAATATGGCCCATCTGGAGTATTCTTTGTATTGGTGGAATCTGTTACAGCCCCAGTCCAGCAGCAGCAATCTCCTTGACATTCCTCTTACTTTTTTCATCTTTCCCCACAGGCATAACCATCTTTTATTATAATATAACCTAAAATCTAACTCCACACTAATGGTCATTCTTTGTGTTCTTTTGGGCCCCCTCTACCCAGTTATTTCATTCTGATTTAATTCTTAATGCCAGAATTTATTGACATTTATATCTATTAATTAGTATCTGTTTCCCCCTACTAAAATGTAAACTCCCAAGGACAGGAATCTGTTTACTTTATTCTTCCATGTAGCCTAAGCTTTTAGAATAGTATCTGAAGCTCGATAAAATGTGTTCAATGAATGAATTAATACAATTTAGTTGTTTGCTTACAAACAACCATACTATACCAGAAACATCTGCAAGGCACTTGGCCTGGTGCTAAGCACTAAGGGAAAAAGGAGAGATAATAGATGGTACCTGAACAATAGGAAATAAGTCTATTGAGGAGACAAACTTTGAATGAATGACAACATTGTGATGCTGACAGAATGTGAGTGCATATCCATGGATGCCCATATTACATGATAGAGGTCGACATTCCCTTCCTTCTTATTTCCCAACCAGAACTTTGGTACCATTCTTTAATTGTGTGTCACCCCCTCCCTCCCCAGACTTCTTGTTATGATTGTTAAGTATAATGGATACATAGGATTTAAATATTATCAAGGACCACCCAAAGTGACCTATGAGAGGCAAAAATCTCAATGCAAAAATACCTAGGGATCTTGAAAAGATCCCCATGATATCAGTAGGTAGGCTATGTAGTATGATACTCACAGGCAGGAAGATGATAAGATCATGGGTTGACAGCTTATGGGAAGACAGCCTCTGAAACTCAGATTTTTACTTTCTCTTTTTTTCCCCTGTCATTCCAAGCTGATTATTTAGGAATGCAGCTTGTTATGGAGATGTTAAATTTGGGCAAACATAACATATAAAGCTTATGTTAGTATACTGTTTGAACTCAGCATCAGTGATTATGTCATATGTTTAAATGATGCCAAGTAGCCTCGTGAAACAAATAATGTATCTCTAAATATTGAAAACCAAACTAGCCTCTGTCTTCAATTTTCCCTGTTGACTCCATGCAGAACATGGTCATTAAGGGGAAACTTCAGCTATTTTGAAGGGGCACAGAGAGCTGCCCAGAAAATAAGATATTCTGAAACCGCAGGGGGGAAGTGATGGACTCATCAGGAGAAAGACCTTTGTTCCCACTTTCTGCAGAAGGAATAAAAAACAACAGTATATTAACCAGCTTTCTCCAGAGAAACAGAGCTAACAGGATGTATATAAAGTAAGAGGGAATTTATTAGATTGACATACGTGATTAGAGGGTGAGTAGTCCCACAATGGCCATCTCCAGGCTCCAGAGCCAGGAAAATGAGCAGCTGCTCCGTCTAAGAAGCCAGAAGCCTCAGAAGAAGAGAGAGAGAAGCCAATGATGCAGCCTAATCCTGAGGCAAAAGGCCCGAAAGCCCTCTAGAGAACGTCTGGGACCATTCTGCATTCAAAGGCTGAAGACTTTGGAGTCTGATTTTCACAGCAACAGTAAAAACAGGCTCCTTTTCAAGAAGAGCCAAGTGTGCATACACACAGCCTTCTCCTTCTTTCACTTTTTGACTCCATCTGAGCCCTTAGCCTATTGGATAGTACTGTCCACATTCAGGGTGAGTCTTTCCCACCCAAATTACTGGCTCACATGCCAAATTTCCTCACAGACACACCAAGAAGTATATTGTATTAATTTTTTTTGAGGCATCTCTCACTCTAGTCAAGCTGACAACCTAAACTAAGCATCACACACACGCTCAGATGCATTTTGTAAAGGAGGAGGGAGCAAGACATCGCAGGAAAAGGAGGAACATTAACCAAAGGGACAACAGGCATGTGGAAGAATCAGCTGGATGTTTGATGCTCCCAGGGCTCAAAATCACTCAGGAAGCACACTATATAATACTCAAGAGATCCCTCACATTCCTCCTCTCCACCTGTACAATTTCCCTCAGTGACCTCATCTGAATCTACAGAACAATTTGTGTATCTTTGTGCATTCTCAGATTTGAAGCATCATCTCTTACTTGAAGCGACTTCCAAGCCCAATATCTTCTAGACAGTTAAAAATTGAAGCCAGGCTCAGTGGTACACACCTCTAATCCCAGTGGCTCAGGAAGCTGAGGTGGGAGGATCCCAAGTTCAAAGACAGCCTCAGCAATTATTTAGCAATTTAGCGAGGCCCTGAGCAACTTAGTGAGAACCTGTGTCAAAAATAAATAAATAAATAAATAAATAAACAAATAATAAAACAAAAACAAAAATAATTGGGGATGTGGCTCAGTGGTGAACTGTCTCTAGGTTCAATCCCCCAACTAATAAATATTAGCCTATAACTTAGTGTCCCAACTTTTCTGAAAATAAAATCTCTAAATGTGTTGGCATTCTCTTGGTCATTTCCCTGTAGTTACTTCTTAAATCATTCAAGATTTTTTTGGGGGAAGCAGACTTTTCTTTTAGACTCAACTTTGGTTTTGAATACTGTTCTTGCTAGGTTCCCCTTGCCCCACTAACCTCTCTGGCAGTTGTTTGCATGATTCATTTTCTAGGTTCCCTGAATTTTTCTTAAAACACTGGTATCGTCATTTCTCTTCACATCGTTCCTGAAATCAGTTCAACGAGACTCACAGTCTCCACTGAACTTGTCTGAAAACTCCTAAGTTACTATCTGCTTGTCTGACCTCTCCTTCCACTCTCTGCCCTACAGTCTCAATGCCTAATGGTCATTGACTCCCAGACATGTTGTTACTATATCAGTATCCATTTTCTACATTGATTTTATAATTTTCTTTCCAAAATATATTGCTCCTTCCACCTCAATTTTTTATTTCTGTAACTTTCAGGGCACCTGGTCCAAATTTTGGCAATGTCTATGATTTCTTTCTCCTCATATTTTTTTATTTGTGTGTAATCAATTCCTATTTTGGTCTCCTAGGCTTGAAATTATCTCTGAAGTATATCCCTTTCTCTCCTCTTCCACCAGTTCACTGATACTTCAACAATATTTACTTTTACCCTCAAACTTGCTCCAATTAGGAAATATTCCTTTAATAGGAACATAGAAGATGACATGTACTTACTAACTCTCAAAACATTTTATCTCGTGAAAGACAACATTATCTCAGGCCCTTAAATGGCCTCTAATGCTCCCTAGTTCACTGTTTAGAACGAGCGACTTGATGTTGCTTATATGCAAAAGGGATTAGAAGTTGTAGACATCTTGTGTGTCCCAGAGAAAAATGAAGCAGTTTGTAAAACGCTTTCTTTCAAACACATTATATATGAAATATTGAAATATATTAATAAGAATTACTGGAGGTGATGTCAGCATGAAGGTAGAATAGGACTTTCCATCACTTATCCCCTGCAGTACCATTGATTTTAAGGATTATCCATACATGAAAATATCTTCAAAGAAGTTTGAAAATTAAAAAAAAAAATAATGAGAGATTATAGCACCCAAGTATGGCACAGGAAACAGGAGAGCATGGACAGAGATACTCTCTGCTTGAGTAAAGGAGACGAAAACAAGCACCAGATTTTGCCTTGAATCCTGGAATCAGACCTACCCTAATAAATCCCAGCAGTGGGCAGGCCCCCATGGCCCTATACTCCAGACCAGTACCCTCAGACTGAGCATCTCTAGGCCTATTCCAGTACCAAGTGGGACCCTGCACTCAATTTCCAGACCTATATTAACAGATACAGGCTCCAAACCAACCCCAATCACCATATTAGCCCCTGTGCCCCTAGACTCCAGAAGACTCCAGGTCCTGACCTTCTCCAGCATATTCAGGGTTCAGGCCCACCCAGGTAGACCTTGATAACAGGCCTAAGAACATGGAGTCTAACTTCTAATCACTCCTGTAGATCCAGAGTCCAAGTCAGCCTTCATAGACCCAGAGCCCAGAGTTGCCCCCATGGACTCAGGCTCCAGGTCTACCCCAGAACCAGGCCAGACCTCAGGGACTCAGGCTCCAGACTACTGGACCCAGGCTCAATGCCCATATCAGTGCCTGGCCAGCCACTATAGACCTATACTCAAGGAGCACCAGAGGGCAAAGTCAGAGCTATGTAAATTATTAAAAACTATCAAACAAATTCTAGCCCTGAAAAGTGCAATGAATGAATTGAAAAAAAAAAATGAGAGAGTACAAACAGCAATATTAAGTGACAGAAAGAATCTCTTAACTCAAAGAGAGGTGTATGGAATAAAGAGTCAAAGGAGAAAATAAAGAATGAAAAGGAATAAAAAGCCACCTCAGGATTTATGAAACAGTGTCAAAAGAGTGAATATTTAATTCATAGGAATTCATCAAGGGGAAGAGGAAGACAAGAATTGAAAGCTTATTAAAAGAAATAATAGCAATAAACTTTTCAGATTTCGAAAATTAAAAATATCCACATACATGAATATCAAATATCTCCAAATTGGATTTAATTACATCAAGGCTATACTGAGGCATATTTTGGTTAAAATGTCAAATATCAATACCTAGACATGACCAAGAAAGCAGAAAAGAAAATTAGCAAATAACAAATAAGGGAATTTCAACAAACATAGCAGTGTATTTCTCAGTAGACATTAAGATTGGAGAGACGTTTCCATTTTTATCTCTAATTATGCAAATTTCAGTTTTCTCTCTCTTTCTTTTGGTTATTTTGGCTAAGGGTTTATTGATCTTGTTTATCCTTTCATAAAACCAACTCTTCTGTGCATTGATACTTTGTACTTTCAAAAATTTTTTCAATTTCATGGATTATTGATCCTGATTTTAATTCCTGTCTTCTACTGTTTTTGGTGTTGGTTTGTTCTATTTTTAGGGCCTTGAGGTATAATGTTATATTATTTACTGGTTATGTTTATGGTTTTTTGTAATGCTAGTTTATTTATGGGGTATCTTTGCATTTTGTTAATGTAGGAACTCAGAGCTGTATACTTTCCTCTTATAACTGCCTATATATTGTCTCGAAGACTTTGATATGTGTGTCACTATTCTCATTTGTTCCTAATTTTTTTTTTATTTTCCCCCTGATTTCTTCTGCTATCCATTTGTCATTCAAAAATGTATTATTTAATCTCCAGATGTTAGAGTGGGTTTTGTTTTGTATCTTATCATTTATTTCTAATTTCATTCCATTATGATCCAACTGGATACTAGGAATTATCTTTATTTTGTTGTTTTTGCTAAGATTTTCTTTCTGACCTAAAATATGATTTATTATGGAAAATGTTCTGGCCATTTCTATTCAGGATTGTCATAGAAGTCTTAGCCATAGCAATTAGGTAAGAGAATGAAATAAAAGGCTTTAAATCAGAAAGGAATAAGTAAAAATGCAACTATCACAGATAACATGAGATTATATATAAAAAAGCACTAAAGAACCCCCCCACCAAAAATACTTTGAGAATAAACAAATTCAGCAAAGTCATGAGATATGAAGCAAACATACAAAAATCAGCAGCATTTCTATGCACAATGAACTGTAAAAATTAAATCAAGGAAACAACCTCATTATAAGAGTTATAAAATATACTTAGAAATAAATTTAGTCAAGAAAGTGAATGACTTGTACACTGATAATTATAAAGCATTGACAAAATAAATTTAAGATAACAAATAAATGGAAAAAAAATTTATATTCATGTAATGAAGATATTGTTAAAATATCCATATTACTCAAAGTTGTCTATAGACTCAATAGAATATTATAAAAAACCCCAATGATATTTTTACAGAAATGTAAAAATCCATATTAAAATTTATTTCAATATGGTCTTCTAGATGCATGCATGTGTGAACACACAAAATTTTACAGTTTCATGTGTGCATTTTGTTTTGTATTATAATAAACACAATGTGATATTAATATTTTTTGATCTGCCCAGGGTGTCCAGAATATTAACTCTGGTAACAAAATAATTGCAAACACATAAACCATGAAACTCAATTCAGTCCTACATTCCTTATTGCACAGACCTAGCCTTTCTTCTTTAGGAAGTGGGAATCAAAATTCATTCATTACCAAAATTATTAACAATAATTTATCCAAGAAAAGGAGAACCCACATCAAAGCACCTGAAATCAGGTTTCTTTCCATAGTCAAACTGCCAGGTCTGCTTTAGAGCTACTGAAATTTCATCAAGGTCACAGTCAGCTTAAGCCTCCCAAGTCAAATGAATTATTTACATCGTTATGGGATGTGGGGATCATAGCAGCCTTAACCCTTGGAGATGCTCAGTTGTTGACATTGACACAGGCCTCTGAGATGCCTCCCCATCCTACATTTCAGAGACTCAGCAACGTCTCTACTTTACATAAGGTCACAGGATACCACATGTCCTGGGCCCTATTTTAGTTAAGCCTATTTCTATCTAACTTACAGATTCTAACGGGGATTATCATAAAAGGAAGATTCAGCATCAAGGACACCTGTCAATGAAACAAAATTAATTTCTCAACCATCTGCACCACTGTCTTCTGAAGAAGGAAGTCATTGATCTATCAATGAGTGCAGTAGAGAGAAATTTATTTAAAAAGAAAAAATATGGCTCAAGTGTGAAAATCAATGCTGGTGAGAAGAAAAATGGACTCACAGAGACTTTGCAGATATTCCACTAAGAGGGAGAGAGAAATGACAATTGAATTTCAGTGAAATCCAAATACGACGAGAAAATGAAATCACTTTTTCATGCAGTTTAATTTCTAAGAAGAATGTCTTGAGGGAAAAGCTTCTGTAATTTTAATTCTATTGCTGATGCAGAGAAATAGTCTAAGATTTTTAAAAATGACCCGACTTAGAATAAATAAAAGAACATATTACTTAACCTACATGAAATAAAACAGTTTTATCCTCCAGAATCTGAACTATTTTTATACATATCAATTTGTTATCTCCAAATGATGTCTGCTTGTTTGTTTCAATTGGCAAAATGATAAGCAATGTCCTTCTCAGACAGTAATACCATTGCCTTTTTTTTTCCATTTTCAGTTCGCTGATATTATAGCATGGAAAATTATGTACTTTCACTTAAGTGTTAGAGGAGTAGAGACACAGCTCAAACTTATCAAATCTGTAATAGAAAGTATATTGTTATACCAGATTTCACTACAAGAACCGTACTAACATAAGTGTAAATACATGAAGAAAAACATTTATGGAAATCTCTACCGAATAAAAGAGAGTTTTTAAATTCACTAAATAAAAGTTAGAGGGAAATATAGTTTTTGGAGATTAAAAAAAAAACTTGACTTCAAAAGTATCTTAATCTTTAATAAGACAAGAATAATAAATCATTAAAATGAAAAATCACTCCGAGATCCTAATGTGGCAGATAATAAATACTGAGCTACACTGAAACAAATAGGCACAGAATCCTTGCACTTTTGTTTATGAAACATAACAGGAAAATTTTTAGGTGGCTGTAAGAAATATCAAGGGTACACAAATAATTTGTAACAATAATAATTGGAAAAGTAAAAGTATATGGGTGTATGCTGTAAAGATCAATCAGTTATTCACACGTACACAATAACAATGGAACTTTCAAATGAAGATCCTGAATAAGTAAGAAAGATAAATTCTGTTCATCAGATTGTCATTAATAAAGCAGCAACCAAGGAATTCAAATAGCTTGTTATTATATATCCCATTAATGGATAATTCCTAATTATCTCAGAGTTGCAAGATGTATAATTCAATAAAATGTCAATATTTATTTATGAAAATAATTACTAAATTAACTACTGATGGAAGAATCACTTAAAATGTCTTAACTGTTGGCTAGTTTTAGTCATTAGTGTATTTAATAGTGCAGCAATAAAATTTCTTATGAAACCCAGGACTAAGAGAAAGGTAGCTACTATCATCATTATTAATTAATGTTGATAGTCAATAAAATAAGATGTGGAAAAAATAAATAATGTGTGTAACTTTTTAAAAAATGATGAAACAAAGTTTTTCTCTTAGAAATAGGTCCAAAATTGTCATTGAAAGAATGATTATAACTTACCTTAGCAAAGTGAATTATTTAAAATAAATACACAAGTCATGTATATGTCAATAACTAATTTAAAGATGTAATATAAAAATTCCCAGGAAGATTTCAGAATTGAAGTGCCCTGTTACTGTTTAGCAAGGTAACTATGTGGAGGACATTTAAATTAAAGATATGAAACAAGAGACAAACAAGGAAACCCAGATAATGGAAGAATCATACCCAGGCTTCTTGAGCAAAACAATGCTGCAATTGTGACAGATCTTCAGAAACCCTCTTATATTGTTAAGCTAATAAACAAATGAAAATGAAAACAACAAACCTTTCACATCTTATGGAAGATTAAAGAACTTAAAACAAGTGAACACTTAGTGAGACCCTAAGCAACTAAGCAAGACCCTGTCCCAAAATAAAAAATAAAAAGGGGTAGGAATGTGGCTCAGTGGTTAAGCACCCCTGAGTTCAATCCCTGGTACCAAAATAAATAAATAAATAGATAGACAGATAGATAAAATAAGTGAACAACTAAAACAATATTTTGAAACAAGGCTTATATAATGGTATTTGAGGACACAAAACTTTAAGTGGCATTAAAGAATGTTATAAATCTCTAGTAATTTTACAAATGGATAAATGATGAAACAAAAATAGAGAAACATCATTTTCCTCCAGATGCACCAAGTAGAAGAGTTATTCATGTACCAAATTACCTTCCCCAAACCTCAGGAAATCAAGTCAAAGACTATGGTGTCTGCTTCTAGTGCGACAAAATAAGAGACTTGCTACAGAAAGCATGAAGTACAGAGGTGCCAGGGTCACCCCCTCCACAACCCTAGGCAGCCTAGCCTGGAGAGAGATGAGTTCCACTTGGGGAGGAGAAACAATTAAATCCAGTCCTCAGAGTCAAGACCCAGTGCCATGCCTCCCATGGTGAAATAGTGCTGTGCAAAGCTTCAGGACCCTACTCCCAGTCCAATCAGTACCTGATGGGTGAGCTTACCGAGGGGCACACCCATTGCCCTAACTTGTGTAGATCCCTCTCTCTCACCCTGTTCAAAACTCAATTTAAAATGGATAAAAGAGTTAGGTATAAGACCTGATACCTTGCTAGAAGAAAGCATAGGGGAAGTACTTCAAGAAATAGGGACAGGCAATGACTTTTTGAATAGTATTACAGTAGCTAGGAGATAGCAAAGATTGGCAAGGGGGCTGCAGCACATTAAGAAAGCTATGCAGGGGCTGGGGTTGTGGCTCAGCAATAGAGCGCTTGCCTAGCACATGCACGGCCCGGGTTCGATCCTCAGCACCACATACAAATCAAGGCACTGTGTACAACTAAAGCAAATAAATAAATATTAAAAAAAAAAAGAAAGAAAGAAAGCTATGCACAGCAAAGGAAACAATGTGCAGAGTCAGCCTACAGAGTGGAAGAAAATCTTTGCCAGCTATTTTTTCAACAGAGAATTAAAATCCAGAATATGAAAGAACTGAAAAAAACTTGACACCCAAAAAACAACAACATATAACCCAATCAATAAATGGGCAAAGGAAATGAAAAGACACTTCTCAAAAGATGAAGTACATGTGGCAATAATTTTATGGAAAAAACGTTCAACATCTTTAGTCATCAAAGTAATGCATATCAGAACTACACTGAGATTCCATCTCAAACCAGTCAAAATGACTATCAAAAAGAAAAAAAAAAATTCCAGTGAGGATGCAGGGAAAAGGAATCCCTATATACTGCAAGTGGGGCTGAAAATTAGTACAGTGAGTATGGAAGTCAGTATGGGGCTTCCTGAGAAAACTAAAAATAAACTATCATATGATGGAGCTATGCCATTTCTCTCTGAAGGAACTAAAATCAGCAAAATATAAAGATACCTGCATATCTATGTTTATCATTGCATAATTCACAAAAACCAAGGTATAGGATTAGCCTAGGTGTCTATTAATAGATGAATGGATAAATAAAACTTGTATATGTGCACAATGGCATTTTATTCAGCCATAAAGAAGTATAATCATGTCATTGCAGGAAAATGAATAGAACTGGAGATCATCATATTAAGCAAAATAATCCAGACTCAAAAAGACAAGTATTCCTTGTTTTCTATAATATGCGGAACCTATTAAAACTTACAACAAGAAAGTAAAAGGGAGACTGTTAGAGAAGAGGGAGGGTTTCAAGGGAAGGGTAAAGGGAGTAAGGGGGGAATGGGTGGGTGAGAATGATGAACTTATTTTATATGCAGGTACAATATACCACAATGAAACCTATTTTCTGCATAATTAATATACACCAAAATAAAAAATTAATTACACAAAGTAGAACACTATTTGAGCTTGAAAAAAGAATGAAATCTTGTCTTTTGCAACAACTTGAATAAAACTGGAGATCATTATATTAAGTGAAGTAAGGCCCAGCGAACAAGCATTCCACTCACATGTTGAATCTAATGATGCTGTGCTCGTACAGACAGAGTATAATGGTGATTACTAGAGGCTGGGAGAATGGAGGGAATGATGTGGAAAGACTGACCAATGGGTACTAGGCTACAGTTAGGAACAAGAAGTTCTGGTGTGCTGTTGCACAGTAGGGTGACTATGGACCACAATAATGTACTATTATACATGTCAAAAAGCTAGGAGGAAGGATTTTGAAAGTTTTGTCATAAGAAAAAAGATCGATATTTGTGTACAAAACATGCTTAACCTGATGTAAACATCATGCAATGCATGTATGTATTGAAACATAAAGTGGTACCACAT
The DNA here is from genome assembly GCA_025594165.1 of Tamias sibiricus. Lineage (NCBI taxonomy): Eukaryota > Metazoa > Chordata > Mammalia > Rodentia > Sciuridae > Tamias > Tamias sibiricus. Next base: position 159,240,223 of record CM046660.1, on the reverse strand, counting down.
TAATATGTATACTTTTTATGTTTTTATTTATCAGTCAAAAAAATTTTTTGAAAAAGTGACATGTTTATCTGGGCTGCATTAGAACTAGATGAAAATAAATGTGAGGCTCAGTGGTTCAGTGATAGCATTCACTAGCTGTGAATGGGTTTGTGGCCACCCATGTATGTCCCACATGGTGGTAGAATGTGAGGACAGTAGAGAAAGGTGCAAAACCGTAAAAACCACAGGAGCTGCTACTTTGAGTCAAAGAGACCTGTACTCCAAAAACTACTTAGCTTGAAGAATTTGGGTTATTGCTATGCTAAGAAAAATTTTCCCTCTGTTCCTGTGGTTTTCATCTTCATAAACTTTTGAAAGATTATATTCTGTCTACTCTTTGCTTTGGAATTACTACAACGTTCTTCAAAACCAATAAAATTCAACTGCTCCAGGAAAAAAAAAAGTATCAAAATGAATTATAGAGAAGATTATTTAACAAATGCTACTGTAAATAAGTCAATTATTCTAAAAAATATTTTTTATCTTTACATAATACTCTGAAATAAATTCCAGAAGGATTATAATTTTAAAATAATAGAATAAGTCACCAAGGTGAAAACCCAACAGATTTGATTCAAAATATTTAACAAATCTGTATTTCCAAAAGTATTATAAACACACTTAAAAGATAATCAACAAACTGGAAAATTATATTTGCAAAAAGGGAAAGTCATGTAAAATACAAGGTTAATAGCTGTGCTCTCTAAAGAGCTTACAAAATTGAAATTAAATAAAGACCTGAATTTCTCATTAGTCAAAAGATAATTCACAAAAGAGAATATACAAATAGCTAATAATCATATGAAAGACTTCCAACTTAAGAAATCAAAGAAATTCAAATTAAAACAATGGGAAATCATATTCACCTTTAAAATAGCAATTATATTTCTATAAAACAGATGAAGTATAAGCTGGTACATAATTGCTGGTCTGCCTTTTTTTTAGTTATTTATCTTTTAATTTTTACAGTAAGCAAATATTTGTTTAACACTGTGAAGAAAATTCACGACAATCAATTAATAACTGCATTTTTTTCCCTCTAGGCTTTTTTCTCACCTTTCCTTGGTTCACAATAGACCTGCTATCTTCTTTTAGATGAACTCCCAATTTACTTTCAACTGCATTCCTAGACCGGTGATGAATTTCCATCAGACACAAAAGAATGTATCCTGTTTCACTGGAGTAGTGAAGACATTGTATTAGTTTCCTGTCGCTGCTGTAACAAATAACCATAAACTTGGTGGGTTAAAACAACATACATTTCATATCTTACACTTTTATAATTCAGGTTTGACACAGGTGTCACTGGACTTAACTCAAGGTGTTGACAGCATTGTATCATTTTTGAAAGCTCTAAGAGATAATCTATTTTCATGCTATTTCTAGTGCTTAGAGGCTATTCTCATTCTTTGGTTCTTGGTATTCTTCCATATCCAAAAGCAATGGTGATTGTTTTAGCTTTTCATCACTGTGATCAAAGACCTAAAAGGAACAACTTCGAGGAGGAAATGTTTATTTTGGCTCACAATATCAGAGTTTCATTTTGTGGGTTGGCCAACTATAGCTCTGGGCCCAAGATGAGACAGAGCTTCACAGTGGAAGGGCATGATGGAGGAAATCAGTTCAGGGTATGGTACCTTGGAAGCAGAGAGAGAAAGCTCTACTCACCAGGGAAAAAATATAAACCCCAAAGGCACGTCCCAGTGAGCCACACCCTACCTGCCTACTGTTACTGTCCAGTTAATACATGTCAGTGGACTAACTGGATTAGGTCACACTCTCATACTATAATCATTTCATCTCTGAATGTTTTTGAATTGTCTCACACATGAGCTTTTTGGGGAAACATTATATCAAAACCATAACAGTAATCATTTGAGTCTTTCTAATAATTCCATCTTTCCTTTTATTATCTGACTTCAATTTTCTTTCTTAAGAGCCCTATTGATTACAATTGGACAATCCAAATAATCCTAAACATCCTCTTTATTTAAAGGTCAGAGGATTAGTAATCTTAGTTCCATCACCAACATTAATCCCTCTTTTCCATGTTAATAAATACATTGAACAGGTCTCAGGGATTAAGTCATATACACCCACTGTGGGAATAAGGGGTCATTATGACACAGTAATAAACTGGAAGAAAATATTGATATTTTTGGTCATTTCATTCTGGTTTTAGATTTTCATTCTTGTCACTTATGTTTTTTATTTGTGACATTTTCAAATATTCACAACTTCTCTCAGACTCTGGATCTTCATTGGTACAATTAGGAAAAAACAAGTTATTATATAAAGATATCTGTAGCATACAGCATACATGTGATAAATGGTGGCTGTTACAATTACTTAAAAATTACTAACATTTTAAATTTAATACTTCAAAATCTTTTTATATGTATCCAATGAAGCAAATATTTGTCATTGTGGCATCCATCTGCCCATACAGTGAACAACCCAAATCATTTGAATACTAAGAATTGTGCTTATGCCACTCAAATTAATTACAAAAACACTAATACTATACTTATTATAAGATTTAAAGTCACTACCAATGGGTTATTTTAGCAACATAAAAATATTAAATATCACTTTATTGCATCAGTGATCTAAACATGAAAAAGTCGAACTTGTGAAATCAAAGGGATTATTAAATCTATTAAGAATAGTTGAGGAATGACTTAACAAGATAATTGTGAGATGAGATGGAACACTGTGTTAATTGCAGGTACAAAACAGTTGAATCAGCCTAAAGAATGATATTTTTTGAGTTATATGTTATCAAAGATTAAGTATGCATTTCCTGATAATTATTTCTTGTCGATTTATAGCAAGTTGCTCATTATTGCTCCCTGTATTCATTTTGGGATAAAGAAAGAATTTTGAATTAAGGTAATATTAATTACTATTTTATTAGTATACAGAAGATAGCATAGTATTTTTGGTAAACAATAATAGTTTAAGTACAAACCATATTAGTGACAGAAAAGAACTTGGTGAGATATAAAGAATAATACATCTCATGGTTTTAAATATAATTAATGTAAAAACAAATGACTGTGCCTTGAAATGGCTCATTTTTGGTTCTCTGTCAAAATTCTTTTTTTTTTCTCAATTCCCTCAGTATTTGTTGTTTTTTTTTTTTTTTTTTTCCCTCTACCTGTTAAGGTGTTTTTTTTTTTTATTTTTTTATTATTTATTTACTTATTCATCATGCACAAGTATAGTATCTTTTTACATACAACTGCTTGTATACAAAGTATATAAGTACCATTCAGATCTTCAATCATGCATTTAGGATAATGATATCCATCTCATTCAACCACCAATTTTTTTCCAACCCCCCCCTTACTCCCCCTCCCTCCCCTCCCTTTCCGTTGACCATTCTAGTGTTCCTCTGATCCTATGTACCCCCTTCCAACAACTCTGTGAACCAGCCTCCTTATATCAGAGAAAACATTCGGTACTTGGATTTTTTTCTTATTCTCTTCATTCATAGCCTTTGTTGAACTGTCTTATAGCACAGCACTTAGATGGGCCACCTTCCATTAGCTATTATAACCCTTACATATGGGGTCATGTCTTAGTTTCCTGGGATTGCCCACCGCCCAGCGTGGGAGCTAACACTATTCCCCAAACACGTTTGCACCCAGGAAATTCCTGCTGAAGCAAAGTAGATTACTGAATCATAGAAAGTTCAAAGATCTGCAGTAATAGAGCTATGAGACGTAGATAAATAAAAACAGGACATAACACAAAAGCCTTGACATTTCATTTTATTTGGTTTTGGAACTTGGCTTTATAACATGTGTTAGCACTGTAAATCCCCTAATCCTTGAGCAACCACCTAGACTTCATGTGCTTAGGAAGCATATCAAAGAACTCTCCAGGTCCATCAATGAACAGTATTACCTAGTCAGGTCTTTGTCCTTCATGTCCTGTATTGTCTCCTATCCTGACAATCTGGGTAGAAACATTTCTGGTATCTGTGAGGATTTCTCAGCCTCCTCTGGGTTCAACCTGGAGCAGATATACTCTGCAGTTTTCTCCATGCATTAGCTGGGCCTCTGGGATTTCCCTGCTGTGAAATAGTCATTCCTCCTGCCTGGCAGAACTTAACATATTCAAAGTCTTAAAGCACACTGGCATGATCTGGGCAAATATGTACTTTGTGCAATCATCATTAAAAATATACATATAAAAACTCAAAAATTATGGAGGCAAAACATTCACTTTAAAACAGAAACAGACATTATTATTCCCTTCTGCTACTATCTACATTGATAGACTCTTGGAACCCTGAATTCACGTGAGTTTTCAATTTCTGATAATGGAAGAAACTTATCCTAAACTCACCCACCTCAAATACTCTATTGTGTAGGAACATTGTCAAATCAGTGTTCCTCTTCCGAGGCAATGTGTTGTCAATGCACATGTGGTTCCTGGTCTGCCTCATTGTGTCAGGTATTTGAGAAGAAAGAGAAAAAAATGGTTTTGAAGGAATGAAGGATTGAAAAGGTGGGGAAGGAAGAGGGGAGTATAGGTGTGGAGAGGAAGGAAGGAAGGACTAAAAGGAATCTTCCATGTGAGACAGCTGGAGGATTTGCTAGGACCATAGAAAATCTCTGGGATGTGTTAGTAAGGCCAGGTTTGCCTTCTGGATCAATGTCATTCCTCTTTTGTCCCTAGTATAGAGGGGGTTTGTTCCTAGACTCCAAAAGTTACTATCAATATTTTTGGTATTCATGTATCTTTCAATCATGATTCTGAAAAGACACAATCCACAAATTCTTTAAGATTCATGACGAGTTTTTTTTTTTGTTTTGTTTTGTTTTTAGATCATCTACACTCTCCTTTGTCTATGCTAGGGAAAAAGTTGCTAAGTTTTCTCCAGTAAAGGAATGAGAAATTGCTAATAATATTTTAAATTAAAAATGTTTATTTTTCAAATGTTGATTTGCCTGAGGAAATGATAATGACAACAGTTACTTATTATAGACAATGTATTAAGTACCTTTTATGAACCATCTTTTTTGGGCTTACAAATAATTACTTGAGGAAAACATCTTTAGCTCCACATTAAATATTATTTCAAAAAATTCATTCAATTTTTTACTGTCTATTATCTGCCTGGCATTATTTTATGTGATAAGATATTACATACAAAAATCCTTAAAGCAGAAGTCAGTGTTATAATTAATGGTGACTTAAACCATAAACAAGTGAGTTTTCCAGATGGTGTTAAATATTATGTATTAAAATGAACCATAAGAAAAAGATAGGCAATGCCAGGATCAGGGTGAGGTTTGAGATCTTAAATAGTTTCTTGGGGGCGCATCTTACTGAGAAAGTGATACCTGAGCAAAAACCTATGTGAAATCATAAAACATAAAATCATTAATCACAGTGAAAGGCCAGATGAATAATATTACTAATAACTGCCAATCATCATTAAAATGAAGGATATAATAACAACAATGATAATGATACGAGGGATTTATTATAAAACCTAGGTCTATGCCAATCCAGAGCTTATTCTCTGAAACACTGTTTTTATTAATGACAATGTAGATCATTCTCTGTTTGATAGTATTTTACCAAAAATTTAACAAAGTCATCATAAACAGACCCTGGTTTACCATGGTTTGACTTAACATTTTCCATTTTATGATAGTGTGAAAACAATGCATATTCAGGAGAAACTGTGTTTTGAGTTTTTCTTTTCTTGTCCTGGGCTGGTGGTATGCAATGGCCACACTTTTGCCATGTTGGACAGCAGCAGGAAGCTGTTGCTCCATGAGCACTGTGGTCAAGAGGGAAGCAACTGTAGCTCTACAGAGCATATGTTGCTGGGTGAGGTTGTTCAATAGGTTAGGTGTTTTAAATGCATTATCCACATAGGATACTTCAACTTACAGGGGGTCCATCAGGATATAACCTCATCATAACTCAAAACAGCATCTGTAACATTTTTTTCAAAAAGGACCAAACTTACTCTGCTGTTATTATTATGAATTCACAATAGTGAATGGTATTTAAAAATCTAAATTAAATTAAAAATTAAATTAAATTAAAAATCTGATTCTTAAAGAATTCTGACCCAGCAAGGCCATAAACAAAGCTTCCACTTTGATTCCCAAAAAGACGGGTATGTCCTTGTAGCACCCAGAAAGCAGCTGGCGGCTGTCAGAATGTAAGTGTTACAAGGAGGATCACACAGAGGCTGTTTCCTTGATGTTGCAAACACTCTCTCCTTGGATCCCCATCTGCATTTACCAAAAAATTCTATTTCAATTATATGTAAATTCTCTAATGGCAAAGTGATATTAGTTCTATAGTGGCATAATGGTTTCTAAATCTGTCTTCAAGATATTTGCCTCTGTGTTTGAATACAACATTATCCTATATTGATACATCAAAAGAAAATTAATGGTCCCAAATGTATTAAAATCTTTTCTACCCCTTGACTTCTTAAGAGCTATGAAATCTCAGCTATCAATTATTCCTTAATTAACATAAATGACCCACCATTAGTTATTAAAATTCTAGCAGATAAGAGAATGGGAAATGCAGTTTACAAAGCCCATATTGATGGCAGGTATAGTTGTGTTATTTCATTTTAATCTCCACAAGAAGGGCAAAAAGACCCATGAGTCATGTACAACTTTCTCCATTTGATAGCTAATGAAAAAAAAAAAAAAAAAAAAAAGAGCTTCAAGGAATTTAGATAATTTGTACAAATCCCCAAGGCTAAAAGTCAAGAAAAAAGCCTATCCTAACTGTGTACTTTTCATTGGATAACTAAGAACATTGTGGTTTGGATTTTAAGTAACATCTGGAATTACACAGCTAATAAGTGACAGATTTGTATAATGTAAAGCCCCGATCCAGGTGCCTTGTCCCAGGACATCATATTATCTCTAATACCTCTGGAAGAAATAGGAAAAGACCATTTCCATGGTGATCAAAAAGCAAAGAATCGAGGCACAGGACACTGTTTAGGCAGACTAGACCCTGATGGCCAGAAGCTGAGCCCACCATGGGGCAGTGTGAAGTGAATACCCACACATGGCAGTGTTACCATGACAGTAGAACCCAGATTCCTGGGAGGCAGAATATTCAGAGGTTTCTTAGTAGAAATGTAGTCTAATGGAGTCAGAAAGCACGAAGAGGAATCTGAAGCTAAATAAAACTGGGAAACACACACACACACAATTAAAAAAAAAAAAAAAAAAAAAGAAGAAGAATAAGGCAATGATAGGGAGGCAAGGCAAGGCAAGGGCTGCTACTATAAGGCCATAACCCAACAACAGAAGGCTCTGAGAGAAGAGTGCATCTGCCTTGCACTTTTGCCCGGTGCTAGCCCTTCCTAACGTTGATGGAATAATTATCTGGGCCCAATTATACAATAAGCTGCAGTGATTTATGATGCTCTACAACCAGCACTGAATCAACCTGTCTAGGTAGCCATAAGTCTGCATAAAGTTTTAATTACGAACATCGTAAGTTGGTCAGAGCATATGGAGAAAAATGGCTTATGAATTTATGATGTAGTCAATTTCCCTGGTGAGCAGCTCTCCTCCTGATCGGAGCCTGGCAGCAGAATGACACAAGTACCCAGGAGCAGGCGGGTTTTTGACAAAGCAGTCACTCCTTTTAAAAAGTGAGACTGGGGACCAGAGCTGTGGGAGTGTGCCACAGGGGATGTGGAGAGATGTCAGCTGGCTTTGGGACATTCTGATTCTGGCTCAGGGGAAACACAGCTACCAGTTTTATGACAGTGACAGGCTACTCCAGATTGGCATATGACAGGGTAGGAATGAGCATAGAAATCATCTTTTGCTCTTGCTTAACAGATCTGTGAACACCTCTTTTAGAAGAGACTTTCCCAAATCAATGAATTGTATTTTCTTGGTAGGATTTTATGGTTGGGTAAGCACTTACTGAGAGCTTAAGGAGTGCCAGACCATTAATGAATGCTTGCTGTAATTTTTATTGTTGTAGTTTTTTTGATTTGGTCTTGAGCTGTTTCTCTTGAGAGTAAGCATAAACAAAGACAGCCACATTGTAGGAGAGCCCTGACTAGCAGAATGTCAGGTTTGAGTGTGTTGTTTAGGTGGGACCTGATGAGAAAGCAAACCCAAAATGTATGTAACAGAAGAAATATGTTACTCACAGGTCTCAGACAGGGCAGGGTGCTGATGGGATTCTGATGGAAATTCTAGATGACAGGGAGCTCAGCCAGCAGACAGGGCAAAAAGAGAGGACCTGTGTGACTGTGACTTTATTAAGGCACAACTGTGTGGTTGTTAACCATTTGTCTTCCCCCTGGGTGGCAGGGGTTATTGATTGGTTGGCTTAAAATAACGTGGTACAGGTGGGATCTATGTACATAAATTTGGTGCTGACCACTGAGTTTTATTATAGTCAGCAGTTAGAATGTGTTGGGTTTGGGGTTTAGGGTTAGCGGGATAAGAAACAAGCAGGCGATATCCCAAGCAACTACATAGGGAAAAGAAATTTTAATCAGTCCATAGTTGACAGAGTATAATGCAGTTTCAAAATATATGTCAGGTCTCAAAAGGGGGATTGAGGCAGCAACTATATTAAACAAATTTATGATTGTGGACTATGCATTCATGTGAAGGCCTGGAAGCCTGGCCTGAAGGCTGACAGCGTTGCAGAACTATCATAGGTGCAGAACTCCCTGAGGGAGTAACCAAGTCACTGTGACTATTGGCAACAACTGATCCCTCTGCTCCTTCTTTCTTTCACTTGCTCCCACAAGTGCTGATATGCACAGCAGAACTTTATAGACTTTCTACATGAGGATCTCCATCTCAGAGTCAGCTTCTCTGGGAGTGCAACATGCAGAATTCTGGGTATCACTTCTTGATACTCTATTTCCTGCATTGGTACCCAGACTTGGTAAAATTAAAAAGTATATTCGTATGTTCTTGCCTTCATTTATCATTTATTTATCCAAACATATTTCTTAGTGTTTACTGTGAAGAAAACACTACACTAGATATAAGGGAAACAGAGTCCTATACTGGAATAGTCAATCAAGAAGACAGACAGGGGACTGGGGTTGTGGCTCAGCAGTAGAGTGCTCGCCTAGCATGTGCCAGGCCCTGGGTTTGATCCTCAGCACCACACAAAAAAATAAATAAATAAAATAAAGGTCTTGTGTCCAACTACAACTAAAAATCAATATTAAAAAAGAAGAAGACAACGACAGACAGACAGGGGCTGGGGAAGCTCAATAGTAGAGAATTGCAAAACATATAAGAATCCCTGGATTTAGTCCCTGGGATGAAAATATGTAAATAAATAAGACAAATAATCACCATTTAGTGCATTAAATGGTATGGTATAATCAAGAACAGGGAGCTACAGGAACACTGAAGAAGACCGCCTACTTCAACCTGAGTGTTGGGAGAAGGTCAAGCAAGCACCAGCTGAACCAAGTAGGAGCGTAGGCCATATGCTACTTTTGGCTAGACACCTGCTTAGGAAGGTTATCAGCTGGGAAAGAGGGCAGGCTCTGCCAACTGGTCCTAACACTTAGCTGGAACTCACAAACACAGTCAGACAGAAGGACCAGTACCAACATGCCCAGAAAATTCTGCCCACTTTCTAAGGCTGTCCATCTGCAACTCACTTGGAGGCTCATTTCTTGGTTTCTCCAGGATTAACATCACAACACCCACAGTGTGTAAATGGCACTTTCCACCTTTGACTTTGCAGAAAGACAGCCTTGTTCATACCCACTAAGCAGGAAAGGTGACAAGTGCTGCACAAAGTCACCGAAAACAGGAGATTGAGTAGTGCTATTGACTTTAATCTCTGCCTAAAGGACTCACCTCTTGTGATTAGCATATCTTTTCATGTTTCTCAAATCAAAATTCTGAGGCAGCTACTTCTGTGCACTCTACATTTAAGCAGATGATAAGTTATTTTGAAGCGGAGGCACTGAGCTTTGACCCCCCCCCCCTCCTACTTTTAGCTCTAGCAGCTTGAAACATACTCCTCTAATTAATTTATATTTAAAAATCTTTAAAGTTCTTTCATAATGAAGCCACTCTTGATCCTCCCTCCCTTCCTCTCCTTTCTCTGAATATATAAATACATGATAGATAGATAGATTATAGATAGATATTCAAAATGATTAAAGCAACACCCTCCAGCTCCAATGCAGCTCATTTGAAGGCAAAGAACCAAAAGCCTACAGAGCATTAACAATCTAATAAGCCATGTAATGTTCTAAAAATACACTGGCCTGGAAATCTATAGACAACTTTTATCTTGGTTTAAAAGAAACATACACCTAAAAGAATCCACCAGTGTTCACAGTATCAGAGAACAAATCTGGTAATTATATTTTACAGCATATGTAAATAATTGCATTTCAGAATTATAATTTATGTCTATAATCTGCACATAAATAATATATTTGAAGTACGGCTGATGTTTATGATGCGTGGAATACATATAAGATAGAATACTAATAGTTAAAAAGAGAAGTAGTAAACATCACTAGTAAATAAAACTGAGGAATGCAAACTAGAACAATGGAATCGCATTTTTAAATTATCAAGCAGCAAATATTATGCTCAATATTGTTGACTATGAAAGGACTCAAGCTTTCTTATGCACTGTAAATGTTTATGTGAACTGATAACCATCCCAAGGGATAACTTTGTAAGTGTCTAGAGACCTAAAAATCACATGCAATTTTACCAATTGTGCTAAAAATCTACATCAGAACACACACACACACACACACCACTACCATTGCACATCACAACTATCACTGCTGCTGTCATCAACCCAGGGCAAAATCTGCCACTATAGGTTGCTCACTGAAAAACTTTTATGATGCTAATCTAGAAGAAGTAAAAAGTGCCCAATAATTGGTTAAAGGATATGAATGGACACAGAAGAGCAAATCCAAATGATCAACAAACATAAAGCAAGTTGCTTAAACTATAAAGTAGTTAACAATCTAAAAAATAAAATCTGCACATTTTTGACATAAGAATTGCAAATGTTTGAAAATTGGCAAAAATCTATTGCTGTTGGAGATATTATTAAATATCACATAAAAATTGCTGAAATATGAAATATTCAGTTATTTTTTGAAAAGAAATATGAATCAAACAAAAAATGCAAATATTCATCCTAGGGAAATAGTTGAAGGAATTATTCATATCCATATGATGGTATATTTTGTAAAAATATAAAATTAGTTACAGTTACATCAGTTAACTTGAAGCTTCTAAAGGAATTTTGTTTGGTAAGAAAAGATGAAAAACATATACACATGGTACCATTTTTTAAAAAATTATGGTTGCTCTCTATGCATTTGTAATTACACAGGTTATTAAGTCTAATATTTGTATATTTATGTGAATGTGTATATGCAAAATGAAATGAAAATATGGAAGAACACAAGAAAAATGATTAATATAACTTATCCAAATGAGGGTGGGTAGGGAGGCAAGCACAGAAAACAGTAAAGACATTGCACATAAATACAAAACAACATGTATAGTATGAGATCATCATAGATTTATATAAATTATATGAGTGTATGCATAAAATATATTTTAAAGCAAAAATTAAATTTTGCAAGATTCACTGACAAAGACTTAGTAGAAGTACCTCTTCCTGACTTTCATTCCCATTCACTGAAGAATGGAGAACTGGGAACCTGTATATTTATAAAGGACCTGATGATCCCAGTGCTGCTTGCCCATGTGCAACATGACACATGAACTGTGTGAAAGAGCAGTAATGAGGAGGAAGCATTCACAGCGTTAATTTTTTAGGATTTAAAATTTCATGCAGCATCTGCCTCATCTTCTCCAAAGTCTGACAGCTCTTAAAAAAAAAAAAAAAAAAAAAGAGTCTTGCTGAGGTCTGGTTACCATGCTTGGGGAAGCACTGCTCAGCCCTTGCTCATTTAGGATGTTTTCTCTATCCAGGTCCTCAAGTGTTGAAGTCCCTCCTGTTTAATCCCACAAGACTGGTATGTGTAGTTGAAGTTTTCCCAGTAAGAATGACTTTGATCCCAATGCTCTAATCCTATTGGGAAGTAGAGACTACCCCTCTTGCAGGTTATAACTTCTGTATACATTTGTAAAATTCAATTGCATCCAGCCCCTTGCACTACCACTGGTTTATGGTAGACATTCATTAAGTTGAAAATAAAGGGATGCTGTAGAAAGCAACACTTGCTTCTGTATATTCCCATTCTCACTACTAGGATCCTGGAAAGTATGTTCTTACTGGTATCAGTGAGTTAGGGGGAAGCCTTCATGCTGGCAAATCAGAGCACCTTACTTTCACTGCCAGAGAATGGACGAGCTTAGGGAAATTAGACTCATTTCTAATGAAAATACATTTACTGTGAAAATGGTCATTCCATCACAAAATCTGAATTTGGAGAATGATTGACCTAGTCACATATTTTGTTCTATATCCAATTGTGATAACTGGTTTAAAAATGTGCAGTCCATTTATTAAACTTAGATTCTACCTTTACAAAACTTAAATTCTAGTTACAAGCCCAGAGTACATCTGAGTGCAGTCATATGGTGATAGATCACAGATATATGTCAATATGTGAAAGTTCATAAAGCACAGACTCATTCTATTCTAAAGAAAAGCTCCCCAAATGACACAACATAGGCAGCATTGTGGCAACGCATACATAGTCCCCCAAAGCGCCTTCTTTACAAGAGTCACAGACATTTATATAATTAGTTTTTTGTTTAACAATCAGTCGCATGACTTTATAGTTACACTACACATTTGTGTTACTGTGTGCACGCATTTTTTAAAAAAGTTGTTTTTCCTCCCCAAGAGAGAACCATTTGGCACCATTCTCCTCACCATCTGTATACCTCGATTATATCAATTTTAAATGTAAATTCCTTGACACAAGGAACAATATCTACATTAAGTCTTAGCAAATCATAGCCTTTGATGGATGATTATTATAACTCACATATTATTAAGAAGAGGTATCTACACTTCTGTGCAAACTAACATGGGAGTTATTTTTACATTTTAATATGAAAGAGTCATTAAAAGACTGTCAAAAGCAAATGGAGTTCATTTCTATAAAATTCAGGGCCATTTTTACTACTAGAAACTGATTTGCTTAAAGGCATAATAACATAGATGGGAAAAGTATTAAAGTCAGCAGTTACTGAGTAGTTTTTCCCCAATAAAGTGACAGTCCTGGGAGGAAGTGAGGGCAGAAGGACATCCAAAAGAAAAGGGATACTGTGCATATATGATGCCTAAAGTGATTAAAGTATTAGCATTTCCCTCCTCCATAAAACCAAGTTATTCTCAGTAATAATCATGAAAATAAATAAGATGGGAAAAAAATCTATTGGATTTTGCCAATTCCTAGTCATGCCAGTAAATGATTATTAAAAACTAATAGATTAATCATTTGAATTATTATTATTTTAGCAGTACAGGTTGAACCCAGAGCTGCATGCATGCTGAACTTGTGCTCTACCACTGAGTTACACCTATAACCTAACACTTACTTTTTAAAAATAATATGATTTATTATTTCATTAATAAATAGGAGGGAAAGAAGTATGAAACATAATTCTGAAAAAGGGAACTCCTCAAAGTTTATACAAAGATTTGCACCTACAATGGCAGTACTGAAACAATTCAGGTCCCATTTCTCCTTTACAATCATTGTGTTACCTTTGTTTATTTCAAATTCGTTGTCTCAGTACAGAAATACATAGTATGACAGTGGACAAAGACAAGAATTGCATCTGAGGCCAGGCTAAATGGTTTTGCACTGTTTACTCTTACTGCTCATTATAAAGATGAGTGTGTATATCTGAGTGTATGTAGGTTGGGGCCAACTACATAACTAGGAGTCTTACAAATTGCAATTCAGCAGAACACAATGTTTATTGAATTATATATTAACAGTGTATTAATTTGGAGCTCAGGTATATATTACTAAGCACTTCACAGTAACCATAGTACCTGTTCAGCATTTAGACGAGCAGAATATTTTTCATGAATATTTTCATGAAGAAGGATTTTTTTCCCCTGACATTACTTAAAATTGCTGGAGCATGATGACAATAAAACTGGACTAACTTTTAGATAATTTTATTAATATTCCATACTGATTTCACTAGATTATTTTATAATTATTGAACAGATAGTTCACTCTGTTGTCACCTGCCCTTAGGTGAAGAGTTCCTTTTATCCAAATTTTGCATACTAGCCCTGGAAGCACCCACCCATGGAAGACTTAATTAGATTCTAGAGTACAGCAAATATAGTTTAATAGAGGAAAAAATCCAGATAATTTTCAAACTGTATAATTTTAAGAAGTGGTATTGCTCATTCCCCACCATATACAAAGGGTCATGGGCAAGTTCATAGATAGAGAACACTTAGCCCTTGCTTCCTCTTCTGCCATTCATGCAAACACATTATGAATACATCACAAGACTTTGCTCCCCAAGCCTAGGAAATCCACCTAATTTTTTTAATCTAAAAGTTGAAAAGTCTTTGCCATCCCTGGATATATCTAATCTGAGACTCAAGGAAAGAATGTCATCAGGATCTGTGAGAAGTTCTTCTGAGGCCCCAGGCATGCTCAGGAAGGATGTGTGCTCTCTCTGTGTGTGTGTGTGTGTGTGTGTGTGTGCGTGTGTGTGCGCGCGCGCACTTGTAGAAAGTCAGATACAGGAAAAAGGACTAAGAAAGTTAGACTTCACTCCTACTGGAGCAGGAAAAAGTGTCAAGCTCATAGTATTCAAGAATGATAAGAAAACATAGATATGTATTGCACATTATAATCTAGGCACTATTTAAAATAATTCAAGTGTATTAACTCTTTAACACTTTCAATCTCCCAGTGAGGTAGGTAGCATCATTATGATCCTATTTCATAGCTGAAACAGAGAATGGCTGGGGAAATAGCCCAAGATCACCTGGTTAGTGGTGGAGGTGGGATCAACCAAACCAGAAAGTCTGCAGAACACCTCTGGGAAACGTGCGTATGGCCTCTTGTATACTGCTGTGATTTCAAACCCACATGATCTTTTCTCAAGTTCACAAGTGAGATAGATGATTATCATTAAACATTAGAGGCATACTTTTGCTATAAGGTTAGAGTGGAAGAGTAATTGATTAATTAACGTGAAAAACCAATTAAATATAAAATATTACTAAATAATAGAATGAAGATCTTAAGAAATTGATGTTGCATAATAGGAATTAAAAGTTTTGTGAGGAAAAATAAGACATGATGTCATTCCTAAGTTTAGTTTTCAGAGATATACAAAAATATGGTCAAATCAGAATTGATATTTTTATATAAATAGTAATATACCAATGATTTTATATTAATTCAAATAGACTTTTCAACACCAAATGTTAAAGATTACCCATCTTGCAAAAGGAGGAACCACTTTTCGGGAGGTTAAGAACTTGATGAGTGAGCCATGAAGTTACGTTAACCCAACAATGTAATTTCAGAGCCCAGGCATACCCATTGGTATGCCTCTGTAGATCCAGCTTGCTAAGTATGACCTGGCCTTTCCCAAAGGTTTCCTTCTCACATATGTCTCCCTGGCTGTCACTCACATAAGAAGGTTTTCACTTGCTCAAGAACAGTATTCTCCTCCTGCAGGTCAATGGTCATTGTGGGATAAACTTCAGACTGTGATTTCTAAAATGGGAAAGAGTAGAAAAAGCGAGGGAGAAAAATAAAAAAAAAAAAACAATTGCAGGATGTCATATTTGGCTACTAAAATAAGGTCAGAAGAAGGAGGCACTGGATGGCATGCGTTTATTCCGTAAAATGTATGTTCCCACACAAACTGCCAGGTCCTATGCTGGATGTTGGTACCTGAGACAGAAAAAGATGCCATACCCTCATCCTCAGACTAGGTTCCAAATTTCTAGCATGCACATAATTCAAAAAATTATCTCTGGAATAAATGAAGGAATTTTATTTAAAACATTTTATTGCTGTTTCTAAAGACCTTAGAAATGCTACATATAAGGTAGATTCATGTATTATGCATCAATCAGAGGCATGCCAATTTTCTCTCATGTTTGTGGGAAATGAAGTGCCACTTGATTCACTAGCACTTCAGAGTCTCATAATCAAGCATGTTGAGATGCTAAGGGCTCCCTCCCTATATTCCATCCTCCTGTCCTCTAGGAGGTATTTCCAGCTAATGTGATACTCACTGGAATGGGCAGGTGCCCCCAAAATTTATGGGCTTCAAAAACTTATTCATGTTGCTCTTTCTTCCAGTCTGCACTTCTTTCCTCTAGGTTCCTGTAGTGCTATTGTTCTAGGTTCCTGTAGTTTTATTGTTACCTGAGGTTCATCTGATCTGGACTAGACTTGATTGTGGCTTCCTATTTTGCTACCTGAGACCTTTTTTTTTTTTTCCCCTCTTTGACTTTTTTTTTTTTAAGCTAAAAGTAGAACACTCAATGGCAGTATTACATTTTTAATAACTTTATTTTAGTTACCTTTATCTCTAAATCAGTGGTTTTCAAAAGAGGGTGAGTTTACCTTCCAGAGGAGGTTTGTTCATGTCTAGAGACATATTTGGTTGTTAAAACTGGAAAGGGAAGAGATTCAGCTCCTGGTGTCTGATGGATTCTGCTAACATAAAGCATTGGGGCAAACACCACAAATAATTATCTAGTACAAAATATTAATAGTGCTGAAGATGAGAAACATTGCCTTGTTGCTCTTACACTCCTACCACCAGTCCCTGCAAACATCTGGTGGTGAAGTCGGGAATATGATTTCCAGAGCATGGAACACAGCCCTGAAGAATGGATGTGCCAGAAAATATCTCAGGCAGAGAGAAAAAAGAAGCAAAAGAAAGAATGACTTCCTTTCAATCTCAGGTTTACTATGGGAAAAGAAAGAAAACAGGACAAGAGAATATAGGCAGTCCAGCTCATGCCTTAATTTCTCTCATTTTAGGCAAATGTTAATAAAGTGGGAAACACATTTAAACAGTTAAGGGCAACCATGGTGTCAGAGAAGCCCCTAGTTAAATTAGGATATTCTTCAGTGCTAACAAGGGCTTAGGCAAGCTGAGTTCAGAGTACAAATGACTAAGAAAGAGAATAGAGGAGGAAAAGGGGGGGGGGGAAAGAAGAGAAAAAACAGGGAAGAAAGAAGGAGATGGTGGAGAAAGGGAGAGGAGAGTAATGGAGGAGAGGCACTGCAGGAGCTAGAGGGTTCAGCAGAATCTGGCATAGAAAAAATAGGTACCCAGCACAATTAACTGCAAGCTACCCTCCTCTCCTATGTCATCAGTTGGTGTCACAGAAAGAAGAGGGAGGGAAGGAATTCTGAAAGACTACAAGATACTGTAAAATTTTGCCTAAATAGAATGCTTGAATTACTGATTAATATTAAAACTACTCTACTGAGTAAAAATAATTTAGTTAAACAGGAAGATTAGAGCAATTTAAAAAATTACACATACCTTCCATACATTTAAGGTAGTATATAAATTTTTGACTTTGTATAAATTGGCACCAATTTCATTGGCTTTAAACAGAATAGAAACGAAGTGTCTGGCATGGGGCAGAACTCATTAATCAGGAAAGAGAGAAAACTAATTTTCTGTTTAATATGTGTTGTAAACAGAACTTCTGGAATGATCCCACAAGATGGTCCTCCTAATCCCCAGAACCTGGGGATATAATGAGATATCTCAATTATTCTGTTACATGGTACAATAGACTTGAAGCCAGGGAGATTTTCTTCATATTACTTATCTAATCACACATGTACTTAAAAGCAGAGAGGTTTATCTAGCTGATGATAGGAAGGCCAGAAAGAAGTCAGAGTTATTTGAAGAATGAGAAGGATTCTACATACTATTGTTTTGAGTTTGGAGAGGGTCACATATGAAAAGTAAGGCAGGGACCCTCCAGGAGTAAAGCTATGTTTTCAGAGCCCAGAATTAAGAGCTTAGAAGTGAACCAGGACTTCAAGGCCTGCAGCTGCAAGGATTTAGACCCTTCCTCTAACTGCAATGATCCTGGAAGTAGATTCTTGCCTAGACCCACCAGATAAGAACTCAGTAGGCCAATACATTGATTTCAGCCTTTTGAGACCCTAAGCACAAACCCAGCTGAACTACACAGTATCTTTGACCTACAGATCTGTTAAATAGTAAGAACATGCTGTTTTAAACTGCTAGATTTGTGGCAAATTATTATGTAGCAATAAAATATGGATGCCTATATGTGGTTATTTAAATTCTGTGAGATAACACAACAGAGGAAATCCATACTTTCTCTTTTTAGTACAAAATATTGAAAGAAAAACTTTAAACAAAGTTAGCAGAATTTGCTTGAGCAAACAGTTCATGAAAAGAGCAGTACTTAGAACCAGAAATTTCAGAGAGCTATACCCAGCATTGAGAGCAGAGAGCTTTATTAGGCCAAATGTGGAGGCAAAGTAAGGAAATGTACTGGTTGGTTACAGCTAGGCTTTTGCCTTATTCAATGTGGAGTGATTAGCTGGCTGGCTGTGATAGGCTGAAGCTCAGTAGCTTGTGATCAGCTATAATCAACTATTGGTTGCAAAGGTGTACTTCTCAGGTTTGGTTTGCTTTCATGTCAAATTAGTTTGCCATCTGTTACTTAGGAACTCAAAGTGTTAAGAGAGCCTCAGGAAAAGGGCCTCCTATTTAGTTTAATGAAATGCATAATTTGTTTTCATATTGTTGGAGTCTTAGTGCTTCCAAATCAGGGAGTCCTATATTCCCTAATCAGTGGTAGATTTTCCATGAAATTAATGGAATATCAATGCCCCTCATTTGCATGAGCCTTTTCCAAGGTTCCGGGAGGGACCAAAGCAATATATTTACATAAGCATATGTTTCTTGAAACTTGGCAAAACATGATATTGCAACCTCAATTGCTTAAAACTACTGGTACTTTCCACTCTTCCTTCTGCCCACTTGCAGATGGCACTGGTAAGACTATAGGCAATTGTAACATCTGGCCAAGATGACATGAAGAAAATTCAAGTATTCAGTTTGAGGGTACATGGCAAGTTTGTAATTCAAAGTTACTTCCCTATAGTTTATTGCTAGATACTATTGCATAGGGATGTCTTTCAAAAACATTCCAAATGCCCTATGTCACAACCCAGGGAATAAAGAAAGAGATCATATCATTATATGGACATATTTCACGGTGTCAGGCACCCAAAGTTTGTAAGTGGCAGAGGAAATACAAGGTTTGCAATGTAAAGAACTAGAACTTTGGAAACTTATTCTAGTTACTATGAAAATAAACTCTCATTTATACATGAGTAATCACTCACTCATGCCTAGAAAAAAATGGAAATGTTCTTTTATTCTGAAAATGCTTGATAGTGCTATATAGTAATTATTTCATATAATCATATACTGCTCTTATTTGGTAGGAACTATATGAACCAGAACATATCAGAATTTCCTAGTATGTGTAACATAAACGTGTTCCACCAAAAGGAAGTTTTGTGTTTTGTGCATTCCCATATATTGGGTCACATCCTGGTACACATCATCCTGTCAAAAGTCTTATGTTTACCAATGGAATGCCACAAGAAATTGCCTAGCTTGAATAAATGAATGCTTCAGAGATAAAGCTTCTGCATATTTCCATAAATGAGTTATATAGTATAAGAGAAATCTGGTTATTAAAATAGATAGCTTAATTTAATATGCATACATATAAACTAGTTTTATATATTTACATATGTTATGTATCTAAAAGTTTTATACATGTATAAAACTAAAATTCATATTACTTAAATTTCAGAGTAATTTCATGACTATATTATTACTTTATTGACAATATCAAAATTAAAATAACAAGAACAAAATGATTAGTATAAGCCAGAAAAGTCAACACAAATAAAGAATGGATGAATCTGGAAAATGTATAAATTCTTATATTAAAATCTAGAGATAAACTAATTGTTAATAATTCATTTTCAAATTAAAGATTATCAACAATAATAAAAAGAAATTATCAATAACATTGTTAATCATAATAAAATTATGACCTAACAGTAGAAGAAAATTTGACTTTTATCATTTCCACAACCATTTGGAAATTGTTGCATTTTTACACAAGGAAGTAAACAGAATTATCCATCGAAAAATGAAAAAAAAATATTGGGATGTATCATAATGTTAATAAAAAAATGCAATGTTATTTTTCTAGAGATTGTAAGTTTTATAGCATTATCAGTCTTTATATATTCCTCTTTATTCCCTTATTTATTCTGAATAAATGTTCACATTTCACAACTTTGCAAGTCTATAATATATTCTTTGTTTATGGACAGTTGCCTCAATGGCAAAAATTTTATCTCTTATTTCTATCTGCTATGGCCCCATCTGTGGATTCAGTATAGTATAAGATCCTCAGTCTATCCTGGCAAGGACAGATGGTATAATAAGGGCTAAGCTACTTCTTCATGTAATGCTTTAAATAAGGCCACACCCCAATCTTCCTTCTTTAGACTAGCATTGGGACTCAGTGGGCCAAAATTATTCCTTGCATGTCAGTGTAGACCCTTGAATTTAAAGCCCTGATACTTCCTTCAGGCTCATTTTTAGGACTTGGCTTAGTTTCTGATCAGTTAAGACCATCCTACATATCAGGTAAGAGAGTCCTGATGATGGGCTATTCTGAAGCATCTCTGCTTAATAGCTCACTGAGATTTTTGACTGAGACCTACTGACTACATTCACACGAAATCCACATTTGCCCCTGATAAGTTTTCCCCAGCTCTCATTCTTCTCATAGAAGATGTGCTAGTCTTCTCCTGACTTCTTTCTCTTCTCCATGATCCCCTTATTTCCTAGTAAACTTTACACTACACATCAACTATCATTGTCCAGCATATAATGTGGAAGAGGCTTGGAGAAAGTCTATTGGGATACTGTTCTGAATAAGATGTATGATATTTGGAAGGTAGCCACAGACATTCTTCTAATGAATGAATAAGAACTTTATTTCTTGCAATATTTGAAAGTAGTAAAATTAGAAAGTGGTAGCAAAGTTGTAAATGGCATTGAAGTTTAAAAATATGCCTATGAACTTTATAATTAGTTTCTTATATGTATAGTTGATCTATAACTATTTCTCTAATTTTTTAAGTAGGTATTTATTGGCTATCCAATGTGTAAAGTACTGGCTAGAATATTAAAGTTCCATATTTATTTACTAAGATACACTATTCTAATCTCCAGGATGCCAGGAGCTTGTTCCAAGATAAGACATGCACAAATAAGCATACATTATTCTCCAGAGGCTACCAGTGTTTGCACATAGACAACATTCAGTAGTTCTACATTCATTGAATCAAATGCAATACATTTATGCATACTTCAACCTATTGACCTAACCTCAGTGTGGGAAGAGGTGTGATGGAACTAGAAGTGTGGTAGAATTACAGAGGGGAGACTGATTGTTTTTATCTATACTTTATACTCCATCTGAAAGCTTCCCTTTTGCTGGTGTTCTGACAGCTGCCTCTTGTTCACTTCACCCAGGGCCCAGATTTGGGGAGAAAGGATAAGATGGAAAACTGCAGCCACTCCTGCCTGCCAAAAGTCAGCACTCCCAACAAAAGCTTTCTTAAGGAGTTGAGAGTAATCATTAAAATGAGTCTCAGGGATTACTCTTGGATTTTATTTATCCTTGCCCACTCCTTTCCCACAGGCAAGAAGAATGAGTTGCTTGCACTTTTATTTTCAGAAATTCAGTAAGATTCTGAACTCTTTATAAGAGTATATTCCTTCAGAATTAGAGGAATATATCAGATAAATGGTCCAAAGAAGAATCTGCCCAAATTTAAAATTTTGAGGCAGGTTTGATTTATCTTAACACTATGAAAGTTATAGTTACCTAAAATATTGATATGATTAGGGAGAAAATTGTCTCAAACTTGAAGCTGTTCAGACTCTGAGAAGAAAGTCTGGAAAAATTACATTATGAAAATGTTTCTCTCTTAGGTATTTGAAATCCATATAAAATTTAAAAAGAGATACAGTTTTAAGCTTTCCAGAGGACTTTTTCATTTACTCAGACATTTTTAAAACAAGTGATCTCAGGAGATACAACTCAACCTATTTTCTATCAATAGCTAACAACCAACATTATGGCTACTATAATGCTTTACTATAAAATTAATACTGAGAGGTTTTATTTTTCTTATGCTGCTTCATGTTAGTGTTCATATAATAGTTTTTCTTTTAAAATATGTACTTGGGCTGGGGTTGTGGCTCAACGGTAGAGCACTCATCTAGTACGTGTGTGGCCTGAGTTTGATCATCAGCACCATGTAGAAATAAAACACATTGTGTACAACTAAAGCAAATAATAAATATTTAAATAAATAAATAAATATGTGCTTAAATTACAAATATTTACAAAAAGAATATCCTGGGACAAGTACTGTCCCCAAAAGTATATGTGATCTGAAGCATCTGGCACAAAGATATATGTTCAATGCACAAACTGAACCAAAGAATGGTTTCTGTTTGTTCCAAGTCATCTGTTTAATGTCCTAGAATTTTTTAGAAGAATTTATATTTACAGTTTGTAAGGTACATAGTTATATAAGTTACTGAAAAGTAAATGATATTTATCATTCCCACATTATGCCACATATTTGGCATACATTTAAATGTTCCTGATAATGTTTCTGCAATCTTTTCTCTGAGATAAAATCATCTTCTAAGGAATTCATTTAGTGTTTCATTAGTGGGATGGGTAGGAGTGCAAATGGGTGCAAACACTCTGGAAAGCAGTACGGACATTCCTTAGAACACTTGGAATGGAACCACCATTTGACCCAGCTATCCCTCTCCTCCATCTATACCCAAAGGACTTAAAATCAGCATACTATAGTAACACAGCCACATCAATGTTCATAGCAGCACAATTCACAATAGCTAAACTGTGGAAGCAACCTAGATGCCCTTCAATAGATGAATGGATAAAGAAACTGTGATATATATACATATATATACACATATACATATATATGCACACAAAATGGAATATTGCTCAGCATTAAAAGAGAATAAAATTATGGCATTTTTAGGTAAATGGATGGAGTTGGAGAATACTATGCTAAGTGAAGTAAGCCAATCCCAAAACAACAAAGGCTGAATGTTTTCTCCAATAAGTAGATGCTGATTTATAATGGGTTTTTTAAAATTAATCAGTCAAAGATGACAAATTCTTCTTTAAGTTGGATGTTTCATTTTCCCTATTAAATTGATGTTAAACTTTTACACTAAATGATGATGTTCAGTAATTGTAATAGTAAAAGCAAAGAAAGACAAAACAGCAAGTGTCTCACTGAAGTCGCTATGGTGATAGATCAAAAGGGAGGCAAGTTCTATGATGTTTACATGTGATGTCAATTAGAGGAGCAGTTGCTACTCCTACTATACCCCACATCTGGAAAGGACTCAAATCTTCTCTGTAATGTGGATGGACAAGAGACAGATGCAAAGAAACTAAGAAAAAATCAGACTCCATGTGAAGTCAAGTAGTCAATAGATGACAAATAGCCAAAATGTATAATAGTTTCAGCAGTGATGCAGCCCCAAAGAGAAAGATACTTATTAACTTTGAAAATAGCAATATGGGCCGGGCACGGTAATCCCAGCACTTGGGAGGCTGAGGCAGGAGGATTGCGAGTTCAAAGCCAGCCTCAGCAATGGTGAGGCACTTAGCAACTCAGTGAGACCCTATCTATAATAAGCTACAAAAAAGGGCTGAAGATGTGGCCCAGTGATCGAGTGCCCCCGAGTTCAATCCCTGGTAACAAAAAAAAAAAAAAAAAAAAAAAAAAAAGAATAGCAATATGACAGCTATAGATCTTAAAGCTCTGTTTCTCATTTCCATCAGTGAGATATCAGTTGATGGAGATGTGACTTTGTTATTTGCCTCTATAATTAGTAAATGAGTACTCAAGCTATGTGAATAATAGTTAAAACATACTTCAATATTATTCCTTTATCATCCTTTATTTTAGTAAATGAATTGAATATCTAATAGGTTCTCATGATTATTAATCTTTTGTAATTGTGTAGTAACACAAAATACATAGCTACAGATGTATATACATTTTTACACACATACACACAGGGGTTTGTGTGTGTGTGTGTATTTACTTTCCATTATATACATATACTTTTTACTCACCTTTCCTCACATTTAGTACTTAGCACCTAATGTGTGCTTTAGAATATAAATTTGAATCTATAATAATATCTTGCATTTGTAGAGTATTTTTGAGTGAATTGCTGCCAGAATTGAACAAGATGATGAACAATTTATAATGCCTCCCTAGAAAAGCAAACAAATCTCCTTCAAAACTTTCAAAACCTAAATTACATTCTGGTTGCTCACAAACCCAATATAATAAACGTTCATTCCCTTCCCATCTCCTTGTCCTTCCCTCAGAGTTCTTTATTCTTCTGCTGGCAGGTGAACATATTCTTATTTTCAGATGTTTTGCTACATTTTTGGGTCAATTGAAAATACTCTTTGGAGACTTTCTTTGAACTCCCCTTTTTATTTTCCCCTTTGACTTGTTTGTGCCATTTCCTCTGAGGTCAGATTCTCCACTATTTCCTCCTGGGCCATCTTATTGTGGCTCTCCTGGGGAGCCCTCTATTCTAGGGCTGAGTGGCCCCTTCCGTTCTGCCCTTGTCCTACCCTGTTTTCCTCCAGGTTCTCTCCCCTCACTTCCTCTCCTGTGGATTTCACACAGTTGGTTTCTAAACAGTCCCTGCTTGTCTCCTCCCTCCGTAGGAGCTAGTTTCTCACCTCCCCTGCCCGACTTGCCTTGCTCTATGTATTGTCCACCCCAGTTACTTTATGTTGTGCATTCAGCAACTTATTCCATCTACAACTTGAAATCCTCTTCCTTTATTTTCTTTTCCATGTCTCCTTGACAATGCCTTTCAAAGACTTGCTCTTCCCCTACAGCTACATTCACTGGGGCAGGTGTGACCAGCTCAACTATTTCACATCCCTTTTCATTCTCTGCTGGTTTAGCTGGCCCCATGGGGCTGCCTCCTTTCCCAGCTGACAGGCTTTCATGCATTTTGCATAGATATGACCTTTCTCATTACAAAAGTTATACACCATTCCATTTCTGCAGAAGACCCAGCAATGTCCTTGTTCTCCACACCTGAAACATGGTATGACAATCTGATATATTCAGATGCTTTCTTGAACCCATCTATGGTAGATTTTTAGCTCTTTCCTAAAAACAAACAAACAACAACAACAACAAAAAAAAAAAACCTGCATCATTAGTAACTTCTAAACAAAAACATGCACACATGGAAGAAAGGGTATTGGAAGTAAAATAAATTTTAGTATACTTTTCCCATGTATTTCTTTCTTCTATATCAACTCTTATAGACTTTATGGGAGGCAGCAAACCAGAAAGGGTAATTTCTCCCTTTCTTCATTTCAAACAGTCGTAGTTCATTGAAATTCTAAATCCACAGGTTGTTTTCATAAGAATTAATAGATAGGGGCCCACTTATTTCCTGGTGGAAAGATGGGCCCAGAAATGCATGGTAACTTTCATGATTTAGATGAAAGGATATCTTTTATAAATCTTAACTTTCTAAAATAAATGAAGTACAGATTTGCCTAGAAATGGAGGTATTTCACAAATCTGCCCTAAACACATAGTTAACAGCTAGCCCTATCTCTGTACCTAGTAACTTTCTATTTTCTTTCTGCCTGCTTGAATATAAGCTCTCCTTTTTCATCCCCCCATACTGGGAATGAAATCCATGGCCTCCCAAGTGCTTTACCACTGAGCTACATGTCTAGCTCTTTTTTACAGTCACAAGTTCTTGCTAAATTGACCAGGCTGGTCTTGAACTTGCAATTCTCCTGCCTTTGCCTCTTTAATAGCTGGGATTACAGATAAGATCCACTACCTCCAGTCGTTCAGTCCCTTTTGTTAGTGGTTATACACTCTTTTCTCCACCAGATAGAGGAATATTGTTATGACAAGATTGCAATAAAGCACTGAGTCAATCTTGAAACGGGAAATGATGAAACCACTTTATTCACCAGCTGGTGGGACACCAGCTGGCAGTACCTGGGCAGGCTGCGAGTCTACATGCCTCGACCCCCTCCAGGGGTTAGAGCACACCTTTTATAGTTCAAAATGACAAGTAAAGCTTGCCAGAACATTAATTGTAAGTGGTGGTTGCTATGATTCAAAACCACAAACAAAAATCATGAGATCCAAAATCATGAACAAAAGGGGAAGTGGATCAAAATGGCCCTAGTTGAATACAAGTTAAAGAATGGTTACTAATGTCTAGACAAACATTTTCTGACATTCTATGTGGTTAGGGTACACTGCACAAGTATGGTACATAAGAATTGCCATTTTGTATTGCCAAACATGCTATGCTAAGCAACTGTTGGTGGTACAGAGGCAGGATTATCCCACAGGAGAAGCACTGCTTACATGACATGGTGTCTCAGGATAATATGGAGTCTGTTTGGTCATTGCCCATATAGCTTGGCACATAACAATATAATGAAGAATTCAGCAAACTATGACCCACAAGCCAAATCTGGCCCACCATCTGTTTATATAAATAAAGATTTATTGGAATAGAATCATGCTCATTTGTTTATGCATTGGCTATGACTGCTTTTGCACTATAAGGGCAGAGTAGAGTGGATTTGACAGAGACCATATGGCTTGCAAAGTTAAAATTAATTACTTTCTGCCCTTGTTAGAAAAGACTTGCCAACCCTGAAGTAATACCAAGACTATGTTGCTTTATCTTCTTCTATCATATTTTTCATCTCTCATTGAATTTTCTTTTTCTTTTTCTTTTTTCTGGTTAACCTCAATAATTCATACATTTTTATTTTTTTGTACCAGGGATTGAACTCAGGGCTACTTGACCCCTGGGCCACATCCCCAGCCCTTTTTTAGTATTTTATTAGAGACAGGGTCTCACTGAGTTGCTAAGTTCCTCACCATTGCTGAGGCTGGCTTTGAACTCGCAATCCTCCTGCCTCAGCCTCCCGAGTGCTGGGATTACAGGCGTGTGCCACCACGCCCAGCTTAGAGAGATGATTAATCTGAAAATTCATACTTCATGAGAACCTGTAAGCAGGGCCCCTTTTTAGGCCCCACGTGACAAAGCAAAATGGTTTCTAGAGCCAGATTCAAATTCTAGCTTTTGTTACTTATTAATGATGAGATTTCACTCTTGCTATTTAACTTTTAAGCTTCCATCTTCCCTGCTAAACAGAGGTAATTTTATTTCTATCGAGAGGAGTGCAGAAGTGTTTTTTTGAACTAGAATATTACACAAAGTTAGCTGTAGGCATTAAAAATATTGAAAAGTTCAGCTCAGGGAAATTCAAATGCAGTGAATCTACCGCACTTGGGGCTGGTTTGCTTTTTTTCTGACTTTGGTGGCCCTGGCAGAATGGGATGGGAGAAGTTATCAAGCCCCACTCAGGTCATCATGCTTTTAAAACAGGCTCATGTAAAAAGTCCCTTGAATCAAGACACTTCACTGCTTGCCCACCTCTGGAGACCTACCGGCATGGTAATGAGGGACTCTAACTGCCCTCAGAGTTAAATCAAAACCCCTCGCTCTTCCTCCATGAAAGATTGGGATGTGAACGCCTGACCCAAACTTTCCCTTGGGAAGTGAGCTCTGCAAAGGTCACAAAAAAGAAAAAAACTATAAAAAGAATAAGGTATAAGTTAAAAAGAAATTTTATCAGAAATAAACCATTTTTGAACTTTCCTGGGTGGATGGCTTATCAGAAACAATTGTTCATCTACAGTTTTATCTCCTAGGCTCCCATCATTTCTTCCCTTCAAGTCTGGATTTTTTTTTTTTTTTTTCGTGTTCAACTATCATTAACCCAACAAAGTAACAGCTGCCACTTGGAGACCTCTGTTTAATGAGAAAATAAACTGAAGGCATTTGGGGAAAGTATTTTAAATGGAATCTCATTAATGTGTTGCTTCAGAAAACAGTCACCATTAGCAATCATTCCATTGCCTCAAACAGCAAAGTTTGATGCTTTCCAATTTATTATATTCCCTCTCTATGAAAAGGAGCATGGGCGAATGTCATAACTTACCTTATCATTTTATTTTGCAACATTTCCTGGAAATTTGGGGCATTTATATGCTTTCATTTTCTTATCTACCCAGTAATAAACTTATATTTTAGTTGGAAAATTGTCTGCAATCTATACAAGAGCATTCCCTGCCTTACTGTAATCTTTCCAGTGACTCAATCCTTTTTTGTGGTATTCATGTTACCTAAGACCAAGAGATAAGTCCAGGTTTTAAGACTTAACCCTGTATTCTTGGTTTTGACTCACTGCTCCCAGGATCACCCAACCTCTATATCCCAAGAGACATTATTTCAATTCCAATCTCCCTGAGGTAAGAATTTTCCTGTTGGTAGCTTGTTTGTGATTTTAGGAAACAGAAATAAAGGAAGAAAAAGAGAGACAAAAGAAAAGTCAAAAAAGGACTCATTGTTAAGTTGATTTTCCTTGTTGACTCCTGTAGCTCAAGACACCAGAGGATGCTGAGAAGCCTACCAATGAAGCCAGGCAGGCTGAGGTCCTGCTTGGTAGAGAGGGTCATCCTTTACCCCTTGACTGAGCTCCCTTGGCTTGGCTGGATTGTTCTTGGAATGGTGTTGAGCTAGATGCCTCCCCTGTTCTCAGAGAGAGTGCATAGCAGTGCACAGGGAGCTGTCCAGATTAGTTGTGCTGAAATCAAAAGCCTAGGGGAATGGGAAGAACAGGGTATCCAAGAGACAGCAATGCTGCCTAGGAAGGAGAACAATTCATTCTAAT
Source organism: Tamias sibiricus (assembly GCA_025594165.1). Lineage (NCBI taxonomy): Eukaryota > Metazoa > Chordata > Mammalia > Rodentia > Sciuridae > Tamias > Tamias sibiricus. Next base: position 159,211,216 of record CM046660.1, on the reverse strand, counting down.
TCTGTTATTTGCTTTTTGCCTCTTTTTAGCCAGTGAATTTACATGTAACAAAATTCAAAGCTACAGTCTTAACAGCATGGCACTCTGCATTAGACAAACCAATGCCAAATTTCAATTCCAGTTGTAAACACTTGCTATACAACATCAGTCATGGAAAAGCTTTTTTTTTTCTTTCTTCTTCTTCTTTTCCAAAATATGGTTTGGAAATTATGACACAAATGTCAAGTAGAAAACAAATAATCTAGATGCCACTAGTTACCCTCTCTCCTTCCCTCACCTTATTCTATCTCTTTTTAATGCTCCTCATGGTTATTATAGTCCCATTTTAGAAGTCCCACTGTTTCCATTTATCCTTTCTCTTTCTCCTCTCAGCATCTTTTACTAGCAATAGATTTATTAGACTCATTTCAATTGAGATGTGGGGCTTTTTGGAAAATTATTTGCATTTAAGTAGAAAGTAAGAAGACAACATAATTATTTCAAATTCTGTTTGATATTTCAGAAGCTGACAGGCTCAAAGGACAGACTATAAGGAGGAAACTCTAGGTAAGTTGACCACCGATGGGAAACATAATTTCATACCCTGGCATCAGGTCAGCTCAAGGAAACCACATCCCCAAACATTTCACATGTTTGAAAAATAGTTCAGTTGCTTACATTGATTAAAATAGACAATTTTTTTGCCTGATGACTTTTTGAATACTGCCTTTGTTTTGTAGTATTTTATGTTTCTTTTAAAAAGCCTGATTTGTCCATATTTTTAATTATAGAATTTGGTTTTAGTTTTTACTTTATGTTCATAAAATTTGATTTTTATACTTATGAAAATAAATTTATTTGGAGATACCCTAGTTTTTTCAACCCTTATTTTTTTCCCCTTAGCATACATACCTTTTACTCTTTTTTTTTTTTTTTTTTTTTTTTGGACCGGGGATTGACTCAGGGGCACTCGTCCACTGGGTCACATCCCCAGCCCTTTTTTGTATTTTATTTAGAGACAGGGTCTCACTGAGTTGCTAAGTGCCTCGCCACTGCTGAGGCTGGCTTTTCGCGATCCTCCTGCCTCAGCCTCCCAAAGTGCTGGGATTACAGGCGTGAGCCACCGCGCCCGGCTACCTTTTACTCTTTATGTCAGTAAACTCAGGCCTTCATCAGATTTTAGAAAGCTGTTTTCATTCATTTTAAGCTCCTATTGTTCACAAGGGCTTAGATTTTGGACTTGACTGTTCATTTTCACATTGCCACTTGACCTGGCAGGAATGACTCTACTCTGAGCCAGCAAAAAGTCTCCAATGCTTAAAGACAAATAGATATATATTATCTCTATCTATCTAACTATATCTTAAAGACACACACACACACACACACACACACACACACACACATGAACATCTGTTTCATTGTTTCAGTCTGCTATTTATAAGTAACAATTAGGATTTTGCTGATTTCCTTGTTTGTTATTTCTACCACACCCCCCACACACTCTATAATTTTTTGATCTTGTGCATTCAATTTTGCTTAGTCTAACTTTTGTTTACCTATTCACATTTCCTGGTGTTTCTGGATAGTGTTATATCGTCCTTGCCCCTTTCACTAAACTAAATCAATTCACTCTTCTTCTTTCAACAACATTAACATTTCTTCTTTCACAAGTTGCACTTCTTTTCATTCTTATTTTAAAGAGGCTTACCTTTCTTAGCTTATTCATTTAGCTAAAATCTGTTCAGAATTTTACTTGTTCATTGGAAAAATAAACTTAATCCAGGGCTGGGGGTACAGTCCAATGATGTTGTATTTACCAATCATGTGCGAGGCACTGAATTTTATCCCCAGTACTATGGGGGAGGAACCCAAATCCAAATATTATAAAGCTTATCTTTATTTTTAGTGTATATATTCTTGTAAATGTTCTATATGTGCCTTTTGATATTTCAGGTAGATTTTTCCTTTCTTTCAGTGTATTATTTATAAGCCATTTTTCTTTTAAAATTATTTAAACTGAAATGTTATTCATACATGTAAAATGTAAACTTTCTAGATATGGAGAGTTATATAAAAGGTATAATCTAATTGGTCTTGACAATTTTATACATTCATCCTTGAACTAAGCCCCCATCAAGATATAAAATATTTCCTACCATTCCTTTGTAGTCATTCCCCAACTTCTCCCCAGAGGCAACTACTCTTATGTTTATCTCATCATGGAATAGCTTAGTCATTTCCTGAGCTTCGTAAAAACAGAATCAAAACATATCCCATTGTGAGTCTGGCTTTTATCATTCAATACGATTTTTTTTTAATTCATCCTTGTTGTACACATTATTTCACTTAATTTTATTGATAAGTTGTATTTTACTATATGAATACATGATAATTTGTTGATCCATTTTGCTAATTGATGGGCATCTGGGATGTTTGTAGCTTTGGAATATTAAAAAAAAAAGTGATAATCTGTTTTTTTTTTTTTTTTCTTTATTGCTCATTAAATGGAGATATTTTTCATGGCTTTGTAATTAAGAAAATAGTGTTGAATAAACACTCTTTTCATTCATTTTAAGCTCCTATTGTTCACAGGGGCCTATATTTTGGACTTGACTATTCATTTTCACATTGACCTGGCAGGAATGACTCTACTCTGAGCCAGCAGAAAGTCTCCAATGCTTAACCACAAAAATATTCACACCTTCCATTCTCTTTTTGTCAAAGTACTTCATGGGATGATTTGATTTTCCTTTTTTTTCTGCTGATCAAGAACAGCAAGTCTGCCTACAACCTGCTTGATGTATCTTATCCTATCAACAGCTTTCTTCTTTCAGTAATGATGCACCTTCAACTATCCTCATGTTGGTTGGTCTTTCTTGACACTCCATGATATTTAAAGTGCTCATAAACTTTCTGGAACCCATTGCCAAGCTTGTTATTCTAAACTAGTCTCATTATATTACTCCTCAAATTATGACTTCCTGACAAAACTCAATGCTTCAAATACTCTGCAGGGAAAAAAGAATAAGCAGTTTACTTTCAAGTGCTTAAACTAAAACAGACACCATTCCAAGTTGTCTGCATGTAAGTACTCAATCTTCATAGCACCCACACAAGGTACCCAGGAATTCTATCCAGTTTACACAAGATAAACTGAGGCACAAAAATGTTTCTAAGTAACTTGCTTGAGGTCACATGCATATCAAATGATTGTTTTAGTTAGCTTTTAATCACCGTGAACAAAAGAACTGACTAGAAAGGCAGGGGAGTAAAAGTTTATTTTGGCTCACCATGTCAGAGATTCAGCTCATGGTTGGTTAACCCCATATCCAGCTGACTCCATTGCTCTGGACCTGATGTGAGGCAGAAAGAAAATCATGGCAGGAAGGTGAGGTAGAGGAAAGCAGCTCAGGAGATGGCACCAGGAAGCAGAGAGATAGCTCTGCTCATCAGGGACAAAATATAAACCCCAAAGTCACATCTCCCATGATCTATTTTTCTCCAGCCACCCCCTATCTGCTTACAGTTAGTCCCTATCAGTGGATTGATTCACTGATTACATAAAAACTCTCACAACCTGATCATTTCACTTCTGAACATTCTTGCATAGCCTCACATGGGTGCTTTTGGAGAACACCTTATATAAACCATAGAGTGATGAAATGGATATTCGAACTCAGACTTACTAGTCCTCTTAATCAGGCACTTCCACTCTGCAGAGGCTTGTGGAACAATTATTATAGTCTTTGGAACTTCTGCTGTATGGATTATATTTCTGACATATGAATATGTGCTTAATTCTTTCCATTCTTTTGTATTATGAAATGTAAAGAAAATAAGTTAAAGACTGTTTAATCTACCACTGTTAACTATAAGTCTACAGAATTTATTTAAAATGGCACTTTGAATGAGTCCAATGGAAGATTTTTTAATCGCTCAAAAAGGGCAGTAATTTTGCTAGCCCTCTAATGAGGCCCACGTACTCTCAGCATATAGATATGGGCAAAAGTTTAAGGTAGAAAGAGAACTAATATTTTTGTTCTATGCTTGTTTCTAATACATCAGAGTTCCCAAAGCAGCAGGAGTTCAGAAAATCCAATTCATCAAATCTTAGTGCTCCTCCTCCTGGTTGAGTATTTTCTCCAAAACTGGTGGACCAATAGCTGAACTCAAAGAATGTGAGAAACCCAGGAGAAAGTGATCTGAATTCTCTTACACAACAAAGTGAGTGAGAAATTTCTACATATCAGCAAAATGGTCAAAGCAAGAAATCATTTGAGAATGGAATTAACTCAAAGGCCAGAGTTGACTCTGGATTGACCATTGCATTATAGCACAGACTTTGAGATATCTCTGCTCTCTGTTAACATGAGATTAATAGCATTTGTTCTACCTCGCTCACAGAAATCAGGAGGGTCACGAATGGTGTGAATATACTTTGCATACAACCAGAGATTTGTAAAAAAAAAAAAAAAAAAAGTGCTCTATATGTGTAATATGAAATGTAATGCATTCTGCTACATTTATAACATCTTAGAATAAAAAATAAATAAATTAATAAAAAACATCAAATATGAAAACCTCTCAGAAAAATATTTTTAAAGGTACATTTTAGTTCATAGAACATTTTCAAATATATTACCTCATCAGGGCTCTACAAAACACTTTGTGATTTATGGACAGATAAAGTATGGAGAGCCCTAAGTTACATGGCATCACAGAGCTTAAAATATTACATATGAACAATTCACCAAGTCATGATCATTTATATTATGTGACCCTCACTGTAAAAGGAAACCTTTTGATATATGTTTAGAGTCTCCACATACCAAACACTCCACATATATGTTGTCACTCTTACAAGTGATAAGGCAGGTATTGCCGATCCCATTTACTGCAGAAGAGACTAAAGTTTCAACAGGTGACATTAGTGACAAATACATCAAATGAGCAAGTGGTAGAGCCAAGATGTGAATTTAAGTCTTTCTGACTACAAAGTTAGTTATATTTTCCACTATGGGCTTGTTTTTTTTTTTGTTTGTTTGTTTTTATTTTTTGTTTTTCATTTTTTTCTTTGTGACAAAAGCTGTCAGCTGAATCAGTTTCCTGATCTCCAGAGAAAATATTTTTCCTTCTCAGGCCATCATTGAACATTTTTAGTGTTTCTTTGTCATTGAAATCATCCTAGAGTAAATAAACCAAACACAGCTTTCTAATTTTCATCAAAGAATATCCAAAACCAAGAAAATTCAACAACAGGATATGCTATTTCTCCTAGAGTTTGATTATGGTCCATTTTATAGTTTAAATGGTGGGTGTGGCATTCCTGTAAGTGACAAGCTTATGTCAGACAAGGCAGGAAATGTCTGACACTTCTCTGCCTCACGCTTGAATGATCCTTTTCTGTACTGTTTTGTTCCTGGTGTGCCAGATACTGATGCCAAAACTCTTCTGACAGAATAAATGTAATACCTTTGATGTGGAGTTAGGTTATGATGCTGCTTATGAAAGCACATGTTTGCTTTCACAGAGTAAGCTTACTTAACAAATAAAATGGGAAAGATAGTGACATAGACTAAAGTTTTATTAGTATATAAGTCAGTGGAGTTGAGTGGCCCAGACTTCTCCAGGTTCATGCATTGATGATTCACCTTACTGAAGCATCAGTAGCAGAAGGGAGGAAAACCACAAAGAAAATCAAACTGAAGCCCAGCTTTGCTCCAACTTTCCAGAAGGTAAAGAGGAAAGAAGAGGTGATACTAACTTCCAATTAGAGATGTAAAATTTCTTAAAGAGAAGGGTAATCATTCATATGGAAAATGTGCCTAAATAACTACATGGCAGCAGGGAGGACTGAGAAGGGAAGGACACACAATTTAATAAATATCCCCCTGTGGGATAAACCTACAGATAGAACCATGTCATATACAGTTCACACTTTTCCCCCATTTTTTCTTGGTACACTTTAGTTGTACATAAGGGTGGGATTCATTGTTACATGTTTATCCATGCACACAGTAACAGTTCATACTTGGTAAGGTGAAGATTTGTATAAATTTTATAAATGACACAGCATATTGCAAGAACTTACTGAATGTTTGGGACTAGAATTTTTTCAAAACTATGGCAAAGAGGTTCACAAAAGCTATGCTAATTATTACCAAACTAGAACAGAACTATAATACCAATACATTACATTTTAAAATCTTCTATTCAAGTCTTGACCAAAACCATAATTCTCTCCTTATAGTCTTTCCATTTACTATATGAAGTATAACACACAATGCTGTAATTTTCAAAATTGAGGTTGCTCAAAAAGTAATTAGCATTTAACTAAAAATATCCTCATTGCCAGGACATATATTTGTAGATTTTAAAAATATAGTTTAAGCTAACCCCCAAATTAAATTAATGGAATCATATATTTGTATATTGTTTTCTATCTTCTCTATTTATTTCAGATATTTTAATTATATTAGTTTTATATTTTAATATGCTAAAAGCATGACTATATCACATAGGTTAATTCTCTATTATACAAAACAGAAATTACCAGCTGAAGTGTTTTTTCAATTCATGCATCACAGCTAGTTTATGAAAATTGATGATTTCAAAAATTATAACACAGGCAGTTTCCAAGTGAATGGGATGAAGACGTTGGTCAGAATTTACCTTCAATATGTATCTACTAACAATTTCAAGATCAATAAAAAGTTTGCAATTAAAATGCATATGAATTGGCATGATACAGCAGCAGATGTTGTTATTGAAACCTGAACTATAGTCTCTTACAGCATTTGTTAACCCTTTGTACTGGAGAAAGTATCTTTGCTAAGCTGTAATTTCCATGCCCAGAAAAGCAATTTTTTTCTAACTGTATGTTATGATTCGCATATGTGGTATCCCCAAAAGTCCACATGTGAGATGATGCAAGAACTTTCAATGGTGAAATGATTAGATTATGAGTGTTGTAACATAATTAATACATTAATCCACTGATATGGATTAACTAAGTGGTAATCTTAGGCACATAGTGTGTGGCTGGAGGAGGTAAGTCACTAGGTGCATGACTTTGGTGTATATATTTTATCTCTCAGAGAGAACTCTCTCTCTCTCTCTGCTTTTTTGTTGCCATTTTGTGAGCTATTTTCCTTTGCTATACCCTTCTGCCATGATGTTCTGCCTCATCTTGGGCCCAGAGCTACAGAGTCAGCTGACCATGTATTGAACCCATGAAACCGCGAGCCAAAATAAACTTTTTCTCCTGTACATTTTTCTTGTCTGGTCTTTTGAAAATAGCAATAGAAAAGTTGACTAAAACTCCACAATTGGTAACAAAAATTTTTCATGGCCTAACTGAATAAATAACTGTGCTTATCCCATACATTATGATAATGCTTAAATTACAACAAGATATCTTTTATTCTTAAAATACCTATCACCATTCATTATAAATTTTTTCTTAAGAGTTTATGTTATTATGGGCAGACATTTACTGACAAAGATTCACACTTCTGTGCTTAGATCCTTGCATACATACATACCCACTGATGTAAAAACTAAGCAGTCATTGGATACCAGATGTGGTTGGCCATGCCAGGGACATTCATTAACTTCCTTAGCTAAAGAAAGCAATAGGGAAAAAAAAAAAAAAAGCAAAAACAAAACAAAAAGCAATCAAAGTACACTCTGGGTGAGGGAACACAAATCACCCTAATAATGAGTACATATACTATATCCAGTATACATAGTGATTCTATTTAAGCAGTTGCTTCAGATATGTGGATACAGGGAAAATAAACCAAATAGATTTTAAAATATTTTCCTTTTAAATTGTTTAATGGAATATTGTCATAGTAGAAATGAGGTGAGTCCATCACTTTAATGTCTGTCAAGACAGAAATGCTTAAAGTTAAAATTATTCTCAAAAAATTATAATTATGTTTCCTGAAAGATGAACAAAACTAAAATTACTATCCTACCCTGAAGAGTGAACACTTATTCTGGATCAGAAAAGAAAAACTGTAATAATGTTATATTCCAAAATTCAATACTGGGGTCAAATAGTCAAAACAAAACAAATACATGCTTTCCTGGTATACATGCTAAATATCCTGTTAGTATTTTGTTTGTTCTTTCATTGGAACTAGAGATGATTTGAATGAAAGACACCTGAATGATACATCTGGCAGCAGTCAGTTCATTGTCTATGAATCTGAACATGAGTTGTCATGAGTTTTAAGGTAACATAGGAATAATTTGTCATTTTTTATATGATTTATCTGTATTTATAATAATGATGATGATTAGTGTTTTTACTCTATTACTTATTGATGGTCTGTTGTGGACTAGGCCCTTAATGCTATGTGTACTCTGCATCTGAAGTCAGTACACGAGATTAGAGCCATTATCTTCCCGTTATAAGTGGGGAAACTGGTCCTCACATTCATTAAAATTTTCTGAAGCTGGGAAATGGCAGGGCAGAGATTCAAACCCAAACATGAGAATCTCTACACCTGTTCATGTTGCACTATATTATGTAGCATAAGGGGGTTGTGGAATTTCAGCACTTAGAGTTTCATGGATCTCTTTAAATGTGACATATGACATAATGGAATGAAAATAAAAATATAATTGTCTTGTATTGTAAAAATAGTATACTACCAAAAGTGTTATACAGATTTAACACAATTCTAATTAAAATCTCAATGACATTCTTCAAAAAACTAGAAAAAGCAATCATGAAATTCATTTGGAAAAATAAAAAACCCAGAATAGTCAAAGCAATCCTTAGCAAGAGGAGTAAAGCAGAAGGTATCACAATACCAGACCTTAAACTATACTACAGACCATAGTAACAAAAAAGGCATGGTATTGGCACCAAAACAAACATGTAGCCTAATGGTACAAAATAGAAGACACAGAGACAAACCAATATAAATAAAGTTATATCATACTAGACAAAGATGCCAAAAACATTCTGTGGAGAAAAGACAGCCTATTCAATAAATGGTGCTGGGAAAATTGGAAATTCACATGTAACAAAATGAAATTAAACCCATGTCTCTCACACTACACAAAAATCAACTCAAAGTAGATCAAAGACTTAGGCACTAGAACAAAGACCCTGTGCCTAATAGAAGAAAAAGTAGGTCCAAATCTCCATCATGTGTTCTTAAGAACTGACTTCCTTAAAAAGACTCCTGAAGCACAAGAAGTAAAATCAATGATCAATAAACGGGACAGATTCAAACTAAAAAGCTTCTTCTCAGCAAAGTAAACAATTAATAACATGAAGAGAGAGCCTACAAAATGGGAGAATATATTTACCATATGCACCTCACAGCATTAATCTCCAGGATATGTAAAGAATGCGAAAAACTTAACAACAACAACAAAAATAACCCAATCAATAAATGGGCAAAGGAACTGAGCAGTCACTTCAAAGAAGAAGAAATACAATTGATCAGCAAATATATAAAATACTGTTCAACATCTTTACAACTAGAGAAATGCAAATCAAAACTACTCTAAGATTTCATCTCGCCCCAGTCAGAATGGCAATCATCAAGAAAACAAGCAACAATAAATGTTGGAAATGATATGGGGAAAATGGTACACTCATATATTGCTGATTGGAATGCAAATTGGCGCAACCATTATGGAGGGTGGTATGGTGATTCCTCAGAAAACTTGGAATGGATGGGGCTGGCAATAGGACTCAGTGGTAGTGCTTGCCTGACACACATGAGGCACTGGGTTCAATCCTCAGCACCATATAAAAGTAAAATAAAGCTATTGTGTCCACCTACAACTAAAAAAAATGTATATATAAAATAAATATATATATATATATATAAAATAAAACTTGAAATGGAACAACCATTTGACCCAGCTATCCCACTTTTTGGTTTAGACCCAAAGGACTTAAAATCAGCATATTATAGGGATGCAGCCACATCAATGTTTATAGCAGCTCAATTCACAATAGCTAAATTATGGAAGCAACCTAGGTGCCCTTCAACAGATAAATGGATAAAACAAAATATCATATATATATATTATATATATATATATATATGTATATGTGTGTGTGTGCATACACATATATATACACATGTATATATATATATGTGTGTGTGTGCATATGTATATATATACACATAATATAACTCAACAATTATAATATTACTCAACCTTAAAGAAGAATGAAGTTATGGCATTTGCTGGTAAGCAGGTGGAGCTGGAGAATATCATGCTAAGCCAAATAAGCCAATCCCAAAAAACCAAAAGCCAAATGTTTTCTCTGATATGAGTATGCTAATTCACAATGGAGGTGGTGGCTAGGGAAGAATAGTGTTACTTTAGATTAGGTAGAGGGGAGTGAAGGGAGGGAAGGGGTATGGGAGAAGGAAGGATAGTAGAATGAATCAGATATTATTTCCCTATGTACATATATAACTATATGACTGGTGTGATTCTACATCATGTACAACCAGAAGAATGAGAAATTATACTTTATTATATATGATGTATCAAAGTGCATTCTACTGTCATGTATAACTAATTAAACAAATTAAATTTTTTAAAAAAGAAAAGAATCTCATAAGAACACAAACATTACTAATATTAGAAACACAAAAAACATTTTTTTTTCATTCATTTCCTTAAGAATAGTTAGGATAATTTTCTGCAGAAAATGAATGGAATTGTCTGCCTACTTAGTGATATAGCAGATAGATCGCTATTCCTTTGATGTCATTTGTATTATTTGAGTCTATTTGGTTTGTCACATATGTTCTCAGAGTGCAAAATCATTCAAGTGCAAAGTAAAGACAGATTGCTGTAGCTCATTCATTAATTTTCACAGCAGTTGGTTCTCTGCTGGCATTTAAAATTAACGTAAAGGCAAAGTTCAAAAACTTTAGCTTCATTTCAAATCACATATAACACTATGATTTTCTAGAAATGCTGCAAACTGATTAAATTGCATTAATGCAAGATAATCACCCAGCAAAAAAGAGAAATATTAAATACTATATATCCCATTCTATTTCAAAGGGCCTGACTTTTATATTTAAATGTTCTATGGTATCAAAGATGACACTCCAGTTAATTCCACATATCAAAAAAAATCAGAGCAGCTAAAATAAATGGGATAATTCCGTGGACGGGTCTTGCTAATAAGAAGTTTAAACTACAATTGTATTACTTTTAAAAGACATGGAAAGTTTAAATATTGTACTGAAATTACCATCCTCAGAAAAATGGGGAATAAATAGTGAATGAATATATTTGCTTTCCAACCAGGTCAGAAGGCATTAGATAGAGGCACTGCTGAGACAATTTGCTTGTGGAGAAAATATTTCATTTGTGAACAAACATATGGAGAGTTTTTAAATTTTGTTTAGATTCTTTTATTAGAGTAATTGAGAGCTCTTTCACCTTGTAGAATAAGTAAAATAATTTTTGGGTGGTTAGTTTAAACCCATGAACAAAATGGAATTTGATAGAACATATGAACATCAAAAGAACCTTGAATTCATTCATTGCTCCAAAGCTTACCAATATATTTTATAAATGATGTCATTTCATAAATAGATCTACATGAACCACCTCTCCACATTCTAGTAAATTCAATTGCTTACAGCTTTCTCACTAGTGACATATTAATGATTCCACAATCTTTTTGTCATTTCTATGTAATTTACAATTTTAATAGTCAACACAATTTCAACTTTATATTTTAAATGTTTGGCTCCACTTTTCCTCTTGATTTTCAAACAAGTTTTCCTAGATATGAAAATGTTACAGTGTGAAGAATGAGATTGAAATTTAGCATGATTCTGCATAGACACTCAATATGACTGTGCATTTATGTTAAGAACCATATAACACTTTTGTTAAGTTCAGTTGTTCATAGTTAGATGACACACTAAGAGCCCTAAAATACAACCACAGTGTGACTATTCAAACTGTATCTTTGAAGGCCCACGGAATCAACAACATGATCTCAATAATTTGAAACAAGATTCCTTAGGATAAAAACATTGTGAGGACTCCAAAATAAGATAAGTATATTTATTATGCAACTAGGGACACAAAAGTCTAGTTGATCATTTATTGGGTAACAGTGATTCTTAAAATTCATTAATCAAATTCCTGGATTCTTTTCTGAGCCCTAAACCACTGCATGGAAACTAAGGATATGGAATGGAGTGACCATCACCTTGGTATTCACTACTCCACACCCAAAAGAGAACCAATTGTGGGAATTTTGATTCCTAGTTCCCATGAAATGCCAATGCCTATGAAATCTGTGGTCCAACATCCCCCACAAGCCTGCCTTCAGGACATTTTTGGCCCCCAAATCAGGATGTGATGAATAACTTGTATAAACTGATTTACCAAGGTTTTGTGTCCAGTTGTTTGGCCAAATATCAATCTACATGTTGCTATGAACATGGATTTTATATGTGAGTAACATCTTAGTAGACTGAATCAAGCAGTTTACCCTTTATAATTTAATGGATTTAATCCAATCAATTGAGAGAAAAAGTCTAAGGTCTCTGAATAAAAAGAAAAGTTTGCCCTGAGGTGGAGCTGAAATACCATTTATTCACTGAATGTCCACTCTGCCAGCTTGCCTTGTGGGTTTCAGACTTGACAGCTCCTACAAACAGTTGAGCGAAGAAAGAAAGAAAGGAAGGAAGGAAGGAAGGAAGGGGGAAAGAAGGAAAGAAAGAAAGAAAGAGGGGGTGGGGGAGGGAGGAATGAAGGAAGGAAGGAAGGAAGAAAGAAATAAATGTTTGTTTGTTTTTCTCTCTCTTTCTGATGACCACCAGCTAACACAGAAATTTCACCTTCCTTTGGCCTGGAATCATGTAGATGATTCACACTTTATTCAGGCAACCCTTGAGGCTTTTATAGCATTGCTGATTCCTCATTCCATGTAGCTATCAGGTCCTCTAAGCTTTCAACTTATTCTATATTCCTCAACCAACCGTATTTAGGGGCTCCTTACTGTACCAAATTCTCAGTTCGTGGCCAATCTACATGTATTACTTCAGTGGTCAAAAAATAGTTCCTATTGCTTTTCCCAGTATTCACCAGGAGAGTCACTAGAAAATTCAGTTCCCTCCTTCAAGGTCAAAGCCCTACACAATGACCATTTCAATAGGGATTTGAAGATGGTAGCCAAGGAAACCTCTAGATGTAGCTAGGATAGTATGAAAATTCATAATCTAGTATGTACTTTAAAACCAGAGTGACCTTGGCTTATAATTTTATGATTACATTTCTTTGGAAGAGTGGTAATGGAACATATATGCTAATTTGATAGATTTCTGTAGACATAGTGGTATAAATAGTACTTAAGCACATAAAATCATACAACTTAGAATTAAATCAAAAAAGCTGTTAACACCTAAATTTGAATGTGCTATAGAGGTTAGTTTTATAAATGCTACAAATTAAAACTTTTTCATCTTTGGTGTACAATATATTTTAAAAACAAAAGTTTTAGATCAAGAAACTATAATAAATATGTAGGTGTGATTTAAAGGACTCAATCCATATAAAGTAATTAAATTTTCACATCGCTTTTCAAGCAAGAATTTTCATGTTTGAACATGCTGTAATGTAAAAAACACTTCAGTAACTTTCATCTCTATTTTGTATAACATGAAAGCTAATGATAGTGATTAAGTCTATTTGTGTGTGTGTGTTTTTTTTTAATTTGCTTAAGAAATTAATGTAGAAAGAAAGGATGTGAAAAGAAAGGGAAACTAATGAATAGACAAGAAGGCTGTTTAAGTCATGGAAATAGGTAACAATATCAGCAAAGACATACCTAACCAGACTTTTATCTCTAAACCACTAAAATTAATCTCTGCTAAAGGGACTGAGAAAAGCATTAGCACATTAAAATATCCTTTCAGACAATCTCCCCTCACCTCTTAGATGCTGTTTTAGTCATTTGGTGCTCGTGGTTTCCGAGGTCTCAGTCCAAAGACCACTAACTCCACAGCTCTAGGCTTAAAGTGAGGCAGAACATCATGACAGTAGGTTGCAGAGGAGGAAAGTAGCCCAGGACATTATTATCAAGAAACAGAGAGAGAGCACTGCTCACCAAGAACAAAGTATAAATCCAAAGGCAAGCCCCAGCCACTCACCTCTTCCTACCATGCCCTGCCTGCCTTCAGTTACTACCCAGTTAATCCATATCAGTGGATTAATGCACTGGTTAGGTTAATGCTCTTAAAACTCCATTTCACCTTTCTTGCATTGTCTCACACATGAGATTTCAGGGGACAACTCTCATCTAAATCCTCACACTTGCCTAGAGTATATGTTAGGAAGCATATCTCCCTCAGGAGGAGAGGCGGAGAATCTGAAAGCCAGCACCAGGTGATAAGTAGGATTGGATCATCAAGGACATGTGTGCATGAAGAGGTCGATTGAGAGGTGCCTCAGAGTATACTGGACACACCTTCAAGTAAGGGCTATGCTTTGGAGAGAAAGCACAGAACCCAGATCCAGATTAGGCAAGTGCAGACATATTTCCTTAACAAGCCCTGTAAGGGGAAGGGAAATCCATGATGTTAGGACCAGTTGCCTGGTGAGGTAAGTGAAGGCGAGCCCTGGAGAAAACTTGATCTCTGCCTCAAGTATGGATGCTTCAGAGCCAGAAGCCAGCCTGGAATGAAGCTCCATTCTCATCAAGGCAGAGAATGAACTCAGAACATTCACTGCTCTCTGTTGGTTCGGAGCGGGAAGCCAGGATGGCTGGGATGTCGAAGAACAAAGTCTCCAAAGTCTCCAATTGTCAGAAGACAGCTCCCCCAAATTAACATGCATCATGGCCCTGGTTTGTGAAACTCCCAGTGAAGGGTGCTGACTAAAGTGTACTCTGAGGTAGTAGCTTCTCCAGTGCAGCACTTTGCCATAGCATCATAGAGAGGACTTCCAAACTTCTTTGGACCACCACTCAGAAAAAAAATGATGGAAATCAGATGATTCTGGAAAGGCTGGGTATGCACTGGGTATGCAGATACCTCAGAAGACAGTGCAATCAGGAATCAAACAAGTCATATTTTCAAAAAAATTTTAAACATTAAAGGCATGTTGATGGTATCTATCATATAGGGAAAGGAACGAGAAAACTGTAAATGTGCACTGAATACCGCCATAAAATTTAATGTTGAAATTTAAACCCCACTGTGAAGGTGGAAACTTAACCTAATTAAGGTATTTGGAGATGGTACCTTTGGGAGATAAAGTGAAATGAGACCATAGGGGTGCCCCCTAATACAATGGGACCATGGCTTTATAATAAGAGTGGCAGAGACCTGAGCCAGAATGTTCTATCTTGCCATGTGATGCCCTGCTCCACCTTGTGACTCTGCAGAGAATACAGCCTGCAAGAAGAACTTTACTAACTGGGGCCACCTTTAGAACTATGAACCAAGTAAAACATCACTGTTTATAAATTATTCAGGTCCATGGGATGTAGTGGTAGCAACAAAAAGTGGACTAAGACCACTTTTGCAAAGGAATTTTCTCTTTTCTTTGCTAATGTTGTTTTGCTATTTATGAGACTGATTCTAGGGATAAAAGAAAATTCACTTTATAGATGCTAAAGACATTAATTAAAAGTCATTGGTCTTCACTGAAGTTTCTGTATAGGAAGAACACGTGTCTATATCTCTTGAAAGTTATGATATTATCAATTTAAAAAGAGAAATTGTACTAAATTATCTCACATCTGCTCTATTCTCAGGACACTATCCCATGAAACAAAAGTTTAATTGACCCAGATATTTAGGAACTCCAAAACTTACAAAAGATCATCACCATGAATAAAGAGAATAAGGAGCACAAACACTCACAGGTAAGATCCAAAAAGTGTGATTCTATTGCAATTTACAAACATAAGCAAGAACTTGGATCCATTTGTATCACATTCAATTTAACAGCTCATATATAGATCCACTGTAATATTTGAAAGTCCTAATTAATTGTCATTAGTTTCTCCAATGAAATTTTAATGCAAAAGTGATTTCTGTATAATTATACTATTTGTCAACACCAAATATTGATGTAATAACTTTGTCATAATGTAGCCCCAACAATATGCAAATACTCAAGAGAAAAAGGTCTTGCTAAAAAGGAATTTATAATCTAACTTGAGAATATAAGAACTGGGGATTAGAAATAAAAACTCCAAATCACAAAAGACGTCATCAAAGGAAGAATGTAAACCTGCCTGCTAATAGCAAGGAGCAATTTTTTTAGATGCCAAAAAGCAAAAAAAAGGAACGGAGATGGAAAGCATTTATCAGCATCTAATTTACAAAGTGAAAGATATAATGAAAGGGAAATAAATGTTAATGAGGTGAGGGAAAATGGACTTTATTGATTAACAAACTAACTAAGCAGGTAACTAACCATGAATATTTATATTTGGAATCAAGAACCTAAATAGGTTTTGAATGAGCAGTCATCAATAATGGGTATTTAAATGATAGGCGTGTTCTAGCTATTAAAAGATTTGTGTTGATAAAAGTGTGCTATTTAGGCCTCTTATTGATAGCTTTCAAGGAATCATATCACCACAAATGGTATCTAACACACAAACAAAAAGTATGTGAGCCTCATTTGCCCAGCTTTGGGTAAACTCAACTCCTTAAGGTCATTGTAAATACCAGCACCAGCGCACTGTCACTCTTCCTCAGTATGCACAGTTTTCCACTATTGAGTTCAAATATGAAGTAGTAGGTTGAAGAGTTTCTGTTAATAGAATGCTGGATGACAATTTCATGTGTTAACTGTTTTTCTATCTTTTTACTCTGCCTAGTTAAAAATTAATGACTTGTAAAATTACCACATAATTAAATGAGGTTTTTAATTACTACAGTTATTCAAATTTTTCTAATTTATTTCTATAATACTTTCAGATTTAAATAAAAATTGCAAAGAACGTATAAAGAGAGTATTCCCTACTCCCAGTTTCTCTTATCGATCACATCTTTCTTTGTTGATAAGGTGCATTTATTACAGGTAGTGAACTGATGCTGATATACTTTTAATTAAAGTGCATATTTTATTTGTATTTTCTTAATTTTTATTTAATGTCCTTGTTCTGCTCTGGCAGAGTATCCCAGATACCTCACTACATTTAATTAAATGCATAAAATGGTTGTGAAAAGTAAAGCATTATCAGAAATAGCATGTATTTTATTTGTTGACCTGTGTCTCCTTAGGTTTCTTGTAGCTGTGATAGTTGCTTAGAATTTCTTTATTTTTGATGACTTGGATGGTTTTGAAGAGTCCTACGTAGGTATTTCTAGAATGATACTGTATTGAGATATGCCTAATGTTTGAGACTTCTCATGATTTGACTCAGGTTATGGGTTTGGAGAAGAAAGACCACCAAGGTTTTTATCAAGGAAACATACTATCAACATGCCTTATCCCTGCTGGTGATCACCTAACCGAGGTCATTTTTGTCAGGTTTCCCATTATAAAGTTACTCCCCTTTTCATACTATCTTCAGGAAATGACTATGTAAAGAATGGGTAGTTATGACACATCTCCTTGAAGATCAGTTACATGAATTATGTAGAATTCTTCTGCATGGGATATTTGTCTCTCTTCCCAATTTATTTGCTCCATATGGACTTATACACAATTATTTTACACTTTGGGTTATCCTACCATATTACATTATTCACTTTGTTGTTCATGTGTTCCTGCTTAAATAGAGCATTTTTAAGTTAGAACATTAAAGTGAAAGAAAATAGGTGTAGTAAAAATAAACATAGGTCAACAAAAAAAATAGATGCTATTTCTAATAATACTTTACTTTTCACAACCATTTTATGCAGTTAATGGTTGTGGCTGTGATTAGACACTGAAAATGTTTTTTTAAGAAGAATAAAATGTATTATATTTCCTTCTTCACTATAAAATAATGCATGCTTATTGTAAAATTCCAGAAATATAAAAAGAGGATAAGAAAATAAGCACCCATAATACAGTTGCCCAGACTCACCACTGTTATTATTTTCCTGTTTTTCACACCTTTATTGAATGAGAGAGTATATTTCTAGTCTGTCAAATTCTGAATATTATAATGATCTAAAATTGTGACTTGATGCTTTTCATAACTGTATGAAATCTTTTGCCAAAAGTTCACAAATTTGATATTTATATCAAAATTAATTCATGACACTGAAAAATAAGAATTTGCCATGTAATATCTTACTGAATGAAAGCTGCATGGTATAATTAACCATGCCCATCTTAGGATATTACTTTTCATTATTTGATATAACCCTTTATCATAATAACTGACACTCAACAAGGACTCATACAAGCAATGTCACTTCCATCTTCTATTCAACATGTCAGGTGCCAATGAGAACAGACCAAAAAACCTCCAATAAGAGCCTGCTCACTCAAGCCAAAAAAAACGGAAAGAGAATCCTAGCAAGACAGAAAAATTCTGGACAGTAAATGCTCAATTCCAGCCAACACCACAGAAAAGTCTATAGACCAACCTAGACCATGCCAGCAAATGCTGAGTGCAGAACCTAGACTTCCACTAGCCAAGGTGTAATGAAATATCCCTATACCCCATGAGTACGGGAATGAGAAAACCTACTAGGGAGTACCCACTTTCATCTTCAGAGGCCAGCAAGTCTCTCTTTCAGCATCAGAGAAGACATTCCTGGGGAACCTTATTTAACTTCTCCTCCCACCCAGCATTAGCAGAATTGCTCCTTTCCTTCTGGGTGGGGTGATGTGAGAAGGTGCCTCAGGAGAGGCAGGACCTTCACTATGTTCAGCAGTGATGAGGCCCACAAGAGAGCAATAGCAAAGCCCCCTCCACAGGATATTTCAGGAGGCCCAGTGGGAAACCTGGATTTTTACCTTCACTTGGCAGCAAAGACAACACCCTCCTTTCTTGATGGCACAGTATCAGAAAAAGTCAATGAAAACAGAGGTCTGAATAATATCCAAATTTCATGAAATTTTGTTAAAAATATGGATTCCACTCAAAACAAGATCTCAAGTGAAATGAAAAAGAATCAGTAGATACCAACATTCAGTCAGCAGAGACATCAGAATTACCTAACATAGATTTTAAAGCCCACATCATATGATTGCTTCAACAAGAAATGTATGAGCATGCATAATAGAAAATTAAGATATGAAAAGAAAGTCTCAGCAATAAAACTGAAGATATAATCAAGAACCAAATGGAAATTTCAGAAACGACAAATACAATGAACAAAATCAAAAGTTCTTTGAACAGAAGAAAGAATCAGTGAACTGGACAATGGAAAAATAGAAATCAATCCAGAAAAAAACAAAACTTAAGCACAAAATATTAGAGGCTCAGGGATATGTGGAATTATAATAAATATCTAACATTTGTCCTATCAGAGTCCTGGAAGGAGGAAAAAAAGGGGCAAGACTAGAAATACATTTAGAGAAATTATGACTGAAATTTTCTTGAATGTGAGAAAAGACATAATCCAACAGATATAAAAAGCGATACAAATTCTTAACCAGGTAAACCAAAATGAGTCCATGTGAAGACACATCATAATTAAAATCTTGAGAACAAACACAAAGAAAAATGGCTTTGAAAGCAGTCCATGAAAAATAACATCTGTTCTATAGGGCAAGAATATTTTGAAAGACAGCATCAGATTTCTCATCAGAAACCATGGTGAACAAAAGGAAGATTTGTCAAGCATCTAGGGGAATGGAGCATCCATTCAGAAGCCTATACCCAATAAGACATCCTACAGGATGAAAGAGAAACGAATATGTTCTCAGATAAAGGACAATGGAATTTCTTGCCAGCAGATGACATAAGCTAAATAATAGCTAAAGAAATTTATCTAGAGAATGGTAACAGTGAAAGAATGAATCTCAGAACATCAGAAAGATAATATACAGTAAGCAAAAATGTAATAGGCTTTCCATTTTTCCTCAGGTTTTTAAAATTATGTTTGATGGTTGAAGTGAAATTCACAAAAATTTCTGATGTAGTTTAAATATCTGTAGAACTATAAAGCATTATATGTGGAAGAGCACAAAGGGTAAGGATTCTATGCTTCACTGGAACTAACAGAATTATGACACTAATAGACTAATAATTTAGATATATATAATATCTATGACAACTGCTAAAATAACTATTAAAAAGATGCTCATGAGCAATATAAGTAAATCTAAGAAGTGTCAGAAAGGAAGGAAAAATAAAATATAAATGTAAGATTGAAGAGAAAAAAAATGAAAATGGTAAATACAAATCCCAATATATTAATAATCACATTATATATAATTAACTAGTGCCTCAATAAGGAGTATGGGAGAGTGAGATTGATCAAATTATATGCATGTATGAATATGAAATAATGAATACCACTATTATATATGTTTATAATGAACCAATAAAATTTTTTAAAAGACATAATGACAAGTAGACTAAGAATCATTAACTATATTGTATGACTCACTTCAAATGTAATAGTATAAACAAATTGAAAGCAAAAGAATGAGAAATATGTCATTCAAACACTAACAAAAGCAAACCTTAATTGACTATTTAATATCAGATAACATGAACTTCAGAACAAAGAAAATGAGGAGAAAAATAGATTTTAAAGTGAGTCCAATAAAAATAGAGAGCAATCTTAAGGATATATGCAACAAATATCAGAACCACAAAACAGATGGAGGAAAAATAAAAAATGATCTAGAATTAAAGAGAGAAACAGATAAATCCACAATAATAGTGGGAGACTTCCCCTCTCTCTCAACAATTATTAGAACTATATATCAGGAAGTCTCAAGTAAAACCAGTAAACATGGAAGAGAATAAGAATGAAAACACAATATATCAATATTTGTGAGAAATAACTAAAGGAATGCTGGGAGAAATTTATAATCCCACATGCATATTTTAAGAAAACAGGTAGTTGGAAATCAATAATCCAAGTGCACATCTCAAGGACATGGAAAAAGAGAAAAATAAACCCAAAACAGAAAGAAAGCAAAAACAGAAATGAATAAAACTGAAACCAAAGAGTTACTTCTTTGAAAACACCACCAAGATCGACAAACCTTAACACTTGTTCAAAACTGACAAAGAAAAACAGAAGACATAAATTACTAAGAATATCTGGTATGAAACAGTGGCTATCACTAGACACATCAGAAATCACAGTAGCAATATTCTGAACAATGCTACACACACAAACTTGGCCACTTAGTTGAAATAGCCAATTCTTCTAAAAATACAAACCTACCACATCTCAATCCAATGTGAAGTAATTTGAATAATCCTGTAACCTTTAAGGACATTGAATTTGTAATTGTAAAATCTCCCTCAAAAGCAATATCAGATAATTTCACCAAGTAATCCTATCAAACATTTAAAGATGTTTACATCAATTTGATACAATTACTACTATAAAATAACATTTCTCAATTATTACTATCCTGATAACAAAACCAGATATAGTACTAAATAAAGAAAATTACAAATACCACTCATAAATAAATCTGCAAAAATCCTTATAGAACTATGGCAAATAGAGTTCTCTAATACAAAAAATGATTTTACATCATAACCACATTGGAGTTAATTCCATGTATGCAATTGCTTCAGTATTCCAAAATTAGTGTGATTTCACCATAGTCATAAGCTAAAAGCTCACATTCAGATCAGTTGATGCCAAAGATCATTTTAACAAACTTCTACTAGTCATTCACAATAAATAACAACTTACTCAGAAAAAATAGAAATAGAGGGGACCTAAACACATTATCAGCACAAAACTTAGTGCTAACAATATAATAAATGATGAGAGATTGATACTTGGCTGTTAAGATCAAGAACAAATTTAGGTTTTATTCTACAACCACTCTGATTCAACAAGCCAGAAGTCACAGAATTTAGAAGGCAGAAATAAAACTATGCTTATTGTCTACACAGGAATGAATAGCACCTTAGTGGTTACCACGGGCTAAGAAGACAGTGGTAGGGTAAGAAAGCAGTCATAATGTTGTGGGATTCTCAGACAAAGAGGCAGGGCACCCAGTCGTTCAGCTGGACCCAGTAGATTGGTATTCAAAGGCTGAGTCCCAAGGCAGCTATGGTGTTGCCTCATATAGCCTTTGTTAGTTTCTTTGACCTGTTAGCCCCTTTGTCTCCCATATATGGTAATGTGCAGGTTGACTAGGTATAAGAGGCTCCAGAAAATTTCAACAGTTACACACCAGCACATACATACTGATTGGGCCATGTTTCCCTGAACTTTATCTTAGGATAGTCCTTTATTCTGGTCGGACTGTTACTACAATAAAAGAGTATCAATATGGGAGATCTTTCTGGTGAGAAAAATGTTTTGTGTTTTGACTAAACCCACATCAATATCCCCATATACAAATTGGGGGAAAAAAATATATATATACAGTAGTGATATTGCACTACTCTATAGTTTAGCAATATGTTATCACTGGGGAAAACTAAATAAAGGTTGCATTAGATTTCTTGTATTATTTCCTAAAACTATAAGTCAGTCTATTATTTTAAAATATACAGCTTAATTTTTAAAAGTCATCCTTATTTGTACTTGGTTTTGTAAATTTATATGAATATGAATTTATATGAATATGCATGAGTATGCATATTTCTAACCACCACCAGAGTCAGAATATAGAATAGTTCCCTCACCGCCCAAATTTTCTCATACCATTTTGCTATCAATACCTTTCTCTTCTTGCAGTCCCTAGGAACTACTGATTCTTCTTTTCTCTTACACTTTGCCTATTCCAAAATACTCTATAAATGGAATTATATAGTACTGTAGTCCCCTGTTATCTAGAAGATAAATTTTAAGGTACCCATGGATGCCAGGAATCACAGTTCCAAACCCTATAGATGGAATGTTTATTTTTTTTTCCTTCTACGTACATACTTATGATAAAGCTTAATTTCGAAATTAAGCAGTCATTAAAAATAATAATAAAACATATTATAACAATATGCTCCAATAAAAGTTATGTGAATTTTCTCTCTCTGAAAATATCTTTTGGTACTTTTACTTTTTTTGAAAGACTCAGGGACCGACTTCAAGGAACTTATAGTCCAGTAGTGAAAAGGAAACAAATAAATAATTTAGTATATTTTCTGATGGGTGACAGATTTCCAGGATGTTCTCAAACAGCACAGAGGAGGAATATTCTAATTCAATAAGCTGTGTGCCATATATTTAAGATCTGATTTCCCTATGTGAAGATTTGAATAACAAATTCTTACCTTTTGACTTAAAGGAGTTTACAACTTCTTTGGCATATGCAAATTGCAGCAAAACAGCAGCGTAGATACACTAGACAGAAGAGAGAGAGAGGATAATTCATGTCCCAAGTAGACTGGAGCAGGACAGTAGGAAATTTCTTTATCCTAGTACTCAGAATGGTATGCAATTTAAAAGTTGTGAGTTATTTATTTGTGGAATCTTTCACTTAAAATTTTGGAACACAGTTGACCATAGGCAACAATAACATTGGAAAAAAACTACAAATGAGAGGCTGCTGTTTTATGTTGCTGACTTTATATGTCCTTAAAAATTCAGTTCTAAAGAAGCATTAAAGTTGACTTTCACTAGTAGCTAAAGAATATTATTTCACTTAAACCTATACTAAATTGCGTTTGATCCAGCTAAATTTCAGAGAAATGATTCTTCTGATTCTACTTTATTTTGAGAAAGGCTTTTTACTGGTCTATGACCATTGTGTTTCTCTACTTCTTGAGTCCTGTTTCTTGACACATATAGAAATTTTAGTCAAAATCTTGAGTACATTTGTTTAAAAGTCAATTTTCAAATATGTTATAATCAAGTGAAGAGCATAAATTAATTCACAAGTATATCTAATGGCCTTAGAAAAATTTCATGAGATTTTTATTCTCTTAATTCAGTATTTTGGGCATTCAGTACTGCCCTAAAATGGTAGGTTCCACTCATTAGCAGATGAAGTTTCAACAATTTAAAGTATACAACATTCTTGTATGTCATTTAGCTAAATGTATCATTAAGTCATCTTTCAAATATTTAAATGTATTCAATTTACTTTGAATGTTTACTAACTATTAAAAAAAAGGCAGGAGAACTAGATTTTTAAAAAAGACGCAGGGACTGGCTTCAAAGACCTCATGGTCCACAAGAGAAAAGAAACAAATAAATAATTTAGTATATTTTCTGATGAGTGACAGAGATTTCCAGGGTGTTCTCAAATAGCACAGAGGAAGGATGTTATAATTCAATAAGCTGTGTGGCAGATATTTAAGATCTGATTTCCCTATGTGAAGATTTGAATAACAATCAATACAAATAATTATTTCATGCAAGAAAGGAAAGCTTGTGGAAAGGCTTGGAATGTTACATTCTGAAATACAGTGTTGTGAGGACAGAGGGAACTTGATAAACAGGAGGGATGCAGCTTGAGGGCTACATAAAAGTGTACTGAAAGCCTGGGTGGATTAGTTTGTTTAATATGTCTAATTTGACTGCACATTGAATAGGAATATAAAATTTCTGCATCAGCAGCCTACTCATGGACACAAAGAAAATTTGTAAGGGTTAGATTTCAATATAACAATAATAAATGCAGGATTGAATATATGTTAGTGCTACGCATGACCATTAATAAGAAAATATTCTCTTCACTCAGAACAAGTTTGATACTGGTGATACAAGCATAAATAGAGTTTAAGGGGCTAATGGATAATTTTTAGTAAATGATTGTTATTTTATACATCTTTCCCAACTATTAGCATAAACTCTGTGGCTTCTAGCATAGTTGGAGGAGTTTTCTGATTGTATGAAAACTTTATATATTGGATAGGCAATTTCAATTTTCTGAGGATAAGAATATAATAAATAAGAAATGTTGACAACAAAGTAACTCTGTGCTTGTTTAAGCTTTTTAATGATTCAGAGGGTGCGTTCCATCTTAGATTGTTTCATGTTCATTGTCAGAGTTATCAGATAAGGTCTGGAAAACTGCAGAATAACCAATTCACAGGTTTTAATCAAAAGATTAGAATTTAAACCATATTTTATTGTAAAATTTTAGATGGCATGTTGAAGGTAAAATGCATCTTTGATATTTAAATTATATTCATTCCTTCCTCACTTAAACCATTGCATGTATCCCTCTATGTCACCTATAGTTAATTATAGGTTGGTCTCTTCTTAACTCTGGGATCCTTAATGAGAAAGAGTGCTTTGCTATGCAGTCCATAACACTGAACTTCAAATATAAGTTCTTAATTAGTCTGTTGACCTACACTAATTAAGAAAAATCAAAGAAACAAAGTATGGGTATTTGAGAATGGTGTTAGCCTCATTAGGTGGAAGTGGATAAAAAGATCCACGAGGTGATAGAATAAAGCAAAATGCCCTATTAATTTGTTTTGTCCTCAGTGATATTACTAAGAAAAAAAGTCAGTATGGAACAAAGCCAATGATAGTTTGTATGCAGCTGACAGCTGGCTTATCAAGAACCTGTACCACCACATGCTAATCAACCTTGGATCTAATCTAGGACCATGATAAGTTAATCCTGTGGTGCTGCATTTTATGTATGAATGCTACAGGTAAAACCTCCAACTGGAAGTCCTATGGCAAAATGCTCAACTCTAAAGTATAATGAAACCTAAAGATACTTAATAATGAGTGCTCCTGCTGCCTCCACATTTTTACCTATAATTCATATAGCTTTGAGGTTTCCCAGGAGATCTAATTAAAACACAAAGAGCATAATAACACTGGAATGTTTCCATAGAAATCCATTTGTTTCCTAAAACACATAAACTCTATAGAACAATATGTCGAATGTAAGGTATCATTAGAGAAGGGTAAAGGTTCCAAGCATTTATTAGATCAAGGTAGGAAAGAGCTTGCCATTATTTTGTCAGTGCCAAGGGAAAGTTTCAAATTCAGGTCTAACAACACTTTAATAATTAGCAATTTAGTAATTATTTAGGAAGACAAATGAAAGGATTACTAACATTTTTCTAGAAAATATTTGAACACTGAAGATGTGGTTCAATGTTAGAGTGTTTGCCTGGCATGTGTGAGGCCCTGGGTTTGATTCCCAGAAGTGCAAAAAAAGAAAAAATGTATGTACACACACACACACACACACACACACACACACACACACACACATCCCCCCATATGTATATGTGTGTGTGTGTATACACACACACATACACATACACACACACATATACAAACACATATATATTTGAGTCTGATTTTGAGCAATATGAATTTTTGAGACATTCTTCCATGCTTTTTATCAAAGACAACTACATCTATGATAATAATAGTAAGAGTTCAACAGTTGTGGAAATCACAACTGAATGAATATAATATAAGAGTTCCACGGGTGTAGAAGCCTTGCTGCTTCAGAGAGTGGATGGACATCCATCTCATTCAGTTCTTAGAATGTTTCTGTGAGGTAAGCAAATGATAGATACCCATTTTTACCACTTCACAAATTCAGAAAGACAAGTACACAGGTTGCAAACTTAGAACCCTCCTTAAAAGACCACTGGTCTAAAGTTGGCCTGTACAGTTTTTTGAGCCTTCCACATTCTGAGGGAGAAAGGTAAAGCATTAACTTTGCATCCATAGTCATAGGGGGAAGAGAACAGTTTACGTATTGGTTCCCATCTTTATTGAAAAGCCTCTAGCTCCAGTGCTGTGTTCTAATCACTCCTTCAGAAATGCTCAAATGTCTTTCCTTGCTTTCCTCTTATCAGAATTTAATTTCTTTTTTATTTAATCAATTCATTAAATGATAATCTTGAGTTCCAGTATGTGATAGGCACAGGTCTAAGTGTCAACATCATATCATTTAAATGTCTGTCCTAAGAGGGTTCCAATTCACATTGGAAATGTTTTCTTTGTCCTCTTCATCAACACCCTAACCATTCAATGTTTTCATAACCCTAAATATTAAGGCATATTCCACTTTGTTTATATTTTATATGAAACATGTTTTAAGTGATAGTTTAATCTTTGTGTTCTCATGTTTTAAAGTATACCCGCATCTGGAAATAAATAGCAATAGATTGAACACTACATTTCCCCCCAATTTCTGATACTTTTTTCAGTAAAATGAAAAGACACATTTAAAATTTTTTTCTCTAGATTTTACTAACAATATTCTAACATGTATTCACAAAAGTAAAGGCACAATAATTTCAAAATAATGATTATTATTAATTATTATTAAAAATAATTTCAAAAAAATACTTGTCATTTAGCAAAATGCTATATATTTAGCAGGAACATATATTGTAAATAAATATAGTAAATCATTCTCTACTTAGAAAAGAGTACTCCTTATTTGAAATTTCATCCTGTCTCTACATGTGTCTATGTATTACATATATAGATTTATGTGTCTATGTATTACATATGTAGATTTATATTTAAATTTGTACAAATATATGTGTAATTGTATGGTACAGATAAATTATATATATGTATATATGTATGTGTACACGTGTATATGTATGTACATGCGTATACATACATACACATATGGACAACTAAATGAATAAGAATCTCTAATTTTATATCAATAAGTCTAACTCTGGCTGTACATGTCTGGATATTTTAATTTAGGGCCCCTTTTTAATTCTTTTTCTTACTGTCAGACATTTTTTTCTTCTCCAGTTAGTAACACTTGTACAAAGAGAGAAAAAGGTAAACGTATTTTCTGAGAAAATATTTGAAAGATGAAAGGTTGTGAATTAGAGACTGACATTGAACATTTACTTGCTGTGTGTCTAGTAGTTTCTCCCATTATGGATTATAAAACAGAAGAGTCCATGCAGAGCTTTATAGATATTTCCTATCTTACCATTTCATCCATTAGTCTAAAAGTTTACCTTTCAGAAGTAGGAAGAATATATTAATATCAACCAGTAACAGGTGGGTATAT
Organism: Tamias sibiricus; assembly: GCA_025594165.1. Taxonomy (NCBI): domain Eukaryota; kingdom Metazoa; phylum Chordata; class Mammalia; order Rodentia; family Sciuridae; genus Tamias; species Tamias sibiricus. Next base: position 159,183,187 of record CM046660.1, on the reverse strand, counting down.
AACCATGTTTCTTCATTCAATAATTAAAGAAAATATAGCGTATGTATTTAGTCCTTCATGGCGGGTTATAAATTACATAAATGTCAGTGATTATGTAAATTCATTGCCATTAAACTACAGAATATATAAAAAAAAATCATTTTCTAAAAAATAACAAGGTTAAATTTTTATAAATATCTCTCTCAAATGGCTAAGAGATTAAATTACAACTTATTTTTGAAATTTTGATTCCCCTGAGGTTTTTGCTTTTAGTAATTTGTCTTAGTATACAGTAACCTGCAATCCTATGACTTTTCTAAGCTCGTTAGATATTGATATTTTAAAATACCTTTATGAAAATCCTAGTGGTTAGTATGATAACATGGATCTCTCCAGCTGGATTTCTAAGTGTGCTTTATCATTTTTTAAAAATACTGAAGTATTGAATTGGACTTAATTAAATTAAGTAGTGGAAGGGTTGTCACAAATGTGGTATTGTTTTATTTTAACAATTATGTAAATAGGAAAAACAGTGGAATGTATCTGACATAACTTTCCTATGTACATATATGAATATACCATAGTGAATCTCCACATCATATACATCCACAGACTGGGATCCTAATTAGAATAAGATATGCTCCATGTTCACATAAATGTCAAGATTGACTCTACTGTCATGTATAACTAAAAAGAACAAATAAAAAATTATGAGTGCATGGGTGAATTTTTCTTGATTTATTTGAATTTTAATCTGAGCAAGGTCACCAAGTCACCTTAGCTAAAATGTCTGTTATACCTCTTTTAATTTTTTTAATTTACTCATATTTATTGAAGCAAGTGGTCTATTTATTGTCCACAGTTCTCTGCCATCTACGTTCACTTATTACAACATGTAATTTATATTATATTACAGATTTCTCTGCGCTCTTTTTTTAAATTTAGTTGTGGTACTTTATTTACTACCCATTGGTAATTAAACCTAGATGTCTGATCTGATTCATGGTTTTTTTTTTGTTTGTTTGTTTGTTTTTGACAACATGCTTTCAGAGGTGAAATTGTACACTTCACTAGGAGGCATAGAATACCTCATTGTGTCTTACTTTATGTTAATGGCTGTTATGACCACTGCCCAAATTTATTATTATGGGCTTCAAAAGTATGTATTCTCCACTAATCTTGAAGCTAAAGCATCTTTCAGCAGTGCACATATTAGAAGCGTGTTTGAGTCACACAAGAAATTTGATGACATAGAAGAACAAAAATATTTCATCCCAAGAATTGGTATGAAATATCAGCGCTGTGTGGAAATATTTTTGAATATGTGTAGACATTAGACAGCTTGAAATGTGTTGGAGTGAAAGATCACTTAACTCTCATCCAAACATTTAGGAGCACAGTTCTTCATGGGTATTGGGGCAAGGGACTGCAGGAGCCCTGTTTGGGGAGATAGCTAAGATTGCAGTTGACTATTGGGCCATAGACATTTTTGGGCATTTCCGCCTTCCGTAGTCTCACGGGATCTCGTGGGACTTGGTCGAGGATCTCGAGAGATTTGAACGGTGACTCAGCAGATCGAGCTAGCGCCATTGCTGCTCGGGCGCATGGGAAGAGACCAGAGAGAGAAAAGACAGGGTTATCGCTATTGTATAGATATATTGTAGTTTCTTGTAAGATTAAAGAATATTTTCGTCTCCATCCTGTCTCCGGACTCCTTCCCGCGGCGCTGCCATTCCAGGCTGCAATCCCTTTCCGGCAGCAACAGTTGGTGGCCTGTACGGGGAATTCAGCACGGCAGGTAAGAACTGAGAAACCTCGCAGGAGTCTCTAGTCAGAGCGGTTAAAATGGGTTCGAAAATAACTAAGACCCAAGTGTACGAGGCTCTTGATGAATTCTTTGATATAGATAAGTCTGTCGTTAGCGAGGAGGATTTAGAAAACAGTGAAGGCGATCATGAAAGCGTAGATTCCGCTGAGTCAACTAAGACCAGTAAGGAGAGTATTAGAAGCGTCCCCAAAATGACAAAGATCCGAGCTGCTAAAGCTATTCAAGATTTATTAGAGATACTTCAAGGATACATGGTCTCAATTGAACCTGGGACTCAGGATGTTACTGAGTCAGTTAGGACCAATGAGAGTAGTAGTAGTGAGGAGGAATTAACTAAAGGTGATTTTGAGAAAATGAACAAAAGGAAATTAAGGAAGACCAAGATAAGGGATCATCAAGTGGAGGAACTTGTGTCCTCTACTCCCCCATGGGTGAAATCGATTACAGAAAATATGAAGGGTATCACTAGGCGTTTGCATACCCTAGAAACAGAAATAAAAAGTCTTTCTGAGCGCTTATGTGCTCTCGAGGGTAACTCACAGATACGTTGGGAACTGCCAGTATTTGAATATGAAAATGGACGGAGGGACCACCAGCCAGTAGATTTCAAAACAATAAAAAATCTCAAAGAGGCAGTAATGACTTATGGACCCCAAGCTCCTTTCACGTTGAGTATACTGGAGTCCCTTAACACCTTTAGCTTAACCCCCGCAGACTGGAAACGTCTATGTAAAGCAACATTAAGTGGGGGACAATACTTGGTTTGGCGATCGCAATTTCAAGAACTTTGTATAGAAACAGCTAAAAGAAATGCAGATGCGGGGTTTGGAGACCATAATATAGAAATGCTCACAGGAGAAGGGCAATTTGCAGACGTACAGGATCAAAAATATTATACCCCAGGAGTATATGCTCAGATAAACGCAGCTGCCTTAAAGGCATGGAAAACTGTACAAGGACCTGGGGATCTACAAGGTAGCTTGTCCAAAGTAATTCAAGGACCTAATGAACCATATGCTGAATTTGCTGATCGACTTTTGAGAACTGCAGGTAGAGTTTTTGGAGACATTGATCAAGTTATGCCATTAGTTGTCCAATTAGCGTACGAAAATGCTAATAAGTATTGCCAGGAAGCCATCAGGCCATGGAAAAATAAAAAGGATCTTTCCATATATATACAATTATGTAAAGATATAAATGATGCCTTTGTCACAGGGAATATGATTGCAGCAGCTGTGAGAGATGCTGCCCCTCAAAATTTTACAAGAGCTCAACATAGACATTATAATCAATCAGGATATTCTAGGCAAAATTATCATAATCAATCAGGCTATTCTAGGCAAAATCCTAAAAGAGAAATAAGACCAAATTCATACTGTGCTCCAGGTTGCTGCCCCAGGTGTAAGAAAGGAAATCATTGGGCCAATAAATGCTATTCAAAATTTGACATCCATGGAAATCCTTTGTTCGGGAATTCAAAAAACGGGGCAAGGGGCCCAATGCCCCGGGGCCCACAAATGTACGAGGCATTGGAGGAGGAGTATCCTCAAGCATCCACTCAGATGCTTCCCCGACACAATCCCTATTACCCATCCACTCCCTCGCCAGAGGAACAGGAGGAAATGCAGGATTAGACCTCTGTTCCACCGCCCGAATAGTGTTAACACCTGAAATGGGTGTTCAACTGATTCCCACAGGAGTCAGGGGACCTCTTCCCTCAGGGACTGTAGGACTTATTATCGGGCGAAGTCCTGAGAGCTTATTAGGTTTGCAAGTGACCCCAGGCGTAATAAACTCAGACTATAAAGGGGAAATAAAAATAATGCTTAGCTCACCCCAAAGTATAAGTTCTATTAATCAGGGAGATAGAATTGCTCAGCTGCTCCTCCTTCCAAATTTACATAAGTCATTTAAAATGAATATGCCTCTAAATAGGAACAATAGAGGATTTTGTTCCACTGATTCGAAACCCATGGTTTGCTGGGTTCGGGACTGTACAAGGAGGCCTATGTGTAAAATAAGAATCCAAGGAATAGAAATGGAGGGTCTTATAGATACTGGAGCTGATTCTTCCATCATTAATTTATGTCAATGGCCCAAACACTGGCCTCTGCAAAAAGCTTCAACCAGTTTAAGAGGCTTGGGATATAATAACCTCCCAGAAAAAAGTGCGGTAATTTTAAAATGGGAGGATGATGAAGGACATAAAGGCACGTTTCAGCCTTATGTTTTACCTAATCTACCGGTTACTTTATGGGGAAGAGATATTTTACAACAAATGGGAGTACACCTTGCAACCAAACCTGCAGGTGTTAAATGTAAAAATCTACAGAGTAATCTTAACCCTATAAGAAATCATCAAAAAGTACAGGGTAAGCTTAACCCTAAAAGAAATTATTATCATATAGGAAAAAGACATTCTTCTTTGGGGCCACTGAGAAAATAATTTTGAAAATACCATGGCTTTCTGATAAGCCAGTGTGGGTCCCTCAGTGGCCCCTATCTAAAGAGAAATTACAAGCGGCCCACCTACTAGTTCAGGAACAATTAGAAGCAGGACATATAGAACCTTCCACCTCTCCCTGGAATTCCCCCATATTTGTGATCAAGAAAAAATCAGGAAAATGGCGATTATTACATGATCTTAGACAAATTAATAAAACCATGCAAGTCATGGGCCCTACTCAACCTGGACTTCCAAATCCTATAGCTATTCCAAAAAATTTCCATGTTATTAGTCTTGATATAAAGGATTGCTTCTTTTCTATTCCCCTACATCCTCTGGATGCCCCCAGGTTTGCCTTTTCAGTTCCTTCTATTAACAATAATGGCCCTGATCAGAGATATCAATGGAAGGTTTTGCCACAGGGAATGGCTAATAGCCCCACCATATGCCAAATATATGTGGACAAGGCCATCCAACCCATTAAAAATAAATATCCAAACCTCATGTGTCTACATTACATGGATGATATTTTACTGGCCCACCCTAATCAAAAAATCTTATTTAATATATTCAGTGACGTGGTAGAAAATTTAAAAAAATACGGATTATATATATAGCAGAAAATAAAGTTCAAACCAGATCTCCCATATTATATTTAGGATTTAAAATCATGGATACTTTTGTTAGACCCCAAAAAATTTTAATAAATAAAGAACATTTAACCACCCTCAATGATTTCCAAAAACTACTGGGAGACATTAATTGGCTTCGCCCTACACTAAACCTCACTACTGGCCAATTAAAACCTTTATTTGATATCCTTCGAGGGGACCCTGATCCATCCTCACCGCGAACATTGACTCCTGATGCTAGGAAAGCTTTAAAGGTAGTAGAAAAAGCCATCGAAGGAGCTCATTGTGACAGATTTGATTTAACTCAACCGCTGATATTGATTATTATTTCTTCACAATATACACCCACAGGAGTATTTTGGCAACAAGGGCCTTTATTATGGATACATTTGCCTGTCTCTCCTAAAAGCATAATTGAGTCTTATACCTCCATGGTGGCTAAACTTATTCTTCAAGGACTTAAAACTTCTACTAAAATATTTGGCATTCACCCTGCTACTATTATTACTCCCCTATTCATCGTCACAGATTGAATATTTATGCTTCAACGATAATGACTGGGCTATAGCTAGATGCTCTACCTCTGCAAATTTTGATAATCACCTTCCTAAGTCTCCTATATTATCTTTTTGTATTAATCATCCTATTATATTTCCACGGGTAATAAAAAATCAACCTATTCCTAAGGCATTTAATGTATTTACAGATGGGTCCTCAAATGGTACTGCTGCAGTAGTCACTACAAAAGAAAATATGACTTACATAACTGCACACAAATCAGCTCAACTAGTGGAATTGGAAGCTGTGGTAAGAGCTCTGGAAAATTTTAGAGACCAGCCCATAAACATTTTTTCAGATAGCCACTATATTGTACAAGCCGTCCCAAAATTAGAGTTAGCAGGACCAATAGCACCTCATACTCCAGCTTTTAAATTGTTTTATCAAATACAAAAACTTTTGTGGGCAAGAAAAGAACCTCTATTCATAGGCCATATTAGAGCACATACTAATTTGCCTGGCCCCCTCCATGAAAGTAATCAAAAGGCTAATGAACTTACAAAAACAATATTTATACTTTCAGCGCTACAACAAGCTACTTTATTTTATTCCCAGTTTCACGTCAACAGCACCACCTTGCAACGTAGGTTTAAAATCACAAAGGAGCAAGCCAGAACAATTGTAAAAGATTGTAAATCTTGTATGACACATTTGCCCAATCCTCATTTTGGTGTTAACCCTAGAGGATTAATGCCCAATCATTTGTGGCAGATGGATGTTACTCATGAGCCAAGTTTTGGAAAATTACGATTTATTCATGTAACCATAGATACATGCTCAGGCATGATTTTTGCTTCCTTACATTCTGGAGAAAAAGTTCAAGATGTCACATCTCATTGTTTACAAGCTTTTGCTGCATTGGGCATCCCCAAAATGCTTAAAACAGATAATGGCCCCGCATATACGTCCTCATCTTTCAAAGAGTTTTGCGCAAAATTCAACATATCCCATAAAACAGGCATCCCATACAATCCTCAGGGTCAGGGCATTATTGAAAGAGCAAACCGCACACTAAAAGTTATGTTGTTAAAACAGAAAGAAGGAAACTGGAAAAATCCTAAGGACAGATTGGCAGTTGCCCTGTTTACCTTAAATTTTTTAACTTTAGACTCTGATGGTTATTCTGCTGGAGACAGACATTGGAACCCACATCAACAACATAAACCTTTGGTTTACTGGAAGGATGTTCTTTCAGGTACATGGAAAGGTCCAGATCCAGTGTTAATTTGGGGGAGAGGATCTGTCTGTGTTTTTCCAAAGCATGAATCCTCTCCAATATGGATACCATCTAGATTAATAAAGCAAGTACCAAATCAAAAGGATCAAGATGAAGTTGTTGAGGAATCAAGATTAATAAAAAAGGTACAAAATCAAGAGGACCATGATGAAGATATGGAATGATTCCCTTAAAAGAGTCCTTCAAAATATGTCACAACTTAAGTGTCATTCCTCCCGGCTGGGACAAAGAGATCTCTCTTTAGTGTGCACACAATTGTATTTTTTTTCTTTTTATATATGTGTTTATGTCTGTGTATTTGTCTAAATTTCATGTTAATGTGACGTCACAAATATATGTTTGTATGTGCGTCTGTCTGTCCAGTCTGACATCAAAAATAACAAAGTGCTTGTGAATATAATATATATATATATATATATATATATATATATATATATATGGATCCAAATAACTCTAATTCATTTGTTTAAGAGTATTCTAATTGGGTAAATAATTTAATAAGTGAAGGTACCTTCAACTTTGTTTTATAGGTGTCCCAGGGATTTCTCTTAAGTGAAAAATATGACTAGGGCTGTATAACCTGATATTTTGGTGTTTTGACATAAGGTTGCTTATTTGTTATTAACTTCATTTGTTTAATAAATGATTAATTTCAATCATTTCAACAGGTAAAGGACTGCTGTGTATGCAGAAACTCGAGAGTTCCAGCTAACAAATTATTTCTCCAAAGTGCTTTTAGTTTTTCTTTAATCTATCTTTAATACAGTAAATACCCTCAGTCTTTCTTTGTTTTGTTCTAAATATGATGTTTTGCCAGCTTATGTTTGTGGGAGCTCAGGCTGCAATGTGTGTGAGCAGAAATCAACTTTAATTTTCTAATCTAATAATTCTATTTTTTAGTTTGACAACTCGCCTCTTGACTCAGTGCTGGAATAGCACTGCCTTTCCTTTAATAATTGATGCTTGAGTCTCTAGGGAGCGGGCCCTGAAGATTTGCTGGTCGCATTGTCTAGACATAAAAAAAGACGGCTGCTGCTACAGATGCAGGGATCGCGGTCGCTGCAAGCATCCCTGCTGCTCAAATGTCAAACAACCTCACCAGCAGTGTGGCCTCTGCTCTGCATGCATCGGGCCTCCTAGATCTACGTGTTATAACAAGTGGACATTTTGATCTTTCATTGTTTGGGACTTCATGGGACAGTACCTTGGGGGTATTTGTTTAGACAACTCAGTGTGTTACTTGATAGAACTTAGGGCAGCTGATTTGTTTAAAGAATTTGATATGCTATGCAATTTGGCTCGTCACCAAAAGGCTTGTTGCCTTAAAGCCGCAGCATCTCCCCACAATTGGACGGCTGTTAGTCATCTTACACAGTCGATCCTAAAGGGCTCCATTGGATGGCTGGTTAGCCAATGACGGGTAAGATCCCCAGAGGGGGACAACCTAAGACAGGCACAGTCGCACGGGATAGTCTCATGTGGCCGACATATCAACCTAAGACAGGAGTCAAGGGCACAGCCTTGATTATCCAATGACGGGTAAGAATGTTGGTTGCACATAGACGTCCTAGGGCATCCCCTCTTTTAAAACAAAAGGGGGAAATGCAGGAGCCCTGTTTGGGGAGATAGCTAAGATTGCGGTTGACTATTGGGCCATAGACATTTTTGGGCATTTCCGCCTTCCGTAGTCTCACGGGCTCTCGTGGGACTTGGTCGAGGATCTCGAGAGATTTGAACGGTGACTCAGCAGATCGAGCTAGCGCCATTGCTGCTCGGGCGCATGGGAAGAGACCAGAGAGAGAAAAGACAGGGTTATCGCTATTGTATAGATATATTGTAGTTTCTTGTAAGATTAAAGAATATTTTCGTCTCCATCCTGTCTCCGGGCTCCTTCCCGTGGCGCTGCCATTCCAGGCTGCAATCCCTTTCCGGCGGCAACAAGGGACCTTTTCTAATACACTAGTTTTGTTTTGTTTTAAATGATCTCTTTCTCCACTTCTATTGAGGACCCTGAGAATAGTGAAGACACTTCTTACCCATGGTCTCATATGAGGAAACTGGAATTTTCATGCTTGAGTATCGCTAAAGAACCATGATCGTCTGCTTTTTGTTGCTGTGATCAAAATACCTGACCTAAACAACTTGAAAGAGTAAAAGTTTATTTTGTCTTATGGTTTCAGATGTTTTAGTCCATGGTCAGCTGGCTCCATTGCTTTGGGCCTGAAGTGAAACAGATCATCATGGTGGAAGGGCATAGAGAGGAAATCTGTTCAGCTCATTGCAAACAGGGAAGCAGAGAGAGAGAGAGAGAGAGAGAGAGAGAGAGAGATATGAAGGGGCCAGGGACAAAATACAGTCCCTAAGGGCATAAACCCCATGATCTACTTCCTCTAACCATGTTCTACCTGCTTACAATTTTCACCACCACCCAGTAGTCCTTTCAAATTATTAGTACATAAAATGGATTAATCCACTGATGAGATCACAGCTCTCATGATCCAATCACTTCTTAAATGCCCTACCTTTCAACACTGCTGCATTGGGGACCAAACCTAAAACAAATGAGACTTTGGGGAACACTACAGATTTGAACCATAATAAGGAGAGTTGTTAAAACTGTTCACCAGAGCAATTGAGACAGCAGGATGTGGGAAAGAGTGTTAAGAGCTAAGATGCCACACCAAACATTAAAAGAGGAGGAAGAAGAGAGACCCAAGATAAGTTCATCAAAAGAGTTGACATCAAATTCCAGAGTCAAGGAAGGAAGACAGAAAGACTCCAACTTCCTAAAGAAAACTAAGGGGTTTTTGTTTGTTTGTATTTATAAATTGGACTAGGCATGATACAGTCAAGTGTCTCTAATAAAATTGCATATTTCTTTATTTTCCTTATTAGTATCATTGGATTCTATATTTCCTGGTGCAAATTATGTAAATAGGAAATTATGTAAATAATGTAAATGTACCATTCCTTGGTAATACACTCTGTTATATTTTGAATTATTTTCTTGCTAAATGACATGATAGATTTCCCTGATATCAACAGCAAAACCATCTCTGTGTTCCTTAAAGAATGGTCTGTAGAAGAAAATGTTCTGTGGTTAAAATTGCTTAGGGAACACTGCTTACCTTTACACTACTTGGAGCAGTCCAATATCTATTAGAATATTAATAAAGGATTTCTCAGAAGTCTGTTGAGTTTTGCCCAGAAAATCATTTGCAAAGGAAATGCCTACTAACCACCAACAGAAATTGTATCTGAGGATCATCTTTTGGAAATGATGTTGATGGAGTTGTTGACAAAACTAGTAGTCCATGCTCACACATACAACTGGATCCGCCAGTGTATTCACCATGCATTGCAATCACAGCATCCCTGTGCTGGTCCCTCCCTACCCATCCTGATGTTTTAATTAACGAATGCTCTGTGATTCTAGCGGGTAGTTGTAAGGAGTCCTATGCCAAGGGCATCTGTATGAATCGCATGTCTGCTCCGTGAAGCCTTCACTGAACACTTTGTCCTTATTAGTTTTTCCTCTTTTCTAAACTCCCATAATACTCATAACTCCCATAATACTGAAACATCAAATGGCTCACTGTTCAATATTTAATTGTACACAAGCTCGCATTTCTGGCTCATTGCTTCCATCCTTATAGCTATTCATTCTCCACTTGTACATGCATGCCCCATATGTTTCAGTTACAACAAACTCTCAAATCATCCCCATGCCTTCCTCGTGTTTGTTCAGTTCTGAGTTTGTGAATAAGCTGTTTGGGATATTCTTCTCCCTTCCTCCCATTCTGGCCAATTATTACTGGCTTTTCAAGATCTTGTTCAAATGTTATCTCTGCTGCAAGCTTCTCCTGACACAGGAATCCACTCTGTTCTCTGCGTTGTTATGATATTTTGTATAAACCACACTGTCACACTTAACATGTTAAGCACAGCTATAGGTAAGAGCTTCTGTGCTTATCTCCTACCTCTTACTAGCAGAGACAACTCTGTCTTATCCAGTTGTGTACCTGTTTTAAGAAACTTCCTGGGAGTTTCAAATGCATAGGAAATATTTCAAATGCACACATTTGATTCCATGCCTTAACTAGGATGAATAATGTTGCGATAGACATAGAAATGCAGCTATCTCTTTGAGATATTATTTTAATTTCCTGTGGGTATATACCCAGAATGAGATTGCTGGATCATGTGATAATTCTAATTTTTATACTGTTTTATATAATGGTTTTATCAATTTATATTCCTATAGTGAACAAGGTTTCTCTTTTCTCCCAGCCCTAGCCAACATTTATTTCATGTCTTGATAATAGCCGTTCCAAGAGGTGTGAAGTGGTATGCTGTTGTGGTTTTGATTCATATTTCCCTCTACCATGGACTGCAGGTTGGGAAAAAAAAAAATAAAGATATTGGTCAACAGTACAATCTTTCAGTTAGAAGATGAATAAGTTCTGGATATTTAATAATTAATAAGACAACTCTAAAAGTTCATCTCACTCTAGTCAGAATGGCAATTATCAAGAATATAAGCAACAATAAATGTTGGTGAGGATGTTGGGAAAAAGATACACTCATACACTGCTGGTGGGACAGCAAATTGGTGCAACCACTATGGAAAGCAGTGTGGAGATTCCTCAGAAAACTTAGAATTGAACCACCATTTGACCCAGCTATTCCACTCCATGGTTTACACCCAAAGGACTTAAAATCAGCATACTACAGTGATGTAGCTGCATAAATGTTTATAGCAGTTCAATTCACAATTAGCTAAGCTATGGAACCAACCTAGATGCCTTTCAACAGATGAATGGATAAACAAAATGTGGTATATATACAACAATGGAATATTACTCAGCCTTAAAGAAAAATGAAATTATGGTATTTGCAAGTAAATGGATGGAGCTGGAGGATATCATGCTAAGCCAAATAAGCCAAACCCCCCAAAACAAAAGCCAAGCATTTTCTCTGATAAACAGATGCTGATCCATAATGGAGGGGGGATGGGGAAGATTGAAGGAATTTTGGATTATGCAGAAGATTGAGAGAAGAGATGGGTGCTCTGGGGATGGGAATGACAGTAGAACAAGGTAGACATTATTACTCTATGTATGTTATGATAGCACTACTGGAGTGACTCTGCACCACGTATAGCCAGAGGAATGAGAAGTTGTGCTCTGTTTGTGTATAATATGTCAAAATGCATTCTACTATAAAACAATAAAAATAAATAAATAAATAAATAAACTGTATTGTTTATATGAAACTTGATAAGAGGGCAAAATTTTTAAGTGTACTAATTGTACACACAGAGACACACAATAGTAACTGTGACAAAGTTGTGTTCATTAATTTATGGAATTATTACATAATGTACACATATAACAAGCAATTGCACTATACCATTTGAATATAATATTTGTTAATTAAATTTTTAAGCAAAATAGAAACCAAATTAAAAAGAAAAGAAGAACATGGCCTAGCAATTGTTTCTATCTTTGAATGACAAAATCCCACTTTTTAAATTAAAAATGTGTGCAAAAAGAGATGGACTTTCGCTTAAAATTTTAGCTCAAAATGTTACTTGGAAATTTAGGAAAAATATTTAATTTCTTTAATCTTGATTAACTGAATTTGATCTTTCATGAATCTTGTATCCTGTTTAGCAAGAAAAAATTTACTAAATATCCAAGGGTATTAACTTTATAATTCGGTTCAATAATTTACCTCCTTAAAGGAGAGTTTTCAGTTTCTCTTGTGTAAGTGTCCAGTCTTGGATCAACCTCCCATATCTCCTGGGCTCTTCTCACTGAAATCTGATGTGTGGTAATGAGGCTCCACATGCTTCAGGAAATGGAAGGCAGGGGTTCCCTCTTCTTGTACAGGTGCTTAGATCTCCAGAATGATTTTTTCCTTCTGCATCTCTCTGCTTGCCACATTCTTCAGGGACACTGATGTTTAGCTTATGATCTAGTCTGCAGTCTTCAGAGATAGTTTGGGGTTGCTCCCCTATTAACTTCCTCACAACTCAGCTCCAGCTGGTGCTCCTATTCAGCCCTCTATCTTGGTAGCATGGCTGTGCATGGGTGTCTACCATGGCCACTGATGAGAAAGAACATTTTGTCTTTCCACCTATATTCTTTCACAGCAGGTCACTGATTTTCCAATGAGTATCCACATGACCTTGAAATGGAGAGGGGGCAGGAAAGCTGAGTAGCTGCCATTCTGTCTTCTTGGGCACACTGCCCGACATGGTTGATGGGACAAAAAGCACAGCCACTGACCTGCCATGCTTCTCTCACCGTATCTCAGCCCTCCCTCTTGAGGTTGAAGGGCAAAGCATCACACCGGGGACAGCCATGCAGCCAAAAGATTTATTCAACAGCCTTCGTGGCTGGTAGCGAAAACCGGAGAAGAGGTGCTCTGGTCGTAGGTCGAAGAGGTAGGAGAGGGGAGTCAGGGAGAAGGGAGTGTGCAAGCTCTGGTGGGAGAGGGGAGTCAGGGAGAAGGGAGTGTGCAAGCTCTGGACAGAAGGTGGGTGCTTGGTCGCACCGGCTAGGATCTCTGGAGCTGTCAGCTAAAGCAGCTGCTGTCTGGCTGGAGGCTGGAGCTGTCAGCTGGGAGCGGCCGTCGGGCTGAAGGTGGTCGGTCTGGAGCTGTCGGCTGGAGCAGCTGTTGTTGGCTGGAGGCAATGGGTCTGGAGCTGTTGCAGTGGCTTCCTCCTCTCTGCAGCGATGAGCCGATGTTGTGTGTCCGTGTGTCTCTGTCTGATCTGAGTCTCTCAGACAGGGCCTTATATAGGGATTTCTGGTGGGGGGTGCACTAGAGCAACCCCAATGCCATTGGCTCTTTGCCCCTAGAACAGGGTGACCTTTAAGCCTATTGGCTCTTGCCAGGGGAAAAGAAACATCCTGCCTGGGGGAAAAAACATCCTGTCCGGGGAAGAAACATCCTGCCGAGAATGAAACAAGGTTGCTTCTCTCAGGATGTGGAGAACTCTGGGGGGAGGGTAACCTATCTATCAGAGGTGAGAAATTTATCTGGCTTTTTCACTGTCCTTCCTGTTCTTCCCCTAATTCCTTGGGGCAAGAAAGAGGCTATCTTTCCTCTTCTTCTTTCTATTTAACTTTCTCTATGTAAAACCAGGCCTGACATGCCTGTCTGTTAATGTGCTTTAGGAAAAAAATTGAAAATAGAATTTAGACAACCCTTTCTCAAGAAAGTAGTTTAGATTGAACATAACTGTCTTACTGTAAGATTCTATTTTTTTGAATGAAAGAAGCTGAATATTAAAATTCCTCATTTTCTCTCTCCTTTCTAGGAGCCTAAGGATATGGATACTGTGAATCAACTAAGCTGAAAATCACATACTTAGGAAAGCTAAAGAAAAAAATTACAGTAATTGTTGAAACATTTTTTTCTTGCTGAAATGGTTCTTTTCACTATGGAAAGATATCCTCTAGACCAAATAGTTTTGAATTATTGCATATTCATTATTCTTGAGCCTTTAGGTTTTGGACTTGAGACCTATAACTCCTTTATCCTTTTTTTATTTCTCTCTTTGGGAGTAGGAATGTCTGTCATATGCTTGTTTCAACATTGTATTTTGGAGGCACATAACTTTTTTGATTTCACAGGCTCATAGCTACAGAGTGACTAGTCTCAGGGTGAATCAGACTTTGAATGTTACCCATCTATGATTTAGAAGATATTTAGTTGAGACTATGAAATTCAGACTTTGGAGATGACAGTGGAACACAACTGATTGGGCTACTGGGACAGAATGAATGTAGTTTCCATAAATGAAATACATGATGTGGGGCAGGTAGCAGGGATAGAAAGCTGTGGTCTGAATGACTCTTCCTCCACATAGTTCATAGTTTGAAATCCTAACAATCAGGGTGACCATATAAGGAGGTAGAGCTTTGGGGAGATGACGAGGTCTTTTTTTTTTTTTTTTTTTTTTTTGGTACCAGGGATTGAAGTCAGGGGCACTTGACCACTGGGCCACATTCCCAGCCCGTTATTTATTTATTTATTTTTTTTTGTATTTTATTAGAGACAGGGTCTCACTGAGTTGCTAAGTGCCTCACCATTGCTGAGGCTGGCTTTGAAAACTCTCGATCCTCCTGCCTCAACCTTCCAAGTGCTGGGATTACAGGCGTGTGCCACCACACCTGACTTCTTTTTTTTTAATATATATTTTAATATATATTTATTTGTTTTAGTTGTACACAATGCCTTTATTCTTACGTGGTGCTGAGGATCGAACCCAGGCTGTGCACATGCTAGGCAAGTGCTCTACCTCTGAGCCACAACCCCAGCCCAGATGACTAGGTCTTGAAGACAGAATCCTCATGAATAGAATTAGGGTAAATATGAAAAGGGTCCCCAAGAACTGCCTGTCCTTTGCACCATGTGAGGATACAGTATGAAGACACGCCCTATGAACTAGAAAGCGGGCCCTCACCAGGTACCCCTTTTGTTAGTGCCTCTATCTTGGACTTTTAAGCCTTTATAACTGAGAAATCAATTTCTATTATTTATAATCTAACCAGTTTGTAGTATTTTGTTGTAGCAGTCATAAGGGACTAAGACATTTATTCTGTATATTTCAGGAAGTGCCTGGTATAAATTTGAACAGTGTTAGGTTTCTCTTTGGAGAAATTCATCCTACTTGGATTATTATAAATAAAGACACATGCTTTCCCACTTATATTTTAATTTTCAGGTCAGATTCCAACAATGAATGAGTAACAAAGATCTGATATAACATGTATTTTATCAGGAGGTTAACATATAGATGTTAAATAAATATTTGTATAAATACGTTTAAATTAAAAGATAATAACCATGTTTTAAAGATTGAATATTGACGTTTCCACCAACCCATGCATTTGTAGTGTTAACTTTTGCAGTTCAAACTTCTGAAGTCTATTCTAAACTTCCCCAGTGTCACTTATGATGTGGTATCACCTGATCCCATATTAAGGCATTTTTTTTTCACCTAAATGTTTATCCATTGAGTCATAGAACATAACTTGAAGGTAACTTGTGACAGTATTTCAGGAAACCACAAGGGAGAACTACCTGTTACAAAGTTTACAAAGATGCTTTTATGGACTAAGAACTAGACTTTGGGAAAAAAATGGAACCAACAGCTAGCATATATAAGAAAACAATTACTTATTTGTGACTTACAGATTTTTGCATTCAGAAACCTAAATTTATCTTTGCAGTATAATCTAATTCTAGTGTTGATAAAGAAAACCATTAGCTCTCCTTATGCCTGGTTAAAAGGGAGTTTATATGCAACAAAAACACCATTCAGAAATGTGTTAGGAACTGATTATATCTAAAAGCCCAGGAGGTGGTTCTGAAAAACAAATTACATCTATGCAGAATTTTCTCATTTCCATTTGATTTGTATTGCTTCCAAGTTTCTACCTTTTTTATTTTCTGTCATATAGCAATTAGGAATGTGTATATGCACATTGTGAGAAAAATTACCATGCAAATTCAGTAGTAGATATTGCTTAACTATTGCTAAACAGGGTTAAAGAGCATCAAAATTCACTCATAAAGCAACCGTGTCCTATCACCTTACTAAGTCTCAGATAAGGCTGGAGTCATTTATTAACAAACTCTGCTAAAGCAGCTCATCACCAGGGATGAGAAGTTTTGATTTTATCACCATCCATGCCAACCTCTTTAAGGAACAAACATTTTTTTCAACTCCAATTCCTGGGTATTATTAGCTTTCTCTCCATCTTCTGCTCTGAATTTTCTCCTCTCCTTCACACCTTTCTACCCAGCAATGTCTCTATAACCTTCCTAAGCAAGATGAAGTTTTAGTTCCTTTAACCATGTTCAAGTCTCTCTTATATTTTTACCTATTGAGAGAAGCAAATTATTAAAGTAAATACAGAGGAAACTTTGGCATCATTCAAGTTAAAGAGTATCAGAGTTTGTGGCCAGGTGAAGACCCTCTCTACCTTTGATATAATTTTTTCTTGTATTGGACCATTGTTATGGTTGGGGTATGAGATGTCCCCCCCAAAGTTCCTGTGTTAATGCAGGAATATTTAGAGGTGAAATAATTTGATTGTGAGAGCTATAATCGACTCAGTCCATCCTAATTTGATTAGACTGGGTGGTAACTGTAGGAGTTGGGGCATGACTGGAGAGGTGTCTCATAGAGACCATGCCTGGGAAAAGTGCATCTCCCTATGACCCCTTCCCCGTCTCTTTTTCCTGACTCCTCCATTAGCTGAGCAACTTCCCTCTACTGCACTCTGCCCACCTGACATACAGCTTCACCTTATGCCCAGAACATTGGAGTCAGCCCACCATGGACCAAACCTCTGAAACCATGAGCCAAAATAAACTTTTCCTCCTCCAAAGTAGTTCTTCCCAGTTATTTTATTAACAGCAACACAAACCTAAGTAACACAACTACCTATACTGCCTTCATTTAGATGATCAGTGGAGTTCAAAAATTAATTTAAGAAAAGTGCTCAAAGACTTAAGGTGGATTTTTAGATCAGAACTACTCAAAATGTGGTCTATGGCTTTGTGTAATTCTATAAACTGTTTGCTTCCAGGCTGTAATAAGTAAGGAAATTGAATTTTAGAAAATTTCATAGCAATTTGATGAAATTTAATTCTTATAATTTTCAAAATAGCCTTACATTTTTTATCTTTTTTGGCAATTTAATTTCTGTAATAATTTATTTTATTAATTTTGTAAAAGCATTAGGTAGCAACAGATTTAAAAATAAACTAATTCTTCACTGAAGTATAAGAAGCATTGCTTTAGACCTTCATGTAATAATCACTGGAAGCCTAGTAAACATTTTTTCAAAAATATTGCTTAGAGTATGACATGGAAAATAATATTTTTCATATACTTTGTTAAGAAAAAATTGGTCAGAAAGAAGAAGAACCAATCACCACAATCTTAGAAAGATATAGGACAATTGCAAATTAGGTGCTCTAGTTGGATCTCAAGTACATCCCAAAAGTCTATTTGGCAGACCTTAAGTACATCCCAAAAGCCCAGAATGGTGCCATTAGGAGGTTGTGAAAACTAAGTGGGGTCTAGCAGAGGGCTCTGTCACTGGGGTGTGTTCTCAGAGGTGATTGTTCTGGGTCTTCCTTTCTCTTTTTGCTTTCCAAACATGAGGTAGGAGCAGCTTTGTCTCACCACATATTCTCAGCACAATGTGCTACCATAACCCCAAAGAAATGGAACCAAAGGGTTATGGACTAAAACCTCTAAAACTATTATTCAAAATAAACCTTTCCTCTTTATATATTATGTCAGATGTTTGTAGTACTACAGGAAAGCTGATTAATATACTGGGACTATGCTTATAGATAGGTCTTTGACTAATCAAAGAAATGGTAGAAATAAAAGGAAATAAATATTACATACTGATACTTCTTTTATTTCAAGACATGTATTCCTTTTATCTTTCTTTATTAGGACATATCAGTGACATTTTTGCTATATCTGACAACCACATCTTTTTCAGTTTTGTATATTAATTGGAAGAAAAGAAACAAAAGAAAAATGTAAAATTAAAGTGCATGTAGAAGGGAAAGGAAATTAATGAGAATATATATGTACATGAGAGAAAGTTTTCGAAAAAGATGAACTTGAAAATTTATGACAGAAAAAAATCTCTCTCAGGAAGCAATATATCAAAATGATTTAACCAATATACTAGCTAATATTTTGATCCAGTAAAACAGTTTTTCTCTGGGTAATCTGAAATGGCAAAATTGTGGGGGGAAAAAAAATCATACCTCATGGTTTAATCAGAGTAAGTCTCTACAAGTGCTTTATGTTGTTACTTTTTCTGCTGCCTGAGGAATCAGTCTTTTGTATCTATTTCAAAAGCACACATTACACATAAATAGAACTATACCAGGAAGAAGGGTAAGAGGAAGGAAGAGAGCCTCTGAGGGAAGACGCACCAGAGGGACAGAATAGTGGGAGAGGAACTTTGATGATAAAGTCCTATGTCTGCGTTATCTTTGGCAATGTAACAAATTACCCCAAAGCTTATCAGGCTAAAACAAAACACATTTATTATCTCAGAGTTTCTGTGAGTCAGAAATCTGAGCAAAGCTTAACTGGAGCCTTTGCTTTACAGTTTCTTAGAAGGCTGCAGCCACGTTATTGGCACGGAATCTGAGCTCATATATGAAAGCTTACTGAGGAAAGTGTCTACTTCCAAGCTCACCATGTAGTTGGCAGGATTTTAATTCCTTGTTGGCTATTGGATTTAAGACCTTGATTCTTCGCTGACAGTTGGCCCAAAGGCTACCCACGTGGGCATATGACTTCAGCTAAATTTCTAAGTGATGCAGACAATAGGGAGAAAATGCAGTGTCAACTTGAAAATCACAATCTTTCCTAACCTAATCACTAAAGAGATACATCCTCAACATTGCTATTTTCTATTGGTTATGAGGCAGTGGAAAGTATTATATAGGGACATGACACTTTATACCAGGAATCAGAGATCATTAGGTGTAAAGTTTGAAGTCTGTCCACTGTATCATGGGGGGGGGGGGGGGGATATAAACAAAAGAAAAGAAAAGAAGTCTTCTTTTCCTGATTAGAGAGTAAATAAATTTGAAGGATTGCATGTGCCCCACAGTTTAAAGTAAGCAAGATCTATCTTTGTGTGATTGTAAGCCAAAAACTTTGATGTAACTTTGGGATCCTAGAAAAGAGAGAAGCAAAAAACTTAGAAAATATAGAGAGAAAGTGATTTTGTGCCATGACTGCAGAGAGAGAGGAACTCAATAAAGAAGATCCCGATTTCATAAAACTGTCAACCATTACATAAGCTTGCATGTGCACAGTAATAGGGATATGACATTCACTAAGGATATTGCATTTTCTAGACCACATCAGACCATGAATATAAGAATATTTTCTAAGCTATACAAAAATAACTAATTAATATTAATTTATAATACAAACATGCTGTAAGAACAATTGCCCTAAATTGCAAATCATGTCATCGGTTTGGAGAAAAAAGAATATGTACACTTGTTATGAGGAGTTGCTTCAGAAAACACTCCACGTCCAAATTTAAAACAAATTAGAGAGCTTTATTAACTGGCTAGGGACTGCCACCCACAGAGTCTGAAGCTCTATGGGAGAACAACAGCCTTTCCTGGATTTCCTTGGGAATATAAGAATGAAACCACAACTTCCCAGCGTCGTGCAAGCAAGCCAATCACAGCAGATAAACCAGAATTTGGTGGGTATAACTGAAAAGGTGAGAGGTGAGATGGTAGTATCTTGAGGAGCTCATGCTAAAAACATGCACTATGGAAGCTTAGAACGTCATACCAAACATAACGATACTTCCTGACAATTGCCTACCTTGTGGCCTAGTTGTACCTAGCGGAATGAAACAGGCACAGAAAAGATTATAACCAGGGGTATTTAAGTCAGAAATATGGAGAAGGGTGCAACTTGCTTTCCCTTTGAGTTTTAGCAGCTCACATGACCAGTTGAAGATGGTCAGGAAACTGAATAGACAGGTGTGACTACACTCATTAACCAAGACTGGGAAGGCCATATTCATGGCCAGAAGAATTTATGAAGTTTTTAGCTCCCCTGTGCCACAAGTAGAATTTTTGGAGGATCCTCAGATTCAGACTCATCAGAGATCTGTATCTGCCTGTCCCTACAGATGTGTTGATCTAATCTTTCCAGAGTAGATTCCATTTAACAAAGTTCCTAAGACCTGACTAGACCTAAGCCCTAGCCTTCAGAATTCCCCTCACAAAACTCTGCATCAGCCCCATCCTGAGAATACATTGATCAGATCTTTTCAGATAAAACTCCAATTGACAGTACTTATCTTATCATCCTACATAATACTGATGAAAAGGGAAACTGAGAAGTATTTCAACCAGCTTCAGTTTGAGGCCACTCCAATTGACAACTAGGTGAGCAATAGCAAAAAAGGAAGGAATTAACAACCTCCAATCCTTGCACACACTCTCTTACCCTCTCTACTAAGCCCAAGAAAAAACAAAAAGAAGGAAAGTCAGGCATAGGCAGTGATTATCCATCTTTGTCAACTCTTTTGAAAACTTCACTAGAGATAATACTTTTTTTTTCTCATTAAGAATCTTTTTGTTTAAATTTGTTGTTCTTCCTGTGATGTTTGATTCATGTTTGATTCATGATGTGTATGCGTATGTATGTATATATTTTTTTTCATTTTTAGCATAGTTATTTTTACAATAGCTAATTTTTCTTTGTCTTTTGAAAGTTAGGTTTTGTTTATTTTTGTTTTGTTTTTGGTTGTTTCATTTTCTCATTTTTTCCCCACTAACATCCAAACTCTCTTTATTCTTTCTCATTCTCATTTTGCTTTTTCTATTTTGCCCTCCTGTTTTTGTGGTAATTAGTGCTATAGATATAAAGTAGACACTATATTTTTTATTTGTTTAAATTATTTAGACATTACTGTAGAATGCATTTTGACCCTTCATACATACATGGAGAATAACTTCTCATTCTTCTGGTTGTACATGATGTAGTAGGTACTATGTTTTAAGGCTCTATATTGTTTGCTTTAGTTGTGGTGATCATTTCTCTAACCCCTTTATGTGAGATTCTGGAAATCTAAAGGGACACTCCAAGATTATGGGTAGACTCCATTGCTGAATTAAACCCAGCCAAAGACACCACACCTTATTCCATGCACAAATTATCTGCACTCAAACTTCAGTTATACTTTAATACAAAAAAGTAAAAAGAGACAAAAACTCCAACCTAATACCAGGCCCTATGTGGAAATATCTGCAAGGAATACACAGGTCTCACTAACAGACATTCACTCCTGTAGGAAAAACACAGGATTAGCACAAAGACTGTAGAGAACACATCTGTGAGGGGTCCTAATCTAAATTACTCTAGGACCCTTTGGTAAGGGAAGTCTGTGCCTGCCGTAAAATGGCCCCACACATAAGAGTAAGGAAAAAAAAATTCTCCCAATAGATGCATAAACCCAACACAGAAATGAGAAAAATATGAAAAATACCTTCTAACATTTATAATTCAACAACTGATTCCAAAGAATCAGTTGAAATGGATGAGCTATCAAATAAATTTTTTGAATTAATGATTACAAAAAAGATCAATGCATTAAAAAAAACAGAATTATTGGAATTGAAGAGTGTTGTGAGATGCAGGCTAATGGAATAAGTAACTTTTTCAGGAAAATAATCAGAAAATTTTTCCAAACCTTAAGAATGAGATGGACTTCCAGATATTAAATGAATTTGGAACCCCAAATAGACAAGATCAAAAAAGGATAGAATTTTAAAACACTCAAGAGAAAGATGTCAGGTCCACTTACAGACATGACTATCAGTATTAATTCCAATTACCCAGCATACTTTCAAACCCAGGAAGGCCTAAAATGGTTTGTTCTAAGTCCTAAAACAAATAACTGTCAACACAGATTGTTATATTCAGCAAAACTGTTTTTCAAAATCTAAGAAGAAATAAAAACCTTTCAAGCAGAAACTAAACAAATTTATGATGAGTAAGCCACCACTATAGAAAATACTTGAAGAAATACTTCACATAGGTCAACTAGACACAAAATCAGTAAAGATTCTTTGGACAAAAAACGTTAAAAATCAAATAGACCTACCAGATAATAGTTTAACATACTTTCTTCTCAGTCATTCATGGGACCATCTCCAAAATAGATGATATTTTAGGCCACACAGAAATCTTAACAAACACACAAAAAGATATTATAATTCCTTGCATCTCATCAGATCATAATGGAATGAAATTAAAAATCAAGATTATAAAACCTTACAGAAACAATATGAGCACATAGAGATGAAGACTATGTTTTGAACATTGATGGATGATAAAAAGAGATCAGGGAAGAAATCTTAAAATTCTTACTAAACAAGAATGGTAATGCCAGAATTTTCTGGGATACTCTTAAGGTGCTTCTAAGAGGACTTTATAGCTACTGGTGCCTAATAAGAAAATCAGGTGACCCAAAATAAGCAGCCTAATGATGAATCTCAAAGTCCTTAAAACTCAAGAACAAACCAATTCTAAAAACAGTAGAAGGAAGGAAGGAATTAAGACCAGCACCACAATCAATGAAGTAGAGAATTTCAAAAAGTAAAAGATCAATGAAATTAATATAAAAGATTAAAACAATTTATAAGCCCTCAAACTAGCCAAAAGACCCAAAATAATATTACAGATGAAAAATCAGAAATCACCATAGACATCATAGAAATCCAGACAATCATTAGAACCAAAATAATATTACAGATGAAAAAGCAGAAATCACCATAGACATCATAGAAATCCAGACAATCATTAGAACCATTTTAAAAAACATACCTCAATAAATTGGAAAATCTTGATTAAAAAATATGCTTCCAGACATACACAATCTGCCAAAATAGAATCAAGAAGATTCATAAAACATAAATACACCAAGAACTAGCACTAAGAAACTGTAATAAAAAACCTTCCATTGAAGAAAAAATCCCAGCACCAGACGAATTCTCAGCTGAATTCTACCAAACTTTTAAAGAAAAAATAATTCCAATATTTTTCACATTATTCCATGAAATAAAAAGGGTTAAAACATTTTTAATTTATAAATGAAGCCAGTGTCATGTTAATATCAAAATCATATAAGGACACATCGAGGAAAGAAAACACAAACCAATATCCCTGAAGAATTTATATTAAAAAGTAATTAATAAAACATAAAATCATATTCAACAACATATTAAGAGAGTTGTACCTCATGACAAAGTTGATTTTATCACAGGAATAAAAGGATGGTTGTACAGGCACAAATCAATAAATGTAATTCATCACATAAACAGAATTAAGAATAAAAGTAGTCATCTCAATATATTCAGAGAAAGCCTTTGACAAGACATAGTACCAATTCATGATAAAAACCCTGAAGAAATTAGGGATAAAAGGAACCTAACTTAACACTGTAAAGTCTGAAGATAGCAAACCTAAAGCCAACCTCATAGTAGATTGGGAAAAAACTAAAAGCATTTTCTTTAAAAACTGGAACAAGACTAGATGTCAACTCTCACCACTCTGATTTAATATAGGGCTAGAAATTCTAGCCAGAGCAATTAGACAAGGTAAGGAATTAAAAGGATAAAAATAGGAATGAAAGAAGTCAAATTATCACTATTTACAGATGATATGATCCTATAGTTAGAAGATTCAAAAAGCTCCACAGTAAGACTGCTAGAGCTAAGAAACACATTCAGAAATGTGGCAGATTATACATTCAACATAAAAATCAATAGCTTTCCTATATACCAATAAAGAATCTAATGAGAAAGAAATCAGGAAAACAATTCCATTCACAAAAGTCTTAACAAAAAGAAAGAAAGAAAGAAAGAAAGAAAGAAAGAAAGAAAGAAAGAAAGAAAGAAATCTAATCAAGGAGGTTAAAAATATCTACAATTTTCAATGAAATTATACAACATTGAAGAAAGAAATTAAGAAAAACACAAGATGGAAAGACCACTGATATGCATAGATAGATAGGCAGAATAAATATTTTTAAAATGGCCATACTGTCAAAAGCAACATACAGATTCAATGCAATCCCCATCAAAATACCAATGACATTCTTCACAGAACTAGGGAAAAAAAATAGACCTAAAATTCATTTGGAAGAATAAAAGACCCAGAATAGCCAAAACAATTCCAATCCAATAAAACCAAAGTTGTAGGCATCACAATATCTCACTTTAAATTAAACTACACAGCTACAGTAACAAAACCTGAATGATACAGGCATAACAACATATAGTCCAATGACACAGAATAAAAGAAATAAAGAAAAATCTACCAAAATACAGTCATCTAATCCTTGAAAAAGGTGCCTGTAATGGTTACTTTGAATTGTCACTTGATTGGATTAAGAGATGCCAATGATTAAGAGGATTCTGGGTGTGTCAAAGAGGCTGTTCTAGGAATGACTGTCTCGTGGGATAGCCAACTGAAGTGGAGACCTTCCCTAAGTGTGGGCAGCACCAGCCAATAGGATGATGGCTTGAATGGAATAAAAGTTGGAAGAACAAGGAAGCAGATGCAAGCTCCATTCTTCTTGAATGGGATATACATACATATTTTTTTAATTAGGTATATATGACAACAGAATGCATTTTGATTCATTTTACGCAATTGCAGTACAACTTTTCATATTAATGTACATGATGTGGCATTGCACCATATGTGCAGTCATATAATGTACCTAGGGAAATAATGTCCATCACATTCCACCATCTTTCCTGCCCCCATGCATCCTCCCTACCCTGACCTCCCCTTTGCCCAAAGTTCTTCCATTTTTCCCATAACACACCCCCCCCTTCATTATGGATCAGCATCCACTTATCAGAGAGAACATTTGGCCTTTGGTTTTTTGGGATTGACTTACTTTGCTTAGCATGATATTCTCCAACTCCATCCATTTACCTGCACATGTCATAATTTTATTCTTTTTTAATGCTGAGTAATATTCCATTGTGTATATATGCCACAGTTTCTTTATTCATTCATCTATTGAAGGGCATCTAGGTTTCTTCCACAGTTTAGTTCATGTGAATGGGGCTGCTACAAACATTGATGGGGCTGTGTTGCTATAGTATGCTGATTTTAAGTCCTTTGGGTGTAGATGGAGGAGTGGGATAGCTGGGTCAAATGGTGGTTCTATTCCAAGTGTTCTAAGGAATGTCCATACTGCTTTCCAGATTGCTTGCACCAATTTTCAGTCCCACCAGCAATGTATGAGTGTATCTTTTCTCCCACATCCTCACCAACACTTATTGTTGCTGTATTCTTGATAACTGCCATTCTGACTGACACGAGATGAAATCTTAGTGTAGTTTTGATTTGCATTTCTCTAATTACTAGAGATGTTGAACAGTTTTTTCATATATTTGTTGATTGAATGTATATCATCTTCTGAGAAATGTCTGTTCAGCTCCTTAGCCCATTTATTGGTTGGGTTGTTCATTTCTTGGTGTTAAGTTTTATGAGTTCACTATATATCCTGGAGATTAATGCTCTATCTAATGTGAGTGTGCCAAAAATTTGCTCCTAAAATATAGGCTCTCTCTTCACCTCATTGATTGTTTATTATAGAGGAAAAAGCAGGCCCAAATCTTCATCATATTGGATTAGGCCCCGAATTCCTTAACAAGACTCCTAAAGCACAAGAAATAAAATCAAGAATCAATAAATGGGATGGAGTCAAACTAAAAAGCTTCTTCTCAGAAATTGAATGGGTTCTTGATTGCTGCTGCAATCATCTGAGGATATTGAACTGTTGCCTTCTTCACTCTTCCAGAGAGGACTCTGCCAGTTTTTCTCCAGGGAGTTTCCAGAAGCCTTTGGTCTTAGGCTAGGGTAGCAGTGTTGATTCCTCTTGTTTTGGGGCTTCAGCCTCTTGGACTGTGCTGCTACTGGTTCCTCCAGCTCTCTAGCCTACAGATGGCTATTGTGAACTCTCAGGCTTCTGCTTGTGTAAGGCAATCTAATAAATCCACCCCTTTTTTAAAAAATATTTTTATTTATTTGCTTTAGTTGTACACAATGCATTTTATTCAATTCATTTTATTTGTACATGGTGCTGAGGATCGAACCCGGGTCGCCCACGTGCCAGGCGAGCGCTCCACCACTGAGCCACAATCCCAGCCCAATCCCCTTTTTATTATCATTCTTCCTATTGATTCTGTTCCTCTAGAGGACCCTGACTAATACAGTGCCAAAAAGTTACATTGAAGAAAAGAGAACCTTTCTAACAAATGGTTCTGGGAAAACTGGTTACTTATACTTCGGAGAATGAAACTAGGACCTTATCTCTTACCCTGCACAAAAGGTAATTCAAAATGGATCAAAGATTTAGGAATCAGACCCAAAACCATGCAATTCCTTGTGGGGGAAAATGTAGTCTCAACACTCTGCAGGCAATGCCTTTTCATATAGAATCCTTAAAGTTCAGGAAATAATGTCAAGAGTTAATAAATGGGATGGTATCAAATTAAAAAGCTTTTGCACAAGAAAGGAAACAATTAAGAATATAAAGAGATAACCTATAGAATGGGAGAAAAATCTTTGCTAGCTACTCTGACACAGAATTGGTATCCAGAATATGTAAAGAACTCAAAAAAACTTAACACCATTAATAAATGGGTAAATGAACTAAAAAGACATTTCTCAAAAGAAGAAATACAGGGGGCTAACAAATATTGGGAACACATTCAACATCATTAATAATTAGGGAAATGCAAATCAAAACTGCACTGAGATTTCATTTCACTCCAGTGAGAATGGTAGTCAACAAAAATACAAATAATAATATTTGGTGGAGGGGATGTTGAGATAAAGGAACATATTTACACTGTTGGTGGGATTTTAAATTAATACAGTCACTATGTAAATCAGTATGGAGGTTCCTTAAAAGACTAGGAAGAAACTACCATATGACCAAGGTATAACACTCCTCAGTATTTATCCCAAAGAATTAAAGTCATTATACTATTCTGATACATGCTTACTTGTTTTTATAGCAGTACAATTCACAGTAGTCAAACTATGCAACCATCCTAGGTGTTTGTCAAAGGATGAATGGATAAAGAAAATGTAGAAAATAGATCCAATGGAGTTTTATTCAACCATAAAGAAGAATGAAATTATGTCATATCCAGGAAAATGAATGCAACTTGAGAACATTATGTTAAATGAAATAAAACTATTCAGTCAAGAGTTCATATTTTTTTCTCATATGTGGAAGCTAGAAAGTAAAAAGAAATTTGGGGAGTATTTCATAAAAAATGAAAAGAGTTCAGTAGAGTACAGGATAGAGACCGGGGGACAGAGAAAGGCAGACAAAGGAGTGATACTGGGGAATGATATTGGCTAAATCATATTGTTACATTGTGTGCACATATGAATATGTAACAATGAATCACACTATTATCTGTAACTATAATGCACCCAAAAATACTTTTCTTCATGTCTGAAATTGACAAATTCTTTCATTACCAGTGAAAATGGCTTGTGTTTAAAATACTTGTTGGTATGTTAATTAACACAATTTTCATAATATGATTTGACAGCATGTGTCATAAATTTTTAATTTATATACTATCTCCATGACCTCGATACATTATCTCTAATTCTAGAAATCTATACCAAGAACCT
This sequence comes from Tamias sibiricus, assembly GCA_025594165.1. Lineage (NCBI taxonomy): Eukaryota > Metazoa > Chordata > Mammalia > Rodentia > Sciuridae > Tamias > Tamias sibiricus. Next base: position 159,155,224 of record CM046660.1, on the reverse strand, counting down.
AATCAAATTTGCCAGCCAAAAACATGCAAATGAATTTTTATGACATTATTAACAATAGCAGATAATTTGAAACCATTTAAATGCACACCAGACATAAGAGCAGAGCTTTCAGGGGTTTTCCAAATGCCCTTTAAGGCACCACCACATCAGCCTGGAGGCCTGAAGGGAAGGTCTTTCAGATCATGAACTTGGGCCTGAAGAATTTATGTTTAAATCTACCATTCAGAAGCTGTAATACTGAAAAATTTCACTAACCTTCTTGAGCTTCAGGGTTTTGTTGTTGTTCTTGTTGTTGATTTTTTGTTTTGTTTTGTTGGTAAAAACTTGGGACAGTACTATTTTATAGGTTTTTTGTAAAGATTAAGTGAGTGACTGTTTAAAACACTCTCTCACCTACTGCTGTTAGGACCTTGGTATGTAGGAACTATTAATTATAATATCTCTTGTTAATGTTAATCTTTACTTTTTAGCTTCAGACAGTAGACAGAGTGCCTGGATTCCTTCCTGAGACTTTTTCTCTCTAGCAGTTCATGCACTTGAAACACCTATAACCTTTAATATTTATTGAAATCATGTGAGAGGAGAAAAACATTCTGTGACCTGTACATATAGTAGAATCTTGAGACTGCTTTTACAAAATACCTGAGATAAAAAGAACTGAGTAAAATAGCTTATTGTCATCTGTAGTGACAAAGAACATAGAGTGAGGGAAAAATAAGGCCCAGAAATTATACAGCCCCTATTCCAGCCATTGATTACAAAATCCTTTTTGATCAGTATATATATGTGTGTGTGGGGGGGGTTATATGGATTATTTTTACAACTTATTCTCGTAATATGAATGGATTGAGTTCTTTGCAGTGATCTTGCCTGCCTCTGAAGTGGAGCTGTGATAATAAAACAATTAATATATAAAGCCTTTAGTCTTCATTCTCTACCCCTAATACTTCCATATTGTCACAAAATAGTGTAGCTGATAGATACTAAAGTTGCTTTCAAATAGAAAAGAATATCGTCATGCCATATTAAATCTTTTGCTTTCACTTTTGATGTGGCTTTAGAATCATAAATTTTATTCATGTTAACTTTTCTAAGATAATTGTTTTGAATTAATCTTGTCCTTCTTTACAGAACCACTGAACACTCTATATAAGGTACTTTTAAAGTATTAGTTGACTTAATCTTATTTAAAAAATTCCTTTGTCCATCTGTATTCAGAAGAACTGCTGACCTGGATATTTTAATTATCAAATATCCAACCACCATGGCTTAAAATTTTTGTGGATCATAATGTCTTTTTTTTTTTCCTCCACAGAAACTGAAGGGCAGTGTTCTTTTGGCTCTGTATTCCCAAGCAGAAGCATTTGTCCCTTGCTCAGCCAGGGACATTTCATCCAGGTTTTTCAATCTGAGCAACCATCACAGAGATGAACTGAGGGTCAAAACATCACTACTGCCTTGGGGTACGCAGTGAGACTGCAATGAAATCCTGGCCCAGTTGTTCTAACTTCCAAGCTCTGGAATATCTGCAGCCTGGTTATCCAAGCCTTCTAATAACTTTAGGTGCTTATAACTCCCTTTAATTTTACATAATTGGAGTCTCTTTAAAAATCAAAGGAAAAATATCCTAAATGATAAAATGTTCTTCTTAGAACCATTATTGTGTGTTCAATGAAAACAATGCTTAATTAATAATACTGTCTATGCAGCTTTCTACATCCATTCATATATGTGTGTGTGTGTATACAGTATATATGTTTAATGTGATCCATTTTTATTGATTATCACTGTGGTTTTGCATAAAGAACATGGATTCCGGTATCTGGCAGACCTGGGTTCAAATTATGGCTTCAGAAGTACAAATATTATGCCTTGATGAAAAATAAAGACAAATTTTGACATATTAAGATTACTTACTATAATTTTACATAAAATGTGGTACAAATAATTTAGTTTGAAACTATGTAGGAGAAAGAATAATGAATTCAGAATCAGAAAATGTATTATTAGCTCTGCTGCTAAACAATATTGTAATCTGGGGTAAATAATATGCTGATTTTATTTCTTTTATTTATAAAGTATTGTCCAGGATAATTTTCAAGACATTTTCTAGTTCTAAAATTCTTCAATCTGTATAATACCTAGTTTCGCAATTGAAAAATGGTATTTTGCACTCTCTCCCTGCATACGTGTGTATGTGTCTGCAAGAGTCAAGTGGTGTGTAACATTAGTTCGTTCTCCTTTTGGTGTTGGCCCCTAAACGGTATCACTTTTGTGGCATGTGATGGATGAGACCAATTTTAACTAGACAGTCACTTATGCGTTCCAAAGACCCTTTGTGTGCCAACCACCTGGCAGAGCAAGGCCACATGATGTTGTTCTGCCTGGGAATCTCCACGCTCCATTGCATCTTGTCCTGACTTGTCTTCCAATGACTCTTCCCAGTGTCAATTTAAATACATTACTTCAGGGAAAACTTCCTACCCCTTTTCAACCCTCTACTCCTAACCTAGATTGAGCTTTCTTGTGCTTGGCACATACAACATGCTCTATTTTTCATCACAATTCTGTCTAGATCATTATTTTATCATCACTCAAATAAGCTCTGTAAAAACAAAATATTCTTCTTAATTGTATGTCTACTACATTGCATCATGCCAAGTCCATGGTGGACACACAAAAGGTTTTGGTTGAATTAGAGGAATGAAAGTTACTACCAAAATACAAGCTTAGGTGTTTGATTCCAACACCTGGCTCTCTCCCTTCAACTGTTCTCACCAGATAAGAGGACTTGAGCTTGAAAAATGTATCCTGTGCTATAAAGCCTTAGCAATATTTGCTGTGATTTTGGATCACAGTGTATTTCTTTTCCTAATGTCCTGGGAATCAGATATTGTATATCTTGGCCAGCATCTCAATCTGCCATCACTATTCTTTCAGTGGCAAGCTCATCCATCTTTTGATGATTTGAATAGGCCATTATGGCTTTGTTTTGGATAATTGATGACTACATAACACTTAAGGACACCCTAGGGTTATGAGTCAAAGCATGGGAGCAATTCCAGAGTCTATCACTCTAATTAAAGAACAACTCTCTGAGGGTAGAATTCATAATTCTTAGGAATGGGATGGGTGACACTTAGGCGAAGGTCCATAGTTAATGTAAAAGTGAAAGCCAACATAAATCATCCCTTTATGAGAAAATGAATAGCATTTTCAAACAAATAAAAACTGCATTTGTAAGTGACTTAAAGTGTCAAATAATTTGTAAGCTTCCCAAGTCTTTGTAAACAACTACAGAGCTTAATGTTTTACAGATACTCAATCAATGTTACTGAATTGCAGATTGACTGAAATGGTTACACTTGAGAGAGCCATTTCTCTACTGTATATTCCTTACTGATACTCAAAGCTTATGGAAAGATTAACTCCAAATACAAAGAGAATAAACATGATTGTAAAAGAAAGTTCAAGATACATGAAAAGATAGTTAAAGAACATTGAATTGTTGCAATCTCCAAGGATACAAAGAAGGTATACCCAAGTGCCAATAATAGAGTGCCTGACACATGGGTTTTCTGCACTCATTCATTAAAATAAGATCCTGACATGTACTTGGAATGACATGAGAACTCTCTATCAGGGCTCCCTCTCTTTTACCTAAATGCAAATAACGGTAGCTAAATGGAGACAAAAAGTACTAAGCCACAGTCAAACACCATGTGAAGCTTGGTGATGCAGACATACAACGCTAAAGTGGCAGACACACCATATTGGGCTGTAGGTCCAGACACCAGCAGAGATAGCTGTTGTTAGCTCATGCTGGACACTGGAATGAAAAATCTTCTCCTTGGGAAAGGACAGGACAAAACTCACTTTGCATGGCTAGATCTGGATCCAATCAAGAAAAGAAATTGAGTTAGGGTTGTCAACTCTGATACTGCCAGTATCTTTTCCTGGTTCTGTGGTTTGTCATGATACCACCTCCTTCTCTTTATTGAGGTCTAACTTCTTTTGGTTCTCATCCTTCTCTCTCTCCTCCTCCTCCTCCTTACCATTCTTTCTCTTACTGCCTTCCTCTTCTTCCCTTTCATCCCCATCTCTCTCTCTCTCACATGTGCACACACACACACACACACACACACACTCCTTCTCACTCTCTCATGCACACGCATATACACACACAAACGCACATACACAGACACACCTTTTCATGTTTGCTAAGGGACAAATCAAAAATGCACACATTTATGTGAACCAGAAATAATTTAAATTAGTAGAAATAATGGCCACAAAATAACATTTTAGAATTGATGAATAAAAAACTATTTACTGGAGTCAAAACAGCAATAAAAAGAAAGCAAATTTTAAGGAGTAATTCAAATGCGAAAGTGTATGAACTATAATGAGAAAATTTCAGCAAAATAGAAATGAAAATCTTCTAACTATATATTTAGAAAGTTAATCAATGAAATAAAATGGGTAATAGAACCTTCTGCAAAAATATTCTGAATAATATTTGTGTTCATATTATTCAGATAAAATACATTTTTAAAGCAATCTCAGCATCCTACATCTATAGAAATTATTTAAAACTTCTGTTAGAAATCAAACCATATGACCTCTAAAGCCACTTGCTTTTCTAAAACCTTGTTTCTCTGCTTTCCACTATTCCAATAAAAAGCTTCTCCTGAGATATATAAAGATAATGTTCCTTGGTACTTTTCATAAGCCAAGACATTTTATTTTTAAACTTTCACAGCTCAGTGGTGTGAGACTTGAACACAGCCTGATCTTTAAGGAAATTGTAAACATATGACATTCTGCAGTAAGGTTTTCAAACATAGGTTACCATACAGTCAACAAAAACGGACTATCAAACAGAAAGTAGCTTATCATAGAAAGGTAACAAAAGGTTATAACTTTTTTTTTATTCCCATTTGGAAAACTAGTATTATTTTTTTATCAGATCATGGTTGTTTTTTATTTTGTCTGAAAATGTTCATCTCCAGTAGAGAAAATAAGAATGTTTCAACCTTGTGAAGATGCACAGCTGCTCATGCCGGCATTCGTTTTCCCTGCTGGGGAGATCGGAGGTGCATGATTCAATCAAACCTTCACCAAGGCCCAGCTGTGATCATGTGGAAGAAACACATGCCTGGAGGTCTGGGTCCTCTCAGGTTGTTTACAGGGAGCAAAAAGTTTTTCTTCCAACTGAGGAAGAAAATCTCCAACTATTGCTTCCACCCAGGAAGTAATTGAGTTGATGCTGTGCTGGTTCTTGGGAGAAATAGAAGCAGATTTACCTGGAGAGAAATGCCAGTCATATTTCTCACTCCATGCCAAAGATTTATATGCAAGAAATTTCCCCAAACATTGTCTTTTGCAGTTCAGAGACAAAGAACAGCTTTGTTGAAAATGCATATAGTCTGAGGCCTTCCTCATTAGAAGGAACACTAGCCTTCTGATCTTGTAAATCTACCATTCTCAATGGGAGGCCCTTCACACCTATCTTTCTCTCCACACTCAACAAGCATCAGAAGGTGTGATGTGCACACAGAAAAAATTACACTTTTCTGAGAACACATTTTGTGCAAGGTTCTGAATATACAAGTTGTTATTTACATGAGGATTGTTTATGGCATTGTCATGTTTGTAAGCAAGGTCACTGCTTGTTCATGATGGACCATGGCATCTCAGCATGTCTAGATACTTTCCTACAGCAAAGCATTGTTACAAGAAATATTAAATCAACTGGGATAGTAAATGTATAGGTGGCTTGAATGAATGAATCTTCCAGAGAGGATGAGTGTATATCATGTACTTCATGTACTTTGATAATTGGTTCATAGATCTTAATATTTAATTTAAAGTTTCTTTCATTGAACATATTTTAAAGAGATGGAGAAATTTTATATCCTTGCTATCTTTGCATCTCCAATGAGTAGATATTATACTAGTTCCAAGTATCAGAGATTCTCAATAGTCAGTTGTTATATATAGCTGAATGGTTATTAATCAAAATTGTATATGATTTCAAGAAACAAAAAAAAAACTCACAAAATAGGGACAAAAATAAGCCTATTTTTAAAGGAAAAATGGCACAGAAAGACAGTCCAAGTTGGGCTTAATGCCAATGGTTCAATTGTACCATAATGGCACCTAAATGTCTTCTGTTTTGTTATAATCTCACCACTCTTAGCATTTGTCTTTAAGCTCATGCTTGCAAGATGCCAGCAACAACTCTAGACATCATATCACGTTCCAGGTAGGGGCAAGGGTAAGGCATGGAATAAGATGTGTGCTGGGTGAATCTGTTCTTCTTTATCTAGAATGCAGCAGTTTCCCTTGAGGCCCTAACAAATACCTCCACTTTCACTTCACTTTCCAGAATAGGGTCACATGGCCAACTCAGCTGCAGGATAGCTTCTAGGGAAATACAGATGTTGTGTATATGTAGTATCACCTCCCAAATGAAACTGAATAATAAAGAAGAGCTGGATGGATGTAGGACGGGCAACTACCAGTAGCTGCTATAGACAGCACTGTCTGGATATAAATGATTACAGGTGAATGTACAGGTGGTATTCAACTTTCACTGAAAAGATCATGTTATGTGATTGCTGTTACATGTGCATCCCTGTACCTGGAATGCCCATGTGTCACTTGTATATGAGAAAAACCTATTTGTCAGCAAGATGCAGGCCAGGCAACATTACATCCACATGGAAGCCTTGTCCTTCTCCTTCAAAAGTAGTTTATTGATGTTAGGGATCTAAAAAATACCACAAAGTGTATGGCACTTCAGAAAGCTGAGTATTTTGAACTGAAGGACATTAAAAGGACTCTTTCTAACCCTCTTCCGCCCTTTTTTTCTTCCCCAAGGCAGGCCATGAAAATTAGAATTATTCTTCCTCAAGGTGGGTCTTAGAAACTACAACCCCTCCTCCAAAGCCAGGCATAAAACCTAGGAATATTACTCTGGAAATCCCCCAACTTTGTGTCAGAACTGCCTAGTAAGAAATAATCTGGGTCTGAGAATGCAGCTCCATGGTAGAACTCTTGCCTAGTATGTGCAAGGCCCTGGGTTAAAACCCAAGTACTACAAAAAACAAAACAAAACAAACAAACAAAAAAAAAAAAAAACTATTTTCTTTAATAGTAGATTGTAAGATCCTCATTCCAGGAGGGGTGCTGCCCAGTAGTCAGAAGAAAGGAATGCTACACAAAAGGCCAAGAAGATCTGAAAAGACAGGCCTTGTTGAGTTTATTCTCTCAGTCTATTACTGTAAAGGTCATATCTTTTTTTTGTCCGATCACATTTCTATATGGCTATTCATTCTTCCAAAAAAATACACAATTTTCCATAAGCCTTTGGGTGTTCATTCTGAGGGCTCTCATGTCACATAAAACTTTGATCAAATAAATTTATTATGCTTTCCTTTGTTGTCCTGTCTTTTGCTATAGGAATGTAAGTCATGACCCTTAAGATGTAGAGAAAAAATGTCACATATTTCTGCCCCCACAGTTTTCTAATAGAAAAAAAAACTGATTGAAGGCAATAATTGTATCTTACTTGTCTTTGTATTTTCAAATTTAGAGCAAGAATCTGTGACTTACTTGGTTTATATTTTGTATTTGGAATGCAGAGAATGCATGTTCCTGGCTAAGGTATCTGAATGAGTGCTCTCACATAATTTGGGGGAACTAGGGAATCCACAAGAAAGACCCAAATGTCTACTCTAGTTTCAGAGTAGTTGAGAGTAGTTCATGGGCATGAATGATAATCAATGTTCCATGGTTGTGCAACATAAAGCAAAATTTACAAAAGCAAATGCACTTAGGGATATGAAATATAAATGCCCAGTGAGCTGGATGGAGGTGCTGGACTAGGTAAGCCAACAGATACATGCCATGCCCAAAGATACTCCAGCTCAATAATGCTTAACCATTCTGCCAAACAAAATTCACCCATGGCTAAACTTGACCCGGGGTAAATGTTTCCAATAATTGGCAAAGAATATGCCCCAAAAAATGTTAGCTCAAAATTTTTGAAATGGTCATATTAACCTCATCTCCTACAGCTATACATTATTTCAAAAACCATCTATAAAAATAGTTTTACTTAATACAGAATCCTAGTGAACTCTCCAAAACTAATTATTTATAAATCATATATATAGGCCACTGCATTATTTTATCCACTGTAGAGAATTGTTGGGCACAAGCCAAACAGTTTTGGAGGATATTTGCTAAATAACAAGACATATAAAAGAGGCTTAAGAGTGATTTTATTGAATTCATGAATAAATGAGGCAAGCATGCTAATATTTTTTAAAGACAAATCAGTTATCAGTAACTTTACACAAGTACATAATATGTCTTAATTAACTAGTTATTAACTACATGAGGGTGTAAATTAAGGTTTTTTTTTAACTCTATGGTAGATCATAGACTTAACCAGCTTTACATAAATTCATAGCACCAGTGATAGTTTAAGTCGTAGCTTCATTTTTCTATCTTTCACCATAACCACACTCTGTCATGATCTCTCAGAGGCATGACCATTCTGCCCTGGCCATGATTTTAGATTTGGCCATTTTTTCCCAACTGCATGAAGGAAGAAGTAACAATGTGCCAATTCTTATCCAAGATCTTAAAACTATCATAAGTTTTCACTCTGCTCTTTGGGCCTGTGATACTTAGAGAAAATTAATAACAAAAAAATAAAAATAAAAAGCCTAACTAACTATAAGTTATGCAGGGAATACAATTAACATTTGATGAGATAATCTGTTCTCAATTATTCTACTCCATTCCTTACTCTAAGTAATTATTGGTTAAGGACACATGATCCAAAATATCACTGTAGGAGACCAGAATATGCCACCCCGTAATATACCTTTTTGTTAAAATTTGAGCTAGTTATTTTGAGAAACCATAGACACAGGAGTAGCTTTGGAAAACTGTCTTTTTGTAAAAGACATTTACATCTATAAAACGAACCTACATTAGTAAAAGTGTCTGTAGTCAGAGGAGGGCTGCATCCCACAATGTTTATTACCAGTAAGACTTTGTAGCTCCCTAAGGGTACAACATTTATTCACTGTACAGGGCCTCTCATAAATTGTGTCTCTACCACCCTCTGGAAGTCCAAGGTCCCTATTCCTTTCTGTGTCTCAGGAAGCTATACAAAGGATTCCGGGCTTATAAAAGTTTTACTTGTAACTTTTCAGCTTCATGATGCTGCAAAAGCTATACATATTCAGTAAATTCTTTATTTCAAAATTTGATGTCTGGTCTTTCCCAGGCAAGCCATATGCTACATGTTATGCATATGCAGTGCTAGATATCAGCAGCGAGCTATGGCTTTCAGTGACCCACACAGTCACTGATACCCTTTGGTATCCTATACTGCTAAGCTAGGAAGTTGAGTAAGTAGATTAGGTGCATTTAATACACTTCTGACTTGTGAGATTTTCAGTTTATGATGGGGTTTACTAGGATATAACCCCACATAACTTAAGGAACATCTGTATAAGCTTCAATTCAATTGAGCTTCTTCAATCTCATATTTTGTGGGACTCCTATGTGTACACAATCAATTAACAATCATTTTTCTGTTAATCCATGGTATGTTGAAAATTTTTAACCCAGGCAGACACTAGGTGACAGTGAATAATTTTCTCCTCCCCAACACAATGTGTTGAGTAAGCACTATTTTTATTTTGAAATGAAAAAGAAAAATGAATCTAAGTGATATTAAGTAAATCATGCAGTTAAAAAAAATGCACAAGTGTGATTTGAAATCAGATCTGCAGAACACCAAATTTTGTGCTCATTTAGCTCTACCAAATCACAATGTCAGAAAATAAATTAGGTATTAAATAAAAGTTAAAACTGAAATAATTTAAAATATAACATAAAGTATACAATCTCAATTATGAAAATTTCTAGAAAAAATTTGATTAATAATTTAAAAATTCTGGGAACACCTAATCAGTGTTAAGAAGTAAGGAAGAGAAGACAGCACTTTTTGAGCCTGACCCTAAGTAGGATAAGAAAGACTCCAGGGCAAGAACTTTATGATAATGTCTATAGATTGACAAGAATAAACTTTTAGCCATGTTAAAGAAAAATTGCAACAAATCTAGTTTAGAGGGGTCTTAATTGACATGATTTTTCAATCTAGGATCAGGGAGCAATCTGGGCCAAAAATATTTCTGAATGCCACACTCCATCACAAGAGCAGGTTATATTCATATCCAGAAAAAACGAAAGACATACAGAAAATAGAAATGAGGTAGAAACAGCCCAACTGTTTACAGTGTCTTATTTAAACATGGTTTGAACAGTTGGCTGCTTGTGAGTGGCATTGGCTGAGACTCAGCTATTTGTTAAAATAGTAGGTTACAGTTTACACATCAAGTTAGGTTACAGTTACATATCAAATTAGGTTACCTTTCAGCCAAACTCACAGACAGCTTTGAACCAAATTTAACAAGTGATAATTTCATGGACCACAGTGTGAGAAAAATGATTCTACATGATGCAAAGATTAGCCTAAAACCATCACTTAATTGAAGAAGTTACGCCCTTGTACAATCTTTTAAAAATATAATACATGAGAGAAAGAAAACTTTTAATAGAACTACTTAGCAAGTATTTGCAAAGTGAACTTTCCATTGTGGTCATCAACCAGGTCAAAAGTAAGAACATCATCACCACCTGGAAAACCCCACTTTGAGTCCCCTCCCAATTTTTCCCAATTTTTAAGTCTTCTCCCTTTTCACAGCTAACCACTAATCTGATTTCTAAAACTTCTGCTTTTGAACTCTGTATTTAGAATCATACAATATGCAGTTGTGTCTGGTTTCTTTCACACCACATTACCTTGCAGATTGTGTCATCAGTGTAGGTATCTTCAATTATCTTCTGACCCAGCCCCCAGGACTAATACCTGAAATCAGAAGAATGTAGTAAAGAATAATGAACTATAAAAAGAATTGTTTCACGAAGAACTTGTACAAAAACATTCTGCAAAGATAAGTGACTGAAACATAGTACTGGAGGATGTAAACATATTGTGTGCTTCTGCACATTTGATATTTGGAATATGGACCTCTGTTCCGGAAATGGATGCATACCAGAAGCAGACCTGGTGGTACTTTGGCAAGCAACAACATTAGTGGCACTTTGTAGGTATTAACTCCATACCTGGTAGTGTTAGCTATAGGAGCGATCATCACAGTGGGCCATAGCAAGAGAATGAGGAAAGCAGCATATCCCATAAGATCAAGAAAATGGATCAACATTGGCCTATGAAACACAGAGGAGACACCCTCGGCAATGTTCAAAACTCTCTGGGACAATTTGAAGGAAATGAGGTTTCTCAAAGCTGAACCAGAGAAATAAAATACTCTGTATATTTTAATACTCTGTATATCATCCCAAATAATATATATTTATTATTTGTGTGCATGTAAGTGTGTACACATACTGCATACACACACCGCTAGAACCACTAGGAAAATAGTCATTATATAAGCTTTAAACATTGGTAGATGCAGGAAATAGGATCTAACAGCTTGAAACAATTAAGATAAATGCTTTCTCCTAAAAGTTTATCTTAAAAATTTATGCTTTTAAATTAGTATGTTAATGATGCAAAAAATCCAAAGTTTCTTCATATAAATCATACTGATTTTCATGTGCATGCTACCTACATTTAGACGATAAATTTTTAAAATTAACCTCATGCTTGCTTTTAGCTGGCTTATTTAAAACAATGGTTTAAAATTTAATAAAATTATAATAAAAACTGATTGCATTCTATCATTTGTTACAATATCTTAGAATCTGAGATCATTGGAATTTTTTTTCCATTGCAAGTGTTTTTGCATTCTGAGATTTTTTTCATATAAAAAATCAGAATAAAAGGAAAACAGTTTAGCAGAATAAGAGTGTTTTTTTTTTTTTTTTTAAACCATGGTCTACATTTCCTTTTATCTTTAAAGCTACATAAACAGATCATTACTAAGAAAATTCAGTTAGAGGCTGGGTGCTAATAGCCAAAACATTTGGTTAATTATTCATAGTGATTCAGTCTCATATCTTTAAGTCTTTATCTCAAAACATATTTTTTCCTTTAATTTCTCTAAGAACAAAAAGTGCATTTTTATATAACATGGAAACTGTGATATGCTGTTAGAAAAACTGAAAAAAGAGTTAAGCCCATATCATAAAAAGCATACATAGCAGAAGCATAACATTATATAATATTAAACTTGATTGTCAAGATACTGCAAGTCAAACCACCTATCCAAATATGTAACAGCCACACACAATAAGACTTATATAGTTATTCTGAAGTACCAGTATCAGTCACTTCCCTAGATGAACTCCCCAAAGTAACATGAAATGAAAGATCCAAAATAGTTTATAAGGGGCAAAATTTCAGAAGGATATGTGGAAAATGGTGTAGCAGTACACTTTAGCTTCTGCTTTGCTAAATTAAAATTATAGATATGGTCTTAAAATATAAAAATTGTGCCAAAAATGGCAACTGTGCACATATGGTGAACTATGCAAATGCCTCACAGACCATTTGGGAATCCCACAGAATCCTCACTTATTATGGGAAAAAAGCAGAGTGGACTCTTCATAGCTTTGACACACAATGAAAGTGCTCACCGCCTCATGCATGGGCACACACCCTTTGCCCCAGCATAATTTTGGCAGATTATTGCATTTTCAAAGGTTGGATAGAAAAGATTAAGTCAAATAAACTAACATAATTGAGTTTTGTCTCATATCATTCTCCAACTGTTTCACATCTGTTAATCAGGGCTATCTAGGATTAAAGACTATCAGAAAACAGAAAACATGACCAAAATTTTTGAGATATCTAATGACATTTGACAAGATGTAGAGAGCACACCAAATCCCTTCTTTACTCCTTTATTTTATAATTTTTAGTAATATGATTATTAGTATTATTAATTACAGAAGATCAATCAAGCAAACAAAGAAAGAAATATTGCCAGTAATCCCACTTTCAGAGAAAACCTTGTTAACACATTGGTATATTTCCTTCAAGTACCACCCATGCATCCCCTAGCACTCCTGGAATAAGGTTTGCAAAATTTGTTGTTTATATATAATTGAACCCATAATAATTTTTTTCATATCATTAAATATTCTTTGTCACTATGATTTTATTGCTGCATAATTATCCATTTGTGACAAAGACAGCTAGATCTTAAGACTCATACTTCTTTGTCATAGTGTAGGGTCCTCGGTAAGACTTTCTCAGATCAAAATTATATTATGTGACTGTTTTTGTTTTTGTTTGGCAGTGCTGGGGCATTAATACCAGGGCCTCCAGCACACTAGGCAAGTGTTCTACTACTGAGTCACATCCCCAGCCCCCATCTAACTTTGTTTGGGCTGATAAAGTATATACATAAACATTTAGGCCATTTCTTCCACACGGTAAACAATACAATTTGTATTGCAATTCATCTTGTACAGGTAAGCAGATGCTAAGTATGTGCTCATCAATGGTAAAGAATTTAAACATTTGTTACAGAAGGTGGATTTATAAGACATAAGAATTACCTGAATGAGATATTAAAGATGCTGTGGGAAAAAAGTTTAGGCAATTTCTCATTCAAGTACATAAGAACATCCTCCACATTTTCCTCATCCTCTATCTGCCAGTTTAAACTAGAAGCCAAGAGCCTGGGAAACCGTGTGTTATAAAAATGGCAGGGCTTCCTTCTGCCTGAATCCCTGAATGACTGCATGGAGTAGATTCCCTTATTTCTTTTTCACTTACTGTTTATACACTGTGTTAGAAAGAAACAATTTTACACTGTGAAGCCACTGAGATTCAGGGTTTATTTTGAGTAGCAATCATAATGTCAAAATATTATAACCTGTAAATGTGTTATGATTTAACTATTCTATTGAATATCAACTGGTTTTTAAATTTTTACAAATAGACATAAAATTACAGTATTTGTGTGTGTGTGTAGCACATCTTCATGACAAGTCATAGAAAATGCACTGTTGTGTTTCTATGAATGAATATTTTGGCCAAATTCACCTTCAAGAAGAATTGAAACCATGTACACTTCAACAAGTTATACATAATATTGGGGAACATTATCGATTTAATTATATTTTGTGCATATATGAATACATAACAACAAATCCCATTGTAATGGGGGGAAATGTTTCCATAGACCCTCAATCTTTTCTAATCTTGCCATACTCACAGAATAATTTTCCATTTCTTACTTTGTACCCAAAGTTATATTTAATCCTTTGTTCTCCCTTTTTCATTCTGTTTTTCCATGTATGTTCAGTTATAAGACCAATATTCTCTCCTGCATACCCTGAATCAGACTAGACTGAGGCTGCCATAAGATCAACATTATTATAGTCATGACCTTTTGTTGCTATGGAAGATTCAGCACACTAGTGAGAAACTTTGCACCTTTTTGCTATCCTATTGTTACAGGTTAGATATGAAGTGTCTCCCAAAATTTCACGTGTGAGACAATGCAAGAGAGTTTAGAGGTGAAATGTTTGGGTTATGAAAGCCTTAACCTAATTAGTTAATTGGGTGGTAATTATAGGCAGGCAGGGTAGGGCTGGAGGAGGTGCATCACTGGGGGCATGCCTTTGGGGTTTATATTTTGGCCCTGGTAGGCTGTTTCCCTCCTCCGCATCATTCCACCGTGTTTTCTCCCTCACTTCAGGCCTAGAGTAACAAAGTCAGACATCTAGACTGAGACCTCTATAACCATCAGCCCCAAACAAATATTTCCTACTCTCAAGTTGTTCTTGTCAGGTCTTTTAGTCGCAGTCATGAAAACACTAGCTAATATACCGATTCTTAGAACTTCTGGGTGTTTTCATTGTCCTAGACCTGGGTCACCTATCAGTATAAAAGTCCTCTCATGAACTCCAGGCCTCCAGGTTGTTGCCCAGACAACCTGACTGGACTATCTAGTCTGTTTTCCCAAGGGCCAGATTCAGTGGCACGCGTTCTGGCCACATTGCTGATACTATCTTCCTGTGGGATTGCAAGTCACTACCTGGAGATACCTAATGCTTTGACATCCATTTATTTTTTTCATTCATACCATAAGTTCATGAAGTATCTCCTGTGGTCAGGCATGTGGAAAGCACTGGTGTTACTGTAGCAGATAAAAGGGATGACTCCTTTCTTCATCAGACTGAAGAATCTAGTATATGTGAAATATAAATAAGAGACATAAATAAGAAAGAACATTAAATATACAATGTAAATAAGAAACAACATTAAATATACAATGAAAGACAAAAAAGACACACGGATATATAAATAGGGAAAGCATCCTAGATGCAGAGATCAAAGTGTCCCAGAAACATGGTTTTGCCCCAGAGTTTTGAGGAAAGTAGACCAGTTACAAATAAGTTTGTCTTGCAGGCAGGGGAAGCTTCAGTCAGTTATCTGATTATAAAATGTTTTTCTCTATAGATAACTAGTTTCAAAAAGTTTGTTTAGGACAAATAGTTCAGTATTATCAAATCAATCAAGACAAATAGTTCTGATGAAAGCTAACCATGAGACAAAGAGCAGAAAATTACATGAAGAGGGATGATCTCTGTCTGCCTTTATCAGCAAGTTCAGGCAAAAGTTCTGGCCTTGTCACAGTTTATAACAGTAAAAAAAAAAAAAAAAAAAAGGAATATAATTATAAAAGAAAGCATAGGATGTCAAGTGAGGGATTAGCAGAGTTTACAAAACAAACAAACAAAAAAAAAAGATTACACTTCTAAGAGTTGTGCACTTAAAGAGGGGTCAATTGGAAAAGCATTCCAGCAACAGGAACAACATGGCCAAAAACCTCTGAAATACAGAACGTGGAATAGTCAAAAAATTTAAAAGTTCAAGATCGGTTGAAGGAGTAAGGGAAGAGAAATGAGATTCAGCAAGGATCAGATCAGGTGAAAGGGTGGAGCATTGAAAATAGGCTTTAATTTTATTCTGAGAGCAGTGAGGGGTCATTGAACAGTGCTATAGGATAGCTGATGCTCAGAAAGATCTCTCTAGCTGCTGAGTGCAAAATTACCCAGGTCTGCAGTGGAGCACAGGGCAAGGAGAGAAACTGGTGATGAAGCTTCTGTAGTACTTCAGAAGAAAACAGAACAGCCCTAGATTAGGCTGATGTCCACAGAGGGACATATGCCTTGCTGTTTCATTCTCACTGATATCTCACTGGGATTTCTATACCTCTTTGGAGAAGGGAATTTGGACCTCTAGCCATCTCCTTAGGGCCCAGCACACCTATGAGACCAATCCTGAAGGAGAAATCCCTGAGGCCCAACTTCTTCCCTTTACATCAGTTGTGGAGGTCACACTGTAGCTCAGAGCCACTCTGGATTTTATCCCTACTGTTTCTTCATATCTGAAGCTCTGCATCACTTTGCACATAGATGAATGTGCTGGTCTTCACTCAATCATTCATGATGTCCCTGAAATAGACATCATGTAAATGGCTATTTTCATAGCACTGTTCATGATTAAATAGCCCCATTATCCCTCTCTCAGCTATAGAGTCAAAATCAAAATGTTTCAAAAAAAAAAAAAAAAAAAAAAGAAAGATTAAAGATTTCTTAAATATTAATCTTTTTCACAAACTCTGAACCAAAACAGTCTATTCACTCATGCCTGAATATGTCCACTTCAGTTTATATACATAATCCCATCTGCTCAACTCAGTAGGCTGAGGAAGGAGGATCACAAGTTCAAGGCCAGCCTGGGCAACTTAGCAAGACCTTGTCTCAAAATAAAAAGTAAAAAGGATTGAGGATGTAGCTCAGTGGTAGAGTGCCCCTGGTTCAATCCCTAGTACTAAAATTAAACTTAAAATAATTTTTAATTTTTTTAATATACTCAATTGAATTTCTTTAACAATTGGCACAAGTTTTACTTCCTCCATGAAAAAGCACTGCATTACTCTAAAATATCTTCTACTGTAAGTTACTTATTATTTTAGTCCTACTAAGAAAAAGAAGTAGCTACCATTTATATAGGAATTATTGTGTTCCAGAGTCTATAATAGATTTCTATAACTTTTTAATATTCTGAGCTAACAGCTAACTCTAAGTTATTTCAGTAGCTATAATAAGATAACTTTGTAACTAATATCTACCAAAAAGACCCAGAAAAAAGGTGCTACCTTAACCTCATCTTATACATGAGGAAACTAAATTTTAAAGAGACAGGAAATACTTTAGCCAAAGCTTTTCAAAGGGTAAGTGTCTGAGCAGAGATGGAAATCTGGGCAGTCCAGCTTCAGAAACAAAGTGGTAATTTACTAAATTATCATCAAAAACAAGAAATCCTGCATACCTGTATCTGTACCATAGTAATAACAATTAATATTTTAGGATATCATCAGCTTAGTCTTGCATACCTCAGTGCTCTTAACTATTTCAAATTTTCAAATGTGGCCATGACTACATGTGACCAAGTTTGAGATTACTTGAAGAAAACAGAGATAATATCTTGTGTAGTTTTGTACCTTAATTTCATATCGTCTAATGTAGGATAGTGTGCTTCAGAGTAAGTCCAAACTATTTGTTTATATAAAATAGCATATTTGAAAGGTAAAATTGCTCTCATGGGGATCAGCACACTTGCTGCTTTATCTGTGATTTGAATAAAGACCAGATGAACTCTGTAAGCATTTATGAACCAGAAACTGTGCTTCACACTAACTTCAGAGAGACAGAATCATTCTTTCGAAGAGCTCATAGTGTCAGGAGGAAAACAGACAACATGTAGGTAATATGTGCTGTCAGGAAGGTACGTGCCTATGCTCACAAACAAGGAAATGTAAGTGGGGAGTGTGGGAGATGCAGGGACCCTGCACAGAGAAGGGTATGCCTGAATTGGGTTATGAGAAAATATGCACTTATGACAATATACACTTTTTTAAAGAGAAAGCAGGAAAAGCATATTCCCTGTTTGTAAAAGGTCTGGCATGTAGAAAGGAGGCCAAGAATCATGATGATAAAGAACAGAAAATTGAAATTCTCTGGGGAACTTGGGGGGTTGTGATGGGTAATGCAGCTAGAGAGTAGACAAGAGACTTCCAGTGACTTTTTTTTCCCGCACTGGATTTTAAGGCTGGATTTGCATTTTACTAAGCTCTCCTTGACACCAGAAAGAGTGAATGGAGTGGCAGCTGCCTTTATTTTTTTTAATCTCAAAATGTATTCCATATATACTATGTGCTTTATTCTTTTATCCCCATCTCCATCATAAAATTATTTTTAACATTCAAACCTCTTTAATGACAAGAACTAGAATTAAATAATAGACACTGTCAAATAATTTTTGTAACTATTCCAAAGTCAAGCTGCCAACGTATAACTGGTCATTAAATATATCCTTTCAGACAGTCATCAAATGATGGTAAAAGACAAACATTATTCTTTTTTTTTAATATTTATTTATTTACTTTAGTTGTACACAATGCAATGCATTTATGTTTACGTGGTGCTGAGGATCGAACCCGGGCCACGCACGCGTAAGGCGAGTGCTGTGCCGCTGAGCCACAACCCCCACCCACAATATTGCTACTTACTATGCTATTCATTCCTGATAGTGGTAATCCAGTAATTTCACAAAAAAAAAACTGAAGGAAGAAAAATCAATGTTTCAGAGTTTTTTATAACTTATCTAGTCTATAAACTAAAATGTAGTCTATAAATACTAAAATGTAGTCTATAAATACTACATTTTATTTCAGAAATGGACTTAAACAATAATTTCACCAGCCAGTCACAAGAAGAACCAGATACTATGGTAAGAGTGATGGAAAACATGTTTATGAATGCTTGGAGGAGGATGCAAAGTAGAATTGCAGAGTCTTGCCCTCAAGAGGCTTGGAATCTAGTTGGTAAAGGAATAATGTGTGTAAAATATTAAAGTACCAGATGAGAAAGACAAACAGATCTGTTAATTGGAATGATCAGTAAGTGCCTCAAAGACACATGAATTTTTTTGACTGAAACGATGTGGGGATTGAGGAAGCATTACTTGAGAAGGAAATGGCAAGCACAAAGATAATCAGAGGTGGTAAAGCCAGAATTTGATAGGCAGTCAGTATAGATAGGTAAATCATGTCAAGTCGGATCAAGGAAGCCAATTTTGAGTGAGCCGGGAGAATATCCCCTGAGGAATTGAAATGTTGATTCCTTCAGAGCCCTTTCTCCACCCTCATCAAGAACCTGCCCCTGCCCCAACCTGTTGCCAAGGTAACCTGTCCCAGGAATTGCCCCTCCCTACAGGGAGCTTTAAAGTTGTTAAGGTGTCCTGGGCTGCACCATCCTGCCCTTCCCCCTTCAGCCCATCTGTTTCTCACCTTTAGCAGGAAGGAGAGAGATAAGGGGAAGAGAGCAGGGGAACAAAGGAAGCCCTAAGGACATATAAAAAGGCAGATCTGCTTTGCTTCTTGGGATACCAGGATACCAGCAATGGCCCCCTTCTCCCTTCTGGGAGAAGTCTATGTTACCCCTTTTAAATAAACCCTGCTTTATTTGCTTGCCTCGGATTGCTTCTCTAATGTTCAGACTTCAACATTTTCGGGAGCAGAACTTGTCACCGGTAAATGGCGGTATCAGTGGGACCATGGAGACACTTCAGTGTATGTATGAAATTCTGAAGGATGGTGGTAGGAAATTTGTTTTATAAATGGGCTCTGATCATCCTTTAGAAGGCACAAAAAGCCAACTGGGTCTGTGAACTGGCCAAGAACTATAAACATAGTGGAAAACTTATCTTTTCACTGCAGGAATTCAAGTCAGAATTCTCATCACTACACTTGGATTTTTTCCTTTGCTATAAACCAACATACATTTAATTCCTAGGGACACAATGGCCAATCTATCATTGCTGAAGACTTTGTGGGTCAAAGCATTCTGACTACAACTCTGCCTCTGCTGCTCCTTAGGGTAAGTGTACCCTCCTTGTCCAAGGATATTGGACGCTGCAACTTGGCCTCTTTTGCTTTGAGATCACTCTTTCCCCCTTTCCCCACTGACATCAGCAAGCCCATATCAGTAGTACCATTTTACACAACTGGTCTCTGAAGGACAACAACCTTCAGACCTTCCAAGGAAACCTGAGCTCCCGTCTCTATGGTATTGCTACATGTAGTCTTAGTGATGGAAGTACCTTTTGACTCTCTTGGGGTAAGTACTAGTGAGATATGAAGGTTCATACATCAACATCTTCATCCCTTAAAACTGGTTCTCTCCCTGTACCAGATGAGAAGGACAGATCTGTTTGTCCTTCTCATCTGGTACTTACGAAGTTCTGGAATATGAGACCTACTAAATGTAGGCCACTATTGATTCCAAATTTAACCACTGACATAAACTATTAAGTCTTTACCGACTGTACAAACTATACAGTAAATCCAGAATCTGCTAAATACAGACATAAGAATGTACATGAATAAATTCAACCCAGATATACTATATTCTGTTCTTACTCACTCTTCCTTAGATTCCATTTACATACATCTATCCAAGATTAGGTTGATATGCATTTGAAGACTCTCAATTCCTTTTGAGTATGAGTGATTCCATCAGATTTTGAACTTTTCTTCTAGGTACATGTTAAAACAGAATCTTAGTCAGCTAAGGGTAACTGGGGTACCTTTGGAAAAATGGGCATCCTTTGAAGACAGCTATCAATCAAAGTTTGCTGCTGGGACCTCAAACTAGAAAAGGAAAGGAGAGGTCTACAGACACAGGAAGTTGGGCTATTTCTACTGGCAAAGGTTACTCACAGTGACTTCAGTGTTGAAAGTCTCAGCTTCATTATTTCCTAGTTTCAGGATTCTGCTTATTCCTAACATTCACCTTCTTCTCTCAAGAGACACTGAAAAGCTATAGATCAGCTTACATAGCAATTATTCAGCCTACACAATTAAATTTCATGTTTTAGTTTCTTGAGACTGTAGCTATAAGAAAGAAGAAATTCTTTGTGATACTAGAGAAATTCTGTGCTCCTGTGTTTTGATAAATTTAGGTTTGATTAACTTAGGGCAAAAATCTAAGTTTTGTAAGTTCTCCGTTCCACTCAGTTTTAACAGTTTCATCTCACAGATACATGTCCATCATTACTGACATAATGGTCAAATGTCACAGCCACTTGAGCTCCAGGGCACTTACTTCAGAAGGCACTTCATTACAATCAACCATATGTTTGATGTGGATTAATTTAATGGATTATGGTGCTATTGCCATTCCATGGATTACAAGTATCGCATTATCTTATACAATCTGTAGACTAACCTAGTGAAGACTTAGTTACCATGCCAGCAGGGAAAGAAAACGATGGAGATCAATCATATAGTATGCAAGTCCATTATATGAAGAAAGCAATATGCATGAATCAAAAATCAATATGTAGTACTTGCTCTGTAGCCAGAATAAATGCATTTGAAGACTAGAAATAAATGTCCTAGAAATAAAATGGTGGACGTGGAAGCATCTCCTTTTCCTTTCAGAGCTATCATTCCATTTATAAAATTTTGTTTCCCGTTTCTAGAACATACACTCTGTTGACTTGCAGGCTTTCTTTTGTTCTCACAGAAGAAAGACAACACTAAGCAACATAATCATTTCATTGAATTGGAAGTTGAGACTGTCACTTTGCAGAGTCAACACAATTTAATACAGTCATGACACTGAATCTGTGGGCAGAGTTGTCTGGGATGATTGATCCACATTCTGATACACAAAGAGGACAGGAACCTGGGGAATTCTCTAAGAAACCACTTAGTGTTCCCTTATTCTTATAGTAAAAGTTAATTAAAAACTATCACAATGACAACAAAAGGCATAACTACTAAGGAGTTTATACCCTTCAGGAGTGAAACTATAGTTTATCCTGTGAAGAAAAGAATGCTGGTTATCAAAATACTGACTAAAGTGAAAGGAAACACGTGATGGTTAGTGAGAGATGATATAAATATCAACTATGACCTCAGGATCAGGTACAGAAATGGTAGAAGCATTGCATATATTTGTGGGTATTAAACAATCTCTTTCCCTTTCTCATTAACATTAGTAAACAATCTCTTTCCCTTTCTCATTAACATTAGTATTTTATGTTTGAAAAGATCAGTGTAAAATTTAGTTTTAGATAGTGAAATATTCAGATGGAACTCTAACTTCCAGAGGTGAATACAAATGATAAGATTTTGAATCTTCTCATTTTAGGAAGAGGTTTAATGCATCTTTGTTTATAAGAAAGAAGTTGCAGGCTGCAGGTATAGCTTAATGGTAGACTGGTAACCTAATGTGCATGAGGCCTTGAGTTTGAAAAAAATAATTTCCACTTCCTAGGTAGAAATAGAAAATTGTTTTGGTGCTCCATGGAAGTTCAAATGTGAGTGGATGTCAAGTAGTTGAAGATCAGAATGTGCAGGTTATTAAGTATGTGTTTTTCAGCTTCAAGTTCAACTTTCTATAGTTGGTTTTGTGATGTTGGAAATGAAACTCAGCAAACTTCAAAATGCTTGGTCATCTGAGGTTTGTTGGATTCTGCAAATAAGAGCTCTTGAAGTGATTGGAAGGCTGTGGGGAGAGAAAAAAAAAGAGTTGCCTTTTGTACCTGATCCTAATCCTGTCAATCTTGTTGCAGCAATCATTTTTCACCCAGGCTGTAGGAAGCAGCAGTTGAGCTCCTATTTGCAGTTTCTTCTGTACTCAAAAACCAAACTCACAATAACTAGGAGATACTTGCAATTGCCAGGAGGTGTCCCCTGCTTAGGGTCCAGACCCCAGTTCGGCAAGGCCACTCTTTTAAGACCCTCTTTCATTGACTTTCTCTGTTATACCTCCATGTCCTATGTGAGCATTTTCATTTCTCTAATAATTGGTTAACAAATCCTTCTATTAAATCATTCTTGCTGAATTAACAGGTGCCATTTCTTCCCCAACTGGACACTAAGTGGCCATAGTAAGGAGGTTTTATGATGAGTTGTTTTAAATTTTACTCCTGTCCATTGAAACTGAGCTGTAGAATTAATTTATGGGTTTCATGAATGAGACTAATGGTATCAATGTCACTATTTGAAGCAGCTTTACTGCTATTTGTTATTAAGCAACCTTTTGCACGTGTGTTGCTTTTGCTTTGGTTGTTTTTCAGGTGTGTGTGTGACCACAGGTCTACTGATCACTAGTCTATGAACCAAGGCCAGTTAGTTGCAGGATCACAGATGAGCACTTAAAATTCAAACTATCCGAGTTTGAACCATACTTCTCTACGTAACAATTCTGTAACTTTAGGGAAGTGATTTAGCCTATCTATACCTGTTTGTAAAATGAAAGCAATAAGTGTATCTAATCCTGGAGGTTGTATTAACTATTAGATGAAGTAAATTTATTTAAATTTTAAAAAAATTGAAAAATATACCCTGTCCTGAATAAGTGCTCTATACATCTTGCTGTTGTTACTGTTATTTGCCATCTGCATCTGTGAATCCGGGAACTCACACTATTTTACTGCTAACACATATCAAGTGAGAGTGTGTGTTTCTCACTCCAGTTTGAATGAGTTCATCTAACCTCTTAGCTGCAATCTGGCAAATCATCTTTCCTTGTTGAGACAAATCCATATGTGCTTAGGATAAGGTGTGCGCTGAGAGCCTTAATTAGTGTCAGCAGTTCATCCACTTTCATTCTGGGGGCGTGAACTCAACTATGTTGATTTCTTTTTGCATATGAAGCATCAGTAAATCAGCAGGTAAAGCATATGAAACACATAAAGTAATTCTGGCCTTTAAAAATATCACATTTGTATTTGCCACACAAAGCCCATAGCATGACCCTAGTCTACTGCTGTCAAATTACTTGTTGAAAACTAAATCTGGACTAACAGGTTCAGAGGAGAAGGCCAAAAGTGTGGTGTGGTATGTAAAATTTTCTAATGTCACCAGCAGGGCTTGTCCTCTGGAATGAATATCCCCCAGGATTATCCCAATGGTATAATGGTATCTCTGTTTGCTTCCCCACTCTGTAACCTATAAATCCATGCCTTCTTCTCGCTCCCAAAGCTTAGAAATCAATATGATCAGCTATATCTTTTCTTTCAGGAAAATCATACTGAAAATCTAATTTCTTTTGCCTCTCTTTAGTTTATTAACAAATTCTATGTGACACCTCTATGGACATTCTTACCACAAACTTTAGATTTTTGGAAGTGCAATTTCAAACAAATATTGTTTTCAACTTCCAGACTGACAAAAATTTTTACAAAGCCACAATTTTATAAAAGCCACAATTGTCAAGAATGTGGGAAAATTTGCTCTCTGGTACATTGCTGATAGGTATGTAGATCCATACCAGACTTTTAAAAGTTGTCTGGCAATAAAGATATTAAAATGTTCAGCTTTGAACTCCACATTTGTCCTCTTAAAAGGTTACCTCCCCACCCCCCAAAAGCACCAGTACTTAAACCAGTTGGAAGAACATTTGTTTTGGTACTTTTTGCTGTGCTGAAAAGTGGGAAATATAATTTCCAAAAAATAGTGAAGCCAGAATTGGACAGGTGGTTGGCATAGATAGGTAAATTGAGTCAGGTTGGATCAAGGAAGTCAATTTTTAGTGAATCCCAGGAAGTTGGAGACTGTCCCCTGAGCAATAGGAATGTTGATTCCTTCAGGGCCCTTCCTCTACCCTTATCAAGAACCTGCCCCTGCTCCAACCTGTAGCTAAGGTAACTGTTGATCCAAGACACAAAGAAAAGACCACCAACTCCAATTTAAATTAAAGCAAGCTTATATTGTATACACACAAAGAGAGCTGGCCAGGGCTGCCCCTCCCAAACACTGGGCTTGGGGTCAGCCCCGCTCTCAAGGAAGACAAGGTTTTTATAGTTCAAAGAATTACAAAAAATCTTGGGAACTTACAGCTAACAAGGTCAGACATGTGTAATTCAAAGCAAGTAGCAAACTAATCACCTACATGGCATTGCATTCCAAGGAAAAGGGGGGTGTAGTCAAACCCCATATCAAAAGTTTATGAGGCACCCTTAGTTTTAGAGAGAGAGAGTCGTTATCTGGTCAGGGAAAGCCAGGCCTGAGTGAGCTCAAGGCCTGGGCATGAATGCCAGACAATAAGCTCAAGCCAAATAAGAATCCTAGCATTTCATAGAAAACTGAAGTGGGCTTTTCATAACTTTTTTACAGGATGGCTCTCAGTCTTAAGATGAAATTAGGCTGGTTTATCAGTAACCTGTCCCAGGAACTGCCCCTCCCTATAGGGAGCTATAAAGTTGTTAATTAATGTGTCCTGGGCTGCACCATCCTGCCCTTCCCCCTTTAGCCCACCTGTTTCCCACCTTTTGGCCAGCCCACCAAGCAGTCCTGGGCCTGGTCACATACCCAGAAAGGAAACCGATAAGGGGAAGAGGACAGGAAAACAAAGGAAGCCTAGGACATATAAAAAGGGCAAAACACCTCACTTCTGGGGATACCAGAATACCAGCTATGGCCCCCTTCTCCCTCCCTGGAGAAGACTATTTTTTAAAATAAGCCCTGCTTTATATGCTTGCCTCGGCATGCTTCTCTAATGTTCAAACTTCAACGTGTGAGCAAGCAGAACTCAACGATAACTGGTGGCATCAATAGTATGCAAATAAAATAGAACATCTAGAGTTTGTAATGTTTTAAGGGTGTCTGAGAAGGATATGAAAGTGAAGAAAGTGAATTAGAAAGGAATATATGTAGCATGATGTAACACTGACGAAGAATAAGGAGGAACGAAGAGATGAATGCACTTTTTCCTACTTAGAAGTCTAGAAGTCTAGAAGCATAAGTCTAGAAGCAGAGAAGGAAATGACATATGTGTTTAGCACGGGACCCAGATGGGAAGGATTACATTCTTTATAATCTTTGTATTGTTAAGCCTTATTATGATAGTCATGCTTTTTTATTGAGAATCTTTAAATCCAACAAAACAAATAAAAAATGAAAAAAAGTATTATAACAGAAAAGAGAAATACAGTTAGGAACTCTATAAATGTGCCATCTAATTTGAAGATAACTAAAGTGGGGCTGGAACCCAGGGTTGTGGAATTCTGAAAAGTCATCCTGAATGTTTTACACATACTTTCTCTGGCCTTGTGAAATAATAGATTTCAAGGCAACAAGAGGAAGCAGTGGTTTTTAGCTGGGAGAGCATCCCCAGTCCCTTTAGAATTAAATTGCATGAGAAGGCACTGTGGGGTTCACCATACCCATTAGTAAAAATGTAAGCAGAACATATAGCCTTTTGTAACATTTAACGATGAGCCACTTCCAGTAGTATCCAAGAATATTGGAATAATGTAAAGGCATCATTTGGCACACATACAGAAAATCCTTGCCCAGCACTGCTGAGCTAAGAGGAAAAGGTGTTGTTTTCTGACCCTTCACTCCATTTTTTAGGACCAGCACTTCCTCTTGGGCAAGAAAAAGAATGTGAGTTTGCAAAGCAGCTCAGCAGGTGAGCCAAGAGCTCAGGTACATGCACTATGTCAACTGCATCTAAAGGCACATCCCTCAACCTTCTAGTGTGGTGGTTAAAAGGAATGATAACTCTGAAGTCTTGTTTATCTACTGGCTTGTTTTTTATGCAAATGCCTCCCCTCAGGGAAAGAGGAGCCCAAGCGGAATTCATAAGCAGTCCTAGACCGCTGATGAGAAAAGCAATAAGCCTCGGTGAAAAGTCCTGCATCCAACATATCCCCAGGGACCTCATCTTATGAGCATTACTATGCAATGTGAATTAAATCCACAACACAAAGCAGCTGCCTGGCGCCTTGGAGTTGATTACCATCATCCCTGGAGGCTGAGGCTTTCTGCATCATCAACCTGGCACCACGGGATAGACCTGTGGGAACCACGTGGCCTTATGGAGCTCAATGCCAGTGGAAGTTGGCGAGCCCTTTAGATGAAGGGTGAACATCAGAGCACCAGTGTATTCCCCGATTATGAAAGTTATGGCCTAAATTATGATTGCATTGATTTGTACCAGCCAGAAAATGCATGGAGGTGGAAAGACATGAAGAAGGGGAGATGCCATAAAAGTGATTTTAAAACGATGGTAACTAAATATCAAAGCACTAAATCAAGGTCAGCAATCACAGAACCAGAGACAGAAAGGTGCAGGGAGGATCATGCAACACTTTTGTGAAAGCTGCTGTTCTGTGCATGCAAAATGGAAAAAAAAAAAAAAAAAAAAAAAAAAAAAAAAAGAAACAAATTGCATCCATCAGGACCAAAAGCCCTCCAGCTCAAAGCTAAAGTGAAGAGATGGCATTTCATTTGCTCTATTCTTATCACCAAACCAATTCACTTCCGTTTAGATTTATCATTTCATAAGTCGATGTAGATATGGGATTAAAAGAGGTTTGCTAAAGAGGTCTGTTACATAAAAAATAAGTTTTCACAGTTTACTTTTCCAGGTATAACCCAGAAACAGTTCCTGTTATTAGTCAGGAAACAAAATAATTGAAAGAATTAGAAAGCATAAAAATATCAAACTCAGCTAAATATCTGGGGCACTTAATAACAATTTTTAAAAGTGTCTTTGCTTTTGTCTTTAGGGTGAAAATCTAAATGTCAACAAACGAGTGTTACTGTCAGGCACTGAATAATTAACTCTCAGCTCAATGTCATTTATCATTAGTACCTATAGCCTTGTGGAACTAGAGATAATTTTCATTAAGAACTTTCTCTTTCCCCAAATAACATGGCACATTGACATCTCCCTTTTCATGCTATTGTTTTGATTTGATTGTAAGCACCTCATCCCAACTGCCACAGGGAGAATGCCACTGTCTGTGCTTCTCTCCTTGTCCTTTCCTTTCCTCTTCTTTGCTTGTGTGAGGGCACAGATTCATCTTAAGCCACGTGAATGAATAATGGGAGAAATGAAAAGAGAAACAATTTCTTAAGTTTTAAACTGGTGCTTTTGCAGCCAGGTCCCAGTGAGTTCTGAGTCCCCTCCCTCCGTGCACCTGGAGACCTTCACTGATTGCTCCTGGGGTGACCAGATGTGTGATCAATATAAGCCCCCAAGGCCAAAGGAGCCATGTGGACACAGGCACACAATGCTGCAACAGGGAAAAAAACAAAAAACAAAAAAACAAAAAACACCCTGAAGCCCACTAGTAAACTTCACTTTGGGCAATGAAAAAAAAAAAAAAAGAAGAAGAAGAAGAAGAAAGAAAGAAAACTTATCCCAGAGCAGACTTATCTGGAACAGTGTTTGTTTGTCTTGCAACCCAGAGACAATAGGGAGGAAGCTGCTTCTAAGAGTGGCCAAAAGACAAGCTGGGGAGAGACTCCCTCTGTGTTCTCAGGATAGCAAGGCAAACAAAGCTTCTGACTTCCCCTCTCTGCTGCTTTTGCAACATGGTCAGTAGGACTTTCTATCTGTGAGTTCAAATAACACCTTCTCCTCAGGGGTGCAGGCCTGGCCCAGGCAGGTGTAATAACACTGAAGAGGCCCTTCAAGCTGGTTGCCTGCAGTGCAGAGATGCAAACAGAAAGGCTGATAGGCACAGGGCACAAAGCTCATTGCAGACACCAGCCTGAAAGCTGCATTTGCTTGTGAAGTTTTCTTTATCTCAGGGTCAAAACTCCTGGGGTAAAAATGGAAAAAGAAAAAAAAAAAAAGTTCAAACTGTTGCCTTTGTCTATATAAGGTGATCTCTACCTTTTCAAGTACAACAATTTCTTCCTAAAATTAAAAAAAAAAAAAAAATTGTGAATCTCCCTGTGGTGCTAGTTATAATTTATATTCCTTAATTGAGAGTATACATAGTGACCAAATATCTACATAAATTAAAAAAATATTTTGAAATTAATGTTTATGAAGCTAATCACAATTTTTGAGAAACTGTACAATGTGATAAACATTTGATTAAATGGTACAATGTTGATGTTAGATATTTATTCAGACTATAGAAAGTTTTCCTCAGGTTTGTTTTAATTAAAAGGAATAAATGAACATATATAGGAGGAAATTTTTAACTTCTCTTCATCATTCTTTCCTGCATTCCTTATCT
This sequence comes from Tamias sibiricus, assembly GCA_025594165.1. Taxonomy (NCBI): domain Eukaryota; kingdom Metazoa; phylum Chordata; class Mammalia; order Rodentia; family Sciuridae; genus Tamias; species Tamias sibiricus. The sequence goes on along the minus strand of CM046660.1, from coordinate 159,126,087 downwards.
TTTGTGCCAATCCCTGCTGTAGCAGGATAAAGGTCATCATGTTGGAGGTAAGGCGGGATTGGCAGGAGGAAATTTAGAATTGATACACAACTGTCAGATTCTCTGGTTCTAGGTATTATTTTAGTTTTTCATAATGGAAGTATTCTATTTGCCAAAGTAGGGCAAACACAAATTATCTACATGTAGACATTCCTCAGTTTCAATAACTAAATACCTGTCTTGTCATCTCTCATCGGACATTATTTGTATCTCATTATTAAGACAGATCCCAGTGTATATTCTGATAGGAAATACTTTTATATAGCATTTCTATTGTTGATACTATTTTGTTTATTGGATGTTCATACAAATACATGTCATTATTATATGCCTCACCAAATCAACAATTTCCTATGATGATCTAATACGTACTCTATATATGAATTCACCTAATTCTCTCAAAGGTGAAGTTTATATTTGTTAAACTCAGGATCCAAACAAAAGCTACATATCACATTTCATTGTCTCTTAGGTTTTTTTTTTTTTTTTTTTTTTTGCATCTCTCTAACAATTCTTCTTTCCAAGTCATATATTGTTGGAAAAAAAAATAGGTAATTTGACTTGGAGCATTAATCATATTTTGAATGTGGCTTATTGCTTCCTTGTGGTAACATTGACTTCCTCTTTTCCCAGTGACTTTTGTAAACTAGCAGTAGATAAAAGAATGAATAAAATGCATTTTGATTTCTTTGCAAGCACAGGTGTACTTCTATTTATATCACATCAGGAAGCATGTATAAGTAGTGGATCCATATTTTATACATATCAAGATTAAGTCTTAGATTTCAGAAAGTAATAAGAATGATGGAAAAACATGAACGAAAAAGAATGTATAGGTAGTGATGTTTTATCTGGAGATAAAGAGGGGATGTTAACAGAGGAAGTTAGAGTTCAATGAACTGGAGAGAACTGGTTGGAACTTGTCTCCTCTTCAGGCTGAAGTAATAACAGTTACAGTCATAAAAAGCCATGTTCAAATCTATTGAGATTCTAAGGGTAAAGGAGGTTTATACCATATTTTCCACACTGAATTCTAAGAAGGTATGTCATCCTAGAGAAAACTTCCATCAGAAGGCAAGAAACTTTCCAGGGCTCTGTAACCACTCTGCAGACCAGCCCAAAGTTCAGCCAATCAGGGTACAGAAACTGGCAAAGAGAATCTGAACACTGAAAGCAGTAGCTAGAGGTCTGTTAGAGCTGTCAGTCTGGGCCAAGCACTGGAAGACAAAGGCACAGAACTCTCAGGAGATGTTCACATGGAAGACTGGTAATAGCCTGGAACCACAACTCTCTAATATTACTCCTTGGCAGGAAGACAGTGCATATCTGCTCCCTCTGGGAAGAATCATATTTGCGAAGACACAAACTGATACCAATAAGCAGGCAATTTCCGGATTTTTCCAATAGGATAATTTTTAAAAATGAACTTTGACTAAATGAAACATATAAATGTAAAACTTTATGGACATAGGATAAAACCCCAGATATCCATTTATAATAATTATTCACTAATTACACATGTCCATTTACAATTAAATGTAGTAATTCTCCATTCTCACATTTCACAAAACTGTTCACACTCTTAATATGCACTGTGGCACAGTGATGGACTGTGATGACCCATCAATATTTTTCGAAGCATGTCAGCTTGTTTCCAAGTTGTTTGAAATGTAACATGTTTTGAATCTTGCACAACACTGCGTTACTGGAGATCATATTCCAAGCCCCTACTGCAAAACTTTAGAATTGTACTTTTATTCTGTTCTGCAGCTGGTATAAAATTCTGGTCTCCTTAATATAACCATTTATGTATCTTGCTTCTTGAATATATTTTAAAGCTTACTTATTATAACTACTAACTTACAATTATAAGGCAATAGCCCCAAGAAATTAACATAAATTTGTGTTAATTTGTCTTTTTTTTAAACTAGCTTTGTCAGGTGACCTCAATATGTATCCCAAATTGCTATTTTCAGGCTTATGTGTCTTCCCTAACATTAGCACTATGCTATTCAAGATGGGAATGGCGGCGGGGTGTGGGGGGGGCACTTTTCACAGTAGGAGAGAATTTGTGAGAGATGCAAAGTAGGTATAAGGCTCTTTTCCTAGTATAATTTCGGAGGGAAAAAAAATCTGCCTTGCAATTGGGCACATGTAAATGATGCCGTCTCCCTACCAGTCATGTATAAAAATAAAAACCCAGGAAATGGGAAAACAGAAAATAATAAATTCAAGTAATTTTTAAATTCAGAATAATTGAGAAAGAATCACTAATATTTCTTGGAAGTAACTAAATTAAAGATTTTGCTATTAGGCAGAATGGAGGCTCTAAACAGAATTAAGATACTATGGGAAAAATAAAATAAGTTACATTTTTCACAAATGAATATATGACTGTAAAGTCTAACTATCTATAGTGGGGTGATTATAATAAAAGCATTAATGAAATTTAATTTAGTATAGTGAAGATACACTGAGCTCTTAAATTCCAGATATTGGGCTTGGCACCAAATGCACAAGTGTAGTAGAATAAATTAAGCTCTTGTAAAACTCCCCCCTCATTAAGGTTTTCAGTATTCCAATCATATTCTCTCTTTCCTGACACCATCTTAATATCAGACCCTGATAGGGTATGTGTGCACTAGCAGATTTCAGGATTATTTTCAAAAGCCTCAGGGTCCACCCCTCTTTATTCCCACCCTCTGTTATTCATTAAAACCATTGCTGACTGGGTAGAGATAGTAATTGATTACATTAAAACTTTATCTTAATAAGTTAAATCATCAGCTCATTAACCACACTTATTGGAGATATTACTACAATGGCAGGTAATGAAATGGAGTACAATGGAGATGCTGTTAAAAAGTTAGGTAGTATATTAGTGAGGTCTTAGTCTGTTCTTTATTAATTCGAGTTAATAATACTTAAAGAATTGAGAGGACAGAGTAATGAATGGAAGCACTGAGCTCAATGCCTGCCTTCACAAGGTCCCAGTGGTGATGTGATGGTCTTGAAGATGCTGTCATACACAGCTGTTAGTGCTATTGCTCGGGTTGCAATTCTGTCATCTGCAGATGTTTTTATGAATCTGGGATCATGGATGCATTGTTCATGCTGCAATCTATTTTATTTCTCTTAGCATTCGGACCAGTTAATCAAATTACCTAATTTCGAATATTCTGGAGGATCCTGGGAAGATGGCCGACAGGAGGGAGGTGCTCTCTGGACACAGTTGCTAAAAGACGCAGAGTGGGAAGTTTGAACGCGTTACTAGCGATTCTATTACAACTGAAAGGGAGCTGAGACATTCGTGCACCTCTGCACAGTGAAATACAACATTCTCCGGACCACGACAAGCAGGGGCAGAGTCGGAGCAGTCCACAGTTCGAAGCAGCGCTGTCTGCGCTGCAGGTGCAACTGCCCGATACCATCTTGGCAAGGAGACATCCACCCAACGGCTTTGAAACCGATTGGCAAGGAGGGATAGAAAGAGGCCTAGAGGCGTGGGCGATGTCCACGTAGAGCTCTTTCGCACAGCTTGCCAAGCCGATCCCGCACGCTCTGGACTGACACAAGGGTCTGCGGAGCTGCTGATGAGTGGGAGGAGAGCATCCACCGCCATCTTTGAGAAGTACAGTGGCTGACCCAGACAAAGGAGAAAAGACAGAAAGGAAGAACAGCTACAGACATCCAGGGAGCCGCCAACGCTCTGAAAACGCAAACCTGGGTGAGGCTCGGGTAACCAGCAGGGGAGGATGTGTCTGAGGCCAGTGCAGCGGCCACAAGAAGCTACAACTGTGGGCGGGCATGGGGAAAGGGTGCCTTCTGGAGGGTCCCCTTCCTGGTGCCATTCATCTGCTGACACACAACCCCCCTGAGCCACTCTTCTACTGAGCCATTCTGCCACTGGCTTAAGGTGCAGCCATGACTCCACTAACAGGATTGCAGACTGTCTAGACGTGATCCGATACAATTGGCTTAAACTGGAAAGGAAAAAAGAGGGGGGCTTCCCAGGACCCGTTTTGTTTGAGACTTGGGGTTCGACTTTTTTTGTTGTTGGATTGCTTGTTTTATTGGTTTTCGGGGTTTTTTGTTTGTTTTTCTTTTTCTTTTTTTGGCTTTTATTTATTTATTTATTTTTTTTATTGATTGTCAGTGTGTTTGTTTGCTTCTGCTCCTTTTTTCTTTCCTTCTTTTCTTCCTTCTCACTTTTGCATCTTTTCTTCCTCCTTCATCTTTCATATTTACACCCTGCCAGTGCATACTAAGCAGAGGTAAAAATGAGTTACACGCAGAACTTGGGATTTCTAGAACCGGCGCAATTGAACTGGATAGCAAAGCGGTGTTCTATATAGCTTACTCTCTATTTTCTTGATTCTCTCTCTTACACCAATTTTTACTCTTTTATCATTTTTTTTCTTTTCCATCTTACTTTATATATAAATTGGTCTTTCCACCTAATTGTCTACTCCATTCTCTTTCTTCTCTCGTCTATTGATCCTAAACCACTTCCACTAAACCACTTCAATAGAACTCTCTTTTCATACTTTCCAAGAAAGAACAATTCAAGACACTTCCTTCTTCCTAAACATAACACCTCTGTATCCAATACTTGAAGCTATAAAACCCTATCAGAAGCGTACAGAGTAAATTGGAAATAATACATGGGTTGACCAAATCTGTACATTGTGATCAAACGTGGATTTTCTGAATAGAAAGTGTTAGGTTTTAAAGTGTAAAGGAATTATAAGGTGATCTGATAGCATTGTACTACAGGAACAACATAAGGCTTTAAGGTAAAATTGAAATAGTCAAGGTCCCACAGTGCAGGAAGAAAAGACACACAAGCAACATGAAAAAACAAGGGAAGAAAGTGACACAAACAAATCAAGATACCTCATCAGTAGATTCCATGGCAAACACAGTTGGTCAAATGCAGAGATGGAATTTAGAAATTACATATTCCAAATGTTTATAGAACTTAAGAATGAACTAAAAAATGAGATGAGGGAGCAAGTACAGGAGGCAAAAGATCATTTTGACAAAGAACTCCAAAAACAAATACAGGAAGTAAAAGATTACTTCAATAGGGAAATAGAGGCTCTAAAGAGAAACCAAACAGAAATTCCAGAAATGAAAGAAGCAATAAACCAAAATAAAAGTTCAATTGAAAGCATCTCCAACAGAATAGACCACTTGGAAGAAAGAACCTCAGACAATGAAGACAAAATATATGTCCTAGAGAAGAATTTAGACTATACAGCAAAACTCGTTGGAAATCAAGAACATAACATCCAAGAATTATGGGACAGCATAAAAAGACCAAACTTAAGAGTGATTGGCGTAGAGGAAGGGGCAGAGTTTCAAGCCAAAGGAATGAGTAATTTATTTAACAAAATAATTACAGAAAATTTTCCAAACTTGAGGAATGAATGGGAAAACCAAGTTCAAGAGGCATACCGAACACCAAACAAACAAAATCTCAACAGATCAACACCAAGACACATTATAATGAAGATGCCTAATATACTGAGCAAGGAGAGAATACTAAAAGCCACAAGAGAAAGGAAGCAGATTACATATAGGGGGAAACCAATCAGACTATGTCCAGATTTTTCAACCCAGACCTTAAAAGCAAGAAGATCCTGGAATAGCATATTTCAAGCTCTGAAAGAAAAGGGATGTCAACCAAGAATCTTATATCCAGCAAAATTGAGCTTTAGATTCAAAGATGAAATAAAAACCTTCCACGACAAGCAAGTTAAAAGATTTCACAACTCGAAAGCCAGCACTTCAGAGCATCCTGGGCAACATTTTTCATGAAGAAGAAGAGAAAGATGATAACGAAAATCAACAAAGGAAGATATTAAACTAAAGGAAATACCAACCAGAAGAGAAACCAAATCAAGCTAAAGACCATAATTCAAATAAAAATGGATGGGAATAAAAATCACATCTCAATAATAACCCTGAATGTTAATGGCCTAAACTTGCCAATCAAAAGACACAGATTATCAGAATGGATTAAAAGAAACGACCCAACAATTTGCTGTATCCAAGAAACACACCTCATAGAAAAAGACACCAACAGACTGAAAATGAAAGGCTGGGAAAAGTCTTACCACTCACATGGCCGGCGGAAACAATCAGGGGTTTCCATTCTCATATCAAATAAGGTAGACTTCAAACCAAAACTAATCAAGAGGGACAAAGATGGATATTTCTTACTACTTAAGGGAACCATTCATCAACAGGATATATGCCCCAAATAATGGAGCACCTACATTCATCAAACAAACTCTTCTCAAGTTCAAGAGTAAAATAGACCACAACACAGTTATTCTAGGGGACTTCAACACACCTCTCTCACCAATGGATAGATCATCCAAACAAAAGCTAAACAAAGAAACTTTAAGCCTCCTCAAAACAATTAACAATTTAGACCTAACGGACATATATAGAATATTTCATCCCTCAGTAAACGAATACGCATTTTTCTCAGCAGCACATGGCTCCTTCTCCAAAATAGACCATATATTATGTCATAAGGAAACTCTCAGCAAATATAAAAAAATAGAGATACTACCCTGCATTCTATCAGACCATAAAGGGATGAAATTGGAAATCAATGACAAAACAAGGATTAAGAAAAACTACTTCAACAACTGGAAGCTAAACAACATGCTACTGAATGAACAAGGGGTTGAAGAAGACATCAAAGAGGAGATCAAAAAATTCCTAGAGGTAAATGGGAACACAGATACAATGTATAGAAATCTCTGGGACACTATGAAGGCAGTAGTAAGAGGAAAATTCATTGCACTGAGTTCATTCCTTAAGAGGAAAAAAACCCAACAAATAAATGACTTAACATCACACCTCAAAGCACTAGAAAAAGAAGAACAGACCGACACCAAGAGCAGTAGAAGACAGGAAATAATTAAAATCAGAGCAGAAATTAATGAAATTGAGACTAATGAAACCATTCAAAGAATTGACAAAACTAAAAGTTGGTTCTTTGAAAAAATAAACAAAATTGACAGACCCTTAGCAATGCTAACAAAAAGAAGAAGAGAAAAAACTCAAATTACTAACATTCGTGATGAAAAAGGGAATATCACAATAAACACCTCAGATATACAGAAGATAATTAGAAATTACTTTGAAAACTTGTATTCTAATAAAACAGAAAATATTGAAAACATTGACAGATTTCTTGAGTCGTATGATTTGCCTAAACTGGAAATGGAGGTATACACAACTTAAACAGACCGATTACAAGCGAAGAACTAGAAGATGCCATCAAAAAGCTACCAACAAGGAAAAGTCCAGGACCTGATGGGTTTACAGCCGAGTTCTATAAGACTTTCAAAGAAGAACTAATACCAATGCTCTTCAAACTATTTCAAGAAATAGAAAAAGAGGGAGCTCTTCCAGACTCTTTCTATGAGGCCAATATCACATTAATTCCAAAGCCAGGCAAAGACACATCCAAAAAAGAAAACTTCAGGCCCATATCTTTAATGAACACAGATGCAAAAATCCTCAACAAAATCCTGGCAAATCAGATACAAAAACATATAAAAAAGATAGTGCACCACGATCAAGTGGGGTTAATCCCAGGGATGCAAGGCTGGTTCAACATTTGGAAATCAATAAACATAATACATCACATCAATAGACTTAAAGACAAAAATCATATGATCATCTCAATAGACACAGAAAAAGCATTTGACAACACCCCTTTATGTTCAAAACACTGGAAAAACTAGGAATATCAGGAACATATCTTAACATTATAAAAGCTATTTATGCAAGGCCCTGAGCTAACATTATCTTAAATGGAGAAAAATTGAAAGCATTCCCTCTAAAAACTGGAACAAGACAGGGATGCCCCCTTTCACCACTGCTATTTAACATAGTACTGGAAACTCTGGCCAGAGCAATTAGACAGACGAAAGAAATTAAAGTGATCAATCCTGAGCAAGAAAAGTGAAGCAGGGGGCATCACCATATCGGACCTTAAATTATACTATAGAGCAATAGTAACAAAAAAAGCATGGTATTGGCACCAAAACAGACTGGTGGACCAATGGTACAGAATTGAGGACACAAAGACTAATACATATAATTTCAGCTATCTTATATTAGACAAAGGCGCCAAAAATGTACAGTGGAGAAAGATAGCCTCTTCAACAAATGGTGCTAGGAAAACTGGAAATCCATATGCAACAAATTGAAATTAAACCCTTATCTCTCACCATGCACAAAACTCAATTTAATGTGGATCAAGGACCTAGGAATTAGACCAGAGACAATACGCCTAGTAGAAGAAAAAGTAAGCTCCAATTTTCAACATGTCGGATTAGGCCCCACGTTCCTTAATAAGAATCCTGTAGCGTAAGAATTACTACCAAGAATTAATGAATGGGATACATTTAAACTAAAAAGCTTCTTCTCAGCAAAAGAAACAATCAGTGAGGTGAATAGAGAGCCAACTAATTGGGAAAAAATATTTAATACGTGCACATCAGATAGAGCACTAATTTCTAGAATATATAAAGAACTCAAAAAACTTTACACCAAAAAAAACAAATAACCCAATCAATAAATGGGCTAAGGAATTGAGAAGACACCTCTCAGAAGAAGATACACGATTAATCAACAAATACATTAAAAAATGTTCAACATCGCTGCAATTAGAGAAATGCAAATCAAAACTACTTTAAGATTTCACTTCACTCCAGTCAGAATGGCAGCTATCAAGAACACAAACAACAATAAATGTTGGAGAGGATGTGGGGAAATAGGCACACTCATACATTGCTGGTGGGACTGCAAAATGGTGCAACCGTTGTGGAAAGCCGTATGGAGATTTCTTGGAAAACTGGGAATGGAACCACCCTATGACCTAGCCATCCCACTCCTGGGTCTATTCCCAAAGGACTTAAAAACAGCATATTACAGTGACACAACTATCTCAATGTTTGTAGCTGTGCAATTCACGATAGCTAGGTTTTGGAACCAACCTAGATGTCCCTCAGTAAATGAGTGGATTAAGAAAATGTGGTATATATGCACAATGGAATTTTACTCAGCAATAAAAGAAAATAAATTAATGGCATTTGCAGGTAAATGGATGAAGTTGGAAGACATAATGCTAAGTGAAGTTAGTCAGTCTCAAAAATCCAAATATCAAATGTTTTCTCTGATATAAGGAAGCTAGTTCATAGTATTGTTGGATGGGGGTTACATAGGAGGACTAGAGGAACACTAGAATGGTCAAAGGGAAGGGAGGGTGAGGGGAGGGAGCAAGGGGGGAGGGAGGGGGAGAAAAGAAAAAAAAAAAAGAAAAGGTGGTTGAATGAGACAGATATCATTTTCCTAAATGCATGATTGAAGACCTGAATTGTACGAATATACTTTGTATACAAACAGTTGTATGTAAAAAGATGCTAAATACATGCACTATGAGTTGTACATATTAAAAATTATAAAATTAAAATTTAAAAAAAATTACCTAATTTCAGTTTTCCATATCAACTAGTATCATTGTACCAAATCCGTTATTGCTTAGAATAACATTCTGAAACTTAATAAATGCATTTCATCTGTGGTCCAAGGCAGTGCATTTATTCCTGGAATGTAAGCTCAAGTTTTTGATTCTTGAGCATATGTGGAATTGGGAATAAATTAAGAAGACTAGATAAAAATGTATCTAACTTCAGCTTCTGATAATTCTAATATTTTTTAAGGAGCAACAATTACCTTAAAATTATAATCACGTAAAGGTTTGTAATAGAGAAAACAGTGGATTTTAGTCAAGTTCAACAAACTTGTCTTGAGTGCCAGAAACTGCTCTGGGTACTGAGTATAAATATATAGAGAAGAAAGGAAGTCTTTTATAGGTAAGTAAAAAACTGCTTAAGACCTTCTCCTAGGAACAATGCTTTTTCAATGATAAATGATTTTGCCGTCTTCCACCTGAGGTTATACCTACAACCCCTGCCCTCCCTCAAGCCCACAGGTATAATAAATACATTCTTCCTTCAGAACTTATTTCAGAACTCTAATTGTTCTGTTTTTCATGGCCCAACCCTTCTGTTTTAGCCATCCTGAATCAAGGATTAAATAGAAATCTATTAATAAAAATTGAATTTTAAATAATTAAATAGATAATGCATGAGATCAACCAGGTACATTCTATAGAGATAATACTGTTCTAAAAGATAATGCTACATGGTTATTTATATTTTGCAAGGATAATTTGTAAGATGTCATTTTAGAATTATGATAATTTTAGAGACATTGGAAGTAAAATAGCAAGAAAATTGGTAAAAGAATAAAACAGATGGAGGGCAACATATTCTAAAATACAGTCGTGTTTGGAAGGAATATGTTGCCGTCTGAAGCGCTTGGAGCAACGGAGCCGCGGGAAGAACTTCAGAAGCAAACTGGAGACAAACAGCTTTTTATTCTGATAACTTTTCTCTCTGGTTCTAACAACAACTAACACACGCCAAACACACCACTAAAATGGCGCTGACCCGATCAGCAATTTCGGCCAAGTCCTCGAGATCCTGCAACAAGTCTCGTGAGACTACGGGAGGAGACAATGCCCAAATCTCCACGGCTCATAGTCAACTGCAATTCAAGCCAATCCCCAAACAGGGCTCCTGCAGGAATAAGGAAAAAGAAGGAATGTTCTATTTTCCAAAAAATTGCCCCTGCTTCTTCTAAGTCTTCCTTTATCATTTAATCCACAAAGCATTGGTGTAGAGTAGACATTGTCAACTTTTAGAGACAATGAAGTTGAGACCCAGAAAATGTCACTTAACCAAAGCCACTTAAATAGTAAATGGAAGAGCCAGAGTTTTGAATAACATCCATCTGCTTCGTAGACATATTCTCTTTGTACTATTGAGCAATTATAGAAATTTCAGTATTTGACTGTTACATATTTTATTATAGTGAGCTATTTTAAAACTGCTTAATTGTTTTGAAAGTAGTGCTACCATGCATAATAGTCATTTGCAATTATCAGGCAAAGAGGCAAGTCCAAACCTGGTCTCACCAGAGAACTCTTTGAATTAACGTGAAATCATCCTTCTATCCTCAGACATTATGAATACCAAGAAGAACATTGTGTGTGATTGCATTTACACTTCTGAGAAGATGTCAAAAATGTAGAGAAAAGTAAAGCCCAGGGAAGAGATGAGTCCATCAATCAAGTGCAAATATACAAAAGCCTTTGACATAAAAGCTTACTATGTGCAAAGTACTAGGCCAGGCTCAGGATCTTTTCATCAGAATCTTCCATCCAGAAAAACAAAAAGATAATAGTGCTGCAAGTTAAGACTAGCAATTCAGAATTACAATATGAGAAGAAATTCTTGAAGTTTGAAAGAAAAAGTGATTGTAATAAGGTAAATATTATGTCAGAAATGGGGAAGTAAATTTATATTAGTACAATTTCAACACCATGAAGCATTTTAAATTGTGCTCTATATGTGTAATATGAATTGTAATGCATTCTGCTGTCATGTATAGCAAATTAGAATAAAAAAAATAAATAAATGTCCAGGAAAGTTTATGAGTGATAGAAAACTATCAAAAGAGATTACCTGTGTGGCAGGACACTTGACTCTGAAGTTAACAATGTGAAGGAAAGATTTCACTAATCTAATACTGCTTCCAACTACAGATAAAATCTAGACTCCATTTACAATGGCATTACCCTGATATGTTACTTCTACATTTTCACTTATTTGGTCAATCATTTATTGAACATTTACCTTGTGCTATTCATTCATGGATTCCACAGTTATAGATGAAGCATCTGTTTGAATTTATATATTAAGCCAACTGGGGCACAGACAGTTCCAGAACATTGTCCTATCATGGCATGTAGACACTTATCTACTAGCTACACTGGTCATTATTTACTGAAGATAATGAAAGGGGCTACAAAGAAGAATTAGGTGCTGAGAGAACGCACCTATGGGCCCTGATCCTTCCTTCCCGAGAAGTCAGGAATTCCTGAGAAAGTGAAGTTAAAATCCAAATGAACCAGGCAATGAGTTATGAATGGGAAGGACACAGAGCATTCCAACTGGCAATGACACATGTTGAAGTTGCCACATGAAGACCATTGTGAACAAAGCATGCGTGCAAAGAGGCAAAGGACAGTGGAATGTGAGTCTGAACATATCAGGATGCATCCCATAGGCCAAAGGAAGAAGTTTGGAATTCATGCTGTGAGCAGTAGGAAGCCATTGCACCAGCCCAACGTACACAGACACATAGGTGTTTATTCTCATATCCCTTGGTAATGAACGTGGGAGGAAGCCATAAAAAAAATGATTAACATGGATGAGGTACAATGAAACAGACATTCAATAGTTTATTTAATCATCATAGTAAAATAATTCCCCTTACACAGATGAAAAAACTGAGTTTCAGTAACTTCTCTGAGATCAGTTTCTATACAGTGGTAAGACTAAACTTCATGCCTTGGCCTCTTTCTCTGTGAGTCTTATTCTTGCACCCATTCCTTCTCATGAAGAATTTCTACCTTGTCTCCTCTCACTTTCTCCTCCTGTCAATCATTCTCTTTACCCACCCTCACAGTAGCCACATTCCTCATGAAAGAAAGGCACTCAGTCTACTTTGTTTATCTCGTTGCTCCAGGACTGAGACGATTTCCTGATACATGATACATGTTCAATAAGTATTATTGGATGAATTCCAACTTTCTTGACCATCTGATCTTCTCTGCTCCCCTGGGCACTATTTGACACTTCTGTGTTGATGATTCACAAGCACACATTTTTAGCTCTAGCCTCTAACTGGACGTGCACGTTGGTGTTCCTGGACATCTTTTAATGTCTTGCCAGTGCTTCAAATTTAACATATTCCTGTACTTGCTCCAACACCTTTTTCCAGCCTTTTCTAATTTATTAAAAAGTGAACCACCTTTTCCTCAGAAATTTAGTGTCCAAAAACTGTCATTTTCTTAGCCTTTTGATTCTCCACATACAAAGAACTCAGAAGTTAAATGGAGCCTCCCTACTGCTGGTATATGGAGTTTAACATAATATGAACACTTTTCTACCAACTCATAGAGTTAAATATCTCCCCTTTCTGTTTTAATTCCAGAGCATGCTTCCTCAGGTGTTTCTAACTCTGTTCTTTATTTTTCATACATCATCTTGATTTTATCCTCCACTGGTCCCACCACCACCCACCCCAAAATATCTGTTCACACCAACAATCTTATGAATAAAACTTTCTTGAGGACTTGAAAGTGTGACATAGGTGAGAATATGTGTCAGTCATCCTACCAATTGCTGCAGCAAATACCTGAAAGCATCAATTCATAAAGAGAAATCATTCATTTGGGCTCATATTTTTGGAAGTTCCAGTCCAAAACTGTGGCCCTGATGCTTTGGGCCTGTACTGCAGTAGGACATCATGGTGGTAGCATTTCCTTGGAACACACTTCTTGCCTTCTGGCCAGGAAGCAAAAGAGAAGGAATAGGGGATTGGACCCAACATTCTCCCCAAACGCACACCTCCAGTGACCTACAGACCTCCCACCAGAAACAACCTTTTAAAACCTTCTACCACTTTCCAAAAGTGCCACACTGAGGACTGAGGCTTTACCACATGGACCTTCGAGCAGATCATATCCAGCACCAAACAGCATTCATCCAGCACCTGTTGGCATTGTCCTTTCCAGACCCACGTGCTGTGCTTGATGACTTTTCCTCCATAATGAACATCCATACCCCACACAGACTTCTCCTAATGCTGCTTCTTATTGAGTAGTCTCAGCAGACCTTCTCTGGATTCCTGGAATCCCAATTAATGATTTTTCTATTTTGTTACAACTACTTGGTCACCATTTCCTGCTTATTCCTTCTTTATATTAATTTCACATTTCCATTTATGCCGTTACTAATGCTGTCCCACTATTGGCCCTCAGAGAATCTCTTTCGGAATCCTTTCATGCTTTTAAACTCAGCCCTCAGATTCTGTGCCATTCCTAAAGTAAGTCTGCTTACACCATCTGCAAATCCAAACTCATTAGCATAATATTTGAGCCCTGACACAGACTGACATCATCTAATATTTCACATCTTGAGTCTACATTTCTACCATTGACATAGCAAGCAAAATATTGGTCATTCAAACCCATAGCCATGTTTCTCAAAATTCACTCTTTCTTATACTTTTCTCTCTTTCAAAGATGCACTCCTTTCTTCAATTCATAACCACTTATTGACAGGTTTTGAAAATGCTTTTCACTTTTTCATTATAATTATGCTAAATCTATCCTACCTCAGTTCACATTTTTTTTAATCATCTGTACTTTGTAACATCTCTATTATCCTACTCTTAACAACTCCCTGAAAGTACAATTTACACTTTGCATTTCTTTACACTATATTTTAAGATCTGCAAAGTCAGGAAGGGTATTTTACTGCTTTTTAAAAAATCCCTATGGTCCTTAACATACACTATGAATTCAATTACTTTCAATATGATTTGAAAAAAATATACAGGAGATAATTCCTGAGTTCTAAAAGCAGTTGTAGAAATCATTCCAGCTCAACAACTTACTTTTAAAAGCAGAATTGTTCTCAGCGCAATCAACTTCAAAGGTTAATTTGATGTGAATTTTGTTGTCATCTCTCTCTCCACATCTGAGCAAGACACTCAGTAGGGGAGAGTTTGTCAGGGCAGAAGGGCTTGCAAAGCTTCAGTGGAAATGTCATATAGACCTCTCACTGGTTGTAGAATTCTACCTGAATGGCTAATCTGTAGCTCAACCAATAATCTGCAAATATGAAGACAGCTGCTGGCAAAATTATAATTCACCACACAAAAATATAAATAGAAACACCCCTGGAACAAGTGAGCCACTTGCATTTGTTTCCAGTGGTGGACAGCTATACTTCTACTTGACAGAATCATGTTCATTGTATCCAATTTACTCCTGGTTCCCCATTGATAAGCATACTGTGTGTATCATATGTTCCCTGCTCATCAAATCACATTTAAATTTTCAATTTTCTCTAAAACCTCATTTATAGCCCAAACTTACAACTAACTGGATATATTTTGCTCATCTTGCCCTGACCCCTGTGGCTTTCTGATTTCATATTCAGTGTGGGTTAGGTGGATGATGAGCATATTTCAGAGGCTTGTCTTTGAGATTTTTTAAATTTTCCTTACTCTGAATATAGATATCTACTGCACAGGAGTGAATGGTTTGGGTTGTCTAAACACTTTATTTTTTGCCCCATTTTGCCTTCTACTAGAGTATTTCCCTCGACACTAAAATTTTTAATATATTTTGGACCACTTATTTACCCTTGATTTCTGAAAGTCCTGGGTTTCCTTAATTTTGGACTGGGTGTTCTCAAGGTAGAGAGAATACACATAAATTTGCAAAGTGACATTGTATCCATTTGGATTATTACTAACTTACTTTTATAACTTTTTCATATTAAAATTGAATACTAAATTAGCTTATCTTATATGAATATGATCATTCAAATCTTATGCGCATTTTACTTTATACATTGAGGTCCTATCTGAAAATCTGAAATTCAAAATTCTTTCAAAAGTCAAAGCTTTTTGAGTACTGATAATGCCACAAGTTTAATGGTTGAACATATAAAACTTTGTTAATGACACAAAATTATTTAAAATATTGTATTAAATTACCTTCAGGCTATGTGTATGAAGTGTATCTAAAATAAAAATAATTTTTGTGTTAGGATTTGAGTCTCATCCATGGAATAATATCTCATTACATACATGAAAATTTCCAAAATCTGAAAAATATGTGAAATCTGAAACTTCTAGTCCCAAGTATTTTGGATAAGGAACACTCAACCTGTACCACATTTACTCTGGTAATTTATCTGTCTTTTACTCTGAGGGATATAATTGGTTGACTGCAGGGGGGTGCCTGAGAATTTGGGTTCTGCTATCTCTTCAGCCATCTGCATTAACAGATGTGATTCTCATTCTGATATATTAGAGGAAAACAACACTCCAGAATAGCATATTAAACAACAGCAAAAATAAAGTTTACACTTTCTTCCTCAAGGTACTTGAAGCTAAAGCAAAAGACAGCTTTAAGACAGGCAATTCATTCTATGAGTAATGGGTACAGGATCAGAGCAGAGGAAGAATATTTGCAAGGTACTAAAATTGGTATTATATGCAGTATATCATTCCTTTCAAGTTCCCTATTTGAAATATAAGTGGTAAAAGAAGCATCAGGCTTTCAAGTTTAAACTCATTGGCAATATCTTTTCATAGGGCTCTATACACATTATGGACCTGAGTTTTCTTTGACCCCATGTCAAAAGAGTACTTCAGCAAAAACAGAATAGGATAGTACCTGAATGATTTAAAGGGTGAGGAATTACTGTTTCTCTAATATTCCATAATTGAGAGGCATAATAGGTACCTGACTTTGAACTTCAGGAAGATTAGCCAAGTAAATGGTAGACTGTGGGAATAGAAATCTCCCTCTACTTTAGCTGTAATCCTTCAGAGAGAACTTTCTTCAATTCCTTCAACATTGAACATCCTCTGGTCTGTATACCAATGTGTAACTCATGAACACCTTCACCAGATTTACCTTGGAAATTTCTTAAACATGCACATTTCTAAATTCTGTACTATGTACACTGTAGAACAGTGTGTTCCCCAAAATTTGAGATCCTTCCATTGAAACTTAATACTAATCTTTTTCCTAACTCTTTTTTGGGGGTATGAGGGTTTACTGGGGATTGAATTTAGAGTCTCTCAACCACTGAGCCACATCCCCAGCCCTATTTTGTATTTTATTTAGAGACAGGGTCTGAGTTGCTTAGCACCTCATTTTTTATGAGGCTGGCTTTGAACTCACGATCCTCCTGCCTCAGCCTCCTGAACTGCTGGGATTATAGGCCTGCATCTCTGTGCCAACTTTTCCTAACCTTATAATATATGAATAAAGGTGTGCATCTGTTTCAAGCAATTGATCTGAATCTTCAAAGGGTTCCACCACTGCAACACTTGGCCCATTCCAGACTTTGAATGCCATATAGTCTTTCTTTTATCTGTTCTTACTCAAAGTTGTTTTAATTTTCATTCATTCTTCTGTCTCCAATAGTCATAAATCAGTTGATCTATACATTCTGCATAATAAGTATCCTTTTTTATACCAGAAGTTTCTTTATATGTTCTGGTTGAGGCCATAAAGTGTGGGGAAGAACAAGCCATCTTGGGGAAATCTCACATTGAGACCAGATTGTATGTTGAAATTTTCACTCCCATGCCTGGTGACAGGCACTCTAGAAGTGAAGGCTGGAGTTCATGGCATTGATCCATTGATCCCTGTTCACTTTATATATCTATGAGCATTTGAAAGTATCATACCCTCCAAGTCTCTCAACACTGAAGTTGAAAGGAAAAACCATAAAAAAGAATGTATGAAATAAACCAAGAACATTTTAGATATTTATATTTCAGATTGCTCAATGGAAGACATTTCTATAGGATCATGATTTTAAAAAAAACATAATATGATAGACATATTTCTTTCTATTGTTAGTACACTGAACATCCAAATAATTATCACAGAAGTCAAGACATGTTCATCTCACATCTGGGGGTCTTGCTGAAAAACATTAAATTAGCTGCCAGAAAAGATAGAAAGTAAAATAAAATCCAAAAGATACCCCAGGATTTTACTGAGAGATAGCTTCAGTTTCTAGAGTGGAACAATGGGGGCATAGACATGATGGACTTCAGATGTGAGCTATTTCAAACCAAGCAGAGTTTTACAAAAAGCCTTTTCTTCAAGGAGAGGTACCTGTTGGCAGCCCCAGGGTGGGAAAAGAACAGCTAGAGTCCTGGGAGGCTTTGAAGAAGGAAAGAATCATTGAGGGGCAACACTGAGCTTTGGTGATAAAAAGTATGGAATAAGCCCAAAGTGATTTTCCAGCCATTCTATCAACAAATCATAAGTCCTCCAAATGCTGCCAGCAAATGGAGAGCTTAAGAGCAGCTGAAAATGGAACCCTTAGTGTACCAAGGAACACAAGTGATCTGTGCTTGCCATCCTAACAAATAGAGAATGACATCTCTGAAGACCTTAAATAATCGACCTATGATGTAAGCAGTGCTGTTTCTGGGGAGCAGACACAGAAAGGACCATGAGGAAGACTCCAGGGTGAAAGAGCTTTACTGGAGGTTATGATCAATAACCAGGGTGAATAAATTCATCAAAACTCATTGAAGTGTACACTTAAGATCTGTGCATTTTACCATATGTAATTATATTAAGAGTTTTGAAAATCCTGTTAGTTTTGTGAAATGTTGATAGCTTGCTTTTAATTTTTAAAAGGAATAAGGATGGTAAAAAAGATCCCAAGTGATCTTGAAGAATAAATAGATTTGGAAACTTACTCTACTGGAAATATTTTTTATAAAGATATAATAAGTAAAAGGCATTGTTTCGGGCAAAAAAAAAAAAAAAAAAAATACACACTGAAATGAAATAGTCCAGAAGAACCTCACATACATATATATAAAATCTATGATTAACTGGTGCTGTAAGAGTAGAGAAGAAGAGCTCAAAAATAATAATAATTAACTGGTTATCCATGTGGAAAAGGAATAAATCTTAAATATCACTTTACATCAATCGCAAATAACATCCTGCATGATTACAAAATAAAAATGTGAAAATTAAAAGATAATATTAAAAATATTTGGCAAACATTTGTCTCTCAGAAGAGAAAAAGGTACAAAATTAAAGAACTGAAAAAATCCAAATAAAATGAAGACAAACTACAAAATAAATAAAGAGCAAAATGAAGAAAAGATAAAACTGCCAAAATTAATAAATTAAAAAAACACACTAGGGAAGACCAAGTCTAAAAGTAGATTGTTTAAATTTAAACTTTGAGCCATAACGAATAAAAATATAGATGAGAGACAAAGAGCCATCTCTCAAAGAATATTAGAAATGGAAAAAATGCTACAAATATGGAAGAGATTAAAAAATAATTGAGATTTATTGTAAATAACATCATACCAACAAATGCAAGCTTCTTATATGAAATCAACTAATTATTAGGAAAAAATGAATTATCAACTAGAATACAAAGGTCTAGAGAGGCTTCGTTTATAAATTCTATCACACAATGAAGAAACATTTGAATACTGTCTTACGAGCAAGGAATAGATAATTTATAAACTGAACAAAGTTCATTGTAAAAATAAAAAAAAATATTTAGAGATAAATGAGAATAGCAATATAAACTATCAAAATCTCTGGGTCACTGTGAAGGCAGTACCAAGAGGAAAGTTCATTGCACAGAACTCATTCATTAAAAGAATAGAAAGTCAACAAGCAAATTGCTTAACATTATATCTCAAAGCTCTAGAAAAAGAACAAACCAACACCAAAATCAGAGATGACAGGAAATAATTATAATCAGAGATTAAATCAATGAAATTGAAACAAAAGAAACGATTCAAAAAATTGACAAAACAAAGAGTTGAAAAAATAAATAAAATTGTTAAACCCTTAGTCATGCTAATGAAGAGAGAGAAAAATTCAAATTATTAAAATTTGTCATGAAAAAAGAAATATCACAACAAACACTACTGAAAGGCAGATGATAATCAGAAAATTCTTTGAAATTTTATACTCCAATAAAATAGAAAATCTTGAAGACACTGACAAATTTCTAGAGACATATGACTTACCCAAACTAAATCAGGTGGACATACAGGATTTAAACAGATCAATTACAAACAATGAAATAGATTATACCATAAAAGCCTACCAATTAAGAAAAGCCCAGGACCAGACAGATTCTTAACTACAAGACCTTCAAAGAAAAATTAACACCAATACTCTTCAAATTATTCTATGAAATAGAAAAAGAGGAAACCCTTCCAAACTTATTCTATGAAGCTAGTATCACCATGATACCAAAACCATACAAAGAAACATCAAAGAAAGAAAACTTCAGACCAATATCCCTGATAAACATAAAAGCAACAATTCTCAATAAAATTCTGCAAATTGTTCACAAAAACATTTTTAAAAAGTGCACCATGATCAAGTGGGGTTCATCCCATGGATGCAAGGTTGGTCCAACATACAGAAATCAATAAACATAATTCACATCAATGGACTTAAAGACAAGAATCATACGATCATTTCAATAGATTCAGAAAAAGCATTTGACAAAATACAGCCCCACTTCATGCTCAAAACACCAGCAAAACTAGGGATAGTAGGAACATACCTCAACATTATAAAAGCTATATTTGCTAAACCCAAGGCCAACATCATTCTAAATGGAAAAAAATTGAAAGCATTCATTGTAAGAACTGGAAGAAGACAGGGAGGCCCTCTTTTACCACTTTTATTCAACATTGTCCTTGAAACTTTAGCCACAGCAATTAGACAGAAGAAAGGATTAAAGGGATATGAATAGGAAAAGAAGAATTCAAATTATCACTATTTGCTGAAGAAATGATTCCATAATTAGGAGATTAGATTCCATAATTCCAAAAAATTAGATTCTATAATTTCAAAAAAATTCCACAAGGAAACTTCTAAAACTAATAAATGAATTCCTCAAGGGAACAGGATATAAAATCAACACCCATAAATCAAATGTGTTCCTTTATATCAGTGATAAATCCACTGAAAAAGAAATTAGAACATCTACCCCACTCACAATAACCTCAAAAAATAAAGTAAAATAAAATACTTGAGAAGCAATCTAACAAAAAAAGTGAAAGACTTCTGTAATGAAAACTACAGAACACTAAAAAAATGAAATTGAAGAAGACCTTAGAAGATAGAAAGATCTCCCATACTCTTGGATAGGCAGAACTAATATTTTCAAAATGGTCACCCTACCAAAAGCATTATACAGATTTGATGCAATTCCTATTAAAATCACAATGATATTCTTCATAAAAATAGAAAAGGCAATCATGAAATTCATTTGGAAAAATGAGAGACTTAGAATGGCCAAAACAATACTTAGCAAGAAAAGTGAAGCAGGAGACATTACAATACCAGAACTTAAATTATACTTACAGAACCATAGTAACAAAAACAAAATGGTATTATTGGCAACAAAACAGACATGTAAACCAATGGTACAGAATAGAAGACACAGAGACAAATCCACATAAAATAAAGTTATCTTATACTAGACAAAGGCACCAAAAACATTCATTGGAGAAAAGATAGCCTCTTCAACAAATGGTGCTGGGAAAACTGAAAATCCATATATACTAAAATGAAATTATACCCCTACCTCTCACCCTACACAAAATTTGACTCAAAGACTGAGACACTAGAACATAGAACCTGAGCCTACTAGAAGAAAAAGTAGGCCCAAATCTTCACCATGTTGGCTTAGAAACTGACTCCCTTAGCAAGACCCTTAAAGCGCAAGAAGGAAAATCAAGAATCAATAAATAGAATGGATTCAAACTAAAAAAAAAAAAAAAAAAAAAAAAGCTTCTTTTCTGCAAAGGAAACAACCAAGGATGTGAAGAGAGAGCCTACAGAATGGGAGAAAATCTTTACCACATGTACCTCAGATAGAGCATTAATCTCCAGGATATATAAAAAACTTAACACCAAAAAAACAAATAACCCAATCAATAAATGGGCTAAGGATCTGAACAGACACTTCACAGAAGAAATACAATGAATCAACAAATATATGAAAAACTGTTCAACAACTCTAGCAACTAAAGAAATGCAAATTGAAACTACACTGAGATTCTATCTCACTCCAGTCAGAATGGCAATTAGCAAGAATACAAGCAACAACAAATGTTGGTGAGGATGTAGGGAAAAAGGAACACTCAAACATTGCTGGTGGGGCTGAAAATTGGTTCAACCACTCTGGAAAGCAGTATGGAGATGCCTCAGAAATCTTGAAATGGAACCACCATTTGACCTAGTTATCCCACTCAAGGGACTTAAAATCAGCATACTACAGTAATGTAGCCACATCAAGGTTTATAGCAGCTCAATTCACAATAGCTAAGCTATGGAACCAATATAGGTGCCCGTCAACAGAAAAATGAATAAAGAAACTGTGGCATATATACATGATTGAATATTACTCAGCCTTAAAGAAGAAAAAAATTATGGCATTTGCTGGTAAATGGATGAAACTGGAGAATATAATGCTAAGCTTAAAAATAAGCCAGTCCCAAAGAACCAAAGGCTGAATGTTTTCTCTGATATGTGGATGCTAATTCACAAGAAGGGGGCATGTGAGTGTGGCTAGGGAAGAATAGAGGTACTTTGGATTAGACAGAGGGAAATGAAGGGAGGGGAGGGGCTGTAGAGGTGGGAAGGACAGTGGAATGAATCAGACATTATTATGCTATGTTCATATATAATTACACGACTGGTATAGTTCTACATTGGGTACAATCAGAAAAATGAGAAGTCACACTCCATTTATATATGGTATGTCAAAATGCATTCTACATTCATGTATAACTAATTAGAACATATTTTTAAAAAAAGTGCCAGTGATGGTGGTGCATGCCTGTAATCCCAGCAACTCCAGAGGTTGAGGCAGGAGGGTTGCAAGTTTTAGGCCAGCTTAGCAACTTAGTGAAACCCCATGCAACTTAGCAAGACCCTGTTCTCATAACTAAAAAAAAAAAAGCACCCCTGGGTTCAATTCCCAGTACTGAAAAAAGTGCATTTAATTTACCTAACCTAATAAATATCATAGCTCAGCTGTACAGAAGACTTAGATTAGACCATGACCAGGCAAAATCATCCAATGAAAAGCCTTTTTTGTGACAAAAAAGTCATAAGAGTTGTAATAGTCCTGAAATAATTTTATAAGTCAAATTTATCTTAGATAAGGAATCAAAGACATTTTTAAGAATTGAGTACTACTGGCCAGGTTCATTCCTGAAAATAGACACAAAAATTTCAAACAAGACATTAGCAAATAAAATGAAGAGGTATTTCTATGATATTAAAAATATTCAAAAGATATCTAAGTTGATTTAGTCCACGAATATAAATTTGGTTTTAATATTAGAAAGTATGTGAGTAATTTTTAATATTCACATATTAAAAGATGACATCATATAGTCCGCTAAATAGATGCAGAAAGAAAATAAAAATAGAAGGTAGCTACTTCCCTAAATTACCCAGAGAGAAATTGCTAGGGCTTTTCAGTACACTTGGTTGTCCCAGCACAGAGCCAGGGGGGCACTGGGGTCTCCACTGCAACTAGATGTGACCACAAGGCAGAATATATATATATCAATATCACAGTGAGGTATCTCCTCAAACTTGTCAGAATAGGTATTATCAAAGCCATGGAGAACAATTAAGTGTCAGGGAGTTTGTGGAGAAATTGTAATTCTCATAAAAGGGGAGGGACTGCAAAATGACACAGCTGCTATTAAAAACAGCATGGAGATTCTTCAAAAAATTAAAAATGGAACTGTCATATGTTCCAGCCATCTCACTTCTGGGTATTTATTCAAAAGAGTTGCAATCAGAGTCTCAAAGAGATGTTAGCACTTTCACAAGGTTCATTGGGGCATTATTCACAACAGCCAAGAGGTGGAAGTGATTTCAGAGTCTGACAACACATAAATGGATAAAGAAAAAAACTCATAGATAAACTCATAGTTAACAAAATTTTCCAAATACAATATCAATATAGAAAAGTCTAATTTGTATACACTAACAATAAATTCTTGAAAATTTAATTATAATAGCAACAAAATATGAGAACTGGAATAAATACAAGGAAAACAGAAATATCTCAAAAAGTACAAAAACTCATATAAAGATATTTCAAGCTGGGCGTGGTGGCACATGGCTGTAATTCCAGTGACTCAGGAGGCTGAGGCAGGAGGATCACAGGTTTGAAGCCAGCCTCACCAACTTAGCAAGTCCCTAAGCAACTAAGTAAGACCCTGTCTCAAAATAAAAATAAAAAAGGGCTGGGGATGTGGCTCAGTTTTTTGAAGCACCCTTGTGTTAAATCCCTTGTACACACATGAAAAAGGATATTTCAACAGCTCAATAATTTTAGTATTGAAAAAAATATCTACATCCCCCAGTTATCTATAAATTCAAAGCAATATTAATCTGGTTAGAGCAAAATTTGAAAAGCCACATTATAAAACCTAAATTTACGTGGAAGATAAAAGGGTCTAAATAGCTGACATTTCTGAAAAGAATAACCAGTCCTGGGTTATTTCTTAGAACTATTCACCTTAAAACTATTAGTTGATTAATTGTGGTAGTCATAGAGATAGGTAAAAGATCAATGAAAAAGAAGACCTAGAAACAGAACACATATGTAAATGGGGCCCCAAACTATAGATTAGGTAGAAATCTAATATTAAAATATGCTAATAGATCATTTACAACACACTCCCCAAAACACACAAACCCACAATATCCAAATATAAGAAAACTTAAAATTGAAAGGGAAAAAAACATGAAACCTAAAACTTTCAGAATAAAATCTAAAAGTTTTGCAGTATGTGCTCAGGAAGTACAAATCATAAAGGAAGAGTTTATTACCTTCAACTATGTAAAATAGGAGAAATTCTGTTTATTGAAAGACATCTAAACATGAATGTATAATGGAGCCACAACTGGGAAAACATATCAGGAATGCATCTGACTGGCAGAGGATGAGTGTTTGGCTTTATACAAATCCTATGAAGCAGTAAAATGTCAACCTAATTAAAAATGGCAGAAAATGTGAACAGAGAGTTTTACAGAAGAGAAAAGCTGAATAAAGATCAAATGTAAATGGGCTACTTATTATTCATAAGGGAAATGTTGATTAAAAAACAGTGACTTTACCTTTATACAGTTGGGCCAAAAATAAATAAATAAATAAATAAATAAATAAACTCTGCCAAAGGACAAGGAAAAAAGGAAAGTCTCATCTACTTCTGTGAATAAATATGTGCAAATGACTTAAAATATTATTACTTAAGCTGAATATACACTATACCACATCCAGACACATTCAATGCTCATAAAAACATTGCTTATAATGGAACACACAGAAATTAAAAACCATATGATATTCATTACAGGCAGTTGAACAAGGAAATCATGATTATTCAGGCAGGGGAATGTCTGACCACTATAAAATGAATGACCTGCTGCTACGTATGTTCACATAGCTACTCTCAACAATGTCATGTTAAGTAAAAAGAGCAAAGGATCTAAGAAAGCACATAGTATGTTTCATTTATTTACCTTTCAAAAAGGCAGAACTATAAAATATGTAACTTGTAAATATGCATGTGGCAAACTATAACGAAAATAAAGGACATGATTAAAATTAAAATAAGGTTAGTAGTTTTCTCTGGGAGGCATGAAGAAGATTGTGGTAAGGAAAAGTAAATTCAGCATCAAAGATACTGAAAATATTCTAAAGCTAGATTTTGGGTTCATGAGTTCATATTATTAATATTCTTTAAATTATACCCATCCCCTTTATATGCTTTTTGTATGATGTCTTTTATTTAAAATGTTAATGCAATTAAAATTCCAAAGTGTCTAGAACAAAAACCATTACTCTATTCATATCATCAGGATTTTTCCCTCTTCATATAAATGGAAGTTTCAATCTTATGTATAAGTGGTACTAAATTACAAAGCTTTTAATAAAAAGTTTTTTTTTTTCTGAACTAGATTTTATTTTCTATTAACTTCTATTTGTTTGTTGATAATGACAAACAATAATGGCAGAAATATGCTTTAGACTCACATTAACATTCAGTGAAGCAGACTTCTTGAATTCTACCAAAAAATGCATTTTTAAACCTGTTTTTGGCAAATACTCTATAGAATATTGTTGAGTTTCTACATCATTTTCTTGAACTCTATAATTATTGTACAGCCAAATTTTTCCAGCCTGCTTAAAGTATTTTTGCAAACCCTTGCCTTTCACAGATACATTAAATAAGGGCAGTCTCTGAATGTGGCCCAGGAGGAAAGAATTACTGGCATTTGTATGATTCTTTTCAGGTTGTACAAATTTGAAATGTTACAGTAATTACCCCAGCACTGGATGCCAGAGCAGAAAAGGACCCACAGCTTATTGATTTATTTAATTTCTTTTATTCTCAGAGTCTCCTGCCTCACCTCCCGCTCCTTGATTTCTCCAGAAACAAGTATGCCCCATGCATTCCACTGAGCCTGTGTGCCTGCTACTCCCTTTCTGGGTCCCCTCCCTTTGTGTTTCATCTGACTTATTCTTACTTATTCTTTTCAACTTCCTTGGGTGTCACCTCCTCCAGAATGCCTTCCCCAGAACCCTAAGAATAGGCCACTGGTCTTCCAGGTGGGGGTCTCAACACCTGTAGGAGTACCCTCTGGGGATTTATTTAAAATGCAAATTTTGGGGCCTGATAGTTGGGCATTTATTGAATCAGGCACACTGGAGTTGGGCCCAACAGTCTGTTTTAGACAACTGTTTGGGTGATGAGTGATTGTGACACACTAAAATATAAGATTGGGCCATGTTCGTATGTAGTCCTGCCATGTTGAAACTCCACACTCTCTCTGTGTGAGATTCGGAGGCTCCAACCTGTCTTATTTACCTGTTTCTACATCATCTGGCTCATGGGAGACACCAAATGCTTACTAAACTATAGGAATTTAAATATTTTAAAAATGCACAGACCGCTTAGCATTTTAAGGCACAGGGACTCATCACCCTGATAGATCTCCTTCCTAGGCCCTCTCTTTCTGAGAAGTGATGAGTAATTTTAGGGAAAGTTTCTAATCTGAAATGGGAAAAAAAAAAATGTATTTGTGACCTTTGGTTCTAAAACCAGGCATGTCTAGACAGAGATGTGGCCAAAGAATGGCAATTCAGAATTCAAAAGGATTTGATTCCTTAAAGTCCTGGGTGGTGCCTGGTGGCATGTCCAGCCTACTCCTTTCTATTTCTTCTATCATTTCCAATGCCATGAGGATCTGGGGATCCCAGATCCACAGCTAGGAACCTCTGCACTGATAGCTGGAAGAGGGGATAAAAATCTGGAGATTGTCCAAGTCATGGTAGAAATTGATTGAAACTAGATAGATTGCTTAGGAAGGTGTAGAAACTATGATGAGGCAATGTGTCAAAGTCTGGACAGGCCAGCATAAAGAGAGAGAACATTCTAGAAATAAAAGAGGCCTATAAAATTCCACAGGAAGTATAAAGATTCTTGTGTTGGGGATATTTTTTTTTCTTTTTCAGGAAACTTGCTTATATTAAGGGTTTCAAGGGCAAGACATAGAGCAGGTGAGAAATTATACCCGACGAAATATGAGGTGGGATGCAAAGATGCTCTGGCCAGAGGCTGAAAGAATGGGTCAAAAAAAAGAGGAGCTCAAGACTGATATTGGTACCTGTGGGTGCTAACCCCACACCAGGAGGCAAATCTATGTTAAGATATTGAAATATTAGCTCCTCAACAAGCATGTTGATAATAACAAACCCAGAAATCAGATTGTGAATGTTGAAATAGTAAAGCATGAGATCATAAAAGGCAAGGGTTGTTTTCCATGTCCAATATTAGAATGTACACACTTTTTAAAATTGTAGAAGACTTTAGAAGATGGAAAGACCTACCATGTTCTTGGATAAGCAGAATTAATATTGACAAAATGGCCATACTACCAAAAGTGCTATAGAGATTTAGAGCAATCCCCATCAAAATACCCATGGCATTCTTCACAGAGCTAGGGGAAAAAAAAGAGACAGTCCTAAAATTATTGTGGAAGAATAAGAGACCCAGAATAGCCAATGCAATACTACACAAAAAGAATATTGGAGGCATCACAATACCAGATACTCGAATTATTCTACAGAGCCATAGTAAGAAAAACATCATGGCGTGGCATCAAAATAGACATGAAGACAAATGACATAGAAGATTAAGAGACAAATCCACATAGATATAGTCATCTGATACTTGACAAGGTATTGAAAACAAAGGTTGGAGAAAAGATAGTCTTTTTAACAAAAATGGTGCTGGGAAAACTGGATATTCATATGTAAGAAAAGGGTAACAAGATCCCTATATTTCACCCTGCACAAAAGTCAACTCAAAGTGGATCAAAAACCTACAAATGAGACCAAAAACTCTAAAAAACTACTAGAAGAAAATGTAGGCACAACACTGCAACATATTGGCACAGGAATAGACTTCCTTAACAAGAATCCTAAAGCATAAGAAATAAAATCAAGAATACAATAATAAATGCTGATGAGGATATTGGAGAAAAGGTACACTGAGACATTGTTGGTGGGATTACAATTAATGCAATCACTCTGGAAAGCAGTATGGAGTTTTCTCAAAAGACCAGAAATGGAACCATCATCTGACCTAGCTATCTCACTGCTCAGTATATATGCAAAAGAACCAAAATCAGCATATTATAGTGATAGAACAACATCAATATTTATAGCAGCAGAACTCATGGTAGCTAAGATATGGAACCAATTCAGGTGTCCATCAACAGGTGAATGGATAAAGAAAATGTGATATGTATACACAATAACATTTTGTTCAGCCATTAAAAAGTATGAATCATAGCATTTGCTGTAATTGGATGGAATTGGAAAAGATCATGCTATATGAAATAAACCAGATGAGAAAGTCAAGGGTTGAATGTTTCCTCTCATGTGCCAAAGCTAGAACAAAATAGGAAGAAAAAAAAAAAAAAAGAGGGGAAGTTCTATGAAAACAGAAGGGAGATCAGTGGAGCAGAGGAAGGGGATTGAGGGAGAGGGATGGGAAAGGAAAGGTGGAATTAAATTGACCAAATTATGCTATACACATATACTAATATATCATAACAAATTTCACCTTTATCTATAAAGCAATAATTTAAAAAAGACAAACTATATACATAACTAAAAGGAAGACCAGCACAGGAAGTAGAACAGAAGGAAGGGGAAGGGAAAAGGGTAAGTACTGGGGACTGAATTGGAGCAAATTATATTCCATGCACCTATGATTATGTTTATAATGCACTAATTAAAACAAAAATAATATACATGATATTTATATTATTTATTCAACAAACTTTTAATAAGAACGAACTACATACTAGGTGCTGTGGTAGGCACTAAGTTCCAAATGACCACATTGGAAGTTGCTGTGCTTGGAAGAGGTCACAGACAAGTAGGGAGATGGGTACAAGGCCCACACATATCTTCACATGATTTGCTCTACATGTCTACATAGTGGAAAGGCCTCTTATACTGAGCCCCCTACCTGTTGACCAGTGCTACTCAAATTTCATTACATTGTACTACACCAGGGATTCAGAATATTTTGGACAAAATATCACATAATTTGGACAGAACACCACTAATTAGTTTTTTTTTTTACTTAAACCTACTAGAAGCAAAAATTTATATGATTCAAATAGAAACTTATATTAGCAGTGTAGTTTTGATCATTATTTATTCATTCAGCTAACATTTTTGGAAAGCTTATTGCATGCCAGCCTCTGGACCAAGCATGAGAGATTCAGTGACAGGCGCGTCCTGTGTCTTATGAAACTTCATTCCTCATAGAAAAATAGCCAATCAAAAAAGAACTGAAGTTTCAGACACAAGAGGAAGAATTCCTGTCCTATAGATAGAAACAAACAATATGTGAGTCAGAACACGTTAGCAAAGAGGCGATGAAAAGTTGCTGCTTACCTGCAGACAATGGGGACAAGGAAAAGCATGGGAAATTATCGAACTGAGAGAAAGGTAGCCCCATCAGAGAGAAGGGTGCCTTCAGACACTGCTAAGATGAGGCCCAAAATGCAGAGGTCAGCTGAAAAAGTCCTTGTACTTCATGCTAGGAGTTTGACATTTATCTCGCAGGCAAGTGAGAGAAATGGAAGTGACTGACAGAGAAATGACCTGCTTAGTTTGGATTTTGGATGCATCACTCAAGCTGGAGGTTTTCTATGTTGGAGTTCTGAGGCAGGCATTAGCTGGAGACCTTACAGTGATTTAGGGCAAAGAAGATCCCTGGTGCTTTCCTAGGACTTTTGATGCCACAATACAGAACCAATTTCACCTTTTTCTGATTTGGGGTAAAAATAGCCACTCATGAGTAGGCACCTGAGCAAGCTCTGATTGGCTTCCTGATAACACCCAGATGGACTGAGGCTGGACTACACACCAAAAGAGTGATAAAGGGCAGGCAGATTATGTGTAGTGATGTTTTATAAGGGGGAAAGGGCAGATGTGTCTCACAGCACATCGTTTGTATCTCTGTGGGCTGACACACAAACTCCCCTTCTCCCTGTTTATCACTTACCCACATTCTATAACAAGGTTGACAGCACATCTTAGTTAGCTTATTGTCTCCACCTGACTGACAGGCACAGGTCCCATCAGTTGCCTGTTTTAAGGTCTGGTAGATAGTTATAACTATCAGACTTCCAATTTATATGAGGAAGCTGCAAAATTCTGACAAGGCTCATGTGCTATCAACCTTTCGAAACCATCTTTATAACTTCCAAAACTATAGGAATAAAGAGATAATCTTTGTACAAGATAGCGGTGAAAACCAAAAAGGAATGCACTTCTTTAGGTTCTTATCTAGGGAATTTTTTTTTTTTTTAATTTAACCACTCATTAAAAAAAAAAAAAAAAAAGAACCTACAGCTCTATTAAGAGGGAGAAGGGGAGCCGGGCACAGTGGCGCATGCCTGTAATCCCAACACTTTGGGAGGCTGAGGCAGGAGGATCATGAGTTCAAAGTCAGCCTCAGCAATGGCGAGGCACTTAGCAACTTAGTGAGACCCTGTCTCTAAATAAAATACAAAAAAAAAAGGGGGGCTGGGGATGAGACCCAGTGGTCAAGTGCCCCTGAGTTCAATCCCCAGTACCACCAAAAAAAAAAAAAAAAAAAAAAAAGAGGGAGAAGGGGGAAAAAAAGATGAAAAAGAGTAAAAGTATGTTCTCTTTTGAGAGATGTTTGCTAACGTGTATATTAGGTTTTGTGTGTGGGGTGTGTGTGTGTGTGTGTGTGTGTGTTAAATGGAAAATTTCTTAGACCAACTAAAATTAGTAGATCTTATTTGAGCAAAACAAAAGATTCATGAATCAAGCAGCTCCCACAAAAAGAATAGGCTCTGACAACCCCAGTCAACAACGTGGTCAGACCACATTTACAGAGAGATGAGGGAAGTACAGAAAACAACTGCATGGGCTACAGCTTAGTTAATCTCTTACAGGGCTGGGACCTCCTGGGAAACGGAGGCAGGGCAAAGGCCCCCTTCAAACCCTGAACCTTGTGATCAAGTCAGAAAGATTTCAGAGAAGTTGCTCATTTATAGGCCTAAGTTTATTAGAAGCAATAGTAAAGGGAAAGGGGGACATCCTCAAGGAGAGAGTGGGTCCTCTCAGGACAGGGACAGTTTTTTTGGGGTCCCAGGGAAGTTTCCAGAGAGTCTTGCCCAGGGCTACCTTATAACTTTTGACTGAGCAAGACAACATCAGACTTTCAAGCTCCCCCTGCCATGACAACTCTAGGTCACTTTGGCCCATGCTGACCATGGTGTTATCAGGGTGTTATCAGGAAGCCAATCAGAACTTGCTCAGTTCTAATTGGAACCTGTTCTTATAGATTTTATAATTAGAGGGAATTATCCTTATCTCCCTGAGTTCCAGAATTTGGTTTATAAAAGAGTCACAAAAGTGCCCCACTTCAGAGTAACTTGTGTTCTTATCATGGCATTTTGGATCTACATTTCTCCCACAGATAATGGGTAACTTGCTGAGAAATGTAATATATCCTATCAACTTAAGCCAGGCAGGGCTGCAGAAAAATTGCTTCTTAGAAAAGAAAGTATGTAAGGTCAGCACAGTGGGCCCATTTTATAGAATTTTCCCCTTAACCTGATGTCCCCACTACTCATGTCTATCTCCTATCAAATGGAACAGTCATTTGGATGCAACTTAATTAGTTTATTGTTCACACCTTAGTTTATTACTTACAACTTAATTAGTTAATTTGCTACAGCGCCTCCTGCAACCAAAGTTCAGTTATTGTGGCTAAACCCTGTATTACTTCAGTCTGTTGGACCCAGTACAGGTGCCTAGTGCAAATCCTTGTCCTCTCACAATTTTCATTAACACTAGTAAATAGTTATGAATATTTGAAATAGCAAATTCAATTTCCAGAGTTCCAAGTTCAACTTTCAAGTTTGTATGAGAAATGATTGTACTGATAACCACAAATTATTGAGTATAAAATTAGGAAAAAGAGCTAAGATTTTAAAAAGACCATAAAGTAGTCCAGAACACCAGTGAGTAATTTAAGAAACACAAAAATAAATAGGAACAGTAAGTAACTGAAATATACCTGGCCCTGGAACTGAGTTTTAATCAGCTAAAACCCAGCTTACCAAATGGAAATCAGCAGGAGGGAACTGACTACATAAAAAATCCAGTTCCTTTCTTTTGAAGACAATGTCCCCAGGCCCCATGGTGCTCTGTTGTCATTCCTCACCTATCTCATTCAAATTAAAAAAAAAAAAAAAAAAAAAAAAAAAAAAAGTTTATTTGCCTGTATACACATATTCAGAAAAGGAAAGATGATTCTCTAGGCATAGTTAAATTCTTACACTTGGCCCTTAATTTTCAGGTAACAAAAATCAAATGATCTCAGGATGTCATCTGGATTAAGACTGATTCATGAAATATTACATGAACATTCTTATTCCCCATTTGACTTACAGTGAGAGCCCTTTTGCCTTTAAATTGGTGTCCAGGATATCATTAAGGGCAGCGAAGGCAGTGAGTGATTAGAGCCTTCTCAGAATCTGTGGTGTTGCAACACAACAGCAGTTGGCATACCATTCACTCTGATTACTCTTAAGTATGCATAGTCTGAATTCATTTAAATCTTTGAATTTTTTTTTACAAGATATAAATTGAAGAAAATTCATTCTCTATTTTAGTTTTCTTCTACTCATTGAGACTAAGAGCCTTGGATATCTCCACTAGTCACATTTGCCACCATATATCCATGCTAAGGGTGGTTAACTGCTGGTTACCAGTGCTATTTATAAATAGCAATTGCTTTGGGCAATTCCACTGATTTACTTACACAAAAAGTCTTATAACTTTTTTTTTTAAACAAGTTTGGAATCACTTCATTCATTTTTTCCCAATGTATGGTGCTATAATTAAGAATTATGATAGCTTACTGAAATAAATGAGTAATCATTGGAATAAAGAAAATGCTGTGACCTACTTAAGTACAACTTAAGTATCTCAATTCTATTGAATAAGAAAAACAATGCAAAGAAAAGATTTCCTTCACAGGCAAAAATAATGGTATTAAAAACAATTATAGAGCCCATGATTTCTAAAATATCAAATTTCTAAGATATACTCTAACAGCATTTTACTGGTAAATATGAAAAGCAGCAAATGTAAAATTAGTAATCTAGAATCCCCACATAACATTTTCAAACCTCTAGAATATATCTATGTCTTGCCTTTTTTTGAAATATGTGACATATTCTCTTAAGATTGAACTCAATCAAATAAAGTCCACCTCAAACACAAATTTTGTTTTGGTGAGGGTTTGAGAGGATTTTCTATTTCACTAATAATTTGTGCAAATGTATGGAAATCTTTGTTTCTTATCCTAAGGTTCCTGAGATTTTTTTTTTTTTTAAACCAGATTAGTACCAGTGGGGAAAAAATTGATCCTGATGCTATATAATTTAAACCACCTTGTCTTAGTATTTTAGATAATTTAAATCACTTGGTCTGAGAACTCTGCAAGTTCTTTAGCCTTAACTTCTAATTTATAACATATGTCTCCTAGTTTATTTTAAATAAAATAGGTGAGGCAGTTTTAGATATTCATACATTAGTACCATGATGAGCAACTGATATTGAAAAGTTGACCATAATTACGAACAGTTAATTGAAGGGAGGAATGTGAGGGAAAATAAAATATTTTCCACAAACCATCAAAAACTGCAAGTTAGGGGCTGGGATTGTGGCTCAGTGGTAGAGCGCTCACCTAGCAAGTGCGTGGCCTGGGTTCGATCCTCAGCACCATGTAAACATAAATGCATTGCATTGTGTACATGTAAAGCAAATAAATAAACATTTAAAAAAAAACTGCAAGTTAATCCTCTTCTGGCCAATGAATGTATTAGCTTTTCATCACTATAACAAAACACCTGAAATAACCAACTAAAGGGAGGAAAGATTTATTTTGACTTACTGTTTTAGTCCATGGACAGCTAGCTCCATTGCTTTCAGGCCTGGGATGAAGCAAAAACATCATGACAGGGAGTACGTGGTGGAGAAAAACTGCTCATCTCATGGTACCTGGAAAGCAGAGAAACAGGAAGAGTTGGGGTTCCAATATCCCTTTTAAGGACACACTCCCCATGACAAAATGTGAACTTCCTTTCATTAGGCCCCACCACTTAAAGGTCCCACTACCTTCCATTACCTCCACAGGCAAAGCATCATTCTTTCAACACATGGGCCTTTGGAGCACATTCTGGTCCAAACTGTAGCAATGAACTGTTGGAGAAACAGACATGGGATAAAAACAACGCCCTGCAAACTTTTCCTTGTCAAAAATAACTTATTTATCAGATATAAAATCTTGCCAAAATTAAAAACTGTCACTAGGATCTATTAAGGCCCAAAGACAAAAATCTGAATTTTTGTGCAATGGAATAAATGCATATAGTTAATCTCATTTTTTCAATGAGATTTATTGTTGGGGTTGAGGCAGAGGAAAGAAAGGAAGCAATTATACCCAGAACCTCTACTTATACTGATATATCTAGATTGTATTTACTAAGTTTTTGTGAAATGTTTAGAAAGAGTGCTCTGAAGTTCGTGGATAAAATAGAGACAAGAAAGTGGTAAAATTTTATTAGTTTTTAAAAAAAAAATTTTGCCACCCAATATTGATTTGGGGAACCATATTTTTCTCCACCTTTATCCCATGAACACAGATGAATCCAGCTCAGTCCTTAATTCCTGGAGTAGAGCTCGTGGTTTAGGATTTTAAAACTAATCAGAGTATGTTTTCAATCCATGGTAATCAGGTCAGGAATATTCTTGTTTCTCACTGGCACCAATAAAATACAATGAAACTTTGACTGAAATTTCTAGGGAAAATGAACTTTACCTGCTAGAATTAGTCTGGAGCTGAAGCCTCTTGCTTTCAGAAGAGAAAATTGTATCTGAATGAGAACACAGATCAGTCAGCAGGACATATGGCAGGAGAATAAGGGAAAGAAACTGAATTCCCTTATAAAGGGATGTTGCCTAGATGTGCTCTTAGTCTGGAATTTTCAGTGAAGCTCCCCTTTTGTTTAAGCTGACAAAACCAAATATAAATATTTAAAAAATTATAGATTTACTAGATATGAAAGATTGATCACATTCTATCAAAAGCCACTCGCACTAACCTTAAGCCATAAATTAGAAATTAGGCCAACCATGGTAAATCACAGAAGAAATTATATAAACAGGAATCTGAATACACGGATACCCAGGAACCAAGCAAACAAGGCAGTGAAAAGCAGCCATAGATTTAAGTACTAATAGTCAAGGCCAGCTTAGAGTAGTAGCTCTCTCTATATTTACTTAAAAAACATCATTAAAGTTAAAACAAGTGACCAATAGTCACTTGATTTTCATGAATCAAAAGATGATACTGGGGAATGAAATAATCAAATTATGTTGTGTGCATGCATAAATATACCATAATGAAACTCACTGTTCTGTATAATTTACATGGCCCAATAAAAAAGGGATAATAATGGAGAAATTTAAAAATCATAGTATCAATAATAGTAATAAAGCCAATGATTAATTATTGGCTACCATTAATTTTTTGCTATGCCAGATGCCATCTGTGGTTTATGTACATTTTTTCATTTTATTTTTATTAGATCTCCATGACAGCAATGTTCTCACATTTTAGATAGAGCCAGAATGTGAGAGTCCATACTTTATAGGCAGAAACTGTTTCTCCATTATTCTCATCTCCTCTCTCCTGGCTATGCATCGGAATTATACAAGCATGCTATTGTGGTTTAGATATGAGGCTTCCTCCAGAGCTCCTCTGTTAATGCGGGAATATTCAGAGGTAAGATGGTTAGATTGTGATAGCTATAACCTAATCAGTGCATTCCAGTTTGAATTGACTGGGTGATAACTGTGGGCAGGTGGGGCATGGCTGGTGGAGGTGGGTCACTGGGGGCATCTTCCCTGAGGTCACTTCTTCTTTCCCTCTCTACTCCCTGGTCACCATAAATGGGGCAATGTTCCCCCATCATGCCTTCTGCCATGATGTTCTGCCTCACCTTGGGCCTAGAGCCATGGAGTTGGCCCATCACCAACCAAATCTCTGAAACCATAAGCCCAAATAACCTTTTTCTCCTCTCAAGTATTTTTGTTGGTTATTTTGGTCACAGCAAGGAAAAGGTGATTAACATGCATGCCCTTCTTGTCAGAGTTTGCAGTGCATCCACTATGAATGGAGATTATGCTTCCATGCTATTGGCCAGTGGAAAGTGGATAGAGGTGACAGTGGCCAGTTCTAGACCAAGAATCTCTGAGCTACAACATGATATTGGTCTTCCTCATGCACTCCCAAGATTTGTCATGGCAAGAATATGTTCCAAATAGTGAAGACAAAGACCTCAACTCAGTCAGAAAGCTGGAATCTGGCCCATCCCAACCTATCTTTGTCTGAATCAGCCAAAACACATACACATGAGTCTTTATTATTGTAAGTCATTGGGATTTTTAATTACTTTTATGACAGAAAAGAAGATGTACATTTTTTTGTCAAAGACATGGGAACACACTAATTCACACCAGAATAAACCTTGATGAGGTAACCACTAATCCAAGGCAAAGTCAACTTTGGCTAACAGATGGGATCTGGAAAGTCTCTGCACCTGGTTGAGAGGAGCACTGGTCTCTATCTACTGATGCTCTCTGTGTCACCAATAAAGCGTAAATGCGTCGATTGTCAGGCACACATTACAGTGATTCAGGTTCCCATGGAGATGCACTCCAGAAAAAGGTGAGTCCTTATTGTCCAGGCAGAGTCAATGTGAAATCCAGACTCTTTCACACTTTTTTATTTTTTGCTTCCATGGAATCCAAAACAATAAAACCTAATTCATTTGGGTCTAGGCGAAGAGCTGTTGACGCAACACTTATTAAATGCCTGGGCATTGCTTAGTTCAGAGCCAGTACTTCACATGGCAGAGGCTATGTCTGGAGCAGTTATGTCTATCATCATCATTTGCTAAGGTCATTCCCAAACAATCTTAGCAACCAATTTTGACGAGAGTGTCCTCCAAGTTAGTAAAGAGTGGAAAAAAATATCCACGATGTATTTGTGTATGAACCAGAAAATACATTTAGGAAACCTCAATCAATTCCCAACATTGGTTATTAGGGAAAAATTACATTTCTTCCTTTCTTTCTATTGCTTTCTTCTTTAAATGTTGGTACAAACATAAAATGAGCACAAATGTTAAGAGAGAATTAAGAATTTTTAATTGTAGCACAGAGAACTTTAACTCTTTACTTGCAGGGATATAACTAAGATTTTGAATGTGTAAATCCTTTGCAAAGAAAAATATGAATTAGAAGCAGCTATCCATCTAGTGATAATAGTAAATATTCTTGCACCAGAAACTCAAGTTTATCCTTGAAAATATCTAATGGATTTTAAAGATTTGTTTTATTTTAGTTCTACTGATTCCCTGATTTGACTTCAACAGTAAAAAACCAACAAGGGCTAGGCTGTATTTTTGTTGATTTTTAACCAATAGCTTAGTAAAAGTAAGATGATGTATTGCAGAGATGAAGTTTTGACAACAGACTTATGATCCCAGAATATTACCTCATGGGCCAGATCAGCAGGTGGTCACTGCACTGGCCTTTCTGGCAGTTAGTCAGTATCATGCTTATCATGCTTTTCTCTCTGACAAAGTTCAGTGCTTGGTCTGTTATTTTTTAAGTGAAGTCGCAATTTCAAGGGGCAACAGGAAGAGCAGCAGTAGCGTAGCTCTGTGTGAGAATTTGCTATCAATGGATACTGTGATAAACTCTTTCCGTTGTAAACCACTTAATCCGTATGATCAGCCCATGATATTGCTTTTCCCTTGATTTCACAGCCACTCGATCTTACAAATCCTATACCAAACAATGCTCTTAAACACTTTACTTCTTTCCCCTCATTTAATTATCTTTTGACCATTTTTCTTTTCTAGTTTAATTTTTGAATTTTTTAAAATTTTTTATTTGTTCTTTGTGGTTACACATGACAGTAGAATGTATTTTGACATATACATACATGGAATTTAAGTTCTCATTTTTGTGGTTGAACATGATGTGGAATTACACTGGTGGTGTATTCATGTATGAACATAGGAAAGTTATGTCTGATTACTGTCCTTCCCATTTTCATCCCCCCTCTCTTCCTCCTACTCCTCCCTGTCCAACCCGGTGATCTTCCACTCCTCTCTCCCATTCTCCCATTCCCCAGGCCTACTATGAGTCAGCATCCACATATCAGAGAGATCATTCTGCCTTTGGTTGTTTGGGATTGGCTTATTTCACTTAGCATGATAGTCTCCAGTTCCATCCATTTACAAGAAAATGCCACAATTTTTCATTCTTCATTATAGTAATATTCCATTGTGTATATGTGTCATATTTTCTTTATCCATTCATCTGTTGAAGGGCATGTAGGTTGGTTCCATAGCTTAGCTACTACTGTGAATTGAGCTACTTTAAACATTGATGTGACTTTGTCACTGGAGTATGCTGATTTTTTTTTTAATTTCATTTTCTTTATTTTATTTTTATAATTTTTAATATGTACAACTCATAGTGCATATACTTAGTATCTTTTTACATACAACTGTTTGTATACAAAGTATATTCGTACAATTCAGGTCTTCAATCATGCATTAAGGAAAATGATATCCATCTCATTCAACCACCTTTTTTTTTCTTTTCTCCCCCTCCCTCCCCTCTTGCTCCCTCCCTTACCCTCCCTTCCCTTGACCATTCTAGAGTTCCTCTAATCCTCCTATGTACCCCCATCCAACAATACTTTGAAATAGCCTCCTTATATAAGACAGAACATTTGGTACTTGGATTTTTGAGACTGACTAACTTCACTTAGCATTATGTCTACCAACTTCATCCATTTACCTGCAAATGCCATTAATTTGTTTTCTTTTATTGCTGAGTAAAATTCCATTGTGCGTGTATACCACATTTTCTTAATCCACTCATTTACTGAGGGACATCTAGGTTGGTTCCACAACCTAGCTATTGTGAATTGCGCAGCTACAAACATTGAGATAGCTGTGTCACTGTAATATGCTGTTTTTAAGTCCTTTGGGAATAGACACAGGAGTGGGATGGCTGGGTCATAGGGTGGTTCCATTCCCAGTTTTCCAAGAAATCTCCATACTGCTTTCCATAACAGTTGCACCATTTTGCAGTCCCACCAGCAATGTATGAGTGTGCCTTTTTCCCCACATCCTCTCCAACATTTATTGTTGCTTGTGTTCTTGATGGCTGCCATTCTGACTGGAGTGAAGTGAAATCTTAGAGTAGTTTTGATTTGCATTTCTCTAATTGCCAGTGATGTTGAACATTTTTTCATGTATTTGTTGATTAATCGTGTAGCTTCTTCTGAGAGGTGTCTTCTCAATTCCTTAGCCCATTTATTGATTGGGTTATTTGTTTTTTTAGTGTAAAGTTTTTTGAGTTCTTTATATATTCTAGAGATTAGTGCTTTATCTGATGTGCATGTATTAAATATTTGTTCCCAATTAGTTGGCTCTCTATTCACCTCATGGATTGTTTCTTTTGCTGAAAAGAAGCTTTTTAGTTTAAATCTATCCCATTCATTAATTCTTGGTAGTAATTCTTGCACTACAGGATTCTTATTAAGGAACTTGGGGCCTAATCCAACATGTTGGAAATTGGAGCTTACTTTTTCTTCTATTAGGTGTATTGTCTCTGGTCTAATTCCTAGGTCCTTGATCCACTTTGAATTGAGTTTTGTGCATGGTGAGAGATAAAGGTTTAATTTCATTTTGTTGCATATGGATTTCCAGTTTTCCTAGCACCATTTGTTGAAGAGGCTATCCTTTCTCCACTGTACATTTTTGGCACCTTTGTCTAATATAAGATAGCTGTAATTATATGTATTAGTCTCTGTATCCTTAATTCTGTACCATTGGTCCACCAGTCTGTTTTGGTGCCAATACCATGCTGTTTTTGTTACTATTGCTCTATAGTATAATTTAAAGTCCGGTATGGTGGTGCCCCCTGCTTCACTTTTCTTGCTCAGGATTGCTTTGGCTATTCTGGGTCTCTTATTTTTCCAGATGAATTTCACGACTGCTATTTCTATTTCTTTGAAGAATGACATTGGGATTTTGATTGGAATTGCATTAAATCTGTATAATGCTTTTGGTAGTATGGAAATTTTGACAATATTAATTCTACCTATCCAAGAGCAAGGTAGGTCTTTCCCTCTTCTGAGTTCATCTATAATTTCTTTCTTTAGTGTTACATAATTTTCGTTATAGAGGTCTTTCAACTCTTTCGTTAGGTTGATTCCCAGGTATTTTATTTTTTTTGATGCTATTGTAAATGGGGTAGTTTTCATCATTTCCCTTTCAGAGGCTTTGTTGCTGATGTACACAAATGCCTTTGACTTATCTGTATTGATTTTGTATCCTGCAACTTTGCCAAATTCGTTTACTAGTTGTAAAAGTTTTCTGGGAGAGTTTTTTGGGTCTTCTAGGTAGATTATCATGTCATCAGCAAATAGTGCTAATTTGAGCTCTTCTTTTCCTATCTTGATCCCTTTAATTTCTTTTGTCTGTCTAATTGCTCTGGCCAGAGTTTCCAGTACTATATTAAATAGCAGTGGTGAAAGGGGGCATCCCTGTCTTGTTCCAGTTTTTAGAGGGAATGCTTTCAATTTTTCTCCATTTAAAATAATGTTAGCTCGGGGCCTTGCATAAATAGCTTTTATAATGTTAAGATATGTTCCTGATATTCCTAGTTTTTCCAGTGTTTTGAACATAAAGGGGTGTTGTATTTTGTCAAATGCTTTTTCTGTGTCAATTGAGATGATCATATGATTTTTGTCTTTAAGTCTATTGATGTGATGTATTATGTTTATTGATTTCCAAATGTTGAACCAGCCTTGCATTTCTGGAATAAACCCCACTTGATCGTGATGCACTATCTTTTTGATATGTTTTTGTATCCGATTTGCCAGGATTTTGTTGAGGATTTTTGCATCTATGTTCATTAAAGATATGGGCCTGAAGTTTTCTTTTTTGGATGTGTCTTTGCCTGGCTTTGGAATTAATGTAATATTGGCCTCATAGAAAGAGTCTTTTTCTATTTCTTGAAATAGTTTGAAGAGCATTGGTATTAGTTCTTCTTTGAAAGTCTTATAGAACTCGGCTGTAAACCCATCAGGTCCTGGACTTTTCCTTGTTGGTAGCTTTTTGATGACATTTTCTATTTCTTCACTTGTAATTGATCTGTTTAAATTGTGTATAGCCTCCTGTTCTAGTTTGGGCAATTTGTACAACTCTAGAAATTTGTCAATGCATTCAGTATTTTCTATTTTATTAGAGTACAAGTTTTCAAAGTAATTTCTAATTATATTCTGTATATCTGAGGTGCTTGTTTTGATATTCCCTTTTTCATCACGAATGTTAGTAATTTGAGTTTTTTCTCTTCTTCTTTTCGTTAGCATCGCTAAGGGTCTGTCAATTTTGTTTATTTTTTCAAAGAACCAACTTTTAGTCTTTTCAATTCTTTGAATGGTTTCCTTAGTCTCAATTTCATTAATTTCTGCTCTGATTTTAATTATTTCCTGTCTCCTACTGCTCTTGGTGTTGGTCTGTTCTTCTTTTTCTAATGCTTTGAGGTGTGATGTTAAGTCATTTATTTGTTGGTTTTTTTTTCCTCTTAAGGAATGAACTCAGTGCAATGAATTTTCCTCTTACTACTGCCTTCATAGTGTCCCAGAGATTTCTATATGATGTATCTGTGTTCTCATTTACCTCTAGGAATTTTTTGATCTCCTCTTTGATGTCTTCTTCAACCCCTTGTTCATTCAGTAGCATGTTGTTTAGCTTCCAGTTGATGGAGTAGTTTTTCTTATTCCTTGTTTTGTCGTTGATTTCCAATTTCATCCCTTTATGGTCCGATAGCATGCAGGGTAGTATCTCTATATTTTTATATTTGCTGAGAGTTGCCTTGTGACATAATATATGGTCTATTTTGGAGAAGGAGCCATGTGCTGCTGAGAAAAATGTGTATTCGTTTACTGAGGGATGAAATATTCTATATATGTCTGTTAGGTCTAAATTGTTAAATGTTTTGAGGAGGCTTAAAGTTTCTTTGTTTAGCTTTTGTTTGGATGATCTATCCATTGGTGAGAGAGGTGTGTTGAAGTCCCCTAGAATAACTGTGTTGTGGTCTATTTTACTCTTGAACTTAAGAAGCGTTTGTTTGATGAATGTAGGTGCTCCATTATTTGGGGCATACAGATTTATGATTGTTATATCCTGTTGATGGATGGTGCCCTTAAGTAATAAGAAATATCCATCTTTGTCCCTCTTGATTAGTTTTGGTTTATAAGTCTACCTTATTTGATATGAGAATGGAAACCCCTGCTTGCTTCCGCCGGCCATGTGAGTGATAAGACTTTTCCCAGCCTTTCACTTTCAGTCTGTTGATGTCTTTTTCTATGAGGTGTGTTTCTTGGAGACAGCAAATTGTTGGGTCATTTCTTTTAATCCATTCTGATAATCTGTGTCTTTTGATTGGCGAGTTTAGGCCATTAACATTCAGGGTTATTATTGAGATGTGATTTTTATTCCCATCCATTTTTATTTGAATTATGGTCTTTAGCTTGATTTGGTTTCTCTTCTGGTTGGTATTTCCTTTAGTTTAATATCTTCCTTTGTTGATTTTCGTTATCATCTTTCTCTTCTTCTTCATGAAAAATGTTGCCCAGGATGCTCTGAAGTGCTGGCTTTCGAGTTGTGAAATCTTTTAACTTGCTTGTCGTGGAAGGTTTTTATTTCATCTTTGAATCTAAAGCTCAATTTTGCTGGATATAAGATTCTTGGTTGACATCCCTTTTCTTTCAGAGCTTGAAATATGCTATTCCAGGATCTTCTTGCTTTTAAGGTCTGGGTTGAAAAATATGAACATAGTCTGATTGGTTTCCCCCTATATGTAATTTGCTTCCTTTCTCTTGTGGCTTTTAGTATTCTCTCCTTGCTCAGTGTATTAGGCATTTTCATTATAATGTGTCTTGGTGTGGATCTGTTGAGATTTTGTTTGTTTGGTGTTCGGTATGCCTCTTGAACTTGGTTTTCCCATTCATTCCTCAAGTTTGGAAAATTTTCTGTAATTATTTCATTAAATAGATTACTCATTCCTTTGGCTTGAAATTCTGCCCCTTCCTCTACGCCGATCACTCTTAAGTTTGGTCTTTTTATGCTGTCCCATAATTCTTGGATGTTATGTTCTTGATTTCTAACAAGTTTTGCTGTATGGTCTAAATTCTTCTCTAGGACATATATTTTGTCTTCATTGTCTGAGGTTCTTTCTTCCAAGTGGTCTATTCTGTTGGAGATATTTTCAATTGAGCTTTTATTTTGGTTTATTGCTTCTTTCATTTCTGGAATTTCTGTTTGGATTCTCTTTAGAGCCTCTATTTCCCTATTGAAGTTATCTTTTACTTCCTGTATTTGTTTTTGAAGTTCTTTGTCAAAATGATCTTTTGCCTCCTGTACCTGCTCCCTCATCTCATTTTTGAGTTCATTCTTAAGTTCCATAAACATTTGGCATATGTAATTTTTAAATTCCATCTCTGGCATTTGACCAACTGTGCTTGCCATGACATCTACCGATGAGGTATCTTGATTTGTTTGTGTCATTTTCTTTCCTTGTTTTTTCATGTTGCTTGTGTGTCTATTCTTCCTGCACTGTGGGACCTTGACTATTTCAATTTTACCTTAAAGCCTTATGTTGTTCCTGTAGTATAATGCTATCAGATCACCTTATAATTCCTTTACACTTTTAAAACCTAACACTTTCTATTCAGAAAATCCAAGTTTGATCACAATGTACAGATTTTGTTAACCCAGATATTATTTCCAATTTACTCTGTATGCTTCGGATAGGGTTTTATAGCTTCAAGAATTGGATACAGAGGTGTTACGTTTAGGAAGAAGGAAGTGTCTTGAATTGTTCTTTCTTGGAAAGTATGAAAAGTGATATCTATTGAAGTGGTTTAGTGGAAGTGGTTTAGTATCAGTAGACGATAGAAGAAAGAGAATGGAGTTGACAATTAGG
This sequence comes from Tamias sibiricus, assembly GCA_025594165.1. NCBI lineage: Eukaryota > Metazoa > Chordata > Mammalia > Rodentia > Sciuridae > Tamias > Tamias sibiricus. The sequence continues at coordinate 159,081,523 of CM046660.1, read as the reverse complement.
TGGAAAGACCAATTTATATATAAAGTAAGTTGGAAAAGAAAAAAAATGATAAAAGAGTAGGAATTGGTGTAAGAGAGAGGAGAGAGAGAATCAAGGAAATAGAGAGTAAACTATATATAACACCACTTTGCTACCCAGTTCAATTGGGCTGGTTCTAGAAATCCCAAGTTCTGCGTATAACTTGTTTTTGCCTCTGTTTAGTATGCACTGGCAGGATGTAAACATGAAAGATGAAGGAGGAAGAAAAGATACAAGAGTGAGAAGGAAGAAAAGAAAGAAAGAAAAAAGGAGTGGAAGCAAACAAACACACTGACAATCAATGCGGAAGGAAAAAAAAAAAAAGCAGAACAAAACAAAGCCAAAAAAAAGAAAAAAAAAAAAAAAAAAAAAAAAAAAAAACCCTCCCTGCAATCCAACAAAATAAGCAAACCAACAAAAAAGAAAAGGAAAAAAAAAAAAGTTGAACCCCAAGTCTCAGACAAAATGGGCCCTGGGAAGCCCCCCTCTTTTTTTTCCCTTTCCAGTTCAAACAAATTGTTATTGGATCACGTCTAGACAGTCTGCGATCCTGTTAGTGAAATCAAGGCTGCATCTTAGGCCAGTGGCTGTATGGTTCAGTGAAGGAGTGGCCCAGGGGGTTTGTGTGTGTCAGCAGATGAATGGCACCGGGAAGGGGACCCTCCAGAAGGCACCCCCTCCCCAAGCCCACCCACAGTTGCAGCTTCTTGTGGCCACTGCGCTAGCCTCAGAAACACCTTTCCCTGCTGGCCACCCGAGCCTCACCCAATTGTGCATTGTCTTCAGAGAGCTGGAGGGTCCCTGGATGGCTGCAGCCGTCGCTCTCCGTCTCCTCCCCTTTGTCTGGGTCAGCCACTGCACCTTTCAAAGTTGGCGGTGCTCTCCTTCCAGTCAACAGCAGCTCCGCAGACTCCCGTGTCCTTGCCGATCAATTTCAAAGCCGTTGGGTGGATGTCTCCCTGCCGAAGTGGCACCGGGAAGCCACAACTGTGACTGTGGTGCAGAGAGCGCTGCTTCGGACTGTGGCCCGCTCCTCTATGCCCCTACTTGCTGTTCGCTGATCTCTGTGCCGCTCTGTCTGGGGCCCTACTACTGAGGGTCGCGTCTGGCTGAGTGTGGATTTGAACTGGTGTTGTCGACCCGTGGTCTCCCGTGTTTCCCCAGCACCAATTCCGCCGGCTGTTATCGCTGTTTTTTTTTTTTTTTTTTTTCTTTTTTGGTACTGGGGATTGACCTCAGTGGCACTAGACCACTGGGCCACATCCCCAGCCCTTTTTTGTATTTTATTAGAGACAGGGTCTCACTGAGTTGCTAAGTGCCTCGCCATTGCTGAGGTTGGCTTTGAACTCGCGATCCTCCTGCCTCAGCCTCCCAAAGTGCTGGGATTACAGGCGTGCGCCACCGCGCCCGGCTTGTTATCGCTGGTTTTTATCGCAGGTTTCACGCTGGTGTGCCGTGAGTTTGGCTGGGGTTGCAGTAGCAGCGCGGTCTCCCCACACTGACTTTGTTTCGCACGGCCTGTGCACCACCCAGGCGGTTTTGCAGGAGCCTCGCGGCTCTAGCTGCTGCAGACAGCTTGTCTCTTTCTCTCTCTGGTAGTGGTAATCAAACCATCCAGGAGATCGGTATTTTCAGCCTATATATATATATGATGAAAGGCAATTTATCTGCTTTGTTGGATTCTTTCCACGGAGCTGCCCTGAAGTGCGGCTTCCTCTAATCTGCCATCTTGGATCCTCGGAGTATGCTGATTTTAAGTCCTTTGAGTATTTACTGAGGAGTGCGATAACTGCCATCAAATGGTGAATCCATTCCAAGTTTTCTGAGGAATCTCCATACTGTTTTCCAGAGTGGTTGCACCAGTTTGCAGTCCCACCAGCAATGTATATATGTGCCTTTTCCCCACATTTTTGCCAACATTTGTTGGTACTTTTATAATTGGCATTCTGAGTGGAGTGAGATAAAATCTCAGTGTAGTTTCAATTTGCATTCTCTAGTTGCTAGAGATGTTGAACATTTTTTTCAAATGTCTGATTATATTTCTTCTTCTGTGAAGTATCTGCTCAGTTCCTTTGCCATTTATTTATTGGGTTATTTGGGTTTTTTTTTTTTTTTTAGTTCTTTATATATCCTGGAGATTAATGCTCTACTTGAGTTGCATGTGGTAAAAATTTTCTCCTATTCTGTAGGCTGTCTCTTCACATTATTGATTATTCCCGTTCTGTGAAGGAGATTTTTAATTTGATACCATCCCATTTGTTGATTCTTGATTTTACTTCTTGTGCTTTAGGAGTCTCATTGAGGAATTCAGTTCCTAAACTGACAATGATGGAGATTTGGGTGTACTCTTTCTTCTAGTAAATGTAGGGTCTCTATTTTAATGCCTAGGTCCTTGATCCCCTTTGAGTTGAGTTTTATGCAGGATGAGAAATAGTGGTCTAATTTCATTTTGTTACATATGTATTTCTAGTTTTCCCAGCACCATGGCCTTAGAAGATGGAAAGACCTCCCATGTTCTTTGATAGGCAGAATTAATATTGTCAAATGCCCATACTACCAAAAGCACTATACAGATTTAATGTCATTCCTATTAAGGTTCCAATGGTGTTCATCATAGAAATAATAAAAGCAGTCATTGAATTTATTTGGATAAATAAGAGGCCCAGAATAGCCAAAGCAATCCTCAGTGAGGAAAGTGAACCAGGAGGCATCACAATACCAGACATTGTTATACTACAAAATATAGTAATAAAAATGGCATGGTATTGGCACCAAAAAAAGACATGAAGACCAATGATACAGAATAGAAGACAGAGAGAAAAACCATATAATTTTTTAATTATTTAATTGATACATATTTAATGTACTCGAGGTATACAATATGATTTGATAAACATTTGTAACGTGTAATGATTACCCAATTACACATCCATTGTACCCGTGTTGTACATTAGACCCTAGAATTTATTCATCATATAAAATGAAAGTTTGTACTTTTTGACCAAATCCCCATTTCCCTAACCCCTCAGATTCTGGAAACCACCATTTTTCTCTCTGCTACGGGCTTCACATCTAAATGAGATCATGCAGCATTTCTCTTTCTGTATCTGGCTTATTTTGATTAGCACAATGTCTTCCAGGTTCATTGATGTTGTCACAAATGGTAGTATTTCCTTCTTTTTAAAGGCTGAATAATATTCCCTCATACATATGTGCAACAATTTCTTTATTCATTTATTCATTACTTAGAATGGACACTTAGTTTGTTTCCATATCTTAGCTATTATAAAACAGTCCTGTAACGAACATGACAGAACAGATATCTCTTTATGTGACTGATTTTATTTCCTTTCAGTATATCCCAGTAGTGGGATTTCTGGAATTCATGTTAGTTCCACTTTGAATTTATTGATAAACCTCCATGTTGTTTCCCATAATGATTCTGCCCCAATTTACATTCCCAACACAAATGTACAAGGGTTCCCTTTTATCAGCACCCTCACTAGTACTTCTAATCTCCTATCTTTTTAAGAGTAACTATCCTAACCTTTGTGAAATGATGTCACATTTTGGTTCTAATTTAGATTTTTTGATGACTGGTGATGGTGAGAATCTTTTATAGATTTGTGAATGAATTGCATATCTCCTTTGAAAATGTCTGCTTAGATTCTTTTTATTTATTTTTTTTTTTATTCTAAGTTGTTATAAATGACAGAAGAATGCATTGCCTTACATATTATACTTATAGAGCACATTTTTACATATCTCTGGTTGTATGCAAAGTATAGTCACATCATTCGTGTCTTCATACCTGCACTTAGGGTAACCATCTAATTCTACCATCTTTTTTTTTTTTCTTCACCCTTTTGCCTCCTCCCTTCACCTCCTTCCCCATTGTCCATTCTAGTGCTCCTCTAATCCTCCTATGCTCCCCGTCCCAACCCCACTATGAATTAGCCTCCTTATATCAGAGAAAACATTTGGCATTTGGCTTTTTGGGATTGGCTAACTTCACTTAGCATTATATTCTCCAACTTCATCCATTTACCTGCAAATGCCATGATTTTATTCTCTCTTATTGCTGAGTAATACTCCATTGTGTATATATACCACATTTTCTTTATCCATTCATCTACTGAAGAGCATCTAGGTTATTTCCACAGTTTAGCTATTGTGAATTGTGCTGCTATAAATATTGATGTGGCTGTTTCCCTGTAGTATGCTGTTTTTAAGTCCTTTGGGTATAGACCAAGGAGTGGGATAGCTGGGCCATAAGGTGGTTCCATTCCCACTTTTCCAAGGAAACTCCATACTGCTTTCCATTTTGGCTGCACCATTTTGCAGTCTCACCAGCAATGTATGAGTGTACCTTTTGTCCCACATCCTTTCCAACATTTATTGTTTGTGTTCTTAGTAACTGCCATTCTGACTGATGTGAGATGTGTTGCCGCCTGCAGCAACGATACCGCAGGAAAGAAATCGGAGGCAGACTGGGAATGAGTAGTTCTTTATTTTTCTTTCTTCTTTCTTTCTTTCCCCTGTTCCTCTCTACAGTCTGGTTAAATACCCTTTTTTTCCCTCACAGGTGCATTAGTTCTCTTAATAAGCATACACGTGTCTCATCACAAGCTCAACTTAATGCTACAGCACGCAGTGCCCACGAGCACGGAAAAATTCTTAGCCAATCACTATAAAGGTCAGGTCATGGTAAGTTGTCTGACAAACAAGTAAGCATCACCTCTTGGCTCTCAGCCAGCCACCATCTTAGAGCTACTTCCTCATAATGATATATCAAAGGCTCTTACAGAGATGAAAGCATAGAGTGGTTTTGATTTGCATTTCTCTAATAGCCAGAGATGTTGAATAATTTTTCATGTATTTGTTGATTGATTGTATATCTTCCTCTGAGAAGTGTCTTTTTAGTTCCTTGGCCCATTTATTAATTGGGTTATTTGTTTTTTTGGTGGTAAGATTTTTGAGTTCTTTATCTACTCTAGAGATTAGTGCTCTATCTGATGTGCATGTGGTAAAAATTTGTTCCCAATTAGTAGGCTCTCTATTCACCTCACTGATTGTTTCTTTTCCTGAGAAGAAGTTTTTTTAGTTTGAATCTATCCCATTTATTGATTCTTGATATTAATTCTTGTGTTATAGGAATCTTATTAAGGAACTTGGGGCCTAATCCAACATGTTGGAGATTAGGGCTTACTTTTTCTTCTATTAGGCATAGTGTCTTTGGTCTAATTCCTAGATCCTTGATACACTTTGAGTTGAGTTTTGTGCATGATGAGAGATAGGGATTTAATTTCATTTTCTTGCATATGGATTTCCAGTTTTCCCAGCACCAATTGTTGAAGAGGCTATCTTTTCTCCAATGTACATTTTTGGTGACTTTGTCTAATATAAGATAACTGAAATTATATGTGTTAGTCTCTGTGTCCTCTATTCTGTATCATTGGTCTACCAGTCTATTTTGGTGCCAATACCATGCTGTTTTTGTTACTATTGCTCTGTAGTATAATTTAAGGTCTGGTATAGTGATGCTACCTGCTTCACTCTTCTTACTAAGGATTACTTTAGCTATTCTGAGTCGCTTATTTTTCCAGATGAATTTCATGACTGCTTTTTCTATTTCTAGGAGGAATGTCATTGGGATTACATTAAATCTGTATAGTGCTTTTGGTAGTATGGTCATTTTGACAATATTAATTCTGCCTAATCCAAGAGCAAGGTAGATCTTTCCATCTTCTAAGGTCTTCTATAATTTCTTTCTTTAGTGTTCTGTAGTTTTCATTATAGAGGTCTTTCACATCTTTGGTTAAGTTGATTCCCAAGTATTTTTCTTTTCTTTATCTTTCTTTTTTTTTTTTTTTTTTTTGATACTATTGTAAACAGGGTAGTTTTCCTCATTTCCCTTTCAGAGGATTTGTCACTGATATATAGAAATGCCTTTGATTTATGGGTGTTGATTTTGTATTCTGCTACTTTGCTGAATTCATTTATGAGTTCTAGAAGTTTTCTGGTGGGATTTTTTGGGTCTTCTAGGTATAAAATCATATCATCAGTGAATACTGATAATTCAAATAGTGATAATTTGAGTTCTACTTTACCTATCTGTATCCCTTTAATTTCTTTCATCAGTCTTATTGCTCTGGCCAGTGTTCCAAGTGCTATGTTAAATAGAAGTGGTAAAAGAGGGCATCCCTGTCTTGTTCTAGTTTTTAGAGGGAATGCTTTCAATTTTTCTCCATTTTGAATGATACTGGCCTGGGGCTAAGCATGGATACCTTTTACGATGTTGAGATATGTTCCTGTTATCCCTATTTTTTTAGTGTTTTGAACATGAAAGGGTGCTGTATTTTGTTTAATGCTTTTTCTGCATCTATTGAGATAATAATATGGTTCTTATTTTTAAGTCTATTGATGTAATGAATTACATTTATTGATTTCTGTATGTTGAACCATCCTTGTATCCCTGGAATGAACCCTACTTGATCGTGGTGCACTGTATTTTTGATATGTTTTTGTATCTGATTTGCCAGAATTTTATTGAGAATTTTTGCATCTATGTTCATTACAGATATTGGTCTGAAGTTTTCTTTCTTTGATGTGTCTTTGCCTGGTTTTGGGATCAGGGTGATATTGGCCTCATAGGATGAGTTTGGAAGTTCTCCCTCTTTTTCTATTTCCTGAAATAAATTGAGGAGTATTGGTATTAGTTCTTCTTTAAAGGTCTTGTAGAATTCAGCTGTGTATCCATCTGGTCCTGGGCTTTTCTTGGTTGGTAGGCTTTTGATGACATCTTCTATTTTATCTCTTAAAATTGGTCTGTTTAAATTGTGTATATCATCTTGCTCCAATTTGGGCAAATCATACGACTCTAGAAATTTGTTGATGCATTCGATATTTTGTATTTTATTGGAGTAAATGTTTTCAAAATAGTTTCAAATTATCTCCTTATTTCTGTAGTGTCTGTTGTGATATTTCCTTTTTTATCATATATGTTAGTAATTTGAGTTTTCTCTCTCCCTCTCTTTGATAGCCTGCCTAAGGGTCTGTCTATTTTATATATTTTTTTTTCAAAGAACCAACTTTTTGTTTTGTCAATTTTTTCAATTGTTTTTGTTTTGTTTTGTTTCAATTTCATTGATTTCAACTCTGATTTTAATTATTTCCTGTCTTCTAGCGCTTTTGGTATTGGATTGTTTTTCTAGAGCTTCAAGATGTAATGTTAAGACATTTATTTGTTGACTTTTTCTTCTTCTGAGGAATGAACTCAATGCAATAAACTTTCCTCTTAGAACTGCCTACATAGTGTACCAGAGATTTTGATATGTTGTGTCTGTGTTCTCATTCATCTCTAAGAAATTTTTAATCTCCTCTTTGATGTCATCTGCAACCCATTGTTCATTCAGTAGCATATTATTTAGTCTCCAGGTGTTGGAGTAGTTTTTATTTCTTATTTATCATTGATTTCTAATTTCATTCCATTATGGTCTGATAGAATGCAGGGTAGTATCTCTATTTTTTTATATTTGCTAAGAGTTGTTTTGTGGCATAGTATATGGTCTATTTTAGAAAATGATCCATGTGCTACTGAGAAGAAAGTGTATTCACTCGTTGAAGGATAAAATATTCTATGTAAGTCAGTTAAGTCTAAGTTGTTTTTTGTATTTTTGAGGTCTGTAGTTTATTTGTTCAGCTTTTGTTTGGAAGATCTATCCAGTGGTGAAAGGGGTGTGTTAAAGTCTCCAAGAATTATTGTGTTGTGGTCAATTTGACTCTTCAACTTGAGAAGAGTTTGTTTGATGAACATGGATGCTCCATTGTTTGGGTCATATATATTTATAATTGTTAAGTCTTGTTGGTGTATTGTTCCCTTGAGCAGTATGTAGTGTCCTTCTTTATCCCTTTTGATTGACTTTAGCTTGAAGTCTACTTTATTTGATATGAGGATGGAAACCCCTGCTTGTTTCCTCAGTCCACCTGAGTGGTAGGATTTCTCACAATCTTTCACCTTCAGCCTGCAGATGTTTTTTTCCTATGAGATGAGTCTCTTGGAGGCAGCATATTGTTGGGTGTTTTTTTTTTTTTTAATCCAATCTGCTAGTCTATATCTTTTTATTGGTGAGTTTAGGCCATTAACATTCTGAGTTATTATTGAGACATGATTTGTATTCCCATCCATTTTTATTTATTTTTTGGTATTTTACATCACATGTTTTCTCCTCTGATTGGTTTAAAATTTAGTGTAATACCTCCCTCTGCTGATTTTCATTATTGTTTTTCATTTCCTCTTGGTGAAATATTTTGCTGAGGTTGTTCTCTAGTGTTGGCTTTCTAGTTGTAAATTCTTTTAACTTTTGTTTATCATGGAAGGTTTTTATTTTGTCCTCAAATATAAAGCTTAATTTTGCTGAATATAAGATTCTTGGTTGGCATCCTTTTCTTTTAGAGCTTCATATATGTTGTTCCACGATCTCCTGGCTTTCAGTGTCTAAATTGAAAAATCTGCTGTGATACGAATTGGTCTCCCCCTACATGTGATCTGATTCCTCTCTCTTGTAGTCTTTAAGATTCTATCCTTATTCTGTGTGCTAGGAATTTTCATTATAATGTGTCTTGGTGTAGATCTCTTGTTAATTTGTACATTTGTTGTCCTGTAAGCCTCTTGTATTTGGTTTTCCAATTCATTCATCATGCTTGGGAAATTTTCTGATATTATCTCATTGAAGAGATTGTGCATTCCTTTGGTTTGAAACTGTGCCTTCCTCTATCCCAATTACTCTTATATTTGGTCTTTTGCTGCTGTCCCATAATTCTTGGATGTTCTGTTTATGGATTCTTACTATATTCACTGTGTGGTCAACTTTATTTTCAAGATTATATACTTTGTCTTCATTATCTGAAGTTCTTTCTTCCAGTTGATCTAGTCTGTTGGTAATGTTTGTTTTTATTTGATTAATTGTTTCCTTCATTTCAAGCATTTCTGACTGGTTTTCTTTCAGAGTTTCTATCTCTTTTTTGAAGTAATCTTTTGCTACCTGTATTTGCTCTCTTATATCTTTGTTATAGAGATTAATTTTTTACCTGTATTTACTCATTTAGCTCATTCTTTAATTCACAGATCATTTTAATTATGAACCTTCTTAACTCCTTCTCTGCTATTTAATCAACTTAGCTTAGCATGGTTGCTATTATTGTAGTATCCTGGTTTGTTTGGGGTACTTTCCTCCCTTGTTTTTTCATGTTGTCTATTTGTCTTCATTTCTTGCAGTATGGATCTGTGATATTACAGTTTCTACCTTATATTCTTGTAATATCCATGCAGGTTGTCTGTGCCTCACCTTAATGTTGGGCTTTCAGAACCTGCAGGTGTCCCTTGATGTATGCTACTGCAACTAGAGGTGGTGTCAGCAGTAGCAGAGGTAACTCAAAAGAGTGAAGGTGCCCCAAGATGAATGCAACATCTTCCAGAGGTGGGACTGAAAAGGGTGGGGCTTACAATATCTTTCGGATGCCTTCTCTGAGATGCAGCTGCTTTTCGGCCCTGTCTGTTGTCAAAAGGTAGGGGCTACTATGTGGGGAAGGCTATGGCTATGTCTACAGTGTCTCAAGATGGAAGTGGGTTAGGCTTGTACTCCCAGGTGAGGGTGGGGTAGTGGACTCTGGACCTACCCTGGGGCTGGGTCCCATGCAGGTTGGTGTGGGCTGAACCTGTTGAATCTGAGCTCCTGCAGTGGTCTGCTGATTGGAAGAGGTGGTCCTCTGAGTGGAGGTCAGTGACGCTGTCCTAGGCCTGTCTGAGCTCCACGGATACAGGCTGGGCTGACCTGGGCCCGCCTGCACTTGGGTGGAGGTTGGTGGGACTGACCTGAGCGTGGCTGCACTTAAGCAGAGGTCAGCAGGACTGACCTAGGTCTGGCTGCACTCAAGTGGAGGTCCTCGGGGCTGTCCTTGGCCTGCCTGCACTCAAGTGTAGTTCAGTGGGGCTGCTTTACCTGCACTTGGGTGGAGGTCGGCGGGACTCACCTGAGCCTGGCCAGACTCAAGCAGAGGTCAGTGGGACTGACCTGAGCCTGGCCACACTAGGACGGAGGTCAGTGGGACTCTACTTAGATTCTTTGTATATTTTTATGAAGGAGCCTATAATCAAGGAGATAGCTAAAGATTGTGGTTAGCTGAGAGCCATAAAAGATGTTCTAGTTTCCACCTGATATTAATACATTATTCAAAGAATCTTTGTATGCCCGTGAACACTGCGTGACGCACCTGTAAGCTCGAGCTGTAAGCACGTGTCCTTGTTAAAGCTATATGTATATAACTGGGTGAGGTTCGTTAGTGTGTGTGGGGAAGAAGAAGGTGGTGGTTGGAGTTAGAGCATTTGGAGTGATTGCTGGAGCTGGAGAGAGGAGAAGAATAAAAGACCTTTTTTCATTTTCATCCTGCCTCCGAATTTTCCTGTGGCGTTCGCTGCTCCAAGCGACTTCCGCTTCAGGCAGCGACAGGTGGTGGCCTGTACGGGGAATTCGGCGGCAAGGTAAGAAAAAAGAAAATTTAAAAAGATGGGAGCAAATATAACAAAAAGTCGGTTTATAAAAGCCATGAATGAAATTTTTGATATTGAGAACTCAGAGGATAGTGAGAAAAGTGAACAAGAAAGCATATCCTCTGACTCAGTGGAGACCAGCAAGGAGAGTAGGAATGTAAATTCAAAAGTAAGATCTGCAAAAGCCATCAGAAGCTTAATAAAATTAGCTGAGGAGTATGTACTCTCCTTAGAAACTGAAACTCAGGATACTAGTGAAAGTAATAATAGTAACAAGGAGCCAAACCATGAAAGTACAGTCTCCTCTACTGAGCCGGTTAGGAATTATGAAGCTAGTAGTGAAGAGGAATCAAAAAGCGATTCGGAGAGCACAGTCTCCAATAAAAAGAACAAAAAGAAATTAAAAAAGAGAAAAGACCGTCAAATAGAGGAACCACTAGCACCCTCTGCTCCTTCATGGATAGAATCCCTAACAGAAACAATAAAGAGTATTGATCAGAGTGTACGTGCCCTTGAGGTAGAAATTGGCGGCCTTTCAGAGCGCTTATACGCTCTCGAACAACATAGACCGCAGGAGCACCTAGAACTGCCAGTATTTCAAAATGAACAGGGACAAAGATATCACGAGTTCCTAGACTTTAAAACAATAAAGAATTTTAAAGAGGCGGTAATGACCTATGGGCCTCAAGCTCCGTTCACATTAAGTATGATAGAGTCACTTAACACCCTAACCTTAGCCCCCTCAGATTGGAAAAGTCTATGCAGAGCGGTACTAACTGGGGGACAATACCTAATCTGGAAAACTCAATTCCAGGAACTTTGTTCAGAAATAGCAAAGAGAAATGCTGCAGCAGGTTTCCCTCAACGCAATATAGATATGCTCACAGGGGAGGGTGAGTTCGCCGAACTACAAAATCAGCTACAATACGATCCAGGTGTGTATGCCCAGATACACACTGCAGCTGTGAAAGCCTGGAAGACAATCTCAGGCACAGGGGATCTGCAAGGCAGCCTATCAAAAGTTATACAAGGGCCTAACGAACCTTACGCTGATTTTGTAGATAGGCTCTTAAAAACAACATCTAGATTTTTTGGAGAAGTCGAGCAAGCTATGCCCCTAGTTATCCAATTAGCATACGAGAATGCTAATAAATATTGCCAGGATGCAATAAGGCCATGGAGAAGTAAAAAAGACTTATCAATTTATATCAGACTGTGCAAAGACATTAATGAGGCTGTTATCACAGGCAATGTAATTGCTGCAGTGATGAAAAATTCCTCCCCTCAAAATTCCCAAAGGATTCAACCTAGAACAGGATATTCCAGACAAAATTATTATAATCAACCAAGATATGCTAAGCAATATCCCCCAAGGGTAATAAAATCAAATTCATACCGTGCTCCAGGCCGATGCCCCAGATGCAAAAAAGGTATACATTGGGCCAATCAATGCCATTCTAGATATGATATATATGGAAATGATTTATCAAGGATTTCAAAAAACGGGGCACGGGGCCCAATGCCCCGGGGCCCACAAATGTACGAGGCACTAGAGGAGGAAGGCCCTCAGATTCAAATGATTCCTCGTCACAGTCCCTCCTACCCATTAACTCCCTTATCAGAGGGACAAGAGGAAGTGCAGGATTAGATCTCTGTTCTACTGCCCGGATGGTCCTGACACCTGAAATGGGGGTTCAGCTGATTCCTAGGGGAATCAGGGGACCTCTCCCTTCAGGAACTGTGGGACTAATCCTTGGGCGTAGTTCCAAAAGTTTATTAGGCTTTAATGTTATACCAGGGGTTATTGATTCAGATTATAATGGAGAGATTAAAATAATGCTAAGTACACACAGGGGCATCATCTCCGTAAATCAAGGAGACAGAATCGCACAGCTGCTCCTCATTCCCAGTCTCCATAATTCTTTTAAAAGCATGCCACAAAATAGAAATAGCAGAGCATTCGGTTCCACTGGTTCAGGACCTATGGCTTTCTGGGTCCAGGACTGTTCACGGAGGCCTATGTGCAAATTAAAAATTCAAGGTATAGAGATGGAGGGGCTGATTGATACAGGAGCTGACTCTTCCATCATAAATCTACAACAATGGCCTAAGCACTGGCCTCTACAGAAAGCCTCAACCAGTTTAAGAGGCTTGGGATACAGTAATACCCCAGCTCAAAGTGCTGTAATCTTAAATTGGCAAGACAATGAAGGCCATACAGGAACATTCAAACCCTATGTTTTAAACAGCTTGCCAGTTACCCTATGGGGAAGAGATATCTTACATCAAATGGGGCTACACCTAGCGACCGAGCCTGCAGGTGTTAAGAATAAAAATCCTACTCATAATAAAAAAGGCAAAGGACATTTTTTCTAGGGGCCACTGAGAAAACAATTTTAAAAATACCATGGCTCTCTAATAAGCCAGTTTGGGTCCCTCAGTGGCCCCTATCCAAAGAAAAATTGCAAGCGGCCCATCAATTAATTAAAGAACAATTAGAAGCAGGACACATAGAGCCTTCCACCTCTCCCTGGAATTCTCCCATATTTGTAATTAAGAAAAAATCAGGAAAATGGAGACTATTACAAGATCTAAGACAAATTAACAAAACAATGCAAATTATGGGCCCTACTCAACCTGAACTTCCTAATCCTGTAGCTATTCCAAAAAACTATTACCTTATAACCCTTGATATAAAGGACTGTTTCTTTTCCATTCCCCTACATCCTCTGGATGCCCCCAGGTTTGCTTTTTCAATTCCTTCTATTAATAATAATGGCCCTGATAAAAGATATCAATGGAAAGTATTGCTGCAGGGAATGGCAAATAGCCCTACACTGTGCCAACTATATGTGGACAGAGCTATACAGCCCATTAAAAACAAATATCAAGACCTTATGTGTCTACACTACATGGACGATGTTTTATTAGCTCACCCTAATCAACAAATCTTATTTAATATATTTAGTGAAATAACAAAAAATCTAAAAAAATATGGATTATATATAGCAGAAGAAAAAGTTCAAAGCAGATCACCTATACTATATTTAGGCTTTAAAATCATGGATACTTTTGTTAAACCCCAAAAAATTCTAATAAGTAAAGAACATTTGACCACCCTCAATGATTTCCAAAAATTACTGGGTGACATTAATTGGCTTCGCCCTACACTAAGCCTCACTACTGGACAATTAAAACCCTTATTTGACATCCTTCGTGGGAACCCTGACCCATCCTCACCTCGAACATTAACTCCTGAGGCCAGGAGAGCTCTAAAATTAGTAGAACAGGCCATTGAAAGATCCCATTGCGATAGATTTGATTTTGCACAACCACTAATATTGATTATTATTCCTTCACAATATACTCCAACAGGAGTATTTTGGCAACAGGGACCTATATTATGGATACATTTGCCTGTCTCTCCTAAAAGTACAATTGAGTCTTATACCTCCATGGTGGCTAAACTTATTCTTCAAGGACTTAAAACCTCTACTAAAATATTTGGAATTCATCCCGCTACTATTATTACTCCTTATTCATCATCACAGGTTGAATATTTGTGCTTCAATGATAATGATTGGGCTATAGCTAGATGCTCTACTTCTGCAAATTTTGACAATCATATTCTTAAATCTCCTATACTGTCCTTTTGTATGAATCATCCTATCATATTCCCACAGGTAATAAAAAATCAACCCATTCCTAAAGCATTTAATGTATTTACAGATGGATCCTCTAACGGTACTGCTGCAGTAGTCACTCAAAATGAAAAAATGATTCATATCACTAATCAAAAATCAGCTCAATTAGTGGAACTCGAAGCTATAATAATAGCTCTGGAAAATTTTAAAGAACAGCCTATGAATATTTTTTCAGACAGCCATTATATTGTACATGCTGTCCCAAAATTGGAGTTAGCAGGTCCAATAGCACCACATACTCCAGCTTTTAAATTGTTTTCTCAAATCCAAAATCTCCTATGGCAACGAAAAGAACCTTTATTTATAGGTCACATAAGAGCTCACACTAATCTGCCTGGTCCTCTCCATGAAGGTAATCAAAAAGCTGACGCCCTCACTAAAACAATATTTATATTTACTACAGTACAACAAGCTACTTTATTTCATTCCCAGTTCCACGTTAACAGCACTACCTTAAGACAAAAATTTAAAATCACAAAAGAACAAGCTTGTAGAATTGTAAAAGAATGTCCATCTTGTGTAACACTCTTGCCCAATCCACATTATGGGGTTAACCCACGAGGTTTGATGCCCAATCATTTGTGGCAGATGGATGTCACACATGAGCCAAGTTTTGGAAAATTACGATTGTCTAGTGTGACGTCACAAATAATTAAGCGCTTAAAAAAAAAAAAAAAAAGGTAGATAGATATAGATCCAAATAACAAATAACGTTAATTCATTTAAGCTTAGAATATTCTAATTTGATAATCAATAGATAGATAAATAGATATTTATATAAGTTCAGAATATTTTTAGATAATCAATTATAATGATAATCAATTTTGATTTATAGTTGTCTCCGGGACTTCTCTTCAGCTGTGAATATGTTTAATGTTGTATAACCTGATATTTTGGTGTTCTGACAGAGGATCATTTATTTGTTATTGACTTCATTTGTTTAGTAGCTGATTAATTTGAATTATTTCAACAGGTATAGGATTGCTGTGTATATAGAGACTCGAGGATTCCAGCTAACAAATTATTTTTCCAAAATGCCTTTAGCTTTTCTTTATCTTTAATGCAGTAAACACCCTCAGTTTCTCTTTGATTATTTCTGAATGTGATATTTTGCCAGCTTATGTTTGTGGGAGCTTGAGCAGCAATGTGTGTGAGCAGAGATCAACTTTTATTTTCTACTCTAATAGTTCTTTTTTTTTAGTTTGACAGCTCACCTTTTGATCTCAGTGCTGGAATAGCACTGCCTTTCCCTTAATAATGGATGCTTGAGTTTTTAGGTAGCGGGCCCTGAAGATTTGCCGGTGGAAATGTCTGGACATAAAAAAGACGGCTGCTGCTACAACTGCAGGGACCGCGGTCGCTGCAAGCATCCCTGCTGCTCAAGCATCAACAACCTCACCAGCAGTGTGGCCTCTGCTCTGCATGCATGGGGCCTCCTGAATCTATGTGTTATAACTTATGGACATTTTGATTTTCCATTATTTTGGGACATTACGGGACAATGCCTTGCGGGTATTTGTCTAAGAGAACTCAGTGCGTTACTTGATGAAACTAAGGGCAGCTGATTCGCTTAAAGAACTTGATACGCTATGGAAACTTGGCTCGTCAGCAGTAGGCTTACCGCCTTAAAGCCGCAGCATCTCCTAAAAATTGGACGGCTGTTAGTCAACACACAGTCAATCCTGAAGGGCTCTATTGGATGGCTGGTTAGCCTATGACGGGTAAGATCCCCAGAAGGGGACAACCTAAGACACGGCACAGTCGCACGGGACAGTCTAATGTGGCCGGCATGTCAACCTAAGCCAGGAGTCAGGACAGCCTAGACTCCCATGACGGGTAAGAATGTCGGTTGCACATGGACGTCCTAGAACATCCCCTCTTTTAAAACTAAAAGGGGGAAATGAAGGAGCCTATAATCAAGGAGATAGCTAAAGATTGCGGTTAGCTGAGAGCCATAAAAGATGTTCTAGTTTCCACCTGATATTGATACATTATTCAAAGAGTCTTTGTATGCCCGTGAACACTGCGTGACGCACCTGTAAGCTCGAGCTGTAAGCACGTGTCCTTGTTAAAGCTATATGTATATAACTGGGTGAGGTTCGTTAGTGTGTGTGGGGAAGAAGAAGGTGGTGGTTGGAGTTAGAGCATTTGGAGTGATTGCTGGAGCTGGAGAGAGGAGAAGAATAAAAGACCTTTTTTCATTTTCATCCTGCCTCCGAATTTTCCTGTGGCGTTCGCTGCTCCAAGCGACTTCCGCTTCAGGCAGCGACATTTTTATTCTTGTTATTTGTTTTCATTCTGTTGAGTTGTGAGTGCCTTATGTATTTTGGATATTAACCCTTTATTTAACATACAGGGTACAAGTAATTTTTCCAGTTTTTTAGATTGCCTTTTCATCTTGTTGATGTTTACTTTGCTGTGCAGAAGCTTTTAAAATATAAGGTCTGAAACCATATATCTTCTAGAAGAAAATGTAGAGGAAAGCTCCTTGACATTTGTCTTAACAATGATCTTTTGGGATGTGACTCTAAAATCTCAGGAAAGAAAAGCAATAATAAATAAGTGGAACTACATCAAGCCCCTTATTCAGCTCTTTCAATGTGCTTAAAGATCCTAATTCTTATAGAATTTTCACTCTAAATGACATGGAGAAGATAGACAATAAATGAATAAACAGTGAGGGCTGGGATTGTGGTTTAGTGGTAGAGCGCTTGCCTAGCATGTGCGCGGCCTGGGTTCGATCCTCAGCACCACGTAAAGAATAAATACATTGTGTACAACTAAAAAGAACAAATAAATAAATATTAAAAAAAAAAACAGTGAACATATTCAGATAATAACTGGTATCATGGAATATTCAGCATAGTCAGAAGGAACAGGGAGTGTAGCAGAGGGGTGATCCTATTTTAAGAGGAGATCATGTCAGTGAAGGCTTTGTTGATAAAGTCACATTTGAGTATCAGCAAAGAAATGTCTTCCCACCAGCCATGTAGACGTTTGAAATAAGATCATCTAGGCATAAAAATAATATGTAAAAAGAGAAGCCACGTCAGCACCATTTATGATATGTTCAAGAAATTGCAGGTAATCCAGAGAGGACAAGAGTAGTAGCAGGTAAGTTTAGAGAGTTAGAGGAGAGGCAGATCGTGTAATCATTGCAAGGACAGGCTCTGAGTGATGTGGGATGTCACTGGCAGATCTGGATAAAGGCCATGGCATGACCTGACTTACATATCAAACATTCACTCCGGCTTCTGTACTAAGACTGGAAGTAAGTGTAGAAGCAAAGAAACTAGTTATGTAGATATTGCAATAAGCCAAGTGAAAAGCAATGATGGCTTGTGATTGTAATGGAGAAACCTGAGGAAGGAAACCACAGAATTCACTGTTGGGTTGGACGTGCAATCTGTCAAAAGTAGAGGATTCAAAGATTTCTCTATACCGTAAAATTTAAGCTACTGAATTACATAAGTTAAATAGCAGAACAGTAGGTCTGCAGTGTCAAGGCATGGCCACACTTAATGCAAAAAGCCTAGACGGCCCAAGATAGGGAAAGGATAGATGAAAATGTAAGGATGCAGACAGCAAGATGAAGAGATAGGAAAGACAGAAACTGACAACATAACTTATGTTCTTGAAATTGGATTTGAAGAAAAGATGTTTTGTTTTGTTTTGTGAAGCAACCCTTAAAAAGTCTGAATAAATCCCTTTTGTTTGGAACTCAGTGAAACCTCATTAAAAGCAGCTTTATAGATAGAAGTAAACAAGATGACATAATTCTGTATGAAAAATGAATGGGATAAATTGGAAAAAAAGATTCTCGTCTGTTTTCTACCATTCTCAGGAATGCACGTAAGCTGGCCATGGGAATGGTGTGTGTGTTGGCTTCCTGAGACCCAATCCTACAGATGTTTACCATGGTAGGGCCAGGAGCACAGGTTAGCAATGCTTTTAGAGATCACAAGACATTTACAACAGCATTTCATTATACATCGTCACTGATCACAAACCTTTGTTCTCTGTGGATACACAGCTAATTCTTCAGAAGTTATTTGGAAACCGCTGTTGGTCAAGGCCATTCAGATCATAAGGAATGGGGTCAGAAAGAGAGATGCTCCACCAAAGCCATGTAAATAATTTACCTTTGTGGCTCTGAAATTACTTCAAAACTTATCTTAAGCAACAGATATTAAGAAAATTAGCAAGTCTCCCAGAATGATTTATTTAAAAGATAGCTCTATTGTCAATACATCAAGTGATGCATTATTTAATAAGCCTTACACCATACTTACAAATTTAACAATATATTGCAATAGAAGGAGATAGATTAATTAGTACCACCTCTTCTTGATTTCATTTCTTAATTTATATTGATCATTTTCTTAGGCAGTATTTTTAAAGTGGCTAAAAAGAGTATTAATGAGCACATTATAATTGGGGGATGTCTGGGGATTTATGTACAATGTAAGGTTTTATATTTATCCTAAGAAAGATTTACAGAAATAAGATAAAAAAAGACATCATTCTAGCCAAACTGAGAATCTGTTTTTCACTCTTTATAATATGAATACTTTCCCCCTCTGTCTTGTATTTCCTCTTTATTTTCCTGAGAGAAAACAGTACAAGGAAAACACATTACTCAAAATGAGCCTGAGACTGAAAGAAAATAATAAAATCAAGTGATAGGTTACAAACGAGAAAAGACTCCAGCAAATGAAATATCTAAAGACAATGAAGATAAAGAGAATGTGTAAGGGCAGAAAAAAAGAAAAGGTGGTGGGAAAAAAGACATATAGATTCAATCACAGACAGGGCTGAATTAAATGCCCCTAACAAAACTGGGCTTGCAGACAGATAAAAAGAAACTGGGAATTGCAAGCAGGGAGTGATAAGTAATACAGCCTATTCTTTCACAGAGCACAACCTGGGTTTAGAGGGAAAAGGTCATTAATATAGGTTATCCACTCCAGCATTATCAGGAGGACTCAACCCAACAAAGTACAAGGCCAGTATTTGTGCAGTTGGCTTTGAGTCTCATAATAAAGCCAACATGTGTAAAGAGCTCTGGAGTGAGAAACAGGACACCTAGAATCAAATTCCAAATTGGATAGAACTCACTGATGTTCTTTAGGAAGTCTCTAGGGCTCAGCTTTATCGTCTACAAAATGAAAGAATCAGGCTAAATGTTTTCTAAGATCCCTATTTCTAGTGTTTAATGTCTTATACAATGTCTTCCATTAAATCCTGGTATTTGACCCCAAAATGATAGAGGGTTAGATTAATGAATTTTATATATTTAAATAGCATCAGGCATTTCTATTTCTCTTCACTTATATTCCTGGAGAGCATTATTTAATTGATTTTTATTAGCATTATGATTATACTTCCTAATGGGATTAACTGTGACATATTCCTACAGGCACATGATATCATTTGCTCAAATTTCATTACTCAGTACCTACCTCCTCCTTTCCTCCTCCTCCCTATGCCTGGTCTCCTTCCTTTACACTCTGGAGAGCAGCTCTTAAGAGTTTTTCAAACAAATGTTCATTATATTATTAACTTGGCATCTTTCAAGTCCCATGATTTATTAAATCGCACGAGTCTGGAAACACCCATAAAGAAAATACAATTATTTTCCCCTGCAGTTTAGAACAGCATCATGAGATGCATGGAATTGCCACTTACATAAGTGTATGTATGAAACTTCATAGTCTTCCACAAATGGAATTGCTTTACTTAAACAAATGCTGGTACTGATAGATCTGGAAAAAATAATCTAATGATTATTTCATAGAGGATTATCAAATAACCCTTTGCAAAGATATACCTTTACTAGTATATTTAATATACACTGTATTTTAGAAAAATTCAGTTTACATGTAACTTTTGTATTCCATCAGGTACTTTAAAATTCTATACTTTACACCCACATATTTACTAAAATTACTTATAACTATCACTTGGAGGCATTTAATATTAAAAAATGATGACTGGTTTACATGGCTAAAATGCTAGCAAATATATGATAATGTTGCATTAGAGTGGGAAGAATCTGGAAATAGATTTGTCATTAATTAGTTTATATTATTATTTGATGCAGTTATTTCAATGAAAAATGCATTAGCAAATCCATGCTTCCACAGGAGGCCAGTTCCCCTCTTCCTATACCCAGTAACTATCACCCTACAATTCATTGAGGTACTTCACAAATGTGATATACAATGTGCTAAATACAGAATATACAGAACAATTTCAAGAGTTGACAGCGTGAAAAGTTTATACTGATTATACTTAAACACTGAGGATTTTTTAAAATGTCAGAACTTAGAAATAAAATCAACATCCATAAATCAAATGTGTTCGTACACAACAGTGATGAATCCTCCAAAAGAGGAATTAGGAAAACTACCCCTTCACAATTGCTTCAAAAATTAAATAAAATACCTGGGAATCAATCTAACAAAAAAGGTGAAAAACCTCTGCAATGAAAACTACAGAACACTAAAGAAAGAAATTGAAGAAAACTTTAGAAGATGGAAAGATCTCTCATGCTCTTGGATAGGCAGAATTAATATTGTCAAAACGGCCATACTACCACAAGTGTTATACAGATTTAATGCAATTCCTGTTAAAAACCACAAAGACATTCTTCAAAAAAATAACAAAAGCAATCATAAAATTCATTTGGAAAAATAAGAGACCCAGCATAGCCAAAGCAATACTTAGCAAGAAAAGTGTAGCAGGAGGCATCACAATACCAGCCCTTAAATTATACTACAAAGCAATAGTGACAAAAATGGCAAGGTATTGGCACCAAAAGAGACTGGTAGACCAAAGGTACAGAATAGAAGGCATAGAGACAAACCCACATAAATAGAGTTCTCTCATACTAGACAAAGGTGCCAAGAACATTTATTGGAGAAAAGATAGCCTCTTCAACAAATGATGCTGGGAGAACTGGAAATCTATATGTAGCAAAATGAAATTAAACCTCTGTCTCTCATTCTGCACAAAAATCAATTCAAAGTGGATCAAAGACTTAGGCACTAGCACAGAGACCATGCACCCATGTACCGAATAGAAGAAAAAGTAGGCCCATATCTCTACCATGTGGGCTTTGAAACTGACTTCCTTAACCAGACTTCTAGAGCTCAAGATGTAAAATCAAGAATCAATCAATGGGATGGAATTAAACTGAAAAGTTTCTTCTCAAAAAAGGAAATAATAAAGAACATGAAGAGAGAACCTACAGAATGGGAGAAAATCTTTACCACGAGCATCTCAGAGCATTAATCTCCAGAATACATAAAGAATCCAAAAAATGCAACGCTAAAAGAAAAATAACCTAATCAATAAATGGGCAAAGGAACTAAACAGACACTTCACAGAAGAAGAAAAACAATTGATCAACAAATATTTGAGTAAATGTTCAACATCTCTAGCAATTAGAGAAATGCAAATTGAAACTACAGTGAGATTCCATCTCACTCCACTCAGAATGGCAATTATCAAGAATACAAGCAACAGTAAATGTTGGCAAGGCTGTGGGTGAAAAGGCACACTCTTACATTGCAGAATTTGACTGCAAATTGGTGCAACCACACTGAAAAACTGTATGGAGTTTCCTCAGAAAACTTGGAATGGAACCACTATTTGACCTAGCTATCCCACTTGTCAGTATATGCCCAAGGAACTTAAAATCAGCATGCTACAGTGATGCAGCCACATCAAGGTTTATAGCAGCTCAATTCACAATAGCTAAACTATGGAACCAATCTACATGCCCTTCAACAGATGAATGGATAAAGAAAGTGTGGTATGTATACACAATAGAATATTACTCGGCCTTAAAGAAGAATGAAATTACAGCATTTGCTTGTAAATTGATAGAACTGGAGTATGTCATGCTAAGTGAAATAAGCCAATCCTCCCAAAAACAAAGGCTGAATATTTTCTCTGATATGCGTATGCTAATTCACAATGTGGGGGTCATGGTTCTAGGGGGAAAATAGAAGTACTTTGGATTAGGCAGAGGGGAGTGAAGGGAGGGCAGGGGTTATGGGGGTAGGAAGGATAGTAGTATGAATTGGACATTATTACCCCATGTATATGTATGATTACATGACTGATGTGATTCTACAACACATACAATCAGAAGAATGAGATGTTATACTCCATTTATGTATATGATGTGTCAAAATGTATTCTTCTGTCGTGTATAACTAATTGGAACAAATAAAAAAAAGAAACTAAAGATTCTGATATCTGGGAAATTCACCTATTACCACCACTACCTGCCAATCCAACTCAAGTAAGCCAGAAACAAAGAAACAAGAAACAAAGAAACAAAGTGTTTATTTCATTATTCCTTTTAAACGTCAGTCCAAGCTCCCTACTTTTAATTATTATGATTTGGTGATTACATGGGTCTTGAAGACATTACTGATCTTTAAAATCGAATCAGATATTCCATCTATAGGAAATTGATCAGAGGAAATAATCACAGGTGTGTACAAATAATGACACATAATGGTATATATATATACATATGTATATGTATATATATATGTATATATATATATATATAATTTGAGAATTATGAATACATTTCTTAAAAGTACAAGTAACCCATATATCAAAACACTAAGAGGAGAAATAGATATAAATATAATTAATTATGTTCATAGTGCATAATACTATGTAAAAAGTTTTTTCTCAAATATTTAGGAAAGATGTTCATAAATCAAAAGATGACCAGAAAATAATGTTTAAAGAGATAGACAAATTGCAAGTGTATGAAAAGCATTGTTGTTATTTTCTTTACAACTGCATATGAAGTAAAAAACTGGAATAACATTTTCAAAATGTAAGCAGAGGTTACACAATTTTGAGACTACAACTCCTTTTACTTTCACTTTGCAAAGCATGTAGTTTTTTTTTTTAAATAAAAATGAATATATTTCAAAATAGATAGTCAAAAATGTATGGATTACTGTGAGTAATTTCAAGCTGAAAAAGTTTCTGTTCTTGAGTAAAATGTCTCTAAAGTTATCAATGTGTCCCCAAAGTGAGATTACTTTGAATGCAGTACCAACATCACTAACCCCTAGGAACCCTGGTCATGCTGTTCCCCCAATCTGTTCAACTTCCTCATCTACAAGAAAGGACATCCTAGCTAATATCTCCAGACCTTGTAGCTAACAACCTTCTAGATGCAATGAGATTGACTCACCTGCCCAACAATTACAATTCATTCTCCTCTTTCTTTTCAGAAAAAGAAAAAGAAAAACAGGAATAAAAATACAATATAGAAAATTTTGTTGTAATTAAAATAATTAAGGTACAGTTTAGATACTATCTTTAAAAACTCACCTGGACTATTTCTATTTTAATAAATGTGTATATTGTTCTTCTGTATATATTTAAAAAATAAAGCTCTGGATAAAATTTTACATATTTGAATTAAAGAGGAAACAATTTGAAGACAATATAAAGTTACCCTTTAGAATGTGATTTAAAAAAAAAGGCAAAACAAATAAGCACACCTACCATGTCTACATAACAAGTAGTTTATGCTTTTTAAAATATTCATCGAGGGCTGGGGTTGTGGCTCAGTGGCAGAGCGCTCGCCTCGAACGTGTGTGGCCCGGGTTCGATCCTCAGTACCACGTAAACATAAATGCATTGCATTGTGTACAACTAAGGTAAATAAATAAATATTAAAATAAATAAATAAATAAATAAAAATACTCATTGAAATAGGTTGGGACTCTACTATTCAATTTTACTGTGAATATTAAAATGCTCTAAAAGTTAAAATCTATTAAAAATAATAGCATTGGTTAAACGGTGAATCTTTGTGAAATTTTTTTCATGACTTAATTCTGTTCTTGTTGAAAAGTATAATAGTTAAAACATTTATTTATTTTTTAAAACATTTAATTAATTGGCATAACCTTCATTTCTTGCCTATATGTATACAGGCTGAGTCTATTTGCTTGAATAGCCATTTTCTATAGATCTTCACTGTATTATTCATTACATCAAGCAGCTCAACACATTATCTGGCTAAGACAAAAGTATTCTTTTGTATTTTAGTTTCAACACACACACACACACACACACACACACACACACATACACACACGTTTTACCTTTCATAGGAAAAAAAAAGTCAACTTCAAATAGATCAAAGAAATTGAGGTCATATACCTCTCACTTGATCAGTCCTCTTTTCCCATTCTCCATTGGTACTAAATATCTAAAACGCAAGAACAACTTCAGATAATCAAATGAACATAAGGGTAGTCCTTTTAAGCCTAGCATGAACCAATTTGAAGAAGATCATAGTATATGTCAGAAAAGGGCAGGGCAGAGGAACATTTCAATGTGTCACATTCACAAGGATTTCAAGATTTAGAGCTATTACATAGCTTGCCTTTCTCGCCACTAGTTTTTTTCTGAACAGGAGAAATTAAAATGTAAGTCATGTCTAAAAAGTGGGAAGAGCACAGAAAAAAATAGCAGCAGCACCTCCTCCTCCTCCTTCTCCCGGCCTCCCCCCAACCCCCAGCTATTAGTTACCATGTTGGACAGTTCATGTCTGGAATATAAGCTCTCTGTCTCATCATGCCTTTTTTAGGTGTGACATTAGGTGGAAAGGGGAATGTGGTTTGCATTGGTACCTATGCTATTAAATACCACTGGTCATTAGTGTTTCCAAATCTGTTTCCTCAACTTTGCAATGGAACTACTAATGCTAGCTTCACAGAATCATGGTGAACCATGCATGAGTTATGAATCTGCAGTGCTTAACAAAGTATAAAAAAGATCAAGCACTCAGAAATGGTAGGTAAAACAAGCAGTATTTAGAATGCTGATGTGATAAGCTAAGTAGTCCCAGTGGTGTTTTCTTGTGGTCATGGTAGTTATAGTGCAGGGCACAGTGGAGGTTATAGATACAGCCACAGAAATGGCAGGTGTGGGAGTATGTCCAGCAGTAATTACTAACTGATTGCATTGATGTTCCTGAAAGCCAAGAGAGGACTAATCCCACTGTGCCTTATATCAAGGGCCAGCAAACTAAAGTCTATCTCCAAGTTTTATATGCCCTGAGAACTGAGAACACCTCATATATTTTAATGGTTACATATTAAATGATTATATTAGCACCTACAAAATATCCTCAACTTTGCAGTTTGGTTAATGAAGTCCAAAATATTAACTATATAGTTCTATAAAGAAAAAAATTGTTCACCTATATTCTTAATTACTGAAAGCCACCTAGGACACCCTTGATTTCTTGTCCAAATATTACTCATATTGAGACTGAGGGGAAATCTGAAAAAAAAATCTCTGTCTTCACTTAATTTTAGTTGCTTGCTTTTGGTTGACCTTAAAAATAACTAATTTTGGAGGTCATGCAGCAAGAAACATATTAGTAGTTACCCACTAGCTTTGCTGTAGGAACCACCTCTGATGTATAGGTCGTGATGATAGCAGTTGCCTAGGTTCTTTTTTGGGGTCTTGAAGGCTAATTTGATAGACTCTCTGACTCTTTGGCCTGTGCAAGAGTCCCATGGGTGAACTTTAGACAGCAGAGAGCCCCAAAATAACACCAATATTTTCTGAACATGTGTCTCATGAAAAGCCATGAGCTTGGATTACACATGTGCATAACCCTGGTTAATTCATCTCCAATCACTTCCCCCATGCCCTTGGGTAGAGGATCACCCTGTTTCTCTATCCCATGAATACCCTAGGAGGCAGATCTGAGCCTTGATCTCCTGTCTTCACATCTTGGCTGTCTTTGGAATAAACTTTCTCTATTACAAAACTCTTGTTTCAGTGACCGGTATATAGGGAAGTGGGCAAAATGAGCCTCATTTAGTAACAATAGTTCCTAATCTGATCCAATTTAACCACTTTTGAATGTTCATACTTCCAGAAAAATCCCCTAAATTTTCCTTGTTTTCTCACCTCCTGAAGACAGATTCTTCTGTTTTTTTCTCCTCCCACACAGCTAGAACATTTAAGCCTGAAATGAGGAATAAAACTTTCCTTGCTCTTCACTTCCAGACTATACTCCTTCCCGAAAATTACGAAACTGACCTACAGTAGGTGGTAGTGTGAGAATAGAAGTTCAGAAGATTAGACAAAGGGAAGAGTGGGGCTCTAATTAGAATAAGATATATTCCATGCATATATAATTTTATCAATTGGACTCTACTGTCATGTGTAACTAAAAAGAATCAATGGAAAAAATTTTTAAAGAATATAAATGATGGCAATAATTAATATAAATAACCCATTCAGTATCTTATTGGCCTAAGACAACAATGTTTTATTTCTCATTCATCTCACCTGTCCAACTCTGGTCAGTGGAAAACTTTTCTCCATGTCACCCTCATGTAAAGACCATGTAAACAGAACTTGCATCTTCTTGTTCTCCCTGACAAAGAGAACGAGACATGGAGAACCCTGTGCTGGCTCTTGCTGATAGCCTTTCAGAAGTGACATTTCATGTTCACATTAATTTCCCAAAGCAATTCATATAAACAGGAATAACTTGCTAGGGGCATTTCTATGACTTGAAAAAATAAAATGGAAAAAAAAATTATAAACTTTACTAACTCCTCTCCTCTGCTACTTAATGTCTGTTCTTATTTTGCCACTACATGTGAATCTCAGGGTCATTTTCTCTGACCCCTCGAAATTTCAGTCTATGGATCATCTCCCTATCTTTCTAGCAGTTTTTGTCCCAATTCTCAATGGCATTAACATCACATGAATTATCTTTCCACTATTGACCACTCAATCAGTTGACTTTGTTACCACACTGCCTCAGTCAGCTACCCATGGTCATAATCTAGACCTTGAAATTCTGATAGGCCAGTCCTCCATAATCTAAAGACATGACGTCCTCCTACAAACACCTCCCAACTTTCCATCTTATCCCTTTTTGTCTCCCAACACTAATGTTCTCTTATCTGAGACATCCATTCCTGTGACCCTACCAAATCACCCACCACCTGATGTCTTCATTTCTTTCTCTATTGTTCTCATATTTCATAGTCCATCATTATAATCATGACCATACACATTGTATCAGCTTTCTTATATTTCTTTTACTCTTTCTTATTAATTTAGTAAAATGCAACTCTGATTAAATCTTTTTATATATATATATATATATATTATATATTTATATATTTACCTTAGTTGTACACAATGCAATGCATTTATGTTTACGTGGTGCTGAGGATCGAACCCGGGCCGCGCAAGTGCGAGGTGAGCGCTCTGCCACTGAACCACAACCCCAGCCCTTGATTAAATCTTGATCTTCTCCTGCTCCCCACCTAGATTCAAACAGCTAAGTGAGCTTAGAAAAACACGCAACCTTGCTGTCTAATCTCACATTAATTCATGAATGAAAATTTCAAGTGGGTCCTTAGAACTTCCCAAAAATAAAGAATAGTCCCATCATCCATATTTTGTGACTCTCTCTGAGATCCTTGCTTGTCAGCATTTGGTCCACGGTCCAGCATTTTAGGCATTGCTTTAAGCTTGTTTTTATAAGTATAGAATCACAGACTGCACCCAGACTCAAAGTGTTAGATTTGCATTATAACAAGACACTCAGCTGATTCATATATAAATTCCACAAAACTTCATTCTAGGTAACTGTTTCACATTGGCTCTACATGCTCTGCCTCCCTTGTGGATTCCTGCTTGTCTAACTTCTAACATTAGGATGTTTCAGGGCTCAGTCTTCAGACCTGTCCTCCACGTCAACACCTTAGTTTATATCATCTAGTCCCATCCCTTTAAATGCTCTGTAGAACTGCAATGGCCACAGGTGTATCCAGTCACATTCTCTACTCCACACTTCATACTTTTCTGCATAGTTGTTTCATACTGTGTATCTACACTGGGATGTCAAAGAGCTTCCTCAAATTAAACACATAAAAACCAAAATTCTTCAATCTCTGTCCATCCCTCCCCAATGTTCAATCTACTCCCACAGTATTCTCTGTCTCAGTAAAGGCAATCTCATTCTTCATGTTTATTAAAACCAAAATCTTGTCATGTTCCTGACTCTTCTTTCTTTTGTGCCTTACCTGATGTCCATCAAAAACTCCAACTGGCTGCATTTAATTATCTCCACAATCTGATCTGTATTCACTTCCTTCATTGCTACCATCCTAGTTAAACCATCATTATCCTTCAGATGAATTAGAATGAAAACTTCCTAACTGGTCCTCCTTTATACTTTATGGCCCCTTAACAACCCATTTATTCACTTTGTAGCTAAAGTAATCTCTTTGAAATAAATCAGATCAACTCCTTTCCTTAGAATTTTCTAATGGCTTCTCATTCTCACTCAGAGAAAAAAATCTTTTTTTATTTTTTTCATGAATCACAGGGTCCTACATATTCTGGCTTGACCTTCATTTTCTGCCTTCTATTCCTACAATTTCTTGCCTTGCTTCATTCTCTCCAGTTACTTTGGCCTTTTTGTATATTCTCAACTAAAGGATTATTGTCCTTGCTCTTGTCTCTATTTGGAATATTCTTCTCCTACGTACTTTATGACCAATTTACTCATTTTCATGTCTTCTGATAAAGTCCTTCCTTTACCACCAGAAGATCCAAAATCCATATATTTCTATGACTTCAGTTCTTGTATTATATATTTACTTCTTATAATATTTATCCCTGTTTATCTGTGTGTATTGCTGTGTGCTGTCCTTAGCACATAATAGGATTCAATAAACATGAGCTTTGTTAGTATATAAGTAAATTTGGGGGCCTAGTCATTGTATTCCTGCAGATATTTGGTGAAACTTATAAAAATAAAGTATTACACAACTTTTGATTTTACATGTTATTATTTTATAAATATTAGAAAATAGAGAAGAAATATACATAGGAAGGTGATACTAATCCTTATGGTAATTATCAGCATTTTGATGTGTTTTATTCTCTTCCAATGTACTACAAATATATTTATGTGTGTATACACAAAATTGATGTTCTGTGCATAATATTCTATCCTGCCTTTCTACCTAAATTATATAAGAATTTTATGTAAAAATAATTTAACAGCCTTATAACGATTCCACCTTATAAGCACCATAATTTATTTAGCCATTCTTTTACTATTTGATATTCAGTTTTAAGTTACTTAGCTCTTTCTACATTTCTAAATTTATAGTATTTTAATAGTGAAACCTCCTTGTACATAGATCTTTACTCATACATCTATTTAATATATTGAAGAGAAATTACAACAGGCCAAATTACTGAGTCAAATAGAATATTTGAAAGATTTTTGATGAACATCCTGACCTTTATAAAATTTGTGGTAATTAATATTCTTTAAAGTACAGCTTATGTAATATCATACCATCTATAGTACAAAACTTTTCATTCATTAAAAAATCACCAATATACCTGAAAATGATATTTTGTTATTGTTTTCATGAAAATGTCTTCTTTAGTAATATAGTTGATTAGTTTTCCAGGTACTTGAGACCAATTCTTATATCCATGCTCTGTCCAATATTCCTGATGCTGAACATATTGGTCATGGAGACACAAATCCTGCCTCTGCATTAAGAAAGAAATCATTTCATGTTTATTAATTAGAACTGGTCTTTTGCCAAGCAACTTATCACATTTTTGAAAAATGTTGACCTGACCCAGTGCTGTCTTGTAGTTGATCCAGGCAATATCTAATTAAGGGAGTATGTATTGATGGTAAATAAGCCAGACCATAATTTATAATGACTTTATTTCAGGAAATGTTTGCCTATGGGAAAAGAATCCTTCTCTGTGAACTCAAAGTGTCACTACCAGAATCTTCAAATAAACCCAGATGAATTTAGAAAAATAATTTTTTATCTCAGATTTTCCAAGAGAACAAACTAAAAGAAAAATTTAGACATATACATAATAAACTGTTACTTGTTCCAATGTGATTTGCAGGCCACTGTTAAATTTTTCCCTCAAAAACAACAACAACAACAAAAAACTTCATTTAATTTACCTTCCACAGTATCTTAAATTTCACCATTATTGTGATCCTTTGGCTAATAAATTCCAATGTTTTCAGGTGTGCCTCTATGTACCCATTACTGGCATTAACACATTAGGTTCTTTTAACTCACTCTCAACCAGGTCTTTTTGATCCATCTCTGATGGAAATTTATAGAACAAGAAGTTGAAGGTTGTAGATACATCAGAATATAAAGCATTATTCTAAGAAGAGTAGGTCTTAGTGGGATTCCAAAGTTGGGGTTGAGAATAATAATAACTTGGAAATTAATAATACCTTGGAAAATAAATTGGTAACATCTGTTTAAATGACTGTATTTAAAGGACACTCTGGGACTGGACACAGATCTAGTGGGAAATGATATAGCCAAGAAATGATAAATAGAGGAGGAAGGAGTAACACTACAGTTGCTCAATGTTCGGTTACCCTAGGGCAGCACTTTGCAAACAAGCACATGCAAGAATGCCCTGGGGATTTATTGAAACACAAATTATTGGACCCCAATAATGGGGTTCCCATCCCAAAATGGGCTTCTGACTAAGCAGGTCTGGGTGTGACTTGAGTATCTGCAGGTGATGTTTATACTGTTGGCCTGGGGCTACACTTTAAGAATAACTAGTCTGCACTGTTAGACGCCATTGCCTTATGTTGAGGACTAAGAGAGCATATAGTTGACAAGCCTATTACCTTGAACCCTTTGATGCAGATTGAACATGTTCATCCTGTTCTTGGATCTATAAAGTAGAAAGCCCATATAATAATATAATTCTGCCATAGCACAGGGAGCTCTTAAATGTTTTACAGAAATTCTCAGACTAGGTTTTCCAGATTTAACAAAATAAAAGTATGTCTATAAAAGTATTGCTAACAAATCTTACCATTGTGTACATCCACAAGAAATTAATTTTAAGAAGTAACTATTGGTAAATAGCAGAAAGATCAGTAGAAAGAAGGGAGCAGGGGGTGAGGGAAGAGGAGGGGAAGAAAAGGTACTGGAAACAGAATTAGAATGAGATATATTCCAGGCTTTTATAATTATGTCAAAATGGAATCTACTGTCATATATAACTAAAAAGAACCAATAAATAAAAATAAATAAATACATAAAATATATCTAGCTATTTATTTATATAACTATAGGCAGGGAAAGATTATAAAAGAATAAACATGAATAGAGTAAAAGAGTAAATATTTATAGATATATTTTTATCTAGATATGCATATCTAGATAAATGGATATAGATAGATACATATATAGATATATCTCAAAGATAAATTTTATTATGTGTATGTGCCATGCAATATTTTACTATATTTAACTGAAATTAAAATTTCATAAATCATTCTGCATTTTGCCTGTAAAATCTGTCTATCTCTGACTTACGCAATGTGAGAAAGCTTCTGGAAAAGTAGAGGGCAATGATTCCATGGCCTTATACAGAGCTATGGAAAGACCATAACAATGATTTCAGAAACACAATAAGGCCAAATATGAGTACTCTGAATCTATCTCTCCAAAACAAATGATACTCAGTTCTGTTTAGCAGGATGCTGTAGTAATGAGGCAATGGGAGACGGTGGCCCATAATTCAGTAGAAAGAACAAAAGAAATGAAGCAATTGGGACTAAATCCATGCCACACCTCTGGCACTCCATCACCTTGACCTTGTTCTATAGCAGTGTTAAGAAATCCAAGTAGCAGAATAAGGGGACAGTGGGAAGCTGAAAACATTCCCTATTATGAGCCTGCATTATCCTGTACTCAGTAAGGAAAACTCTAGGTACTTTTAAAAAAATGAATATACCACCGTGAATCTCACCTTCATATATCTCCACAAGACACTAATTAAAAAACAACTATAAATAAAAAGAAGAAAGGTCATTAGAGCAAAGGAAAGGGAACAGGGGAAGAGGGAGGGAAGGGAAAGGGGAAGTACTGGGGACTGAATTAGAGCAAATTATATTCTATGCTTAGATAATTATGTCAAATGAACCCTAATATTAGGTATAACTGAAATGAACTAATAAAAAATGAAGGCCCAAATCTTCATCATGTTGCATTAGGCCCCGACTTCCTTAACAAGACTCCTAATGCACAAGAAATAAAATCAAGAATTAATAAATGGGATGGACTCAAACTAAAAAGCTTCTTCTCAGCAAAACAAACAATCACTAAGGTGAACAGATAGCATACATTTCGGGAGCAAGTTTTGCCACACACACATCAGATAGAGCACTAATCTCCAGGATATATAAAGAATTCAAAAAACTTAACACCAAAAAGACAAACAACCCATTCAATAATGGGATAAAGAGCTGAACAAACACTTCTCAGAAGATGATATACATTCTATCAACAAATATATGAAAAAATGTTCGACATCTCTAGTAATTAGAGAAATGCAAATCAAAACTACTCTAAGATTTAATCTCATGCCAGTCAGAATGTCAGTTATCAAGAATACAGACAACAATAAATGTTGGCAAGGATGTGGGAGAAAAGGCACACTCGTATATTGCTGGTGGGACTGAAAATTGGTGCAACCAATCTGAAAAGCAGTATGAAGACGAGAGAATTCCTTAGAATGCTTGGAATGGAACCACCATTTGACCCAGCTATCCCACTCCTTGGTCTATACCCAAAGAACTTAAAATCAGCATACTATAATAACACAGTCACATCAATGTTCATAGCAGTTCTGTGGAAGCAACTTAATGAAATGGACATCATTACCCTAGGTACATGTAAGACTGCACATATGGTGTGATGCTACATCATGTACAACCATAGAAATGAAAACTTATGCTGCAATTGTGTACAATGAATCAAAATGCATTCTGCTGTCATATATACCTAATTAAAATAAATAAATAAATAATCAATTTTTTAAAAAAGGAAATGAAAGATCTGGAGGAGAAATGGGGGAAGGTAAATTTATGCCAAAAATTCATAACTGAAGTGGCTGTACCTCCTATAGGACTGAAGAAACAAAGGTGCGCCATGCTCCCAAGCCCATGATCACTGCCCATTGGAAATATTGTCATTGGATCTGAACTACTCTGTCTGGAAGCAAAGACACGATCTTCAGTAGTCATTGCTATTGTCTTCTCTGCTTTAGAAATAATAACCACTGCTATTTTGGCAAGCACTGACAGAAACTGAAATAAGATTAGTTTTTTTTTTTTTTTTCTCCTTCTAATTTCACTTTAATATTTTCCATTGGCTGGTCATGACAGGAAGCCAACTAGCAGGGGAATTTGGTCTCTAGCCCTAGGAGGCAGGGAAAGAGTAAATATGAAGCTAAGAGAATATAGATACAATTTGGCACAGTGTATTCTCTGTGATTCATTTCCCCACCTCTGTTTCTCCCATATTTAAGTTTTCAAACAACAATCTTTAAAACATTGGGTTTCCAGACCATGAAAATTTTATTTTATAAATATGAACAGAAATCATTCATTCCTCCCACAAGAGCACATATGTAGTCAAATAACTGACTCTACTATGTTAATTCCACTTCTAGTTTAGTAACCAGCCCATCTACATATATTATTACCCAAAACTAAATTATACTTCTCCTTTCATAATATAATAAGAAAAATAAAATATAAATAATGTATAAATTACATTACATATTATATTATAAAATATACACATACACATACACATGTACACAGACACATACACATATCACACAAGCAAATAGGAAAAATACAAGTAGTTACTATTGTCCTTATTTTTGTAACTAGCCATGAGGACATAGTTGATTCTTATAACTTGCTTAGTCTATGACCTCTGCCATATTCCTTCTGCCCCAGCCAATACATCAGCCAGTTAGTGTTTCTTAGATGTTTATTTCTGAAGTTTCTGATTACATATTGTCCCTACTTTTATTAGATTTATGTCACCATCTGGTAAGGCTTAGTACTATACACAGAAGTACTAAGACAGAACCGAGAGAATTTCCTGAGTATATTAGTTCTTTCTGCCTCTCTTGTGCAGCAATGTCCTATTTTCACTTGTAATCAAAGAAAGTAAATGACAGTCCATTTAGAGATCCTGTTGCCTTCCTCTTCATTCAATGACATGGATATGCAAAATTACCAGGTAGGATACTCAACTTCACTTTTACTGAAAACAATATTGTGATCCTTACAGGTTTTCCTTCCGAGATCTAAAACACCTAAACCAGAAAATCCTACAATTGTGGGAATGAGAAGCCAACATTTGTTTGTTGTTACAGGAATGAGGGACAGAGGCCACTTAATTCCACTCTTGACTTCTAGACTTCTGTATGCTTGCTGTGAGGGGAAAGTATGTTATATTCAACAAAGGTTCAAAACATCTGTCATACCCTATAGAAGAACAGTCCAAACTCACAAAGTGCTGTATACACTGGTGTCGAGTGACTCATCCAGTTCATTCTTCCATTCCATAAGGCCAGCTGCCTCAGAATGATGTGCTGCAGGCTATGCACAGTGACTTCCATACAGCAGGGTGGCCGCCATCTGACTGCCTTTCTCATGCAATTTATTTCTGTGCAGACGATCTGACTGAGCTCATTCTCCCATGTAACACTGTTGTTTCATGCTTAAACACCAGTGCCACCACCATTTCTACTGCCATCACTGCGGGGAGATGCCTTCTTACTCCTCCTAACTCCTCGTCGCCAGGACTTCCATTGGCAGAACCTAACAGAAATCTGCTAAAATGTAATAAGCAGGTTTTGAGCCCCATTGATAGAGAAGAGTCTATGGAAGGACAGTGTGGAAATGCACCATGTGACAGAGGGAGAGTCCCCAAAGAATATAAGGATGGCAAAAAAAGAGTCATAATAACACACTCCTCTCAACCTCACAATGATGATTGACCATTGAAACTAATGCTTTCCTGCTCTCTAGCACCAGCACTTATCAAGGAGAAGGAAATGTCCAATTTCTTATGTGAAGAGCAAAATTGACTCTTCAGGATAATTTTTTTTTTAAAAAAAAGATAAAAACTATAATCAGTCATCTAAACCTTACCTAGTCCTTAATATGGGCCAGAAATTTTTTCTAGTCATTTTACCTGTATTGTCACACCACTTGAACTCACAGTCCTGCAGCTAAGTACTATGAGGGTCCTAATTCCAATGCTGAGGGGACTGACACATCAGGAGGTTAATCTGTCCAAGGTCACCAACAAACAAAAGGCACAGCAGGGATGCCCCACTAGCCTGTGTTCCTGTTCTCAGTTCCACCACTGCCCTGCCTCTCTGACCTGATCTCACTTTCACATCCTAATGGCTCTTGAAGCCTAGCCGACATGACATGTTTTAAAGCAGTTAGATGGGACGGTATGTAGTGTAACTGTCCCATTGGGCTTTATTAGCAACAAACCCAATAAATTAGTTAATTAAATTAATATGTACTAGATTCATAAAATCAATGTCAGCCTGATTTCTTGTTATGCAAAGCTGACTTTAAAACTCAAGTACCATGGGAGGAACATAGTGGGTGAGGCGGTTCTCTGGGCAAAGCTGTACTGTGTACCTACTGTTTGATATGGAATAAGTCCACCCTTTGCAATATGCTTTCCTAAGAAACATCTTCAAATGTGAGATTAGGTGCCTACAAATTAAACTTCATCTTCCATTCTGTCCCAAATGAGGGAAAGCTACCTGAGTCTAATGTCTACATTGTAGAAGAGAGAAAGCCAGAACATACCAACATTTTAAAGGAAAATAGACAAGGTCATTGGTCTATGAAGTCTAAATGATGTTAAAGTGACATTTTCTGAACATGGAAGCAATATATCAGGGAGCCCTAAGTAAGGGTTTGACTTCTGGTGCCCTCTGTAAAGTCTTGAACACACTTTAATTATCTTTGAGTTATGAATAATATTGAAGCCAATTAGAATAAGGTTACAGTTTCAAGGGTGGACCCATAAAAAGGAGCCTCTGGTTCTCACAGCAAACACCAAGAGAGCCTTTAGACACAAGAGTTGCTGGTCCTGGACCTATATATAATCACAAGTCCCGACTCTCCTTGTCCTTAGCTAATAGAAATTGAAATTGTAATGTGGACATTATTATCCCTTCATGGAAAAAATTAATTAATAATGAATGTCCTGATTGTCCCTTATCTCAGTAATGTATCTGGACCCAAATAAAAGATAAAGCAGTCCTCTGATGAAATCAATAAGATAGAAACAACGTCCCAAAGGTCCCCTCTCCAAGCGAGGTTGTTCCTACTTGTCATTCTTTTCTCCACAGCTCTCATTTGCCTTTATGCTCTTAGACTGAAAGACTACTTCACTCCTGCCATTAGAAGGAAGTTATGGAGGATACTAGCTTATCTGTGACTTTGATCCCTTTTTCCATTATTCCTCATTGAATTCTTTTGAGAACTGCTTGTCTTTCCTCGCCCTTGCCCCTCACCTACATAGCCGCCTCAAAAAGTGACTTGAAACATGTCGTCCAATCCCTAATTCATTATTCTCCTTGTGGACTTTACAATACAAAAGGGTCAGGCTGAGAGAGATTATTCCTGTGTCAGCAGAAAACTTTCAAGTTGTGGGCTAGTTACTCAGGTACTGATCTTCATCTGTTCTGCTCCCTAATGTGCACACATGTTTTGATTTCTTTAGTGAAATCTTAAGGCACACCTTCAAACCTATCCACCATCTGCATTCTCACAGCCGGCATCTCCGTGGTGTGACAGGCAAGCACATTATGCTAAGTAGATAATCACAACAATTAACTGAAAAGGTTATAATTCCATCCTGTTTGGTACAGTTGGCCTGTCAAAAATAATTAGGTGAAAATAGATCTCAAACCCCCTCTTCAGAACTGTTTGGGGAAAAAATTAGAACAAGAAGAAGAAAGAAAAAGATGACAGCTAAGAACTTTGAACTTGGGCAGATTAACTGTTCTGAAATTTTACCCTGGCTCAGGCACTACAGAGATACTTAGAATAGTCTTTCAATTCATTTAAAGGTGGGTAGCTCCTGAATATAAATATTGAAAATATTAGTACTGAAACACTATATATGGAAGAATTTCAAGGCTCAATGCCTGGTCAAAAAGATAACCTCTTGATATTCACAAGGAAATGAGAAAAATACAGAAAAAAGTTCTGTTAATAGTTCTGTTTTGGGGTTTTTAGCCCCCGACTCCTCTTGACCCACAAGAGAAGGGGGAGCATGCCCCAACAAGGACGGATAGGGAAAGGTAAGAGCCGACTGACCACCAGCACCCAGCCCTCCTTTCAGAGGACAATCAGATGCGTCAGGGAGACTGGTCAAGGCATGAGCTCAGTTTATTGAGGAAGTTGGATGGCCTTTATAGAAGACATGGGCCAATCAGCAGAAAGGTTATAGGGGAGCATAGGGAGCACGAGCAGATCACATTGGAGGAACAGCCACTAGCCTATCCTAGTGGTGGTTTGATTTTTCATCATATGTCAGGGCAACACCCCTGGGCTAGGCCAAGTCCATGTATCAGGAAGTGGGAGACAGCCAGAGAGTTAAATTTCTATTCTTTCAGCTGACATGTTCTTAATGTCTCAAACAGTTCTGGAACCTAACCTCAATTCTGCTCAGCACTGTAATTGATCTGGAGCTAGGTATTTGCATTCTGGCATCTTGTCTCTGTTCATCACTGAATTTGCTATGGAATTTGGAAGAATTCACATTACCTTTTTAGTCACCACTTTCATTACTAAAAACAAAAGTCCAAACCAAAGTGATACCGTACTATCAAGTTGTAACGTACTATGATTGTACGAAGAAATTCTCTAAAGCAAAGATGAACAGTCTTCAGTGACAAAAATTTGATTTCATCACAGCATGATTAATGAATGATTTTAGATTTATTAAAGAAAGATTTTTTCCATTTACCACCATTCCTTTTTATTTCCTTTTATTTGTACTCTATGTCTTGCCTTTACGGATAATGCATAAGATGTCTGTTATCTTTAAATGTTTGCCTTCAAAAAACTTTCAGTCTAGCTGGTGATGCAGAATCTAAATACACGACACAATTAGAGAAACAAAAAGAATGAAATAGACAAAAGATGTGGACCCAAAGACCAGGATTGCAAAACCTGGCTCACCCAAGAAGTGAAAAATCCCTGCAGATATGTCATGAACACTCAAGAATTTCACACAACGTGTTTTCATGCTCTAAAGCAAACTCTATGTATTTTATTCAAATAAAATTGGACTCTTTGAGAGTGTGGAAGATCATGAAAATACAGGATAGACATTGCAGACACAAACTGTGTCAACAGCATCTCTTCTTATGTGATATTTTTTATGCTGCCATAAAACACATCCCAATTTTTCCACAAAGAATCCGAGATTTCACTCTTGCCTTTTGAATTTACTCTTCAAAGCTTTCCCCATCACATTTTTTATGGCTTTTTTTCTTCTTTTTTAAATCAAATAACTATTGACAGAAACATAGTTCTCTTATTTTCAATTCCTGAATCCATTTCTGTGTTTCAGCTGCTTTTATTAAACTACTTAAGCGCACTCCAGACTGAAACCAGCCCTTTTTTCTTTTCCCCGTCTTTTCCTCCTGTCACACGTCACACGCGCGGATTCTCCTTCCCCCCCCACGTGTCCCTTTGGCTGATTAATAAGTTCCCCCCCCCTTTCTACACAGCGGTCCCAGTGTGTGTTTCGTCTACCCTTCAGCTGCCATGTCACAGCCCTAAGTAGAGTCTCCAGCCAGAAGAGGTAGCCAACATGTTGAGGAGAGAGGAAGAGAGAATAATCCCCAATCATTCACAGCAATTTTGGTAACTGACCTCCCACAAAACTTTTACATTTTCCCTTCCTATTTTATTGTCTAAGATTTTATCTTAATGTCAAATTCTCACAAAAATATAATGATATTTTCTCAATAATATATGAATTGTTCATATCCTAAAGGAATTATTAGAATTTAGAAAGAAAACTAGACATTTTGTTTCAGCCAGTGTATCACAACTTTAGCACTATAGACGTTTTCACCCAGATAATTCTTTGTCATGGTGTGTGTGGTACTATGTAGTGCAGAATGTTTACCAATCAATGTGCCTGGCCTCTACCCACTAGATGCCAATAGTACCCATCACTCAACTGTGACAATCAAAACTGTCTCTAGATTTCCAGGTGTCCTCTGGGAGATAAGGTTGTCCCCGAGGGAGAGCTTATGTTAGCATTTTATTATTGTGACCTAAATACCCAACAAGAACTACTTGAAGGAGGAAAAGTTTACTTTGGCTCATGGTTCCAGAGTTTTAGGCCCCATTGGACAAGCCCATTGCTCTGAGCCCCAGGTGAAGCATAACATCAAGGAGGACAGAGTTGGTGGGGGAACACTGCTCCTTCTGTGGCAGCCAGGAAACAGAGCACAGGGACGGGGGAGAAGGGGCCACAAAGAAGATGCACCTTTCCAGGGAATGCCCTCCATGACCCACCACCTTGAGCCACATCCCACCTTCCTACAGTTACCACCGAGTCCATCCAGGATGGCCTGATTAGGTGACAGCTCTCACAATATCTTGGCATGAACACAGGAACTTTAGGGAGACATATCCAAACCATCACAGACCTACTGGTCCAAACCTATCATTTTATAGACATGTCAACTTGGGCTCAGAGAATGAAGTGATTCTCAAAAACACACAGCTATGACATAGTAGAAGGGAAAAGAAATCCATGTGCACTAATTTTCTACATGTGTCCACTGTGTGGCAACTTTTTAATCTATGGACCACTGTGTTTGATGAATTAATGAATAAAGCAACAATATATTGATCAGATAATAAAAATATATTATGTTAGTTTTGGCTATGAATGACCAAAACTCAACATAAGAGGGTTTCAAACAAGATGCCTATTTCCAATGATTCCAGGCCTGATAGGGTGGTCTGATTACCCAGACCCTGGCTTCTATCTCCTTGTTTTATGAGCCTAAAAATACAACTTCTGCTTCAAAGTCCAAAATAATGGCTTTAGCTTGACATTGTTGCCGCCTGAAGCGATGGCCACTTGGAGCAGAAGCCGTGGGAAGAAGTTTAGAGGCAAACTGGAAACAAACAGCTTTTTATTCTGATAACTTTTCTCTCTGGCTCTAACAATGACTAACACGCGCCACACAAACCACCAAAATGGCGCTGACCCGATCAGCAATCTCTGCCAAGTCACTCGAGATCCCGGGCCAAGTCCTGTGAGACTACGGAAGGCGACAATGCCCAAATCTCCATGGCCCATAGTCAACCGCAATTTAAGCCATCTCCCCAAACAGGGCTCCTGCATGCCATCATATCCTTATTGGGTCAGAAGGGAAAAGGAAAGAGACAGGAACTGTGTGAGCTACATCCTGCCCCTAGGATGAACCACATTTTATTTTATTTTATTTTATTTTATTTTATTTTTTGGTGGTACCAGGGATTGAACTCAGGGGCACTCGAATGCCGGGCCACATCCCCAGTCCTTTTTTGTATCTTATTAGAGACAGGGTCTCACTGAGTTGCTAAGTGCCTCACCATTGCTGAGGATGGGGTGTACCACATTTATTGCTCCATTTCTACTTCTTCCAGGGATCAGAATCTAGCTACAAGGAAGACAAGGATAGT
Organism: Tamias sibiricus; assembly: GCA_025594165.1. Lineage (NCBI taxonomy): Eukaryota > Metazoa > Chordata > Mammalia > Rodentia > Sciuridae > Tamias > Tamias sibiricus. The sequence continues at coordinate 159,040,581 of CM046660.1, read as the reverse complement.
AGTCTTTATTGGGGGCAGCAACCCTTCCTGTTAAATTAATTGTTCTATTATTGAGGCAAATGAGCAAGATGTTAAGGGACAATCAGTGTCTCCAATACCAAGACCCAAGGACAGGAACGATAGGAAAGGACAGACCAGTGAGAAGGAGGCAACAAGGGAAAGAAAATCATAAATGTAAAGTTCTTGACATCCAGTAGATCCTCAGTAAAATGAGTGTTCTTTCCTCTTTCAATCTACCTTTCCCAACTGTGCAAGTGGTTACTGAAGTGCAGAACAGTCGCAAAACCTAAATGTGTTAAAATTAAATGTAACGTTTCTGGTATTTTTACTTAGAGAGAGAACTAGAAGATCTATCTCCTCATTCTATTTCTGATAAAACTTCCGCATGAGACTTGATTATTAGTTGTTTTTTTTTTTTTTTTTTTTTCTGGAATTGTATCTTGCTGCTTTCTGACATTAATTGATCATGTCTGCTGGGTTTACAGCTTTGACTTCTAAGCTAGTTACCCAGCAGAGCTGCAGGAACAACATATTATTATTTTTTAAAAATTTCATGTTCATTTCACAATGATGAGTTAGGAAATATGTTGCCTGACAGATGGTTTATTAAAAAAGTTTTCTGGTCAATCACAACCAATGTGGATTTTTGTTTACAAGACTGATCATGCACTAGAAGTTTGCATTTGGTGAATTTCCTGAACCATTTACATTGTTTTCCACTACTAAAACTTTTTTTTTAAATTTTCAGGTTTGTAATGAATAATTCCATTTAAATTTAGGATACATAAGTGAACTATGTATCAAGGAAAAATGATTCATTCATTTATTAATTAATTTTAAAAGTTTTTAGTGAGTGTCAGATGTTGCTCTAAATGTTCAAGCATATTGCAACATATTGGAAGCAAATGAGAGGTATGGGTAAGACTCACATCTCCATTATTTCCTATAAAATATGCTTCCCAGCAGTCCAGTCAGGGATGGCATCATTCTTCTGAATGTAATTGGCACTAGACACTTAATTTTATATCTTACTTTTCTTTCTACAGAATCAGAAATGCTGGTTCCCTTACCTGTCCCCCTCTTCATTTGTAATCTCTTTAAACAGAAGAATCAGCTTAGTTACCTTCAATACTCTGAATATTTCATTCAACAAAAATCAGTTGAGTGAATTAAAAAAAAACAGAAAATTTTGATTGTATTTTATTTAATTCAACAAATCCATAAGCAATTGGAATTTACATTAACTTATTCAAAGAATGGAAATAATGTAGATTAGAGAAGCCACAGAAAGCATCAGGAAAAAAGCAGTGAGAATCTTTATCCAAAAAGACATTGATTGTCTCAGCAGGAATCCTTCTTACTACTATAATTGGCTTCAACCTGAGTGTTAACACGAAATGTCACGGAGGAGATGACTCTGAGATAGTTAATTCCATTTTCAACTAGTGAAATTATACAACATTTGCAACTTTTAAGAGTTGGCTCTTGTGAAGTTCCTGTTTTCTAAAGAAATGCCTGTGCAAGAGATATCTGCTTGAGTGACTAATGCTTTCTTTTTACTCTTTTGGCTAAGCTGTCCTGGGATGGATGAATTCACCCTGGATGACAGGCTGGCAGTTCTACTGCTGCAAATGTCACTGTGAGATAGATTTGATCAGCCGAGACTTCACAGTGACCTGGCAGGAGATGAATTAGGAATATGAAATTTAAGTTACTTTGTTTTATAACAAAAACCATATTTAAACCAGCTGAAATATTTATGCAAATTTAGCACATTTTGCAGACATTAAGTTTAGTGTTAGAATTTAACTTAAAATGGCTTCAAAACCCAGTGCTCCTATTCTTATTTTCTGGAATACTAGATTGCTTCAATCCATGTCATATTTCTAACAAAATATTATTAAAACATTCAGAATTGGGAAAATTGTATTGTGTACTGTGATTGTATGGTTATATTTTAGAGTGCAAGGAATAGAACATTAGAGCAAGCCAAAATGAATATATGACTTCTTATTTTCATAACATTCTCTCTGAATTTTACTTAAAATTGACTATCAAGATATATCTTGCACTTGTTCTGTTTAAGTGACATTTCTAAGGAAATTCTGGCACTGTTCTATAAAATGATCTACCCCAATAAGCTGACCTACAGTTTTACTCATTTATTTCCTCTTTCTTTCCCACCACTCTTTCTCTTCAATAGGTATTTATGGCACTTCTCTGTATACACCCCCATTTTGGCTCATGAGAAAAGCAAAAACACATATATAGTCTTTTTGAGTCAATCTTGTCCAGAATATTAACTGAAATATAGCCTTTTGCTCCCAAAATAGCGTTATAAGAGAATGGTTAAGATGAAGAGACTTGAAGCATTCACAATTCTGAAGAGGCACACAACTGAGCCCCAGAGACACCAGGTACCGGGCACTTTGAAAGGTCATTCACAAGGTCTGCTACTCCATCTCTGTCACTGACCATCTCACATCTCATTCTTTATTTAAAAACTAGCATAGCTAGATGAGCAATAAAATTGTAGTAACGTGTTATCAGCTATGTGCAACTGCTTTACCTAGGGGGAGAAGACTGAGTGCTCCCTTCACCAAGGGACGTGAGAAAAGCTCCAAGAAATTTCATTTGCAGAGACTGGTGCTATCCTGAAAGTTGGTGACTGATATCTTATTCCCCAATTTGATATTTATGCAGCAGACTTGCTGACCTTCCTTCTAAACTTATGTGAGCAGCAGAAGAGCAAACACAGAGAAAAGCTGACAGGGCATAGACGAGATTGACTCTTTGGACTAGTATGTGTGAGTTTCCAATGTCAAGTGAACACTGTGCAGAAGAATAGCTTGAGTTGTACAGCTATACTTAAGAGTTGTACAGCTGTATATAAGAATCTTGATGATAAGGTGAAGTACCCTGCAGGAGCAGAAAAGGCTCAGCAATGTCAAGCCAGGATCTCCCTGGGACCAGTGGAAGGGAGTCAGCTTCTCAGAGGGTTCCCTGAAGAGTCCATGTGTAAGCCCCACAGGATAGAATTTAGCCATACAAAGGGCATTCTAACCAGTGAGGTTTAGCCAGAAACATAGTAACCTGTGAGAAAAACTAGTAGATGGCCAGTTATTTTAACTTAAGCACTGCCATGTCTTCTATTTCTTCCTCCAGATTGCCAACTACAAAGGACAGACCAGAAATAAAAATAAAAGAATAATAAAAACAGAGGTGATTTCCTACATTCCAAAGGGTAATGTGGAAGAATGCTAAATGAGCAGATCATTCCCCATTTCCCCTGAAGTATCTTGGTCTATAAGGCATCTCAGAATTCCACTGCAGATGAGAAATAGAGGAGATTGGAATTTAAATTACCATGGATGAGAATGGACTTTGATTTTATAATACCAAGACATTTTTAAAAGGTTATTTTTTTTTTTTACTTTAAATCAATAAGCCATTCATATGTTGCAAAAACCCAATGACAAGATACTATCGCATTCCATCCCTTCCATTCCCTATAGTAACAGCTTACATTCAATTCTTATATTTCTTATATAAAAGGAAAAGATTACTGTCTTTGATAAAATGTCCATTTGTTTATTCTTTCATACACAAAAGTTATATTTGGTATGACATCTATGGCTCTACATCTTGCCCCTTTTCTCTTCAACTTCTTATGCTAATTTCTCCACATTGGAGCAGAAAGAACACTCTCATTCCCTTTTATGTTTGTGTGATATTACATGAAATGGATTTGTGGGATATTTTTATCTACTCTTAAAATTTTAAAATTTACAAGTTTCTAAAAAAAAGTATTGTATCTAGGAGATATTATTTCAGATTCAACAAAGCATGATTAAATATGGTTGTTTGAAAAAAAAAAAGTTAAGTTCATATTTTTCCAAGTTCTGGTTGTTTAACAAAGAATTTTTCCATTAAAATCTATGTGGGCTTAGCCTCATATATATGAAATCTCATTTAGCTATTGCATAATCATCTCCAACTGAGCAAATTGAAAATTGAAATAATTATTTCCCAATAACATGTACATATTTGTCCTATAATTCCCCTTTTAAAACAGGGAAAGGTTAATATTAATACCTCATAAAGAAAAATGTCATGGCTCCATCCAGTTATCCCTGATAAAATCTGTGCTGGTAGGATGGTTGAGTTTGAGGCGAGTAAGTCAAAGGGACCCAGTATGAGGGGGTGTGGTTCATCACACACACACACACACACACACACACACACACACACACACACACACATCCTGAAAATTTCTGCTACGAATCATGTAGAAAACAATGGTAAACAAAAACAAACTAACAAAACAGCATTTTCTCAAAGAGGAAGTTGAAAGACAAAGCAACAGAGTGGTAAGTATGAACTGTACTGATAGAAAACCTTTTCTGAGACAATTTTGCTGATATCAGTGACCAAGATCAGCAGTTCTCAAACCTCAGTGTGCACCAGCATCAGCTGGATAACTTTTGAAAACATTCATGACTGGGACCCAAGGTCAGTCCTGATTCAATAGGTCTGAGTAAGGTCCATTAATTTGCATTTCTAACAAATTCTTTGGTGATATAGATGCTACTGGTTCAGGCAACACCCATTGAGAACCAGTGAAATGAGGAATGCTGAACTAGACGTTAAAGCTAACATATTCCAGGCTTTCAAACTCACCCCTCCACCAGGATAGCTCTTATGGGGATGAAGAGATTACCTGAGATAATGACAAAGAACATGTAAGCTAATTTTTATAGTTTGCTTGTTTTTTACTTAAAATTAGAGCCAAGAAGAAGATGACAATTAAACTGAAAGCACTGAGTTAAAATGTTGGTCACCATGGAATTTTATATCAATTCTTTAATCCAAAAAAGAATGAATAATTTTTTTTTCTCATAAAAAGTGTATTGCCCATAAACTCTCAAAAATGGATGAATTTTAGTGGGAAAGAAAATGAAGTGGAAGAAGAAATGAGTAAACAAATGGGTTCATACTGGGTAATAAAAAAGCATAAAATAATAACTACAATGTCTAACAAGACAGAACACTTAGAAATAGATTAATGGAAAAGAGTACATATGCACAGTTAAAACAAATTCATGTTTATTATTTGCCATGGGTACAAAAATAATAGTCTAGATGATTCTTTCTCTGTTGATATTAATAAAGTACATGTGTCCCTTGGAGAGATTGGTTCTAGGGTCCCCATGGATATAAAAATCTAGACACTTAAGTTTTTTATATAAAGTAGAATAGTATTTGTATATAACCTACATATACCCTTCCTTATATTTTAAATCATCTCTAGATTGCTTATATCTCCATACAACATAAATGCTCTAAAAATTGTTTTTATACTATATTATTCAGAGAATAGTTATTTTTAAAAAGTATGGTCATGTCCAATACCAATGCAAATTTTCTTTCTGAATATTTTTGACCTACAGTTGTTTGAACCTACAGATCTGGAACCCAATGAATATGAGGGGGCATGGCTGACCACACTGATTGTTTGAAAAGATAATAAGTCTTAACCTAGGAGACAAGCAAGCCTTAACTTAGGAGACCTTAGGGAAGAGAACTAGTATTTAGAAAAAAAAATATTATATAAATAGTAAGTTAGAAACTTCACAGAAACAAATGATAAGATTTTCACCAAAATTATTTTTAAAATATATTTTTATATTATTATTAATTATAGTCTTCAAGCTATATATTAGTTCTCTAAACCTTTTAATTCTGTATAACTGCAACTCTGGACCTATTAATGTCATGACCCCTTTTCCCCTAATCTACCACTACTAAGTTTTGTCTTAGTCTCTGTTTCCATGCATTGTTGGTTTGCTTTGTTTTGTTTTTTGATTCAACATATAAATAAGACAGTGTCTTCTTTCTATAACTTGCTTATTTCACTCAGCATTATGTCTTCTCGATTTCTTCATGTTGTTACAAGTTTCAAGGACTCCTTCCTCGTTAAGGCTGTATTAGATTTAATTCTGTATATAAAACATGGCTTCTTTATTCATCCATTGTTGGACACTTCAGTTTTTTCCATATCTTGGCTGTTGTGACTGATGATGCATCGGGATGGTTGTGCAGATATCTTCATGGCTGTGACTTCATTTCCTTTAGGGGTAAACCAAGCAGAGTGATTTCTGGGTCATACGTTAGTTATAATTTTAACATCTACAGAAACATTTATTCTATTTTTCATAATAGTCATACCATATATATTTCCACCAACAGTGTTACAAGGATTCCCCTTTCTTTGCATCCTTATCAACATTTGTTAACTTTTTTTTTTTATTAGTCATCCAAAATCAAAAGAAGATTAGCAGAGGAAAGGAACCAGAGGGTAGGAGGAAGGGAGGGAGGAGGGTAAGTGCTGGGGAATGACATTGGACAAATTATATTGTTATATTGTGTGTGTATACAGATATGTAAAAACAAATTTCATCACTGTGTACAACTAATGTACCGTAAAAAAATATGGAAAGAGGGGGGAAAGGGGAAGTTAGTCATATAAGTAGGTATGAAATGATAGCTCATTTTGGTTTATATTTGTATTTTTCTTAAAATTAATAATGGTGAGCATGTTTTCAAGCATATACTTGTGGTTTGTATGTCTCCTTTGGAGAAATATCTGTTCAAGTCCTTTCCTCCTTTTAGAATTGGACTATTTGGATTTTGCTGTTGTGTTGTAGGAGTTCCCCATTTATATTAGAAATCAACCTCTCATCAGATATGAAGTTTACAATCACTTCCTCCCATGCTATAGGAGGCCTTCTTTTTCTATTGACTGCTGCCTTTGTTTCTCCTAACACCCATCTGCCTGTTTTATGGCATTACCCAGGTCCCTGATGATCCTTTCATTCCTCTTCATTCTTTTGCAGTTGCTGCTGAGTTCTTCCACCTGAGATGGTGCTGTTGAAATGCTGTGCTGAGTTTTTCAGAACTGTCATTGTATTCTTCATCTCCAGAATTTGTTTGGTTCTTTTTTTATTGTTTCCATTTCTTTATTAAACCCCTTATTTTATCAATGCATTGTTTTCCTGATTTCATTTCGTTATCTATCTGTATTTTCCTACATTGTTGTTTTTTCTTGTTTGTTTTTTTTTGTTTTTGTTTCTACTTTTTAAGATGATTGTTTTGGATTGTCTTTCAAGTAATTCATAGATCTGCATTTCTTTGGGTTGGTTTCTGAAGCTTTGTGAGTTCCCTTTAATATCATCATGTTTTACTCAAGTCTCTGGTTGTTTTTTACTTGTGTGTCCTTGCATTACCGTCTGTGCGTCTGAAGTATGAAGTGTTAGGTAGATTTCAAATCACTGAATATTAGAGGTAGGACTCTGCATCTTTTCCAGTCTTTAAAGACTGGTGAGGCAGGTTGAACTTCTGTTAGATGCCTGGATAGTTGAGATTGCCTTCAGGATCCGTCAAAGGGATTGGAAATATTCCACATGGTTGTAGCTGTGTCTGCAGTGGGGACTGTGATTGGTGGGCCTCTTACCAGGGGATCTAGTGGGCATGAATGCTGGTCCCTTGGTGGACTAGACAATCCCCAGGACCTTGATCTATAGGACTTGTGCTGAAATGAGGGGTCAGTTTCAGGGCCAGCAGATAACAAGAGTATAATTGAGTTTGTAGTTATGGTGGTTCCCTCCAGGTCTTTGGAACCCTCTGGGATTTTAGGTGGACCCATAGTACTGCCCCAGCCCATGGCTGAGCAGGGCAGGAACTGAGCTTCAGGGCTGCTTCAGGATGCAGTGGCGACTGAAGTCAGCAGACCTACCCAGAGGACTCAGTGAGTGTGTCTCCTTCTGTGTTCCTGTATCACTAAAGGGACACAGTCCACCTCCAAGATGGGTTAAAGTCAAGTTTCAGAGCTGTTTCTTGGCTCACTTCTAGGACCAAGTTCAGCTAGTCTAAGCCAAGACATAATTGGCCATGACTCCTCCCAGGTCCCTGTGTGGGTAGCTCTGGTAGCAGGACCAATGGCAAAAGGAGCTGCGGCTGAGTCTACAAATGGATGTGCTGTTTCCAGGTCTACAAGCGGAGAGCCTGTCATCTGAGTGCACATCTTTTCTCTTCAGTGATCCTCCTAGGTCTTGGGCTGCACCAGGATTTCACAACTGAACAACGGATCCTACTATCCCACAGGGGCATTTTTGTTCTTAGATAGACATGAGATTATGATAGACAAAATTATGCTGGGTGGGAGGATACAAGCAGAAGACCTTTGATTGTGTTATTTTGCTTCTGGAACTTTGAGGAGGGGACTGGAAGGTTCTCTGTTGTCATGCTCCAGCCTCAGTTGTAGGTAGATTTCATGTCACTGGATATTAGGGTTAGGACTCAGTAATAATTCATTTTTGCCTGTGGCAAATAGGCTATGCCCTGAGGTCATAGGCTAGTACTTTGCAAGTCAATATTTCCTGCTCTTCTTGAGCAATAGGATACTTAAAATGACATTATCCCAGGAAAGTTTTCTGTTCCTTTTTTCACCTTTATAAAATTATACCTAAAAACAGAACTTGGTTTTCTTTTATATATATATAGAGAGACATATTTTCTAGTTGCTGGAAGTGAGCCCCAGCAATCTCAGTTTTAACAAGCCCCCTGGGTGATTCTGACACACACTAGGGTAGATCATAGATTCTCAATGGGAAAATACTGCCAAGAAGGATGTGAAAATTGTTTCTTGGAAGAGAAAAAAAAAAAACCTTAGATATTAAAATGCTTATACTTAAGTTCTATCAGAGCTTAAAAAAATCTAATTCTTTAGTATTCAATTTCATGAGGAAGGGAATTTTTAAAAATAATTTAAATCTCCTTATGGGAGCCTAAGAAAATAAGAAACATCAAGGCACATCAAGAAGGGCAGGGAATCAATGAAAGCTTTTGTAGATGAAAAAAAAACCTTGATCTGGGGTCTTAAAAAATGGGTGGGACTCAGAAAAGCAATGTAGAAAAGGAAGTGAATTCCACATGATATGCCTGTCCACTTCCATTATCACTGACCTGAGCAACCAACCATCCTATGAGAACTGGATAAGAGTCAAGATGGGGCAAAATCCTCATTTTAAAAGTTATGGGGTTGGGTCCTCCCCTTAACAGATTAGAAGTAGCCAGATGCACTGGTGGACTCCTGTAATCCCAGGCACTCAGGAGGCTAAATCAGGAGAATCACAAGTTCCAGGCCAACCTCAACAACTTAGTGAGATGCTGTCTCAAAATAACAAATAAAAAGGGCTGCAGGTAGCTCAGTAGTAGAGTGCCTCTGGGTTCAATCCTCAGTACCACAAACAAACAGAAAGACCAATAATAGTTGATTTCTCAGGAGTGAATAAAATAAAATTCTAGTTTAAGCTTCTGACTGTGCATATCAGTGAATAGGTAGCATTTACCCAAAGTGCTTATATGAATCCACTACTGAAATCAAGGCACTATTAGTTCAGGATTTAGGGAAATCAGAATAAGTTCGGGAAGTGAAGCCCAAGAATAAGTGAGGAAAAAGGATTTGGAACATGTGATAGGGAGAAGCAAAAGTTATTTTGGATATTAGTTGCCTGGTATGATTGGTATGCATACGTATGGTATATGTGCAATAATTGCAGAAATGGACGTGCAGTCGTTATTACTGTTCTAGTCCATTCACAAGGGTAGAGTTCACAGGTGGCTTGTTTATTATTACATCTCCAGCCAAAAGCATACAATAGGTATTCAGTAAATATTTGCTAAAGAAATAAATCTAGATCTGGATAGGATAGTTGTTGCTATCCTTGAAAAGGATATCTTCTAAGTCCACATATGTTAACTTTGTGGGACATAGTACATTTTACAATCTAGTGAAATTTGCACATGTGTATATAAATATCGGTTTATGTATAATTTTAAGAAGTCCATAGTTTCTTAGAATAAACACTATTGCAAGCAATGAAAGGCTTTGATAATGTCTGAGTAATGGTTTCCAGTTGGCTAAAATCAAAAACAAATAAACAACAAAACAAAAAAAAACATTTTTAACCAAAGGGGAAAAGTAACCACGTGGACTGATGCTTTGTTTCAAGGAGTATTTAAATTTGGTGTTCATCAGGCCATTTTCTTGCCTATTTCCCAATATAATAGTTTGTAGATTAAACAACAGAAAGTGATATCCAGAGTTTCTTTTTATTTTCTTCCTTTTATTTTATTCTAATTTGTTATACACGTTTGCAGAGTACATTTCATTTCATATTACATATAAAGAGCACAATTTTTCAAGTTGCTGGTTTAATATAAAGTATTTTTACAACAATTGTGTCTTCATACATGTATTTAGGGTAATCATGGATAACTCAGTCTGCCATTATTCCTATCCCCTTGCCCCCTCCCCTCCCTCCCCCCTCTTTGTTCTATTTAAAGCTCTTTCATTCCTCTCATGCCTTCTCTCTTGCCTTTATAAGTTAGTATTTTCATATTAAAGAGATCATTCGACCTTTGGATTTGGGGGATTGGCTAACTTCACTTAGCATTATTTTCTCAAACTCCATCCATTTACCTACAAATGCCATGATTTTATTCTCTTTTAGTGCTGAGTAGTGTTCCATTGTGTATATATACCAAAGTTTCCCTATCCATTCATCTGCTGATGGGCATCTGGGGTTGGTTCCACAGTCTAGCTATTGTGAATTGTGCTGCTATAAACATTGATGTGGCTGTGTCCTTGTAATAATCTGTTTTTAAGTCCTTTGGAAATAGGCCAAGAAGTGGGATAGCTGGGTCAAATGGTGGTTACATTCCCAGTTTTCCTAGGAATCTCCATACTACTTTCCAGATTGGCTTCACCAATTTGCAGTTCCACCAGCAATGTAAGAGTGTGCCTTTTCCCCCACATCCTCACCAGCATTTATTGTTTATTTTTTTTGATAGCTGCCATTCTGACTGGAGTAAGGTGAAATCTTAGAGTCGTTTTGATTTGCATTCTCTAATCGCTAGAGATGTTGAACATTTTTTCATATATTTGTTGATTGTTTGTATATCATCTTCTGAGAAGTGTCTGCTTAGTTCCTTGGCCCATTTATTGATTGTGTTATTTGTTTTTTTGGTGTTAAGGCTTTTAAGAGCTTTATAAATCCTTGAGGTTAGTGTTCTATCTGATGCGCTTGTGGTACAGATTTGCTCCCATTTTGTAGGTCCTCTACTCACCTCACTGATTGTTTCTTTTGCTGAGAAAAAGCTTTTTAGTTTGAATCCATCCCATTTATTGATTCTTGTTTTGAGTTCTTGTGCTATAGAGATCTTATTGAGGAAGTTGGAGCCTAAACAAACATGATGGAGACTTGGGCCTACTTTTTCTTCTATTAGGTGCAAGGTCTCTGTTTTAATTCCTAGTTCTTTGATCCACTTTGAGTTAAGTTTTGTGCATGGTGAGAGAAAGAGATTTAATTTCATTTTGCTACATGAGGATTTCCAATTTTCCCAACACCATTTGTTGAAGAGTCTGTCTTTTCTCCAGTGAACACTTTTGGCACCTTTATCTAATATAAGATAACTAAAGGTGTGTGGGTTAATCTCTGAGTCTTCTATTCTGTACCATTGATCAACTGGTCTATTTTGATGCCAATACTATGCTGTTTTTTTACTATTGCTTTGTAGTACAATTTAAGGTCTGGAATAATAATGCCACCCGCTTCATTCTTCTTGCTCAGAATTGCGTTGGCTATTCTGGGTCTCTTATTTTTCCAGATGAATTTGATGATTGCTTTTTCTATTTCTATAAGGAATATTAGGATTTTGATTGGTATTGCATTGAATCTGCATAGTGCTTTTGGGAGAATAGTCATTTTGACAATATTAGTTCTACCTATCCATGAACAAGGTAGATCTTTCCATCTTCTAAGGTTTTCACTAATTTCTTTCTTTAGTGTGGTGTAGTTTTCATTGTACAGGTCTTTCACTTCTTTTGTTGGTTCCCAATTTTTTTTTTTTTTTTTTTTTTGAGGCTATTGTAAATGGGGTGGATTTCACAATTTCTCTTTCTGAGGATTTGTCATTGATGTACAGAGATGCCTTTAATTTATGAGTATTGATTTTATATCCAGCTACTTTGCTGAATTCATTGATTAGATTTAGAAGATTTCTGGTGGAATTGTTTGGATCTTCTATGTATAGAATCATATCGTCTGCAAATAGTGATAATTTGAGTTCTTTTTCAGCTATCCGTATCCCTTTAATTTTTTTCCTCTATCTAATTGCTCTGGCTAGGACTTCAAGAACTATGTTAAATAGGAGTGGTGTGAGAGGGAATCCTGTCTTGTTCCAGTTTTTAGAAGGAATGCTTTCAATTTTTCTCTATTTAAGATGATGTTAGCCTAGGGCTTAGCATAGATGGCCTTTACAATGTTGAGGTATGTTCCTGTTATCCCTATTTTTTCTAGTATTTTGAACATGAAGGGATGTTGTACATTGTCAAATTCTTTCTCTGCATCTATTGAGATGATCATATGATTTTTATCTTTGAGCCTGTTGATGTGATGAATTACATTTATTGATTTATTTATATTGAACCAAACTTGCATCCCTGGAATGAAGCCCACTTGATCGTGATGCAATATCTTTTTGATGTGTTTTTGTATTAGATTTGCCAGAATTTTATTGAAAATTTTTGCATCTATATTCATTAGAGATATTGATCTAAAGTTTTCTTTCTTTGATTTGTCTCTGTCTGGTTTTGGAATCAGGGTGATACTGGCCTCAGGAATGAGTCTGGGAGTGTTCCCTCTTTTTCTATTTCATGAAATAGTTTGAGAAGTATTGGTGTTAGTTCTTCTTTAAAGGTTTTGTAGAACTCAGCTGTGTATCCATGTGGTCCTGGGCTTTTCTTGGTTGGTAAGTTTTTTTATGGCATCCTCTATTTCTTTGCTTGAAATTGACCTATTTAAATTCTGTATATCATCTTGATTTAGTTTAGGCATATCATATGTCTGAGAAATTTCTTGATGCCTTCTTTATTTTCTATTTTATTGGAGTATAAATTTTCAAAATAATTTCTAATTATCTTCTGTATTTCTGTAGTGTTTGTCATGGTATTTCCTTTTTTATTATAGATATTGGTAATTTGTGTTTTCTCTCTCCTTTTCTTTGTTAACATAGCTAAAGGTCTATCAATTTCATTTATTTTTTCAAAGAAACAACTTTTCCTTCTGTCAATTTTTTCAATTGTTTTTTTAATTTCAATTTCATTAATTTCATCTCTGATTTTAATTATTTCCTGTCTTCTACTTCTTTTGGGATTGGTTTGTTCTTTTTCTAGGGTTTTAAGATGTAATGTTAGTTCATTTATTTGTTGACTTTTTCTTTTCTGAAGGAATGAGCTGCATGCAATGAACTTTCTTCTTAGTACTGCCTTCAGGGTGTCCAAGAGATTTTGGTATGTTGTATCGATGTTCTCTTTTTCCTCTAAGAATTTCTTAATCTGCTTCTTGATGTCTTCTGCAACCCATTGATCATTCAATAGCATATTATTTAGTCTCCAGGTGTTAGTGTAGCTTTTCTTTCTTTTTTTATCATTGATTTCTAATTTCATTCCATTATGATCTGATAGAATGCATGGAATTATCTCTACTTTTTCATATTTGCTTAGAGTTGCTTTATGGCATAATATATGGTCTATTTTTGAGAAGGATGCATGTGGTGCTGTGAAGAAAGTGTATTGGCTCATGGATGGGTGATATACTCTATATATGTCAGTTAAGTCTAAGTTATTAATTGTATTATTGAGTTCTATAGTTTCTTTGTTTAACTTTTGTTTGGAAGATCTATCCAGTGGTGAAAGAGGTGTGTTAAAATCACCTAGAATTATTGTGTTGTGGTCTATTTGATTCTTGAAGTTGAGAAGAGTTTGATTGATGAATGTAGGTGCTCCATAATTTGGGGCATATATATTTATAATAATTATATCTTGTTGATCTATGATTGTCTTAAGCAGTATGAAATGTCCATCTTTATCTCTTTTGACTAACTTTGGCTTGAAGTCTACTTTATTTGATATGAGGATGGAGACCCCTGCTTGCTTACATAGACCATGTGAGTGATGTATTTTATCCCATCCTTTCACCTTCAGTCTATGGGTGTCTTTTACTATGAGATGTGTCTCTTGAAGGCAACAAATTGTTGGGTCTGTTTTTTTTTAATCCAATCTATTAGCCTATGTCTTTTAATTGGTGAGTTTAGGCCATTAACATTCAGGGTTATTATTGAGACCTGATTTGTATTACCAGTCATTTTTATTTTTTTATTATTTTTGGTGTTTAGTTTGACTTGGTTTTTCCTTTGGTTGGTTTTCCCCTTTATTGTAGTTCTTCCCTTTGCAGATTTTCATTATTACTTTTCATTTCCTCCTTGTGGAATATTTTACCAAGAATGTTCTGTAAAGCAGGTTTTCTTGTTGTAAATTCTTTTAGCTTTTGTTTATCATGGAAGGTTTTTATTTCATCCTCAAATCTAAATCCTAATTTTGCTGGATATAAAATTCTTGGTTGGCATCCCTTAGCCTTTAGAGCCTGGTATATGTTGTTTCAGGCTCTCCTGGCTTGGTGGGTCTTAATTGAAAAATCTGCTGAGATGCAAATTGGTTTTCCCTTATAGGTGATCTGACTTTTCTCTCTTGCAGTCTTTAAAATTCTATCTTTATTTTGTATGCTAGGCATTTTCATTACAATGTGTCTTGGTGTGGCCCTGTTGTAATTTTGTACATTTGGCGTCCTATAGGCCTCTTGTATTTGATTTTCAAATTCATTCTTCCTGCTTGGGAAATTTTATGATATTATTTCATTGAAGAGATTGTGCTTTCCTTTGGTTTGAATTTCTGCACCTTCCTCTCTTCCAATACATCTTACATTCGGTCTTTTGATCATATCCCATAGTTCTTGGGTATTCTGTTCATGGTTTCTTACCATCTTCACTGTGAGGTCAACTTGATTTTCAAGATTATATATGTTGTCCTCATTGTCTGAGGTTCTATCTTCCAAGTGGTCCAATCTGTTGGTGATGCTTTCTATTGAATTTTTTTAAGTGGCTTACTGTTTATTTCATTTCAAGTATTTCTGTTTGTTTGTTTGTTTGTTTTCTCAAACTCTCTATCTCTTTCTTGGAGTAATCTTTTGCTATCTGTATTTGTTCTCTTATCTCTTTGTTGGTGTGATTGATGGTTGCCTGTATTTGATCTCTTATCTCTTTTTTGGAGAGATCCATTTTTCCTGTATCTGATCACTTAGGTCATTTTTTAAATCCTTTATCATTTTAATTATGTATATCCAGAACTCCTTCTCTGACATTTCACCCACTGTGCTTTCTATGGTTTCCATTGTTTTAGTATCTTGGTTTGTTTGGGGCATTTTCCTCCCTTGTTTTCTCATGATATATATGTATTTTCCTCTCCTGCAATGTAAGCCTGAGGTATTACAGCTTCTGTCCTTTTGTCTTATAAGGTCTCTCCAGGTTACCCAGAACCTCGCTTTTTAGGGAAATATCAATATTAAATCTTTCAATGTACCCAGTATCAGTTGGTTTCAATTTTTATATTTACAGTTTTGTCCCTATAAACAGAAATTATGAGATCAGTTATCTTATACCATACAGTCTCTATGTTTGCATGGTGGTTTACAGTATCTAATGATAGAAGGGAGAACTTAGAGTTTGGCTTAAACATTTATGAAGTAAGATGTGAGAAAATAGCGGTATTAGATTATTTGACTAGTGATAGTATAATCATTAGGATTTGGCTGTTAGTAGAAGAAGCCAGAAATAGAAAACCCTGTGTAAGATTCTCTGTTTGTTCACAACATCATAACTGGTTGCACCTTCTGGTGCATCCTGGTCTCTAGGGACCTTAGTGATGTCTTGTTGATCCTTGTTAGTGGCGTAACTAACTCAGTTTTGTGGCAGTGGTAGCCTCAGGCTTATAAGTATATTTGTGTTGGGTTGAGTAGCTATGGGATCCCAGTTTGGTTTGTCTCTCCAGGCAGACTCGGGTTGTCTCTCTGATTTGCAGGCATGGATTGGGCCTCTCTCTCCAGATCTCCTCCTGGCCGCAGTGTGGTGGAGCATGCAGTCTGGCTTTCTTCTCCGCACTCTCCTCCTTCTGGATCTCTTCCTAGTCTAGTTGTTTCAGTGAGGGTTGGGCAGGTGGGCAGCAGGGTCCTTCCACAGGGTGGAGCCTGCAGTTCCTGGTCCTGGTAATGGAATGGGCCGTTGGTCAGGTGGGCTGGTGACTGGGCCCCTACTTCAGGCGGGTGTGTACTGCTTGTTCTGGTTGTAGCTGGGCAGGTTGTATTTCCTTAGGGAATGGACGGGGCCCTTCCTCTGGTCAGGCCCTGTCTTTGGGGAGCTGCTATTCCCAGCCCT
Source organism: Tamias sibiricus (assembly GCA_025594165.1). Lineage (NCBI taxonomy): Eukaryota > Metazoa > Chordata > Mammalia > Rodentia > Sciuridae > Tamias > Tamias sibiricus. The sequence goes on along the minus strand of CM046660.1, from coordinate 159,024,192 downwards.
GGTGGCGATGGCTGCATGAGGCAGCAGCCAGGCCAGAGCTGGAGGCCAGGTGAACTGGTGGCTGGGTCGCTTCTTCTGGTGTGTGCCTACCTCTTGTTCTGGTCGCAGCTGGGCAGGTCGAAGTTCCCCTGGGAGTGTATGGGGATTTTCCTCTGGTTGGGCCCTGCTTGCATCAGGGGGCTACTATTTTTGGCCCCAGAGGTGATGGATGCGTGAGCCAGCAGCTAGGCCAGAGCTGGAGGCCAGGCGAACTGGTGGCTGGGTCCCATTCTTATGAATTCCAAATCACCTATATTTATCAGATTTCTTGAGACTAGTTCATAGAGCCTAGAAACTATAACTTTAAGATCCAAGGTCACTTCTAAGTGATAGCACATGTGTTTGGATAGTTGTCTGCTACTACCTCTCATGGCATTGTTGACTTTGTATTAAGTGATGAAGAGCTCCTATGGTCAATGTCACTCTCTGGCTGGACAATGCTAATGTATCTTTGTGCTGTTGTATCTGCTTTGTTTCTTTCATATCAGTAATTGTGATACTATTTTTATTATTTACATATATTTTGGTCTGTCTCACTATATCTCTCTCAATGAGATGATATTGGTGGCCATGTATGTTATCTTCACTGATGTATCCCTAGCACTTATGATGGGCCTGGCATAGAATAGTGCTAAATCAAAATCTGTTGAATAAGTGAAGACTCAAATTTTGTTAATTCCAGCTCCTGTTTTTTTTTTTTTTTTTCTCCCACATTATGGCAGATGGGCCTTTCTAAACTCTCCCCAAATCAGTCAAAATTTCTTTTGGTGGATGTAGTGTAAATGAGCTGCTTGTATCTGATGCATCTGAGATTTGAAGGTCTTGGGAAATAATCAGTGATCTGCTAAACTGAATTTTACTTGTATCTTTAAGACTCTTTAGTTGCTATGATGATTCTTACAAAAGTGAATAATAATATTTAAAAGCTATATGGGCATGCATAGCTAGACTGTCACAGTGGAAGGGTATGGCAGAAGAAAGCAGCACAGGACATGGCACAAGGAAGTATAGAGAGTATTCCACTCACCAGGGACAAAATACATACCCAAAGGCATGCTTCCAATGACCTACCTCCTCCAGCCACGCCCCACTTGCCTACAGTTACCACCTAGTTAATCCCTATCAGGGGATTAATGCATTGTTTAGGTTAATGTTCCCATAACCCCATCATTTTACCTCTAAACTTTATTGCATTGTCTCACACAAGGGGGACACCAAATATCTAAACCATAATATTATGCTTATAATTATATTGAAAGATAAAATAAAATGTCCTTGTTTCTGGCTTCTTAACCAGAGCATTTTTAATGCAATATCACAAGGACAAAAGGAGTAGATAAATTTACATAAAACCATGATAAGGGATAGTTTTGAACATAGATTGTGCTGTGTAAGCAACCACTGCCTTTGTTTATGCATAAGTTCTGGTCAGCAGCTCTTAATAAGTTAACATTCCAAATCATACAGTATACACAAAGTGACTTACATGCAGATAGTACTAAATAAGCTTGTTAAATGCATGAACAAGTGCTGTATCACATAGTTCTGGACCTCTTGCTGTTATATGTAGACACATACTTCCAGAAATAGGACCACCAGAGGCTTGTTTGAACATTTCTCATGCTTCAAAGTCTTGCTTCCTTTGACCAGAATGAGGTTGATGAATACACATCCTGTCCTGGTATGCAGGTGTGTGGAGTGTGACACTTAAGCTCACTCCGTTTTAAAATATAGTGCAATACAGAGCTGGGGTTGTGGCTCATGGGTAGAGTGCTTTCCATGTACGTATGGGCACTGGATTTGATCCCCAGCACCACATAAAAACAAATAAACTAAATATTAAAAAAATAGAGTGCAGTTGGCTTTGTACCTCTGAAGCTATCAGTTCATAAATTACTTTTTTCTAAAAAGATTTAGTAATTTGAGAGATAAATAAAAGGAGGGAAAAAGAAAGAATAAAAAAGTTTTGTATTTCATGTTTTTCATTCTGTGGGTTTTTTCAAAAATTATATGAAGAGATTGTTGAGCCTGAAATTTGTCATTTTTGACATGACAACCAATTAGAAATTCTGTAAAACCTTATTAGGTTGTTGTAACTAGTGAAACTGGGTATGCCTAGATAGGTTTTTAGTGTGATTTCTACAAAGAACAAAAAGGTTCTTTGTCTTTTCTTAGAATTTCCATTGTTCCAGCTGACGTTATTTAAATTATTTAAAAGAAGATTGTTAAATAATTTTCAAGGTGTTGTGCAATAGAGAGAAGGTGTACAACCTTGAAACTTCACCTTTAGAAGGAAGGTAGAGGATGGGAGCTTGTATTCCAGCCTCCCAGAATGCCAGAGTATTGCCCTAGGTAAAAATGGGTTGTCACTTCTCAGTATCTAACAGATATCTGTAGGACAGGAAGAGATCCAACAGTCCATAATTGTTCTCTTCAGAAAGAAATAATAGAAGTGGAGCTTTCACCCAATACCCCAACATTTCAATGCACTGCCTTGGTGAAATGGTGTGGAGGTTTACAGAGGCTTGCATGGCTCTATGACATTTGGAGAAGGAACATAACCCTAAGATTTCTCTCATGAGAAAGGGGATAAATGGAGCATGTCCCAATCCACAGAAAACACTTGGGAGACTGTAGCTTCAAAGCTCGGCAATCAGCAGAGGTCTTTTTCTGATAAGATCAGTGGATAGAGACTGAGAGAGGTGGCTGGTTCTTCAAATATGCAGATACTAATCAAATCTGTGAGGAACATGGAGAAGCAGTGAATTTTGATGCTACAAAAATAAATCTTTAGTAAGTGACTTAAAAGAAATATAGATTTTTGCATTGTCTGATGAAGAATTCAAAATATGTATATTAAGGAAATTCAATGAGTTACAAGAAAGCATAACCAGACAATTAAATGAAATCAGGAAATCAGGCATAAAATCCCAATGTAAATGATGATATATGGTAGAAACCAGTAAACAACAAAAAGAAATTATGAAGTTTAAGAATACAATAGCTGAAATATAAAGTTCAATAGAGACCTTCAACAGAAGACTTAACCAAGCAGAAGAAAAAATCAATACACTTAAAGATAGGTCATTCATAATTGTCTAATCAAGAGAAGCAGGAGCAAAAATAATGAAAATATAAGCAATTTTATAAAATTTATGTGACACGGTCAAGTGAACCCACGTGATGTCATGAGAATTATAGAATGGGAGAAAGAAAGGTTGAAAAAGATTATTTCAAAAAATGACTAAAAACTCCCCACATCTGGTAAGAGAAATGGACATACACATTTTTGAAGCCCCCTAAATATAAGCATGTTAAATCCAAAGAAGGCTAAACTGAGACACATAATAAAATTGTCAAAGGTTAAAAACAAGGTTTTTAAAACCTCAAGAGAAAAATATCTCTTCATGTATAGGACAACCCCTATGGACTATCAGTGGATTTCCTGGCAAAAACCTTGCAGTTCAGAAGGAAGTGGGATGACATAAAGTACTGAAGAGAAGAAAACTGCTATCCAAGAATATTATACCTGGAAAAACTGTGCTTCAAAAATTAAGCAGAATTAAAGATTTTTCTAAATAAACAAAAGCTGAAGGAGTAATTCACCATGAGACCTGCTTAATGAAAAATGCTAATAAAAAAGCTATAAACAAATAGCAGAAAGATCAGTAGAGTAGAGAGAAGGGAACAGGGGAAGGGAGGAGATGGAAAAAGGAATAACTAGGGACTGAATTAGAGAAAATTATATTCCATGCTTGTATAGTTATGTCAAAATGAAACATAATATTATGTATAACTATAAAGAACTAATAAAACTGACAGTTTAGTCTCAAGTGTTAAAGCAAAATTGGCTTGAAACATAAATATAAAGCCAAACATAAGTTCTAGATGGTGGTATCAGAATTAAACCTCACAGAGGTATGAAATAATTTAATGGAAAGTTCAAAAAATATTTTTAACAAAATGGTAATTTTCAACAGCTTTCCTACAATTAAAAAGTGGTAAATAGAACTGCATTAGTTTCAGAATTCTTTTTTTTATCCTGGGTTTTTCCTCTTACATATTTTCTTCCTAAGAAATGTTTAATACTCTATTTATTATCTCATTTTAAAATGACATTAATTTTGTTTTATATATCATAATAGCCCAAACACAAACTTTCCTACAAACATATAATATGTACAGTATTAAACATTGTGTTAAAATGATATTGTCAAAAATGCTATCAGATGTTCTTTAAGCTGATTTGAAAGGATACTAAACAATAAGACATAGTGATATGATATTATGAAAATCACTGATAATGCTAAATACATAAATAAAGAATACTACAGTAATAGTGGCATGTAAATTGTTTTAGATTTAGTTTAAAAGTTAAAAGGCCAAGATATTAAGATTAAAATAACCTATGAAAATTTATTAATGGATTCACAATGTAAAAGGTTGCAAACTATATCAGTAAACTATATCTGTGTAGAGAAGTAAAAGTATAAACTTTTTGTGTGTAATTGAAGTTAAGTTTATATCAGCTTAAAATATGCTGTATAACTATAGTATATGTTTTATAAATCTCACGATAACCACAAAAAACATATCAAAGGCACAAACAAGGAAAAGAGAAAATAATCAAAGAAAATAACTACAAAAAATAACAAGTCACAAAGGAAGACAGACACCAAATCTGCTGGCACCTTGATCTTAGAATTTCCAGCTTCTAGAATTTGCAAGAAATAAATATATGTTGTTAGTAAACCACTAAATCTATGCTCTTTATTATAGTAGCCAAATGCATTAATATATGTGGTACTAAGTCGTCCTACCACTATTGTGTTGCTGTCTCTTTCTTTCTTCAGTTCTTTTTGCTGGTATTTGCTTTTTATTTAGATTCTCTGATGTATCCTTAAATTTAGATTAAAGGACACACATGGGATGATAATGAAATGATGGAAGACAGTATTCTGTGTAACTGGTAAACAGAAGAGAAAAGGGTAAAACTACAGTTACAGCAGATAAAATAGACTTTCTGACAAAGGGCACAGATGGACATTATATGATAATAAAGGGAGAATTCATCAGGAAAAGATAATAATGATAAATATATATCCACCTAACATCAGAAAAATTTTTCTTTTAAAAGCACAAATAATGCGAAGATTCTACTTTTGTCACATTTAGTGAACATAGTATTCAAAATCCTAGACAGACTCTGCAAGCAAGAAAAGGAAATAAAAGGAATTCAAATAAAAAAGGTAAATGTACAATCATCAGTGTTCATAATTAACATGATATAATATGTAAAGAACTCTGAAGATGCCACTAAAAATGACCAAAACTAATAAAATCTAATGAAGCTGCGAAATACAAAATCAGCATACAAAAATCAGTAGTGTTTCTATATACTACCAATTAGCCATAGGAAAAAAAAAATCCACTTAATATGGTATTACAAATAATACAATAATAAGAATGAACCAAAACAACAAGGTGAAAGAAACACAATGAAAACCACAAGAAAGAAATTAAAGAAAATACAAATAAATGAAAAAACTCTCACATCCATTGAAGGAAATACTATTATTAAAATATCCATACAAGCTCTGGGCTGGCTGCCGGCTCAGCTCATGCAGCCATCGCCTCCAGGGCCAAGAATAGCAGCTCCCTGCTGCAGGCAGGGTCAAAACAGAGGAAAAGCCCCATCCACTCCCGGGGGAACTACGACCTGCCCAGCGTTGACCAGAAAGAGAGATAGGCACCCTCCAGAAGGAGCGACCCAGCCACCAGTTTGCATGGCCACTAGCTCTGGCCTGGCTGCCGGCTCATGCAGTCATCGCCACCAGGGCTAGGAATTGCAGCTCCCCACAGACAGGGCCTGACCAGAGGAAGGCTCCCCTCCATTCCCTGAGGAAGTGCAACCTGCCTAGCTGCAACCAGAACAAGCAGTACACACCCACCTGAAGGAGCAGCCCAGCCCCCAGCCCATGCCATCACCAGGACCAGGAACTGCAGGCTCCACCTTGTGAAAGGGCCCTGCTGCCCACCTGCCCAACCCCCACCAACACAACTAGACTGGGAGGAGATCCAGAAGGAGGAGAGTGGGGAGAAGAAAGCCAGACTACCTGCTGCTCCACCACACTGCCTCCAGAAAGTGATCCTGAGAGAGACGCCCAATCCACACTCGCAAAATCAGAGAGGCAACGCGCATCTGCCTGGAGAGGAGAGAAACACCAAACTGGGATCCCCTATCTACTCAACCCAACACCAATATACTTACAGGCCTGAGGCTGCCACTGCCACAAAACTGAGTTAGCTATGACACTACCAAGGAACAACAAAAAGACATCACTAAGGTCCCTAGAGACCAGGATGCACCAGAAGGTGCAACCAGTTATGATGTTGTGAACTAAAAGGGAATCTTACATGGGGTTGTCTATCTCTGGCTTCTTCTACTAACAGCCAAATCCTAATGATTATACTCTCACTAGTCAAATAATATAAAACCTCTATTTTCTCATATCTTACTTCATAAATGTTTAAGCCAACCTCTAAGTCCTCCCTTCTATCATTAGATACTGTAAAACACCACGCAAACATAGAGACTATATGGTATAAGATAACTGATCTCATCATTTCTGTTTATAGGGACAAAACTGTAAATATAAAAATTGAAACCAACTGATATATGGACACACATTGGGTACATTGAAAGATTTAATATTGATATTTCCCTAAAAAGTGAGGTTCTGGGTAACCTGGAGGGACCTTATAAGACAAAAGGGCAGAAGCTGTAATACCTCAGGCTTACCTTGCAGGAGAGGAAAATACATATATATCATGAGAAAACAAGAAAGGAAAATGCTCCAAACAAACCAAGATACTAAAACAATGGAAACCATAGAAAGCACAGTGGGTGAAATGTCAGAGAATGAGTTCTGGATATACATAAGTAAAATGATAAAGGATTTAAAAATGACCTAAGTGATCAGATACAGGCAAAAATGGATCTCTCCAAAAAAGAGATAAGAGATCAAATACAGGCAACCATCAATCACACCAACAAAGAGATAAGAGAACAAATACAGATAGCAAAAGATTACTCCAAGAAAGAGATAGTTTGAGAAAAAAAAAAAAAAAAAAAAACAAACAGAAATCCATGAAATGAAATAAACAGTAAGCCACTTAAAAAATTCAATAGAAAGCATCACCAACAGATTGGACCACTTGGAAGATAGGACCTCAGACAATGAGGACAACATATATAATCTTGAAAATCAAGTTGACCTCACAGTGAAGATGGTAAGAAACCATGAACAGAATATCCAAGAACTATGGGTTACCATCAAAAGACTAATTGTAAGATGTATTGGATTAGAGGAAGATGAAGAGATTCAAACCAAAGGAATGCACAATCTCTTCAATGAAATAATATCATAAAATTTCCCAAGCAGGAAGAATGAATTTGAAAATCAAATACAAGAGGCCTATAGGACGCCAAATGTACAAAATTACAACAGGTCCACACCAAGACACATTGTAATGAAAATGCCTAGCATACAAAATAAAGATAGAATTTTAAAGACTGCAAGAGAGAAAAGTCAGATCACCTATAAGGGAAAACCAATTTGCATCTCAGCAGATTTTTCAATTCAGACCCTCCAAGCCAGGAGAGCCTGAAACAACATATACCAGGCTCTAAAGGCTAAGGGATGCCAACCAAGAATTTTATATCCAGCAAAATTAGGATTTAGATTTGAGGATGAAATAAAAACCTTCCATGATAAACAAAAGCTAAAAGAATTTACAACAAGAAAACCTGCTTTACAGAACATTCTTGGTAAAATATTCCACAAGGAGGAAATGAAAAGTAATAATGAAGATCTGCAAAGAGAAGAACTACAATAAAGGGAAAAACCAACCAAAGGAAAAACCAAGTCAAACTAAACACCAAAAATAATAAAAAAATAAAAATGACTGGTAATACAAATCAGGTCTCAATAATAACCCTGAATGTTAATGGCCTAAACTCACCAATTAAAAGACATAGACTAATAGATTGGATTAAAAAAAAACAGACCCAACAATTTGTTGCCTTCAAGAGACACATCTCATAGTAAAAGACACCCATAGACTGAAGGTGAAAGGATGGGATAAAATATATCACTCACATGGTCTATGTAAGCAAGCAGGGGGTCTCCATCCTCATATTGAATAAGGTAGACTTCAAGCCAAAGTTAGTCAAAAGAGATAAAGATGGACATTTCATACTGCTTAAGGCAAACATAGATTAACAAGATATAACTCTTATGAATATATATGCCCCAAATAATAGAGCATCTACATTCATCAATCAAACTCTTCTCAAAAGTTAAACAAATAAACTATAGAACTCAATAATACAATTAATAACTTAGACTTAACTGACATATATAGAGTATATCACCCACCCATATGATAATACACTTTCTTCTCAGCAGCACAAGGATCCTTCTCAAAAATAGACCATATATTATGCCATAAAGCAATTCTAAGCAAATATAAAAAAGTAGGGATACTACCCTGCATTCTATCAGATCATAATAGAATGAAATTAGAAATCGATGATAAAAAAAGAAAGAAAGAAAAGCTACACTAACACCTGGAGACTAAATTATATGCTATTGAATAATCAATGGGTTGCAAAAGACATTGAAAAAAAGATTAAGAAATTCTAGAAGTAAATGAGAACAATGATACAACATACCAAAATCTCTGTGACACTCTGAAGGCAGTACTAAGAGGAAAGTTCATTGCATGGAACTCATTCCTTCAACAAAGAAAGAGTCAACAAATAAATGAACTAACATTACATCTCAAAGTTCATTGCATATCTCAAAAAGAAAAAGTCCCAAATAAAATGAAAAATTATATCTCAAAGCCCTAAAAAAGAAGAGCAAATCAAACCCAAAAGAAGTAGAAGACAGGAAATAATTAAAATCAGAGCTGAAATTAATGAAATTGAAACTAAAAAAACAATTGAAAAAATTGACAGAAGGAAAAGTTGGTTCTTTGAAAAAATAAATGAAATTGATAGACCTTTAGCTATGCTAACAAAGAAAAGAAGAGAGAAAACACAAGTTACCAATATCTATTATGAAAAAGGAAATATCATGACAGACACTACAGAAATACAGAAGATAATTAGAAATTATTTTGAAAATTTATACTCCAATAAAATAGAAATTAAAGAAGGCATCAACAAATTTCTCGAGATATATGATATGCCCAAACTAAATCAAGATGATATACAGAATTTAAATAGGTCAATTTCAAGCAAAGAAATAGAGGATGCCATAAAAAACTTACCAACCAAGAAAAGCCCAGGACCAGATGGATACACAGCTGAGTTCTACAAAACCTTTAAAGAAGAACTAACACCAGTACTTCTCAAACTATTTCATGAACACTCCCAGACTCATTCTATGAGGCCAATATCATCCTGATTCCAAAACCAGACAGAGACAAATCAAAGAAAGAAAACTTCAGACCAATATCTCTAATGAATATAGCTGCAAAAATTCTAAATAAAATTCTGGCAAATCTAATACAAAAACACATCAAGAAGATAGTGCATCACGATCAAGTGGGCTTCATTTCAGGGATGCAAGGTTGGTTCAATATAAGGAAATTAATAAATATAATTCATCACATCAACAGGCTCAAAGATAAAAATCATATGATCATCTCAATAGATGCAGAGAAAACATTTGACAATGTACAACATCCCTTCATGTTCTAAATGCTAGAAAAAATAGGGATAACAGGAACATACCTCAACATCATAAAGGCCATCTATGCTAAGCCCCAGGCCCACATCATCCTAAATGGAGAAAAATTGAAAGCATTCCCTCTAAAAACTGGAACAAGACAGGGATGTCCTCTCTCACCACTCCTATTTAACATAGTTCTTGAAGCCCTAGCCAGAGCAATTAGACAGACAAAAGAAATTAAAGGGATACGGATAGGAAAAGAAGAACTCAAATTATCACTATTTGCAGACGATATGATTCTATACATAGGAGATCCAAAACATTCCACCAGAAATCTTCTAGATCTAATAAATGAATTCAGCAAATTAGCTGGATATAAAATCAATACCCATAAATCAAAGGCATCTCTGTACCTCAGCGACAAATCCTCAGAAAGAGAAACTAGGAAATCCACCCCATTTTCTATAGCCTCAAAAAAAAAAAAAAATTTTGGAATCAACTTAACAAAAGAAGTGAAAGACCGCTACAATGAAAACTACACCACACTAAAGAAAGAAATTAATGAAGACCTTAGAAGATGGAAAGATCTACCTTGTTCATGGAGAGGTAGAACTAATATTGTCAAAATGACCATTCTCCCAAAAGCACTATGCAGATTCAATGCAATAGCAATCAAAATCACAATATCATTCCTCATAGAAATAGAAAAAGCTATCATGAAATTCATCTGGAAAAATAAGAGACCCAGTATAGCCAAAGCGATTTTTAGCAAGAAGAAAGAAGCGGGTGGCATTACTATTCCAGACCTTAAATTGTACTACAAAGCAATAGTAGAAAAAACAGCATGGTATTGGCATCAAAATAGACCAGTTGACCAATGGTACAGAATAGAAGACTCAGAGACAAACCCACACACCTTTAGTTATCTTATATTCAACAAAGGTACCAAAAAATGTTCACTGAAGAAAAGACAGCCTCTTCAACAAATGGTGTTGGGAAAATTGGAAATCCTCATGTAGTAAAATGAAATTAAATCTCTTTCTCTCACCATGCACAAAACTTAACTTAAAGTGGATCAAGCACCTAGGGATTAAAACAGAGAACTTGCACTTAATAGAAGAGAAAGTAGGCCCAAATCTCCATCATGTTGGTTTAGGCTCCAACTTCCTAAATATGACCCCTATAGCACAAGAACTCAAAACAAGAATCAATAAATGGGATGAATTCAAACTAAAAAGCTTCTTCTCAGCAAAAGAAACAATCAGTGAGGTGAATAGAGGACCTACATAATGGGAGCAAATCTGTACCAAAAGTACATCAGACAGAACACTAACCTCAAGGATTTATAAAGCTCTTAAAAGCCTTAACACCAAAAAAAAAAAAAAAAAAAAAAAAAAAAAAACAAAAAAAAAAACCAATCAATAAATGGGCCAAGGAAGTAAGCAGACACTTCTCAGAAGATGATATACAAACAATCAACAAATATATGAAAAAAATGTTCAACATCTCTAGCGATTAGAGAAATGCAAATCAAAACGACTCTAAGATTTCATCTTACTCCAGTCAGAATGGCAGCTATCAATAAAACAAACAACAATAAATGGGGGCAGGATGTGGGGGAAAAGGCACACTCTTACACTGCTGGTGGAACTGCAAATTGGTGAAGCCAATCTGGAAAGTAGTATGGAGATTCCTAGGAAAACTGGGAATGGAACCACCATTTGACCCAGCTATCCCACTCCTTGGCCTATTCTCAAAGGACTTAAAAACAGATTACTACAAGGACATAGCCACATCAATGTTTATAGCAGCACAATTCACAATAGCTAGATTGTGGAACCAACCCAGACACCCATCAGCTGATGAATGGATAGGGAAACTTTGGTATATATACACAATGGAACACTACTCAGCACTAAAAGAGAATAAAATCATGGCATTTGCAGGCAAATGGATGGAGTTGGAGAAAATAATGCTAAGTGAAGTTAGCCAATCCCAAAAAACAAAGGTTGAATGATCTCTTTGATATGAAGATACTAACTTATAAAGGCAAGAGAGAGGGGAATGAGAGGAATGAAGAGCTTTAAATAGAACAAAGAGGGGGGAGGGAGGGGAGAGGGGTAAGGGGATAGGAACAATGGCAGACTAAGTTATCCATGATTACCCTAAATACATGTATGAAGACACAATTGTTTTAAAATACTTTATATTAATCCAGCAACTTGAAAAATTGTGCTTTTTATATGTAATATGAAATGAAATGTACTCTGCAAACATGTATAACAAATTAGAACTAAAAAAAGAAATAAGAAAAAAGAAATCCATACTACACAAAGAAATCTACAGAGTCAATTCTATACTCAAGAAAATCTCGATAGCATTTTTTTACAGAAGTTGAAAAACCATTCTAAAAGTCACATAGAATGCAGAGAGGACAAAGCAATTTTATTAAGAACAAAGCTATAGGCATCGTACCTCCTGACTTCACAGTATACTAAAAGGTTACTGTAATTTTTGAAACTTGTCAGTAGCATGAACATCCGTATGCAAAATAATAAATTGAACTCTTTTATTACACCACACACAAAAGTACACTAAAATAAAATAAAGACTTAAACACAAACTTCAAACTATATACATTCTAAATACATAGAGGAAAAGCTTCTTGACATTGGTTTTGGCAATGATTTCTTGGATAGGACACAAAAAGCACAGGCAACAAAAGCAAAATTGTATGAGTATGATGAATTAAATGTTCTGTGTAGCAAAGGAAATAATCATTAGAATAAAAGGAAAGTTGTTAGAATGGAAGAAAATATTTTCTAACCAATTACATTATAAGAAATTAATTTCCAAAATATATACAGAACTCCTAAAATTGAACATGAAATACATAATCTAGCTAAAATTTAGCAAGATAATTTCAACATTGCATATGTATACATGTCTCAAAGCATCAATGGGACCCCATAAAAATACTTTTTATATGCCAATTAAAAATTAGCAAAGGACTTTAACAGATATTTATCCAAATGAAACATTCAATTGGAAAGCAGACACTTGATAGATTATTACCATCATTAGCTATGATTGAAATTGCAAATCAATACTGCAATGAGATATCACCTTAAATATATTATGATGGCTACTATGAAAAAGACAGATAAACATGAGTTGGTGAAAGTGTGGAGAAAAGGAAACCCTGGTTGGTGGAAATGTAAACTGTTACCACAATTCTGGAAAATAGTGTGGAGGTTGCTCAAAAAAATTAAAAACAAATCTACTCTATCATTCAATAATCTTACTTCTGTGTATATATCTAAAAGATTTAAAATCAAGTTATTAGAGAAATATTTGCACTCCTGTGTTCATGGTAGCACTCTTCTCCATCTCTCAGATATAGAAAAACCTAAATGTTAATTGATTGTTGGAGAAAATGCGATGTACATACAACAGGAAATTACTCAGCCTTAGATAGAAGGAAATCCTGCCATTTGTGACAACATGCATGAATGTAGAGAGTATTCAGCTAAGTGAAATAAGCCCATCGGGGAAGGACAAACTGCATGATTTCTTTAATATACAGCATCTATAATAGTCAAACTCACAGAAGCAGACAATACAACATTTGTTCCCAGGGAGTGGGGTTGGGGGAAATTGTTAGATGTTGTTCAATGAGTATAACATTTTAGTTATGTGGTGTTAATAGATTCTAGAGATATGCTCTACAACATAATTCAGTATTGTCCGCAATCTGTCGTGAGGATGTACCTCATCTTAAGTTTTCTTAACTCCCCCACAACAAACACAAAATCTCAAAGGACTTAAGGAATTTTGGGAGGTGTTGGATATCTCTGTTACGTTGATTGTGGGGTTACAGGCGTTTTCATATGTCCAAACCATCACCTTATACACAATAAATATGTGCAGTTCTTTTTTTTTTTTTTTTAATTGTAGTTGTAGATGGACAGCATGCATTTGTTTTATTTGTTTATTTTTTTGTGGTGCTAAGGATTGAACCCAGTGCTTCACATGTGCTAGGCAAGTTCTCTACCACTGACCTACAACCCAGGCCCCATGCAATTCTTTATATATCAATTTTACCACAGGAAGCTTTGTCTAAGAAAAAAATCACGAGGTTGTAAAACCCTAGGATAGAAATTTCTCTGGTAGAGTTCTAGGATGTTCATTTTGCTCTGGGAAAGGAGAGACAGGATGGATTTTCAAGGGAAGTCTGATCACAAAATTGATCTTATAAATAGTTGGTCACTGATTGCCAAAAACTACTCTGTGCCACTGATTTGTTTTTTTTTTTGTTTGTTTGTTTTTGTTTTTGTTTTTGTTTTTGTTTTTTTTTTGGTAAGAAACTCTGGATATCAGATAGAACACTAACCTCAAGGATTTATAAAGCTCTTAAAAGCCTTAACACCAAAAAAAAAAAAAAAAAAAAAACAAAACACAATCAATAAATGGGCCAAGGAACTGAACAGACACTTCTCAGAAGATGATGTACAAACAATCAACAAATATATGAAAAAATGTTCAACATCTCTAGCGATTAGAGAAATGCAAATCAAAACGACTCTAAGATTTCATCTTACTCCAGTCAGAATGGCAGCTATCAAAAAAACAAACAACAATAAATGGGGGCGAGGATGTGGGGGAAAAGGCACACTCTTACATTGTTGGTGGAACTGCAAATTGGTGAAGCCAATCCAGAAAGTAGTATGGAGATTCCTAGGAAAACTGGGAATGGAACCACCATTTGACCCAGCTATCCCACTTCTTGGCCTATTTCCAAAGGACTTAAAAACAGATTACTGCAAAGACACAGCCACATCAATGTTTATAGCAGCACAATTCACAATAGCTAGATTGTGGAACCAACCCCAGATGTCCCATCAGCAGATGAATGGATAGGGAAACTTTGGTATATATACACAATGGAACACTACTCAGCACTAAAATAGAATAAAATCATGGCCTTTGCAGGTAAATGGATGGAGTTTGAGAAAATAATGTTAAGTGAAGTTAGCCAATCCCAAAAAACCAAAGGTTGAATGATCTCTTTGATATGAAGATACTAACTTATAAAGGCAAGAGAGAGGGAATGAGAGGAATGAAAAAGCTTTAAATAGAACAAAGAGGGGGGAGGGAAGGGTAGGGGTAAGGGGATAGGAATAATGGCAGACTGAGTTATCCATGATTACCCTAAATACATGTATAAACACACACACACATATACATATACAAAAGAATCCATAAGAATGCATCTCTGAGAGTTAGCCCAACAATTCAGTGAGGGTTTGGCTATAAAAATCTTGAAGAATTGCATGATGGGGCAGATCAACATCAAATTCGTGAACTGTGGAGAGTAAGTTGAGTTAAATTCCTAAGTACCTCTACATACCATGATGGTTGAAGTGCAAAAAGATGAATGAGTCAAGTTATACCATCATTACTGCCAAAGCAGTATCTGTGCCAAGATATATTCACTTGGCAATTTATACAGCATAAAATTATTCTGGATTATTAGATGTTTAATGTGGAATGAAATAGTGTGCTTAAATTAAAAGTATACTAGATTTAAATGGAAGAATTTTTCACATTAACAGGATCTGTTACAATCATAGGTAATAAGAGACAGTTCCTATATTGTCTTTCTTCCCATATGGCCCTTCTTTGTAAAGGAGATCATGATAGACCTAGCCAGGCCCACTTCCCTAAAGGATCAAGTTGTCCAATGATGTAGAAAGAAACTATCTTAGAAGTAACAAATTCATATAACTGCCATGCAGGTCAAAAGTTATGCCATTAAATTTGGATGATAGTTCTGAGTAACATAGACTTATTTCTACACAATTCTCAAACCTATAAAGGAACAAAATGCAGGGAACCCTAATTCTGAGACCTTCTCACCAGGTGAATTCCTAACTTTTCATAAAGCTGAGGCTACCATGCTTTTGCAGCATCTCCCTGAAAAATCAGGCAGATATCAGAAGGCAGACATAGACACTACATACATATTCTCTGGCATTGCTTAATCTCTAATTAAGTAATCAAGGAAATGAAAATACTTTCAGTCAAGAATTTGTCATTATGCTCCCCAGATAATAAAATGGTAAATGTGTTAGTCTGTTCTATCTCAGTATGATAAACATGAACTCTCCCCTTAGAAGACTGTTCCCTTAATCAATGTAGTGCTTGAAATCTCTACAATTAACCAGGGAGCTTAATCCCCCAGTATGTCTTATAAAGTAGAGCCATGGTAAAGCCAATGTGGGAATTAGTATGGGGATTCCTAGGATAATTGGCAATGGAACCACCATTTGACCCAGCTATCCCACTCCTTGACCTATTCCCAAAGGACTTAAAAACAGATTATTACAAGGACACAGCCACATCAATGTTTATAGCAGCACAATTCACAATAGCTAGATTGTGGAACCAACCCTGATGCCCATCAGCAGATGAATGAATAGGGAAATTTTTGGGTATATATACACAATAGAACACTACTCAGCACTAAAAGATAATAAAATCATGGCATTTGTAGGTAAATGGATGGAGTTGGAGAAAATAATGCTAAGTGAAGTTAGCCAATCCCAAAAAACCAAAGGTCGAATGATCTCTTTGATATGAAGATACTAACTTATAAAGGCAAGAGAGAGGGGATGAGAGGAATGAAAGAGCTTTAAACAGAACAAAGAGGGGGGAGGAAAGGGAGGGGACAAGGGGATAGAAATAATGGCAGACTGAATTATCCATTATTACCCTACATACATGTATGAAGACACAATTGTTGTAAAAATACTTTATATTAAACCAGCAACTTGAAAAATTGTGCTCTTTATATGTAATATGAAATGAAATGTACTCTATAAACGTGTATAACAAATTAGAATTAACAAAATGAAAAAAAAAGACCTGAATAAAATTTCAAAAAATAAAAAAAAAATTAGCTTATGTTAATTTTATGAGACAGAAAAATTAATAAAATGCAATTTTGGCTCAAAAACAAAAGTAAAAATGATTTCTATTTGCATGGAAAATATAAAAATGTGGATATAATAAAATGTTAAGTGGATAAAGAATAAAAATGAAAAACCCAAATCACCAAAAGATGGAAGATTTTTGTCACTAAAAGAGAATCAGTGGGTTCCATGGAAGGATGAAAGAATTTGGCCAATATTTTGATTTCACAAAAATTGAAGAAAGAATTGAAGTCTAATTTAAAATATCAGGCAACTTGTTTCTATGGCTACATTGACTAGTATATCAATTTCTCAGGTATAAAGAATCTCAACTTGGCAGAATTCCATAGTAGAAAGAACATGAGCCCCGTGATCTGGTACATCTCATTTTGACTCATATTAATATGACTTATTTGCTTATTTTATCACTGATTCCACAACTATTTATCAGACTCCATATGAATGAGATAGAGAGAGAATTAAAAAAAGACAGCTAGCTTCTACTTTAACAGAACTCACGGTTCAGTGAGGGAGAGTGGTCAGGTGTTTATAAATAAGACATAAAATGTAAATGCAAACACTTGTAAAGCATAGTAAAAAATACATGATGATCTATGAGCATTAATGGGGGCATCTGATTAAGACAGATGGTCAGAGAATCCTCCTTTAAAGAATGTTTGCCTAAGATTGAAATGATAACAAATTAAATGGGCAGTTTAGGAGTGGAAGAAAGAGTTACAGACAGAGCAGACAGAGAGAACTGCCATTGGGAAATAACCTGAATATTTTTCATCTGATTGGCAAATATACAAAGTTTGATGATATCTTGTAGCGAGCATATGGAGACAAAACCTCTACACTGATCATGTAAATAAAAATTGGCAAAATTTCCATAAAGGGCAATTTGGGGAAACCAAACAAAATGAATTCACATGCCTTTTGATCCATTAGTTCAGCATGTAGGACTATATCAAAATGGGTAATATGGCAAATATAGTCATAACAGTGTTTGGGATGATAACTCAAAAAGATTTAAAACCACTTAATGGTTATCAATTAAGGGATGAATCAATAAAATACAAGAGAATACCATGATATAAAGTATCAGAGTTTAAAAAAAAAAAGGAATGATGAAGTGTTATGTGTACTATTTAATAACATGTTGTTTTTTCTTTCAGACACACTGTTGGGGTACTGCCTAAAACTCTTCCCTAGGCTAGGGAACATATGCTCAAACTATAATGAGTGTCAGCTGCTAAGTAATCCCAGTTATACCCTTCCCTAGAGAATCACTCTTTTTTTTAATAATTTTAATTTTTATATATGACAACAGAATGCATTACAATTCATATTACACATATAGAACACAATTTTTCCTATCTCTGGTTGTATACAAAATAGAGTCACCTCATTTGTATCTTCATACATGTACTTAGAGTAATGATGACCATCACATTCCACTGTCTTTCCTACCCATATGCTCCCTCCTTTTCCCTCCCTCCCCTTTTCCCCTTTGCCCTATCTAGAATTCTTCTAATCCTCCCATCCCCTCCACCCCCTAAAGCATATTATGAATCAGCATCCTTAAATCAGAATCATTTGGCATTTTTTTTGGGGGGGGGGATTAGCTAATTTCACTTAGCATTATATTCTCCAGCTCCATTCATTTACCTGAAAATGTCACAATTTTATTCTCTTTTAATACTGAATAATATTTCATTGTGTATATGTATATATACCACATTTTCTTTATCCATTCATCTACTGAAGGGCATGTAGACACTGCACCTATTAGAAGAAAAAGTAGGCCCTAATCTCCATCATGTCAAATTAGGCCCCAACTTCCTTAATAAGACTCCTATAGTGCAAGAATTAATATCAAGAATCAATAAATGGGATAGATTCAAACTAAAAAGCTTCTTCTCAGTAATAGAAATAATCAGTGAGGTAAATAGAAAGGCTACTAATTGGGAACAAATTTTTACAACATGCACATCACAGAGAGCACTAATCTCTAGAATATATAAAGAACTCAAAAATCTTACCACAAAAAAAATAAATAAATAAAACGCAATCAATCAATGGGCCAAGGAACTGAACAGACACTTCTCAGAAGAAGATATATAATCAATCAACAAATATATGAAATAATGTTCAACATCTCTAGCAATTAGAGAAATGCAAATCAAAACTATTCTAAGATTTCATTTCACTGCAGTCAGATGGCAGATACTAAGAACACAAACAAAAATAAGTATTGGCGAGGATGTGGGGAAAAAGGCACACTCATACATTGCTGGTGGGACTGCAAATTCGTGCAGCCAAACTGGACAGCACTATGGAGATTCCTTGGAAAACTGGGAATGGAACCACCATTTGACCCAGCTATCCCACTCCTGGGTTTATACCCAAAGGGCTTAAAAAGAACATTTTACAGGGACACAGCCACATCAATGTTTATAGCAGCACAATTCACAATAGCTAAACTGTGAGAATCACTCTTAACCACTGAGGTCTTCCACTTCATCCAGCAATGCCTGAAAGGCTACAACCCTCCAAAGGGCTAACATGTGGTCATCTGTAGCCAATATCTGATGTCAGCATATAATGGCCATATCCCTGGACTCAAGATGGGACAATCTGTGATGTGGTTACTCTTCAAAGCTTCCCCTGGGAACAGGCTGAAGGTGAACTTTAGCAGATTTCAGCAGGTGTTACCTATCTTCATGCCCTTCCCCCCTTCTAGGTTTTCCACTGTGTGCTACTACTTAATAACTAATTTAAACAAAAATCACCACCTTAGGAAACAGACCTAAGAGGATGTTTGTTCATTTGTTTGTTTTCTTTCAAGATTTCCCTAGCTATAGATATACAGAACCACATTTCCCCCTCCAAAGATTGAAAATAATTGAGAAGAGAGGAAATGGTTTGAGCTGTGTGCTGCTAGGCTAGGATGATCCATCTGCTTTACCAAAATACTGTCAAAAACAACTCAGTTTACTCTGAAAGATGAATAATTAGTGCAAATACTTAAAAGTCAAAAAAATGCTTATCAGCTCAAAATTATCACCAAACAAAATGAATTTACATGCCTTTTGATCCATCAGTTCAGCATGTAGGACTATAACAAAATGGGTAATATGGCAAATATAGTCTTTCTGTAATAATTCTTGGCAGCTTGATACCCATCTTGAGGGAAAGAGCAGGGCTAGAACTTTCATAGGAAAGAGTTAGAGTGACCTGGGCTCCCTAACAGAGCATACAACCAGAAGAGACAGACAAACAATCAAACCAAAACAAGCCAGAGCAAACACAAAATCTCACCCTGAAAAAATATCTTTAGAGCATTCTCAGAAACAAATGGCTTGAAACAACATGCCTACTCGTTTTCATCAATCCTATTCTGATTCCCATTCCATTGTTAAGTCATCATCCATCCATCCTTGTAGGTCTGCAAGCTCATTTTTTAGAATGGTTATTTCAAGCTTTACATAAACATTCATTAAATATTCTTGCCTATTGGAAACCTATAACTGGAACAATCATTTTAACACTGCCAAGCTGCCTTTTAGTTTGCATTAGGCCAGTGGAATAGAGCCACCACACATACAGTTCACATTTTGGGGGTGCAAATTTGAAAATTACAAACTATACTGCAGGGTATTTGATGATCTGCTCCCTTATCAGTGTTTGAAAAACCTATTTTGTGAAAGTCCAGAAATTTTCTCTCATATCCATTTAATGTTTTGGGTTCCTAAACAATAGTGATTGATTTTGTTTGGTCTGGCAAACACAAATTATCCTATAATCATTTTAGCCTGCCAGCCATGCTTACATTGACTTGTTTGTGTTTTAGAGAAGAAAATGCAATGACTGTCATGAAAAATGGATAGGGTTAGAGGCAAATAAAAGATTTCTCTATGCTGAGAAAAAAAATGCAGCTACTTTAATTTTCTACAGCAAATGGGTTTTATTTGATATCAAAGTGAAATGAATCTGAAAATAGAAGAGAACACTCTGGCTTCCAAGTAAACTGATCCTTTAGACATCCTTCATGAGTTTAAATTTACAGGCTTGCTCTGTGACAAAACGAAAGACAAGCTACTACGTGGGATGACAGTTTCTATCTTTCCCATCCTAAAAACACTGATACCTATAAAAATATCACAAAAAAGTATGAATGGATCAAACACAGAGATATGCAAATATTCTCATAAACTCTTTGCAAACCTATAGTCAGATGGACATTAAATAAATATTATCAAAGAGAAAGAAAGAACAGAGGGAAGAGACAAAAGTAAAAAAGAAAAAGCAAAGAAAGTAGTGTCTTCTCATTTCATAGCTGACTGTACCTCATCTTATATCATATAAAGGTAGCACAGAATAGTAGAAAATGAGAACTTTCTTCTTCCACTAACTGTATGTCTAAGACATTGTCTAAGACACTATTGTTTACTAGGAGTCTATTTCCTTAATTGAAAATGAGCAGGTAGGACTACTTCTTCTCTAAAAGTCCTCCTAAGGTTGATCCTAGGGTTGACCTCCAATGCTTCTAAAGTAATTTTTACAACAGCAAGCATTTGATAAATGCCCCTAAAGTACCAGCTGGATGGTTGATAAAAGCCAATAGGGTACAAAGTTCCCAGGGAACTGTGCATAGTTGGAAAAGTAATAGTCATTGAAATGTGCCAACAAAAAAGAGAAAGGTGTCGAGTCAGCAATCTGGAAATACCCTTTTGGGTAAAATAAGAAACAATTATACTTCATCAGACATTTCTGAGCAGTTCACCTTGACAGCCTTTGCCTTTTCAGCTTTCTCTCTCCAGCATACACCGCCCACGTTAGATCTAATTGCTCCTCCCTTTGGATACTCTCTGTTCCTCTGGCTTGGCTGGAAAAGTGTCACTGCAAACTATTATCAACATTCACAATGTTCATTTTCATTGTTTGATTCATACTACATTTAATGATAGGGATTATATTGTCAATTATGAAATGTTTTTTATAAACAACTCTTATTTTATCAATAAAACAAAAATAATAACGCTTTCCAAATTCTTTTTGTATACTGTGTTGCTCAGGTCACTTTAAGAACCAAATATGAGTAGGTACCTGATAAGAAATTTACAAAAGTATTAGTTTCAGCATTAGTGCCCCTAATAACATGAAATATAGTAAGTACCATTTCAATTTCATTGAGGACTGTGCATATATTCAAATTAACTCAACTTTTATCAAACACTGCATATTAATAGGACACTCATCAAATTCTGTATAACCATGGGTGTGGAGGATTACAAAATAAAGGCATAGTATTCATATTCTAGTGAGATTATAATTTTCTGTTTTAATTTTCAAAGATGAATTGTGTCCAACATCTCTTTGGGGCCTTTAGGCAACTTTCTGTGATTAGTAGTGCGGAGATTTTTTTCTTTTCACATAAAAACCTTAAATAAATCATGAGCCCAAGTTGCTGCAAATCTGTGGAAGGATAAGCACTAAAACACAAGACTTCTTATAAAAGCAAAACTTCTTTTTCACACTTCAGATTAAATTCATATGCTACTAAGCTTATGTCCACGAAGTCAAGAACACAACAATATTATTAAAGAGAATAAAATACAGCACACCTATGGCAGATTAAACATTTTATCTAATGGCTCGACAAATATTCATTGGGAACACAGTGTGCATCAAATCCTATGTTAGGTGCTAAGGTTGAGACAGGAAGGGTCTCCCAAAAGCTTCTGTGTTTTTCATGAATATCCAGAGATGAAATAATTAGACTATAAAAGCTTTAACCTAACCAGACCGTCCTAGTTTAAATGAACTGACTGGGTAGTAACTATAAGCAAATGGGGCACGGCTGGAGCAGGTGGGTCACTGGGAGCATGCCCTGGAAGGGTGATTTTTCCCTGTGGCCCTTTCCCCCTTTCTTTCTCCATTTCCTGGATTCCATGAATGGAGCAGTGGTCCTCTACCATGCCCTTCCATCATGATGTTCTGCCTTACCTTGGACCCAGAGCCATGGAGTTGGCCTCTGAATCATGAGGCAAAATAGACTTTTCCTTCTCTAGCTTGTGTTTTTTGGGTATTTTAGTCACAGCAGTGTAAACATAACTAACACAATAGGCATTAGAATTAACTGATGACTAAAAATCTTATAGGCTATTTCTATTGTGGAAGGCAGAACAAATCACAAATTAGAAAATGACAGGAATTTCATAGTAATATTTCCATAATGAACACTGACATCTGTAGCTTTAATATAGTACCAGATTTCTTCTCATAATGATTTGATAAAATGAATGAAACCATTATATTTTTTAAAATATTGTAACAACAGTGATATGGAGCTGTGATCCCTTAGACAAGTGGAGTCGATGAGGTGATCCATGTGATTTTTCCGGATTTCTACCAGGAGGCCCTTTCTAGAAACTGGAGCACAGATGTATAACCTAAGAAAGCATTGATTGTCACATTTGTGGTGAGAAAACCATTGTCAGCATCCAGGGAGCTGCTGGGCTGCTAGTTTAGAGGTGGAATACTGGGAAATAAGTCCATCAGGTAAAAATTTCAATAATCTCCCTAGTGAATACTTGGCTAAATAGCAAACTGCACATACTAAAGTAAAACTTCACAAATCTGGTAGATTTGTAAGGTAGACAGTAAGCAATTACCAGAGACCACATAGAGCTGGGAGAAATGTGATTCCTTACTAGTCAGAGTAGAGAGATCCTAGTGAAAACCTAAGGTATGGAAATAGGGACCCCAGAAGTGTCACATCTCATTAGTAGGGTTAAACAAAGCTTAGAGTGAAGTCTTACCTTAAAAACTATGTACAAAGGAATACAACAAAATTCAAATGCTTACCATTCATAATATTCAGCATTCAATCAAAAATTTTTTTTAATTTTTATTTTTTTAAATTTTTATTTATAGTAGTATGTATTACAGTTCATACTATACATATATAGCATCTTTTTACCCAAAACAATTTGTATACAAAGTATATTCGCAGCATTTAAGTCTTCAATCATGCATTTAGAATAATGATATCTGTCTTATTCAACCACTTTCCCCCCCTTCCCCCCTTGCTCCCTCCCTTCCTCCCCCTTCCCTTTGACCATTATAGTGTTCCTCTAATCCTCCTATGTACCCTGACCCAACAATACTGTGAACCAGCTTCCTTATATCAGAGGAAACATTCGGTATTTGGATTTTTGAGATTGACTGATTTCACTTAGCATTATATTCTCCAACTTCATCCGTTTACCTGCAAATGTCATTATTTTATTCTCTTTTATTGCTGAGTAAAATTCCATTGTGTATATATACCACATTTTCTTTATCCATTCATCTACTGAGGGACATCTAGGTTGGTTCCACAACCTAGCTATTGTGAATTGTGCTGCTATAAACATTGAGGTAGCTGTGTCACTGTAATATGCTGTTTTTAAGTCCTTTGGGAATACCAGAGACAATACACCTAATAGAAGAAAAAGTAAGCTACAATTTCCAACATGTCAGATTAGGCTCCAAGTCCCTTAACAAGAATCCGGTAGCGCAAGAATTAATACCAAGAATTAATGAATGGTATAGATTTAAGCTAAAAAGCTTCTTCTCAGCAAAAGAAACAATCAGTGAGGTGAATAGAGAGCCAACTAACTGGGAACAAATATTTAATACATGCACATCAGATAGAGTACTAATTTCTAGAATATATAAAGAACTCAAAAAACTTGACACCAAAAAAAAAAAAAAAATAATAATCCAATCGATAAATGGGCTAAGGAATTGAAAAGACACTTCTCAGAAGAAGATACACAATTCATCAACAAATACATGAAAAAATGTTCAACATCGCTGGCAATTAGAGAAATGCAAATCAAAACT
Organism: Tamias sibiricus; assembly: GCA_025594165.1. Classification (NCBI taxonomy): domain Eukaryota; kingdom Metazoa; phylum Chordata; class Mammalia; order Rodentia; family Sciuridae; genus Tamias; species Tamias sibiricus. The sequence goes on along the minus strand of CM046660.1, from coordinate 158,999,540 downwards.
ACTCTAAGATTTCATTTCACTCCAGTCAGAATGGCAGCTATCAAGAACACAAACAACAATAAATGTTGGAGAGGATGTCGGGAAAAAGGTACACTCATAGATTGCTGGTGGGACTGCAATATGGTACAACCATTATGGAAAGCAGTATGGAGATTTCTTGGGAAAATGGGAATGGAACCACCCTATGACCCAGCCATCAATCAAAAATTTTTAAACAAAAAGACAGGAAAATGTGACCCATAACTCAGAAAAACTGATAAATGGAAATAGACCCAGGAAAGAGAGAGATGATGAAATTCACTGGCAAGAACTTCAAAATGGTTTTTAAAAAACTTACAGAAAAATAAACATACAATAATTTTTCCATCATATGGATTGTTTTTTCATTTTTTGATAATATCTTTTGATGTACACAAATTTTAATTTGATGAAGTCTACCTTATTTTGTATTTTGTTGTTCATACATTTTGTATCATACATAAGAATCCAATGCCAAATCCAAGGTCATGAAAATTTACTTTATGTTTTCTCCTAAGAGTTTCATGGTTTCAGCAGTTATATTGGTTTCATCAAGTCCATTTTGAGTTTACTTTTATATAAGCTATAAGGTAAGGACTCAACTTCATTCAAATGAAAATCCAGGAGTTCTAGAACTTGTTGTTGAAGTTATTGTAGTTGTTGAAGTTATTCATATAGTGTTGTCATCTATGTCAAAAATCACTGGCTTTAGATTTATGAATTTAAGAGATCCTAATTCTATTCCATTGAATTATATGTCTATCCTTAATGCTGATTGCGCATTATCTCAATGAGTGTATCTTTGTATTAACTTTGGAAATTAGGAACTATCAGTCTTCCAGCTTTGTTATGTTTCAAGACTTCTTTGGCTAATTAGGATTCTTTGTAATTCCATATGAATTTGAGGATCATATTTTTTCTATTTCTGCAAAAAGAAATACCACTGGAATTTTGATATAGGTTTCATTGAATCTGTATATTTCTTCAGATAGTATTGACATTTTACCAATATTTAATTCTTCTATTCATGATCATGGGATGTCTTTCCACTTGTTTATGTATTTTTTAATTTTTTCAACAACATTTTACATTTTTCAGGGGTTGTCTTTGACTGCCTTTGTTAAATTTAGCTAGGTTATTTTATTTTTTATTGATTTATTTTTAGTTGTTGATAGACCTTTATTTTCTTTATTTATATGCGGTGCTGAGAATCGAACCCAGTGCCTCACACATGCCAGGCAAGTGAGCTAAGTAGAACTAATTAATTCTTATGTCATCTTCAAATAGAAATAAATTTACTTTTTAAATTTCCAATATAGGTAAGTTTTATTTCTTTGTGTTGTCTAATTGTACTGGTAAAAAATCTGGTATAACATTGAATAGTAGGGGTGAAAGCAGGGATCCTAGTTTTTCTCCTTATCTTAAGGGGAAATTTTTCATTCTTTCACCGTTGAAGTACCTATTATAGCATCATTTATTTTGTAGAAGACACCAGACATATACTTGTGGATAACAATAAATAATCACTCTAGTAAGTAATATTCTCAATTATTGGAATCTACTTGAGCAATTCTTGTTACAACTTTGCTTATTTGTTACTTTAGATGGACACATATGATAACACTGGCCTGGAATAGAGGCTTAGTTATCCTTGTCTACTGGGTATGGGGTACAAGATCCCCCATAGGTGAATCGAACTGTAAGGAAATTATCTAGGCCAGCAGAGATGATAGCTGAGGGTGAGGAGACTCTAGAATGGATTGTGTAGAAAGAAGACAGTGACTATTAATTGTAGACCAGATACATATTATATATTTTCCTTTAGGTACATAATGTCATTGTTCTCCTGAAGAAAATGCTCCCTGGATGTATACAGAGATATATAAGATATGGAATGAGAGAGATCTATAAATGTGCCTCTTAGGTCTACATTGGGGATATATAGGCTGCCCAGTTTCAGCAGATGTAGCCAGCAGTTCCAGGTGTTAGTCACTTCAAGATGTGCTTCAGATGAAGAGGGCTACCCAACTGAGGTAAATGTGTCCCCAGGATGGCCCATACGTACAACTGAACAAGGCAGGGTATGAAGGCCCAGGCATACGTTTTAATTAGAGGACAACTCTGACAAGCAAAATAATCTATCTCAATCTCTTCTGAGAACCAAACCTATGATATTTAGATATTTCCAATGGAGAAGAACAAAAATAGCTATTAAGCATTGCCTTTCAGCTCTAGTACCTATGCTTAAGAAACAAGTTTGAAGGTATTCTCATATACTATTGATGTCTCTGAGCAGGAAATTTTCATGTGAGGAGACATGTTACTAATTATGCTAATGAGATTCTGGGTGTACATATGTCTTTATTTTAATGAGTGAAATTAAAATGGAGCTTATTTTTATTTTTGTATCTCAGAGTGATTTTTATACTTGATATAATCATCTTTGTCAACAAACCTCCTCTCCTAGATACTCAATTCTATATTGTTTGCTTTCTGTCCTAGTTTCCCCATGCTGTATAACCTCTATTATAACAATGAGAAGCAGTGACCTTCCCACACAAAAGAAATCCTTAAACAGAGTTTTCTGCTGCCAATGGGTTAGCGAATCCTTTCTTTGTAAAGTCTCACTGGGGGCACCAATTCATGTCAATGATTTCAGAGAGTTCTGATCTGGACCTAAGGAGTACCAGGTTCTTATTTTGGCTCTGCATGATCTCAAATTAATTTTATCTCTCTGTCCTTCAATAGTCTTATCTTTTCCATGGAGACAAGATTATCTGCCCTATGTCACCATGTTATTTTGCTTTAAAAAGTTAATAATACTTTACATTATAGAGTGATTTTATGCCTCAGACATAGCCTTGAAAATGTCTGAGATATTAAACCCATTCTCTAAATATAATAATATTTTGAATTAATTTGACCCTAAAAGATAGAAGTGTTGATATGGTTAGAAGCGGGGAAAGTTAAAGACAAATAATAATGAAATATGAAACACTGAGGAGATGTTGTGAGAATTAGCTTATGCTCATGCTAAAATGTTTGGGATTGCTTAGTTATAGCAAAATGTACAAATAATGGAACTAATCAACTCTTTGTCCAAAACAGAACAGTATCTAAGAAATCACTATTTAATAAATCCAAAGATAGTCTGAGTTGTTCAGCATTACAATGAAAAAGGAAATAAATAAGGAGGAATCATTAGATATAAATTGCACAGGATTACTTTAAACAAATATAGTTAACAAACTCTATGGCTATGCAACTCTCATTTCCAAAGTAATGAAGAAAATGAATCATGAACTGTGTACTGGGATCTTCCTAAAGTATTTGACTACCATGGCTCATAAAATTTTACTGAGAAAAAATTAGTAAAATTAATTTTTATGTAAGCAGACGAACGTGGCCTGAGACCTTGGCAAAAAATAAAGGAAGTCAGAGAGGAGGACAAATTGGGATGTGCCCAAGAACTCAGTTGCTGGCGTACTCAGTGGCTGCTGACATTCTCCTGGGCCTTTGTTAATAGATAGGACATTTATACACACATGTGCCTAGAGCCTTCCTCAGGCCTCCCTGTGGGGTGTCAGTAGTGGACCTACAGCGTCCATACCTTTTAAGATGCCTCAGGTGATGCTAATTTATAGCCATGCATATGGATCACTAGAAAGGCCAAGTCTTGTTGGAAATGTGATAGGCTAAGCCCAACCAATAGCCAACCATGAAGTTAATTTAAAATGACATTGCAAGTGTATTATCTGGAAGAAAAGGGTAATATAATTGTTCTGAGCCACTAAGCAGGATTGTGCTGCCCACCCAATCCAGGGAACGCTGGACACTGCTTACTTCCTGCCGGCCAATGAACACGCCCACAGCAGATTCATACCTGTATGTGAGCCTCTGGGCATGCCAGTTCTGCCACTAGAAAATGTCCTCTCTAATCCTATTATATATTATTAGGATTATATTATATTAGGATTCTAATTTGCTACTTCCCCAAATTATCCTAGGGACAGTAATAAACATTAGGTGAAAAATGTGGGGTGATTAAATAAATATAGGAAACTTGGGTTACCAAACTTAAATAAATCTATTTCCTGGAAGGTATTTCAGAACTTGTGCATATATATGTGCATCTGGACCCTGAATATATGCTACAGGGTGTACTGTCTCAAAAACACATATGCCCAAAGAACAGTTTCAAACCTGACAGAATATACTCTCTCTCTCTTGGGTTTACCCTTCTGTGGAACACACTTTGGGGATCACCATTCTATGTGCACCACAAAATCCTAGTTTTGATTGAGGAGAGCACAAGAAGAACCATAAGTAGACTTGAATTGTGTGAGAGCCACATTTCATTATTACTTCCAGTAAAGTACCTGATAGATCTAGATAAAGTAATGAAGAACACTAGAAATGGCAACTGCAGGATACCTACTTTAAATATGATTATTGTTATTGGGATCTCTTTAAAAGACAACGGGCTAGTAGGAACAAAAGTAATAAAACCATTTTATGGGATTTATACTACATTGCAGAAGTGACCTGTATGGCAATAGCACAAAGATGGAAGAAAAAAATGGAAAAAATATTCTTATACGTTTCCTTTACTGTACAAGAAACAAGACACAATCACATGAAGAGAGCTTCAAAGTAAGGATGCATACTATAAGACCTAAATTAAATAATAAAACAATATTCAAAGAGTTTATAAATAATAAGCCCCCCCAAAAAATAAATTAATTAAATTTTAAAAATATTCAAGCTGAAAAGAACAGAAAATAGGAGAGTTGGGAAGGAAAAAAAATAATAGTACTAAAAGAATTAATACTGAGAGTCAAGCTCAAATATATTTATAATTAGATTAAATTTGACCAATATACTGACACCAATGAAAAGGCAGAGATTGTTGCATTGGATTACAAAGCAACACCCAAATAGATATTATGTACAAACCCACTTTATACATATAAACATAAAAGGTTAAAAATAAAGAAGTATATGTGCAATACTAACGCTAATTTTTTAAAAGCAAACTGGAGTGTCTCTACTAAAATCAGAACATTTTATTTTAGAACAAAATCTGTAACTTACAATTAAAAGGTTTGTTATGTAATTAAATAGAGGTCAATTCATGAAGGGAGAATAAAATCCAAAATGTTCCTGCACCTTAAAATAGTAAAAATAAATAAATAAATGGAATAAAACTGAAAGAATAGAAAACTGCAAAATTTTAATCTTATATTTCAATAAATCTCACTCAAAACTTGATAAAACTCTAAACATTAAGCCAGTAATAAAATTGAATGTTTGAACAACACAACCACCTGAATTCAACAAATAGACTAAAAAATATTTACCCAACACTGTACCCAACAACAGCAAAAAGCATGGTCTTTTCTTGCAAGCATAGAGCATTTGTGCAGTTTATATTATAAGCTTGGTCACAAAACAAATTTCATCACATTTAAAAGAATTCAAGTCAAACAAGTTATGTTCTTGGGTCACCGAAATAAAATTAGAAGCCAACAGAAATCTCTCTAAAAAAATCTTCAAATATGTAAAAACAAAAGAATTCACTGTTAAATGTCCCAAGGACCAAAGCAAAAATTAAAAAGAGAATTGCAAACAGTTTTTGAACTAAACAAAAATGAAAATATAGCATATCAAAATTCGTAGGCTGCCTCTATGGTAGTACTTTGAAAGAAATTGTTTGCACTAAATGCCTATGCTAGAAAAGAAGAAATGTCTCAAATGAATTGACCTCAACTTCCATGTTATAGAATAAGAAAAGCAAGAGAAATTAAAACCTAAGAACTAGAAAAATGAAATAATTAAGATCAGAACAGAAATAAATACAAGAAAATAATGTGAAAAATCAATGAGACTATTTTTGAGATTTAAACAAATAACTCTGGCCATAATAATAATGTAAAAAGAGAGATGAAAGTCACAAATTACTAACACAGGAAAGAAAGTGATATAACTTTTAATTTTATAGATGTTTTTTTAAGATGATAGAAATTATGAACAACTTTATGCCAATATATTTAAAATCTTAAATGGTGAAGTATTCCAAAACATACTACCCAACTCCCTAGAGAACAAATAAGTAATCTTACAAAGCTATCTCTACTTAAAAAAAAAAAAAATAGCCAAGCATGGTGGCGCATGCCTGTAATCCCAGCGGCTCCACAAGGCTAAGGCAGGAGGATCTCAAGTTTTTAAACCACCTCAGCAATTTAGCAAGTCCCTAAGTAACATAAAGAGAATGTGTCTGCCTCAAAATGAAAAATAGAAAAGGGCTAGGGATGTGGCTCAGTCCTGATAAAATAAATTGATTAATTAATAATAGTTGAAAATATAAAGGAAAAGAAAAATTCAGGCCAGAATAACTTACTGGTTAGTTCTGCCAAACATTTAAAGAAAATATGGTACCCATTCTAAATAAAACTTTTAGAAAATTTTAAAAGAATGAATGTTTTTGAGCTTATTTAGAAAGTCAACCTTGCTTGAGTACAAAAAAAAGGTACAAAAGAAAAAAAAACTGACTGTCCCTGGCCGCCTGGGCCCAGAGTAGCAGCTCCCGGCTGCTGCACGCAGGGCCAGACCTGGGGAAGGGCTTCCTCCATTATCGGGAAGAGTGTGACCTGCCCATTTGCGACCAGAACAAGAGGTAGACTCCCGCCCGCTGGAAGGAGAGACCCAGCCACCAGTTTGCCTGGTCTTCGGTGCCCAGAACAGCATCTCCCGGCTGCTGCACGCAGGGCCAGACCTGGCGAAGTGCTTCCTCCACTCCCTGGGGGAGTGCGACCTGCCCAGCTGCAACCAGAGCAAGAGGTAGGCACCTGCCCGCTGGAAGGAGAGAACCCGCCGCCAGTTTGCCTGGCCTCCAAGGCCCATAGTAGCATCTCCCTACTGCTGTAAGCAGGGCCCAGCCTGAGGATAAGCCCCTTCCACTATTCCACTGTGCCACTCTGCAACGGACCAAAGGTGCAGACTTGACTCCACTAACAGGGTTGCTGACTGTACATGATCTGGGTCAGGTGGCTTAAACTGGAAGGGAAAAAAGAAGGGCTTCCAAGGGTCCATTTTGTTTGAGACTTGTTCTTGGGTTCAACGTTTTTGTTTTTATTTGCTTGTTTGTTTTGTTGTTTCTTTGGGAGTTTTTTGTTTGTTTTTGTTTTGATTGACAGTGTGTTTGTGTGCTTCTGCTCCTCTTTTCTTTCTTTTCTTCCTTCTCACTTTTATATTTTTTCTTCTTCCTTCATCTTCCCTATTTACACCCTGCCATTGCATTCTCAACAGAGGCAAAAACAAGTTATAACGCACAAATTGAGATTTCTAGAACGTGTACAATTGAAATATATAGCAAAGTGGTGTTATATATGGTTTATTCTCTATTTTCTAGACTTATTCTCTCTCTCCTCTCTCTTACACTAATTACTACTCCTTGGTTATTATTTTTTTTTCTCTTCTTTTTTTTTTTTCTTTTCCATCTTTCTTTATTTCTCCTCTCAACCGCTGCATAAGTTAGGTTTATATGTAAATCGGTCTTTCCATCTATTCATTCACTCCATTCTCTTTCCTCTCTCGTCGGCTGATACTAAACCACTTCCATAGAACTCCCTTTTCATACTTTCTAAGAAAGAACAAAGTCAATACACTCACTTCCTTCTTCCTAAACATATTACCTCTCTGTCCATTACTTGAAACTTTAAAACCCCATCAGAAGCATACAGAGTAAATTGGAAACAACATCTGGGTTAACTAAATCTGTACATTGTGATCAAACTGGGATTCTCTGAATAGAAAGTGTTTGATTTTAAAGTGTAAAGGAAATATAAAGGGGATCTGATAGCATTGTACTGCAGGAGCAACATAAGGTTTTAAGGTAAAATCAAAGTAGACAAGGTCCCACAGTGCAGGTAGAATAGACGCACAAGCAATATGAAGAAACAAGGGAAGAAAGTGACACAAACAAATCAATATACCTCCTCAGTAGATTCCATACCATGCACAGTTGGTGCAATGCCAGAGATGGAATTCAGAAATTACATATTCCAAATGTTAGCGGAACTTAAGAATGAACTCAAAAATGAGATGAGGGAGCAAATACAGGAGGTGAAAGATCATTTTGACAAAGAACTCCATAAACAAATACAGGAAGTAAAGATTACTTCAATAGGGAGATAGAAGCTCTAAAGAGAAACCAAACAGAAATTCCAGAAATGAAAGAAGCAATAAATCAAAATAAAAGCTCAATCGAAAGTATTACCAACAGAGTAGATCACTTGGAAGAAAGAACCTCAGACAATGAAGACAAAATATATATCCTAGAGAAAAATCTAGATTACACAACAAAAATGGTAAGAAACCAAGAACCGAACATTCAAGAATTATGGGACAACATAAAAAGACCAAACATAAGAGTGATTAGGGTAGAGGAGGGGGCAGAGTTTCAAGCCAAAGGAATGAGTAATTTATTTAATGAAATAATTACAGAAAATTTTCCAAACTTGAGGAATGAAGGGGAAAACCAAGTTCAAGAGGCCTACCGAACACCAAACATACAAAATCACAACAGATCCACACCAAGACACATTATAATGAAAATGCCTAATATACTGAGCAAGGAGAGAATATTAAAAGCCACAAGAGAAAGGAAGCAGATTACATATAGGGGGAAACCAATCAGACTTTGTTCAGATTTTTAAACCCAGACCTTAAAAGCAAGAAGATCCTGGAATAGCATATTTCAAGCTCTGAAGGAAAAAGGGATGACAACCAAGAATCTTATATCCAGCAAAATTGAGCTTTAGATTTGAAGATGAAATAAAAACCTTCCACGACAAGCAAAAGTTAAAAGATTTCACATCTCGAAAGCCAGCACTTCTGAACATCCTGGGCAAAATTTTTCATGAAGAAGAAGAGAAAAATAACAATGAAAATCAACAAAGGGAGATATTAAACTAAGGGAAATACAAACCAGAAGAGAAACCAAATCAAGCTAAAGATCATCATACAAATAAAAATGGATGGGAATAAAAATCACATCTCAATAATAACCCTGAATGTTAACGGCCTAAACTCGCCATTCAAAAGACACAGATTATCTGAATGGATTAAAAGAAATGACCCAACAATCTGCTGTCTCCAAGAAACACACCTCATAGAAAAAGACATCAATAGACTGAAGGTAAAAGGCTGGGAAAAGTCTTATCACTCACATGGCCTGCGGAAGCAAGCAGGGGTTTCCATTCTCATTTCAAATAAGGTAGACTTCAAGCCAAAGTTAATCAAAAGGGACAAAGATAGATATTTCTTACTACTTAAGGGAACCATTCATCAAGAGGATATAACAATCATAAATCTATATGCCCCAAATAATGGAGCACCTACATTCATCAAACAAACACTTCTCAAGTTCAAGAGTAAAATTGACCACAACACAGTTATTCTAGGGGATTTCAACACACCTCTCTCACCAATGGATAGATCATCCAAACAAAAACTAACCAAAGAAACCTTAGGCCTCCTTAAAACAATTAATAACTTAGATCTAACGGACATATATAGAATATTTCATCCCTCAGTAAATGAATACACTTTTTTCTCAGGAGCACATGGCTCCTTCTCCAAAATAGATCATATATTATGTCACAAGGCAAATCTCAGCAAATATAAAAAAAAAAATAGAAATACTACCCTGCATGCTATCGGACCATAAAGGGATGAAATTGGAAATCAACGACAAAACAAGGAATAAGAAAAACTACTCCAACAACTGGAAGCTAAGCAACATGCTACTGAATGAACAAGGGGTTGAAGAAGACATCAAAGAGGAGATTAAAAAATTCCTAGAGGTAAATGAGAACACAGATACATCATATAGAAATCTCTGGGACACTATGAAGGCAGTAGTAAGAGAAAAATTCATTGCACTGAGTTCATTCTTTAAAAGGGAAAAAAAACCAACAAATAAATGACTTAACATCACACCTCCAAGCACTAGAAAAAGAAGAACAGATCAAACACCAAGAGCAGCAGAAGACAGGAAATAATTAAAATCAGAGCAGAAATTAATGAAATTGAGACTAAGGAAACCATTCAAAGAATTGACAAAACTAAAAGTTGGTTCTTTGAAAAAATAAACAAAATTGACAGACCCTTAGCAATGCTAACGAAAAGAAGAAGAGAAAAAAAAACTCAAATCACTAACATTTTGTGATGAAAAAGGGAATATCAGAACAAACACCTCAGATATACAGAAAATAATTAGAAATTACTTTGAAAACTTGTACTCTAATAAAACAGAAAATACTGAATGCATTGACAGATTTCTAGAGTCATATGATTTGCCTAAAACTGGATCTGGAGGCTATACACAATTTAAACAGATCGATTACAAGCAAAGAAATAGAAGATGTCATCAAAAAGCTACCAACAAGGAAAAGTCCAGGACCTGATGGGTTTACAGCAGAGTTCTACAAGACTTTCAAAGAAGAACTAATACCAATGCTCTTCAAACTATTTCAAGAAATAGAAAAAGAGGGAGCTCTTCCAGACTCTTTCTATGAGGCCAATATTACATTAATTCCAAAGCCAGGCAAAGACACATCCAAAAACGAAAACTTTAGGCCAATATCTTTAATGAACATAGATGCAAAAATCCTCAACAAAATTCTGGCAAATCGGATACAAAAACATATCAAAAAGATAGTGCACCATGATCAAGTGGGGTTTATTCCAGGGATGCAAGGCTGGTTCAACATTCGGAAATCAATAAACATAATACATCACATCAATAGACTTAAAGACAAAAATCATATGATTATCTCAATAGATGCAGAAAAAGCATTTGACAAAATACAGCACCGCTTTATGTTCAAAACACTGGAAAAACTAGGAATATCAGGGACATATCTCAACATTATAAAAGCTATTTATGCAAGGCCCAGAGCTAACATTATCTTAAATGAAGAAAAATTGAAAGCATTCCCTCTAAAAACTGGAACAAGACAGGGATGCCCCCTCTCACCACTGCTATTTAACATAGTACTGGAAACTCTGGCCAGAGCAATTAGACAGACAAAGAAATTAAAGGGATCCAGATAGGAAAAGAAGAGCTCAAATTAGCACTATTTGCTGATGACATGATAATCTACCTAGAAGACCCAAAAAACTCTACCAGAAAACTTTTACAACTAGTAAATGAATTTGGCAAAGTAGCAGGATACAAAATCAATACCCATAAGTCAAAGGCATTTTTGTACATCAGTGACAAAGCCTCTGAAAGGGAAATGATGAAAACTACGCCATTTACAATAGCATCAAAAAAAATAAAATACCTGGGAATCAACTTAACGAAAGAGGTGAAAGAGCTCTATAAGGAAAATTATAGAACACTAAAGAAAGAAATCATAGAAGAACTCAGAAGATGGAAAGACCTACCTTGCTCTTGGATAGGTAGAATCAATATTGTCAAAATGTCCATACTACCAAAAACATTATACAGATTTAATGCAATTCCAATCAAAAATCCCAATGTCATTCTTCAAAGAAATAGAAAAAGCAGTCATGAAATTCATCTGGAGAAATAAGAGACCCAGAATAGCCAAAGCAATCCTGGCAGATGAAGCAGGGGGCATCACCATACCGGACTTTAAATTCTAAACCACCTCAGCAGCAATTTTAGAGACTATCTTAATATTAGACAAGTCCCTAAGTAAAAGGATAGCCATAAAGAGAACGCAACAAAATGTTAAACCCTGTCCTCAAAATGAAAAATCAAGGACCTAGGAAAAATACGGAAAAAGTAAGCTCCAATTTCCAACATGGGATTAGGCCCCAAGTTCCTTAATAAGAATCCTGTAGCACAAGAACTATTACCAAGAATTAATGAATGGGATAGATTTAAACTCAGCAAAAAAAAAACAATCAGTGAGGTCCTGATAAAATAAATTGATAGAGCACTAATTAATAATAGTTTAAAAAAAAAGCAAATAACCCATCAATAAATGGAAAAATTGAAAAATTCTCAGGCCGAGAAAAAATGCTCAACATCACTAACTTACTGATTTCAGTTCTGCCAAAAGAACATTTAAAAAAAGAAAATATGGGAAAGCAGTACCCATTCTAAATAAAACTTAGAAACATTTTAAAAGAATGAATGTTTTTTATGAGCCCCTTAGATGATTTAAAGTATGGTATATCAACATTGCAAAATAATTGAGTACAAAAAAAAAATAATGCTAAGGTACAAAACACTAGAAAAAAAAAATGCATGATTGAAGATCTGAATGGTACTTATATACTATACAAGCAGTTGTCAATGTGCACTGTCATAGGTTATTAACACAGATGCAAAAATTCTTAATAAAATGTCAATAAATAAATTCCAAGAAAAAATAATAATAAATCATGACCATATGGTATTTATTGTAGAAATACAAGACTGATTATATGAGCAACCTAAATATGTATCAATATAAGTAAACAACTCAATATTTTTAAATGGGCAAAAGATTTGGATACACCCTAAAAGAAGATATGTTGATGATAAATAAGCACATGAGAAGATCATCACCATCATTAATCACTAAGGAAAAATAAATTAAAACCACAGAGAAATATATAAATGACTGGTTGTATCACATCTTGGCATGAATATGTAGCAACTAGAACTTTGAAACCATTAGCAAAAATAGATTGACATGAACCGTTTGGGGGGAAAAAAAAAAAAAAATGTTTGATAGTTTCTTAAAAAGTTAGACATCCTCTTACCATATATTCCATTTATTTCACTCCTGAGTATTTGCCCAAGCAGGAAAAGATTTTAAAAGGCACAAGGAGAAGTTTGTGATTGAATTATGTAACTTATGTTGATTTTTTTAGTGGTTTCAAAAGTGAGTACCATGCAGGTTTCTGTATACTAATTTTATCTCAGTGAAGCTCTTTAGGAAAAAAAGAGAGAGAGAGAGAGAGAGAGAGAGAGAGAGAGAGAGAGAGAGAGCATATCTATCTTATATTAAACTCTTGAGGGAAGAAGGCTATCCTGAGAATTTTTAGCCGTAACATTTCCTGACATAGATTGGGTTTACTGAACTACACTGACTAAGTGCCTCTGGAAATCTCAAAATGAGAAGGGAATATAGTTTCCTCACATTGGTAGCACCTGAGGAATCCTGATAAGAAATAAAACAAATTTATCTTAAAGAAGACCTTTCAATTCAGACCCTACAGCATTCCCACAATGAAGTCAGGAAATGTGAATAGGAGCTCATAATCCAATACTCCCAACATTCAAGAAAATAGATCACCATGAGTGAAAGTCAACTGACATACTCCACAGATGCCTTTAGGATATAAGAACTGGATTGATCATACATGAAATATAAACAATTTTAATATTTAGAGATTGAAATACAGAATAAAAACCATGGTGGATTTCAAAAGAAACAAATGGAAATAAACGTAAAAGCTACAATCACTGATGTTACACACTAAAGGGGTTGATTAAAACATCAGAAGAGATTCATCAAAAAGAAAACCAGTGATCTGAAATATCGGTCTCCAGAAATTACATGATATATACCAAAAAGAGTTATAAATTTAACAATGAAAGAGATTAAGAAACATGGAGGATATGTTAAATTCAAATGTGTTTCTAATCACTATTTTAATAGGGGAGACTTGTGAGAATGTCAAAGGAAAACAATGCAAAGAAATAATCGTTGAAATTTTTCTATAATGGTGAAAAAGTATGACTGTTTGGATTCAGGAGCTCATCAAATCCCAAGTGATATAAAATAAATCCAAGAGTTACTGTATGAGTCAGGTACAGCATAAAAACACAAATAATAATTTTTAATATTTTATATTTAAATTGCTTTGAAGCATTTTCAGAACATATTCTCTATGAATTAGCCTGCTGAACACCTCTGTGAATAACAACATTGCCATCCACTTAAGAATAAATAATAATTCATTTAAGAGTATTCAGAAGTGTGGTGATACAACAGAAAGAAAAATAAAGCCATACTCAGGAAACCTAGACTGAAAGCTCACTTGTGCCTCTTGCCTCTTCTATGCCACTATTTCTCATTTAAGCAGGGAGCAATCGTCAGAGAAAAGAGATGTAAATTTCTGTCCCAACTCTACCTGTAATTTGTGATCTGATCAAGAGTAAATCATTTCAGTATTCTATACTTCATTTTCCTTTTTCAAAAATGCACTTAAGAACTGCAGAGAGGCGATCCCAGCACAGGACCCCAGCAGAAAAAGCCCCAGCCTGCAAGCTTCCCAGGTTCTCGGTAACTGTCTGGACGTGATTCAGGACAACTGGATTAAACTGGCAGGGAAAAATAGAAGGACTTCACAGGGTGCTGTTTGAGATCTGTTCCTGAGATTTGTTCCTGGGTTCCACTTTGTTGTTGTTGTTGTTGTTTGATTGTGTGTTTTTTTGTTTGCTTTTATTCCTCTTTTCTTTCTTTCTTTTCTTCCTTCTCACTTTTGTCTCCTTTCTTCTTCCCTCATCTTTCCTATTTACACCCTGCCATTGCATTCTCAACAGAGAAGAAAACAAGTTATACGTAGAAATTGGGATTTCTAGACCTGGGGCAGCTAAATTATACAGCAAAGTGGTGTTATATATAATTTATTCTCTTTTTTTATCTCACTTTATCTTTCCTCTCTTTTACACTAATCCCTACTACTTTGTCATCTCTCTCTTTTTTTCTTTCTTTCTTCTTTTCTTTTTTCTTTTCCATCTTTCTTTTTTTCTTCTATCAATGGTTGCTTAAGTATGGTGTATATATAAATTGGTCTTTCCAATAAATCGTTCACTCTCTTTCCTCTCTTGTCTGCTGCTATTAAACCACTTCCACAGAATTCTCTTTTCACACTTCCTAAGAAAGATCAACCCAATACCCTCACTTCCTTCTTCCTAAACTTATCACCTCTGTGTCCAACACTTGAAACTATAAAACCCATCACAAACATACAGAGTAAATTGGAGACAATATCTGAGTTAACTAAATCTGTACAATGTGATCAAACTGTGATTATCTGAATAGAAAGTTGTAGGAGCCCTAATTAAGGAGATAGCTAAGATTGCGGTTAGCTGTTACCACCTTAGATGGTCTCGTGAGACTTGGCCCGGGACATTGTGGATCGGTCAGCGCCATTTGCATGATCTCGCGAGGGTTGGCCCGGGGGATTGTGGATCGGGTCGGCACATTTTGTGTGGTGGTTGCAGGAGTGTGGATGGTGTTGGAGTTGTTGTTGGAGCCAGAGAGAGAAGCTAGCAGAATAAAAAGCCTGTTTGTTTCCAGTCTGCCTCTGAACTTATTCCTGTGGCGTCGTTGCTCCAAGCTGCAATCTCTTCAGGCAGCGACAGAAAGTGTCTGGATTTAAAGTGTAAAGTATTTATAAGGGGATCTGATAGCATTGTACTACAGAGCATCATAAGGATTTAAGGTAAAAATGAAATAGTTGAGGTTCCACAGTGCTAGAAGAAAAATCACATGAGCAATATGAAGAAACAAGAGAAGAAATTGACTCAAACAAATCAACATATCTCCTCAGAAGAGTCCATGGCAAGCACGGTTGGTCAAATGCCAGAGATGAAATTCAGAAGTTACATATTCCAAATGTTTATGAAACTTCAAAACAAACTCAAAAATGATATAAGGGAGCAAATACAGGTGGCAAAAGATCATTTTGACAAATAACTCCAAAAACAAATACAAGAAGCAAAAGATTACTTCAATAGGGAGATAGAGGTTCTAAAGAGAAACCAAACAGAAATTCTGGAAATGAAAGAAGGAATAAACCAAACTGAATGTTCAGTTGAAAGCATCACCAACAGATTAGATCACTTGGAACAAAGGACCTCAGATAACAAAGACAAAATATATATTCTGGAGAAAAATGTAGATTACACAGCAAAAATTGTAAGAAATCAAGAACAGAACATTCAAGAAATATGGGACAACATAAAAAGACCAAATTTAAGAGTGATTGGGGTGGAGGAAGGTGCAGAGTTCAAGCCGAAGGAATGAGTAACGTATTCAATGAAATAATAGCAGAAAATTTTCCAAACTTGAGGAATGAATGGGAAAACCAAGTGCAAGAGGCTTACCGGACATCAAAACTTACAAAATCACAAAAGATCCACACCAAGGCATATTATAAATGAAAATGCCTAATATACTGAGCAAGGAGAGGATATTAAAAGCCACAAGAGAAAGGAAGCAGATTAAATATAGGGGAAAACCAATCAGACTATCTTCAGATTTTTCAACCCAGACTTTAAAAGCTAGAAGATCCTGGAATAGCATATTTCAAGCTATGAAAGAAAAGGGATGTCAACCAAGAATCTTATACCCAGCAAAATAGAGCTTTAGATTTGAAGATGAAATAAAAACCTTCCACGTCAAACAAAAGTTAAAAGATTTCACAACTCAAGAGCCAGCACTTCTGAACATCCTGGGCAAAATATTCCATGAAGAAGAAAAGAAAAATAACAATGAAAATCAACAAAGGGATATATTAAACTAAAGGAAATACCATCCATAGGAGAAAACACATTGAGTTAAATACCATAAACATATAAAAATGGATGGGAATAAGAATTATATCTCAGTAATAACCCTGAATGCTAATGGCCTAAACTCACCATTCAAAAGACACAGATTGTAAGACTGGATTAAATAAATGACCCGACGATTTGCTGTCTCCAAGAAACCCACCTCATAGAAAAAGACATCAATAGACGGAAGGAAAAGTCTTATCACTCACATGGCCTGCAGAAGCAAGCAGGGGGTTCCATTCTCATATCAAATAAGGTAGACTTCAAGCCAAAGCTAATCAAAAGGGACAAAGATGGATATTTCTTACTACTTAAGGGAACCATTCATCAACAAGATATAACAATTATAAATCTATACATCTATATGCCCCCCCCCCCCAAATGGGGCACCTACATTCATCAAACAAACCCTTTTCAAGTTCAAGAGTAAAATAGACCACAACACTATTATTCTAGGGGACATCAACACACCTCTCTCACTAATGGATAGATCATCCAAACAAAAGCTAAATAAAAAAAACTGTAGGAGTCATTAAAACAATTAATAACTTAGACCTAACGGACATATATAGAATATTTCATCCCTCAGTGAGTGAATACACTTTCTTCTCAGCAGCAAATGGCTCCTTCTCCAAAATAGACCATATATTATGCCACAAGGCAAATCTCAGCAAATATTAAATAGTAGAGATACTACCCTGCATTCTATCAGATCATAATGGGATGAAATTAGAAATCAACGACAAAACAAGAAAGAAACAAAAAAAACCTATTCTAACAACTGGAAGCTAAACAACATGCTACTGAAAGAACAAGGGATTGAAGAAGACATCAAGGAGGAGATTAAAAATTCCTAGAGTGTTGGGGACTTAAGAACTCATCGGCCGAAAGAATAGAGAAATTTAACTCTCTGGTTGCCTTCCACCCCTTGAAACAGACTTGGCCTAATCAGAGGCATTCCTCTGATGTGTCGTGAGAACTGAAAGCACCCTAAGGATAGGCTAGGGGCTCCGCCAATGTTATTTGCCCATGCTCCTTATGTGTCCTTATAATCTTTCTGCTGATTGGCCTATGTCTTCTACAAAAGCTGTGCAACTTCCTCAATAAACTTGAGTTCCAGCTCTGACCGTGCTCCCTGGTAATTTTGAGGGACTTTTGAACACGGGGGTGGGATTACCAGCGACCTTTACCTTTCCCAATCTCACCTCTCACTGTGGCGTGCTCTCCCAGCCTTCCCTGCTGCCAGAGAAGGTCGATCCCGGGCCCCGGGAGAGTTAAAAACCGTAGCAACCTTAAAGTTCTCACCACTAGAGGTAAATGAAAATGCAGATACGTCATATAGAAATCTCTGGGACACTATAAAGGCAGTAGTAAGAGGAAAATTGCACTGAGTTCATTTCTTAAAAGAAAAAAAAATACAACCAATAGATGACTTAACATAACACCTCAAAGCACTAGAAAAAGAGGAACAAATCAACACTAAAAGTAGTAGTAGACAGGAAATAATTAAAATCAGAGCTGAAATTAATAAAATTGAGACTAAAGAAACAATTCAAAGAATTGACAAAACTAAAAGTTGGTTCTTTGAAAAAATAAATAAAATTGACAGACCCTCGCAATGCTAACGAAAACAAGAAGAGAAAAAACTCAAATTACTAACATCCATGATGAAAAAGTAAATATCACAACAAACACCCCAGATACACAGAAGATAATTAAAAGTTACTTTGAAAACTTGTACTCTAATAAAATAGAAAATACTGAATGCATCGACAAATTTCTAGAGTTGTACAAATTGCCCAAACTAGAACGGGAGGCTATACACATTTTAAACAGATCAATTTCAATCGAGGAAATAGAAGATGCCATCAAAAAGCTACCATCCAGAAAAAGTCCAGGTCCTGATGGGTTTACAGCTGAGTTCTACAAGACCTTCAAAGAAGAGCTAATACCAATGCTCTTCAAATTATTTTAAGAAATAGAAAAAGAGGGAGCTCTCCCAGACTCTTCTATGAGGCCAATATTACATTAATTCCAAAGCCAGGCAAAGACACAGCCAAAAAAGAAAACTGCAGGCCAATATCTTTAATGAACATAGATGCAAAAATCCTCAACAAAATCCTGGCAAATCGGATACAAAAACATATCAAAAAGATAGTGCACCACGATCAAGTGGGGTTTATCCCAGGGATGCAAAGTTGGTTCAACATTCGGAAATCAATAAACATAATACGTCACATCAATAGACTTAAAGATAAGAACCATATGATTATCTCAAGAGATGCAGAAAAAGCATTCGACAAAATACAACACCGCTTTATTTTCAAAACACTAGAAAAACTAGGAATAACAGGAACATATCTCAACATCATAAAAGCTATTTATGCAAAGCCCCAAGCTAACATTATCTTAAATGGAGAAAAATTGAAAGCATTTCCTCTAAAAATTGGAACAAGACAGGATGCCCCTCTCACCACTGCTATTTAATATAGTACTTGAAACTCTGGCTAGAGCAATTAGACAGACAAAGAAATTAAAGGGATCCAGATAGGAAAAGAAGAGCTCAAATTAGCACTGTTTGCTGATGACATGATAATATACCAGAAGACCCAAAAAACTCTACCAGAAAACTTTTATAACTAGTAAATGAATTTGGCAAAGTAGCAGGATACAAAATCAATACCCATAAGTCAAACGCATTTTTGTACATCAATGACAAATCCTCTGAAAGGGAAATGATGAAAACTATCCCGTTTACAATAGCATAAAAAATAAAATAAAATAAGATATCTAGGAATCAACATAATGAAAGAGGTGAAGGACCTCTATAACGAAAACTATAGAACACTAAAAAAAGAAATTATAGAAGACCTCAGAAAATGGAAAGACCTACCTTGTTCTTGGATAGGTAGAACTAATTTTGTCAAATTGTCCATACTACCAAAAGCATTACACAGATTTGATGCAATTCCAATCAAAATCCCAATGACATTTCTCAAAGAAATAGAAAAAGCAGTCATGAAATTCATCTGGAAAAATAAGAGACCCAGAATAGCTAAAGCAATCCTGAGCAAGAAAAGTGAAGCAGGTGGCATCACCATACCAGACTTTAAATTATACTATAGAGCAATAGTAACAGAAACAGCATGGTATTGGCACCAAAACAGACGGGTAGACCAATGGTACAGAATTGAGGACACAGAGACTAATACATATAATTTCAGCTATCTTATATTAGACAAAGGCGCCAAAAATGTACAGTGGAGAAAGGATAGCCTCTTCAACAAATGGTGCTGGGAAAACTGGAAATCCATATGCAACAAAATGAAATTAAACCCTTATCTCTCGCCATGCACAAAATTCAATTCAAAGTGGATCTAGGACCTAGGAATTAGACCAGAGACAATACACCTAATACAAGAAAAAGTAAGCTATAATTTCCAACATGTCGGATTAGGCCCCAAGTTCCTTAATAAGAATCCTGTAGCACAAGAATTAATATCAAGAATCAATGAATGGGATGGATTCAAACTAAAAAGCTTCTTCTCAGCAAAAGAAACAATCAGTGAGGTGAATAGAGAGCCAACTATTTGGGAACAAATATTTAATACATGCCCATCAGATAGAGCACTAATTTCTAGAATACATAAAGAACTCAAAAAACTTAACTCCAAAAAAAAAAAAAAAAAAAAAAAAAAAAAAAAACCCAATCAATAAATGGTCTAAGGAACTGAAAAGACACTTCTCAGAAGATACACAATTAATCAACAAATACATGAAAAAATGCTCAACATCGCTGGCAATTAGAGAAATGCAAATCAAAACTACTCTAAGATTTCATTTTACTGTAAATTTCATTTTACTCTAAGAATGATAGCTATTAAGAACACAAACAACAATAAATGTTGGAGAGGATGTGGGGAAAAAGGCACACTCATACATTGCTGGTGGGACTGCAAAATGTTGCAACCGCTATGGAAGGCAGTATGGAGATTTCTTGGAAAACTGGGAATGGAACCACCCTATGACCCAGCCATCCCATTTCTGGGTCTATTCCCGAAGGACTTAAAAACAGCATATTACAGTGACACAGCCATTTCAATGTTTATAGCAGCACAATTCACAATAGCTAGATTGTGGAACCAACCTAGATGTCCCTCAGTAGATGAATGGATAAAGAAAATGTGGTATATATACACAATGGAATTTTACTCAGCAATAAAAAAAATAAAATAAAATAATGGCATTTTCAAGTAAATGGATGAAGTTGGAGAATATAATGCTAAGTGAAGTTAGTCAATCTAAAATATCCAAATACCGAATGTTTTCTCTGATATATGGAGGCTGATTCACAGTGGTGTTAGGTTGGGGTACATAGGAGGATTAGAGGAACGCTAGAAAGATCAAAGGGGAGGAAGGGGAAAGAAAGGAGCAAGGGGGGAGGGAGGGGAAAAAGAAAAGGTGGTTGAATAAGATGGATGTCATTATCCTAAATGCATGATTGAAGATTTGAATGGTACGAATATACATTGTATACAAAAAATGTTTTGTTAAAAGATGCTGTATATGTTTATTATGAATTATAATGCATACTACTATAATAAATATAACAACTTTCAATAAAAAAATGCACTTAAATTGCAATTGTTCAGGGATGTTAAAAGGCAAAATGATATTAGAAGTTAAATGCTGAAGCACTTTGGAAAAGTGCAACACACAACTGCTACCTATTATTCGAGAATGTTTTTTAGACCAGTGTTCTAGTCTAACTAGCCATCCCACATAAAGGCAGATCTTATACTTATCTTATACTGCTGCTGTTTTGCAAGTACAAGCATATAGTAGTAGATATGGATTTAAAAGACTGCTTTCAAGGAATACTAAAAAGTGCCTGGAATCAAGAAAGAGAATCTCAGGGCTAGAAGCTAAAGGTCATATTTGGGGCTAAGTATTTATTAGTAAACAATTTGATCACTTCTGTCAAATTCCTGTCAATGTGTCATTAAATTTATGATTAAATAGGTCTTCTGTTACGAAACACAACACTGCCTAAGGAAACCAATTCTCTGAGTGTTAAAAGTTACCCCTAGTTCTGACACACTGAACCTATATGAAATTTATTTCCCCTTAAAAAAGAATGGAATGATAATAAAAACAACCATTTATTGATTACCTGTTGTATGTCAAACGTGGAAGCACTTTACATAGTTACATTCTAATCATTAATATAGTCATCCAAGATAAGTCTAACTATCCTTTGACATTCAAGGAACCAATATTCAGATTTAAATGGCTTACCTAAGGCCATCCAACTAGTCATTAGCAAAATCTAACTTTTGCTTTCAGTGTGCTAAAATACCTAAATGAAATTATATTAAAACAGAGATTTGTAAACTCAACGTTTTAAAAAATATAAACTGTTCTTACATAATTACTGGAAATTCCTACATTGATAGGACCAAAGTCCAATTTCCTAAAGCCTAGCACTGTTTTCAGAGTGAAAAAAAAAAATCTAAAAAACAGTTTAATTGTGTTTTCCATACAGAAGACCACACTGTTAAATATATTCAGTACTGAGGAAGTCTACCAAAATTCATTAAACCAAAACAAACAAACAAACAAAAATAATTGGAAATTGGAAAGGCAGAATTTCTGTGGAAATACAATACATTGTGAAGGAATCAAGATGGTGGAGTGGAGGTAGGCGACGGATTTTAGCTCCTCCATGGTTTGGAATAAAAAAGATGATTGGCAAGGTCAGAAAGAGAATGAACTGAAAAACAATTATTAACTGTCGGAGACTTGGAGAAACTCAGAATTTCCGAGCTAACTGATGGGGAAAAAAGCAGCAAAGAATATATTAGCCCTGAACCTGCTACACCTGAAGCATCAGGCAGGGCAGTTCTGGGAGGCAGAATAGAGAGAGAGAGAGGGAGGGACAAAGCAAATAAGCTTACTTCGGAAGCTGCAGCTGAAGAGAAAGTGAGAGGTAGTTATGCCAGGGCAAGAGCTGTAAAACCACCTCGTGTGTGAGAAACGATCAGCTCCTCAATTTGTTGGTGTAGGGCTATGGCAGGCATCTATTTTGTAAAGACCACACCTAAACTTTCCTCTCTGGAAAGAATTAAATCCCTACAGCTTTATCCTACCTAAACATACCAGCAAAAGCTGGGCGCGGTGGCTCACGCCCGTAATCCCAGCACTTTGGAGGCTGAGGCAGGAGGATGGAGAGTTCAAAGCCAGCCTCAGCAATGGCAAGGAACTTGGCAACTCAGTGAGACCCTGTCGCTAATAAATTACAAAAAAAAGGGCTGGGGATGTGGCCCAGTGGTCCAGTACCCTTGAGTTCAATCCCCGGTACCAAAAAAAAAAAAAAAAAAAAAAAAAAAAAAAAAAAAAAAAAAAACAGCAAATATTGCCATAGGGAACACTTTTGAACAGGGCCATCTGAGAGTGGTGGGTGAGTGGTGGGTTTGCTGTGAGTTGAAGCTGTAAATACCACACACACACACACACACACACACACACAATCAGTGACAGGAGTGGAGCAGAACAGGCAAGTCTTGGGGAGTACAGGAGCAGGGCTTCTGCTACACACAGCGTGGCTCCGCCATGAGCGCCACTCTGAAAACTACACGGGGTTGGGCGCACACACGCACAGCAACCCAATACAGTTTAATCTCCCCCAAACTATCAAGTGACTGGATTCATAACTGTGGTGTTTCTCATCTGGGGATTTGAGCTCGACCCCAACCCGTTAATTCGGGGCTGTGAGTCTGAGATCTCCCCAACCTGGAATTGAGCTTACCCCCAACCTGTTAATTCAGGGCTGTGTGGGCCTAGTTCTTCCAATCCAAGAATCAAGCCAGGTGTCTGTCTGCTTATCCAGAGATCTGGGTTTTTCCTTGGTTATGCAAATGAGTTTGAGCCCAAGCTCCCTCCAAATGCCTGGAGGTCTGAGCTCCGCTCCTCTTTGCGGATGAGATGCCACTTTATGCGACCACCAAGAATTAAGTTTGTGTGCTTTCTGTCTGTACTCTTGATGTATTTCTATTGTATGACCACCAGGTTCTAATATATTTAATTATCTATAATAAAACCAGTTCAATGGCCCTGTGGAATCTAAAGCCAGAAACTAGCTAAGCCGGTAGGATGAGCCCAGTTGAAGTTTAAAGAAGATACTAGGACAACATAACTTTATGATCAGGCACACCTAAAGTTAAAGAACCTTCCCCTACCTATAGATAAGATTAATCAGGAGTTAGGATAACTGATCTTCCCTAGGTGATTCCTGAAACCCTTTACAGTTAATTACTGGAAATTCTTTGTTATAGTTAATTCCTAACATTCTTTACTGTTAGTTACTGGAAATTCTTTATCATGGCTAATTCCTGAAATTCCTTATTGAGCTAATTATTGGAAACCTGATAATCAATTACTGGAAATTTTTATTATATAGATAATTCCTGGAAACCCTTTATTGTAATCTTCTCTACTGAAATTCCTTTATGTTACCTCCCTAAGAAAAAATGTGAATTACTGTGCTTGTTGAAATGTATAAAAAACCATACTGAGAAAAGTAAAATCAGAACAGTAGAAAGATTTTCTACAACCTGACTCGTGTGTGGATTATTCCTGTCGTCGACGTTCCCTTCAGCACCAAAACGGGAAGAACTTAACATCTTTGCTGAAGCTGGCCTTCAGCACATAACAGAATGTTCTGAGCCACGTGGGACTCACCATTAAAGGCTAGGTCTGTTTGGATAGTTCTAAGCACATGTGGTGTTTTTACAAGTAGGGACATAAGTCTGCAGTCACAGCCAGGGAACAATCTGGCTACTGGGCCACAGACAATAAGGGGCCATTTTCTCTGACCCTATAGAGAGCCCTCAGGTACTTGTCCTTGGAGCATGCCAAGGAACAATGGGACTACCTAGGTTCATGCCAGAGTTGAACAGGATGACGTCTGTACAGACAAGTGCCAGGACTTGAGTTCCGTGCAGTTTTTGAAGCAGAAAGCTAAGTTAGGTAGGGGGAGTGCTAAATGTACAGTCCTCCAAAATAGTGTGGAAATAGCTTCTACTGTCAGTACCTCCATGCTCAGAGATATGCAGAGTCATGCAGCTGAGGCTTGGATACCTACTGTGCTTCCCAGCACCTGGTGGAATCTGTCTAGAAAGACCAGTAATAAATATCTCTATTTTAGTGAGCTTTTTCACTGACCAAAAAGACCTGACAAGATCAACTTGAGGAGGAAAATTTTATTTGGGGGCTCATGATTTCAGAGGTCTTAGTCCATATATGGCTGATTCCTTGGGCCCTGGGATGAGGAACGATATCATGGTAGAAATATGTAGCAGATGAAAGCAGCTGGGGATGGCACCAGGAAGCAGAGAGAAAGAGGGAGGTAGGGAGGGAGAGAAAGAGATGGGGGGGGGGAGAAAGGGAGAGAGAGAGAGATGGGGGGGGGAGAAAGAGAGAAAGAGACAGAGACCCTGATAAACAAAATATAAACCCAAAGGTACTTTTATATCCCCATGATCCACATCCTCCAGTCACACCCTACCTGCCTACAGTCACAACTCAATTAATCCCTTTCAGGGAATTAATTCACTGATTGGGTTAAGGCTCTTAATGGGGTCCCAGGTACCCCAGGAGCCAAATAAACACCCGGAGACTCAGCTTTGTCAGCAAGGCAAGAATTTTACTTGCACGCTCAGAAGGGCACACAGGAATCAAAACCCAAAGCAGGCACACGGAGCAGGCAGTCTCTTTGGCCTTTGTCACTGACATGGGTACTGGGTTTTTGTCCATTGATTGGGGCTGACCACACAATCTTTGGTGGGAATAGCTATTAAGGAAAGAAGGTATTTGACCACAGCTCATTGGTCAGGACAGACCTCACTATCTCCTATTGGGTTATTTAAAGAAATATTACTTTAGTTGTCCTCCACCACCCTTTGTTCCCTGTGGCGGGAAAGTCCCCTTGGATTGAATGCCCTTTGGCACATAAAACAGTTGATTTCTGTTGGTCAGGTGGCACCTTCCTTCTCATTTCCTGTTCATCAAGTAACTGTAAATTTTTATACTCCAGAGTTACCTGTTTGTAACTTTCCATTCTGTTCTCCCTTCCAGCTACTTTTCTTACATCCAAAGTGATTTTACATTTAGAGCTAAATACTGTATGTTGAAAATGGACCAAAGCATTTACTCATTCCCATACTCTCACAATCCAATCATTTCACCTCTAAACCTTCTTGCCTTGCCTCACACATGGGATTTTTGGGGATACCTCACATCTAAACGATAACAATCTCTGTCTCAAATGCTGTGGCATTGAGCATTTTTAGGCTCAGTGTTAGTTTTTTATTTCACTGGTAATGTCTTCAATATAGATTAGATAAGTTTTCCCTCACTACTTAATTCAATTTTATGCATTTTGATGTCTTAATGTGTATTTATGTGTATTCTTTCTTTTTTCTTCTTTCTCATTTTACTACTCTATCCTCTGTTTTTTCTCTCTTCTCATATTTTTTGCTTGTCTTTCCAACCCTGTTTTTGTTTCTTTTTTAAAATTACTTTTGACTATTCTTCTCTCCTTTTTTTCTTTTTAGCCCTTCACTAAAATTTCTTCTTTTTTATATTAGTCCATAAAGCAAATCTCAGCAAATGAAAAATTTTGAAATGATCTCTGATATATTTTCAGATCACAATGAAATCATATTAGAGGTCAACAGCAAGAAAAACTACAGAAATTATATAAACATATGGATATCAAAAAACAACTTTTAAATAATTATTATGTCATTGAAGAAATCAGGGGGCAAAATTTTAAAATTCTTATAAAGAATTAAAAGAAAATGGGATCATAGCATGCCAGAACTGGGTCATATAGTAAAAGCTATTTTAAAAGGAAAATTTAAAGCTATGAGTGCCTACATTTTTAAAGAGATATAGGGAGAGATCTTAAATAGATAATCTAATGATGAATCTCAAAGTCTTAGAGAAATAAAACTAAACCAATACCAAAACTAGTAGAAGGAAAGAAATAATAAATGTCAGAAATTAAATTAATAAAACATAAATTCAAATAGAATACAAAGATTAATGAAACCTAGAGTTGCTTCTTTCAAAAAAATTAATAAACCCTTAGCTAAACTAATGAGAAGAAAGAAAGAGAAGACTCAAATTAATAATGTTAGAGAAAAAAATTAAAATATTACCACAGACACAACTGAATTCCAGTGGCGCACTAGGGGCCACTTTGAAAAGTTATATTCCAACAAATCTGAAAATCTAGAAGAAATTGATAAACTTCTAGACACATATTACCTGCCAAAACTCAACCAAGATGATATAGAAAATATAAACAAACCAATAACAAGGAATGAGATTGAAGTAACTCTTTCAACAAAGAAAAGCCAGATCCAGATGTCACAGATCTACTAAATCTATAAGTAAGAACTAATGCCAATGCTCCTCAAATTATTCCATGAATTAGAAAGGAAAGGAACACTTACAAATTTATTCTATAAAACCATTGTTAGCCTGATTTAAAAAAAACAATATAAGGATACTTAAAAAGAAAAAAAGTATAGACCAATATCCTTGATGTACATAGATATAAAACCCTTAATAAAATATATCAAATATTAGAAAATTAGATTTAGCAACACATTGAAAAGATCGTACACTATGATTAAGTTGGCTTCACTCTAGGGATTCAAGAATGTTTCAACATGCACAAATTAATAAATGTAATACACCACATAAATAGAATAAAGCACAAAATTAAGTGATATTCTCAATAGAGACAGAAAAAGAATTCAACAATATTCAACATTCATGAGAAAACCCTGAAGAAACTAGACATAGAAAAACTTACCTCAACTTCATAAAGGCTGTATATGACAAACACAAAGCCAATATAATACCAATATCTTTGCAAGGAAATTACAGAACACTGAGAAAAAAAAAAAAAAAAAAACAGACAGAAGATAGAAAATCTCCCCATGTTCATGGATAGGCAGAATTAATATTGTAAACATGGCTATATTACTAAAAAACAATGTGTACATTCAATGCAATTCCTATCAAAATACCAATAACATTCTTCTCAGAACTAAAACCCAAAAAATGCTAAAATTCATATGAAGTAAAAAAGGACTCCAAATAGATAATGTAATTATGTGCCAAAAGATCAAACCTGGAGGCATCACAATACCTAACTTCAAATTAGACCAGAAAGTGGTAATAACAAAAATAGCTCAATACTGTCATTAAAAGAGACACATAGACCAAGGGACTAGAATAAAAGACACAAACCCACACAGGTTGAGTTCTGTGATTTTGACAAAAAGGTTTCAAAAACATACAACAAAGAAATATATGTTGTATAAAGAAATGTACAATTTAAAACATATATTACCTGAAAAACTGAAATCCATATGTCGAAGAATGAAACTAGATCCTTGTCTCTCAACCTGTACAAAATTCAATTCACGATGGATCCCAAATTTAATTGTAGGACCAGAAAGTTTGCAACCGTTTAAAGCAAATATAGGGAAAAATACATCAGTGTATAAGCACGAGCAATTATTTCTTGAATAGGACTTTAGTAACCCAGAAAAGAATAGCAAGAACCAACAAATGGATTACATCAAATTATGTAAAGCTTCTATACAGCAAAGGAAACAATTAATACAGTAAAGAGACAACCTATAGAAGGGGAGAAAATCTTTACCAACTACTCTTCTTACAAAAGATTAATGTCCACAAAACAAACCAAAACTTTAATGCCAGCCCTCCCCCCAAATTATGTATTCAATAAATGAGCAAATAGAATGAACAGATAATTATCCAAAGAAGCAGAGATAGCCAATAATTATATGAAAAATATTCAACACTGAGTTTCCATCTAACTCCAGTCATGTGGCAAGAATGCAAATAACAATAAATGCTGGCAATCATATGGGGAAAAAAAAAACAGAATTCTTCTACAGTATTGGAAGAAATATAAAATGGTACAGCCGGACCAAGCACAGGTAGGCACAGGACAGCCCTGCTGAACTCCACCCAAGTCACCAGAGTGTGGCCAAGCCCAAATCAGTCCTGCCGACCTCTGCCCTAGTGCAGGTGGGCACAGGACAGCCCAGCCAACACCCATGGAGCTCAGGCAAGCCTAGGACAGCTTCGCAGGACTCTGTTCAGAGGACCACCTCTTCCAACCAGCAGACCACCGCGGGAGCTCAGATTCAACCAGTTTGCTCCATACCAAACTGCGTAGGACCCAGGCCCAGGGTAGGTCCAGAGTCCACTACCCCACCCTCACCTGGGAGCACAAGCCTAACACACTTCCATCCTGAGACACTGTAGACATAGCCATAGCCTTCCCCACACAGTAGCCCCTACCTTTTTAACAACAGACAAGGCCTTAAAGCAGCCACATCTCAGAGAATGCATCCCAAAGACATTATAGGGCCCACCCTTTCAGCCCCATCTCTGGAAGACATTGCCTTCATCTTTGAGCACCTTCACTGTTATCTCTAGTTACCTCCACTACTGTGGATACCACTTTAGTTGCAGTACCATACATCGAGAGACACCTGCAGGTTTTGAAAGCCCAACATTAAGGTGAGGCACAGACAACCTGTATGGATATTACAAGACTATAGGGTAGAAACTGTAATATCGCAGATCCACACTGTCAGAGAGGAAGACAAATAGACAACATAATAAAACAAGGGAAGAAAGTACCCCAAACAAACCAGGACACTAAAATAACAGAACCCATGCTCAGTGAAGTTGATAAAATGTCAGAGAAGGAGTTCAGAAGGTTCATAATTAAAATGATCTGTGAATTAAAGAATGACCTAAATGAGCAAATACAAGCAAAAATTGATCACTACAACAAAGATATAAGAGAGCATATACAGGTAGTCAAAGATTACTTCAAAAAAGAAATAGAAACTCTGAAAGAAAACCAGTCAGAAATGCTTGAAATGAAGGAAACAATTAATCAAATAAAAAACACAAGATAAAGCATCACCAACAGACTAGATCAACTGGAAGAAAGAACTTCAGATAATGAAGACAACGTATATAATCTTGAAAATAAAGTTGACCATACAGTGAAAATAGTAAGAAACCATGAACAGAACATCCCAGAATTATGGGACAGCAGCAAAAGACAAAATATAAGAGTAATTGGGATAGAAGAAGGCACAGAGTTTCAAACCAAAGGAATGCACAATCTCTTAAATGAGATAATATCAGAAAATTTCCCAAGCATGAAAAATAAATTGGAAAACAAAATACAAGAGGCTTACAGAACACCAAATGTACAAAATTAGAACAGATCTACACCAAGGCACATTATAATGAAAATACCAAGCATACACAATGAGGATAGAATTGTAAAGGCCACGAGAGAGGAATCAGATCACATATATGGGGAGACCAATTCTTATCATGGCAGATTTTTCAACTTAGAAACTCAAAGCCAGGAGATCATGGAACAACATATACCAAGTTCTAAAAGAAAATGGATGCTAACCAAGAATCTTATATCCAGCAAAATTAAGCTTTAGATATCAGGATGAAATAAAAACCTTCCATGATAAACAAAAGTTAAAAGAATTTACAACTAGAAAGCCAGCACTACAGAACATCCTTGGCAAAATATTCCATCAAGAGGAAATGAAAAACAATGATGAAAATCAGCAGAGGGAGGTATTACACTAAAGAAAAAACCAATCAGAGGAGAAACCATGTCATGTAAAATACCAAAAAATAAACAAAAATGGCTGGGAATACGAATCATGTCTCAATAATAACTCTGAATGTTAGTGGCCTAAATTCACCAATCGAAAGATATAGACTAGCAGTTTGGATTAAAAAAAAAAAAAAAAAACCCAACAATATGCTATCTCCAAGAGACTCATTTGACTCATTTCGTAGGAAAAGACATCCACAGGATGAAGATGAAAGATTGGGAGAAGTCCTACCACTCATGTGGACTGAGGAAACAAGCAGGGGTTTCCATCCTCATATCAAATAAAGTAGACTTCAAGCTAAAGTCAATCAAAAGGGATAAAGAAGGACACTACATACTGCTCAAGGGAATCAACAAGACTTAACAATTATAAATATATATGCCCCAAACAATGGAGCATCCATGTTCATCAAACAAACTCTTCTCAAGTTCAAGAGTCAAATTGACCACAACACAAAAATTCTTGGAGACTTTAGCATACCCCTTTCACCACTGGACAAATCTTCTATACAAAAGCTGAACAAAGAGACTATAAAACTCAAAAATACAATAAACAACTTAGACTTAACTGACTTATATAGAATATTTCATCCTTCAATGAGCGAATACACTTTCTTCTCAGCAGCACATGGATCATTCTCTAAAATAGACCACATACTATGCCACAAAACAACTCTTAGCAAATATAAAAAAAAATAGAGATACTTCCCTGCAGTCTATCAGGCTATAATGGAATGAAATTAGAAATCAATGATAAAATAAGAAATAGAAGTTACTCCAACACCTGGAGACTAAATAATATGCTACTGAATGAACAGTGGGTTGCAGATGACATCAAAGAGGAGATTAAAAAATTCTTAGAGGTGAATGAAACACAGACACAACATATCAAAATCTCTGGGACAAGCTGGGGGCGGTGGCGTACGCCTGTAATCCCAGCACTTTGGGAGGCTGAGGCAGGAGGATCGCGAGTTCAAAGCCAGCCTCAGCAATGGCGAGGCACTTAGCAACTCAGTGAGACCCTGTCTCTAATAAAATACAAAAAAGGGCTGGGGATGTGGCCCAGTGGTCAAGTGCCCCTGAGTTCAATCCCCGGTACAAAAAAAAAAAAAAAAAAAATCTCTGGGACACTATGTAGGCAGTTCTGAGAGGAAAGTTCATTGCATTGAGTTCATTCCTCAAAAGAAAAAAAAAGTCAATGACTTAACATTACATCTCAAAGCTCTAGAAAAAGGAGAACAATCCAACACCAAAAGCAGTGGAAGACAGGAAATAATTGAAATCAATGAAATTAAAACAAAAGAAAAAATTGAAAAAATTGACAAAACAAAAAGTTGGTTCTTTGAAAAAATAAATAAAATTGACAGACCCTTAGCCAGGCTAACAAAGAGAAGAAGAGAGAGAAAATTCAAATTACATACATGATGAAAAAGAAAATATCACAACAGACATACAGAAGATAATTTGAAATTATTTTGAAAATGTGTGCGCCAATAAAATACAAAATACCGAAGGCATCAACAATTTTCTGGAGTCATAGGATTTGCCCAAATTAAATCAGGATGATATACACAATTTAAACAGACCAATTTCAAGCAATGAAATAGAAGATGCTATGAGAATCCTACCAACCAAGAAAAGCCTAGGACCAGATGGATACAGAGCTGAGTTATACGAGACCATTAAAGAAGAACTAATACCAATACTCTTCAATTTATTTCAGGAAATAGAAAAAGAGGGAACACTTCCAAACTCATCCTATGAGGACAATATTACCCTGATCCCAAAACCAGGCAAAGACACATTAAAGAAAAAAAACTTCAGACCAATATCTCTAATGAACATAGATGCAAAAATTTTCAATAAAATTCTGGCAAATTGGATATAAAAACATAAAAAAATACAGTACACCACGATCAAGTGGGGTTCATTCCAGGAATGCAAGGATGGTTCAACATACAGAAATCATTAAATGTAATTCATTACATCAATAGACTTAAAGATAAAAACCATATTTTATTATCTCAATAGATGCAGAAAAAGCATTAAAAACAATACTGCACCCCTTCATGTTGAAAACACTAAAAAACTAGGGATAACAGGAACATATCTTAACATCATAAAAGCTATCTATGCTAAGTCCCAGGCCAACATTATTCTAAATGGAGAAAAATTGAAAACATTCCCTAAAGACTAGAAAAAAACAGGGATACCCTCTTTCACCACTTCTATTTAACATAGTTCTTGAAACACTAGCCAGAGCAATAAGACAGATGAAAGAAATTAAAAGGATACACATAGGTAAAGTAGAACTCAAATTATCACTATTCACTGATGATATGATTCTATACCTAGAAGACCCAAAAAATTCCACCAGAAAATTTCTAGAACTCATAAATGAATTCAGCAAAGTAGCAGCATACAAAATCAACCCCCATAAATCAAAGGCATTTCTATATATCAGTGACAAATCCTCTGAAAGGGAAACGAGGAAAACTACCCCATTTACAACAGCATAAAAAAAATAATAAAATACTTGGGAATCAACTTAATGAAAGACGTGAAAGACTTCTCTAACGAAAACTACAGAAGACTAAAGAAGAAATTATAGAAGACCTTAGAAGATGGAAAGATCTACCTTGTTCTTTGATAGGCAGAATTAATATTGTCAGAATGACCATACTACCATAAGCGCTATACAGATTTAATGTAATTCCAATCAAAATACCAATGACATTCCTCATAGAGATAGAAAAAAAACAGTCATGAAATTCATCTGGAAAAATAAGAGACCCAGAATAGCTAAAGCAATTCTTAGCAAGAAGAGTGAAGCAGGTGGCATCACTATACCAGACCTTAAATCTACTACAGAGAAATAGTAACAAAAACAGCACAGTATTGGCACCAAAACAGACTGGTAGGCCAATGGTACAGAATAGAGGACACAGATACTAACACATATAATTTCAGTTATCTTATATTTGACAAAGGTGCCAAAAATGTACATTGGAGAAAAGATAGCCTCTTCAACAAATGGTGCTGGGAAAACTGGAAATCCATATGCAACAACATGAAATTAATCTCCTATCTCTCACCATGCACCAAACTCAACTCAAAATGGATCAAGGATCTAGGAATTAGACCAGAGACACTACGCCTAATAGAAGAAAAAAATTAAGCCCTAATCTCCATCATGTCAAATTAGGCCCCAAATTCCTTAATAAGACTCCTATAACACAAGAATTAATATCAAGAATCAGTGCATGGGATAGATTCAAACTAAAAAGCTGCTTCTCAGCAAAAGGAACAGTGAGGTGAAAAGAGAGCCTACTAATTTAGAACAAATGCACTTCAGATAGAGCACTAATCTCTAGAATATATAAGGAACCCAAAAATCTTAACAGCAAGAAACCAAATAACCCAATCAATAAATGGCCCAAGGAATTGAAAAGACACTTCTCAAAAGAAGATGTAGAATCAATCAACAAATACATGAAAAAATGTTCAATATCTCTGGCTATTAGAGAAATGCAAATTAAAACCACTGTATGAATTCATCTCATACCAGTCAGAATGGCAGCTATTAAGAACACAAACAATAATAAATGTTGGAGAGGATGTGGGGAAAAAGGTACACTCATACATTGCTGGTGGGACTGCAAAATGGTGCAGCCAATATGGAAAGCAGTATAGATTCCTTGGAAAAGTGGGAATGGAACCACCTTATGACCCTGCTATCCTACTCCTCTGTCTATACCCAAAGGACTTAAAAACAGCATACTACAGGGACACAGCCACATCAATGTTTATAGCAGCACAATTCACAAAGCTAAACTGTGGAACCAAACTAGATGCCCTTCAGTAGATGAATGGATAAAGAAAATGTGGTATATATACACAATGGAATATTACTCAGCAATAAGAGAGAATAAAATCACGGCATTTACAGGTAAATGGATGAAGTTGGAAAATATAATGCTAAGTGAAGTTAGCCAATCCCAAAAAGCCAAATGCTGAATGTTTTCTTTGATATAAGAAGGCCAGTTCACAGTGGAGTTGGGACGGGGAGCATATGAGGAATAGAGGAACACTAGAATGGCCACTGGGGAGGGAGGTGTGGGAGGGAGCAAAAGGTTGGGGGAAAAAAAAAGATGGTAGAATGAGATGGATATCATTACCCTAAGTGCATGTATGAAGACACGAATGGCATGAATATACTTTGTATACAACCAGAGATAAGTAAAAATATGCTCTAGAAGGGTAATATTAATTGTAAAAAAAGAAAATTAATTAATTAAAAATAAAATAAAATGATACAGCCATTATGAAGATTAGCATGGCAGTTCTTCAAAAATCTAAAAACAGGACTACCATATATTCTTACAATATCATGCCTTGATACTTATCCAAAAGAATTAGAGTTAGCATACCATTAAGATACATGCATATCATGTTTTTTACAGCACGATTCACAATAGACACATTATGGAATCAGCCAAGATGTCTAAAAACAGATGAATATATAAAGCAAGTAGGTATTTATAGAAAATCAAAGTTTTATTAAGTCATAAAGAAGAATAATTAATTTATTTGAAGGAAAATGGATGGAAGTAGAGATCATCATGTTGAATAAAGTGACCCATACCAGAAAGAGATGTATCATATATTTTCTCCCATATGTAGAAGCTAGTGAGAAGAAAAGAGGATGACAATATGGTAGGAAAAGAGAGACAAATATGATAAAAGAAGAGGAATGAGGGGAATGGAGAAGAGGAGAGTAACGAGAAGTATTGGGGAGCAAAATTAATTAAATATGTCTTACACATGTACCAATATGACATAATGCACCCAACCATTCAGTATTAATATACACCAGTAAAAAAAGAAGAAAACACTGTATACTTACTTCCTCATGAGGAAGAAATGTTTTTTGCAGAATAATTCCATGGTACTAATTTATTACTATATTTTATAGTTATATGTTATATTTTCTATTCTGATTTGAAACTTATAAGTTTGGGAAAGAATCCAAGAAAACTTCCAACCTTCCCACAAGGACACACAATTATAGAAAACCATCACACTTTCTGAAGTTCTGGACTTCAAAATGTGAAAAATTATCAAGAATACAGTTTTTAAAAATAATTTTACTTTAATGTCCCTTTATTATAAAATTCTCTGCTGTAGCATTTACTTAATGAGTTCCAAACAAGTTGTAAAATTATCAAATTGAAAGGTATAAAATTCAAATTTCTTCAGAGAAAACACTAGAAAAATAATAAAATATGGACTCCTCACTCTGCCTGTATTCTTCAGTCTGAATTCACATGCACCTGAAAACCAGGGGGTATATTAATAGATGGCTAAAGTAAGTAGGTGAACCATATGATTCCCTTAAGTTGCCCAAGCCTTCATCAGATTCAGAATGATGAAAGATAAAAGAATGGAAAAAGATATATCTGGGAATTATGATTAAAGAGAATAATATCTGATTATTAAAGAGATTTAATAATTAAAGAGAATAATTATTTTTGCTAATATCTGGCAAAAATAATTCAAAACAAAAAAATGTGATAAAGTTTAAGAGGTATCTCATATGGGTAAGAAACAATAGCTTACAACATGAAAGTTATTATGAATATTATGTATTGTACAATTGTACAATATGGTCTCAAAATGCAAAATGCACCAAGCAATAACTGAAAGAACAATAAGAATACTGCTTTTTTTTTTTAATCATTCATCAAACTTTCAAAGAAACTGCCCACATACTTGGTAACAAAAAGGAACCTTAATAAATCACAATGAAAAAAATCACGACCACTATATTCTCCATCCTAATGCCAATAACTTAAAAATTAACAGCAAAGGAAAAAAAAAAAGAAAGTTAAAAATTCTCAAGGTCTCAAACTAAATAACACTATTAAAAAATCATTCAATTTAAAATAAATTATATGATACTTAGAAGTAACCATTGCATGTTAAAATTTGTAGAACTCAATTAAGGCAGTACTTAGAAGAAATTTTAGTTTCTAATATGTTCATCAGGAAATGAAAATGATTGAAAATAAATAGGCTTAATATTAAAATTTTAAGTGGTAAAAATGCATTAAAAATATACCCCAAATAAAAGAAGGAATTGAGTGAAGGAAAGACAGAAACCAATTATGAAGAGAACAAAAAATAGATAAGATCAACAAAACCAAGACAATTTGTTTGAAGTAATAAATGGTCTTGGGAAAATATCTGTTAAAGAATTCACAAAAATGAAGAGAATATGCAAAAAAATAAAATAAAAAGGGGGAATTGTTACAGTCTGGTACAAAGCAGATTAATTTTTAAAAACCAATCAATGTGGTGGGCAACTACACAGGAATAAATTAAAACATGAGAAAACTAATTATAAACCCATTTTGCCTATGCACATAGACCCCAAAATCATGAAATTACTTACTAAAACCAATTATTAGCTAATTAAATTCAAAACTGATTACATCATAATTAAATGGAATTTATTCCAGGAATACAAATTTGGTTCAACATCAGAAAAATACAAATTTGGTTCAACATCAGAAAATTTATCAATGTAAATGACCTCATTAATTCAATAGATACAGTGATAGCATTTGATGAAGCTTAAACACATTAAAAGTTCAAAGCAAATTGGGAATTAATTTGACATTCCTTAACTTTAAAAGGTCATGAAATAATATATATATATATATGTATATATATATATATATATATATATATACATTGAACATCATACTTAAGGTGAACTTTAAATCTGTTTCCATTCATATCAAAACAAACAAGGATATCCATTTTCCACCTAATGATCCAGATGTTTCTATAAAGTTAATAATCACAATAAGTAAAAGCAAACTGTATATTTAAAAATATGACATAAAAAGATTAAAAATTCATTTTTGCAAATGCTATGATTATCTGCACAGAGAAAGTAAGAGAACTAAAGTATTCGAACTCATGGGAGTGTATAGCAATGTTTTTGGACTTTAACAAAGTATGAAAATTACTAAATTTTTCTGCACTATATTTTATCAACTAGAAAGTAAGATGCCATTCATAATAGATAACATGTAAATTATCTAGAAATTAACAATAAAAATGCATAGGATTTATATGGAGAAACTTTTCTGAATATTCAAATATATGAGAGTGTCTTCATATATGAAAGATTTTGGATTCTTTTGTATAAAACTACTTAAAATCACGAAGATGACAATTATCTCCAAATTCAGGGTGCTTTTAAGAATAATTCCTGCCAGACTAAGCACTGTGATGTATACCTGTAATTACAGGTACTTGAGAGACTGAGGTAGGTAGATGGCAAGTTCAAGGTTAGCCTCAACAACTTAGCAAGACCCAGTCTCATAACAAGAGAATAGCCTGGAGATGTAGCTCAGTGGTAGAGTGCCCTTATGTTCAATCCCCAGTACTGCTAAAAGAAAAAGATAAAAAAGACACATCTGAACTTTTATGAACTGGATAAACTTATTCAAAGAGTCATATAAAACAATAAAGTTTTACAAAAGCTTACCTAACTAAGAAAAAAAGAGAAGAAATGTTTCTTATCTGATTTGAAAGCAAACTGTGTGTATGTATGTGTATATACATATATATATACATATATA
Source organism: Tamias sibiricus (assembly GCA_025594165.1). NCBI lineage: Eukaryota > Metazoa > Chordata > Mammalia > Rodentia > Sciuridae > Tamias > Tamias sibiricus. Next base: position 158,961,499 of record CM046660.1, on the reverse strand, counting down.
TATGTATATACATATATATATGTAAATGGTGTGTTTAAAAAAATAAAATACAAAGTGCAATATGAAATGTTACATAGGTCCACTCCATGCTTTCAACATAAACACTGTTCCTAGTCCCTGATGGATTTTTCTTTATATATATGTATACATATATATATGTGTGTGTGTGTGTATCTATCTATCTATCTATCTATCTATCTATCTATATTTTTTTTCCTCCTTCTTGTTCTTCTACCTACCTCCATAACTGTGAAGAAAGCAAGATTAAGATTCTTCCTGCCCTAGGCTGAGTTGTCTGTCCTATGGCTCACTGTGAACAGAAATGAAGTCCAGACTTGGGAGTTGGTCCAAAAGGATATAAGAAATAGTATTGTCTCATGGTTACTGCTTGGATATGAATTATAACTTCTGATAGACATACCTGGAGTTTAACCTTCATATTCCCTCTTGAAAAGTTCAGTGATCACCCTAGCAGTAAGAATTACAGCCTCTGAAACATGAATCCACTGTGTGTTCTCTTTGCTGGCAAATCAATAAAACTTTCTTTTTCTTTTCTCTCTAAACCTTGTCCCATTATTGGATTGGCATCAGGGACAAGAACTGAACTTTCAGTGTCAAAAAGAGGGGAGTGCTCAAAAGCAGACACATGTATATATGGAGAAACAATAAAAGGTAAATGTTGCCTCCAAAGAAAACTGGCTCACTTTATGACAGAAAAAAGATACAGATCTCTACTTCACATCAATAATGGAATTGAGACAAATGGAAAATCTAAGTGTAAAGGTTAAAAACTCTAAAACTAATAGAAGAAAATAAAGCAGAATATTTTGCTTCCTAGGGATGAAGAAATACATCATAATCCAAAAGCAAAAATTTCAATGGATTGTATTAAAATTACAAATTTATTACAAAATTATTAAAAATTACAAACAACTGTTTAGATAAAGTTAATGTATGGAATGGTTACTAAGAAAAGATCTTTATGATACCTAACACTGATGAGGGGTGAGAGAAGATCATGCAAGTCAGCAAAGCGATCAGAAACAACATAAGAAAAGGAAATACAAATGGTGGAAACTTCATTTATATTTAAAGAAATGAAAATTAAAAAGACAATAGGACATTGACAGCCATCATCTTGGTAAAACAAGAAGTGTGATAATGCAATATAGCCAGATATTGTGGGAAAAGAATAATCACATGAGCCGGGCACGGTGGCGCACGCCTGTAATCCCAGCACTTGGGAGGCTAAGGCAGGAGGATCGCGAGTTCAAAGCCAGCCTCAGCAATGGTTAGGCACTTAGGAACTCAGTGAGACCCTGTCTCTAAATAAAATACAAAAAAGGGCTGGGGATATGTCCCAGTGGTCGAGTGCCCCTGAGTTCAATCCCTGGTACTGAAAAAAAAAAAAAAAAAAAAAAAAAAAAATCACATCATGGGCTGCTAAAAGGAGAATGTACCAGAGCTGACATTTTTGAGGATAAGATCATTTATAATGAATATATGTGTAGCCGATGACCAGCATCTTCACTGTCACACAGGACCAAAAGTAGACATATGTGAGGTTGCTCATTATGATATGACTTGTATGATGGGGAGGTGGAGGCAGTGTAAATGTTCAACATCAACATACGAGTATGAAATGTGAATGGACATCAGGAGAAAATTAAGAGACAGCAATTAAAAGACACATTACATACATACACAGAGAAGAGAGTTCTCAAAGTAAGGGAGCTGAACAAGGTCTATACAAACATATGTTTATGTTAATTTCTTATATGTATGTGACATCATTTACAAGAATACTTACAAATTCAAGGATACACAAATTAGATAAGAAATGAAAACAAAACGAAATATGTAAATAACTAAAAAGTAAACATATAGTGAAATATATACAGTTGTCCTTAAAAGTCTGTGAGAGGTCGGTTTAGGACCCCCAAGGATTCCAGAATTCATGGATGCTCAAGTCCCCATATAAAGTGGTGTATCATTTGCATATGACTTACACACATCTTCCTGTATATTTTAAATCATCTCTAGAAGACCTACACCACCTAATACAATGTTTTAGTCAGCTGCCTTGCTGCTGTGACTTAAAGACCTGACCAGAACAACTGCATAGGAGGAAAAGTTTATATGGGGGCTCACAGTTTCAGACATCTCATTCTTAGTTAGTAGGCTCCATTCCTCAGGGCTCAAGGTGAGGCTGAACATCATGGCAGAAGACTATAGCAAAGGGAAGCAGCTCACATGATGATCAAGAAGCAGAGAGACTCCACTTGCCAGATACAGATATATATCCCAAAGCTATGCCCCCAATGCCCCACCTCCTCCAACCATACTTAACCTGCCTTAAGCTACCTCTCAATTAATCCCATCAAGTAATTAATTCACTGATTGAGTTAAGGCTCTCACAACCCAATCATTTTTTCTCTGAAACTTTTTGCATTGTCCAACACATGAGCTTTTAGGGGACACCTCACATCCAAACCATAACATACAATATATGTATGTACATAGATGCTATACTATATTATTTAGGGAACAATAACAATGAAAAAGTGTGTACATGTTCAGTTCAGATGCATCTTTTTTAGAATATTTTTCATTCACAATTGGTTGAATCCACAAACACAGAACCCACTGATATGAAAGGCTGACTGAATATGTATCTGTACTAAGAGAGGTGTGTGTATGTATATATACACACAGGACTCTGCATGTAGATGCAAGCACAAGTTTGTGTCAACACACACATGCTTCTTGGTTGGAAGAAAAAATAAACACATGAGTGAACCTAGTGACAGCAGCAGCATATTTATTTCTGAGTGTGCTAAAAGCTTCAGAGAACTGAGATGGATTCTATAGCACGGAGAAATGTTCTTCATTTAAACTCCATTGGGAAGGAATTCAAGGAACATAAAAGCATGTTGTTTGAAAGAACACGAGTTTCAGGACAGATGTCATCACATCTGTCTACCTAAGCGATGCCTCCGCAGGGCAAACTATTTCTGCTGCCAGTGCTGCTGCTGGCTAAATAATCACGGTTAGGCAGGACCAAAGATCTAGGGAGAAGGCCCAGTGAAAGAAACCATAACTTAGCCGTGGGACACTGTCTGTAGCAGAGAAGGGAAAACTTTCAGACCAGAGCTTTAAAGATTTGGAGGCAAGTTCAGCACAGATTTGAAGCCAATAACCTAGTCTCTCTCTCAATTGACTTTGAACTTTGACATAAAAGAATATATCACTTTTCATCTTATTTTTGAAACAACAAAGTAGCAACATTGAACAATACTCTTAATATGAAAAATGATGATAATGTCACCACCCTAAAAGAGCTATCTTCACCTTATCCATATGTGAATAACAAATATGCACCATATTCATATTCTTCTCCAGTACAAATCCCCTTATCAGTATAATCTACCTTAATAAAATGCACAGGGATCCTATTGAACATTTTGAACATTGTAATATACATCACTTTGTAATGACTTTTTTTCTCTGTATATTCTTTTTTTTTCTAAAATTTTAAATTTGTTTTAATTAGTTACACATGACAGTAGAATGCATTTATGTACTATGACATATCATACATAGATGGGATATTATTTCTCATTTTTCTGAGTGTACATGTTGCAGAATCATATTGGTCATGTAGTCACATATACAGTAATAATGTCTGTTTCATTCCACTATCTTTTCCATCCCCACATCCCCTCCCTCTTCTCCCTTTACTCCCCTCTACCTAATCTAAGGTAAGGCTATTTTTTTCCTAGTGCCCCCCCCACCTTATTATGAATTAGCATCCACATATTAGAGAAAACATTCAGCCTTTGGTTTTGTGGGATTGGCTTATTTTGCTTAGCATGATATTCTCCAACTCCATCCATTTACTGGCAAATGCCATAATTTCACCTTTCTTTGAAGCTGAGTAATACTATCCCACTCCTTGGTTTATACCTAAAGGACTTCAAATCAGCATACTATAGTGACACAACCACATCAATGTTTATAGAAGCTCAATTCACAATAGCTAGACTATGAAACCAACCTAGGTGTCCCTCAATAGATGAATGCATAAAGAAAATGTGGTATATATCTCTGTATATTTTCTAAGCCAGGTATTCTTTTTAGGTATACTAACTGTTACAGAGGAGGTCATTTTGCATGCAAACTGGAAAATTCATTCAGAGTTGGACACAGTGTCTTTCTACAACACAACATCTGAAACCTCTGTTCTTTCAACTAATGTACTGGTCCCAAAGAATAGTAGCACTCGATTCCAATCCACCCCTCCACCGGTTTTATTCCAGTTCCTTTCAGTTCTTAGCATGCAAAAAGACACTTTCCAGTGATTCCTCTGGAAAAAATCTCTGGATTCCAGAGATTTCTTTCCAGAGATTCCTCCATTTCCTCTGGAATCAGTCTCTTGCTAGATGTGGGTCAGGCTCCAAATGTCTACAGTTAGGCTCCTGTGCTGAAGTTTTTGGCAGGCTATGTATGTCTTTAGTGTGTAACCAAGGCTATGTTATAGTCAGTGTGCAATTAAGGCTGGAAACACTCTGATTCAGTGTATGTACTCAAGGTCATAAAGATTTGGTTGTGAGCATGCATCCATTGATGTAACCTGTTTGACAGTGTGCCTTATTTGTCTGGCCTGCAAATAAACAGATCTATGGAAAAAGCTCAGGGGACAAAATGGAACTGGCTGGGGGCTGAAGTTAAAGCTGGAGGCTGGAGGCTGTTGCACCTCTGAATGAAGCAAGTCTACTCTCCTAACTGCCTTTTGCATCTTCTTCCACCTGCCGAGATCCTGAATCTGTTTCCTGAGCCTCACTCTCTGCTGACACTAGAGTAGGAGGAGCCATAAATAAAAATTTTTAAAAAAAAAAACATAAAAAAAGAAAGAAATAGCAAGCTGATTTAAAAGAGAGAGAGAGAGAGAGAGAGAGAGAGAGAGAGAGAGAGAGAGAGAGAGATATGAAAGGGTGAAAGAAGAGGAAAGTGAATAAGGCAATGCAGAAGAGGGTAAAGCTGAATCTGTACCCCCTTCCCCTGGAAGGTCAGGTTATTGGTTGCAATTTCACAAGGAGCATTATGGACAAAGGGGACATTTAGTGTCTTCGTAATTTCTCATGGCTACCTTTGGAAATGATTGGTGGGTTCTACTGTGAGGAAAGATGAATTTCCTAAAAATGAAGCAAAAATAACAGTAAAACATTCCATAACCAACCTGTCTTGACAAAAGAGAAATATTTTGCAAATCTTTCCCCAGAGTCTCTGAGATAATTTTGGAAAACCACTGAGCAATGACTGTACCAGTGTTCTGCTCACATCCTAATCAGTCTTTCTGAGTAGCTTCACAGGGCTCCCAGAGTCTGTGCCCAATTCTGGTGTAGCAGGCTTCTTTTCTATCTTAAAGGAGTTGGGAAGATGAGATTTTTACAGAGTATGGTTAGAGCTAGTTCTCCACCCCAGCTGCACATCATTTTCACTGGGAGGGTAGAGGAAGTTAGGGAGTCTTTAAAAAATTAATTAAGTTTAAGCCACACATCATGAACCAAATCAGAATGACTGAAGATTGGGCTCAGACATCTCCAGATTTTTTAAAATTCTCCAGGTGATTCTAACATGCAGTGAAGTTTGAGAACCACTGAGTTGGGTTAAAGGTAATGAAGTCACTCGACAAGACAGGAATAGAAATCAAGGGTTCCTTAGGTGTTGACAAATGTACACATAGCACAAACTCATTTCACACAGCTTCACCATTCTCTTGTTGCAGATTGTTTTTCCAGAAGATCAGTTCTTCTGATATCAATCATTTTCCCTACCTCACACTCTTTTCATTGATTCTATCTCCTAGCAAAAATCTTGATATGGTCAATTCTACTTAAATTCAACCACTTTAAGGAATGCTCAGTCATTTCAAGTTATACATAAGCCATTGGTTGAGGCCACTTACTTTTCTCTGGTTGGGGACTGCATCTCCAAGGAAAGACAGGACCCAAGTCGTGCTGTCCTAAGATTCTCAGATGCAAAATTGTCCTTCCATGTACTTCAGTTGTAAAACTGCCCTAGTCTCACTGAAATGTTCTGAGCTGTTGGCTGCAGTCATATGACCCTCCACTTTTGCATGATTACATCCTTGGTACAATGGTGAGCAGACTCCTGTTTCTTCCTTATTTCTCTTGATCTTCTCTCACTCCTATTCCTCTGTCCCTCCACCCTATTCCATCCAGTCTTTCTCTTTTACCAAGTGCTAGGAAGCCTGGGTAAATTTTAGCTGTTGTTTTGGATGAATTGACACCTCTGTCTTCAAGGCCTCTTACCCTATCATTCATGCCTTTACCTTTGTTTCCTGGAACAAACATGCTAGATGATTCCTTGCCAGAGTTCCAGATGGGAAGAGGCTACAACTCCATCATACTGTACTTCATGTTAGCATGAAGGACTTATCCTGAGGTTCGTTGTCCCCCTTGGTTTCGCTTAAATGGAAAGTCACCGGCCTTCTCTGCACTTGGATCTTCAAAAGTTGGTATAGCCTCTTCCCCCAATTTGGCCAAAGTTAGGAGAGTGCAGAGTAAATGCTCTCCTTCATCTCACTGGCATGCTTCTCCTTCAAACTCTCCTCCTCTCCTCAGCTGGAATGATTCTGTCTAGTGTGGTGGCAAAGTGGAAGAATTTGCCTCAAAATAGCTTTACCCAAAACATGCCTGGGTATCATTTAAGTCAGCTTTTTTTTTAAATTTAAAAAACAAGAATGACATTAAATTGAAGAGAAGTGGGTGGAGAATCTTGCATCAATTAATGTCAGAATGTATTTATTGTATGAATTATTTACTTATTTATTTATATTGTGCTTCTGGGGATCAAACCCAGGGCCTTGGGCATACTAGGCAAGACCTGTTCTACCACTGAGCTACATTTCTGGCCCAAATTAATTACCAAGTACAAATTAATTACCAAAATTATTACCCAGTACAATATCTACACAGCCTGGCTTATCTCTTACTTCATTCTAACTGTTCTTATCTTTTACAGCAGGATGCTGGGAAGTTAAAAACTACTCTTTGTGATAATCTGCTGAAATGGACCAGATCCAATGTGGCCACCTCAATGACCTCTAACAGACCAAAACCCATTTTAATTCCATTTGTATGCTAAATGACACCTGTCAGCACCATGATGGTTTACAATCACCAAGGTAGAAATAAGGATATAAAACAGGTGACGCCTGTACTGCTAGAAAACTGCCACCATTTCTTGAAAACCAAATGAATAGTCTTCCCCCTAATTTCTGCTGCACATTATCTGTGACTGTACAACTCCAAGTGGGTTGAGAAGTTGAATTGTGAACTAGGCTCCCAATTCACCATTCTTTAGCCATTGAATAAAGCTTGTGCTGTTCACACTGAGATTGAGTTTTATCAGTTGGCTTTGCAAACCAAACAGGGAAAGGATCCTTCCTTGAGGGTCTCTTATTCATAAGACAGGTCAGAATTTTTCGATAACATTATTATCCTAGGTAATAAAACTAGACTCAATCATCTAGTATCAGGAGTATTTTCCAGCAGCAGGTGATTTGAAAAAGGGTTCTTTTGATGCCTTTTACCCGCAAAAATTCAATGTGATGTTTTCTCATTTTCTCAAAACAAGTTATGGACCTCCTTCATCAGAATTCTCTGTAATGTTTATGAAGAAATGCATTTCTGGATCCCATAGCAGTACTGTAGAATCAGATGCACAAATAAGCAAGGCAGGCCTTTATATTGTGCAAATGCATCAGGTGATTATCTTGCACACTAAAGTGTGAGAACCAATGTCAAGCCTCCTAGTTGAGATCTTTCAACAGTTGTACAGCTAGCACTCAGCTTTAATTCACTCTGAGTAGTCATTGAAATAGGGTAGCCTCTTTTGTCTGAAGAGATAGTAATAATTTAGTGAATAGGAAGTTGTCATTGTTTCTTGTTTGTTTTTGCTTGAAGACTCAGTATTTCCATCTAACATATTACTCTATTCCTGTAAGTAGAATTGAATTACTCTATTCCTATGAGAGAAGTAAATAATCAACAGAACAATAGAAGCTAAACTCACTAAACCACTGATAATTTCCAGGATTGTGTTAAGAATTTTATCATGCATGATTTTGCACAAAAACCCTGTACAATATATATATTACTTCTCTAACAAGTGAGAAAATTAGAATTTATAATTAAGTGTATGGTTAATACCACACCATTCATTTAATAATTGGAAGTTATCCTAGTTCAGTTTCAACACTTTATACATCCTCTGTTCATATGATCTGGGGAATCAGACTGTTGTTTTCTGAGATCAGTCTCAGATAAGACAGAGGAAGGAAGGAAGGAAGAAAGGAAGAAAGGAAGGAAGGAAGGAAGCAAGGAAGGAAGCAAGGAAGGGATGGATGGGTGAATGAATAAAAGAAAGGAAAATCTCTAAAAATTTTACAGAAACTATGTGTATTAAGTTCCAGAGTACAGTGCAATTCAAAACTGTAGGCAGCTGAATGTCCTTCCTTTGACGCCCACCTCATCACTAGAACATGGCTTTACTTGCTTGTTATAGTCACAAATATCTATTCTATGTTTAGAAATTCTTGTCCATTAGGATGAAGCTGCCCTGGAATAATAGGTTAAGAAAGACATAAAGAACTTTTCAAAACATATGGCCCAAGGATGAGAATTGGCATGTTGTGTTCAGTCACTGAATTTCAATGTGACAGTGTAGGTTTTGCTTTTAGTTTATTTTCAAAAAGAAGAATAATAAAGAAAACTTACCCAGTATGCAGCATGTGTGAAAAGAAAAAATCCATTTCTGTTACAAAACAGAATAACTTTAAAGTGCCTGCTCTTTTCTCTGAAATACAGTTCATACATAAATCAATTGGAAAAGAAAGGTAGCAAGGTCGTAAATTATATTTAAAAATAGGCCAAGCTCCATGGGCTTTGCTAGGACAATTATATGAGCATCTTTCAATGCCATTGTTCATAAGCTTGGTGTTTCTCGTGTGTTGATGGAATTCATCACATATTGTTTGATCTATTCAGAAAGAAACTCTGGTAGCCCTTCATTTGCATGCTAAATCCACACTGAAATTTCACCCCCAAAACAATATGCCTATCAGTCCTTTCTGTAGCTCCATCTTTATCTTCATGTTTGGCCAAGACTGAACCTGATAATATTAACCATGATTCCTGTGTAAGACACTACAGACTAAGTCCATAAGACTACATCTTTTTCTTAATAATTATTTTAGTTAAGGACAAGAAAAGTACATGAGGTAATTTGATAAAAAGATTGATTCTTTTTCAAGTACCAGAATTAATATATACACATTAAAGTTTCCCATTCAGAGCAAGGAATAAACAATATTATTAATCCTCAAAATGTTTTCAAAGCTTATTTTGGAATTGGATTTAGAGCTATTTCTAAAACCCACAAGAAAATTATCTTAATATTTTATAGCCACACTATTTAGACCCAGAATGCTTTCAAAAATCAGAACTCCCGTACATGCCCATACAATTATAGTTTGAAATATTGATATTGACTAAATCATCTCATTACCCTACTAATTTACTATTTCTAGGATCTTTGCTGTAAGACATAGACATTTGCAAATATAAACTGAACTTCTATCTTCAGAGCCTATGCTGTCCCGTCTTGTCTCAATGAGGAACCAGCAAATGAATGTTAAACATACAATCCATGCAGATGGTATTTCAGTTTTCTTTGGTGTCTCGTGTATTTTCGATCAGCATATTCATTAAGCACTCTCAAACAACTTCATTAACTCTCTCTCACCTTCCAGAAGCTTCTCATCACCTTCCTTGCCAAATTCATTTTCATATCTGAGTCCTGTACTCTGCAATTGGAGCCAAATGTGTTTCATTTGTTTCTAACTAAAATGCACGCATTTTCCCATGACTTTTGTCACCTTTTAATATCAGCTTCTTTCTTTCCTTCATCACCTTCCTCTTTCTATATGCACTTTAATTTCTCTCCCATGGAGCTCACTGATTGATTAGCTGATGAGGCTTCAGGTTTCATTGGCTGGGTATCACTTATTCATTCCACAGCTGCCTGGCGCAGAATTACTCTGGATCAGAGCAGTTGTGCACTCAACGAACCACAGACAGTGGACGACTTCAGCAGGCAGTCAACAGCTCGGGCCTGCTGTCAAATTAATGCAGCTTGAACAAGTGCCGCTAGCCAAGTATTTCTTTTCTAGTCTTATTGTGGTGTGGATGTAACATACCTTTTTATTTTTCCTGTAGGATATTTGAAGAGCTTATTGGTAGAGTTTCTTAGCACTGCTTTAGGTTTTTTTTTTTTTTTTTTTTTTTTTTTTTTTTTTCCGACCAACCTTCCTATCTTTTCTAAACTGTGTCCTTTAGACTCAAAGCCCTTTTAAGCAGAGCCCAGTCAGAAGTTTGGGAAGCTGGAAGGGATCTGAGGCAGTCTCCTACTCAGACACCCAGTTTGTCAGATAAGGAAATTGAGCCTCACAGAGGTGCGTTTACTGAGCCAAGGGTACCTCTTAATTATTCCCAGTTCCTGCGGGAAGAATAAAACCAAGGACATGTTTAATACTTGATCTGAGAAAACTCAGAAAGCTGTTCACAAAAAAGGGAGAGGGTTCAAATTTATATGTGGCCGGCAGAGTTGTAGGCTACTAGCTCACCACAGCAAAATTCAGTGCATGTGAATGGGGAAAAAAAGAAAAGAAAAAGGGAGATACAGAAATCAACACTGATGAGTAACCAGGGGAGTTTCCCTTGGCAGCTGCTGTTAGCATCTCAGCAGGTCAAGATGGGCTGGAGCCAGTCTGTCAGCAGGACTGTTAATAATACAATGGGAATTGCTGGGGTTTCTAAGAACTACTTGGTCCTGAGTTCTCTTTTTGGAGCTTATTTATTTTCTTAAGTTAAAAAATATGTATTATATGAAATATGTAAATGCACACATTTGCCTATATGTGTGATCTTTGTACACTGGGAATATGTGATTCTCTTTTGCAGTGTTTATTTTATTTTATTTATTTATTTTTTTAGTAAGCAATATACAGTGCCTATCTTTTCCAATTACTATGTATTTATAAGTCTTATTACTTTTTATTACTTCATAGTAGTTCATTATTTGGATAACTTTGATTTTAAAACAATAGGTACTTTTTAAACTAGTTTAAAAATATATAAATAAGGCCAGGTGCTGTGGTGAACATCTATAATCCCCGTGGCTCGGGAGGTGGAGACAGGATGATAGCGAGTTGAAAACCAGCCTCAGCAAAAAAGCAAGGCGCTAAGCAATTCAGTGAGACCCTGTCTCTAAATAAAATACAAAATAGGGCTAGGGATGTGGCTCAGTGGTGAAGTGCCCCTGAGTTCAATCCCTGGTACCTCCCCCTATTATACATACATGTATATATGTATATATATATATACATATATATATATATACATATATACTTCAAACTTCAGATAGTCAAAACATTCTTGGGTAATAGGGGAATTATTATTATTAAGACTTCAGACTATCTGCTGACATTCTGTCATCAAAACTGAGGAACTAAGCCTAGTTAATCTTCTGTTCCTACCTCTCTTGCTCAATTCACTCTTCATTTTCAATGTCACTATATTTACATTTTCAGTGTGTATAATATTTATATTTTCATGTGAGACTAATCTCATATTTCATATTTAAGATATGATTAAAACTCTTCAAGTAAACCAAAATAATAAACATTTTTATTACGATTTTTTAATTTTATACTCTAACAGTTTATTGATTTAAGGAAAAGTTTTTAAGCATCTGTATCTGGAGAATAGTGTATTTTCTTTCTCAGTTCTTTCATTTCCTTTGGGACACTGTTAACTGCCACTACTTCTAGTTCTAATGTGGTTCTTTTTCAGCATTGCTTTTTTTCTTTTCTTTTATTCCTGAAGCATGTGCTAAAGTATATTTTTTCATATAAAATGTCTAGGAGAAAAATGTTCTTTCTATATTCTTACACGTCCAAAATATTTTTCATATTTTGCTCTTAAACTTGTCTAAGAACTTTCCTAGAAATGTAATTCTGGGTTCAATTTTTTAAACATTTTTAAAATATTGAAATATTATATATTATGGTGTTCAATCTTTTATCAATCTGATTCTTAAACCTCTGCAAATAACATTTTTCCTCTCTATCTTTTACTTTCTGAAATCATAGTAAAAATTCATCTGATCATTTTGATTAGATTCAGATAAAATTAATTTTCTTTTTGTGTTTACCTAATTTTCTTTTTAAAACCTGTAATGAGTAAGTAATCTGAGGGTTAGTACTTTAACATCATGGACATATCTAGTTCTTCTACATCCTTTTATATTTAATAATCTGTGTCTGAAACAATTTGCTTATTGGGGAATTGCAAAGTAGCAATTTTCTGAATTGCTCATTGATTCTGTAGAAAATAAAAATTTTATTTTTCTCTTCTCTCACACACATTCATATGCATATATGAGATATGTACAGATACATACATATATATGTATATCTTTATTATCAATAAGGGCTCATACAATTATTCTTATCCAACATGTTACAATTAATTTCTGATTCCAGTAATTGGGAAATAACTTGGTTTTGACTAATCTTTCCACAGATAACAACAATAATGAGGAAAATACAGGAACAACTTTGGAAATTAGAGAGTATCTGAACCCTGAAAGGCGAGAACCACAGTGAGACCCAAGTATGTCTTGCCTTCCTCTGTAATACCCCAGCCACAGGGTACTAGACTGCAAAATTCAAGCAGGAAACCAAAGTCTTGATGATCTGAGGTGTCAGAGGAGGAGTTCGGGATGATTAGAATTGTACAAAAATAAATAAATAAATAAATAAATAAATCTAGAAGGAAGGAAACAACAGGGACTCCCCAGATCAATTTATAAATTCCACAAATCCTTAGCCATGTTTAGGAAAGACCACAGACCTCTCAAAATAAAACAACAACTACTAAAAGCCTGAAGCAGCAGAGTAAAGGTTTAGGCAGATAGACATACAGTTTGGATTTTGAGTCCCATCACATTAGGGATGCTTGGCAAAAATGTTGAGTCTTCAACTGAGACTTTGTGAGATTCACACTTTAGAAGTAATAACTACATAAAAGTGTTAACAGGTTGCTTTAGAACTAAAGGAAAATCCAATATATACTAAAAATGCATAAATAATATGGGCAAAAAGAAAAATCTTAAAATATGCCTTGAAAAAACAAAAGACATATAGAAAGGATAAACAGATGTCAGAAGACCACATTTTTACATCATTAATTTACTACAAGAATATATACCTGTATTGCCTCAACCTAGAATTTGTATCCACAAAAATATATTCTCAAAATAAGTAAAAACTAATAAAATTGTTGCTAGTAAGCCATCATACAAAAATATTAAAGGTGTTTATTGGATAGTAGGGAATAGTGCCACAGGGAAAATCAGATGAAGAAGAAAGGAAGAATGCTGGAAATATGTAAGGAAATATAAAATTATGCTCATGTGTATTTTCTTAATTTTTTAAAAGTGATAGGCTCACTAAAGTGAAAATTTGGGTTAACATATACATAAAAGCATACACAACAATAGCATAAAAGATAAGAGTAAATATAAATGCAATTATTCTCTTTTGAGTTTTACATTGTAAGTGGTATATTATTTTACTAATATTTTATTTATATATCCATTGCAATTCAAACTTAAAATCAAATTTCAATACAAATTAAAATTAAATTGGTGGGCTCAGTTGGTAGTGTACTTGCCTTACATGCATAAGGCCCTGGGTTTGATCCCTAGCACCACAAAAAATAAAAATTAAAATTAAAATTAAATTGGCATGCACTTTCTTTTTTGTGCTACTTTATCAGGCTTTGGTGTCATTTTATATTTTCCATGTATAAATAATTTTCTATATTCTGGAAGTGTCTCTGTAGCATTGAGATTAACTAGTCTGGAATTCTGGTAAATTTTGAAAGGTAGCCTGTCATGGCTGTTTTTTTGCTTGTTTGAGACATTCTTTGCTTTTCATGAAAATTTATATATTTAAGATTTCAGTCTCTACTGGAGTCAATTTGGTAAGAAAATATTCTTTTCACCAAGATTTTCAAATGTATTTGTAAGGAGTTATAAAATATATTTTATTCTCAATTTCCCTTGATTCTCTTATTTTTTTGTACTCTGTTTATGCTTGCTTGCTTGCTTTCTCCTTTTATTCAACAGTAAATGAACTTTTGTTTTATTTTATTTAAATTTTTTTTCAAAACACCAGTATTTTGATTAAACAACTTTCTGCCATATTTATCCTTTATTTATGATTTCTTTTGATTTGTTTCTTTCACTAACTTTTTAAATGGAATTCATTTTATTATTTATTCATTATGTGAATGAAATTATTGATTGCTATAAGTATATAAGGCTATTATTTTTTTCTAATCATTGACAATTGCATCTTATAAATTTTAACATGGCCTTCTAATTTTTTTTAAATTGGATTTATGTTTTGAAATTCCCCTATTACCCAAGAATGTTTTGATAAAAGGGTAATGTGTCCTCTAGTTTTGTTATTTTTAATTGTGCCTAGCATATAATAAATTCTTTTTTCAATGTTCAATGTGAATTTTAGAGGGTTTTTATTGTGGAATGCAGATTCTATACAATTCTGCCCACACCTTTACTTTCTCTCTCTCTCTCTCTCTCTCTCTCTCTCTCTCACACACACACACACACACACACACACACACACACATATATTTTATAAGATGCTGGTAAAATGACCTTCTAAGGGGAAAAAAGTCCCTAATTATAGCATTTGCCAATTTCTGTGGTGCAAATCCATAGCCAGTTTTGGGTTGCTATGTGCTGTCCCTGAATATGGAGTAAGGATGAGATATGTGGAATCAGCTCTGATAAGCCATCTGTATGAGACAGTTTCAACACAGTAAATATAATTTATATTAATCATGATGTGTAGTCTTTCATAGTCTTTCCTTGTTTTTAGTTCCCTTGACCTGTTTTATATTAGTTTGTTTCTTCCAATTTCTAATTAGGTAGCTCTTGTAGCTTCTTCCCTATGAACGTGATTTCTAAATTAACTAATGCATAATATTCATAACTTTCATAAAATCATTTTGAATTGTGCTCTTTAGTAGTATAAATGTGTTCTTTATCTCATATAATGTTGTGGGGCCTGAGTTTTACATTATCTGGTATCAGGATTACAGCTCCTATCTTCTTATTGTTTCTATGTACCTGATACAATTCTGCCCACACATTCACTTTCTGACATTTCTGAATCATTTTGATTCAGATATGTCTTTCATTTATATCATTTAGCTGAGTTTTTCTTTGTAAGCCAATTTGACAATATTTTTATGTGAATAAGTGAGTTAAAACATTTACATTCATTCATATGAATGAAATATTTGGTCTCAATTCCAATGATATTAAATAATATTTACAAAAAATTAGGTTATATTAAATATGTTCCTCATATGCTACATTTTTTTAACTTTTTTTTTTTTTTTTTGGTCTTAGGAGGGTTAACATTTTAGTTCTAGTGGTTTCTTTCACATGTTATCTTTTATAACACTTTATCTTTTATAACACTGTCAGTCCTTACTTAGGGTTTTGCTATTTGCTTTGTCAGTTTTAAGTGATAGCTGCTGATTCCAACATGAATTTGTCAGCTATGTGACAAACATTAAGACATGATTCTATTTTTCCTCTTTTCTGTTTCCTTCCCTTCTGAGTTTGACATTTTGTTGTTTCTACTTTTGTGAGTATATGGGCTTTACCTCAGTATCCTCTTTTGAATTAATCTTGCAACAATAACCACATGAATTTGATGATTACCACCATCCTTTTTCTGAAGTTTAGCTGGTTACCTGTTGGTTTGATATGTTTACCTTTAGTATATTCTTCTAGAATAACTCTGGAGTGCACTACATCCTACATGTAAACATGGGTTTTCCTAGCTTCTTGACACTTGAAAGACAGCTAACTTAGTCAGGAGAGAGGCTGTGGCTTTTTGCTGACAGGTAAATTTCTAGAACTGCACGTGGTATCTAGCACAAAGTAAGTAGTCAACAAATATGAGTTGAATTAAAGAATAAAGAGTCTTACAGAGAGGTTTATTGAAGGGATAGATTGATTCTGGAAGGCATATTTTTGTCAGTATTCAGGATCCTGTGAAATATAAGTTTGAACATTGAACGTGTTGACTTTTTTAAAAAATTTTTATTTATAGTAGTATGTATTACAGTTCATACTATACATATATAGCATCTTTTTACACAAAACGGTTTGTATACAAAGTATATTCGCAGCATTCAAGTCTTCAATCATGCATTTAGAATAATGATATCCGTCTTATTCAACCACTTTTTCCCCCTTCCCCTCTTGCTCCCTCCCTTCCCCTCCATTCCCTTTGACCATTATAGTGTTCCTCTAATCCTCCTATGTACCCCGACCCAACAATACTGTGAACCGGCTTCCTTATATCAGAGGAACCATTCGGTATTTGGATTAGACCAGAGACAATACACCTAATAGAAGAAAAAGTAAGCTACAATTTCCAACATGTCGGATTAGGCTCCAAGTTCCTTAACAAGAATCCTGTAGTGCAAGAATTATTACAAAGAATTAATGAATGGGATAGGTTTAAGCTAAAAAGCTTCTTCTCGGCAAAAGAAACAATCAGTGAGATGAATAGAGAACCAACTAACTGGGAACAAATATTTAATACATGCACATCGGATAGAGCACTAATTTCTAGAATATATAAAGAACTCAAAAAATGTGTTGACTTTTTTATCTCAGTTTGGTCAGAGCACATGCCCTTAGCCATCCAGACAATTAATTATCTTTGTAATCCTCACTTGGAATCATCATATGTAACAGCCTTGCTCTGTCCTTGTGAGGGTTCTAAATAAGTATGTGTCTTTGATCAATTCACAGTACATCTTCCACATAAAAGAAGGATTTTTTTGTTTAGCATATTCTCTTCTTTACAGGAAAAATAAATAGATTAAACAGGACAGACTACACCCACAGAGGAGAGGATTTGCACCCATGGCAACTGGATCTTCACTTCTCATTGTAAGAGACTAACATCAGTGTTCAGCTCCCAGCTACGTTCCTGTGGAGCTATTTTCAAGGGAACTCATATTGCTCAAAAGGAAAAAAAAAATTAATAGTTTTATTCAGACATAAAGAAAAATGAAATTATGTCATTTGCAGGAAAATGGATGGAACTGGAGACCATTATGCTAATTGAAATAAGCCAAACTGAGAAACTCAAAGGTGGAATGTTTTCTCTCTTATGTGGAAGCTAGAGCAAAATAAACAAAAGGGGTGAGTAGGATAAAATAAAGATGAAGGGAAGATCAGAATGGGTAAAGGGAGGCAATGAAGAATGAATTCTTTTTGGGGGGTGTAGGGGACAATGGGAATTGAACCCTGAGGCAGTAAACCCCACTGAGCCTTATCCCCACCTATTTGGTTTTTTTAAATTTTTATTTAGAGACAGGGTCTTCCTAAGTTGCTTAGGGCCTCCCTAAGTTGCTAAAGCTGGCTTTGAACTTTCTTCCTGCCTCAGCCTCCCAAGCTCCTGGAATTGCAGGCATGCACCACCATGCCTGACAAAAATAATTGAATTCTTAAAAAAATCATGTTATGTGCATATGCAAATATGCAACAAGTAATTTTACCTTTATGCATAAGTAAAAAGAACCAAGCAAATAGAATATAATAGATGAGCAAAAGGAAGTCTAATAAGGTAGAGGAAAAGAGAATGGGATGGAAAGGGGGGTAGATCCTGAACTGAAATTGAATTCCATGCATGTGTGAGTTGGCCAGGGTGAACCCAACTACTATGTATAACTATAAAGCTCTAATAAATTTCCAAGGACATTCTTCACAGAACCAGAGAAAAACAATCCTCAAATCCATAGAGAGGCACAGAAGGCTAGACAAAACAATCTTGAGATTAAAAAAAAAAAAAAAATCAAAACAGAAAGAGTCACAATACCAGATCTTAAGACATAATACAGAGACACAATAATAAAAACAGCTTGGTGTTGGCATAATAACAGAAACATGTGCCAATGGAAGAGAATAGAGAACCCAGAAATAAACCCATGGCACTGTCAATAAACTGATTTTTGACAAAGGTACCAAAAACATACATAGGAAAAAGGGCAGTGTCTTCAATAAAGGGTGCTGAGGAAACTGGATAGCGGCATGCTGAAGATTGAAACCTGACCCAATCTCTCACCCTATACAAAAATCAACTCAAAATGGCTTGAAGACCTTGTTTTTGTCAGCTTTTGCATTGCTCTCACTAAGAGGTATGACAAGAACAAGGTAGAGGAGCAAAGGTTTATTTCGACTCACAATTTCAGAGGTTCAGTCCATGATCAGCTGAGTCCATATCTCTAGGCCCAACACAAGGCACAACATCATGGCAAAAGGGTGTGGTGGAGAAAAGCAGCTCAGAACACGACAACCAGAAAGCACAGAGAGCTCCACTCACCAGGGACAAAATATAAACCCCCAAATCATGCCTCTCCTCCAGCCACACTCTACCTGCCTACAGTTCCCACCCAGTTAATCCTTATCAGTGGTCTCACTTCTATTTTCCAGGATTTCCTTTTCCCGCCGCCCCCCCTCACTCCCACTTATTTTCCTTATTTCTCTCTAGTTTCCACATATGAGAGAAAACATCTGACCCTTGACTTTCTGAATTTGGCTTATTTCACTTAGCATGATGCTCTTTAGTTTGATCGATTTACCTGTAAATACTATAATTTCATTCTTTATAGCTGAGTAAAACTCCATTGTGTGTGTGTGTGTGTGTGTGTGTGTGTGTGTGTGTGTGTGTGTGACATTTTCTTTATCTATCATCTGTTGACGGGCACTTGGGCTGGTTCCATAATATGTTGCTAAATATATTAATGAAGCTATATCACTATAGTATGCTGATTTAATTTTATTCTATTGGATAAATATGAAGGAGTGGGATAGCTGGATATTATGGTTCCATTCCTAATTTGTTAAGAAACTCATAGTGCTTTTCAGAGTGGTTGTACTAATTGGCACTCTCACCAACACAGTATGAGTATACCTTTTTTCTCACACCCTTACAAGAATTTATTATTTTTATTCTTAATAACTGCCATTCTAAGTGGAGTGAAATTAAATCTCAATGTGGTTTTTATTTGAATTTCTCTAATCTCTAGGGATTTGAACATTTTTTTCGTATATTTGTTGGGCAATTGTATTTCTTCTAATGACAAATGTCTGCTCAGTTCTTTTGCTCATTTATTAATTGGATTAATTGCAACATTGAATAATATTGTTAAAGATTAAAATTCTAAAGTAAATTATTGTTAAATATTATTTACCATAGAAAAAGCAAAGTTAATTTCTCACCACCAGAAAAAATTTGGCACCATGTTAAGAGAGTAAAAAAAAAATCACAAAAATTTCAATATACATATGAAAAAAGCATTTTATAAAATGCAACAACCATTCATGATAAAACTCTAAACAAAGAATAAAAAAATTATTTATCCCAATAAAGGTTATCAAAATCCTTGAGTAGATATCATATAAAATAAGGAAACCCCAAAACATTCACATTAAGATTAGGAAAAAATGGAAAAGTGCCCTCTATTCTCAATTATAATCCTAGCCAATGCTGTGAATCAAAGGAAAGAAAAAGGAAAGTATTACAATTTATAGCTATTCTTGGTCTCTTATTTTTCCGGATGAATTTCACGATTGGTTTTTCTATTTCTGTGAGGAATGACATTGGGATTTTGATTGGAATTGCATTAAATCTGTATAATGCTTTTGGTAGTATAGTCATTTTGACAATATTTATTCTGCCTATCCAAGGTATTCTTTAATTTCTTTCTTAAGTGTTCTTTAGTTTTCATTGTAGAGGTCTTTCACCTCTTTTGTTAGGTTGATTCCCAGGTTTTTTTGTTTGTTTGTTTGTTTGTTTGTTTTGCTTTTTTGTGTGTGTGTGGCTATTGTAAATGGGGTAGTTTTCCTTTCAGAGGATTTGTCACTGATATACATAAATGCCTTTGATTTCTGGGTGTTGATTTTGTATCCTGCTACTTTGCTGAATTCATTTAGTAGTTCTAGAAGTTTTCTGGTGGAATTTTTTGGGTGTTCTAGGTATAGAATCATATCATCAGCAAATAGTGCTAATTTGAGTTCTTCTTTTCCAATTTGTATCCCTTTAATTTCTTTCATCTGTCTAATTGCTCTGGTCAGGGTAATAAAATAGAACAAAATTGTTAACATTTATAAATTTTTAATTATTGCCATCACAAATCCATGAGAACTATGTAGATAAAGTATTAACTTTAATAACAATTGGCAAGGTAATTCTCCAATTACTAGACACACAAACCCAAAACAAATCAAATGTAATCAACTATACATGATTGATAATAACCAACTCTCAAAAACACAATATTGAACAAAAACCCTTAGTTAGTGAACAACATACATAACAGTCTTCAATTTTAAAACAGTTGAAATAGGTTATAATTTGGGAGATTTGGATAAGTATGTAAAAACATAACAGCATAGCATGCATGATCCCAGAAACCAACAAAGATCCACTATACAAAAGGAAAATGGTAAGGGAGTGGGAGCAAAGAGGGAAGTATAGAGGACAACTGTTGTAGTAAAATATTCTTATTTCAAAATAAAAAAGGAAGCATGAAAAAATGCAAAGATTTGATAAAGCCAGTGGGAATAAAAGCAAGTTCATTTTACTTATTGCTAGTCTTCTCATATAGTATTTGTTATATTCCAGAATACTTTTACTACAAAGATTTCAAAAAGTAGAATTGCTATAAAGGAAAATATGTGTTAAAATTTGAAATGGCATTAGCCTCTTAGCACAGGTAGACCTATTGCAAGTTCCTGCTAAAGTAAGGGATTTTTGTCTTGCCCTGTGTGGGCAACAGCAATCTGCAGGTTCAGAAAATGTCATAAAGTACAGAGGTGTTTCCACCTTTGCTATGAATTTATCTTCCAAAGCTGCTGGAGAAATCTCCAGGCCAGCACAGCTGCCAGAGCAGGTAGATCTATTGTGCATCTGGGGTCCCCTCTCCTTGGCCGAGGACTACTGCTTCTTTCTTTCCCCGGGGGAAACAACAGATCAATAGACCTATTCCTAGATGGAGACAAATGACTTCATTGCTTAGGAAATAAGTGACTTCCACTAGATGATCTTTGCTTTTCGAATTTTGTGTTGATGTCATTCCTTCTGTCCCCAGAATTTGTCTAGGTCATTAAACACTGTGAGTTTCAGAATTTTTGGAGAAGATGAAGTATATATTCTTTATCTCCCATTGTTTAATAGAAACACCACAGACATATCCATTTTGTCTTTGCTGTGATCCATCATGGAGACGCAGACTTATCTTCCCACAGTGTTTCCTATGTGCCTTCTTATCTGCAAAATATGTCTCTGTCCTTGGGGTATAATACAGCTTCAAACAATGCCCCTGAGACAAACAGAATGGAACGTGTTGCACTATCCTCAAGAATGCTCAGAAAACAATCACTGGATAAAATAAGTTAAATTAAATGAGGAGGATAAAAGAAGTTCTCCCGAGGAAGTTAAGGTTGAGATTAAAGATTTCAAGACCCTCAGGGCAAGACCTCCATCAGAAAGGTTTAAGTGTGATCAACTGATACAGTTCACATACTACTCACATTATAATGGTTTGTGAATTTGCTCCACAATATTCTTCAAATTAATCCAACATTGAGATTTGAAAAAAATTCCATCTCTATCATGTTGAGGGACCTCCCCCCTGGTCTCCTATAGACATCCAGGCATGTTGACAGGATGGGAAGTGGTCTATTTTTTAGGCTGCTGGAGTCATGAGTGCTTCTTCTGCCACTTGGGTCCTTTTGCTGGCTTGTTGGCACTGCCTGTTGAAATCTGATGCCCTGGCCTCCCTCAGAGAAGTCTTCATATTGGTTCTTCCGAATGCTGACTATAGATTAGGCTACCTGCAGTTTCATGCAGTCTTTTTATATCCCATTGTACCATGTGGTCATCCCGTTTCCCACCAGAAATCCTAAATCCCCAGCTCACTTTCCAAACCCAGGAAATGTCCCCTTGACCTCCCTGATTGAGCCACTTCTGACACCTAATTATTTCTTCCTCATCATGGGTCTCCTCTTTCTAAAGAAAGCAACTGCTATTTAAAGAGGATGATTCTCATAGATGCCTATAAAATTCTAGTGAAGTATATGAACACATGAGTGATGAGAAGTACTATGCAAATTTTGGGCATATGTATGTCTCAGGTACCACTTCAGTAAAATTGGAGGTTGTGATTAAATCAATAGCTATAAATTTTCATCATTAGAACACTACTGTTTCTTGGAGTGTCTTACAGTTTATTCCAGGGTCAATGCATAACCATTTGGTTGAGAACACAGCCCCCCCCCCCCTTCCCTTTACATTTTAAGTTTTCCCTTTGAACCACAAAAGTTCTTTTCACATCTATAAGTTACAGAAATTTCACTTGCTGAATGGAGCACATTTTCTTCATTTTACTTTGTTTAATAGATGGGATGGATTTGTAGATCTATCTAAATTAATTGATCTCTGTGTGTCCTGAATGTCCAAAAGGCCTGTGAGTCATCTAGGTGCTATATCAGCTGTAAATAGCTCTGGGACTTCACTCCTAATCTTTACCACACCTGAAGATTTCCAGGCTAGTCCTGACTATAGGGTATAATACTTTCAACTCTAGTAATTTCTTTTTATAGACAATGCCAAATTTACTTGAAAAAAAAATCATGGAAGATTATTCAAAACACCTTTTTAAAGCAATGAATTAAGATTTTTAAAAAAGCATTAATATAGCCCTATTTTCACTCGCACTCCAATCAGAAGCCAAACACCAAAGGAACAAAATGTAAGAACATAAGAAGCTGTGATATCACATCCACCTCCACACAGCCTTCCATCAGCTGAAGTCTTGAGAGCAATAGTTTGCTCAAGATCTGTTGCAGCTAATTATATAAACTACATTTGTCTCTTAAATTTGGTCTACTTTTACCTGAAACTTCACTCGATGCCTGCTTCCAAGGAAACCCTATAAAGAAGGGGAAAAAAGCCTTAGTGAAAGCTCTGGCCATCTTCACTGGATGTTACAGAACTTTTCCAGTTTCTATAGATGCATTTCATGAGCAAGAGAGCTTCCGCTGAGAGTTTTCATTCTGTCATTCTTCATGGAAGTTAGAAGTTGATTTGTAGTAAGCGTGGTTTGTGGATTGCCCCATAGAAAAGCCCTTTGGGAATTTTCTAATAAGGTAGTACACCAAGTATTTAAACCATGTCAGAAAACCAGTCATCACAATTTATATCACTGATGTGCCCCTAAACAAAGCCAAAAGAAATTAGAAAGAGATCTGGAAATGGAGGCCTAAGGATAATGTAGATTACACCCTCTGGGTTTTCTGAAATAAGAATATTATTGTGCTGACAATGTTATCTGATTTATAGAGATATCTGGTTTATCTGCCTTTGGAAAGAACAGCTAACTGGCCTGTGGGATCCAAGCTCACATGCCCCACATACTGAATAATGAGGGGAGACCAGTCAGTTTGGAATGGTGCTAAACTGCTACCTCAGAACTCTTTCCTTTATCTGCATTTAAAGACATAACTACTTGGTGGGACCCAATAAGTAAAAGCATATTCATCTGCATATCTGAAGACCTACCAAACAAGATGACTCCAGTCCTCTCATTAAAGAAAATCTTACTCAAATCCTTTTCATTGCACCTGGCAGATGTTTTAGAACATCATGAAAGAAATATTAACTGCAAGTGTTGTGTGCTGTTTTGCTTTATTTTTCATTGTTCCGTTATTTCCTATAAACGGCATTGGTACACAGTGTTCAAGCTTTCATTCTGCCTAGAAGAGGTGTATTATGGTTTGGATCTGGAATGTCCCCCATCAAAGCTCATGTGTTGAAAATACGGTCCCCGATGCAGCAAGGTTCAGAGGTGGGGATTTTAGGCAGTGAAGGATCAGGAGGGCTATGACCCCCATTAGTATATTAATCCACTTGAACAGACTGCTGGGTGGTAACTGTATGCAGGAGGGGCATGGCTCTGGAAGTAGGTCACTTGATGTGTGGCCCTGGAGTCTATCTGTTCCTGATTCTTTTCTGTCCTCTCCTATTCTTTTTTTTTTTTTCTTTCTTCTCCCTCTCCTCCTCCTCCTTCTCCTCTTTTTCTCCTTCCCTTCCTCCCTCCCTTTCTCTCTCTCCCCCAGCTGCCATGAGCTCAGCAGCATTTCTCCACCATGCCCTTCTGCCTCCGTGTTCTGCTTCACCTCAGGCCCAGGTCAATGGATTCAGCCCTCTGAGAAATGAAATGTAGAGGCCAAAATAACGATTTCCTTCTCTCGGTAGTTATTGTTAGGTGTTTTTGTCACAGTACTGCAATGCTGACAAGCACAAAGTATTTGCTAAAATATCCAAAAATTCTTCTGTCGGGACTGTATCCACGTCCACATAAGAGAAAACACAGCACTGACTTAAACAAGCAGGAGTGTCTATTTCTAACATGACAAGCAGTTGAGAGGGAAGCAGGTCACCCAGGTACAGTGGCTCCACAATGCTACCAGGAACTCATGTTTTTCCATCTTGTCTTTCTACTATCTTTAGTATGTCTCTCATCCTACAGGGTCCAGATGGCTAATCTACCTGTTTGTGTTCCAGGAAGGAAGATGGGGATATGTGCAAAAGAGGAAATGTGTGCGAGACAACCAGATCATTCCTTTTTTTTTTTTTTTTTTTTTTTTTTTTTTTTGCCTTTTCTTTTTACTTTTTAACAAAGTGATAGCTCTTTAGGAATCTCTACTCACTCTATCTATCTTAGTTGCTAATACTGGGATGCAGGACCATTCCCAGTTACGACAAAGTCTAAAGAGGTAGGTGCTAGGTTTTAATTCAACACACTGCCATCTTCAACACTATCAGGGATTTTTTTTTTCATAAGGAATATGAGCATCTGTGATGGTTATGAAAGTAACAGGGTCTAACACAGCCTATCTTTTGAGGTAAACACATCCCCTCCCAAAGGAGACAATCCCAAAGTTTCATTCAGTTTCTTAATCCCATTTAAAGTCCAGATCTTTAGCTTATATACTGTCTTTCTTTTGATCTTTGAGCCTGAAAGATAAGTTATATGCTTCCAACTTATCTAAAATGCATTGTCAGAGAAGGAACCAGATATACAATAATAAGTATTCCCAAATTGAAAAGGAATAGGAAACAAATTTTCCTATTGGACAGGAGTAGTGAAAATGCCAGGATGTGCTTAGTTAGTTCCACAGTAATTCTGCTGTTGGGAAAAATCTCTCTCATTCATTACCTACCAATGTCTTGGTTCTGACCCTTGTCAGAAAGCTCTAAGGAATATCTGAAATGGGAATTGAAGAAAATGCCCCTCCTGAGGAGTCCAGAGTCTTAGTGACATTTCTCGTAGGTTGAATTCAGAGCTTCAGAATTAGCCACAAAGGTTGAACATAGGCAAGCCCAGATTTTCTATGGTTCTATCTAATTCTAGGTAAATTACAAGCTACATGCAAGTAAAACACTCTTTTATCCTGAAGACATGTACATTTTATCAACTGATTTGTGAATTTCGCCCATCCCCTCCAGCCTTTTACTTGGTTACCAGGAATTACTTTAAGGCAATGCAAAATAGGCTCCTTTCAGAAAGCATGCCCTTTGCCTCTCAGTTTATCTCCTAGCAGAAAATGCATGATAGAAGGTATCTGAAAAAAGCTGAGAAACCACAATTTAATCTCCTGCCACTGCCCACAACCACATAGCACGGTTTATAATAGCTTACATTTGAAGCAAAGCCTTAATATTATGGGACTCTTAGTCAGTTGATATTGCAAGCCATAAGAAGGAAGTACCTCCCTCAACAAAGCTATATTTTCTTCATATTTGAAACCTCTGCAAAAAAAGATCGCCAGCTTCCAATATCTGGATGCTTACCACCCAAAGCCCAGCTTCTGCACTCAGCTAATTGCACTTCCTGTATTCTATAACTCTTTGACTCCTGTCTAACATCAAATTCTATATTAGTTAAAATTCATATGCCTGCATATAACAGAAGCTTTGCAACAGTGACTTAACCAAATCATCTCATGAAACAAGAGACAAAAATGTCACATTCATGATGTCATTACAGAGTCAGACTTCTATTTTCTATGTAACCATCTTCAGCAGGTGGCTTCCATCCTTCTGATCAAAGTTAAATGTTTCACAGAATTGAGTAATAAGGAAACTATAGGGGTATTTTTAACTTGGTACATTGTTAAACCCAATGCTGTGTATCTCTTAATAAGCAAAAATGGAGAATGGGTATTTATCTGACAGCAGTGTTTGTTACAGTTCCAGGCTGGCATAACATACTCAGTGAAGTGGATAGAGAATTTGTCTTTGGGAATACAGCCAAGTTCTCCATGGGCTTTTGAGTTAAAGTGAGGTGTGGCAGGAAGAGGTTGTCTGATCCCCTTTGAACATATGCATATATATTCTAGGTGGATAATTATGGAATCATGATGACATTCAGTTTATTCTCTTAATACCAGATAAAGTCAGCTACCGTCACACTAATGCTATCTCAAAACACTCTATAGCATAAAACAACCATCATTTACTCTAATTGTATATCTGTGGATTACCTGAGACTTGGATGATATGACTTGGGCTCAGTCAGACTTGCTCCATGACAAGTCTGAAAGGTCTGTTCATCATGTTCACCATCCTCCTTGGATCAATGAACTAGCCAATACCTGTACTTTTCAACAAAGAGGCACAAACAGAAAGGGCATGCCTGTCTAGCCAAGCAGGTAGTAGTTAAGCCCCTACCATTGTCAGGTCTGTTGGAGTCCTATTGACTAAAGTGACATGGCTATGTCCAAATTCACTCCACTTCCTTAGGGAGAAAGTCCAAAAACATTTACCAAAAGATGTAGTAATAAAGAGGGTTAAAAGATTAGGGCCAATAATCAAATGTACAATGAACAGGCTTAATAATGATCTCTAATCACAAAAATCATTTCCTGTTTAAAGTAAGAATGGTTTATATATATATTCTGTAATAGAAACATGTAAAAACAAAAAACAATAATTGCTAGACAAAAATATTTATTTATAAGGATGCAAATATTTCTTTACTTTTTGGAAGAGAAACTGCTGGCCATAGGTAATTAATTTTAAATACTTCTACAAGAAAGAAAAATAACTTCATGGTTTACAGCATGGAACCACCAATTAATAAAGGGATCTAATCAAGGATCTCTAGTTAATTTGCAATACTTTTAGAAAGGTGTGGTTTATTGTTTTAAAGATAATTTTAGAGATAATATATTAATTTATTTAGTTCATGAAATAGTAATTCTAGAAGTTTCTGTGAGCCCATCTTTTCCAAAATCCAAGTCTAGAAATTATTTTTCTACCATATTCCTTATAGACGAACCATCTATACTATGTTTCCAGGGTGTTTTTTTTCCCCATCTACATGAGGCAGATCATTCTACTGCTCCATGAAGCTGACTGGTAAAGTTAGCATAGAGTCTTCCTCCTCTAGCCCTTAATTCTAGAAACTTATAATATTTCTGCCAATTCTATTTCAAAACTTTAGTAATTCATGAAGGGTGTCATAACAAATTATTATAAAGTGGGTAGCTTAAAACAACAGATAGTTGTTATCTCACAGTTATGAAGGACAAAACTATGAAATCAAGGTCCCAGCAGGACCATGGACCCTCTGAAGGCTATAGGGAAGACTCCTTCAGGCCTCTTCCTAGCTTCCAATGGCTCCTTGACTCCTTGGCTTTTCTTTTTATAAGGAAGCCTGCTGTTTAGAGTCCAAGTGTGACCTCATCTGAACTAAATATATCTTCGAAGATTATTTCCAAATAAAGTCACGTTTTGAGATTCTGAGTGTACATGAATTTTTTGGGGGGTTGGGGGACACTAATATGCTAAAAAGACCACTTCAGATGTTTGAAGAGAGGTACCATGTTCTTAGCTTGGTCTTCTTTCCTTTTGCCTAACAATCTGAGTACCTTCCAATCTCCTGAAAGTGTATTATTCCAAGACCTTCATCATCTAAGTCAACTTCCCTCAGCTATATTCAAAATCATCCACAAATAGATGATGTGAATGAGAAATGGATAATTTTATTTATTTTGAGGATACTTACTCCAAATTCAAAACTTCATAAAATAAAAATTATTTGTCAACTTCCATACACAAGAAACAGAATATGATTTTGTCCAACTAATAATTTAGCTTGGTGAGCAAAATGCCTGCCCCCTGGATCTTGTACCTGATGATCCAAGATGGGAAAGATATTACATCAGAAATCATCTGCTCTGTCCTGATGCTGACTTTTATACTCCACTGGGTGCTTTTTAGATTGTATTTTACTACCTGTGTCAAAGACCAATACTGGTCAAGACTTATTACCCACCAATGAGCTGTAAAGAGACTGCTGAAAAGGGCATTGGAGGCTACTGAAAATATAGATCACACTCTGCTAGGGCAAAAACCGCCCCTGGCCCAAGACTTTATTAGCATTAGAGTTTCATTACTGCCCTTTCAGCTCTGCTTCAGAGCCTCCCAAGGCAGCCCAAACTGTGGAGTGTCAAAGATTGCAGAAGGATGACAATATTGAGAACATGCCGGTTCTATCCTCAAACACCACAACAGGGACCACATCTCAACTAATCTAATCTAAAGGTGGTGTACCTGGTCATGGGGCCCTATTCTAAACACTGTGGGGGAATTAATCAAACATAATATTTATTTAGCTTCTGCCTTATATTAGATTGGGTTGACCATGATGGTGGATAAGAAAAAACAGTGTGAGAAGGTAAGAGATAAAATAAATACAGCAGCATACAGGAATTCTCAGCCTTTGGAGATATACAGACTTGGATTCAAATCTTGGATTTACTACTTACCAATTGAATGTCACCTTGCTTTCTCTAAGCCTTGAATTCCTCATCTAGAAAATGGGAATAATAAAGCTATATATTTTCCAGGGTTCCTTTCACTGAATGACTAAATGAAAAAAACGTGTATTATGTACTTAACAAAATATCTGGCAATCAGTAAGGTGTTAGTAGCTTTTATTTTAACAGTTCAAAGCAAAATAAAACAAGTACAGCAAGAAAGAATGGAAACAGAAGATTCATATCATCTGCCTGCAGCAGTTACTATGACATTAACTGAGTGTGTGTGTGGGGGGGGGGGGCTAGTGGCACAGGACACATATGAAGATCAGTAGAACAAAGTATAGAGACAGATATCCAGATATAGACACACTCTTAAGAGGTCAGTTGATTTTTCCTCACATGAGGAAAGGATGGTGTTTTCAATGAATGATACTGAACAGGTAGGCATCCATAAGGAAAAACAGAATAAAACAATAGCCTCTGCTAAAAACTACTTAATATCACATAAAAAAATTTTAAAATGTGTCCTAAATTAAAGAGATAAAACTATTAAAAAAATCAAAAAGAAATCATGGTGACCCTGACTTACACAACACACACACACACACACACACACACACACACACACAAGAAAACCCTTAGGAAGTAATGAGCAAAGTACAAGACAACTAATAACTCGGATTTTTTCACAATGGTAAGTTTTTATCTTCAAAGAAGACCATTGAAAAATGAAATTATAAGCCATGGACTAAATGAAAATGCTTGCAAAATACATATCTGATAAAGAATTTGTATCCAAAATATGGGAACAAGTCAACAATAAGAAAAATGGTTTAATTTCAAAATAATAAGCAAAATATTGAATTTCATCAAACAAGACTTATGAATGGTGAATAAGCACATGAAAAGAGAGTCAGAATGTTCAGACATTTGGGAAACATTCATCAAAGCTACACTGAGAAACCACCACACACACTAGAACTCCTAAGAAACAAAACCCCTAAGAAACAAAATACTTAGAAAACAAGGTTGGCAAGAATATGAATACCTCCCAACAGTCAAATACTGATGAGAATATAAATTGGTACAACCACATCTAAAAGAGTTAACAGTTTCTTATAAAATTAAATATATACTTACCATGTAACCCAGTATTCCATTTCTAGGTATTTACCCAAGAGGAGTGAAAACATATGTCTATCTAAAAAAAACTGCACATGACTGTTCATTGTTAAACTTTATTCATAGTCACTAAAAACTGGATACAACTCAAATGCCCATGTACTTGTGAATGAATAAAGAATTGTATATTCATTTAATGGATCAATACTCACCAATTTAAAAAAAAAAAACTACTAATCATACAACAACATGGATGAATCTCAAAAGCAACTGCGAGAAGTCAGTTAGAAAATACTATATATCATATGATTTCTCTTTATGACATTTTAGAAAGGGAAATTGCACAGCTACAGAAAATATATCAGTGGTTCCCAAGGGCTACAGCTCTGGGGAAGAAACTGGCTGTAAACACAAACTTGAGGGGCTTGGGGAGCAATGGAGATATTCTGTATCTTGATTATCATGTTAGCAACATGATCTTATGCCTTTGTTAGACCTTATAAGATTCTACGGATAAAATAAATTTTATTGTATATAAAGTATACCTGAATAAAAAATAGTTCATCATGATACTACAAAAGACTGTATAAAGCAATGTTTGATTTATCACCAAAGAATAAAAAATGAGTGAAATATGTAATGATCAAAATACTAAAATATCTCGTCCAACATCCTCATTTAAAAAAGAATGATTCAGATATTCCATGCTTGTATAATTATTACAAAATATATTATGCTCTCATAGATTCTAAAAAGAACAAGTACAAAATAAAATAATGTTGACTAAAAAAGAAAAGAAAGAAAGAGAAAAAAGGATAATCAAGTCAAGAAATCAGCACCATTACCAGTTGGTTACCCCTGAATCAACCTTCATTGTCTGGGAGGGCTTTAAACCTAATGCAGTTGTGATAGAAGTGCAGTGTCAACCTCCAACTAAATCAAACGCATGGCATTTCCTCACTCCCCTGTAAAATGATGAATGTATTTTAGGTTAGCAACTGGGAAGGAAATGTAGAGGAAACATGTAGACAAGGAACTGGTCAGAGGAATTCCTCCTTAGTCCCTGGAGACATCCTCTGCAGAGGAAGGACAGGAGCTAGGTTACAAAAGGACAACGTGGTGATTTGGAAAATCAATAACACACATGAGACTGGCCAAAGAGATAAATTATAAGGAAATAAAGACACTTCAGAGGGTAGCAGGGTATGAGTAGGAATGTGATCTTGAAGGTAAAATCATGAACTTTGGCCCTGCCCCAAATCCATAGAGAGATAAATTTGTTAACTTAGTCTCCAAATTCTCTCACTTTAGAGATCTAAAAACCATTATTTGACTGACCTATAAGTAGGAGCCACCTGATGGAGTGCTTTCTCTACTAGAAAAAAATGAGAGGAGTTATTTAAAACTTAGAGTTCCTATTGAACTCTCTCTGAGTAGGTAGCTGGAGTAAAACCATTAAAGGACTGAATTCTAACTCTTCCAGTTTAATCTATGTGAATTTCTGAGTCTCATCTTAATTATTTAGGGTTGAAATTTTAAAAAATGGCAGAAAACAAATTTAACCACAAAAAAGCTAATGCTGGAAGTATCACAATACCTGGCTTCAAATTATACTGCAGAGCTATAGTAACAAAAACTGTATGGTACTAGCATAAAAAACGGATGCATAGACCAGTGGTACAGAATAGAAGACAGAGAGACATACCCACACAGATACAGTCATCTGATCCTTGAAAAAGATACCAAAAACATACACTAGAGAAAAGACACTCTTTTAAACAAATGGTACTGGATAACTGGTTATCCATATGTAGAAGACCATTATCTCTCATCCTGCACAAAATATCAACTCAAAATGGATCAAAGACCTCAGAATTAGACTATAAACTATGCAACTCCTAGAAGAAAACTTAGGTTCAACACTCTAGCTTTTAGGCACAAGCAACAACTTTCTCAATAGAATCCCATAAAGCTCAGGAAATAATGCCAAGAATTCATATGTAGGATGGCATCAAATTAAAAAGTTTCTGCACAGCAAAGCAAGGAAATAGGAAATTGAAGAGAGAACCTAGTAAATGGTAGAAAGTCTTTGCTAGCTACTCTACTGACAGAGAATTAATATCTAGAATACATAAAGATCTCAAAAAACTTCACATCAAAAAAAAAAATAATCCACCTAATAAATGGGCATGTGCTAATTAAACAGGTACTTCTCAAAAGAAATACAAATGTCCAAGAACTGTATAAAAAATGATCAACATCATTAGAAATTTGAAATGCAAATCAAAACTACACTGAGGTTTCATCTCACACCAGTCAGAATGGTAGACATCAAGAATACAAATAATAAAAAATGCTAGAGATGATGTGGAGAAAAAGGAACACTTTTGTAAATTAATACAGCCATTGTGGAAATCAGCATGGAGGTTCCTTAGAAGACTAGATATGGAAACACCATATGACCCAGCTACACCACCCCTCAGTATTTGTCCTGAAGAAGTAGAGCCATCATACTACAGTGATACATGCATACTCATGTTCACAGCAGCACAATTCATAATAGCCGAACTATGGATCCAGCCTAGGTGTCCATCAGTGGGTGAATGGATAAAGAAAATGTGGTATGTATACACAATGGAGTTTACTCAGCCATAAAGAAAATTGAAATTATGACATTTGCAGGAAAATGGATGGAACTAGAGACTATCATATTAAGCAAAATAAGCCAAACTCAGAAAGTCAAGGGTCATATGCAGAAGCTAGAGAAGAACAAGGAAAACAAAGGTGGGAGTGTATTTCTTAAAAATCAAAGGGACATCAGTAGAGGAAAAGGATCCATGGGTGACAAGTAGAGAGGGAGGAAGGAGGAGGTAGGGAATAATACTGGCCAAACTATATTGTTATATTATGTGCATATACAAATATGTAACAACAAATCCCATCATTGTGTACACCTATAATGCATCAATTAAAAAAGTGGAAAGAAAAAACAATATGGCAGGGGAGAGGGTACTAGAGACACAATAATTGGTCATTTGGGCATGAAAGTGTTATACAAATGGAGAATTTGGATGATGTTGATGATGGGTTATGCCTCTCTATATATTTATAACCTACTTACTTTGAGAATATTTGAAATATCCTAGTAAGTTCATACTTGAATTAATCTCTAGTTCTAAAGAGGAATAACTCTAACTAGACCACCAAAAATTAATGTGTGTGTCCTGCTAGTTTTCCAGTGAGCACTGAAGTTAAAAGGTAATAAATGTACAAAAAAGAAGCAATAGCACCAGATAACTAGAGATCAGTATGAGACAATGGCTTAGATCTATATATACCACACCTAAGAGGTAGTCCCTAATTGAGTGTATAAGATTAAAGATAACCAAATGCCTTTTTAGTCACACTTACAGCAGAAAAAAAAATGAAAGAAATCAGGGATGTGCTCTATGGAGCCTTTAGCATAATGCTGATGGATGATATAGACAAAATCAACCTCCTCGGTCACAAATAGCTTTAGTCTTTCTGTCAAAAGGGAAAAGTAAAGAAGATAGAACAGAGAGCAGAATTTCAAGATAGTGAAGCCTTCTGTTCATCTGACAGGCCCAGCCCTATATTCTCATCATTGTAGTTGAAAGGGTAAATGAGAATATAAAGCCAAAAAGAATGCCAAGTGCAGGAAAATGGTGTTCCAATTTACATGAATGACTCTCATGGTAACAGATGAAGAGTTACCTCTAATTGTTTGCATTATTTTTGCCAATACTTCATGGTGTGTGGCCAAATATCAACAGTTTAAAATGTTTTCTAAAAGTAGGAACTGAGGGACTGAAATAGAGCACATTTTCTCAAATTGAGAAAAAGATTGGTAATTATCTCCCTAATTTGAATAATAATAATTATTATAATAATTTACATATAATCATATAAGAGCCTTTCCCTACAGTGGCTCAACCTATGAAATGACCTGTAAACAGATGACAGTTTCCTAAAAAATCCACCAAGATAATACCAATCTAAAACTTAAGTTAGCAACTGAAGCACGTTTGCAAATAAAGGAGTAACAAGGGGATCCTCAAAGATCTGGAAGAAAAAAAAGCCAAGAATATAAATTTGCCAATAAGATAATATCTTAGGTACAAAAGATATCAATGGCTGTGGGAATGTTATGCAAATGTTAGATATGTATAAATATAAAATACTATTTTTCTCATTATTTTCCTGGCTTGATGACAGTCTACTTGCCAATTCTGTTTTCCTAGAAATGTGTGAATTAGCATTATGGTTGGTCAATTACTACCTGTACTTTTGATCAGTTTGGGTCAGTTATTTTACCTGTGATAATTCAAAAAATTAAATAAATATTTTTTTTAGTTGTTGATGGATCTTTAATTTATTTATTTGTATGCGGTGCTGAGAATCAAACCCAGTGCCTCATACATGCTAGACAAGCACTCTATCACTGAGTCACAACCCCAGCCCCCAAATAAAATTTTTAAAAATTAAAAGTTTTATTTTATATGTGAGCAGGCAGACCCTGAAACCTAGATAACTCAGCAGGGTGTTGCATGAACTTAACATTAAAGATCTGCCAATTTTTCTTAATCATTTACCATGACACCCTATCTTATTTATATTATTCCAGAACAATTTAGCTGTTATACACCTATATATTAGCTAGTCAATGAATATACTCTTTGGTTGCAGTTAATTAAAAAAAAAATCAGGATCAAGAAATGAGCATAACAAAAGTGAGCAAACAGAAAGGTGAACAAAAGCAAGGAAGACATGATTCACTTCCTCTGTTTGTAGACAAGCTTTCTCTGCTTCTCTGAGCATAGGGTAGAATGTGGTCACCCCCAAAATTCAAGGTAACTCAGTACATCATAGGCTGAAATCTTTCCTCTGCTTTTCCAAACTCAGGAATCCCTAAATATTCAAGAGGAATTGGTTCCTGGATTTCTTCCAGATACCTAAATCTACAGATGTTGAAGTCCCTAATACAAAAATAGGAAGTGTTTGCATGATAGTCTACACACATCCTCTTCTACACTTTGTCATATCTAGATTATTTATAATACCTAATATAATGTACATAAGCATATAGTTGCTATATTGTGTTGTTTATAGAATAATGAGAAAACAATCTATGTATGTTTGGCATAGATGCAGTTTGTTTCCCAATATTTTTTTATCTGAAATTGATTGAACTGACAATACAAAGGATTGACTGTTCTGAAATCAGAGAATTTGATTTTTCTACCTTCTGTCCAGCATCCATCCCTTGATCAAATAACCATGGCTAAAAAGAGGTCCATGCAGTACTAACAGGACTGTTGTGGCAGGATGTGAGGGTGGACAAGTATAGTTCTCAAGAGCCTTCATTCATGTCTTCAGAAGTATAGCAAAATAACCTGTAGGAGTGTAGGGAAGGGCGGGATCAGGAAATCTCAGCTAGCTCTCAAGAACCCTGCTGTGCAAATAAGTACTGGGTCAAGTGTTGGAAGCTGTGCATGAACTATGGATTTTGTCTGAGTCATTAAGGCAGGGAAGCTGCTTTTCTGGGAAGTCCTGGGTGAATTCCCCATTGGAGAAAGCCCAGATCATGCTGGCGCCCTGCCTTAGCTCACAGCCCCAGCATCAAGCACAGCCACCCAGAGATGGGCATAACCTGTCAAGCACCAAACAACCTGTTTTCCCTGCTCTTACCCTGTTTTCCTGAAGAAGCTCCCTACTGATTCCCTTTGGTGTGTGCCATTATAAATAAAGTATTTGCGGGCTTTTCTCTTTGTAGGGATCAGACCCATCAGATCTATTCAACTCCTCAATGCCCCCGTTTTTGAATATATAATTCTCATCTTTTGTCTTTATTTTTTAATATTACTTGTCTAGCTCTTATTTCCAGCTGGCCCACACCTCCAATGGTTACCCACTCCCTCCACATGCAGGACTTGGCAGAAGTCAAGACTTTAGTCTTAGGATTCCTGTAGTAGTGGAAAGGGGATTAGTTTATAATGAAATGGTAAAGAACTTTCAACCTGATTGATGGCTGTCTGGAATTCTTTGTTGAGAAAGATCCTAAAGTACTATCCAAGTTTAGCAGGAAGAGTGCCGTAACTGATGAGGAATGTACAATCCCATTAGTATGCGTTAGAAGGAATTCGATAGATCACCTATGCCATGTTATTTCACATCTGTGGCTCATCCAAAGTGCAAGATCTGATAAATTTGTGATCACAAATTTCAAAGGCTTTTTTTTTTTTTCATTATCAGTGATTTAGCAATTTTGAAATTGAATTGACTCTAGAAATTCTGAAACTTGTCACAATATAAAAGATGAGGCAATTGCACTGAAAATTTTATTACTTCAGAAAACTCTTCAAAATTGAAAATACTAAAGAGACAAAAGTTAAGAACTTGGAAAAATTCTTAAGTTTAATAAGACCATGTTTTTGCTAGCATATTACTTGCATTTTCCTAATTTAGTGATGTGAAAAGAAAAAGGACTTTGTTGAAAAGTTGGTAATCAGCTATGAAAGTAAGAAAAAAGGGGAACTTGGTATGGAAGCTCATTTATCCATTATACTCAACATGAGTGGGGAGAATGTAGCATCATTAGAGATTGCTTTGTACAAAGGCACTGTTTGATGTGGGGCAAGAAAATTAGGTATGGATGTTTTTTCTTTTTGTATGAAGAGTTAGTGAATTAATCTGCATTTTATTCTACCTGTTATTATTACTAATTAGCACTTATTGAACATTTACTACATTCTGATCACTTTGCCAAGTATTTATATGGATTTCCTCATTAAATCCTCATACTATTAACATAGTATAAACCAGGTCTTCAAAATAAAATATCACCTTGATTTGTAACATCTTCCAATTTTCATACTTTAAGCACTCTCATAAACAGTTTAGCAATCATCTCAAAAAAATTCTTAACTATTAAACAGCTAACTGTGATGAGCTTGTACAATCTTGCTCTAGTACAACATTACCTAAGAAATTGTATTTGTTAGAATGCCATGTGAAAAGGTGTTGTAACAAAGAGCTCAGTGACTCAACAAGAGTTGATTTCTGACACAATATCTAAGATGAGGTAGGGGACTCTGTTTCTCAAAGTTATCCTCAAACCCAGGCTGAGGACAGCTAGCTGTGCCATCCTCAATGCAAAGTGTCAAACCACCTCCAGAAACAGCCCTCCAAACAGCAGAAGACAGGGAGGAGAAAGACCAGGCAACTTTCCTTAGGGTAATGGGAGCTTCCCATCTCCTTTCTACTAACATACATAACTTAATCACTTGGCTACATCTTACAGCAAAAGAGGCTAGAAAATGTTGCTTTCTGCAGCCAGTTGGCCAGCTGGAACTTGGGACTGTTCTATGAGAACAGCCTGGAATCTGATGAAAGTCAGTCATCTAAGCCACGTAGTCTGACACAGAATGCCAGAAAGCAGCTCAGCCAAGATGAACAGTTCGAGCCACTGATTGAATGAATCTCAGCTCCACTCTTACCAACTATCTGATTTTAGGCAAGGTGTCTCAGAGTCCTTGTCTATTAAATAGAGACAATAATAATAGTATTTACCACAAGAAGCTCAATAAAATAAGCTAATACACACTGGGATATTTGAATAAATCATGGTAAATGCAAGCATTTGGTTGATCATAGATATTACATCAATAGACGTGGAACTAACAGGAGCATCACAAAATTGGCAAACATGTGATAATTTGAATTTTTCCATTCCTACTTAATGCAAGATGTTTTCACCAAATTGTGTAGTCTTTTTTGCTTCACTACCCTTGTGTGTCCCTGGATAAACTAAAAGGTTTTCAAGGGAAGAATCAAGGTGGAATGCAGCAGAAGCCAGAAGAGGATTTGCAATCCTGAAGATTTTTCATAATATATATATAAATATATATATACATATATTTCATAATATATATATATTGTTTTGACCAAATCCCATGTGAAATAAACCTAATATGAGAAACTTACACTAACCAATAGTGATAATCTCACACTGTTACAGACAGGGGTGGTGGTCACTGGCTTTGTGAAAAGCTATGGAAATACAGAATTTTGAGTTACCAATTATTACCTGAATTTCTAGGACTTTATTCCCTGCTCTGAGTAGGAATAACTTGAAATTAATTGAACACATATATCAAATGTAATTGGAAATATTAGTGAACAAAGTAAGTTTTTGAAAAATTCATAATCTGACATATAGCTTTTCCCTAATGAATTACTCATAGACTTATCTTTGAGCTTTTTCTTGCGAACTCATTCATTTTCTTATGTGGCAGGTACACCTGCTTGCCACAATCCCAGAACTTCGTCAGTCAAAATTCAACTTCACTGGATAAAAAGAAAATGCTACTTTTTTCCTGGCAAACTCTGTTTTCCCCTCCTTGGACTCAATTTTTCTCTTTGACAATATTAATGATTACAACAAAAACCCTAATGAAAATAAAGAAAAGAACTGAAGAGACATCTGGAGTTTCTTGGATATGTTATTCCCAGACACTCTCTTGTGGCAGGATTAGGAGCAGATCTAGTAAGGTTGTGTCCTTTGTCCCAAATAAATGCAGACCACTCTACCTCTCTCTGTGTGTAAGCAGGATTCTTGCTCATCATATTAGACCTGTAGCCATGGCGTAGCGCTGAGAAACAAGGCACACTACTAGGTGTTTTGCCTCAAGGAGTCATGAAGCAGCAACAATGTAGAGAGAACCTAAAGTGTGAAAGAAGCAGCACAATTGGAAACCACACACTGGTCCTTAACTGTGATGCTTAAATGGTCTAAAAATAAGAAATGGCACATTAAAATCAATGGATAAAGTTGGAGAATATAATGCTAAGTGAAGTTAGCCAATCCCCAAAATCCAAATACCAAATATTTTTCTTTGATATAAAAAGGTTGATTCATAGTGGGGTTGAGACAGGGAGCATAGGAGGATTAGAAGAACACTAGAAAGGCCAATGGCGAGGGAGGGAAAGGGAGGGGGCAAGAGAGTAAAAAAACAATAAAAGATGGTAGAATGAGATGGATATCATTACCCTAAGTGCATGTATGAAGACACAAATGGTGTGAATATACTTTGTATACAACCAGAGATATGTAAAAATGTGCTCTATAAGTGTAATATAAATTGTAATGCGTTCTGCTCTCATATATAACAACTTAGAATAAAAGAAAAGAAAAAAAAAAAAAAAAAACCAAAATGGTAAGACTTATGAACATCAGAGAAAATGGAGCCAGAACCCATTTACTCAGGCTATAAATGGAAAGCTTGGACTGATTTTTATTTAGGGCCTGGTTTGTGACACAGGGCTTCTGTTGGTTGAGGGGTTGTGAAATAAAAAACTGTGTCCCATAACAAAGTCCTTTCCTCAAATCTGCCTCTGAGACACAGGATCATTTTCCTGCTGTGCATGTGATGACATATCCTTTCCACATAACAGGTGTCTCCATGCACTCCCACCCAGTCCTCTTTCCACACTGTAACACATTTTACCTCTCCACCTCCCATGCACTCAGTTCTTGAACTCTGTTTCCCAAGACTGATGTTTTGCTACAGCTCACTCCCAAGCAGATAAGTCAAATGCAGGATCTATCTGGAAACGTGACTCGTGTTGTCAGCAATCTGGCTGTGTGGTTGCACCAAGAATTAGAGCACACGCTACCAGGTCATGCGTGCTGTTGATGACCAGTGCCTTCTTGTACATGGTTAGTTTGCCATTTGTCTTTGTATTTTAATGCACATTCTATCACATACCTGTAACATTTGTATTATTTTGCTGAACATTGTTATTATTATTATTATTATTAACAGAAAACAGCACAATGAACCACCAGTAACGCATTCTTCAGCTTCAACAACAATCAACATTCTTCTGTTTTGATAATAATTGGTGACTGTTTATCTTGCTTTTAATGTCTTACAGTAGTAAGTATGTTGTAAAGAATGATGCTTAAGGTGTGTTCTATATTTATTTATTTATTTATTTAGTGGAACTGGGGATTGAACCCAGGGCCTTGTGCATGCAAGGCAAGTACTCTACCAACTGAGCTATATCCCCAGCCCCTGTGTTCTATATTTAGACCACCTTTTGGGCACAGACACATAGAGGCAGAATTTCTGATGGAATGCAGTGCTATCCCATCTTTTAGGCACTGCACATGTCACTGGGTTAAGCAAGAGGCCCCTGTTCTGTGTAAAGTCATGCTTTTACCCACTGAGGACAAGCTTTGCTCTTTAGGGCTGTTTTATGGATGAGCAATGACCCATGATATCTCCAAATCTCAGGGTTAAGATGGGCTTTGTATTGTGGACCAATTCTTTGGGGGCTACCTTGAAAATGTCACAGAGACTGTTGCTATGATTATAAACATGAGGCACGTTGATCAGAGTCATGGTCAAAGTTGCAAATAAGTTATTTGTGCATTTTAACCAAAAAGCTGTTTGAATGCAGGCATTTTTTTCTTCCTCCCCCAAGCCCTTCTTGACAACACGACAAATGATAATCTGAAATCAAACACGACACTCTACCTGCAGGACCCGACTCTGACAGATGGAGCTGTGTTTAAATAGCTTCATGTTGCCAGTTCCAATAAAGGAAAAGTACACAAAAAGCCTTAGTCTAACGGGAAAAGTGCTCTGAATTTGAAAGGGAGTCAGGTAAAGCATAATGGTAATGAGAATCATGGAACTCCTCAGCAACACCAGCAACGTTTCCTCCCAGGTTGGCTGGAATAGTCATCATCACTGTGGCTGGTGGCCAACTCAGCAAGGGCAGGTGGTGTAAAATTTGGGGATGCTAAGGAGCTTTCATTTACCTTAGATGGGGCAGGAGGGAAACCTGCCAGAGCGTTTGATCCGTATGGGGCTGGTGGGTTGCAACAGCTGCTTTTGTTATCAGAGAATGAGGCATCGTGGGACTGTGGGATTGCTCCAGGCTTAATGATTTCAGGGTTTTGTTAAATAAAGGCAATTGGATGACATTCTAGTGGAAGATGAGGCCTTAAAAGGCACAAGAAAGAAAAACAACCTTTACCTTGAATTTTGGGTTCAGTTCCAATGGGACTGCAGTCATGTAGCAAATAGAAAGAACTATAAAATATTTCATAATTTTTAGTAAGGACTTTTGTCCTCAAACTGATTTGCATTGGTTCCAGTGCCATCTGGAAAGAGTGTTAGATTTCATCTCTTTGGTCATAGATGGCAAAGAACCTTGCTTTACTGTTTGTGGCCTTATGAAGGCACATCTTTTAGGAAACGGTCACATCAATTTCATAGAACCACAGCCGGCTAGAATTCTAGACAGATACCCTTGGTGTTTCTTTGGTTTGGAGTTGGCTTCATCTTAATGTGTCTTCAGTTACATTGTAGAGTCACCCCATAGCCTTGTCAGTCTTCAAAACCATTGATACATTGAATCCATCAGCATTTATTGGTGAATATTAATTCCAGAGTGTGTAGAAATCACTAATGTTGCCAAGTTTTCTATCCATTCCTTAACCTCCACCACCCAGGGAAGATTAAATATCCTAACATTTATTTTAATAACTTGTTAGTTATTTGATTATGGCAAACTAATGACATTCCCTACCTCCACCACTTCTAATCTCATGTGCTTTAGAAAAGACCCTAAGGCAAACCTGAAAATTACAAACTCCTATAAAAAAAAAATGTGAAAAACAAAAATGTGAAAGTAACAAACATCAATTCTCCACAAACATATGAAGGTCTTATTTTTTTTTCCTGTAGTATCTAAAGGACTTACCTATGTACATGATCAGGACAGCCTAGTACCAAAACATGATTTGTACCGTTGTGTTTTGGGGGTTTTGTTTGTTTGTTTTGTTTTGTTTTTAGTGCTGTCTACTGATTTTGATTAATCAAAAGAACACTTTTATAAATTTAGTCCAAAGAAGGGCACATTGACCTTT
Organism: Tamias sibiricus; assembly: GCA_025594165.1. Lineage (NCBI taxonomy): Eukaryota > Metazoa > Chordata > Mammalia > Rodentia > Sciuridae > Tamias > Tamias sibiricus. The sequence continues at coordinate 158,919,312 of CM046660.1, read as the reverse complement.
TCACCTTTTCCAAAAAGTAGGATGAGCTTAGATGTTAATAACCTGTAGCAGATATAATAAATGCAACATCCTCCTCCCAATCAGCTAGGAGCCAAGAGGATGGAAACCTTGACAGTATACCAGATTGCCAATATCAAGATCATAGTATTAATTGGTTATTGACCAACTAAAATGAGCCCCTGTATCCATCTTTGAGCATTATCATTTATTCTGTGATTTTATGTACTTTAAAGAAATCATTGATTAATTTCGTAGTATCAGAACAATTGGAAATACATCTTGGTATGATTGTAATTCAAGCCCAATAACTTAAACCAAAAGTACCAGTAAGTTTCTTTGTTTCAACAATTTTGCAATAAAATACACATAAAACTGAATATCAACCACGAGTTAACTTTTAATTTAATGCTAGATAAAGGTCCCATCCATGCTTTTTCATATGGATTCCTAGTTTTCTCTGTACCATTTGTTGAAACTGAACTTTTACCATCAGATGGTCTTGGCAACATTATAAAAATCATTTGACTATATATCTGTGGGTTTCTTTCTGGGCTCTCTATTCTATTCCACTGGTCTATGTGTCCATACTTATGCCAGTGCCATGATTGTTTTTATTATTGTAGATTTGTAGTAAGTTTGGAAATCAGGAAATATTAATCCTGGAGCCCTTTTATTGTTTTATTTTGTTTTTGAGGATTGGTTTAACTCTTAGAGGTCTCTTGATATTACATATGAATTGTAGAATGGGTTTTAATTTTACAAAAAAAGAAAAAAAAAAAGACAACTCTACAGTGTATCAGAAGATTAAAACGGGCTTCTTTGACTTTGTAGATAATTTGGGGTAACAGTGACATTTTAGAAGTGTTAAGTCTTCCAATTCATGAAAAGAGGATGTTTTCTTGTATTTATGTCATTTAAACATTCAAATCATTTTGTTGTTCAGCAAATGTTTTCAACAATATTTTGTAATTTTTGTTCTGTAACTTTCTCTCCTTTCGTTCATTACTAATCATTTCATGTGTTCTGATGATACTATTATAAACATAAGTTTTCTATAATATCTTTTCAGATTGTTTACTAGTACATAGAAATGCAACTGATTTGTTTCTGTTGATTTTGTTTTCTCCTACTTTGTTGAACTCATTATTTCAAACATTGTTTTTGGTGGAATCTTTAGAATCTTTAAAATTGTCTACATATAAAACAAAGTTATCTGTGAACAGAGAAATTTTTCTTCTTCCTTTGTAATTTATATCTCTTTTATTCATTTTTCTTATCTAATTTATTTGGCTAGAACATTAGTGCTATTCTAAATAGAAGTAGTGAAAGACATCCTTATCTTGCTCCTGATCTTAAAGGAAAAAAATTTTCAGTCTTTCATCATTGAGCATATTTGCTGTGGATTTTCATATAAGGCTTTCATTATGTTGAATAGTTTTTAGCATAAAAGGTTGTTGAATTTTGAGAAAAAAGATTTTTTTGCATCAATTGAAATGATCACGTATTTTGTTTTTCTCTCATTCTGTTAATGTGATGTGTTATATTGATCAATTTTCATATGTTGAACCATCCTTATATTCCAGGAATAAACCCCCTGGTCATAGTGTATAATTTTTTTAATATGTTGCTAAATTTGAGTTCTAATATCTTGACTTTTGCAGTAATATTCATAAGGCATATTTTTTTTTCTGGATTTAGTATCAGGATAATGCAGATTTCACAGAAAGCCTTAGGAAGTGATTGTTCCTGTTACATTTTTTTTAACAATTTGGGAAGGATTGGAATCATTTATCTAAAAGTATGTGTAATTCAACAGTGAAATCATCAAGCATAGGGCTTTTCTTTGTTATAGAGGAGTTTTTATTATTGATTCAATCTCCTACTTATAGGTCTATTCAGAGTATCTAATTATTTAAAAGTTAGATTTTAGAGATTTTTTTCTTTTTTCTTTTTTTCTTTTTTTGCAGTGAGAATTAAACCCAGATGCACTTTACCACTGAGCTACTTTCCAAGCTCTTTTATTATTATTATTTTTATTTTGAGATAAGTTCTAAGTTAATTAGGGTCTGTTTAAGTTGCTGAGGCTATTGTGATCTTCCTGTTTCAGCCTCCCAAGTGTGAGTCACCGCACTCAGCCAGATTTTTCAGTTCTAGGAACCTGTCCATTTCTACGTTATCTAGTTTGTTGGCATATAATTGTTTAAAGTAATCTTTTATAATCTATGCTTTAAACCTATAGAAACTTATTTTATGGCTTAATATGTCATCTATCAGAAAAATGGCCCATGTGCACTTGGGAAGACTGTCCATGCTATTATTTATTCCATATATATCTGTTAGATCAAATTGGCTTATGGTTTTGTTCACATCTTCTTTTTCCTTACTCATTTTCTGTCTGAAGTTTTTATCCAGTATTAAGAATGGGACATCGAGCCAGGCACAGTAATCTCAGTGGCTCAGGAGACTGAGACAGGAGGATCACGAATTCAAAGCCAGCCTCAGCAACTTAGCAAGGCCCTATCTCTAAATAAAATATTTTAAAAAAGCTGGGCGTGTGGCTCAGTGGTTATACACCCTTCAGTTCAATCTCTTGTAACAACAACAACAAAAAGGGCCATGAAATGACCAACTATTATTTTAGTATTGTCTGTTTCTCCTTTCCATTCTGTTAATTTTTGCTTTATACATTTTGGTGGCGTGTCATTAGATGCATAAATGTTTATTAATGCTATATTTTCTTGCTGTATTGAACTATTTATAAATAGATGATGTCCTTTGTCTCTTGTAATCTTTTTGATTCAATGTTTATTTTGTCTCATGTTATTATAAATACCTGTTTTCCTTTAGTTACTTTTGCATGGCATATCTTTTTCCATCCTTTCATTTTCAATCTGCTTGTGTCTTTGGACCTAAAACAAGTTTCTTGTAGATAACATGTAGTTGAATTATGTATTCAGGTCCATTATGCCAATCTCTGTCTTTTAACTGGGGATTTAATCCATTTGCTTTTAAGGTACTTCCCAATAAGAAGAAAATTCTCATATTTCCTTTTTGTTTTATTTTTATCTTTTTTTTTTTCCTTTTTCTTTTTGATGCACTGGGGATCAAACTAGGGGCTTACACATTCTAGACAACTATGCTGTCACTGAATTATACCCAGTCCCTTGCTGTCTGCTTTATAACTAACTTCAGATTTTTGTGTTCCTTAATCTCTGCATTACTGTCTTCTTTTGTTTAGCTAATATTTTGTAATAAAATGTTTGCATTTATTTCTCATTTCCTTTTGTGTATTTTCTGTAGCTATTTTATTTGTGGTTACCATGGGGAATTGCATTTAATATCCTAAAGTTATAATATTCCAATTTGAATTAATACAAGGTAAACTTCAATAACATGCAGAACTGCTTTCTTACAGCTTCATCCCTAGATTTTTCATTGCTGATGTCACAAAATTGTGTCTTTATGCATTACGTGCCCCAAAATACCTAATAATTTTTAAATGCATTAGTATCCTAAATTATTTCAAAATCAAAATGCCAAATTACAAACACCAAAGTTACAATAATACTAAATACATACTAAAGATTGTATTTTTAATGTTTTACCCTCTTAAATCATGTACAAAATAAGTAGAGATACAAACAATTGTTACACTACCTCTTTTTGTTTTTATTTTCAAGAATTTTTTATTGGCACATTTTAAATAATTGTGGAGTTCATTATGCCATACTCATATGTGCATATAACATAGTTTGATCAATCTCATTGTCCATTTACACTAGCTCTTGTAATTGTTTATTTATTATCCTTTATTGATATCTTTATTTCTTCATTTGGCTTCAAGCTGCTGTTCAGTGTGTATTCATTTTATCTTACAGAAAACCCTCAAGTATTTCTTGCAGATAGGTCAAGGGCAGTTTTATTTATCTGAATATCTTTCCTCACTTTTGAGGGACAGTTTACCAGGATATAGCATTCTTGGTTGACAGAATTTTTTCTCTTAGCACTTTCAATACATCAGCCTGTGTCTTCAGGTCTCCAAAGTCTCTACTAAGAAATCTGCTGATGATCTTCTTGAGGATCACCTATATGTGACAGATTTCTCTTCTCTTCTTGCTTCCAGGATTTTCTCTTTTGTCTTTTAAATTGTAATTATAATGCATCTCAATGTAGGTCTCTTTTGTGCTCCTCTTACAGGGAGTTTATTCGGCTTTTTGATGTTTATATTAATGTAGGTCATCAAATTGGGGGAAGTTTTCAGTCATTATTTCTTCAAATATTTCTTCTGTCCTTTTTTTCCCCTCTCTCCACTCCTGGGACTCCCTCAATGCATAGTTGTTGGTCTGCTTGATTGTGTCTTCCAAATAGCTCAGTCTCTGGTCACTTTCCCCCAATCTTTTCTGTTTCTCAAACTCAGTAATTTTCATCTTATCTTAAAGCTCATTAATTTTTTCTTCTGTTAGATCAAATTTTCTTTTGGATCACTCTAATGAAATTTTATTTTAGTTATTATACTTTTCAGCTCCTTTTTCTTTAAACGATTTACTGATATTTTCACTTCATATATTATCTTCTGAGATTTCTCCATATTTTTCTTTTATCTTTTGAGCATCTCTAATATAGTTGTTTTAAAGCATTTATCTAGTAGATCTGCCATCAGGCCTTTTATCAGACATAAAGTCTTTATTTTTTTCCTTTGAGCAAGACGTATTTTCCCATTTCTTTGTATGCTGTATGATTTTTTTCTATTGTTGAAAACTGGACATTTGAATCTAATAACACTGTAATGCATAAAAGCTATATCATTCCCCTTCCATGGAGTTTTCTGCTTTTTATCACCAGTTTTTATTTATTCTTTCTGCACACTGTCTTTAAGCCAAGGATCAGCCTGAGATGTAAATTTAAGGCTTTCTTGGGTCTTTTCTAAGTCTATGCCTTTCCCTGGGCACAGGTGACCACTTTCTAAGTTTCCTTGTAAATGTATTTGCTTTTTAATGTCCCAGTGTTTAATATGTCCCTGAAAAGGGAAAAAGATAAAAATAAAGGAAGATAGAATGCTGGCCTTTTACATCCATGGAAATCACTTCTTCCACAGAGGAAGGAGATCCAAACTGTATGGAGAGCTAAAACAAAAATAGCCATCTGCTTCATTGTAGCTCTGAAATCTGAAATAACAATTAGCAATCAGAACCTAGATCTCCAATATTTGAAAGACAAGTCTTAATTTCCCATCCTGATTCCTGAAAGCTATTTGCAAGCTTAACTAGGAACCTGTGCATAGCTGCCAGCCCCAGGGCTCAGGGGTATGCATGGGTTGCTGCTATTGTGCTAAGTACTAAAAGTGAATTTAACTAACCACAATTTATCTATACAACTTTTCACTCAAAGTTGCAAATCTTCAATAGATTCCAGAATTCCCAAATAGTCATTCCAAACAGATTCTGCCAATACAATTGTCTATGTGGAGATACCGATTCCTGGTACTTCCTACTCTACCATCTTCCCAGAATCCCTTTTATTTATTTATTTTTTTAATGGTATATATGTTTATATATTTTTTTAATTAAGTCATTTTAGTGAGTGCCCACTCTATGCCAGGACTGTATATCCTTCAGAATCATAAGCATATAGTATAAGTGTCAGCAAGTTAGTGCCAGCAGACTAGATCTAACCTGCTGTTTTGTTTACTGCCAGGGAGTTATGTATGGATTTTATAATCTTTTTTTTTTTTTTTTTTTTTTTTTTGATGGTCATTATAGCTTTTTTTTATTTATTTATTTTTTTGGTTTTATATGAAGTATTTTTACAACAATTGTGTCTTCATACATGTATTTAGGGTAGTCATGGATAACTCAGTCTGCCATTATTCCTACCCCCTTGCCCCCTCCCCCTCCCCCCCTTTGTTTTATTTAAAGTTTTTTCATTCCTCTCATCCCCACTCCCTTGTCTTTATATGTTAGTATCTTCATATCAAAGAGATCATTTGACCTTTGTTTTTTTGGGAATTGGCTCTGGAAAGCAGTATAGAGATTCCTAGGAAAACTTGGAATGGAACCACCATTTGACCTAGCTATCCCACTCCTTGGTCTATTCCCAAAGGACTTAAAAACAGCTTACTACAGGGACACAGCCACATCCATGTTTATAGCAGCACAATTCACAATAGCTAGACTGTGCAACCAACCCCGATGCCCATCAGTGGATGAATGGATAGGGAAACTTTGGTATATATACACAATGGAACACTACTCAGCACTAAAAGATAATAAAATCATGGCATTTCCAGAATCCCTTTTAGTAGGTACTTAAATGGAACTATCTTCTAATGAACTATCTTCACAGATTAATGATAATTTTCTCTTTGTGCAGATATCTTGGCTATGTCACCATATTATGCAGCTATATTGAACAATGTCCCATCAGTTACCTTGTAGTTAAACCCGAGGCCAAAATGGGCAATCCTAGTCACTCTGACTGGAAGTGGGATAGATGTTACACCAATCATATGTCCTTATTAGATGCCTCAATTTCACAAGTGATCATCAGTCCAAATGCATCTCAGCTGACTATTAAGCTCAACATTTCATTCTTAACTGATATTGAATATTTTAATGTCTGTATGAACCCACTAGGGTAATTCCCATGCAAATTTCAATTCAGTAGGTCTGGGCTAAGTCAAGATGTGGATTTTCTAACAAGATCTAAGACACCGTCTTGATTCTTTGACTACCTTGAATATCAAGGCTAGAGACTTCATATTCTCTGGGTATAGATCAGAGAATAATTTCCAATACATGGTCACTCAATCTTTAGGAAAGTAGAGAAATGAATAACTTATTTATATACATTGGAAAAAATCACAGTATATGTTATTTATCTCAGCTAAGTTTCTGAAGGGTTTTTCAGTAGTATAAAATGTTTCAGTATGTTAGTTTAATTTCTCATTTAATCCTCACAGCAACCCTGAAAATTTGCTTCAGTTATTGTATTTAAATGTGAAATGGAAATTCAAATCATTCAAGTAACTTGTCCACAGTCACTTCATTCAAACAATAGAGCCAAATTTGAAGTCAAAGCTGCTGTAATTTGTTCTGTCTTTTAATTCTGATTTTGTTTTTTCTTCTCACTCTTAGTTCCCATTTCCACTGTTTTTCTTAGTTACTTTAAGTACATTTTTATTATTGTATTACCTGGACTCATTATGTTGTCTAAAACATTTGATTTTTTTCTATACTTTAAATTTCTTTATGATAGAAATAACAAGCACAAAAATTTGAGCAAAGAGCAAATCATAATTAAGAAAACACAAGAGTACTTCTAGTCCCAGCACCCAGCGGTCATTCTGGAAATTTTGATAAGTCATCTTCCAGAAGTCTTGAAATTTTGATAAGTCATCTTCCTTCTATGCTTATTTTTCTTGAAATAATGAAATATGGAATCCTTGTGTTTGTTTTTGTAATTGTCTCTTTACATTTACCCATGTTTTAATTGTTGTTTTTGAACTATAATAGTGTCATAGCCAATAACATCCTTACATACTTTTTTTGGACTAATTTATTCCTGATTTTTACTTACTGAAGTAACACATTGAAACATTGTTCTTGTAAAGTCTTTACCTAAGACAGATAGAGCAACTCTCTGTTTGAGTCATGGATAAATCCCACTTTTCTCACTGAAGAGTCCTCTCAGTATGGTGTGTTTTCTTCAAGATCTTTGCACATTAACACAAACAGATGTAAAGAAATAGTTCTATGGTTTCATTTTATATGAATGGAAGTGTAACAATGTCTTTTAAAATTATATTTCATAGGAAATATTTCCCAAAAGAGATAGTGCTTGGTAAGTAGTACATTGTTGTCCCGTGATGTTCCCTTTGCCCATTCTTACCCCACAATCCTTGACCCTTCCAGGCCCCCTTCAAAGATTTAAGAGTCTATGTGTATTATTTTAGATCTTTTCCAAGTCTTATGTATACACCTAGATAAGAAGATATACACACTCAGAATATGTACTTCTCTATGTGAATGCATGAGTCTATTTTTTTTTAATAAGGGAGATAATCTACATGTTGCCTTCTGAAATGAACAATATTCATTTTGAGAAGAAGATTCTAAATCAAAAATTTTCAATTTCAGCACTATGGAGGGTTTGTCGCGGAATTGTTTGTGGTAGAGTTGTGCTGTGCAATGCAGCATGTTCAGCAGCATCTCTGATCCCTTCCCTATCCCTTGCCATGTACACATCTCCCCTCCCCCCACCACTGCAGTTGTACAACCACAACTGTCCCCAGAAAATGCCAATTATCCTCTGGGAAACACAATTCTTCCTGGCTAAAGCCATTGATCTAGAAGTACTTCATTCCCCTTTTAGCACTGCATCACATTCCTAATGGTGTAACTTTATTTTCTGTCCTAAACTGTGTTGCAATGAGTATTCTTTTATAAAGAGCAATTCTCTTGAGATGTAACAAGCATAATGGGAAAGAACAGTTTCTGATCCAGACTACTGAGTTCAAGTCCTAGATGTAAATTCATAAAATGGGGAGGTTAACAGAAATTTATGGGTATTAAAAGAATTTAAGCATATAAAACACAGAAGAGTGGACAAATTTATCAATAACTGATATCTAGTATAGCTACCTCCTTATAGATGTGTGCAAATCTCAAAGACAGAGATGAACAGTTGCAGGTCTGGGTCTCATAAGAGATGCATGTTTTTAATGTTAAGAGATTTTACAAACTCTCCTCCCAGAGAAATGTACCTATTCATGTTATCTTCAACAAGATAATATATAATTATTTCCTCATGCACTTGCTGATATTTTTATATCATATTCTGATATTTTTCTAATCTTGTGGAAGAAAAATATTTTGTTTTTATTATAATTTACATATTACTAACTGCTATGGAATTTGAGCAACTTTTCATAAATTTATTAGCAATTTATATTTCCTGTTGTATGAATTTTCTGTTCCTATCTTTTTGCAATTTTCTACTTTTTGTTTATCTTTTCCTTATTGGTATATAATTCTTCAACTATTTTGCTTAATAATCCTTTGTTACCTATATTACGAATATTTTCTACAGTCTAATATTTGATTTTTAACAGTTTGTGCTAGTTATTATAATATTAGAATATCAGGATATTTTATTTTTTAATACATTTTTTCACTTTGGCTTTTGCTCTTTGGCTCCTGTTTGAAAGAGGACAGATTATAAATGAATTGTCAGTTGATCAGAAATTATATATTTTACTAGTCTGGAAAAAATTAGAAGCAGAAAATAACAAGATGGAAAGGGGTATGAAAACAAACACTAATATCATTAAGGAAGTGAACTAACATTGATAAAGCACCAACATATTCTAAGGCTTTCCTGCATGTCAATTTAATTTCACTGACAATTGATTGACACTTCAGGAAAAGATAGAAAATTAAAAATGAAGATAGCCACCATTGCAAATTCTCAGTAGTGGGAGGGTCATTCGTGGTTGGAGTCAAGCTTAGCAATAACTCCTGAACTATCATGCCAACAGTTTAGTAATTGGTTTTGACAACAAACTTTGGCTGATATTCCAAATGTTGTTTGAAAATGAAATTCCCTTGAATTACATTCATATCAAAAGTGACTTAAAGAAAAATTGATGCCTCTATCATTTGAAAAAATAATATTATAAAAGTTCGTTATATTTATGAAGTGAAATAAATGAGATGCTACTGTTTCTGCATCATGGTAAAGTAATTTAAATGTCTTGTACTTACCTTACCTGCCCCTGGGTGTAATGAGAATCACCTCCTCTTTCTTGGGTCCCTGCTTCCATCAATGTAGAGTAAGGATTGATAGGTAGGCAGACAGGTGAGGAAAGTGATTTAGATTTTGTGAGCATAATAATAGTATGCAGTTATGTCAAATTCTGGTCAATTTGAACAGTTTATTTATTTATTTTTTTAACATTTGATTGTGAGGCCAGATCTGAAAAGGGAATTGTTTTTTTAAAATTACTGAGACCATAGTCAAGACCCGACTCTGCCATCTCTCTCAACAATACTACCTGCAACTGAGGAAGAAACTCTTTGGAACATAAGAATTCAGTCAGATTAGAGACTGAGAGGAAAAAGAAATGGGACAGTGAGAAAGCAGTTGGTTAGAAGACCAAGAAAGAAAAGAGAAGAGAAGAAGCATGGAGGAGGGTTCCTTTATCCCTCTACATCCATGTAGAGATCTCAGTGTTGATGCATAAGAGACAAAAAGAGCAGGGTGAATACCTATGTGATTCTACAGACCAGGATTTGGTGAATGCTTGGCTGGAAATAAGACTCCTCTGGTGATGCATTTTTTTGCCTGGTTTTAATGCCATGCCTTAGAAAATAAGTACAGATGTGATTAATATATCTTCTGAAACTACAGAAAAAATAAAAGCTGAATGTGCTTTTCCTGACATCAATAGGATCTTTATCATACCATGCAATATTACAGAAAAGCCCCTCATTTCTATTCTGCATCTGGTTTGCTGTTTGGAAATGGTTGAGTCTTAGGAAAGGGCAACCAGATTGATGTTTCCTTGAGCCTTGTTAAACTCATGCATTAAAGACATCTCTGCAATAGCAGAGATTGAACTTGAGAAATAACATTTGATAAAAATAAAAAGATGACAACAAAGAAGATGTGATTTTTTTTTATCCCGCTCTGATTTCACTTTTTTCTACATTTTTATTAGTGCTTTATAGTCGTATATATTGATGGGATTTGTTGGTACATATTTATTCATGTACACAATATAACAATATAATTTGCCAATATCACTCCCCAGCACATCCCTACTCCCTTCCCACCTCCTACCCCTTGGTTACTCTTCTCTTCTGATCTCTCTTTGATTTATAGGAAATCCAACCCCCCCTTCATCTTCCTTTTTCCTCTCCAGCTTCAGTATATGAGAGGATACATATGACCCTCACCCTTCTGAGTTTGTCTTATTTCACTTAACATGATGGTCTCTAGTTCAAATCATTTTCCTGCAAATTACATAATTTCATTTTTGTGGTATATATGCACTCCATTTTGCATATATACCAAATTTTCTTTATTTATCTGTTGATGGACACCTAGCCTGGTTCCATAGTTTGGCTGCTGTGAATGTGGTACTATAAACATTGATATACAAGTACCTCTGTAATAAGATGACTTTAATTCATCAGGATAAATACCAACAAGTGCTATAGCTGGGTAATATCATGTTCCATGCCTAGTGTTTTGAGAAGACTCCATACTAATTTCCATAGTGGTTGTCCTAATTTACAGTCTCATCAACAGTGTAAAAGAGTTCCTTTTTCTCCACATCCTCTCTAGTATTTATCATTATTTGTGTTGTTAATGACTACCATTCTGACTGGTATGAGATGAAATCTTTGTATAGCTTTGATTTGCACTTCTCTAATTGCTAATAATGTTGAACTTTTTTTCATAAATTGTGGTCATTTATATTTCTTCTTTTGAGAAGTTTCTGTTTAGCTAATTTACCCATTTATTAATTGGGTCATTTGATTTTTTTTATTTTTTTTGGTGTAAAGTTTTTTGAGTTCTTTGTATGTTGTAGATATTAATCCTGTGTCAGAGTTGCTAGCAAAAATTTTCTCCCATTCTGTGGGTTCTCTCTTCATATTCTTAATTGTTTCCTTTTCTATGCAGAAGCTTTTTAATTTGATGCTATCCCATTTATGAACTCTTGGCAATATATCCTGAGCTTTAGGTGTCCTATTGAGAAAGTCGTTGCCTGTGCTTAAAAACTAGAGTGTTGACCTTACATTTTTTTCTAGGAGTTGCACAGTTTATGGTGTAATCCCTAGGTCTTATCTAAACTAACTAATGTCTATTTAAAGTTGATTTTTGTGCAGGATGAGAGATAATGGCCTAGTTTCATTCTTCCACGTATGGATAACTATTTATCCAGCACCATTTGTTAAAAAGACTGTCTTTTTCCCAATGTATGTTTTTGACACTTTTGTCAAGGATCAGATGACTGCATCTGTGTAGGTTTGTCTCTATGTCTTCTATTCTGTACCATTGGTCTATGTATCTGTTTCTATGTCAGTACCATGCAGTTTTTGCTACTATATCTCTGTAGTTTAATTTGAAGTCAGATATTGTGATGCCTCCAGCATTGCTTTTTTGGGCAAAAACTACTTTGGCTATTCTGAGTCTTTTATTATTTTTTATTCTTCATTTTCTTTCCTCATATTTTATAGTTTTCATTGTAGAAGTCTTTCACCTCCTTTGTTAGATTTATTCCTAGGTTATTTTGTTTTTTGAAGCTATTGTGAATGGGATTGTTTTTCTGATTCCTTTCTCAACAGTTTTGTTGTTGGTAGAAACAAAAGCTATTGATTTTTGTGTGTTCATTCTATAAGTTGCTACTTTACCAAACTTTTTATTAGCTCTAGCAGTCTTTTGGTGAAATTTTTTGGATCTTCTAGTTTATAGAAACATATCATCTGCAAACAGTATTAATTTAACTTTTTCCTTTCCTATTTTTATAACTTTTATTTCCTTATCTTGCCTAATTCTTCAGGCTAGAATTTCTAGCACTATATTTAATAGGAGTGGTGAGAGTAGACATCCTTGTTTTGTCCCAAGTTTTAAATGAAATGCTTTCAATTTGTTTTTCCATTTACTATGAGTTTGCTTTTGAGTTTTTCATATACAGCCTTTATGATGTTGAGGTAGTTTCCTTCTATCCCTACATTCTTCACTGTTTTTATCATGAGTGAGTGTTGAATTTTGTCAAAGGCCTTTTCTGCATCTATTGAGATTACTAAGTGATTTTTTTTTCTCAATTCTGTTAATGTGATGAATTACATTTATTAATTTGCATATATTAAACCATCCTTGCAACGCTGGAATGAAGCCTTGGATATGTTGTTAAACATGATCTGCTAATATTTTCTTAAGTATTTTTGTATCTAAAGTTCATTAGGGATATTGGCCTATTCTTTCCTTGATGTGTCCTTATCTGGTTTTGTGTATGAGTGTGATACTGGCTTCATAGAATGAACTTGGAAATGTTCCATCTCTTTCTATTTCATAGAATAATTTAAGGAGTATTGAAATTAGTTCTTCTATAAATATTTGCTAGAATTCAGCTGAGAATCCATCTGATCCAAGGTTTTTCTTTATTGGAAAGATTTTTATTACTACTTGTACCTCATTATAGGTTATCAGACTATTTAGGTTTTCTATGTCCTCTTGTTTCAGTTTTGGCAGATTGTATTTGTCTAGACATGTATCCATTTCTTCTAAGTGTTCCAATTTAATGTAGTATAAGTTTTAAAAATAGTCATTAATGGTGTGCTAGATTTCTGAGATATCTGTGGTGATTTCTCCTTTTTCATTTCTAATTTTATTAATTTGTTTTTTCTTGCTTTTTCTTTTGATTGGTATAGATAAGAACTTTATCAGTCTTGCTTAATCTTTTCAAAGAACCAACTTTATTTTTCACCAATCCTTTGTATTTTATTTTTCATTCTCAAGTTTATTGATTTTGGCTCTATCTTAATTATTTCCTTCCTTCTGCTGGTTTTGGATTTTTTTTAATAAAAAATTATTAGGTTGTTTATTCAGATCTTTCTGTTTGCTTATGTAGGCGCTCATAGCTATAAAATTTCCTCTTAGAATTGCTTTCATAGTTATGTTCTAGTATGTTGTATCACTATTTTAATTTGATTCTAAGAATTTTTAAATTTCTACGTGGTTTCTTCTATCACCCATAACCCATTTATCATCTAAAATAATATTGCTCAATCACTATGCTTTCATATAGTTTCTGTAATTTTTGGTTATGTTGATTTCTAATTTCATTCCATTGTGATCTGAAAAGATACAGGCATTATATCAAACTATTTTTTTGCATTTTCTAAGAGTTGCTTTTTAGCCTAAAATATGGTCTAGTTTGGAAAATATTCCCTAAGCCACTGAGAAAAAAGTGTATTCGGGTGTGGTTGGATGAAATATTCTTAGATGTCTGTTAATTCCATTTTATTTATAATATTTTCAGGCCCAAAAATTATTTACTGAGTTTATGTCTAGATGACCTATATGATGGTGAGAAGCTGTGTTGAAATTACCCAGTATTATTATATACCCTGGACCTTCAATTTGAGTAGTGTTTCTTATGTAATTTCACTCACATTTGGGGCATAAATATTTATTATTGGTATACCTTCTTGATAGATTTTTACCTTTACAAATATGAAGTGACTTTATTATCTTTTCCAATTTATTGTGGTCTGAAATCTGCTTTGTGAGATATGAGAGTAGCTACTCCTCTGGTTTTCACTTTCCATTCACATGGTGTATAAAATTTTATTATTTCACTTTTTACCTATGGCTTTCTTTGCCTTTAAGATGTATCTCTTGCAAATGGCATATGCTTGGGTTTTGTTTTTAACCCATTCTTTTTATTGGAAAGTTGAGGCCATTTATATTCAATATTATTATAGAGAAATGTTTATTAATTCCACCTTTTTTATCTATTTATCATGTTTAATTTGGTCCTGTTTCTTATTTGCTCAGCTACTCTTCAGATGATTTTTTTTTATAAATGTGAGCTCTGAAGCTTGTTTTTTATTTCTTCTGTGTGCAGTATTTCTTTAAGTAAGTTCTGTAATGTCAGTTTCGTAGTCATGAATTCTTTTAGTTTCTGCTTATCTTAGAAGGTTTTTATTTTTATTTTGAATGATGGCTTTGCTAGATATAACACTCTTGGTTGACTGTTATTTTCTTTCAAGACTTGGAACACATCTTTCCAAGACCTCCTGGATTGTCAAGTTTGTGCTGGGAAATCAGAAATGATTCTGACAGGCTTGCTTCTAAATGTGACCTGATTTTTCTCTTGAGGCTTTTAAAATTCTTCTGTCCTTGTTCTTCATGTTAGGCATATTAATTACAATGTATTATGAAGAGGTTCTTTTTTGATTTTGTCTATTTGAGGTTCTGAATGCATCCTATATCTTGATGCCCATCTCATTCTGAAGGTTTGGAAATTTTTCCTTTATTATTTCCCTGAAGAGTTTATCCATTCTATTAGCATGCATTTCAGAGCCCTCCTCAATTCCAATGATTCTTAAATTTGGTCCCCTCATGTTGTTCCAGAGTTCTTGTATATTCTGATCATGGTTACTTATTTTATTTTTCTCTAATATTGTCTGAATGTTCAAGGCTGGCCACTTTTTCTTCCAGGTCTTTCAACATGGTCTGCTTTATAAGAGAGATTTCAACTAAAATTTTTATTTAATTTATTGTGTCTTTCATTTCAAAGATTACTGTTCGGTCCTTTTTTGGTAGGGACAGATAAGCCAAGGCACCAAAGACAACAGGAAACAGTTTTATTTGGCTGCAGCCTTCTCCAGAGGATACAGCATTTGCTGTAATCAATTAATCCCCTGAACCCCGATTTCAGGTAGTTTTAGAATTTTATATACAGAATGTAAGGGGAGGGGCTCAGAAATACAGTTTACAGAAGTTCACATAAAAGCAGTTTTGTTTTTTTTCTTTCACTGTTCTGGGCAAGTTAACTCTTTAAGGACAACACCTGAGAAGGGGAGAGCATTTTCTCCCCTTTCTTTCCTCCCCCTGCCAGCTGTTACCATGGAGCCCAATTAGTAACTACTCTTATCTTAGAAATGTAGACATCTCTGTGAAGTTCCAGCTCAAGGTCAGTATTTGCAACCACACTTCTACAAACTGCTATACTGGACACATGTTTGTGAAAAACAAGTAAAGAAGTGTCCAGCACCTACCTGGAGTGCTGATTTCTTCCAGGTCAGTGGCCAAGTGAAATAGGGCAACACAAAAATAGGAATTTTATCTACATTGAACTTTCTTGTAGAGACTCTTTTGCTGACAATCCTAAAATCAGCCATGGTAAAGATTTCTGGAGAAGCTTAGTTAAGATTTTCTGTGAGGGAGTGGGTGCCACTACACTTTTTTAACATTTCTCTTTACTGAATTTCTCATTCATCTTCTGTAATGACTTCCTAAATTTATTCAGTTATTTTTCTGTGTTCTCTTGGAATTCATTGATTATTTTTATAATGATTTTTTTTTTAAATCCTTGTCTGATATTTCATTCACTTCAATATTTTGAGGGTCATTTTCTGGTGAATTATGACCTTTATGTTGTGTTAGTTTGATTTTTCATATTTCTTGTTTACATGTGTTGAGTTTTACTCATATGTTGAAAGGGATTTCTCTTCCACAATGATATGTGGGCCTTTTTATGGAATATTCTTCACTTGTCAAAATGTCTGAGAGTGATCATGATTGAGGCCCTCTGATAGGTGTAGTGTCCACTGCCTTTGTGTTATTTCTCTCTTGTTTCTGCTTTAGCAATGGATGGAGGCCCACCTGTAGCCATTTCTACTTGGGGCCTGGTCATTAGTTTTTGTCTTTTCTATTCTTTGCATTAAAGTATAGCTGAAGATTGAGTGTCACTAATTTGTATGGGAGCAAGGTGTGCTGTCTTTGGTCGAATTTAGTTGAGCAGCAGAGTTTCTACCCTATGAAGTTGTAGGGTCCATATAGGTTCCCAGCACCTCATAGAATAGGGGAAAATAAACAATAGCAACAACCAATACAAACAATATAGACCATTAAACTAAGTACTTAAGTACTTAGTTCCTACTATGATATCTATAATGTTAGTTTTCACAAAAAAAAAAAAAAAAAAAAAAAAAAAAAAAAAACAGAAATGGCAGGGTCAGCACTTGCTCACAGCAAAAACAATAAGTAACCATGTAACCATGAACTATATTTGGAATTAAAGGAAACAATAACATTAATGTTGGGGGACGATGTCACAAAACCAATCAAGTACGAAAAGAATACAGTTAATTAAGAGAAAAGAAAATATAATAGGAAGATAGAAAAGAGTTTACAAAAAGTGAACAGAGAGAATGCAGAAGAAATGTAACGTGATTGTTGTAAAGAAAGAGGAGGAAAATAGAAGTAACAAAGTAAAAAGGAAGAGTGAACGAGAGAACAATAGAATTTGTTAGCAGAAGAAAAGAGAGAAAAAGAAACAATAGAAACAGACAAATGAAAAACGATACAAAACAAAACCAAAATATACTAATCAAAAATTCTAACTCTCAAAAGACAAGGCAAAGAAAATAACTACATTTTAAAAATGCTAAAAATGAGTAAATAAGAAATAAATATGTATATGTATAGATGACCATGAATCAATCAGCACTGCAAACACACACACACACACACACACACAAAGATTCTAAATGAAAATTAAGGAACCATTTACACTGAGGTGGTCAAATAGTCTATAAGAATAGGCGTTCACTGTCTATGACCAACTGTCCTTCTTTCCATTTCTTCTAGAGCTATGTACTCAGTGTGAGAGAAGGACTGAGGTTTGTTAAAGCCATCCTCTTTTTGCATTGCTCACCAAGCTGCCAGTTGGAGTGATGTAAGACTGAAGTTGGTTCAAATAATTCTCAGTTTTGCTTCTCCTGAAGATGAGGTAGGATGGAATGGGAAGTACTATCAGTTGGAGATTTGTTTGCACAGACCAGATTGATGCATTCAAAGTTCTCTGAATGGTATTCCTGCAGGTTGGTTTTAGGTGTAATCAGGTCTCAGGGACTTTGTTGGGTGGTTACTGCTTTAGAAAGATTAGAAGA
Source organism: Tamias sibiricus (assembly GCA_025594165.1). NCBI lineage: Eukaryota > Metazoa > Chordata > Mammalia > Rodentia > Sciuridae > Tamias > Tamias sibiricus. The sequence goes on along the minus strand of CM046660.1, from coordinate 158,901,625 downwards.
ACACAACCTAGGACTTGGCAGTTGCAGATCTCTGCTGGAAGTCTGGACTCAGCCCAAGATTCTCCTCATGGGCTGGGAGAGCCTTTCATCACCTTTTCTGCCCATGAACCCAGACTTTCTAAGCTTCCCAGATTTAGTGTCTGGGTTTATTCACTCCTGCAGGTTCAGAGTCCCAACTCACTTCAGCTGGTCCCGTGAGCCATCAGACTCAAAGGGAAAAATGAGTTGGACTCTCTTTCACTCTTCCAACTTGGATCTGCCTGCGTAAAATCCTCTGTGCCTGTTTTGTTCTACTAGGTACATTGCAGGTCATGTGGCAGGTTTTGCCAGGTCAGTGTAGCTGTGTTTGCTCATATTTCCCAGCTCTCACAGCAACAGCCACAGCATGGCTCCCTCATGATGGCTCCAGCCTTGGCTCTCCATGGCCGAGTGGGAAACACGGGGTACTTTTCATGCACCAGTGCATAGTGCAGCCCCTGGATCAACTAAGGACAGGCTGCTTTTTTGAACTCAGGTTTTTTTTTTTTTTTTTTTTTTTTTTTTTTTTTTTTTTTTGTGGTACCGGGGATTGAACTCAGGGGCACTCGACCACTGGGTCACATCCCCAGACCTTTTTTGTATTTTATTTAGAGACAGGGTCTCACTGAGTTGCTAAGTGCCTCGCCATTGCTGAGGCTGGCTTTGAACTCGCGATCCTCCTGCCTCAGCCTCCCAAAGTGCTGGGATTACAGGCGTGCGCCACCGCGCCCGGCTAAAACTCAGGGTTTTTAATACTAAATCTGTCCATCGTGTTTCTCTGTGTTCTCCCTCCCTTTGTGCTGAATCAGCGCCACTACCTCTACTGCTGCTATTACTACACCCAGCTTGGCTCCAGTGTAGTCTTTCTTCTTTGTTTAATGTATCTAAATTTTTGAGTCTCTAAGACACTCTGAGAGTCCAGTATTGAGTTTTGGCAAAGTCCCTTTTCACCCCTCTCAGATAGAAACAGCACTCCTGCTACTTGAATCCCAAATCTCAGAGCAACTAGAAATGCCACCTTCCTCTAACTCTCCATATGGAATCTCCTGTGACTTTTGTTTATGCAAGCCCTATGTTCCTATAGAATTGGGTGTAAGTTAAATAAATATAGTTTAGAGAATAAAAGTATTTTTTTCTGTTCTTTTTAATGTAAACACTTTGTTGAAGGATAAAAATACAGAGAAATATGCAAATCACTAATGCAAGCTTGATAAATCTCTCAAACTGAACATGTCTATATAGCTGAAACTCAGCTTATAATATGGAACATGGCGGCTCCACTGAAGGCCCATTCCCAATGTCTCCTTCTAGCCACTGCCCAGCTTCTTCAAAGGAAAGCTACCAGTATGCTGGCATTCAATACCAAAGACCACTCTTTTTGTTTTGATCTGAGAAAAGTGGAAACAGATACTATATATTCTTTGTTGACTAACTACATTACTCAAAATACTGAAATTTGTTTGTGAAATTCATCCATATTGTGTATGGTTTTAGCTTGCTTATTCTCATTATATTATTCCATTACATGAAAACACCACAATCTCACTATTCTAATATCTATGCTATTATTCTGTCGTATTCCTTCTGCTACTGATGGAAATTTTATTTTCTAGATGGTGTTGCAATGAGCATACTTGTACAAACCTTTATGTAGGCCTAAGGTGTATTTTTTTTTTTTTTTGATGACATAGCTAAGAGTCTATATCAAGGAATCAAATGAAATTTTATATATGTACATAAAATATGGTGTGTGTGTGTGTGTGTGTGTGTGTGTGTATTCAGGTTTATAAGCTATTACCAGAGTATACCAACGGATTTTTTTTGTTGTTGTTCAGGAGTGTAATTGCTTTGTGTCTTCATTGTCAAAGTATTATATGACTACCCATTTGTAAATCTTGTATACATACATAACAAATGGGGTGAATTTTATTTCACCCATAATATAGTCTATAATTGAGGGATAATTTGTTATTTATAGTTTTGGACAATACTGGTATCAGTCTTATGCTTCTGCAAATATTCATATCAATATTAATTTGGATACTTTCATTTCTCTGGGCAATCATCTACAAGTGGAATTTATGGGTCATAAGGGATGTGTATGCTTAACTTTACAAGTAACCGACAAATTGTTTTCCTTAGTGTCTTTTTCTTTTTGTACTCCCATCTACAAAATATGAAGTTCCATTTTTTCACCATCCTTGCTATCATTTGGTATTGTCAAGTTTTGTTCTGTCTTTTTTTTTTTTTTTTTTTCTTTCAGACATGCTAAGAGTTACGTAGTGGTAACTCCTTTGTGTTTTAATTTGCATCTTCTTAATGATGAATGATGTAGGCATCTTTTCATCGTGCTTTTTTAAAAAAAATCACCATCTTTGATGAAGTGTCTCTTCAAATTTTTTTGCCAATTTTTATTGATTTGTTTGTTTATATATTGTTGAGTTTTGAGAATGATTTATAAGATGTATGATATGCAGATATTTCCTTCCAGACTGTTACTTCTCTTTACATACTTTTAATAACTATCTTTCCAGAGCACAAATGTCTCATTTTAGAAAATCAAATTCATCAGTGTTTTTTTTATGGATTGTATTTTTGGTGATTTTACCTGAGAACCCTGTCTAACAAAGGTCATGAAGATTTCCTCTTGTTTTATTCAAAAATTTTATGTTTTCAATGTTACATTCAGGTTCATAATCCAATTTGAATTAGTTTTTACACAGGTGTGAATTATAGCTCAAGGTTCTTTTTTTGTTCATACCTCCTTGCCCAATTGCTCCAATATAATTTGTTGTAAAAGAAAAACTATCTTTTCTCCATTAAATTGCCTTTGCACTATTGTCAAAAATCAATTTAGCTGTACTTCTGCATATCTGTTTCTGGACTCTCTATTCTGTTCCATTAATCTAACTATATATCATTTCTCTAATACAATTCTGTCTTGATTATTATAATTCAGTATATTACAGATAAGATTTCTGGTAAGTCTTAAAGTCAGTGATATAAGTTCTCCAACTTTATTCTTCTTTTTCAAAATCGCTCTGGCTATAATGGGCTCTTTTCCTTTCATATAAATTTTAAGACTAGCTTAGTGATACCACAAAAAAAATCTGATAGTATTTTAATTGAAATTGCATTGAATCTGTGATCAGTTTTTGAGAGCAGACATCTTAAATATATTGTACCCATGAATACAATATATCTTTCAACTTATTTATGTCTTCATTGATAACTTTCACCTGTATTTTGTAGCTTTGAGCACAAAGATCTTGCACAGACTGTATTAGATTTATACCTAAGATTTCATTTCTTTGGTGATACTTTACTTTTGATTACCAATTATTTATTTTTAGTATATAGGATCTCAAATGATTTTGTATATTGATCATGTAGTCTGCAGCCTTGCTACATGTAATTATCCATCATGGCAAAAGAATATACAGAGGAGAGGGTGAAGGGGCCAATGCTTGGGAAAAGTTCTGTTTGGGGTCAGGAGAAAAGAAAAATTCTGAGATAGAGAGAAAGGGAACAGAGATTGGTATAATCAGGAGATGGCAACAGCATTTAATACTGCCCCAACTCAAATAGCCTGTCACCAAACTCAGAATCTGCTATCAGTGCATTACTGAATTAAATACATATTTCAGTCAACTTCAATGGTGCTTAATATCTTTAGAATTTGCCTTGTCTGCCTACACCCCCCCACCACCTGCAAAATGCTTAGGCACATTTTGAGGCCAGAGGACAAGCCCTAAACACTGACTCGTGGACAAACATTCCTTCTCTGACCCTTCCCACACCCACTGAGACAGTATTGGAACAAAACTGCATCCTCTCATTTAGCACTTACTCATCATTCATTATGTGTAAATTTATACAGGAGACTGAGGGCAGGGGAGATACAGAAAGACCAGCAAAACAACATGGCAAAGCCATGGCCTAAACTTGAACAGTGCAGACCCTGCTTTGCTAGGTTACAGCCTTCTAGTTATTTGAATGAAAGGATGTAAAGCATCCTAGGGGAAGAAGTGAAAAAGCTGGGACAGTGTCCTGTGGAGGGCTTGGGACATGCTATAATAATTGGTGTATCTCTGTCCCCAGTGGGCCCAGGAACTGGACAGTTTATAGCACTTGCTACTCAGGAAGACAATATCTGATCTAATCATTAAAATACCATGTGGCATACAATGAGTGTTAAAATTTAGGCAAAGTCTCTTACGCAGGGAATGCCATTTTAATAAAAGGGAAGTTTATTAGGGGCCACGCGTGGAAGGGGGAGAAAAAGAGAAAATGGGGAATGGACGGGAACAGGGGCAAGCGCGAACAGAGAGAGATTTCAGTCCGGGGTGGCTTAAATAGAGTGGGGGGTCAGAGAGCCCCCCCCTGGAGTGAGTCCTTGCCTTATAGGCTACCAGAGGTCATAAGGTAGTGGCCAGGGCACCTGCTGGTCAGTTTTTTTTGCTGAGGATCTTGGGAGCTGTAGTTTTTCACAAAGCACCTGGGGAGGTGTGGCCTTCTTCCTGGAGGCGCAGCCTTCTGCCTGGAATCCAGCAATGAGTACCTTAAGAGGACACAAGAGAAGTTTAATGGAGACTCCAGGACTCGAAATCGAGAGGAAATCACACTCCTTTTGGGGAAGAGAGTGAAGACACCTGAGTTGAGTCCCAAAGACAGGTGCATTTAAATGTAAAAGCAGAAGCAGTGAAGGGCACAGATTAAGTGGAGAGGTAAAGGTGCACTGTAGAACTACAATGAAAGCTCAGAAAAAGAGTGGTGAGAGATGAGATGTCAGGTAAGAACCATATGGAAAAGAGAATGAGCAAACTGTGGGATGAAGATTGATCCTCTTCATAACCACAGACAGTAAAATTTTCTAGCTGAAAAGAGATTTCAAGATTCTACTGGCCAACCTTTCAAGCTTTTCCTTGTATAAGATGCAGAAACTTAGGTCTGGAGAGAAACAAAGAACACAAGATCACAGTGAGTTAACAAAGTTGTTGCAGCCCCAGGATTCTCAATTCAGAGCTTTCTCCCTGGGGTCTCATTGCCTCCCTCTACTCAAGGCTTCTAAAATGCAAAATAAACAAATGCTTGTAAGCAGCAGCTGCTGATGGGGAGCCTTTGATTTCTCTTTTAGAAGGCTGGCATCCTGCATTACCTCCTAAGAATGCCTTGGAATAGATTACACTCTTCAATCCTCAGCTCTTGATAAAACAGCACAATCAGTGGGTGCTCTGGTCTTTCTGCCCTTCCACACTCAGTCAGCTGAGTCAGAATCAGCTCTTTCCTTCTGAGGCAACAATAGCCCAGCTCAGCTGGCAGTTGAAAGACACTAATGCAAAGCACATTGCATAGCTCTGTTCCTTCTTGTCAGATGCGATAGAGAGCTGTCATCCCAGAGGTTTTCTCCTTTTCCTGGCTCCCACTCCTACATTAGACTCGCTCATTAAGCTACATTCTCTTCCAAGATCTTATTGGAATCATTTTACTTCATTCCTTTCATCTCTCTTCTATCAGCCAGAAGGATAAATAAGCAAATAAATGAACAAGCTGCTCTTAGGATAAATTAGAAAGCCCACAGGTTTTTGTTGTTGTTTGTTTTTCTGGTGGTTTTGATTGAGTTTTAGAGCTTTCTAGTTATACATAGGATGTTCCTTCTGACAACCTCATACATGTATGGAAATTGATTTCAGTTCACAACACTCCTTCTTTCCTCCCCACCCTCCCTTCCCTCTCCCCTTTTCCTTCCTCTACTCTGCTAGACTTCCTTTCCCTCATCTATTAATTTGTATTTGATTGGTTCTTTATGTTATCTTATCCTTCCTCCCCTCTCCTTTATTTTACTCCAACTTCTTCATATGAGAGAAAATATTTGACCTCTGAGTTTCTGAGTTTGGCTAACTTCACTTAGCAGAATATTCTCCATTTTCATCCATTTACTGGCAACTGCCATAATTTCATTCTTTTTAATGGTTGAGTAGAACTCAATTGTATATATGCACTACAATTTCTTAATCCATTTAACTATTGACTGGCATCTAGGTTGATTCCATAATTTAGCTATTATGAATTGTACTGCTATAGACATTGAAGTGTCTGTGTCATTGTGGTGTGCTGATTTTAGATCTTTGGGGAAAATAACAAGAAGTGGGATAGCTGAGTCAAATGAGGGCTCCATCCCTAGTTTTCTAAGGAATCTCCAAACTTCTTTTCAGAGTGGTTATACTAGTCTGCAGTCCCACCAACAATGTATAAGCTTAACTTTTCCCCACAACCTCATCAGCATTTACGGTTGTTTGTATTCTTGGTCATTGGAGTGAGATGAAATCTTAAGTGTAGTTTTGACTTGCATTTTCCTGATTGCTAGAGATGTTGAACATTTTTCCATATGTCTGTTGGACATGTGTGTTTCTTCTTTTGAGAAGTTTCTGATTAGTTATTTTGTCCATTTATTAATTAGTTACTTATTCTTAATGTTAATTTTTTTTTTTTTAGTTCTTCGTATATTCTGGGTATTAATCCCCTCTCAGAGCAGGAAGCCTACAGTTTTGAACTCAAACTTCTCAATGGAGAGTAATCATAGTCTAAGACCCAATAATAGGACTGAAATTCTGATCAAGACTTCTACTTTTATGTTTTCTAACATCTCATTTTTCTGGACACAAGCTTATCACCTATTTCTCATGACATAGTTTCATTTCTTAAATATTATTTCACAATAGTAATATGAAATCAGTTAGCCTGCAACACTTTGAAAAATTTTACTGGCATTTAGTACATGTTTTCCATGACTGCATAAGATACTCCACTAAATGCTAATAATACATTGGTATCAGTTGGCAATCCTAACCAATCCTCCAAGGCAGATACTCTATTTTTCTCTTGAACAGTTGGAAAAACTGAAACTTATATTTAATTATGCAACCAAGGCCTTCTAACTAGTAAGCAGTAGAACCAGACCTGACTCCAGACAGCTTTGGTGTCTAACTCTTGTATGTGCCCATAATATCATCCAGACCCATGTCAAACTGTATTTCCTGGGTATTATGTGACAATTTTCTAAAAATTCTCTTGTAAACATCACATCAGCCTATTGACCTTATGTAATAAGGTTGTATTCTTTATTTTTAAGCAAAACAACAATAAGAAAAACTATGTCTAGAATAAGACATTTAGACTTTTCACTGTAGATATTATAATGAAGCAGCGCTTCTTTCCCAAGACACCAGTTTTCTTCATGTCCTCTATCTAGGACCTCACATCAAAGCAAAGGGGCTCCTGAAAATCTCTATGCTGTCACCAAGTCCACATTCAAATAAACCAGCTATGGACTAAGGACATTGTTCAGTGATTATCATCTTTTATTTATTACCTATGGTTATATTTGGCTATCTGGTATTTTTAGCTCAAACAGGAGTGAAAAAAATATAGCAAATCAGAGAATGTATAAAGGGAAGTATGCACAAAATAGCACAGTTTTGATAATTAAAAAAAAAAAAAAAAACTAAAGTGTTCCCAAGAGGATGTTATATAATTTTAGCACTTTTTGTTTTTTTGGCATGAGAAAACACAATGCAACTTGTTTATTTTTAAATATACATTTGGACTGATTATTTCAGCATCACTTACTTTCCCTTTATCTACTTGAGACTTATTGTCATGGTTTTGAAGAAATATTTCTTCTACATTGTTCTGAGCTGCTATCCCTTCATATTTCAACTCTTCCTGTTCCCTAGGAATTCTCTTTGTGCTGTAGAATCTCTATCTGGTACTACTGTTTTGTGGAAATTGCTATGGTTTGGATATGAAATGTCCCCCCAAAAGCTTATATGTTGAAAGCATAATCCCAATGCAACTAGGTTCAGAGTTTATGGAGTCTAGGCAATGATTAAGACTTTGTCTTTATTAATCCACTTGTTGGATTAATCCATTGATAACTGAATGGACTACTGAGTGCTAACTATAGGCAAGTGGGGCATGGCTGGAGGAAGTAGATCACCAGGGGCATGCCCTTAGACTATATCCCTCTCTCTCATTTCTCCCTCTCGGCTTCCCAGCTTTCATAAGCTGAGCAGTTTTCTTCTGCTGTGCCCTTCCACCATGATGTTCTTCCTCACCTCAGGCCAAGAGCAATGGAGTTGGCTGATCATGAAATTCTGAAACAATGAGCCAAAACATGCCTTTCCTTCTTCTGGAAGTTGCTCTTGACAGACTTTCTGGTCACAGTGATGAAGAGGTGATTGCTTTGATTATTTTTTTTAATTTTGTAATTACATGGGCACAATTTTCATCTGCTGTATGACAACATCATCCTGACATGTTTTCTCTCTCACTTGCCGTCCCTGTTTACTTTATCATATTTTCACTTTTGTAAATATTCCTCCATTATTGTGCTCCCTTTATAGATACAGAAGAAAGGGTATAAAGTGCCTGTGCAACTGTACAAGGAAGACCTGCTGTTTGCAGTCAATGAGCCATCCACCACCTCCAGCTGCGACCCATATCCAGTCATTGGATGAAAGGAAACTGGAACATTTGACTCTTGTCTTTAGCTTCCAGTTTGCACTGATTGCCACTAATTAAAGATGGGTGGCTGGAGGACAGAAAGCCTCCAGGGAGGGTGGGATTAGGTGTCTCCATCAGTTTCCCACCACTCACACCAGTGCCCTGGTTCCAGTGAGGACATCAGCCTTGTCTCTGTCAATCATCATGTTAGGCAGTTAAGTGGATTCTCACACTCAATCCATCTCTTCTCTGGAAAATCAATAAATTATTACTATTTCCTCTCCTTCTATCTCTAACAAGCTATGACTGGGCCCTCCCCTTCCCCGTCTATTTTAGCTGCCTCCTTTTTAATATGTCCACTTTGATTTCCTTTTCTTGAGTCTATTAACTGTTTTGCTTTATGTTCATTTCCTATTCATGCCATTGAATTCCTGCCTGTGATCATCTTGAATAAAGTTCAGCTTAATAAACCGTCTACATAACACTTTCTATTTACAAAATCCTTTTAATTAGATCTTCCTTAATAAACCCTGAGAAGTGATTGGGTGGGCTTAAATCAACTTCTCCTGGGCCCTTCTTTTTCATACTTGCACAAATATCCATAGTCTTTCTTTTTCTCCAAATCACCATTCTTTTCTTATCGTTCTCTTTCTTCCAATAATGCATTATCTTTAGCTTCTTCGTAGACACCTGCTCTGGGATCAACTATGTGGAGCTGTAACTTTCCCCAAACCTCACCACCCACTGGGCACATTTGTGGGAATGCTAACATTAACACCTAATTTCCCTGGTTCATTTCTTCAAAATTCCAATGCATAAAACCCCGGTTCCTGAAAATCCCATCTTAAAAAGTATTCTTAAAATCTCCACTGGTGTTTGAAACATGCACTGGCTTCTTGTGGATTTGGTGCCCCTCTGCTGGCCAGAGCCCTTTCCTGCTGCTGCTTTGTGGGCCCATTTATCTCCACTGCTGCTTTTCAGGGTGCAGCAAATCCCTTGGAGGTGGCTGTGGCTGTTCCACTGGCATAGTAGGTGCCACCACCACCATAGGGTCCTTCTCTCTCTGACTGCCAAAGTCCCCCTTGATGAACTTGAGCTCAGCATGTTGCTGGTGGTGGCACCTACAAACACCCCAAGTCACATCTGTTCCAAGGTGTGTGGCAGAATGACAATGAAAATCTCCCTCCTTTTCTCTTTGTTCTAAAATCAGGTGACAGTGGCCAGTGGAGTACTGCTGGTATACTGTATAAGTACTGGATGACCTAACAAAGACCACAAACCGGGTGACTTCAGCAACAGAGAAGCCTTCTGTCAGAACTCTGGGGGCTGGAAGTCCAAGACCAAGGTGTTGACACATTTGATTCCTTCTGGGCCACTCTCCTGGTCTCGTAGATGTTCACCTTCTCTTTGTCATCACAGGGACTTTTCTCTGTGCATGTCCATCCCTAGTACTTAAGTTTCTTCATCATATAAGGACACCAATCATATTGGATTAGGGTCTACCCTAAAGGTCTCATCTTAATTTAATTGCATCTGTAAAGGCCCTATTTACAAATATATTTATATTTTAAGGCACTCACTGTTAAGGTTTCAATATATAAATTTGTTGGGGATATAATTCAGCATATTTAACATATATCAGTGCAATTTACTTTCATTTGCTCTCTATCTCCCCCACATCCCCTCCACCCAGTACAGACATGCATCCTAGAGTCAAGTGTCTGATAACCCCATCCACACATCACTGAGAATTGCTGCACACCTCTGAAATGTAGCCATGGGGTTTTCCTGCATTGGTCATGCATTGCTTTTCCCAGAGACCTCCACAGACCCTGCACAAAAAGATATACCTGGAGTAACTTAAGTTCAGCACACAGTCCCAAACACATCAGCACCCTCAGTGATAGTGACCGTCTGGACTAAAATGAATCACTGCTAAACATGCCTCAGGGCGGATGCTCAGTGCAGTACTGAAGACTGCTAGCAGAGAGAATTGATCAGTGCATCAACATAGCTCTGCCTAACTTCTTTGCTGTGTGACCTTGGGTGATCCACTTAATTTCTCTATGCCTTGGTCTTCCTATCTCTAAAATAGATTTGATAATAATATCACATATCTCAAAGTGTTGTGATAAATAAATGAATTAATATATATCTTAAAACTCTTAGAACAGAGTATGTAGGAGACATTCAATAATTCTAGCTCTTATTACTATCATAAATTTAGGAGCCATGCAGGAGCAGAGGAGTAGGCAGTATTTGAAAATAGGTACTCAATACATACATGTGAAACCAATGCATTATTTATTATAAGATTTATTTAACACATTTTAATGTTCACTCAGTTTAGCAAATTTTAATGTTCACTCAGTTATTAATAAGTAATTTTGTTTAGTCCATAATGAAATTTAATATAATTTATTCACTTTATAGATGAGGAAACCAAGGACCAGAGAGTTTAAGAAATTTGACCAAAGTCACAAACTAATATGTAGAATAACTAAGATTTTACTTTCTCTCTTTCCCTCTCTTTTTGAATCTTTTAAACTTGCCTGAACACACTTTTGAGTGCACGTGCATGCATGCACACTCACACATACACACATGGAAGATATTCTCCAGTGTGACTGGAGACACACACAGACCCCCATGGCTGCACTGACCCACTGTGCATGGCATGCAGGACCTCCACTCTATACCAGGAGTTAGAAAACTTTTTCCAGAGGCAGACAGATAGTAAATATTTTCAGATATGCAACTCTTCCGCTCTGCTATTGAAAAACAAAAGTAGCCATTGATAATACATAAATAAAAGGCCATGCTCATGTCCCAGTAAAATGTTATTTAGAAAAGCAAGCAGCAAGCTTCATTAAACCCACTGACCAACACAATTCAGGTTTATTTAGGGGCTCAGAGTTTCAGAGGTCTCAATACGTAGACAGCAGACTCATTCCTTGGGGCTTGAGGTGAGGCAGGACATCATAGCGGAAGAGTATGGCAAAGGGGAGCAGTTCATTTGGGGATCAGGAAGCAGAGAAAGAGACTCCATTCTCAAGATACCCCACAGCCAAGCCCCCAGTGAACCACTTCCTCCAGTCACAACCCATCTGCCTCCACATACCATAAGGGATTCATTTGCTGATTAGGTTAAGGCTATAACCCAATCATTTCTCCTCCAAACCTTCTTGCTTTGTTTCACACATGAGTTTTTGGGGAACACCACATCTAAACCATAACAAGTTGTATCAGTCAAAGTCCATTGTCGGGCAGGGAAGTAGGGTAGGGGGGCGTGGAGATATACTGTAGCAATTTCAAAGAGAGAATTTAATACAATAAGAGGCAATGGAAGGGGTGGAAAGTTCATGATGAAACAAGGAAATAGCTATTATTCTGTGGTTTATTGGGTGAGTGGTCTTGATACTTTTCCCTTCCTGAACCTATGCCCTTCTCATGGCCTCAGCAGAGGTGAGGTGTGTATCCACCTTTTGCATTAGGATTGACTATCAAACTTGCTATTCCAGTGTAGATGTTATGTGTTCCCCAAAAGCTTACATATGAGACAATCCAAGAATGTTCGGAGGTGAAATTAGATTATGAGAACTTTGACTTGATCTGTGAATTAACCCACCAACATGGATTAACTGAATGGTGACTGTAGGCAGATAGGGTGTGGCTAGAGAAAGTAGGTTTCTGAGGGCATGCCTTTGGGGTATATGATTTTTTCCCCGGTGAACAGAGCTTTCTTTGCTTCCTGATTGCCATGTCCTAAACTGCTTTCCTCTACCATGCCTTCTGCCGTGGTGTTCTGCCTCACATCAGGCCCAGAGCTATGGACTGAGACTTCTGAAACCATGAGTCAAATAAAATTTTCTTCCTCTAAGTGCTTTTGTCAGGTATTTTGGTCTCGGCAACAAGAAGCTGACTAAAACACCTGTTTTGGCAAATGACATGTGACATGTGGGTTGATGTAAAATTTTGTAAGCTTTTCTGTTTGTTTGTTTGTTTGTTTTTATGAGTTTTAAGATGTCCAGTTTCAGATCTGCTGTGTAAAGAACTTGGAAGTAGACCCTCTATTTTACAAATAAAAATTGAACAAACTGAGAATCAATTATGCTTCTTAAGCCAATTAAAAAACATGTTTCAGGGTAAACTGGCAGCCCAAAATCTGTAGCCACAGGTACATACAGAGAGTCATGGCTGAGATCCACATACCTGGACTCTCAGACCAAAGTGGCCAGCTTGAATGTGAGATACTCCTGAGGGTGGCAGTCTTAGGGAGCCCCCACACTCTTGGGGGCTTTGCCTCCAAGAACCCCATCAAGTTTCCATGGTGAAGATCTGAGTAAAAGGCCCTCATGGCTTGGCAGCTGGTTGAGGAAGAATAGTTGTGAACTATGCCAAGAGCATTTTCCACATCAAAGGCGCTTTCTGGGGAAAAACAGACTCTGACAGAGCCTCATCCTGACTAGAGAGCCCCGTCCTCCCACTCCAGCTCCCTCCAGCACTCCTGTCTCATTGAAGATGAAAACATATTCATCAGAGGTCATGGAAATAAATTGAGAACTCTGGAGGCAAAGAAAGGAAGAAGGGGAGATAGAAAAAGCTGGACCATGAGACACACACTTGCAAAGGTCAGAGCTCCAAGACCCAGGACTCCTAAAAGACTAGAATTTAACTAAAATGATATATGAGCCTCTCCCCAACTTACACCTTGACATAGCACCAGCAGGACTCCAGTGTCAAAAAAGTGGATCACAAATAAAAGAGCCGCAAGACATGGTCTCTCCCTGAGAAGAGGCACAAATTTTTGCTCAGATGCCACTTTCTCCAGAGACTAATCTAACCATTCTATTAAAAACTACAGACCGTATTTTCCTCATTACACCCCCATAGATATTCTCCATTCCCCTTATATTCTATTTTCCACCTTACACTTTTAACTTTCAACACATTCAAGTTTACTTAGTTAGTCCACTTCCTGTTTTTTATCAGCCATCCCCAAGTTGATATAAACTCCATTCAGGTGAGGATTTTTGTCTTTGCTGATCTTTTTGGACAATACCTGGGTCAAGAAGTATTTGCTGAATGAAGGAAGTTAGTCCTAAAAAATATCTGCAAACTGCTTCTAATGTTCAAGGCTTACATTTTGACATGCACTGTGATCTGAGTGTTAGATAATTCCAGGCTGGCAGGCCACACTTCCCAGGTACCTTGGACAGGCCACACCTCCCAGGTGCCTTAAATTGGCCACACCTCAGGTCCCTTACTGAGCCAATCATGGCACACGGGTTCCCCTTCCGACCTGGCAGACTATGAAGTTGGGGGACCCTCTGGCGGGGATCCCTCTGACCACCGGTTTGCTACTTAAGCCTTCTCCAGACTGAAACCCATCCCTTTTTCTTCTTTTCTTTTTGTTGTCCAGTTTCCTCTCCTCCCGCCAGTTTTCCCTTCCCCCTCCACGTGTCCCGTCCGTCCCTGGTCTGATTAATAAACCCCTTAACTACACAGAGGTTCCAGCATGTGTTCCTTTGCCCTACACTGAGCATGTGTCTTATGACAAAGAACAGGATTCAACAAACTCTCTGCATGAAGGCCAAAACACGGTTGCTGTCTGTTTTTGTGAATGAAGTCTTCCTGGAACATGGCCACAGTCTCTTGTCTACTTACTGTCTCCGCTACTTTCACATTATAAAGGTAGGGCTGAGTCTCTACAAAAGAAATTGAGTGGCCCTAAAAAATATTCACTATCTGACCCTTCACAAAAACTTCTGCCGCCTGATTTACACCATTTGGACCATTGTTTTCAAACACATCAACAAACACAAAAACTAAACAGGGGGCTAAACAGGGGTTTCAAGTCTGCCTGCCTTCCCTTCTGCTCTGCTCTTTGGCCTGTTGCTGCAGAAGTTGCAGGTCAGCACTCTATTGTCATTTGTGATCAGGCAATTGTCTTTCTACTACATCTCTCCGAAAATGAAAAATACTTGGAATAAATGCATAGGAGATAAAGGAAAAAGTTGAAGGAGATTTAGAGAAGGATAATTAAGGATAACGAAAGAGATTGTTACAGGTCTGATTAGATAATTGACATTATTTAGGCAGAGAAGAAAGAAGAACAAAAATCTAAAATATCCAAGCTGCTAATTTAACGTCTTTTATGTGCCCTTGATAATTTCTGTGTTTGGTTGTTTTTTGGCTTTACATCCACTAACTGAAATGAGACTTTCCCTATGTTATACCAGCTTCTTCAGGCTGGCATTTAATTTTAAAAAACCAAGCATCTCTTCACAACCTGTAAAATATTCAGGAGAGTGAGGGAACCCATAAATGAATACAAAAGCAAAATTAGATAGATTGATAAGAACTTGTTCCTAGGAACCCTTATATCACCTCCTGGAGTGAGCTACTTCTTGAGGATCTGTTGACATTTCATTACCTCCTTACCAGCCTTGCAAGGTAAGGTCATACACAGCTCAGCTATTTTAACTCCCACTAACTGAAACTTGAGGTCACAAAATATTTCAGTGCAAGTCTATGACCCCTCCATTGTTACAAAAAGGAATATAAATTGTCTTTCCATTTCTGATTTTTATATAAAATATATTTTGATTGGTCCAGATCATTTTTGCTTTTAGTTAAACTGTCAATAATAAATAATGCATGTGAGAAAAAGTTATAGAAATTTGAATAAAGCCATGGTTTAAAGTGGACTAATTTTTATGGCTTCCTACCCATAAAATGGTCTCACTTTTAGCAATTTTCTGCTCATGAAAAGCACTTTTTAAAAATCAACTTGTCTTTGAAGCAGAACACAAACAGTGGCTTTTTTCATTAAAATAGAACTGAGCTTCTAAACGTTGATTGGTATTTTATGAGAAGTCGCACCTTTTTATCTTCAACTGCTGATAAAAACAAATCTATTGCAAATTACACATGTGAAATTCCTTATTACCCTTTGTTGCCTAAGTCCTAGAAATAAAGATAGCACTATTTGCACATATGAAAATCATAGATGCTAGATAAATGGATATTTATTGAGTAGCCACAGCCCCCAAGGGTTTGAATATTTATAAGGGTTTGTTCTTCATTTGATGATTTTGAATGACTATTGTTCTAGGTCTCTAATATCAGCTCTTTCTTAACCTTAAATCAATAAAACAGTGATAATATTTCCTCATTTTCTGTCATATGGCATCAGGAAAATAACTCCAGCCTCAGAGTCAGGAGGTCAGTGTTCTGAACTCACTCCTACCTCTAACAGACACCTGGTCACTGGCAATCCTTAACCTTTCTGGACTGCAGTTTGTTCAACTGCTAAGTGAGGGATCTGCATTAGATAACCTCTAAAGACCCTTTGAGGACAACCTTCCACATCTATAAAACATATGTGATTAACTGGCTAGCAGCTGACCTTCCTCAGGTTTTTGTTTTTTTTCAAAAAGCAAAGGTGCCATGCTAATGGACTCCGTGGCCTCTCAAGAAAGTGCAGCTAAGCATTATTTAATTCTGTTATTGCATCAAGAGGTTTTCTCACAATTGTTCCAAAAGCATTCTTATTCCCTGAAAAATAAATAAATAAACAGGTAAAATTAACAAACACTTTCAGAATAACACGCTAAAAGAAGAGAAAGCACACAGATATACAGTGGTAGTGAACATTTATGTGTTGGCTATTCCCCTCTATGCACTGATATAAAATGCCATTGTCCTAGCACTTTGGGAGTACAATGGGATTGAAGGAATTTCTTTTCCAACAAGTCATTCATTCATGTATTCATTCATTTACTTATGTGTTTATTTAATAATTTTTTTAAATCATAATCTATTCCAGGTACTCTTCTAGATGCTGGGGAAAAAATAATCCAGTCAAGACTTTCACGTGAATAAAACTTACATTTTTGTGAAGGATTGTGTTAGTTAGTTTATCATTACTGTGACAAAATATCTGAGAAAATCAATTTGAAGGAGGAAAGATTTATTTTGGCTCACAGTTTCAGAAGTTTCAGTCCATAATCACTAGGCTCTATTGCTTGGGCCTTTAGCAAGGGTAGAAAATCATGGTGGAAAACCTGTGGTGGAGCAGACCTGCTTACTTATGGTAAGTGGAAAACAGGGAGAGAGAGAGAGAGAGAGAGAGAGAGAGAGAGAGAGAGAGAGAGAGAGAGGTGAGAGAGAGAAGAGAAGGGTCCAGGACACAATATACCTTTCAAAGGCACACCCCCAGGGACTCACCTCTTCCACTTGGACCCCACCTACTAAAGGTTCTACCACCCTCCATTGGCACCACCAGCTGGTGACCAGCTCTTCCACACATGAGCCTTTGGGGGACATTCCAGATCCAATCTCTAACAGGGATTGACAAAGATCAGGTGAACCTATGAATACAAAATAAGTTATGTCGTCTAAGGGAGTGATACTAGTATGAAGAAAAAAAATACCTGGAATGTGGTAAAGAAGGGGATGTGTAGCAAGAAGCATGAGACAGCTCCAGATTGAGTGGTTAGGGAAGGAGGTAGTCATTTCAAGGAAGGAGAGAGCCCCAGGCAAAGGCAGCAACAAGCACCAAGACCCCGAGGAAGAAGAGTACTTAGGTTTCCCATTAGGCCATGATAACTGGAATTCAGTGGGCACAAAGAAGAAGTATTTGAAATGATACCAGGGAAAAAGCCAGGACTAGATCACATGGGAACTTGCAGGCAATGGTCAAACTTCTGATTATTTTTTTAAATTTCTAAAATTTATTACATTGTCTATAATCCAAATATATGACATGTACCCTTGTGGCATTTAAGACAGTAAGTAGGGTCACAGATATAATTAGAAGTTGTCTCAGCAGATACCCATAACAGCAATAATTAATTTTATTGAATAAAGTCTGATAGGTATTATACAGATTGTTTTCATGTATTAATTCAAGTACTTTTTATCCAACCCATGGGTGATTATCACCAAAATGTTTTATAAATAAAGAATCTGAAACTTCAAATTTTTCTATATGACCTGTTAGAATTCACATCACTAGATACTGGGAGATCAGGATTGGAACCCAGATTTCTGATTCCAAATTTAAATGTGACAGAGATAATGGAGGTCAGAAGGGTGTGTTTGGCTGGAATGAAAGCTCTGTGAAGCAAGAGATCTTCATTAGGATGAAGATTGTGGAACATATAAAAACATCTTTCATATAGCTGGCACTCAAAAGCATTGATTAAATAAATCTGGAATTTGTCATTTTGCAGGTCAATACACCTTGAAGGGAAAAAAGGAGAATGAAAACCATTTTGCATTCTTTGTAAGTGTTCACCTTCCATTTTTCTCTCAAAAAATTGTTCCCTTTGCCTTTGAATGCCTTTTTCCTATTTATTTAACCATTGGTTCTTATGACTCCCATGATGAACAATTTTAGCCCCAACTCATTTGTTTTCCCTTCCTACTGCCCAATCCCCATTCAAAAAAAGACTTCTTCCTCTAGACACGTGTGTGTGTGTGTGTGTGTGTGTGTGTGTGTGTGTGTGTGTTTTTATAGGGAATAAAACACAGGGCCTCATGCATGCTATGTAAGTGCTGTACAACTCACCCAAATCTCTACCTCTTTTTATTTTACTTTTGAGACAGGTTCTCACTAAATTGCTCAGGTTAGTTCCAAACTTGCAATCTTCCTGTGTCAGACTCCCAAGTAGCTGGGATTACAGCCCTGGGGCCACCATACCTGGCCACACATACGTTATTCTTTTAATTATTATTCATTTATTTATTTTAATTAGGTATGTATGACAGAAGAATGCATTTTGATTCATTTGTACACAATTGCAGTACAACTTTACATGTCTATGGTTGTACACGATGTAGCATTGCACTATATGTGCAGGCATATAGGTCTTGCTTCACTGCATCAGGAACTAACCATGAAAGTATACCTACTTTGTATATTAACCCCTCACTATGGTGGAATGTGGCCAAGACAGATGGAGCTGGTGTTCTTGCCCTTAATACCAGGGGATAGGTGGAAGCAGAACAAGTTACTGGAGAGGAGTAAGAAATGCAGATGTTGGGAAGAAACTGAAAGAGTGAAGGTTAACAGAGATTGTCGGGGGCAAATTAAACAGAGCCACAAGGATAGACTTACAGAGCAGAGTCATCCAGAAAGAGGACAAAGAACAGGTGACCATCCAAAAAACAGAGTCTTCATCCAGCTGGATGATATAAATTAGAGTAGGAGGTCAAAGGGCCAGCTGACCTAAAAAAAACAGAAATTTTGTGGAGCTGAATGGGCACAGTAGGCAACCCTGAGGTCAGGAACAATCCATCTGCAAAATTCAAGGCCAGCAGGTAATTCACAGGGTGTGCCCCAGTACTGTTTGTCCACATTCTTTTCTTTCAGAAAATGGTGGGTGATAACTGGGAGGGAGAGGGTATCAGGAAAAGGACAGATGATGTGGTTACCCTATCAAGAGAAGTTCCCTCAGGCCAGGGCATGTTCCCGCTGTCCCCAGCAGGGATGGTGCCTCCAAGGTGGGCAGGCCGAGCTAGGAAAGCACGCCAGAGGGCCTACCTGGAACTCTTGCACCTAATAGAGGAAAAAGTAGGCCCAAATCTCCAACATGAAACTTCAAATTTTTCTATATGACCTGTTAGAATTCACATCACTAGATACTGGGAGATCAGGATTGGAACCCAGACTTCCTCAATAAAACCCCTATACTTCCTCAATAAAACCCCTATAGCGCAAGAACTAAAACCAAACATTAATAAATGGGATGATTCAAACTAAAAAGCTTCTTCTCAGCAAAAGAAACAACAAGTGAGGTGAACAGAGAACCTACAGAATGGGAGCAAATCTTTACCACAAACACATCAGACAGAACATTAACTTCAAGGATAAAACAAACAAACAAACAAAAAAAACTCAATCAATAAATGGGCTAAGGAACTGAACAGACACTTCTCAGAAGAAGATATGCAATCAATCAACAAATACATGAAAAAATGCTCAACATCTCTAGCAATTAGAGAAATGCAAATCAAAACTACTCTAAGATTTCATCTCACACCAGTCAGAATGGCAGCTATCAAAAACACAACAACAAATGCTGGCGAGGATGTGGGGAAAAGGGCACAGTCTTACGTTGCTGGTTTGGCTGCAAATTGGTGCAGCCAATTTGGAAAGCAGTATGGAAATTCCTAGGAAAACTTAGAATTGAATCACCATTTGACCCAGCTATCCCACTCCCTGGTCTATACCCAAAGGACTTAAAAATAGTATACTACAGGGACACAGCCACATCAATGTTCATAGCAGCACAATTCACAATAGGTAGATTGTGGAAGCAACCCTGATGCCCATCAATAGATGAATGGATAGGGAAACTTTGGTATATATACACAATGGAACACTACTCAGCACTAAAAGAGAACAAAATCATGGCATTTGCTGGAAAATGGATGGAGGTGGAGAAAATAATGCTAAGTAAAGTTAGCCAATCCCAGAAAACCAAAGGTCGATTGATTCCTTTGCTATGATGATACTGAATTATAGTGGCAAGGGAGGGGGGGATGAGAGGAATGAAGGAATGTTAAATAGAAAAAAGCAGGGAGGAGAGGGAAAGGGGTAAGTGGATAGAAACAATGGCAGAAGGAGATGGACATCAATATACTAAGTGCATGTATAAAAATTCAAATGATATGAAAATACTTTGTGTAAAACCAATGACTTGGAAAACTGTGCTCTTTATATGTAATATAAAAGGCATTGCACTCTAAAAGCATGTATAACAAATTACATTAAATTAAAAAATTAAAAAAAAAAAAGAGAAGTTCCCTGATGACTCTGGAAAATGACTTCTGTTATGGTCAAGATATTAGGTATCACCCAAAAGCTCATAAGTTAGACCATGCAAGAAAATTTAGAGGTGAATCGATTGGGTTATGAGAACCTTAACTTAATCAGTGCATTAATCTACTCATAGGGATTAACTGGGTGGTAACTATAGATATGTAGGATGTGGCTGGAGGAGGTGAGTCGCTGGGAGCATGCCTTGGGGTTTATATTTTGTCCATGGTGAGGAGGGCTCCCTCTGTTTCCTTGTGCCATGTTCCTCCACCACAACCTTCTTTTGTGACTTGCTGCCTCACCCAGGCCCAGAACAATGGAGCTGGCTGGCTAGGGACTGAGACTCTACAACTGTGAGCCCCAAATAAACTTTTCCTCCTTAAAATTGTTCTTGTCAGTTGTCAGTTCTTTTGTTCACAACAATGAAAAGCTGACTAAAACAACTTCACAGAGAGCTTTCCTGTTTATTTTTTTTATTTTTTTTATTTTTTATTTTTTTTAATTTTTTCCGGTACTCATTCACTCATCACTTTCAGTCTATCCAGGATGTTGACTGAAATCAGGTCAAGCTGTTATGGATCTGTTGACTGTGGAACCCCTCTTTTTCAGCCCCAAGCCTCATTTCAGTTTAACTGCTTCTTTTTGCTTCTGTAAAATGCTTGTCTTAAAGATAATAGAAGCCAAACTGCTGTAACCCCATTTTGTTATCAGCTGCCTCAAACTGTTGCAAGTCTCCTGTCACAAGGCAAGAATAAGCCCAGGTATGATAAGCCAGCCCGTGCACAATAAGATAAGGCAATAGTAGGGCCCTGCAACGAATAGTCAGCACATTCCATAGCTCGGGAGATGGCCTCCACCAATGAAAACCTCCTTAGTCACACATGGGCTCCCCTGGCCAATCAGGCGAGCCCCCTCCCTCTCCTTGCTTCTAGCCCTATAAAAGACTCAGTCTTTCCTCAGTTCCAGGCTCTCAGTACAGATCCACTGCATTGGTGAGGACTGAGAGTCTGATCTTAAGTCAAAATAAAGGCTCTTTGTTTTTGCATGCACTCCAGATTCCTTGGTGGTCTTTGGGGTCCATACTCTGGGCATAACATTGACACCAAAATGATTCTTTTTTATTTGGGCACTTGATAGCTTTGGAATACTATTATTAGCAAATCTAACTCTAATTTTCTTTTTATTTACCTTTTATATGACCTTCAAGGCTTTCCTTGATCAGGAGCCAAACTTCCCCTGCAGCCTCAGTAGGTGCTATACCCAGTCATGTGTGTTTCCAAAGCTTTGTGCTGATTGTTCATATTCTTTTAAGGGTTCTCAATCTGGGGCCCAGGGATCCAGTCATCCAAGGGTGGGATTCTGGAGCCCAAGAATTCTCAGTAACTTTTTGTAAGTTTATATGTCCATTTGGTTAGCTTCTTAAAGGGGCTTAAGACTCCAAAATATGTTTAAAACCATTATGCAGTTTCCTCAGTCTCAAATACTGTTTTATTATCACCACTTTTAGGTTATAACAATCACTTAATCTCATTCTTTAAGGCCAACCTGATGCCACCTATTTGTTAGAGATGTTCTAGATGTCCCAGGTCAAAATCAAATCACTCTTTTCTTTAAAATTTCATAAAGATTTGAATGAACTTCTAACAACAACACATTTCAGTTTACCTCTTGGTAAGGCCAATAATGAAATGTTCATCTATCCTAATGGATGGAAACCTCTTTGGAGAGAAAGATTCATGTATCTTTTACCTTTGTGTATTCTAATTGTGGTAGCGCCTTATAAACAGTACATACACAAAATAAAAGCTTCTGTGTTGAACTGAAGAGGATGTTGCCCATTTTTATTAGATTTAAGAGATTCTGAAAGGGGTCAGACTAGGTCTCAATATAACCAATGTGCTTCTCATTCCTTTCTGTCCTATTAAATTTCATTGGCAGAACCATACAATAACCTCTACCATGCCTGCCCAGCCCTCCTCCATACACCCCCAACTCTCATTCTGGTGTGGTGTGGCACTAGCTCTGCTTCAAGCCCTGAGCACAGTTCTCTGCCCACCAGTTCCCTGAAGTTTTGTGTGAACTTCAGTTTCAAGTCAGATTCCCAAATGTGTCCAACAAAGACTCATGAAAGGAGCTACTATGTGCCAGAGCTTGAACTTAATATTGGGGATCAAAGGTGGGCAACTGATTTGTAGCCATCATCTGTGGTTTGTATAATTCCTGCATGTTGGTTTGATCCCTGATGCTATATCACAGTTCATGTCATATTTTAAGTCCATAATGATTTTGTACATCTGACCCTTTGCTGGACATAAGAAGATAATTGTGAATTCTGATTCTTGTTGGCCTCTAAAAGGCCCTTGAATGCTGTGTTGCATTTTTCAGAATATGATATTACAGACATAATCAAAGTTTGATGGCCATGTGTTTTTTTTTCCTTTCTTTCTAGCTTTGCTATTTTTGTATTGCTGCATCCATAGACCATCTTGTCATAAAGCAGAAGAATTGCACATTATGATGAGAGATGTTTCCTCTAAATATAGAATAGTTGCAAAGCAATCATAATAATGATATGGATTGTGGCGTAATGTGCCTATGTTTTCTTATTATGGCATATTTTGCTGTGATGTTCCTATATTGAATGCGCCGCTTATATGTATTAAAAATGATGTAAGTGACCATTTAGAATTATTGTCTTTCTCCCATGACAATTTGGGGGACTGCTTTTCCATTGAAAAGGATGCTGTCCTTTGTATGTTAAATTTTTAAATGGAATCCTTTATTTTAATATATAAGTAATAGAGGGAAGTTTAATAGAGCACTTTCTTCACTTTCTCTTTTTTCTCTGTTGTTTTTTTCTCATTTGTTCTGATGTCTTTCAGACTCCTAAGTACACAAAGATTATTTCCACAGGGAGGGGGATCTGATTAGATTAGCTAATGCTATAAAGAGCCTCTGAAAAGCTCAGATGTACTTGAGAGAAAGAACCTTGATTTTGTCCCACACAGAGAGCAAAAGGAAAACAAAAAGCAGTGAGTTCCTCAAGGTGGATAATTATCAGCATATGACCAGGTCCACTTTATCCTTCATGTTTAACCTCCTTCCACTATATTGTACAGGCAATATTTATCATTGTGTATTTATTATGATTGTTGAGGTTTCTTACTCTTTAATTTCCTAGAATGTTAATGACTAAGGAGTTAGAGTATTTGCTTTCCTGGAAGAAACCACAATGTTGTGTGTATTAATGACACAATATCAACCTCATTGCATTTGTCTGGCACTTAGCTGGTTATACCACATTCTTTGTTCCCTAGGCTTCCAGTCCAGCTTAACTTGCCCAATGCAGTCTGGGCTAATTTTTCTTCTTGAACTCCTTACCTCTTTTCAATATCATGCATTTAGATTTTAGTTGTTTATAATTGTCTCCTGTGTTCACAGCTTACTGAAGGTATTACTTTGGGTAAGCCACATAATTATTTCTGTTTCCTTCTCTGCAATGTGGGAGTAGTGTATTGCCTTTGACTTTGATGGCTTCAATAAGGAGACTGCCCCCTCTTCACCATACCACATTTGTGCTGTGGATGTGCCTTCTACATAGACCTCTGTCTGCCTATCATTATCAACAAGAGAGGAGTATCTGATTCTGTAGTTGAAATATTCAGCTTTCTTGGGTCATACCTTACTCTGGGTAGAGTTACTGTGCTAATAGTGACTGCTCACTCATGTGGTCGTCTCCTGGACCAGGATTGCGCCGGGGAAGTGGATGGTCTGTCTCCATTTCCTCCTGCCAAGTCTGAAACACACATGGGGCAAAGCAATTGCATGAGAAATACAGTGGAGCTACTTTCACTGTGCATTTTCACAGGTGTGTTTAAAGTCAGGGCTGCACTTGCAGCTGGCTGGGAATGTGTCTGTAGACCCAGCACTTGCTACTATAGGCCAGAGAAAGCAAAGACATCCTCATTTTCACTTCAGTTCTCACCCAGGTCCTCTCATTCAGCTTCAGCAAAGGGCCTATTCTTTAGGAATGTCTTTGCTCAACAATAAAACCAATACTTGGGTTTCAGTTGACATTCTTTTGTCTATTTTCCTATTGGTTAGAACTCCAAAGCTGAAAAGCAGTGGCTAATTCAGTTTATACTCGTGCTCCCCAATAATAAACCAAATTCCAACAAATTATTGTGAAGATTATATAAGATACTACATGTAAGCATCACCTGTGTTGTATAATAAACATTTTTTACATATTAGCCTATTCTTAGATCTTAAACAAGGTCTCTATTTATTTCCTCTTTATGGTATATTTTATGCAAGTTAAGTACATACTTTCATGATAGGCATAGAGAGTACCCAATGAAATTTGTTTATTTGTTTGTTTTTTAATGACTGAAATAAATATTTTTTGAGAGAATAAAGACTCTCTTGTCTTCCAAAACAAAATAAGGAGCTGTATTTTTGTCCTAGCATCTTGTTTTTTTTTCTTAAAATTTTCCATCATCTAATCACATAATTTTACTTTTATAAATTTTCTAATTAAAAACATTTTATAAACATGTTGCTTAAATTAGTACTTGTCTATTATACTATGTATGATAGATTTCGATACAGGGCAAAATTTTCCATGACATGATGAGAATATTTTATACATGATATATACATAAATGCCTCTAATATCTTTTCCTTTTATCCAGTATTTAAGAATATGTATTCATCATTATGTGAATAGTAAGGCCCCTGTATGTTAGTTCTGCTTTTAATGTTGTGAATGTATTTCATCAGTAACTCATATCTTTTTATTAACTCTCTTTAGTCTTTCTTGACTGTACTTTTTATTTATGTTTCCTTTCATCTGTTCCTGTTTCTTTCTTGGGAACATCTGAATTTTCAAATCAAAGCTGCCATTATCCAAAATTACCTTATTTTTGGTCTTATTGTATTCATCTTGTCATTCTTTCCTCCAAGCAATTTTTGCCCAAAAATAAATGAAATGGGTTTCACAAATGAAGAACCTCAAGCTTGGAGGTTAAATTATTGGCCTAAATTCTTCCTGATAGTGTCAGAACAGCATTTAAACTCTAATTTTTATTTTAGGATAAAACCTCAGTGCTCTTTCCACCAGACTAAGTGATCTTATCAATAAAATCACTTGATTTTTTTTGAGGCCCACCTAAAGTTATTATCAGCTTAGGATATGTCTGAATAGAAAAGTCTGGAATTTTTAGAAATAAGATGTTAAATTTAGTTAACCAATTTACAATAGTAGTGAATTGCAATTATGAATTTTGGATAAAAGATAATTCTGTCCATACAGATACAAAATACAGATATAGATATAACTCTATTATTCAAAACATGTTTTAAACATTTGAATTTAACTTCTCCCTATATGCTTTTTTATGACAAATTTCCATTTCAAAGATCAGTGGTATTTTTTATTCCCTAAATTCAATCCTCTATTGGTATTAAGTGTGTGCATTTGTATAGAACTTTTAGCTTAATATATATTTCCTCATATTTCTCATGGAATTTTCCCACCCATTTTTCCAGACAGAAAATTAAGGCCCAGAAAAAAAAATGATTCTTGGCCATAATCAGGAAGTAAGTAGTTTAGCAGAAGCTTGAATTGAGCTTTGTCTCCAAATCTCCTTTACTATTTTTTTAACTTAAGTTTGGATTTGGCCTAATTAGAATGAATTTGAAATGTGTACATAGAAGGCTTTTTTTTTTTCTTTCCAAAGAGCATTTATTTTTCTTTTTGATCACAGTAAATATTAGTTTCTGATATTAAGGAACACACATATACATTTAACACATATATGTGTATGCACTTATGTAAAATCCATGTGTGTGCTTTCTCACATGCATATATGAAAAAATATACATATTATATACATGCACATGTCTTAGTAATCTCTATCCCTTCAAAGAAGTTATTTTTCTGTCTTTCTCTTTTCTTCTTCAATTTTTTAAACTTCATCTCTGAATGCTCTATTTCAAATCAATGCTGCAGCTTGATTGTGGCCACCATGTAAAGAACTTAAGAACGAGACTGCAGAACACCACAGGACAGTGACCCCATTCCAGTCATTTTCCCCCAGCCCAGACACTCAAAACAGCTCCTAGCTTGGATGAATATATGTCCATCTGCTACAGGGGTCACTTATATTTTTTGGCCCTCCTCGGAAGCCTGAACTATGCTTTCTGGTGAATAAAAATAGCTCAGACTTATGTTGTCCAACATATTGTAGATGCTGGGTTAATGGTTTTAAGTGGAACACAGGGGTTTTATGTACATGGTTTTACCGACCAGAGACCTTGGTGATCTAGATACCTGAAATCATATAGGTGATTTACAGGAAAGCTTTCAAGTCTTGCTAAATAAAAGTGGACTTAGAGGCTGGGTCTACCAGAAATGATTGCCTTTACAAATACCTGAGTGAAAATGTTGTTAAAAGTACAGAATGCTGTGAGTTGTTTTGCTTGGTCTCCCTGTCCTTAGGTCAATCTCACTGGCATTCAATAGATGCCAAATGTTTATTAGGAAGCAGAAACGTAGTCTTGGTTTTTACCTAGATCCCTACTGGATATGTGCACTTTTGTGGGACACTACTGAAGAGGTGTATCACGCCTTCAACAGTCCATTTACACTTAATTTGTCAATCTGCATATTTGTTTGGAAAATTATAGTGCTAAGATGCCTACTGATTTATGCCTTTTCCTAAAATCATGAATTTCCTAGAATAATTATAAGCATTCATTGTTCTTGACCCCAATTACTCATTTTCCTCTTTTGTAGTCTCCCAGGTCTCATTACAACATCATATATATATATATATATATATATATATATATATATATATATATATATATATATATATATTTGGTACCAGGGATTGAATTCAGGGGCAATCGACCACTGGGCCACATCCCCAGCCCATTTTTGTATTTTATTAAAGACAGGGTCTCACTGAGTTGCTAAGTGCCTCGCCATTGCTGAGGCTGGCTTTGAACTCGCAATCCTCCTGCCTCAGCCTCCCAAGTGCAGGGATTACAGGCATGTGCCACAGCAGAGGGCTATGACAGTATATCTTGAAAGATGAAATGTGTGCTGTCAAATCCAGGAACACTTTTCTCGCAGGAGCTATTCTTCTATTTATTCAACAAAAGGTATTAGGTCATCGCCTACCTACCAGGTGCTCTGCAAAGTCCTGGTGATTCAGTGGCGACTGACCAAGACTCATCACCACCTCTCATCACCACTCATGGTGCTTCCAGTTTAACCAAGAGGAAGGCTAACAATGCGAGAATGCCCAAGGTAAAGAGTGGAGAGCCAGCTGGTGCATTGTGTATACAGAAACCAGGGGCTGCAAACTGAAGAGGGCTCAACCTTTGGTATGTTTTAGAGAGAGCCTGTAAGGCACAGGAGAAGTATTGGTGTCAGGAAATTAGAAGCTGAGATGGAGGCAGAGAGAGAATCAGAGAGGGAAGGGAAATGAGAGAATGATATAGCCAAAGAACATGAACAGATGGAAGAGAAGCTGAGTGTCCAAGAACTAAATGGGGCAAGCACAAAGATGAAGAAACGGGGAGTGGGAGGTAATGGATGATGGACACAGTCAAACCCTTGTGCTTGTCTCTCTTCCTCTTTCTTTGCATGTTTTCAGATCCCTTCCTCCTCCTCTGCATGGCAGCACTCTGATCAAACCCAGGGCTTCCTACATGCTAGGCAAGTACTCTACCACTGAGCCACATTCTCAAGGTTCCCAACACACACACACACACACACACACACACACTTTATTTTGCTCTTAGCCAAGTATGGCTGGGTCAATATTTAATTGCATGAGTTTTCATTGCTGTTTATTGAGCTAGCCTCCCAGCCCAACTTCCTAGGAAAGAAATCTGATTGGGATCCCATAACTACTTAGGCTTCCCTTTTGCCATGGACAGTGGGCAAGGAAAGTTCACGTGGTGATTGCATCTATAAACTGAACAACCTACAAAATCTTCCATACTGGAGGATGCAAAGCATGGGCTCAGTAGGAAATCAGAAAAGGCATAAAACAGTGAAACCTTCATGGAGGACATTGAACCTGTGGTACCAGTGATGACAATCAATATGGGACAAACTCTATTTCTCCAGATGTTGAAGATTGAACAGCTGAGAAACACCAGAGGCAAGTTTTACTTATAGAACCAAGACAGACTTCTCCTCTGCAGAGAAGGAGGCCTTAGAGCTTGGTGTCCAAGGAAATGGGGGTGTCCTGCCCCTTTTGTACATTTTACAGCTGCTTTATTCTCATGCCCTCCTCTCCCTTTATCTTGCCTAGTGACTAGTGACAAAAAGGGGCCAAAATATGGGAAAGAAGCCTTCCAGGGGTGCCTCTCCATGTCTGCCCAAAGGACAGGAAAGGAACCACCCAGGAGGTACTTCATTAACTCCTAGAACTCCCTTCAGGGAGGAACAACTCCCTGGAGGCAGGTAGCCTTGGCAACAGGTTGGAGGAGGAGGGGAAGGGCTTTGGAGATATTAGCATTTTATTTTCTCCTGATTCTGTTCCCATCTTTCTGACCCAATTATTTATTGCCTACACTGCGTGCCTTTTGTGTGTGTGTCCTCCCTGCCCCTCCATCTCCTATGCCCACCCCCGACCCCACAACCCCACCCCCGCAGCCTCACCTGCACTAGTTCTTGGAAGCTGGAGACTCTGGCTTTGCCAATGCATTGTTGGTGCATTCAAGACAGTGACATAACATGAAGAATGTCATGGGGAGGGAATGAGTAAAGCAAGTTCCCAGAATGTTCTGTTTATACACAAAGGTTTACAGAAGGGAGCACAAGAAAATAAATAAGGTATGAATGCCCTCCTTCCTCCAAAGTTTTCTCTTCAATAGATGTTTTCCTTTTGACTGGTGAGAATATGCTATTTGATATTCTGGGATTCACAGAATTTCATCCCTTCAAGGTTGTGTGATGTGGCAGAAAGGCCAAATGGCAGGAGAGCCAATTTCTGATCACCTCCTCTCAGAGCAGACTGATGACCTTAGGCCAGTCACTTTGCATCCCTGTGGATCATTTTGTACAACTTTCAATTCCTTGCCTGCCTCTCTGGGTCACTAGAGGTTTGAGTTTCTTGATCACTATAGCAAAGCCATCCCATTAAATAATTTAAACCATGGAGCTCACATACGTCTTTTCCTTGTAGTCTCTTCTTCAAATATTATATCAAGGCAAACAAATCTGATCAGAAGCCTGGCTTGAATCATGACTAAGACTTTCACATTATTTCATGTTCCACATTTTCTTTCTTGTTAGAACTATGTGTAGACATAAAATCCCAGAGTGACCAGATTCATGTGTTGATCACTTCATAAAACTTGTCTTCAGTAGCTGCTACCCCATCCACCACCATTCATTCATTTGTAAGCAGTTCTCAATATAATTGACTTTGGGAAACATGATGTAATTTTGTACAACTAATTTTGTTTATTAAAGGATATATTTTGAAATGTAGAATGGCATTTTTTTTTTCCTGAGGGAATTGTTTTTTTTCTATCGCCATCTTCCATTTGGTAAGTTATTTCTTAAATTTATATTTAAAGTTATTTCTTAAATTTATATTCACAGGTGACAAATTACTTGATACTCATTAGAATCTTAAGGGGTGTTAGGTTTCTTTTCTTAGAAATTTGAAATGTTTTATGCATACATAATTATTCAGGTCTAGCATTGGTTCTTTGTATGTATATATGGTACATGTTAAATATATACAGTAAGAAGTTATGAAGATAAAAATGCACTAAAATCTGGAATGACTAACTTAGAATCCTCAAATACTTGCAAATTTTTAATATATTTAAATTGGCTAAGAGAAAGACAAATAATTTAAAAACAAATCTTTTGGGAAGATTCTATAGGTCTAAAAACATCCTATCTTATGTCCTCGGGGCAGTATAACTCCCACCCATCTCCTTATCTCTTTTAGGACTCCAGAGTGACCCCAGTTCAGAAATTTTGACCTGAGACTGGCCAAGATTACTTTTATTAATTTCCTATTTCCAATTTTCCAAATTACCACAAATTTAGTGGTTTCAAATAATACAAATGTATTGTCTTTCTGTTCTAGAGGCCAGATATCCAAAAGATGCTAAGGGAAGAAAAAAAGGTTACCCACATACTTTGCCTGTGGCCCCCTCCATCTTCAGACCCAGTGTTTTTAAGTCTTTCCTCTTTGACCTCTGTTTCTATCACCACATCTTCTTTTCTCAGCTCTTATCTCCCTCTTACAGAGATCCTGGTGATTAGATTGAGCCTACTGTGATAACCCACAATAATCACTCAACCTCGGGATTCTTGATTTAATCACATCTGTGAAGTTCCTTTTGCCATGGAAGGTAAGAGTTCCAGCTTTTAGTAATTACAATAGATCATTAGGGACCATGATTCTCACTATCAAATTATCAATGGTAAATAATTTGAATATTATTTTATTTGGCTGGGAGATTTGGCATTTGTTTCAAGTCAATAAACAATTATTAAGGTTGGATGAGTCCAAATGGATGATATACCATTGGGTTATGGTCCCCATCATGAAGTAGCTTACAAGATAGACCAGTAAATGGCCAAGCATGAAGCAGAATGGGGCAGACACATGGGCTGTTCAGATATAAAGGAGGTAGGCTCTTGGCAGTAATGCCTAGAGGGCAAGGTTCTAAAGGAGGTTAGATTATGGGATCTTTCAAGCCCATTTCAATCCTTATATTTACATGGTCCCTGCTGCTGAAAAGATTCTTAGCAACATATTGAATTTAAGATTTTGTACTCTGTTGACTTCTTAAAGGACTTGTGACAGGGTACAGATTAGAGCTCAGTGCAATACAGAAGGAGTTGGACATCAATATACTAAGTGCATGTATAAAAGCTCAAATGGTATGAAAATACTTTGTGTAAAACCAATTATTTGGAAAACTGTGCTCTTTGTATGTAATATGAAAAGAATTGCACTCTAAAAGCATGTATAACAAATTAAATTAAATTAATTTTTTTTTAAAAAAAGCAAGGTGGGGGCACTAGGGAAAAATAGACTTAGATTAGGTAGAGAAAAGTGAAGGGATGGGAGGGAGTGGATGTGGGGATGGGAAAGATAGTGCATGAAACAGACATTATTACTGTATGTATATATGTGACTACATGACCAATATGATTCTGCAACATGTACACTTTGAAAAAATGAGAAATTATATCCCATCTATGTATGATATATCATAGTGCATAAATGCATTCTACTGTCATGTATAATTAATTAAAACAAATAAAAAATTAATTATAAAAAAAAGAGTGAGAAAGAACAGAGTCCATCAGACCAAAATGGGTCTGTTAAGCTTCAGAATTGGGTATGTTGAAACTCTTGAGTTATAAATGTGTTCCTAACATTTTGAATATTATGGGCAAAGAAAAACATATACTTGAGCAACCGTTTGATGCAAGTTGTGGTGGGAAGAGGGCAAACTTAAGCAGGAACTTATTATCCAAATCGCTGAATAAAGGACTTCCAATAATAGAAAGGATGATAACGTCAACTGTATGTTTAGGAAAACAGAGAAATTTTCAATAACAGTTACTGAAAAAAAACAGACTCTGGTTAATACTCATTGACCTGACATATCTTTTTGTTCAGATTTCCCTTTTGTAAAGATCTTCCTTTATATGGAGCTGCTCCTGCAAGTTTATACATTCTAAGGGTTATTTCTCTTTGAAATAATTTCTTTGGGCTATTATTCAGTCCTTTGCAGTAATCACTTAGGACTTTTCTGGGCAAATTCAAATTATTAAGACCTGGGGAAAATCCAAGTTCCCAGTTGTCTGCAAGACTCTGATTTAATACTGATTCCCAAGTAATTGAAGCATTGACATATGTGAATCTGATTAGTCACATCTGCTCAAAAGAAAACCTGGATGGCCTTTTGGAAATGGGATGCCAAGAAAGCAGTCCTTGGGGCCCTCTGTGTCCATTCCTGAGAGGAATCAGTAAGCATCAAACCCCAACAACCTTAACAGGATTGGCTGACTTCCTTTGCTGAGGATTCTGTCAGAATAATGGAGAAGTTACAGGGCCAAAAGGGAGAACAGTTTCACCTAGAAAAGACAAAAGATGCAAGGACTTTTGTTCTTTGTGTTCCTTTTAGCATTACCGTATATTTTGCTCTTTGGCGTTAAGACGATAATTACAGAGAAAGTGTCCTATAGGACTATAAATTAGGGGGCCTGCTCCCTCTGTCTGGGCTTTTGTACTTTATTCACATCAAAAGGCAATTACTTTTTTGTGCACACTTAATCCCACCAGTTTAATGGGGCATGTAAAATATGCCTTGCAATTTGCCCTTTATTAATCTTAAGCTTGCAAAAAACGAGAGCCAGCTAACCATTTGGATTCTTAAAAACAACAACCTGCCCTTCAATAAATTAACCTTTGTTTAACTTTGCTAAAATCAGGAATTTCTTAGAATTGCATTTTTGGAAGTACCAGGTTATTCTCAGAACATATTTCCCTGACCCTTAATTGGAGCCAAGAAAGGGCTGGATGGTGCAAGACTTCCTGAACCATCTTCACTGGTGTGTGGGATGGGTTTACCTCATCTGCAGTGGGAGCAGGAACAGTAGACAAAGAGAAAAGTTGGCTTGAGAGCCAGCCTCACCTCAGATTGGACACCAGCCCTAGCCTTTATTGATGGACTGATGGTGTGACCTTACATTAATCTCTTATCCTCAGTTTCTTCATTTATACAATGGAACAATGATGCATCCCTCTGGCACCAAGAGGGCCAACATCTAATATAGGAAAATTGGTTTTGATGTGATACATTCGTAAATGAAAGGTGTGGCAGTCATCAATAGTTGTAGGAATAGTATTCTTCCCACAATTAGCATCAATATAACAATCATCCAGTTTGCAACACTTTGAGTCAGGAAGACAGAAGGGGTATAAGCTAATGTTGTCAAAGGTGAGCGAGGGTCAAAAGTAAGAAAATAAAGTCTAAACATCTCAGACAAAGAGGACTAGCAAGTTCTAAATGTGACTACAAAAGCACCAGTCAGAAAGAAGTGGGTAACACTCCTGTAGAATGGATAAGACTACAGTGAGGAACGTCTTGGGGGAGGTTAAGAGGATGTATCAAGATATATTTTTATAGTTGTTTTAGTGAAACCATGTATTAGCCAGCTCACCACCATTATGGGATATCGCCATTATGGGATAATATAAACTGGGTGGCTTAAATAACAGAAATTTATTTTCTCCCAGTTCTGGAGGTTAGAAGTTCAAGGTCAAAGTACCCACAAGATTAATTTCTCCTGAGGTCTCCCTCCTTGGGTTGTAAACAGCTGCCTTTTCACCATATTCTCATATGTCCTTTCCCCTGTGCATAGGAGTGTGCTCTGGTGTCTTGTCTTCTTTTAAGGTCACGAGTCCTATCGGATTAAAGCCTTACCCTTATGACCTCATTTAACTTTTAACCCTAAAGAACTATCTCCAGATTCACCTACATGGAGGGTTAAGGTTCCAACACACGTCTCCTGGGGAGACACAATTCAGCATGTAGCAGTCATATTAATTCCTAAAGTGGTGACGTACATCACAGGATGTTTTCAATTTCATTAATAGACTTCTCACATCAGAAAAGACTTTGACATCTAAATAAATGACATACAAATGTGGAATTTTAGGAGCTATGATAAGATCATTAGGAAAGTGAAAGTGTCTGGGGTGTGGATGCTTTTCTATTGCTCCCTGTGGAGAGCAGGCTTTTACTCATTCCATAACATATACAGAAGCCTACTGTTTTTTACTCTATTTTGAGTACAAGTGCTAAGGCAGAATGACTTGTACAATCAAAAAGCACAAACCAAATAAAAAAAATTAATCATGCTAATAAAAAATGACCACCAGTGAACTTGGCAAATTAAATTAGAAGCATGTGAATGAGTAGGTATATCAAACTCCTATCATTGAAACCAGGCCCCTGAGCTCATCAATCCCACCAGATATAACCACTTATCTGAAACTCATAAAAGGAAAAGTATCCGAAGACTGGTTACAGTGG
Organism: Tamias sibiricus; assembly: GCA_025594165.1. NCBI lineage: Eukaryota > Metazoa > Chordata > Mammalia > Rodentia > Sciuridae > Tamias > Tamias sibiricus. Next base: position 158,867,169 of record CM046660.1, on the reverse strand, counting down.
CACACACACCAACTCATCATCAGACCATCTTGTGAACACATCAAGAGGTCAACAGGTGCCAAACTCCCAACTCTGTCTCTGGGGCTTCAGTTCAACTCCATTTCACTGCTTGGCATGGCCTTACTTAACACTGCCAGCCATCTGAACCCTAGCCTATGGAAAAAAAGAAAAAACCCAAGCCCTGACTTTCTGTATTCTGAATAAGTTATTTGACCGGTTCGTAACTTTTTATGGCATATACAAAAGCAGTGAATATTTTGCATTTGATCTGCTCTTTGCCTTTGCTCTCAATGCAGCCTCCTGGAGCTCTGTAGGTGCCTTAACCCGTTCTTAACCTTTCTGCACCCTATGTGTACATATCACTGTGAAAAGTGTGATGCATGACTTGAGTGTTATAGTAATTAGTAATTTTGATTGGGATAAAAGAACCTGTGATTGCCCAGCTTATGGCTGTCAAGTGACCCACAAGTACTCAGTGAATTCAAACAATGAAAATGATATAACTTATGAATTTATTGTTATTCAATAAATTCTTACATTATGGAAAGACACACATGTGGTGGTCTGTGCTAATGACATAGTTCATTTATGACACTCCCTTAATAACATAAATATTGAATTATAACTTGATTCTACCTATGAGTGAAGCCCCCCTTTCCCATGGCTTATTATTTTTGATTGACTCCTGGGTTAGTCCTGCTTGAATCCGTTTACTCCTTAGATTTATTCCTCTTACAATCTTTGTCTGCTGTCAGTTGCCTTAATAAATCATAGTGAAGTGTTGGTGAAACTAGACTTACAGTTATCTTCAGGCCTCGATGTTAGGACAACTAATTTTTCTTTGTTCTATAAGTACTAGTTGATATCAAAATGGTGCCTTTGATTCAAATAAGAATGTCACATTGGGAGTTTCTGTTCATTTGAAGGGAAGACCTGCTGATTCAGATCAGAAATGACATCTTGTGTCCAAAGGAAGAAGCAGAATAGAAATGGCACTTACCTGGGTATTCAATCACCTGGGTTCCATCTGAGCTCTACCAAGAAAATTGTTCTCAGATATCGATCAATTTCCTTTTTCTCTCTCTGGACCTCAGCTCATGCACATTAAAAAGAGGGGTTGGTTAAGGTCTAAATCAGTCATACATAGAATGTTTGTCAATATGCTCTCATTATTTAAGATTTTAAGCTACTCAAAGAATGTATGAAGACCACTGTCCAGAATGAGCTCCAAAGACCTTATGTCTTCATCTAACATCTCATCTTCATACTTAGGAGAAGACAATTTGGCAGAGCCAATATGGTGTTTGAGATAATGGTACACCGTCTGAGAGGTAAGGACACAGTGTTGAAGAGGGGCCACATGCCAATTTGAGTACTTCCCTGTTTGACATTCGGGTCATTTTTTTAAATTTATTTTTTATTCTAAGTTGTTAGAAATGACAGCAGAATGTATTACATTTCATATTATAGAGCACATTTTTACATATCTCTGGTTGTATACAAAGTATATTCACACCATTTGTGACTTCATACATGCACTTAGGGTAATGATCGGGTCATTTTTGTGCTGAAGACATCACTACTAAGTGGTGATTCCATCTGGCATAACATTTTTGGTCATTTAAAACAGGTGAGACTTAGACATCTTCTAAGAGAAAATTATGTTTGAACAAAATTATGAAAAAAAAAAAAAAACAGAGGGTATACATGAGATCAATACTCTATGTCACCTTCTCAACAGCCCCGAGGACCCCTGAATCCTTTGCTCAAGTCCTCTCCTGTAAGCTACCTGGTACCGAAAACCGGGAGGAAAAACTCTCAGAGGCAGAGTTAAGCTTTTACTACTTTTACTTCTACTTTCTTAGAGCTTAGAGAGGTAAAGATTTTTAGAGAGAAAGATTAAAGCGAGCTTTTCTTCTTGTCTTCTTAGCTTAGAGTTAGAGTCTTAGAGAGAAAGAAAGATAGAGCTTAGCTTAGAGTAAGATTAGAGCTTCTTTCTTCTCTCTTCTTTCTTCCTTCTTCTTTCTTCTGTCTTCTGTCTTCTGTCTTCCTTGGGAGCCTCGGCCTAACTCTGACCAGTCATTACTTCTTCTATCTGGTTTCTCTTCTGTAACCACTCTGCCTACATTCTGGCCGCTCTGATTCTTCTGACCGACTGAGTGACTGCCCGACTGACTGAATTCTCTGTTCTCCTAACTCGGACCGCTTTCACCCGGTTATATACCTTCAGGTTTGCGGGTGCCTACAGGTGCGTCACATACATATCAGGTGGAACTTATGGCTTCCAGCTAGCTACAACAGTCCTTCCTAATTAGGGCTCCTTCACTCTCCAACTGGAATAATAGGGGAGAAGATGAAATTGGGAAGAACAGAATGAAAACGTTGAACGTTCCAGAAAGACAAAAGCATTTGACAACTAAGATAAAGCCAATGTATAAAACATTCATGCTTGGGATGAAGAGAGTGCAAAGCAGATATCTTTCTTAACAGGAGGGAGTGTATTCGAGGAAGGGTTCCATACAGACGTGGCATTGAAACCAGGCAGTGTTCTTCACATAGCAAGCAACAGTAAACCAGTCTCAAATATACTTACGGAAAAAAAAAGAAACTATCACTCAAAGGAACTGAAAATCCAAGGACATACATTCAGGAATTTTATGTAGTATGAATCTCCAAGAATATAATATATGTGCAGTTTCTGTTTGACATTTTAACTTTTTCTTTTCCAGAATACTGAAGAACCTCTCACAGAATATCATACAGATTAGAAGATGGGACTCTGCTATGGATTTAATCGTGTTTCCCAAATTTATGAATTGAAGTCTTAACTCCTATACCTCAGAGTGTTACATTATTTGCAGAGAAGGTATTTTAGAAGAGTCAGTTAAGATGAGGAAATTAAGGTGGGCCTTAACCCAATATGATGGGGGTGGGGTGGAACAGTCCTTATAACCAAAAGAAATTTGGGCACAGCAACAGAGGGAATACAATATAAAGTCAGAGGGAAAGGATGGATTTCCATAAGCCAGGAGAAAAACTTCCGAATAAGTCAGTGCTGTCAACACCTTGAACTTCAAACCTGTGAGACAATAAAGTTCTGTCATTTAAGCCACTTGTTATAGCAGCCTTAGCAGGCTAACACAAGTTCTATGATGTTCAATGCTGAGCTCCAGCATTCTCAGCATTTAGATAGTGACTATTATTGGGAGAATCTCTACCTGGGCACTTAGATACAAAGATATGAAGAGAAATGTTCAGAGTGAGCCAATTGCTCTGACATAGGGTGGATCAGAATAAATTCAACTTATTACTGAGGATGAGCTGAATTACAGATGTTTCACCTTTATAGGGTGTAATAAAAATCAGAGGGTGTCGGGATCCTTGGTCTGCATATTAATTGCAAATATGATATTCTTGTACAAGACTGCTTAGTGATTTCTTTTTCTTAATGAAATGTCTTGTATTTTCCCTCTGGTTCTAGTCATTGTATTTGCACACAGGTCAATTCATTTTCTTATTTTTAAACTAATTTTCTTCTATCAGCCTCATAAGAAACGGTAGTGTTTTGTTATCAAAAATCAGTAGGGAAAAATTCTGTGGTTATAAAATAGAACCCCAGGCTTTCCCGTGTATGGGAGAGTACATTCTTCCTTTATAATGCAAGAATGCCAGGCAGAGAGAGAGAAAATGGACCCGTCTCTGAGAATGGCCAACTTTCTCTACCCCTCCTTCCCTGAAAAAGACTGAGACAGAATTAAAGAAGGCCTCTGATTTGTTGGTCCTCCAGATTCTGAAACAGTTACCCTGGGAATAAAACTCCAGAGGATCATACAGCATTTTCAGGCCCACCACATTGATGAATGCCTCTTTGGAAGCCAGCTGGGCAGATGAGAAGCACTCCACATCCTTATCCCACATTCCACTTGCTGTTGAGCATGGCTTACTGGAATCGTTCTGTTCACAGCCACCAAACTTGATGCTTGTAATTTAATCGTAGAGAATCAAACTTGTCATAGGAAAAAAAAATCATGTTTGCAGAATAATACTTCCCTTCTTTGTTGGCTTTTTTTCCCTTCATAGGCATAATATATGGTTATGCATCCATTTTTTTATATTCTTGGAATCCTAGGAAAATTTTAGACTCCACTTCCTTATATATGTAGTGTTGGCCAAATGACCAGTTTTAGACAATGGAATGTAGGAGAAGTGATGTTCCTCTTCCCCAACCCAACACCATAAAAATAATGGCTCTCAGATGTGACTATTCCTCTTTGTTGGTGACAGGTAAGGGTAATTGTGTCCCAGGGTGGGAGGTAACTGGACCTCTGGGTCAATTTTGAAGGAGTTTCTCCCAGAAAAGTCACCCATCCAAGGACATCTGCATTGGAATTTTTAAGAATAAAAAGTTGTACTGTACACTATTGGGGCTTTTGCCATTTTTTGCATATAAGAAATAGCATATATTTTTACCCTGAACAACAGAAAAAAAAATTTTTATTTATATAAGAACGATGATGGCCCTCAAAGCCTAAGTACCTGTGAAGGAGAGAACATGTTATAAAGATGATTTCAATTACACAGTAGCTTAAGAAATACTAAGTTGGGTCAATCATATAATCCCTCTAAATCCAATCCTTTTCTTATCCTGTCTTTTTTAACCTTCAAATCCAATCAGCAGTGGAGAAAGCTATTTCTGGTTAGTGTCATGTACCTATCACTACTGTGGCAGAGAATGGCAGAGTGTCGCAGGAGGGCCATTTCTCTAAGAACTATGAGACTGGGTTAAAGCCCAAGGTCTGCAACCGGCCAGCTATGGGACCATGAAAAAGTTATTTGTCTCTTTATATTCAATTATAAGCATGAAGAGGCACTTGTCCTATCAAGGGTTTGAACTAGATAATATCTAAGCTCAACTCTATTACCCACATAATATATTGGAATGTGAATTCTCGATTTCAAAGCTCAAAACCTGGCAGCCTATGAATGGACAGGTGTATTTTTGCTTAGATTTCAACATGTCTTAAAAGTTAGGAAATTTCACACATAAACTAAAGTTTAGGCTTCATCGACAACACTTGCTTTCTCATATCACACAAAGTGGGACCTGAGTGGCCAGCTTCCCTATTCAGCTGGAGGGACTGTTTTCCATTTGCCACAGTTCCCAACCTTCCTTAATGTTATACTTCACCCTGATTCTCTCTTCCTCATCCATGCATAGCAAAGCTTGCATTAGGGTCAGTTAACTTTAAGGTTTCTTAAAACTGCCAACACCAGAGATATAGAAGGAGAGTAGATACTGTGCTGGGATACCTACCTGGTAAAGTCGGGGATGTTACAAATTAAGGGTGAAAACTGATTTGAGAGCAAGTGCCTGGATTTATATATCCAGGTGACAACACAGAGCAAGATGATGAGTTGGAACAAAATCATCATAATTCTTAGACAGCTTCCCATAGTGCCTTGCCACATCCTCGAAAGGGCAAGTATGTTAAACTCTCTTTCAAGTTATTCATTTATGAAAAGGGAGAAGGCAAAACCATGGAGACATAGGGTGGATGGAAAAGATAATTAGGTGGAGCACAGAGGATTATTAAGGCAGTGCCAATACTCTATATGATGCTATCATGAGGAACACACATCGTCATGTATTTGTCCAAATCCATACATGTACACCAGCAGAAGACATTTTAATGTAAACTATGGACTTCGGATGATTATGATGTATCATTGTAGGTTCATCTGTTGTGACAAGTATAATTCTCTGGTGGGGTAGGTTGACAACAGGGAGCCTATACAAGTATGGGGCAAGTGGAATATGAGAGTATATGAGAAATACCTTCCTCTCAATTTTGGTGTAAACCTAAAACTGTTCTAAAAAATGAAGTTTTTAATTTAAAAAATGAGAAATTGGGGAAAAAATGAGAGAATTGCATACCTCGCTTACAGCTTTTTTTGAGAATTAAATAAGAAGGCTTATGTAAAGCACAGGACCTAGCATATAATAATAGGTGCTCAGTAAATGAAGGCCACCATTGTTATCACAGTTGGTAAAAGTGATTAGCAACAGGACTTGATTTGGGCAAGTTGTGAGATAAAGTCAGGGAACTGGCTTTCATTACTGCTACTGGGGGAGACTCAGGGACACTTCCAAAACAAGAAAGGAAGGTTGCCAGTTCGGTTCACACATACACTTGCACTTGGTGCTCATTGTATAAGCAACTACTTCTCTCCCTCAGAGCAACGAATCAAACGGGCACAACCACTTTTTCCTTCACTCAGACTACAGACCACCATTCTGAGAAGTTTTCTCTTTCAAATTTTAACTTGATTTCATCCATATTATAAAACTGGGAGCATAAGGGAAACCATAACGAAGAGAACATTTGAAAGAACTAGTATCATTTAAACGCTCATTGTGTGCCAAGCACTCTACTTGGTACATTCCTTAGAGAATCTGCAGATTTGATATTGTAAATTCCATTTCACTGATAACAAAGCTGTGATAGGAAAATAACAAGGGGCTTTTTTTTTTTTTTTTCTGTTTTGGTTTCATTAAAACATTCATCAAAACATGAAATCCTTTTGTTAAAACCTGATTGCTGACTTGCTTTGCTGTTTATTTACCCTCCTGTAATGTAATTTTCACTTACTGTTTTCTCCAACATTTTATTTCTAGTGCCTAAAATGGAACCTGTCACCAGGACCTGGCAACATAAATATTTATTGAATGCATTTATTGATGAGTGATTCAATGAAAATTGCTAGGAGATAGCAATGCTTTCTGTTGTGTCTTCTACCTTGACCATGAATGGGACAATTCAGAGGTGGCATAACTGGCCATTATAGGCCTCTGCTCTTCCCATCTTTTTCAACTGGTAATGGAGGTGCCCCATCTTCCCCATTTCTCCCAAACACCTCCTCAAAGAAACCTTGTTTCACTGTATGTGTCATTGTATGTTTGTAGGTTTTAAGCAGTTCTGACATTGTGTGTCTGCAACATTATCTTTTTGCTGGGATTCCTTAGCCATATGCCATATGTGAAGCATTAGGAAGAAAATGTCCCTGATGCAGAAAGGCATCTACTGCCTTGGCCAAGAAGTCAAGGAGATACTCACAGACATGGTTATTATGTCCTGGGCACAAGTCAGATTCAGAAGATTGACAACCCAAGCTGCTTCCCACATCTAGCAGTGCTTAGTAATCTCACTCTAGCAATGTTTACTGCCTTCACTGCAATAGAAGCTTGCTCCTTCTTTATCCTTAAAGAACCCCACACTAGAGCAGTCAGTTTGAGGTCCCACCTGACAATTTACAAAATAAGAGCTCAAGAGGCAAGTGACTTGTCTAAAGCCACAAAATGTTATCAGCAGAGGTAGAACTCAGACCCTTGAATCAGGGGTTGTTTCTCCCTAATAGGTTCCATTTATTCCACATAGTTGTAAATAGAGCTTAATTTGTTCTCAGTTCTCAAGTATGCATAAGGGTGTCTCTGTAGGTAGCCTGATGTGATGGACACACATGGAGACCTGGGACTTCAATTTCTATGCAAGGAAACAGAGTCAAATTTCTTAGTAGTTTTGAGGCTTGACTTTTTCATTTGTGAAATGGAAACACTGAGACCTGTTGTCTAGCTTGCCATGAAATTTAAAACAGATAATGTGCATGAAACATTTTTTGCACAGTGCCTTCCTTTCATGCCATCTGCCAATGGCACTGTCACTTTGTCAAGGAGGTTTGAAGAAAAAAGGGTTTAGGGATGTAGCTCTAGATCTAACAACAAGAGGCAAATGCCAAAAATATACAGTGAAACAAGGATTCTCTTGGGTTGTTTCTTTAATATCAAATGAAGAATGGAGATTTTCTTAACTCTTTTCAGTTATCCTTAAACATTACTGTTAACTCCAATGAGCATCTCACCAGCCACCATTCCCCATTAAAGCTAAGAACTTCATCTTAAAGCAATATTGCAACTACTCATTCAACAAAATTACCTTTCCTTTTGGATAGAGGATGACTACTGGAATGGAAGATGGGAGCAGAAAAGACAACTGAAAAATAGATAAAGTCCATGTCATAAAGAACCCCAAATAATGCCATGATTTTATTCTCTTTTATTGCTGAGTAATACTCCGTTGTGTATATATACCACTTTTTCTTTATCCATTCATCTACTGAAGGGCATCTAGGTTGGTTCCACAGTTTAGCTATTGTGAATTGTGCTGCTATAAACATTGATGTGGCTGTGTCCCTGTAGTATGCTGTTTTTAAGTCCTTTGGGAATAGACTGAGGAGTGGGATAGCTGGGTCATAAGGTGATTCCAATCCAAGTTTTCCAAGGATTCTCCATACTGCTTTCCATATTGGCTGCACCATTTTGCAGTCCCACCAGCAATGTATGAGTGTGTCTTTTTCCCCACATCCTCGCCAACATTTATTGTTGTTTGTGTTCTTAATAGCTGCCATTCTGACTGGTGTGAGATGAAATCTTAGAGTGGTTTTGATTTGCATTTCTCTAATTGCCAGAGATGTTGAACATTTTTTCATGTATTTGTTGATTGATTGTGTATCTTCTTCTGAGAGGTGTCTGTTCAGTTCCTTGTGAAAGCTCGAGCATGATCTGAAAATGCAGCAGGCAACTAACAACTGTTCGAGATTTTATTTGGTAAGGTAATGGGCTGGCTACAGTAGTGGGATGGCTGTAGCAACCGGGGAAAGAAATGTTGGGGCTTTAAGGGGTACTGGATGGGGAGAGGGTGGAGAGGTATTAGGTGGGGAGAGCTAGGGTGTTCTTCTCTCATTGGGGCTAGGTTACATTACCAGGTGAGAAGGATAGTGAGGTCCACAGGGATTGGTCATTCTACCTCCCACCACCCCAAACATTACTAGCGGGAGCCTGCCAGTTTTTGAGCCCGCCAATTTTCAAGCCCGCCAGTTTCAAGCCCGCCAGTTTTCTCCTGGAAGAGAAGCACCTTAGCCACCACCTTTTACCAACACCTTGGCCCATTTATTGATTGGGTTATTTATTTTTTTAGTGTTAAGATTTTTGAGTTCTTTATATATTCTAGAAATTAGTGCTCTATCTGATGTGCATGTGGCAAAGAAATCATGACATTCGCAGGTAAATGGATGAAGTTGGAGAGTATAATGCTAAGTGAAGTTAGCCAATCCCAAAAAGCCAAGTACCAAATGTTTTCTCTGATATAAGGAGGCTGATTCACAGTGGGGTTGGTATGGGGAGCATAGGAGGATTAGAAGAACACTAGAATGGCCAATGGGGAGGGAGGGGAAGGGAGGGGGCAAAAGGGTGAAGAAGAAGAAAAAAAAAGATGGTAGAATGAGATGGGTATCATTACCCTAAGTGCAAGTTTGAAATCACAAATGGTGTGAATATACTTTGTATACCACCAGAGATATGTAAAAATGTGCTCTATAAGTACAATATGAAATGTAGTGCATTCTGCTGTCATTTCTTACAACTTAGAATAAATAAATTTAAAAAAAAAGAACTGTGCAATTTGTTAGATTCCGGGAAGGGAGGCAGCACCTCCCAGGTAGGAGGCCACACCCCCCCCCAGGTACCTTGAGAAAAGACTACACCTCCCAGGTACCTCAGGCTGGCCAGTGGAGGTGCCCTCGCTGCCCTCTCTTGACCTCTGGCAGCCTATGGGGACACGGACTCGCTCCCGGGGTCCCTCTGACCACCAGTTCGCTATTTAAGCCTGCTCTAGACTGAAACCGCTCTCTTCTTGTCCTGCCGCTTTTCCATCCCTACCCCTCTTCCCTTACCTCCCTACCCTTCCACGTGGCACCCTAATAAACCCCTTTTATTAAAACACCGTTCCTGGCGTGGCTTATATTTTTTCTAATACAATTATTATACGTTGTCAGGTGAACAGTGTCCCTTGGAATTATGCAATGTAGTAATCTTGAATTTGTACACTTTTAAATGTTTTCCTTCTTTTCTATATATATTGCATTTTCTAAAGTAAGGATATATCTTTTTTTTTTTCCTGCTGGAAACAATAAACCTATTTTGTTTCATGAAAACAAAACAAAAGAAAAAAAAAAAAAACCAAATAGCCGGGCACAGTGGCACACACCTGCAATCCCAGTTGCTCTGGAAGCTGAGGCAGGAGGATCACAAGTTCAAAGCCAGACCCTAAGCAACCTAGCAAGACCCTGTCTCAAAATTAAAAAAATAAATAAATAAAAAAAATTTAAAAAAGGGCTGGAGATGTGGTTTGTGGTTAAGCTTCTCTGGGTCAAATCACTGGTACAAAACAACAACAACAACAACAACAACAAAAAAGCCATACCAAGATACTAAGGTTTTTGGTTTTTATTAGTGAAAGGAACAAAAAGGGAATGAAGAGTTGCAGAAGACAAATGATCCATTTAGAGTAATGAGCTATGGATCCAGTCATTGAAATCCTTGATAACTTCAGAACCCTGACATGTGTTATAAAAAAACCTAATCTCCTCAACTACATTTTGAGAGTCACAGGGATAAAGATAATGACAATGTTGTTCCTCCGTTTATAATTATGATAATACAGTATTAATTAAAAATTTTCAAAAAAGAGATATACTGAATGACCACTAGAGTCTAGCCACTGTGTGGGCCCTTAAAAGTGTTACAGTATTTCAGCATCAGTGGCCCACACTGGGCAAGTTATAAATGTTATACTATAATGAAAATGATTAAGTGGTTTGAATCCAATACACATAACCCTTGCCCCTCCCTCCAGGCCTCTGCTATAAGAGGATAGCATCAAAGCTGAAATCAAAGTGCCTCACTGTCAGATTCAACAGGGCAGAGTCCTTGTCCTGTCTCAATTATTAATACCTTATGTTAAAATGATGGCCTCTCCCTGTACTTAGTCTCCCCATTTTAAAAAATTAAGAAGACTTGAATAGATGCTTTTTAAAATCCTGCTCAGCGGAAATTATCTGGCATTCAGAGAGGAATGTCTGAGGCGGTCCTAGAGCTCTCAGTAAGAGGATGGCTGTGGTAGATGTGCTGTGCACTCTCAGGACCCCAGCATGGACCACTGCCCACCCCTGGTCCACCTACTTTAACTTCCTGGTGTGCTAATTGGATGTGTTGAATCTATGAGACATGAACTTGGGCTCTCCTGTGAGCTAGGGCACACACATTTTCCAAATGAAATGCAAGACCACTTTTTCCATGTGAATTTGGCTGGTTGGGGTACAATCGGACCTCTACTTTGTTCTGATCTGCACAGCAATAGGTGCTTTCCTAGGAGCATTTCCCATTTCTAGGAAAAACTGCCCCCTCTTCTGTCATCCAACAAACTCCTTCCCTCACCCAACTGGGGTACTATTGGTGCATCCCTTAGTCTTACTAACATACCTTACAAGTAAGTAGACATATACGGTCAGCTTCACTTACATGCTACAGATACCAAAAGTGAATTTTTTAAAAAAATAATACCTTTGATATGGGGATAAGCACATTTTTGAGAGAGTTGACTTTTTGTCAAAGATGAATTTTCAGAGATGGTGAGAAACCATTTTAACATCCAAGATTAAGACCCAGTGGGGTTAATGTGTCAACTCTGGTAAATTATGAGATTTAGAATAACTATTTATTGAATATTTACTATGCACCTGGTTTAGTTATTGTCTTAGTTTATTGGTGCTGCTATAATAACACATTGTAGATGGGGTTGTCTATGAATAAGAGGAATTTATCTACCACAATTCTGGAGACCTAAAGATTAAGATCGAGGTGCTCATAGATTCTGTGTCTGGTGAGGAGCTGCTTACTAGTGCAAAGGTGGCACCTTCTTGCTGTGTTCTCACATGGTTGGAAGGGACAAAGCAGGTTTCTAGGGTCACCTTTATAAGGACATTGATTCTATTTGTAAAGGCTCACCCTCATGACCTACTCACCTCCCAAGAGCCCCACTTTCTATGGCCGTCACAGTGGAAATTAGAGTTGAACACACCATTTTGGAGGAGGAAGGGTATACAAATATTCAGAGTCTTAACAGTTACAATCCCTTTACTTGTATTATTTATTCAAGTTTAGAACATTTCCATGAGGAAACATTATTAACACCTTTTTCTTTACCAAAAAATAAAATGAGATTTAGATTAAGAACTTTGCCTAAATTCACCAGCTAGCGAAAGACAGAGGCAGAAATTAAACTCAAGCAAACTGACTCACACCCCAAGTTCTTATCACCATTCCATAAACCTCCTGCCTGGAAGGACTGAAAAATGTGAGCCCTGTAATGTTTCCTCTGCTTTCTGTTGGTCTTTGAACACAGTATCTTGTCGATTTACTTTCTGTCTGAATTCAGTGTACTTTTGCTGTTTTCAGAATTAGACTTGATTTCAGAATGGGTGATAATGACCTACACAGGACAAATGACTTCCACAATCTAGATGACTCTTGTCTACTACCCTCAGGGCTCAGAGTCAGCATTCCCTAAGTTAAACTGCACCATGGACTTTTCTCCATTCTCTGACAGCAGGACAGATTGCCCCAACGTGAGCTTAATTACTTCTGCCGTTATGTGGACCCAAATTTTGCTGCAAATCATCTTGGGATTTCATGCCAACGGACAATAAAATCTTCTGAATGAGGAGCAGCTTTCTCCATATGAGCAAAACCGCACATTCATTGGTTGCAACCAGCCCTTTACTGTAGAGGAAAAAAAAATGTACAGCAAAGAATTATTAACAATTTTGGGGACAGGTAGAGTTTAGTCAGCGTATCTATCTTAAAAAGACGTCGGAAGCAAACATTCTCATCTGGAGTGTGAAGTGACAGATAACAGCAGAAATCTATGGGACGCTGGTTGAAAACATATTACTCTCTGAGTTTGTGAGAAAATGGTGAGAGAAGAGAAAAGTTTGTAGAGAAGCAATACCTCAAAAAACAATTCTGTGAGTTGTACCCTGACAGAGGAAAAAGGACTTTTAAGGAAAGCCATATTTTGATATTTCAGCAGTGCTTGATGGCAAATAATTGCCTCCCTTCCGTCACACGCCTATGTGAAGATGAAAGATAGAGAAACACAGAGATGGGATCATAGTGCAGCTCCTGATTTCAGTTCCCATGGACAGACCATGTATGAAATCGAATGAGGGGCAGAACCGGACCTGGAGTCTCTTTTCTTCACAGATGTAAAGAAAAAAGAGAGGCTCTTGGGGCACATTTCCTGAATATTGTACCTGAAAGGTCATTATTTTACCACTCTTTCATCTAAAGTTATGATTTATCTTAACGTATTTGTGGTTTGGGAACCTAGTATAAGTATTGGAGAGTCCAAAAGAGGTTTTCTGGTTTGAAGAAGCATCATAAATCATTAAATCTTTTTTTTTTTAATTTAAAAAATAGTCTCTCGACAATCATTTGTTAATAATGAACCGACCACAGGACACGAACTTGAGAGAGACCACAGAAGTCAGCTAAACCCACCTGGATGGGTTCTGTCTCAAGAGCTCTTTCACTAGCGATTCTATGGCCTTGATCTGGGCCTTTGTGGGCCACAGAGCTCTCTCTAGTCTCCCTAAGAGGATTTCTTTAAATTAGGCCTCTGTGTTACTTCCCACTGTCGGTCCTAGCTTTTCCTTCTAAGATAATATTTGAAGAAATAATTCAAATGTTCATATGCTTTTTGTGTTCACTTCCCTGAGGGACGTCACTCCACACTACCCTACTTCCCTCCTCTGGTGTCTATCTGTCAGTCCACTTCCATTTTAAAATATCACATTATGAACTTGAGACAGACTCGGGAACTAAGGAATACTAACAAATTAAATATTTATCAAATTAACTGTACACAAAGAAAGGACTGGAGTGCTTAGTTACACAGGTTGAAAAAGTTGAGAAAACAAAGAAGAAAGAACATAAAATAATGACAAAGAATCAAAAAAAATCCTGCAGGTTTTTTTTTTTTCCCCCATTATGACTATTTTGATGCTTCTTTTGAAATATCACAATTTTTTCACAAGTTGTTTTTTATGCTCTCTGTTTTCCTTCACACATTCAAAACAATCACAGAGTGTGTTTGTTGAGTCTGGTCTTGTTCATCTTAAACTAATTGGTTTTGAAAGCAGAGCCAGTGCGGCAATGAAAGCTACCAAAGCAAATTTCCTGTTTGGGAAGCCAAGGTCACATCCAGCAAGCAACTCAAGGTGGATCCCTCAGGAAATCACCTCAGTGGTGCAAGTGATGATACAAATTTCTAGGGGTCAGGAAGTAAATGGGTGCTGGCAAAGCAAAGGAAAATTTACTGGAGGTTATAACAGAGTTAGGAGGAAGTGGAAATGCATTTAGGCAAAACTGTATGGACAGAACTAACCTGTAAACCATGTGGAATAAAGAGATTGCATTGGGGACCAGTAGGAAATGTGGCCAAATGGAAAATGTGTGGTCATATTGTGGAAAATTTGAATAAGGTCTCTTGGAAAGTGAGTATTAAGTACCTCGTACCTGCCAGGCACTGTGGTAAATGGTTGAGAAATCATTGGAGAGCAAGACCTATGGACTTTATAATTCAGAAACAATGCTGCTTTTCTGCTACAAAGACATCATTAGGAATAAATGTGATGATAGAACAAGCATCAGGTACATAAGCATGTCAGTAGACATGTCTGATCCAACCTGAGAGGAGTGACTGGTAAGTCCTTATGAAATGTGTGATGTTTAAACTGGACCTAAGGGGAAATTAGGAATTAGGAGAGCAGAGAAGAGGATTATGCAGAGGGCATTAGGGAACAGTTTATACAGAGGCAAGAGACAACCCCTTGGAGGTGTTTGGTGTTGCCTGACAGAGAGTGAGAGGTGGGAAGTTATCAAAATGATGCTGAAGAGAAGGCAGGTCATGCATGATACCTTCATCATATACAGAAGGCGCTACTTACAGGCAAGCACCAGGGGCACATTGTTGAACACCCACAGTTCTTGCCATAAAGGCATTTATAGCATAGTAGGTTGACAGGTGACTCAAAAGTAGTTGCAAGCTGGGCAAGGTAATGGCACACAAGGTAATGGCAAGGCAATGGCACACATCTGTAATCCCAGTGGCTCAGAAGCTAAAACAGGAAGAGTGAGTTTAAAGGCAGCCTCAGCAATGGCGAGGTGCTAAGCAAATCACTGAGACCCTGTCTCTAAATAAAATACAAAATAGGGCTGTGGATGTGGCTCAGTGGTTGAGTGCCCCTGAGTTCAATCCCCAGTGCCCCGCCCCCCAAGAAAAAAAAGTAGCTGCAAAGTACCATGGTAGATTTGCACAAGCAAAAGACAATGAAGCGAATGCTTCATGGATTTTTGCCCAAAAGTGATCGTCACTCATTCAACAAATATTTATTGAGCACCATTTTATGCTAGGCACTAGTGAGAGAGAAACACATGTTCTTCAGGGACTCATAATCTCCTAGGGTGTCATTCAAGGAAGTGAACATTGATATCCAAGCATAATCAATTTTATGGCAAAGATACAAGGCGCAATAGAAGGCAAGAGAAGAAAAATGTACCCATCCTGGGGACCAGAACTGGCTGTAAGATAGAGACAGGCATCGGTTGTTTATTAAAGGCAGGGTTGGAGTTAGCTCTGTGGGCAAGAGCAGCCTCTCTTGGTGATGGTCTGTGCATGAATCTCTCAGTGAGAGCCCCTGCATGTACAGCTTGCAATGCATACAGCATGGCTCAGTGTCACAGCTGAGGGCACATCTGTCCTACATTATGGCCCAGCATAAATTCATTTTAATAGACCCCAAATCAGTCCTCTCTTGAGAGTGGACCATATATTTACGTGGTCTCCTGGCCACGATTCCACCTCTTGCCTTCATCTTTTAATCACATACTCTAGTAAAACATGAGCCTTTTAAAGGCAGTCATTCAGGAATCAAAGTCACATGGGAAGTTTTATTTGGTTGCCTGCCAAATTAAAACTTGGCCCTCAATTGCTAGGAAAAGAAAGATTGCCAAAAAGATAAATATTTGGAGACCAGTAGACATGACCAGACTGTAATATTTTCAAGTTATAGAAGATCAGGTATATCGATTTTCTTAATTAGTTGGCTTAAATTAAAAAATATATGAGAAAACAATGAATCTAATGTTCCTACAGTAATACTGTTAGTAGGAACCTCTTTTAAAAATCAACTTTTGTTCTAAACAAATATTATGTCAGAAAAAATATAAATGATGAATTTAAAGACAGAATTTTGTGCTAACTTTTAGTTTTCTGGCAAACACATTGGGCTTACAGAGGAAAAGAGAAATAGTATCAGCGTATTTTTTGTTGTTGTTGTTGTTCCTTTTAACTGTGATAAGAATAAAGGTAAATTCCACCTCCCTCTGAAATTTGCTGTGGTAAATAGGACAATCACTGGACTCAGGCAGCCTTTGAATTTTAGCCAAGTGTGCCACCTCAACCTGAGTTCTTACAGCACTGGTAGCAAGATTGTCTTTCTGAGCCTCAGTTTCTTTATCTGCCATGTAAAATAGTTGTATTGATCCAGAACTGGCAGCTGGTTGTTTGAGGACAAAATAGAAATAACTGCTAAGGGCTTCCCAGAGTGGGCCTGCAGAAGAATGCTACAGTGATATCTAGGCACAGAGGGAGGGTTCAGTGGTTATCAAGTGAAGTTAGGCCATATGCCAGGCTAGATTATTCTCACTGAACCATCATTATCATCACTAAAGCACAAACCATTAAGGAAGAAAGAAAGGCAAACAGGAAAGTAAAGCATTTGGGATGCTATATCTGAAGTACTTTCAGCTCTGAAGAGTTTACCTGTACAAAACACAGTGGTCAAACATCCTGCATTCAGAGGCTCTCTGTGGGCTAGATACAGCCATCAGAAACTGATACACATTTTAATTTTGCACACTGTTCTTTCAGAGATAAGTATCACTATTTTATCCTCAAAAATAAAGACTTGAGCAAATGTAATGGGATAAATCAAAGTAAACTGAAAGCTCAGAAATGAAGAATTAAACATAGGATAATATTCCTGCCCCCTAGTTACTTTTGTTGTCACAGGCAATTGTTTAATATAAGCCATTGGCTTCAATTTCTCAAGTAGAGTGGAAACTGGTAATGAGTACAGGCCTATGTAATACAATTTTTCTTAAGCCTACTATGGTGCTCAACACAGAATAAATGGTACAATGTTTATTTCATTAATGAATTAGTTTAATTTTGTATCTGGAAGATTTTAACCAGAAACATGTGAATTAATTAAACAGCCCCAATGCTGTATTCTCCTCTTAACCTGATCAATTAACATTTAAAAGCTTATTACTCAAAAGCCACCCTAAACTACCACCCACACCTGCTATTGTTTGGATGTGATTTGAGAGTATCCCCCAAAGTTTCTTGTCTTGGAAGCTTGGTTCCCAGTCTGATGTTATTAAGAGGTAGTGGAACCTTAAAGAGGTGGAGCCTAGTAGGAAGTAGTTAGGACATTGAAAGCACTGTCCTTGGACCATCTTAAAAGGGGCTTAGAGTGAATTAATTCTAATGAGAGCAAGTTATTAAAAAAAAAAAAAAAACACTGCCTCCTCCCCATTCGCTGGCTTTCTGCCTAATGTGTTCTTGCCCTTCTTCTCATACATGTTCCTATCATAATGCCATCAGTCATGATGTGATAAAACCAGGGGCTCTCACCAGTACTGAGTGGAAGCTGGTGCCATGTTCTTGGACCACAAAAACTATGAGCTAAACAATCTTCTTTTTATTATAAAGTAACAGCCCCAGGTATTCTGTTATAGCAGAAGACAACAAACTAATACCATACCCATTAGGAATGGCTACTATTTAAAAAAATTAAAATCCAGAATATAACAACAGTTGTCAAGAATGTAGAGAAATTAGAATGCTTGTGCATTATTGATGGGAATGTAAAATGATTTAATAGCCTTGGTTGATGGTTGATGTTTCCTTAGAAAATGAAACATGGAATCACCATATGATCCAGCAAATTTATTTCTGAATGTAAAAAGAATTGAAAGGGATTCATCAGATATTTGTACACCAATGTTCATAACAACATCATTCTCAGTAGTCAAAAGATGGAAGCAGCCCAATATCTGTTAACAGACAAATGGATAAACAAAATGTGGTATATACATGCACTGTAATATTATTTAGCCTTAAAATAGAATTCTGATATAGACTACAATATGAATGAACCTTGAAAACATTGTGAAAAGTGAAATAAACATTTTGCCTTCACTTATACAAGATACCTAGAATAATCAAACTCAGACCCAGAATAGTGGTTATCAGAGCCTGGGAGAAACAAAGAATGAGGATGCATTGATGTTTAATGGGTACAGAATTTCAGTGTGGGATAATAAAAAAAAAAAAAATCTAGAGACTAATAATGATGATGATAACAAAACAATGTGAGTGACTTCATACCACTGAATCACACACTTAACAATGGTTGGCAGGACAAATCTTATGTCATGTATAATATTTACAATAATTTTTCAAAAGACAAAAGCTAATAAACCCCTATAATAACAACAGGGAGATTTTTTACAAAGTCCATCCTAAACAAATGCAATAACACGCTCATCCTCTTACACTCTTCCTCTTCCACAATCTGGTAAATAATTACCAAGTTAGAATTTTTGAGAATCTTTTTTCAGTGCATTAGCACTTACATCTTCACTATTTTCCTCCATAGCAAACATCCTGATTTTTAACTTTGACTAAAATATGGATGAACTGACAAAATATAGATAGAATTGCTGACAGCAGCATAAATTAAAGGTCAATGGATCTAGTAAAAGAAATACAAACTCTCAGCAATTTAAGAGCATTTACAAATTTGAAGTTGTTTACATTCAGACCTGCACATAGCTTAATAGATCCTGCCTGTACCTCATACCTTGATGGTTCCTGCATTGTAATTCTGTGGAGCTGGAAAGTTAGCATTCAAGGTTGACTTTGAGTAATCAAGAACATGCTCAACTCTCTCTCAGTGCTTATACATTTTCTATACTTAAAGAATGCTAGGATGCAATGTAATTATAAAGAGCTCTATCCAATAAAAGAATGGTCATAAAAGATAAAGGTGTAGGGCACAAAGATGTGAGTTGACTTTATTTTAAAATATAAGTTATAGAAACAAGCCCCGCTATCTGAAGATCCCGAGGAAGTGAGATTATATTGCAACCAGTAATGAACAAACAGAGGTTGGCAAGTCTTCAGAGAAGTTTGAGGCAAAGAACAAAAGTTATTTTAATCAACATCATTCTATACACTATAAAATATTTTATTCATAGATTTAGGGATACATGGCAGTTGATTTTGATTTAAATCAAGTTGATTTAAACCACCAGTCAGGAATAACCACAATAAACAAATTCCTTCCTTAGAAAAAGTACACTTTTGTTGTTTGACATAACCTTAATATATATTCTTCACACTCAGCATGGGGTATACAGAATATTCATTGAAAAGTGGTGATTTATTTGATACTGTTTTTGAGACAAAAAATTGAATAAATTACTTTGTTGTTTTATTTGTCAACTATAACTGAGGAAGATATTGGCAAAGTCATTAAAAAAGAAATCTCCTAATCAAATGGTTAAATCATAATGTTTTTAATATTAGTTAAACCACATAAATGAAGAAGTACATGCAGACTGGCCACATTCTTAAACAACACAAAATATAATTACACTCTTTTAAAGGCATTTATGTTGCATTTTCCCATAAATAGTTTCACATAGGTCAGCATATACATTTTTATCTCCAATCATATCATTACATGTAATATATAAAATATTTTTTGGTTATCATTATAGTGAAATTTTTTTTTTTAATTTTATTGACCATTTCCACAAGGGCAATATAGGATATTTAGAATGTTGAATTTTGCATCTAACTCTGCCTTTTCCTTAAGACAGCAGAGCTTATTTTGCATTTTCAATCTTCAGTTTTTCAATTTAAGACATATTGGAGTAAAAGAAGGCAACATTTAGTTCATACCTGGAGAGAAAAGCAATGCTGTAGAAGTGAGGTCATCTTCTTGAATGCAGGAAAAAAATGTAATTTGAGTGATCATCATGCAGGAAACTTCCTGTCCATCATCCAACTAACCCCACAGTGGCAGAATAATGAGATGGGTACTACCATTTCACATCTACAGATCAGTAAACTGATCCACAAAGGTCTGAATGGCTATGCATGACCTCATGGCTGGTGAATTTCAGAGCCTATGCTCTTCCAGTTCCTTGAGTTTATATCATGGGAGGCATAAAGGAGATACTATATAGGCTCATGTTAGATTTATAAACATTTACTTGTAGCATCAATGTGTTCTTGGTAGCAAATAATATATAATAGAAACTATAATAATATTGTGAAGTTTTAAGTTTAATTACACCAACTTAAGTATGCTAATTTAATTCTGTTAAATCTGACATATTAATCAAATACTTTTTATAAGCAAGCATCTGAATACATGCAAATATATATATATATAATGTTTATATACATATATATAAACATAATCTCTTAACAAGTTGACAATTTAAAGCAGAAGATAGAAAATCAACTATAATGTAGGTACGTTAAGTTATATTATAGCAGAGATATAAATAAAGTCATAACTATATAGAAGGAAAATGTCTTTTAATGCATTTTTTGCATTTGGCAAAGTACTTAGGTAAAAATAGTTGAAGAAAATGACATAAGTGAAAATCATGTTTTTATACATTGAGGGGCTTTAATGGCTGAGACTCAAGGATATAAATTGGTCTATAACAAAATTCTGTGGAGTATTCTCCAAACGTGAAAATCAGTGTGTACTGAAGATAGAGCATAAACTTGTTTTAACTGAGGTGAGGGCTTTTGTTTAGAGTTTCTTTTCTTCAATATTTTTATGGGTGCTTTATAGTTGTACATAATGGTGGGATTTATGGTTACATATTCATACATGCACACACTATAACAACATAATTTGGCCAGTATTATTCTCCTGTATTTCCCCTTTCCCTCTTTTCCTTCCCCCTGGTCCCTTCCCTCTTCTGTACTGATCTCCCTTCAATTTTCATGAGATCCCCCTACACACCTTTCTTTTTCCCTTTTCCTAACTCAGAAGATCAAGGGTGGATAAGAGAAAACATACCACATTTGACCTTCTAACTTTGGCATATTTCAATGGACATAATGATCTCAAGTTCCATCTATTTTCCTGCAGATGACATGATTTTATTTTTTTTTTAATGGGTGAATAGAAGTCCATTGTGTATATATAGTACATTTTCTTTATCCATTCATTGGTAGACACCCAGTCTTGTTCCATAGTTTGACTAGTGTGAATTGTGCTGCTATAAACATGGGTAAGCATGTATCACTGTAGTAAGATGCATTCAATTTTACAAGGAAAATACCAAGAAGTGGTGTAAGTGGGTCATATGGTGATTGCATTCCTAGTCTTCTGAGAAACCTCCATACTGATTTCCATAGTGGTCGTACTAATTGACAATCCCACCAACAGTGTGAAAGTGTTCCTTTTTCTCCACACCCTGACTGGTATTTATTATTGTTAGCATTCTTAATGATTGTCATTCTGACTGATGTGAGATTAAATCTCAGGGACTTTATGATGTATGCATATAACTTTGGAATATAGATAGAAATTATTACTAGAATAATGATAATCCAATGCTTTTAATTTTGTAAAGTGCTTTCATGTATATTATTTCTTCACTAGTTTTTCTTATATATTGCTTAGTGCATGTAAAAGGTATTTCTCCTTCTTTTTCTTCTTCCTCTTCCTCTTCTTCTTCTTCCTCTTCCTTCTCCTCCTCTTCTCCTTCTTCTTTTATAGATAAATCAGTTGAGGATGAGAGAGGATATTCACCAAAGCTCACACAGCTGGTAAATGATAAAATTAAGGCTCAAATCCAGGAGTCTTTAATTTGTAAATTTTGTAAGATCCAAATATAATTTAAATATAGTCTGCTGAAAGGGAGAGAAATAGATGAGAAACAGAATTTTAGTGCTGGAAGTTTTAGAAATTATCTTCAAGAATTGCAAACCATGAGCTTTGAGGGACCAGGCAGGTATTGTAAACATTAAAGCAGCTGGTTCTAGACTAGAGTTAATTTGGGATGCATATTCTGGGAAGAAGGCAGGACAGTCTGGGTTATGCTGCAATGACAACTGCAAATCTTCATGACTTAGAATATGACCTACTCATTGTAGGCCAACAAGAAACACTGCTCCATGTCTCCTTACTCCCTATTTTAATGTTTCCCATTGTTGAGACAAAGAATAGATGCAACAAATCACAAACTGACTCTTGAGGCTTCTCAGGATGAACACTTGCCTCCCATTCACATTCTATAGGTCAAAGCAATTCTTATGGTTATACCTAATTTGGAGTAAGAGCAGGCAGAAGAACAGAGAATGTACTATCCTTCCAAGACGATTTATTTATTAGCTATTATAACTATTCACAGGCTCCCCTTCTAGACAATTAATATTTGGTTCACTATCCTTTTTATACACAAAATACTAAAGGAGATAGCCCCAGAATCACATCTTTTCAAAGTATTAAGTTAGAGGTGTTCACTCTCTTGGTGAAATGTGGAGATTCTGTCTCATGCCCCAGATGTGGTTTCTCTTGATCTGAATATCTAAGTACTAAAATGGTATTTGCCCCTCCAAATATCCATCATACACAGGCATAACAGGGACAGAAAACCTGCAATGAATGTTCCTATTCAACAACAGGCACAGGTTTATAAAAATGCTGAAATCCCACAGGGCAGACATTTGCAACCTTCATTGGAAATAGAGATGTTCTTTGATTAGGCACCAGTTCCACTCCTTAAAAGGGACTTCCAAGGACTTTGCTGTTTGTGGCCCTTGGTCCTGCTTTCCGGAATGATCTCTTCAAATATCATCTTTATCTACATGCAATGTGGGCATGGAAAACAAATATCTTCTTAGATTCTCAGTAGCTTTCTCAGACCACTTTCTGATCACAGAAAGTTCAAGGGCCCAAGGATAGCAGATTTCTTCATTTAGTGTAGTTTTATTTTTGTTTGTTCCTGTCATGTTGGATGTGTGGAGGAGGCAGATACACTTTTATTTCATAGATCTCCAGATCAAAAGGGACTGCATCTGGATCTGAGGCGAGGATTCCACACTTCACTCAGAGAGTGTGCACGGATAGCTTGACACTGTGAGCCCATGAGGTTCTGGGGCTCAATCCCTTCATGAGAGGGAGAATGACTTTGTGTGATCATAGATGGTTTAGCATGTGCTCAAAGTTTCTTTGGCTGTATAGCTCATATTTAGTCAAGGATTTAAGAGAAACATAACCAATAAAGATGTAGAGAAAAATGATTTATTAAAGGAATTGGTTCACATGATATATGAAGGCTGAGAAGTCCCAAGATCTGCAGTTGGCAATCTGGAGACCCAGAGAGCTGATGTTTTCATTCCAACCCCAATACCAGTAGGTTCCAGACCCAGAGAAAACCCACATCTCAGTTCAAGTCGAAAAGGAGGAAAAGACGAAAACAACAATAACCTGGCTGAAGGGAGTTAGGCAGGAGCAGTTTCCTCTTACATGAGGGAAAATCTTCTTTTCTGTTCTAGTCAGGTTTCAACTGGATGAGGGCCACCTACACTGTGGATAGCAACATACTTTATTCAGTTTACAAATGTTAATGTCATCCAAAAACACCCTCACAACTACACCCAGAATAAGGTTTGACCAAATATCTAAGCACTCCATGGCTCAGTCATGTCGGCACATCAAATTAACCATCACACTAGGCTTATTTATATTTTAATCAGTACTATTTGTTTTTTTCCAATTATATTTCCTATATTATGTACCTATGTGTGTGTGTGTGTGTGTGTGTGTGAGTGTGTGTGTGTGTGTGTGTGTTTTACTTTCTTGATTTCATGACTCTCACCCTTGCATTCTTAATTTATTTGTGGGTACCGTAACTTCAAGAGGATTCAGTGGATAAGCCATTCTTGTCTCTTTTCTGAGCCATTTTATCCAACTGAGGGATTTGCTGGTACAACAACATTGCTTTAAGATATTTTAATCCAATCATACTCTTGATTTCATCCTTGCAATAAAACTGAGTCCTAACCAATCCTTGTTTTTCAAAGGCCTTTTGGTTTTATGTTTCAGTTGTTGGAGTTAAAAAGCAATTGTTTCTTTCAAGCCCACAAATCCCTGAATTTTATAACTCTTTCTGTATCCTTTTTATTTCTTTTTTCCCACTGGCCAATTATTTTCAGAGCTCATCTCTCTCATGCAATAGCTCAGTGCTAACATTCTGATGTCTGGCTTTCTCCTCCGGTTACTGCAGATAACATTTTTACCAAGCATTTGCTACCGAATAACACGGACAACCACCCCTCCACCTTTGATATCAGTTTCTTTACCACCTGTCAATGTCCACCAGGAAAATGCACTCTATATTCACTTATGAATGTTGTTGGTGTGTTTTTGTTTGGTTAGTTTTGGTGGTGGTTGTCAAATGGAACTCACTCTTATGGACCAATTTCTATTGTAGTTAGGATAGAATAGGTTATGCTGTTGTAACAACAACAAAAAAAAAACCCCACAATTTTAGACACTTATAGCAATAGAGATATATTTTCTACTAATGCTGTATGTTTGCTATTGGTTGGCTATGAAGTCTATGAACTCTGTTCCAAATTCTTCACTCTTGGACCCAGGTTAATGAAGCAAAAGCACTGTAGATCTCAAACAGTGTCACCTACTACCACAGAGGGATAACAAAAATGTGTCAAATTGTGCACTTGCCATCAACAGTCTCTTGCAGGTTTATTTGGCCAAAACAACTCACACACACACACAAAATAAATCCAGGGGAGTTGATAAAGTAAAGTCTAAAAATGTAATTATGTTCCAAAGAAGTATAAATAGAAACATATTTGGCTAACAGCACTACCTACCATCCCCTTCCTAAATACTTATGTAATCTAGACTTTTCAAATAAAATTACTCTTCAGTTTGGGTGTGCTCTGACAGTTTTAATTTCTCATTCATTTGCATTTGAACCGATAATCCTTGAAAGGAGAAGATTTACTCTTTGAAGATCTATACAAAGAAAATCAGTAAGTGGGTCTCAGGACCTTATCTTCATGAAGTTGCACAGAGCAGTATGCTTAGGAGAAAGAGCTCTGGGTTTGCTTTTATTGTGAGCAGTGTTCAAGTCTCAATTGCACAACTACATTTCTGAGCTAAGGAACTTAAATCGATTCATCTCTCTGAATTTCATGCTCTTTGTTTGCCAAATAGAAATAATGCTAGAACTTCTTTCCTATATGACTTGTGAAGATAAAAGTTTAAACATTTATTGAAAGCACTTCAACAATTCTATCATTAGATTGACATTTATTGCTGGAATATGTAAGTCCTTCAACAATTCTATTGTTAGACTGAAAGTTATTGTTAGAGTATGTCATTTTGTAAGACGAGTCTTGTCTTGTTATTTGAGCTTACACTCTCAAGAACTCCCAAGGAACAGGTGATTGCTCCTGTTGTGTGTGCTTCAGAAATCTCACTATGTGGAAGTAACAGACTCTCTGACATGAAGAGAGACTCAGGTAGCCAAGCAACAAGACAGGGTTGTTTTTTGTGATCAATGGTAAAGGCTCAGTATGAAGTCCAAGGAGGAGAGAAGTCAGAAAAATTGCCAATTGAGAACAGTCCTTACTGTGGCCAAGCGGAAGAATCTCTGAAAATATTCTCTGAGGACTACCCTTTGATTTGGCTGAAGTACTCTAACTATGCTAATTCCCAAAGAAGATTATAGATCCAGGCACTGGATGGGTGGGACTCATATGAAATGATTCTGGGTTTCATTCTGATCCCCCTCCTGAAAATTTTACTTAAGATTTTTAAGGTCCATATACTTTCTTCTGAAATTAACTGACTGCCTCAGTCTAACAAAGTCAGTAATCCTCGGGCTCTGGAAATGTGCTAGTCAGTAGAGGAGCATGTAAGAAAAAAATATCTGGACTTTAGAATCCAAGATTTTGATTCTGGGTCTAGGGATTGGACCTAGGAAGCTACATGCAGATGGACTGTGATTTCAGAAATTCTAGACTAGCACACCCTAACTGGCAGCAAACTCTAATCACCTGTCAAGTATGTGTGTATGTGTGTGTGTCTTATTCTAATGCTCAGTCAAATTTTAAAACCACAGTAGCTGATCTCTATCAGCTTGATGGAAGCCATGTCATTGATGTGAAAGATATTGGGAAGCCTAGGTTTCCCTTGATTTAATTATCATAGAACATCAGAGTAGAATATATCCAATAAGTTTCAGTTTTTTCAACATAGAATACCTTGTCTTAAGTGGGTAATCAAGTCAAGAATGGAAATTTCTAACCCGTACTCTGGGAAAGAGAAGGTGCAGGGTGAAGAGCCTCTCCCAGTTGAGAGCTTCCCTCTGCCTTCCATCATTTTCCTCCACAGACTTTATTTTTAAATTATGTTGAGCATCTTTAAAAAGCAAGGCATGTTAAAAAGGAACAATAAGGTTCCTGTGTGGGAGGGGTGGAGGGAGGATACTAGGGATTTAACCCAGGGTGTAAGCTGCCTGTCGTGGCTAGCCACAACGCCGCGGGAGAAAAACTCGGAGGCAGAGTAAAGCTATTACTACTTTTACTTCTACTTTCTTAGAGAGAGCTTAGAGAGGGAAAGAAAGATTTTTAGAGAGAAAGATTAAAGAGCTTTTCTTCTTGTCTTCTTAGCTTAGAGTCTTAGAGAGAAAGATTAGAGATAGCTTTTTCTTCTTCTTAGAGCTTAGAGAGAAAGAGAGAGAGCTTGAAAAGAGAGAGATTTCTTCTTTAGAGAGAGAGAGAGAGCTTAGCTTTTAGAGCTTCTTTCTTCTTTGTTCTTTCTTCTTTCTTCCTCGGGAGCCTCGGCCTGACTCTGACCAGGAATTACTTCTTCTATCTGGTTTCTCTTCTGTAACCGCTCTGCCTACGTTCTGGCCGCTCTGATTCTTTTCTTCTTCTCCAACCCGAACTCTTCTTCCGACCGAGCGACTGCATGACTGACTGAGTGAATTCATTCTTCTCCCCACTCCAACCACTTTCACCCGGTTATATACCTTTAGCTTTGCGGGTGCCTCACGTGCATTTACAGGTGCGTCACATACATACTTATTATCAGGTGGAACTTATGGCTTCCAGCTGACCGCAATAGCCATCTCCCTAATTGGGGCTCCTTCACCAGGGGTGCTCTACCACTGAGCTACACCCATAGTCCTTTTATATTTTGACAGGGTCTCACTACATTGCCCAGTCTGGTCTCATACTTGCAATCCTCCTGCTTCAGCCTCTCAAGTTGCTGGGATTACAAGCATGCATCACTGCACCCAGTAAGGTTCTTATTCTTGTATTGCAGGTAGAAAGAGGGCCAGAGAGGCAATATTTGACAAAGAAGTGAGGATAGGCAGGATTTGTATTCAGATCTGTTTAACTTCAAAGCACAAGCTCTTGGTATTTATTTTAAAATGTATTCACTTATTATCACATATTTTAGAAACACAGGTAAGTGTAACATTTTTACATAATGAACGCTTGTGTACAGGATACTTTGCTTGCTTAAGAAATAGAACATTAAGAGAGTTGCAAGCCCTTCAAGTAGCCATCTAATGGCATGCCCATCACTCATCCTCTGTCTTCAGAGTTGACATCAGCAGAGCTGGAACCTGGGGTGACCTTTAAGAGTTGTTTCAGTTGAAGTGGAAGCCTGGGCTTTGTCCTCCAGCCTTGGTAGTCATTGAATAGGAGCTTCCTCCAGGAAAGAAAGGAAAAACTCTCAGCTGAAGCAGCTCTTCTTATCCAAAAGGATTCAATGTGAGTTGTAAAAAGCTAACAATCCTGACAACTGGATAAATAGTGCCTTAGTCTTTTTATATTAATAAATTTTATTGTTTGTATTTAAGGTATAAACATGATGTGATAAGATACCTATAGAGTGAAATGGTTAATATAGTGGAACAAATTAACATATCTGTCATCTTATATAGTGACCCAATTTCTCCCCAGTGGCAAGAGCAGACAAAATCTATTCGTTTAGCCAAGTTTGAATATAATATGCCATCATCAACTACAGTCTGCATGTTGTCCATTGGATCTCTGGACTTGTTCATCCTACATATCTGTTTTATTTAATTATTTTGTTTTGTTTTTTGGTACTGGAAATTGAACCCATTTCCTCATGCATGCTAGGCAGGCCGTCTACCACTGAGCTACATTCCAGCCCTCCATTTTACTTTTTTATCCTTTGAACTACATCTCCAATTTCCTCTCCTCTACCCTGGCCTGTGGCAATCCCTACTAGCACAAAAAGACTGGGACGAATGCAAGCTTCACAAATCAGCTCAGCGCTTTATTCAGGAACAAAGTTTCACACAGGAGCAGGGGATGCAGGGACAAAAGGAAAATGAGCCTGATGGGAAAATGAGCCCTGGAACAAAGAAAGGTCCTGGGCTTATGTAGGTTATTCTGAGAGGGGGTCTAGTAAGCACATCAGTTTTCTTTGGGTACCCAGGAATTTGGAGTTTGTTTATCAGTCAGTGAAGGAATCAGTTTTAGTGCTTAGGGATTTAGACTTTGTTTTATGGGGTAAAATGGGAGGAAGTCTAGGGTCAGTGGTCAGTTTGTGGAATTTATTGTACTGGACCTGATGGAGGGCCTAGGGTCAGTGGTTGGTGCCTGGGAAGGATTTGTTTACAGAAAGGTTAATGCTTCAGCCTCTTCCCAGACACTGTCTTTCAGTTTGATGGACACCTCCTCAAACTTGTTTTATCACTGGGAAAGAATTGTATTGGGAAAGGATCAACTCTCAGTGTAAGGCTTTCCTTCTCACTCGCCTTTCTCCGGGTCTCACTACTTTTGGGGTTTGTCATTTTCCATATCTAATACTCCCCCTTTCATTCTCTATCTTTTTTGTAGTTGAATTATTTTTCTCTTTTTATTCCACATATAAGATGATGTCATATTTTTGCTTTTTATATTTGGCTTATTTTACTTAACGTCATAGCCTCCAGATCCATCCATGTTATGACAAAACAGAATCTCCTTCGCTAAGGTCAAGTAACATTCCATTGTGTAAATCTATACATTTTCTTTATCCATCCATATATTGCTGGTTCTTAGGTTGTTTCTATATCTTAACTATTGTGAATAAAACTGCAATAAACTTGGGAGTGCAGGCACCATTATAAGGTGGTGATTTCATCTACATTGCATGTCATGTGCAGGAGAGAGATTGCTAGGTCATATGTAATTCTACATTTAAATTATTTAGGAACTTTCATACTGTTTTCCCTAATGGCTGTACTAGTGTCTTAGTTTTGATTGGAGTTTCTAAGGAGATACATCAGAGTATCTGATACAAATGTTAATGAAAATATTTGATAAATTTCTGGCTTGAGTTTGTGTTTAGGTTTATAAAATAATTTGAACCTGATATAAATTGAATTGTTGGTTTGATTTCTGTTGTTCTAAATCTGTCACTTCCCAGATCTAGCAAAATTATAAATGCCTTAATGCAGAATGAATTGTTTAAAAATCACATTAGATGCATACATAAATATACCACAGGGAACTTCACCTTTATGCATAAGTAAAAAGAACCAGTCGAATATAAATAGATGAGTGAAAAGATGTCTAATAGAATAGAGGAAGGACAATGGGAGAGTGGAGGGAGGATGAGAGGGAAAAGGGGGAGGGAAAGGGGGCATGATGAACTGAAATCAATTTCCATGCATATATGAGTTTGTCGGGATGAACCCAACCATTATGTATAACCATAAAGCTTGAAAAAAAAAAAGTTATAAATGCCTTGTAGAAAAAAACTATGATGCTCCACCCACCTCTCCTTTTTTCTATATTCTCTGCTTGTATTTCATCCTTAAATGTTTGGAAAAACTCACTGGTAAAGCTCTTTGTATTGGCATAATTGTATATTATATCCTTTTTATCTAAATTATTTGTATTGCTTTTATTGTTATTTTGCTAACTTATTAGGATGCCTTTAAAAATTACATGTCACTCTTCCCTTTTCCCCAAGTCAATAATATTGTTTAATGTAAACATGTGAGGATACATAGGACTTTGAAAATATGCATTTGTACAAATCAATTTGCAATGCCTTATTTACAGTGTCAGTCTGTTTCATTTTTCATTTTCTATTAGGAATTCTTTCTTGAGCCATGGATTTAAATTTGTTTTTAAATTTTTTGATCTACCTTTGAGGTATTGTTTAGGTTTTCTTTTTAATATAACTTCATTTTGTTTAGCAAATATGAACTGTACAAAACTGATATTTTGCTATCAGTTGATATTTTGCTATTCGAGTCTCAACTAATCTTTCATTAATATTGCATGTGAAATAAAATTGCAGGAATGCTCCACAACTGCTCCAATTTATCTACACAGGTTTTATACATCTATCTATGATATCAAGTTCATTGTGTATTTCAGTCCTTTTATGTCCTTAGAATTGCTTTGTTCCTCTGATGTAAACTTTACTGGAGAGGTATGTTTAAAAATCATAATTTATTATTAAGTTTTATCATACTTTTTAATATTTTCTTTTTTTTTGCTGTGTATTAGGTGTCTACGTGTTTATAACTATATATCTCCTTGATAGAATGAAATGTCATCATTATGTAATAAACTTGTATCTCCAATAAATCTTGCTGCCTTAAAAGATGATTTTTTTTTCTGATATTAATATAGTGATACCAGATTTCTTTTCTCTATAATTACCATTTTCTACCTCTTTATATTTTGGATATGTATCATGTAAACAAAAGACATACCTTTAGAACTCCATTTTGCATAACCTTTATCTCTTAACAGGGATACTTTATCTATTTCTACCTGTTGCCATTTCTGTGTGCATACATATTTGAATTTCCCATATTGTCAAGCTTACAATTTTACCCTGACTTTTTTGCAGTTTCTCCAGTCTTTCAATTGTTATTAAAGAGAGAATAAAATCATGGCATTCGCAGGTAAATGGATGAAGTTAGAGAATATAATTCTAAGCGAAGTTAGCCAATCCCAAAAAGCCAAATGCCAAATGTTTTCTCTGATATAAGGAGGCCGATTCACAGTGGGGTTGGGATGGGGAGCATAGGAGGATTAGAGGAACACTAGAATGGCCAATGGGGAGGGAGGAAAAGGAAGGGGGCAAAAGGGTGAAGAAAAAAAAAAGATGGCAGAATGAGATGGATATCGTTACCCTAAGTGCATGTATGAAGTCATGAATGGTATGAATATACTTTGTTTACAACCAGAGATACGTAAAAATGTGCTCTACAAGTATAATATGAAATGTAAACAAAACAAAAAAGTTAAAAAAAATTTCACCTACATCTTCCCAAAGTTATTTCATATATTTACACATTCCCTTTAGTGATTATGGTTAAAGTTAAACATGCATCCTGTATTCATCAGGATAAAAAAAGCTCTGCTACAGCACAAACAAGCTTTAATTTAGGGGTTTCATTCACCAAAACCATTGCTTGCTAATGCCAGGACCATTGCAAGTAGATGTTTCCAATAATCCTGCTTGCGAGGAGAACCTTATCATGTTCACCAAAATAGAGAAGGAGTGTTGCCTGGAAGTGACTTTTCAGTGCCTTAGCCTTGAAGTGATTGATATGTGTTACTTTCACTCATGTTTCATTGCCCCCAAATAATCAAATCACAGGCCTTCCAAACTGCATAGCATCCAAATTCTATTCTCCGTACATCCTTACGTGGGTATAATTTTTAGTTCTTATAGCTGATTTTGTCTAGGAAAAATAACTGAATCTACATATCTTCTTTCTCTTTATGCTCAAAAGATATTCTCTTTTTCTTTTCCCCCAGCCAATTTTTTCAGCAAGCTATTCTTCTTCTAAACATACTTATCTGTCAGCAAAGAGCTTTGATTTCTGTGGTGTTGATCTTTAGCACAGACACAGGTGAATTAAAATAAAAAAATAAAAATAAAAGAGCGCATGCTAGTGCATTGTAGCTGCCAGGTTTCTGCTCCTTTTCTGTGAAAGCAGAGATTCATCTCCCTCCCTTGGCTTGGCATCAGATTCAACCTCAGCAGGCTTTATTATTCCAAAACACATAATGCCTTCCTACATTACTAGAAGCCTGCTTGGAGAAAAACAGACATCTTTAACTTACTAGTTCCCTCTCAGCCCCATGTAGCTTTTTCCACTGGTGTCCACTGAGACTCAGCAGGGCTTCCAAGGCCCCAGACAGCCTTTATCAGTGTCTGAGCAGATTCTCTGGGCACCTGCAACCAGGTATGCTGCTGCACTTTTGTGAGGTGCACTGATAACAATGGCATCTCAACGTGTAGATTTCTTTGAGTGGGAAGCCAAGAGTGCCACAGGGATTCCTGTTGCCTCACAAAAGTTAGCAACATGAGACTGGATAGGTTGGAAGAGCAGATCACTGGCAAAAGGAAAACTGTAAGAGTGTGAACAGGATCGAAAAAATATAAAGAATGTCTGTCTGTCTAACACTCTCCATACCCTACTTCACTGTTTTCTTTAAAATCTGTCTATCCTACGGGGATTCCAAGAATGGATGAGAACGCCAATTAAAATTTTTTTGAGTCTGCCTCCTCATAGCAAGAGGTAAACTGATTAAAAATTAAATCTGTCCAAAGTTCCTTCTTGGACTTCTGAACCCAGCAGGTTTGTTGTGTTTTGTTTTTTTGTACCAGGGATTGAACCCAGTGGCACTTAACCACTGAGCCACATCCTCAGCCCTTTTTTGTGTTTTATTAGAGACAAGGTCTCACTAGTTGCTTAGAGCCTCAATAAATTTCTGAGGCTGGCTTTGAATTCACAATCCTCCTGCCTCAGCCTCCTGAGCTACTGGAATTATAGGCATATTCCATTGTGCCCAGCTTGAACCCAGCAGTTTGTACAAATTCCTCCTTTTCTTTTACTCATTCTATCTTCCTAATTTCTAATTTTTCTGATTCTTACCATTGACAAAATTTATTTGCCCAGGACCAAAGCAACAATAACCTTTGCTGATCCCAACTTTATGTAAGGCTGTGAGCTTCTGTATGTTTGGGAATTCTAGAGATTCCAAAATGTGCAGGGAACCCCTCCTCTCAGGATTATTTCTGAGTTTACTGAGCAGCAATTACATGAACTAATCACCATGAGAGCATCATGAGTGAAGTGCCATTATCATAAAGAATTTAAGGCCCAAGCACTTGAAGGAACATGCAGCTGTTCATCTTTAGAGTCAAACTCTGAATTTAAACTTGCTGACCATAAAAATGTTTGTTTTTTTCTGATTCACCATACTGCCCTGGAGGTATGTGTGCACAGTTAAACACAGGGCAGATTGAAGGCCACAGTTCAAGGAGAAAGTGGCATTCACAGGTCTTGTTGAGCACACTTGAGGCCAGAGGACTGGCACAGGCGGAACCCATCTCACATGTTCAGTCCTCACACTTGGCCTCTTCTGTTGCAATGAAGATGAGAAGATGAAGACAAAAGGAGTCATCTAAGAGTAAAGAATGCCTGGAAAGTTTTTCCCAAACAGAAGTTAACCAGGAGATTTTTTTTTTTTTTTTTTTTTTCTGTGTAGTGCTCAAAGTTTAGTTCACAAACTTAGTGGTACAGAGAATGAGATGCTAGGTAACAGGCAGACTCTGCATTAGGGAAAAAAAAAAAAAGAGTGTCTATATTTTCAGCAATGCGCACATTATTGTTTCTAGTGGTCATTCACAGTAAGACATAGTGAAAGCTATAAAAATGCATTGGATGAAACTCACGCTTTAACAATTGCAAACTCAAGAAACTGAAAATGTTTTATAATAGGTTTCATTTTTCTGCTAAATAGAAGTGAAGAGTAAGTCCACTGGCTGGGACTCAGGAACACACCAGAGGATGATGCAACATCAGACATCAGTACAGGAAGGAAGTTGGGTATTTGTTGTGTCTGGGGTTAGACCAGCTGCCTTCCTTGAGCAATTTTCAAATAAGATGCATAAAGTCACATATTACTTAATTGTTTAATGCCTACCTGAGCTATGCCTGAGAGATACAGCAGTCAAGAATAATGTGCTAGATTAAATAATGCCTCCAAAACTTTTGATGCTCTAATCCATTGTGACTATGTTATATTGCATGGCAAACAGAGCTTTACAAATCTGTTATCTCTTCTTCTTGTAAATATACCAGTTCCATCAACTAAGGAACCTATTCTTATGACCTCATTTAATTTTAATAATCTCCTTAAAATCCCTATCTTTTGAATACAATTAGATTGGGGCTTCGACATACA
This sequence comes from Tamias sibiricus, assembly GCA_025594165.1. NCBI lineage: Eukaryota > Metazoa > Chordata > Mammalia > Rodentia > Sciuridae > Tamias > Tamias sibiricus. The sequence goes on along the minus strand of CM046660.1, from coordinate 158,832,817 downwards.
AATTTTGGGGGAGAGGGACACAGTGCAGTCCATGGACCAGGTGGGCCTAATCTAATCACATGAACCTTTAACAATAGAGACACTTCCTGAATGAAGCCAGAGAAAAAAGGTAGAAACATCAGTGAACAAGATTTTAACGAAAAGAGGGACTCAGCCTACTGTTGCTGGCTTTGAGGATGGAGGTGGTCACAAGCCAGGGAATGCAGGGAGCCTTCTGAAGTTAAAAACAACCCTGGCCAGCAACCATCAAGTAAAAGGGAACTCAGTCCTACAAACACAGGAAACAGGAAACAGATTCTACCAATAACCCGAATAAGCCTGGAAGCAGATTTTTCCCGAGGGCCTCCAGAAAGGAACACTGTCCTGTTAGTACCTTGATTTCAGCTTGTGAGATTCAGAGCCTGTGGTGGTAGAGCAGGCCAAGCATGTTCAAGGCCCTGGGTACAATCCTAAGTCACACACTCACACACACACACACACACACACACACACTCACACTCACACACAACCCTCAGAGAAACCAGCTGAACTTACTTGCTGGGTTTTTGACACTCAGAACTGTGAGATAAATTTGCAACATTATGGCAACTTTTTATGGCAGCTGATAGATAGGTTTGGGCTGACAGGCCACCTCCCCCATGGAAAATTCCATTAGGAGCAACCTGGTTTCAATTTCCCCAGGCAGGAGCCAATCAGCCTAAAATTTGCTCTGTTCCCCAGGCAGGAGCCAATCGGCTTAAAGGTCACCCTGTTTACTGGGAAAAGAGCCAATGGCGTTAAAGGTCACTCAGGCACCCCCACGCCCCCCACCAGAAATCCCTACTTAAGTCCCTGCCTGCCTGGAGCTCAAACACAACATCTCTTCCCTGCGGAGAGGAAGCAGCCAACACAACATCTCGTCCCTGCGTCCCTGCGTCCCTGCGGAGAGAAAGCAGCTGCTGCAGCGGTTCCAGACTCACCATCTCCAGCCCAACAGCTCCAGCCTCCAGCCTGTCAGCAGCTGCCCCAGCCGATAGCTCCGGGGACCGTGGCCAGCAGGACTAGGCACCGACCCTCCCTTGCACGCTTCCCTCTCCCTGACTCCTCTCTCCCCGTACTTCTTCTGCCTCCGACCAGCCGTAGAGGCTGGTGAATAAATCTCTTGGCTGCATGGTTGTCTCTGGTGTGATTTTTGCCCCTCAGCAGCAATAGAAAACAAACACCTATATGATCTCTTCCCTCCTGTAGCTTTATATTTTAGTGGGCCATATAAAAATAAAGTAAGATGACAAATGAGGAAAACATTGCCAAGTGTTAAGTAATTGCTGGGTGAGGAATAGGGAGGCAGAATGACATAGGAGACCTAGGCTTAAGAGTTATTGGTGACAGTGGTATTTCAGCTGACCGAGAAAAGAGAGAAGGGAGCTGGCTGTTCAAAGATGCAAAACAAGAGCCTCCATGCAGAGGGAATAGAAACACAGAGGTCTTGAGCTGAGAAAGAACCAGGGGTGTTCAAGAAACTGAAAGATGACCAGTAGTGTTAAGTATAGCAAAGGGCAGAATGTAGAAGAATGGGGTTGCAAAGATAGACTGAGTGGGGAGCATGTGGTGTTTTATAGAACATGATTAGAAATCGTGGTTTTATTCTAAGAGCAGTGGGAAATCTTTGTAAGCTTTTAAGCAGAAAAAAAAAAAAAACTGCTATCAGGATGGAATTCTGAAACAGAAAAATGACATTAGCTAAAAAACCTACAGAAATTCAAAAAATGTCCTTAGTTCAGCCAATAATACTGTACCAGTAATTTCTTAGTGTTGTTAATTGTGCCACAGTTATATAAGATGCTAACCTTAGAAGAAACCCAGGGAAGGGTTTATGGGAGCTCTCTGTACTATCTTTGCACTCTTCTGTAAATCTAATGTTATTTCAAAATAAGAAGTCCAAATGGAGAAAAAGATGTCATGACCTACTTTTTCACTTAAGAAGCTTATTCTTCTCAGTTGGAGTGTGAGTTGTAGAGGGATAAGAATGAGACCGTGAATATCAGTTAAGAAATGAATTCAGAAATCCATTCGAAAGAGAGCGAAGTGGAGAACCTGCTAGGAGGCAAGTTCACAATCAGCTTCTGAAGTGGACTCCCCAGGACTTGGCAGAGAGCATGCAAATGTGAGCTGGCATCCATTCCTTATCGGGGGTGAGGGATGGGAAGTAGGCAGCGAAGGAATGGGAAAAATCCAGCCTGGATTCCACCTGTGAACAGTGCTGCACTGGGGACCAAACCTTCAACCCATGAGCAGTGTGGGGAGAAAGAAATGCACATTTTTAAGGTCAGCAGGCCTCCTAATGAAGATATTAAGTCTACTGGAACTCAGGGGCTAGGTCTGAGCTGAAGATGTTTGTTAGGTGGCTGCAAGCAGAAACAAGACACTAAACTGCTGCTCCCTTGTGGTAGCAGTTAAGAGACAACTACTCACAAACAACCAGGAGAGGCAATGTCCAGGAAAGAAACTTGTAAGGAAAGAACCAGCAGATTGGTGGACCAAGTGGTGGAAAAGTGCCCACTGGAAAGAGATGCTTTTGAATTTTCACTGGGCTTATTTCTTGTTTTCTTTCTTGATAGTTTTTATCATAAGTCCCATGAAACCACAGGTCTGCTTGACAGACCAAGAATTTCTGTCCATGCTTGAACCAGAGTAGAATGGGGAGGAGGAACGGCAGGTGAAACAGGATAACAGACCATCTATGGGAAATTTTGTCAATATTTTGAATCAAGGGTTTCTCTTTTCAGTGATCACTTCTAAAATATATTTATTGATAGAGACTTTCTATCTATATCTATTTTATATATGTTTTATATACACACACAACATACACTTTTATGCACACACATACACATATACATATATGTATATATGTATGTATGTATATATATATATGTATATATATATATATATATATATCTTTGTCTATGTAAAACAAGCTAACCATTTCTTCATACAAGACACTCTGGCATGGAAGTTGTAGTATCTGAAGATCATTGCTGAGTTTCTTACTAGAAAATCCATAAAGGACTTTCTGGGTAGGATTTTGAATTTAGAATGCAAGAAATATTATTTTATTTCCCCCAAATTGAGGTACTAAGAATGGATGCTTCTTAATGAAGCACTGAAGAGATATTGACTAGGATATCAGTCACGTGAGAAGGCAGATAAAGTTCCACACTTAACATCCAAGCCAAGAGTGAAAGAGAATCACCCTCATTATCTCTGTTCTTAAAATTCTTACATAAAACTTCATTGGTCTCTTCTCCAGACTTATGGAATTCAGGTTCTCTCTCTCTCTCTCTCTCTCTCTCTCTCTCTCTCTCTCTCAAATACATTATGACAACTGAGGTTTTAATTAGAACCTAATCCAGAGTTTGAGACAAAACTTGGACCACAATCTCAGTGTTACTTGTATATATTGAAAAATGGGTCATCTAAACTTCTTGGGTAGTTTATTCAATTGGTATAACAGATACACAGTCCTTTGCATTGATTACAAAACTGTCTAGCGTTCATGTAGCTTATGTTAGTCAGCTTTTCATCACTGACATAAACAACCTAAAGGGGGAAAGATTTATTTTGGCTCAGGGTTTCAAAGATCGCAGGCTGGCTGCATTCCTCTGGATCTGAGGCAAGGCAGAACATCACAGTGGAGGGAAGCTGCTCAGCTCATGGCAGTTGAGAAGTAGACGGGTCGGGGGAGAGGAAGGGCCCAGGGATAGGATACACCCTTCCAGAGCATGTCTCAGTGACCTATTCTTTCCAACTTGGCCCACCACCTGGGTTTTTCACCACCTCCCAATAAGAACATCAGGTAATGAGTCCATCAATGGATTGATCCACTGTGGATGTCAGAGTCCCCCTGAGCCAATCATTTCCACCTGTGAACAGTGCAGCACTAGGGACCAAGTCTTCAACACATAGCCTTTGGGAAATGTTCCAGATCTAAAACATAATCATTGCATACTATGAAATGCAACAAATAATATCTATTTAGCAATAACAAATAAATATATTATCATTAAGAGAATAATTTGATTTTATTGAAATGAATTCAAATTTATTTTCCAAGTAAATTTATGTTTATTCCATTTGATGTGGAAGTAGAAGACAGGAGGCCCCTTTCCACACAAGTGCCCTCATTTTCATTTGAAGCTACTGAATAAAGTAGGGCGTAGGAATGTTAGATTATAGCACCCACCCATAAATCTATGAGTTCACACCTGACTCTGGCCTTGCTGTGGAGTGCTGGGCTTTGTGTGAGAGAGCTAGACATGCTTGCATTTCCCAGTCCTCTCCAGTGGCCGCTGATGCTGCTCTCCCCTATAGTCCACTGCCCGTTTCCCCTGAGCATGGTCAAGCTGGGCACTGCCAGGCATGTGCCCAAGCCCAACCATCTGCTATTCAGGCATCATGATCCTCCTTCACTGTTGACCTCAGCCCTGTGGGCAGAAACTAGTGCCCAGGCTTAGACTGGCTTTCATAAGGTAGTTACTTCACCGCTGCAGTCCAAATGGGGAAAAAAAAAAAAAAAAAGAAGAAGAATGAAAGAAAGAGAAACATCTCTTTATTAGCGAGGGAGTTGTTGGTGCTACATGCTGAGTCCATTGAGAAGAACTCCCAGACCAAGTTGACCCTTCAAGGAAAGAGCGAAGACATCCCATGAAGCAATTGTTCAAACCATTTAGTGGAACTCTATTTTTTAAGGGAATCACCTGGTGGTTGACATCACTTCCTTGCTTAAAAGCACTACCATTTTCTGTTTTAACTCGGTAATCTTTTTGTAGACTGAACCCCTGCTGAATTCTTCAGACATACACCACTCACCCCAGCACACCCTCCCTGGCAGTGGGTAAATGGCAAGTAAAAAGGTTCTCTCCACCAAGTCAATTGACGAGGGCAGGTGGCAGGGTACCCAAGGATGCTTTTGCTCTCCATGCTGCTTAATGTCTCCAAGATCAAACACAAAGATCATGGGAGGAACAGGTGATCAGCGGGCAACAATAGATGACTGTAGTAGGTTCTGGATGAGTTGTGCAACTCAGACAAAATGGATGGCCCCATTTAAAATGACTTCAGAAGTATCAAAGGAGGTCTCTGTAGTTACCGTATGTGCCTTCAGACTCGAACATTATTTTCCAACCCTGCTGGTGCTACTATTGAGAGTGAGAAGGAAATATGAAAACGGCTTTCTCATCACTCAGATTTCTTACCCATATGCTTTTTCCACAGAGAAACACAAGCTGTGTATGTAGGGCTTGGAATGAGGCTGAGACAGTATATCCTCATTCATATGAATGTTTAGGAGACACAAGAAAATAGGCGTGTTGTGTCCCTCAGGTTTTCACCAAGAAAAAAAAATCACATCTTTTTTCCATTGCTTACCAGGGATATTGTGACCCCACTACCCCACAGTTACCCCTAGTAATTTACATTCTGGAATTATTTGACAACTCATTTTTATTCTGCAGTGCAAATACATACAGATCTCTATACAAAATATTTGACTTTTATAATAGCCAAGATAAAAGAAATATTCCCTCCAAAAATTTTTATGAAAGCATTTTCTGTATTTTTACTCATCTTTAAAGTACTGGTATTATTAAACAATATCATAAAAAAATCAGACAGTACAGGGGCATCATGGGAAAAGTCTGTCTCTTTACCACCCTAAATTCTCAATTCCCTCATCTTCTGCCACAGGAAGAACCATTATGCCTTGTTTTCAATGCAGTCTTCCAGAGAGTGTCTGAACATTTATAATGATTTTTATATATGTACATGTTTTCACATATTTATCCTTTTTTCATTTTTAACACAAATGATGACCTACCACTCATGCTGTTTCATTTCTTGCTCTTTCTATTTACCTATTTCTCAGGAATATTTATGTGTATATTTATGTACTATATATAGAAAACATTTATGTAAAGGCATATGTATATATTTTTATGTATTATATATATGTAAATGTTTGTGTAAAGGCATGTATATGTATGTGAGTGTGTATATTTATATACATATATCCATATATATATTCCATTTTTTTAATGGTCATGTCTTGTTCTAAAACATGTACATTTCAAAATTTACTTATCTACTTTTCATTGACATTTACATGGTTTTCTATCTTTTTGCTATTATAAACAATGCAACAGTTAATATTCTTATATAGGCTTTTTCTTACATGTTCAAATGTATCTGTAAAATACATTTTTCAAGTGAAAAATGTTAGGGAGAAATTTTCGTATGTTTTGACATATATTAGTGAATTGCTTTCCCAACTCTTGATACCAATGTAAACTATCGCAAATAATGTATGTTATTACCCCACAGAGTTGTCAAAACATGTATGCTATGGTTTAGATATGAGGTATCCCCTGAAACCTCATGTGTGAGACAATGCAAGAAAGCTCAGAGATGAAATGATTGGGTTATGAGAGTTTTAATCTAATCAGTGCATTAATACCTTTATAGGGATTTACTGTATGATAACTAAAGGCAGATGGGATATGGATAGAGGAGGTGGGTCATTAGGGCGTGTCTTGGGGGTATATAATATTTTGTCCTTGTTGAGTGGAGCACACACTCTCTCATGCGCTTGCTCGTTCTCTCTCTCTCTCTCTCTCTCTCTCTCTCTCTCTCTCTTTTCTTCCTGGTTCCATATCCTGAGCTACTTTCCTCCACCACACTATTCTGCCATGATGTTCTGTCACACCTCAGGCCCAGAGCAACAGAGTAGACTATCTATGGACTGAGACCTTTGAAACTGTGAGCCCCAAAATGAACATTTTCCTCCTTAAAACTGTTCCTGTCAGGTCTTTTGGTCACAGCAGTGTAAAAGCTCTCTGAAATGATGTGCACCTAAAATTAACCTCCTTTGTCCATATAAGACCTGTAAAAAAATGCTATTTATATTTACATAGGCCTCATATTAATTATAAATGAGGTTGTGGTGGTTTCCATGCATGTTTCTTTTTGTGTGTGTGAATTAACATGTATTTTTTTTCATTTATTTGAAATAGTGGCTGCATATTATATTGAGTTACATACAATTACCATTTTCATTGGTCAGGAAGAATTAAAAATCGGTTATTTTATATAGTACAACTGGAGATATAGATAGATAGCTGTATCAAAAATTTAATTAATATGGCTTAAAATGCACAATGAGATGACTTCTTGCTCTTTTGCAGAAATGTCTTGGTTGCTCTCCCATCTAATTTTTCTATATGAACAATACTAATGTGATTTTTTTCTAACAAAATTAATATTGGCATTTTATACTTTAATTTAGAGACAATATTCTTATAAGATTGAATTTTCCTAACATCTTCTTCTGGGATACAAAAATTAAAACTTGTAAAACTAACAGATCATTGGTATCGCTCAGTAAACAATTTTTCTTTCATATAGGTCTTGTGTATATTGTCAATTTTATTCCTAGATAGTTTATAAATATTAAGACCATTGTAATAAGATTTTTTTCTTCTATTTTCTAATTTTAGGTCTCAGAGAAAATATAAATTTTTATTATTGATTTTCTAATATAATATGTAATTAAATTATTTCTCTTAATAATTTCTATTTCATTTCATTGATCTCCCAAATATATAATCTGGCCATCTTCATATAACCATGTTTTTATAATTTTCTTTCTTAAAGATAATTATATCAACTTGTATTTACAAACCTAATAGTCTATTTTAAGCAAGAGTTTGCTTTTTGCTTAGAGAGAGAAAAAACTATTCCTCAATTCTACTAAATTTGATTAAGAATTATTATGCAATAGTCCTGTTAAACTTTATCAAATACCATTATAGAATATCCTTCACAATCAGTAAAAGAATTATATGACTTTTTACTCTCTATTAATACCTAATTTCATTAATATATTTACTAAAGTCTAAGTATTAAAATTGAACCATCCTTGAATTCCTGATATAATTTCACTTATGGTGGTATAATCTTCTCTCATATGTTGCTGAATACTAGTTCCTAAAGTAATTTTCTACTTCAATATTTATAAGTAAAATTGGGCTTTAGCTTAACAGTGTAATGTTATTGGTGCAATAATGGTTTCAGAGAAAGAAAATTGAAAGTTTCCCATCTTTCTAAAGCACTGGAATGCTCTAGAATAATTTAGAGAACATTAGAGTAGTTTAGTCTTTGAAGATGAGCACAATTTCCCTGTGAAGTTTTTTGGGTCTAGTGTTTGGACTAAGGGAGAAAACATCTTTGGCAAAATTTTTTTCTTTGTTCTAAACAATATGTTTTATTTCTTTTTAATTATTTTATTATAGTATTTCTTTCTCATAAGTTTAAATTATTTTATATTTTCACAGCTTTTCAATAAAATAGATCATTGAGAATAAAATATAATAACATTGCAAACATATTTTGATTAAATATTTTAAGAAATGTTCAAGACAAATATCACTTTTGAACAAATATCTTTAGATTTATTTGTGTGACTTTTCTAGTTCCTAGAAATTATCAATGGGCAAAATCAAGACACAGAGAAAATAATTTTGTGAGTGTATGTTTTATATATAACATGTATCTATGGGAGCTTCTGACATAACTAACAAATTTTAATTCATTATTATATATTTGCATGAAATTTTAAAGTCTATTGTGGTTTTATCATTTACAGTTGAAGAAATTATGAAACAAATGTAATTTGCTCAATTTTTCAAAGTTAATAAAAAGTTGAGATAATACTGGAGAACATGTCTCATAATTCTAAGATTATTTTCATTCTACTATATTCCTTTCTTTCCTCAAACAGCATTAAGTGTGGATGATTAATTTTAACTTTATAATTTATCCTTTAAATATATCTGACCACTTTTTAGTTACTAAGGATTCTTAAAATGAAAAAAAATATTATCAATAAGCCAAAAGAATTTTTTAAAAATTTCTCTTCAACACATCTATTCAATATAAGTAACTACATTTAAAAACTAATATGTATAAACTCTAATTAAGATAGGATTTATGATAAGTGATCCTATTCTCTATGATATACAAAAGAAATGTTTATAATGTCTATCTTGGTCTGTTTAAGATGCTATTCTAAAATACCACAAAGAGGATAGCTTACAAACAACAATGATTTGCTTCTCATAGTTCTAGAAGTTGGGAATTCAAGATCAAGGCAGGTTTGGTGTCTGGTGAGGGCCCACTTTCTGGCTTATGGACAATGTTTTCTTGCTGTGTCCTCACAGGATGAGAAGGATGGGTGGTCCCTCTTAGGCCTCTTCCATATGGCACTAATTCCATCTGAGTGTTCCACCATCATGACTCATTCACTCCCCAAAGTTTCCATGACCTAGTACCATCATCACCTAGGGGATTAGGATCCCATCATATCAATACTGGGGGCAGAGGGTAGAAACAGTCAGACTATAGTAACTATCAAAAAAGAAATATATAAAACTACAGAAAGTGATAAAAGATAATGTCACTTTGAGTTCTGCAGTTTGTTCAAGACAAATATTAACAATGACCAGGAGTGGTTCTGGTATAAAACTTAAGTTGAGAACCTTCCATAAATACAATAGCTTTTGATGACATTTCTGTATTGCGGAAATAATTTTTCGGTGTTCAAAGCAACTATGGACACATAGGTGTAGATGATATTTCAAAGGTATAAGAGAAAGTGGTTGAATAAGATGGATATCATTATTCTAAATGCATGATTGAAGACTTGGATGCTACTTGGATGCTACGAATATACTTTGTATACAAACTGTTTTGTGTAAAAAGATGCTCTATATGTCTAGTATGAACTGTAATACATGCTACTATTATAAAAAAATTTTAAAAAAGGTATAATATTAAAAAAATAATTTTCTCCTGAAGTATTTGGAATTTTAGGCAAAGAAAAGTCTGTATTATGGGTGCCATTTGAATGATTATGCTCAATTAAATGGGCTATTAGACTCTGAACTGGAATAGAAGCAGATGCCATTATCACAGATTCCTATTTATAAAATATTTTATTTGTTTTAATTAGTTACATATGACAGTAGAATGTATTTATGCACTTTGATATATCATATAATATGAAAATCAAAAAAATTCTCATTTTTCTGATTATACATGTTGTAGAATCACAACACTTATGTAATCATATATATATATATATATATATATATATATATATATGGCAATAATGTCTGTTTCATTCTACTGTCTTTCCTATCCCCATATCCCCTCCCCTCCCCTTCTTCAATCGCCTCTACCTAATCTAAGGTAACTCTATTCTTCCCGTGTGCCCCCCCTCCCCATTATTGTGAATTAACATCTATATATTAGAGAAAACATTCAGCCTTTGGTTTTAGGGATCAGCTTATTTCACTTAGCATGATATTCTCCAACTCCATCCATTTGTTGGAAAATGCCATAATTTCATTCTTCCTTAAAGCTGAGTAATATTCCATTTAATATATATACCACATTTTCGTTATCCATTCATCTTTTGAAGAACACTTAGCAACTTAAGTGTCCTTAGTTTAGCTATTATAGCTTAGCTTAGCTATTATGAATTGAGCTGCTATAAACATTGATGTGGCTGTGTCACTAAAGTATGCTGATTTTAAGTCCTTTGGGTATAAACTGAGGAGTGGAATAGCTAGATCAAATGGTGGTTCCATTCCAAGTTTTCTGAGGAATCTCCATACTGCTTCCCATAGTGCTTGAACCAATTTGCAGTCCCAATACCTTTTGTCAAGTATATCCAGTCCCTTTTGTAGCCATTATAGGCAATCTGACTGGCTGATGTTGCATTAGGTAAAATAAGACAAATATGTTCTAGATTTGGAGATACAGGGATCCCAGAATTCCATGAGAATTGAGCAAAGAGCTATTGAAGCCTGAAGCAGTTTAAAATGTTCATAATTTTTTTTTATATGTCCACTTTCACCACCATCCTCCTGAGTATCCACATTTTATGAAGGCTGGGAAGTATGGGTTGGTGGAAGAAAATTAATTCAAAAAGATTCTGATCCTATGTCTCCAGGCCTTGGATCCTTTAATAGCCTTTAATATGCCACAGCTAGAAGTCTCTATGCCCCATATCAACACCAAAAACCAGAATGATCAAAATGAGCCACATAGGAGGAATAAGCTATTTGCATCATCATCCTCTCACCTGTATTTATCTATGGCAATGAATTGTATGGAAGCAGGAGAACATTACCAAGGATGTTCTCCACTTTTCTATGTACTCCAAATACTTTTTCTATATACTCCATATACATTTCTCCATATACCTCCACTTTTCTATAGTTTATCTGTGGATAAAAGTTATAAAGTTCAGGCAATTACAAATTTTTTTTAAGCACCTTCAGTCAGTGGAAGAAGATATACTTGAAATTATCTCTGCCTGTGTTTTCTACCACTTTTTAAATAATATAAATTTCTGCCTGAATAATATTATTCCTCAGGAGTGTGGACTTACTTGACTATGTCAGTCTTGGTTACTGTATGGTGAACAGGGCAATAAATATTACCATGATTTTGTACTGAAGCCTGGTAGAGAAGTAGGGTTGTACACCATCAATGACAGCAGAAGTCATTGCATCCTTCCTGACTTTGGTCTCCTCGTCTGTGAAAAGAAAGAGGTGGCTTGATTAACTTGGAGATCCATGACTGCCTGTTGCTCAACTGCTCCTGGAACTCAGGAGTCAATTTTTGGCTTATATCTCTTCTAGAATTGCAATGTTCCTGTGTAATTTAAATTTCATGTATGAAGAAGCTGAGAAAGAAAAGTCATTCCAGAGACTAACCAATGCTCAAGGCTGTTAGGATGGAAAGAGAAGAGTACAAAGTTGGATACATCTCTTGAGAAAGCTGAAGACCGCTGTGATTATATTACATGTGACCTGGACTTCTCTCGTGGTGAAAGAGACACTACTCACTTAACTACCAATATATGTGCAAGGTTCTTAGGGAGTCTGGACCTTTTCACCCAATGACTATTTTGATCTCCATGACACCTGCTGCACCAAGGTCAGTTCATGATCCCCAGCAAGACAGTGGTCCAAGAAGAAAGTGTGCTACTGCTGCTCCGGGACAGGTGACGTCTTTGCATGGGGCTGGCACCCCGTAGGCGGCTCCTCAGATTGCAAAGACTTGTAAATCACTTCCCCGAGTATCCCAATCCCTGGTTTCGGAGTCAGCCTCTTCCACCAGGGTGACTGGGCATTTGCCAGGTAACCTGCGGGAGCAACCTGCCCTTTCTGAACTTTTCTGTGGAGTTGGGGAGGGAAGAGGAAGAAGCAAGCCTGGCTACCTCCCAAGGGACATGGACTCATGGGATGTGCCTGACCCAGCTCTGGGAGGGTGCCCAGCCTTGCCACATCTGGACCTCAGGATCTTTGAAGGCCTAAACATGACTCTAGACGTTTTTCTCTAGACCCATTAATCCTGATGACAGAGTACAAAATTGGAAAAAGAAAATGCCCTTTGCCAGATCACAAGTGTCTACAGTCTGACATTAACAAACTGAGTTTGGCTTTTCTGTGTATAATTGGCACCCAAATATAGCTAAAGCAAAAAGAAAGAGAGAGAGAGAACTTTTGGCTTCCTCTCCAGTTTAAAAACAATTCCATAACATTTCCTGCTTCCACGAGTGAAGAATGTCAGTTTGGGTCAGGCCTGTCTCTCCCCACTCTCTGCCATCTCCTCCACAGTCTTCAGGGAATCTCTATCTTGAAATCCCACTGAGCCTTCTGTCCCTACCAGGGGCCATCCTAGACAGGATTAGAGCAAGAAGAAGGTGGTGTCTGGGTTCCAGCAGTCTCTCTTCCCTCAGACCTCCCCAGCTCTCCCTGTCACCAGGCATTGCTCCCAGTCTCCTTCCAACTCCAAATCAAATGACCTATTTGATCACTTTTCTTAGAGCAACTAGCACTTTGTCTTAAATATCATAGGTCCTTAATTTAGGATTTAAAAATATACCTGGATTATTATTTCAAGGGATGTTTGCCTTTTCATTCTTCATTGTTTTAGCTGGGAGGTAACATTAGTTAGAACCTGGTTTGGTCACTGTTAACCAAGGCTAAGATGGCAGTGGCGTCATCAGGGCAGACATTTATCTCTTCCTCACCTGAAGTTCGAGCACAGACAGCTGGGTCTCCCGTGAGGATTCTGTGTCAAATCCTCAGCATCTCTTTATCTTGCTGCTTTGCCTTCCTTAAAATATGGCTTCTACCTGTGGTCCAGGAGGCCTGCCTCAGCTCCAGCCTCCAGTCCAAGCTGCAGCCAGGGGAAGGGAAAAAGGGAAGAAAAGGGTGGCCCTCTGCATTGTAGTGGCCCAAACAGGAAGTCGCCTTTTCTCATATTCTATTTCTAGAACCTCCTCAAAGGGCCACATCTATTCAACAGAGTCTGGGAAATGAAGTCTTCAATCAGGCAGCATGAGTCCAGGCGACATGAAGAACAAGAACAGCAGATACTGGATGACAACTTTGGGCCTCTGCCATAGGAGGCCTTCCTGCTGCCTCAACCCATGCTCCTCAAGTGATTATTCATCCTGACCAGGGCCAGTTTTATGTTGTTATAAAGAATTTACCTACCCCTCAACTCCAAACACCTCTGTCTCCCCTGTGGGGCATCTCCATCAGTGCTCCCAGCCTGCACTCAGTTGTCTAATTCAGACCCAGAGCATGTAACCGATGCTTTATCACTTTCCTTTCTCATACCCAAACTGGCCACCATGTCCTATTGCTTCTCCTTCAGAAATATCTTCCACGCCCAGCCTCTTTTCTCTGGCTGTACTACCACCATCCAAGTTCAGGGTGTCCAAGTTTCACTTTATCCCTTTATTTGTGCAATAAATAATCACTGGACACCTACTCTAATAATGCAGGTGCTAGGAATAAAAATATAAAATAAAAGAATCCTTGCCCTTCAATAGCTCAGCATGACAGGGGAGACAAAAACAAAAGACTTCCCTAACTAGGGGGGGAATGCAGACTGCTGAAGCCTGTTGTCTCTTTTCCATCCCATTTTAACACATTCTCTTCCCTGTTCCAGACTTATGTTCCTTTTTTTAAAAAGCCTGATTTTGTCCCTGTTTCCTATTTAAAATCAACTCTTACCTGTTCCCTCTACCCTTTAAATTAGTACAAAGGAGGCCAGGGGGATGGCCAAGTTTTTTTTAAACAAAAGATGCGGCCTGTGTACCAACCAAACAACAGGTGGGGCAGTGCCCATGTGAATCAGCTGAATCAATCCTGCAGGGAAGGTTCCTCCTCCTTTGCCCCCAAACTTACTTCCCCACTCAGCACCATATGCTCTGGCTCCTCTGAGCTGCTTTCTGTTCCCCTAGCATGCCATGACCTCCTACGACCTGTATTTTGCCTATGCTGTTCCCTGTAATGAGAATGTTCTTACTCGCTTAATGGCAAATGTTTCTTCCTCCTCCTCTTTCTGAAGGCTGATATTTCTTCAATGATGTCTACATTTCAGGCGTTCTTCCAGTGCCCGAGCCCAGCATTGCCTTTATTAAGGGCTTCAGAGCAGAAAAAAAAAAAAAAAAGAGCCAGCCACTGTCAACTTTTGCACGATCTAGAATCTCAACATGGCTTTTGTCCTAACCTTGACAGTCTCTCTCCCTTGGTTTTAAAATATGTAGAATGTGCAGCCAATTAAGAATGCTGTGTTTTCCCATGCCGGGTGCACAGGCATGATGTAGAACCCTTGGGAAAGATGAGAAGCTCCTTTGAGGTGATGCCCAAGGCTGTGCTTAAGGTCTCCATGGCCTCAGAGTGCCTGGCACCTGGCAGGCATTGGTCTGGACTCCTTCAGCCTAGCTGTTCCTCAGGCCAATGAGCAAGAAAGTGAGAAATGATGTGGAGTTGATTTGTTTTTAAAGGTGGTTCTTGTGCCACACAGACATGAACTCTCTCTGTCTCTCTCTGCCACATAATACTGAAGTCATTATGAAGCTATAATTTTGTGTCCTGATATTTAACTTACTATAAATTGCAAACTCAACTTTTTATAATCTTCACAGCAGTCATTTTAAATGACTAAATATTCTATCTAGAAGATACATATTAGATATTGGATATTTCTTTATGATTGAACACTTAGGCTATCTAAAACATTTTTATTATTAAAATTAATTATGTGAAGCTCAGCTTCTCAAAAATGAATTAACTATGTAAGTTTTTACTTTGCATCATGGAAAATCTCAAATGTGTAAAAAAGTTTGATGATAAACCCCACAAATTCATTACCATTTACCATTTTTGTACTTATTTTTGCTGAATTATTTTTTAAAAATTATGGATATCATAACATTTCACCACTAAATATTTCAGTTTACATTGCTAACCAACAGGGTATTTCTTAATGTTTGTATCAATATCAGTCCTAATAAAATTAATTTATTTCTTTACATCATCTAATTTTCAAAGTTCCCAATAGTCTCCTCAATTGTCATTTGACCATTTATTTGCTCAAACCTAAATCCAAACAAGGTTCATGCGTTACATGTTATTGCTGTGCCTCTTGAGTCTTTTGTGACCTAAAATCCTCCCTCCTTCCTCATCATTTTCTATTTCATTGACTTGAGGAAGATGTGTCAATTTTCAGGTAGAATTTTGTACCTTCCAGATCACTTCCTGGAGATATCATCAAACATATCTTCCTAGTTCTTGCATTTAAATTGTAATCACATTTTTGGTAAAAATACTTTATGGGTGACAGTATTTCATATCACATCAGAATGTATATAATGTAAATTGTTCCACTAAAAGTAGTTATGAATAATCTGCTTTCTCATCTCCTATTGCTCCAGAGTCACAGGGCTCCCTGGAACTCATTGTGCCCATGTGCTTTGTGCCCCCAACTTTGTCATTCTGCAGTTGGGTATCAAAGCTATAGCATCTTCATTCTTTGAAGACTATGCAGGTTGGATATGAAATTTAGACAAAAAACAATTGCTCTGTGTTAGCTTGCTTTTGGCTCATCTCACTGATTCATCTTCATGAATTTCAAATGAAGGAGAGTGGAGAGAGGAGGAAACTGAGTTTTCTGGCAGGAGCTTTCCCACATAGACTTTCTCTGACGAATTGGTTGCTTTCTTGATCAAATACCCTTGGGTAATAATGCAGTTCTCTCCCATGCACAGATGGTGCACATAAGCATGCAGTTCTGGTAGGGAGCCTTTGAAACAAAAAGAGTACGAAGCAGCTGAAGTACATGCTGTGGCATTTTTTGAACTTATGAGGGAAGAGAATTAATAGCACGTTGTACTGCTACCTTTTGTTATAAATGTTTAGTTTTGAGAAAACAAGCATGCAACAGGCATGTTTGAATCAGCTCTGCTCTAAGTTAGGTTGGACTTCAAATGCCACTTTAAGCCAGGCATGTAAATTGGGTGTATACCTGTAATCCTAGCCACTTGGTAGATGGAGGCAGGAGGATTGCAGGTTCAAGACCAGTCTGGGCAACTTAGTGAGACCCTGTCTCAAAAAATGAAAGGCACCAGGGATATAGCTGTGGTGGGGGCTTCTGGGTTCAATTCCTAGTACCATACGATTAAAAGAATAACATCCCCCACCTTCCCAAAACCCACAACTTCATCTTCAAGGGCTCAGTTTAAAAATCTGGTTAGAGACACTGATCACTAACTTCTTAATGTATTGCACATTGTATTGTATTGTATTGCTGTATTGTACAATGAGCTGTTGGCTTTGGCAACTGAAGGCAGTGCTAAGAACTTGCCATTAACAGCATGCAGTTAAACACAAAAGAACACCCAAGGCATTATTGAAAGGGAATAAAAGTCACCCCAGCCCAGTAGACATTGTATGTGTTTGTAGCAATGTGTGTCAGGGAAGTCATGGCCAATTTCATGGATTTTTGAGACCTGTGTGGTCACCAAGGACCTCCCCTTATAGGGTTGGTTTAATGCTCCCCTTAGGGCTTGGTTTAATGCTCTGCTGTTTCTCTTCGTAAATTCTTACATACGTGATATTATAACAAACATGCATGCATGCACAACATACATTCACACACGAATATGCATGCACACACGAATATGTACCCACAAACATGGACGAACAAACATGCATGTGAGAACAAACATGCACATACAAATGAACCTGCATGAATGAACATGTATGAACATGTATGTACGAACAAACATGTGAGCACGAACGAGCATGTGTTTATGGATGAACATGTATGTATGAACAAACGTGTGTAGGAACAAACATGCATGAACAAATGAACATGTGTGTATGAATGGACATGTACAAGCATGTATGCATGAACGAACATGTATGCACAAACACATGTGTATGAATGAACATGCATGAATGAACAAACATGGGTATGTGAATGAACGTGTGTGCAAACGATCGTGTGTGTGTGAGCAAACGATCATGTGTGTGAACAAACATGCATGTCTGAATGAACATGCATGTCTGAACAAACATGTATGTGCAAATAAACATGTGCGAACATATATGTCTAAAATCATGTATGTGTGAACGAACATGTGCATATGAACAAACATGTACGTACAAACATGTATGCATGTACGAACATGTATGTGCAAATGAACATGTATGAGCATGTGTGTATGGACGAACATGTATGTACGAACGGACATGTACGAACATGCATGCACAAGCCAACGTGTGTACGAACAAACATGGGTGTGTAAACAAATATACATGTGCAAACAATCATCTGTGCGAACGATCATGTGTGTGCAAATGAACATGGATGTCTGAATGAACACATGCAAGCGAACATATACAAACGTATGTACAAATGAACCTGTGTACAAATGAACATGTGTGTACAAACGAATATGCATGTCCAAACGAACATGTACGTGCAAACATGTACAAACATGCATGTTTAAATGAACGTGTACGTGCGAATGAACATGCACATACAAATGAACATGTGCATATGAACATGTACAAGCATGTTTGTACAAATGAACATGTGTGTATGTTTGTACAAATGAACATGTGTGTATGTATGAATGAACATGTATGCGCAAATGAACCTGTATGTATGGACGAACATGTATGGAGGAATGAACATGTGTGTGCAAACGAACATGTGTGTACAAACAAACATGTATATATGAATGAACAGACACTGCTCAGAAGAAGACATACAATTGACCAACAAATACATGAAGAAATGTTCAGCATCTCTAGTAATCAAAGAAATGCAAATCAAAACTAAGATTTCATCTCACCCCAGTCAGAATGGCAATTATCAAGAATATAAGCAATAATAAGTGTTGGCAAGGATGTGGAAAATAAGTACATTCATACATTGCTGGTGGCACTGCAAATTGGTGAAACCACTATGGAAAGCAGTATGGAGATTCCTAAGAAAACTTGGAATGGAACCACCATTTGACCTAGCTATCCCACTCCTCAGTCTATACCCAAAGGACTTAAAATCAGCATACTATAGTGACACAGCCTCATCAATGTTCATAGTAGCTCAATTCTTAATAGCTAAACTGTGGAACCAAACTAGATACCCTTCAACAGATGAATGAGTAAAGAAACTCTAGTATATATACACAATAGGAATATATACTCAGCATTAAAAGAAAATAAAATTATGGCATTTGCAGGTAAATGGATGGAGTTGGAGAATATCATGTTAAGTGAAGTAAGCTAATCCCCCCAAAAACAAAGGCCAAATGTTTTCTCTGATAAGTGGACACTGACCCATAATGGAGAGGGGAGAGAATTAAGGAACTTTGATTGGGCAAAGGGGAGGAAGGGAAGGGAAGGGCATATAGGGGCAGGAAAGATGGTGGAATGAGATGAACATCATTACTCTAGGTACATGTATGACAGCACATATAGTGCGACTCTACATCATGTACAACCAGAGAAATGAAAAGTTGTGCTCCATTTGTGTACAATGAATCAAAATGCATTCTGCCATCATGTATAACTAATTAGAACAAATAAAAATATTTTTAAAAATTACTTATGTTCAATAATATAAATAACAAAGAGATGATTTGACACATGGAGAAGGGTGTGTGTGTGTGTGTGTGTGTGTGTGTGTAGGTTGCCATTTTATAGAAGGGACCTGAGCATCTTAGGATTTTGGTATCTGTGAGAGATCCTGATCTAGAGGAGGAAACAAAAATACCCATTATTTTGAACACAGACCCAAACGTTCAGCAATAGTTTCATAGTCTTCTTCCCTGAAAGTAAAAAGTAATGTGTTCCCGTTGTGTTCACTTCTTTCGCCATGGGATAGAAGAAGAGACTAGGTTTCATTCAGAAAAGTATGAGTTTAGAGATTGCTTTTTACTTCCTCTCTAGACGTCCAGATGTGTGTGTGGTAAGAAACACACACACACACACACACACACACACACACAAACATTTTTTTCCTCTATAGTTTGCTTTTCTAAATATTAAATGCCTTTCTTTTGTTATAAAATGTAAAATACAATATTGAAAAAAAAGTGGCCCAGGACTAATCACACACATAACCTGGGATAAGAAGTGGGTTTATTACCAGGAGCCTGAGGGACTGCTCTGCTCAGAGAAAGAGAGAGCAGCAGCAACTCCCCCCTTGAATGTTACCTTTTATAGGATAGAATCATGTTAGGGGCTGGTTTAGTATTGGCTGACATAGCAAGCATCCTCTGATTTTGTGGAAGGCAAGTTTGTTTCTTGGGAACAGAGACAGGCAGTTTTCCTATCTCTCAGAAGAGGGAACAGGAAAATAGGCATGTCCCTTTATCTTCTCAAGGAGAGAACAGGGAAACCAGCACATCCCCAGGATGGTAAGTTGTCTCCTATCTCTTAGTGAGAGAACAAGGAGAGACTGGCACGTCTCCAGACGGGTAGGTTTTATCTTGGGCTAGTTTCCATTTCTTGAGAATAAAAACAGTATTCATAAAGTGGGGGTGGGGGAAAGGAAGGTGGCTGCAATTATGCCAACAAATATGAATTCAGTTTTACTCTCATGATAGATTAACTGGAGAAATCCACTTCCAATGACCACGAATATTCTGTACTGTAATACGTAGAATTGTGAATGTACTCTGCATTTATTCTGTGGTATCAACTGTGATCCATTAACTAGTTAGATAATGAATGCTAATGATAGAAAAAAAAAAAAGAAGTCAATGTTCATGATGCCACAGGAACTATATAGATATGTGTAAAATGTGGTTTCTGTTGCTTCCCATTGAGAGCTGTAAGTAAAGCTGTGTCCAAGAGAAGGACAGCTTGTTCATGAATAAGTGCACAGCCACAAGATGTGAGAAGGAAAGCTCCCAGAACTTTATGGTTCTTAACTATTTCAGTGCTCAAGTGTCACTACCTATGACATGACCATGAGTGATGAGATCCTGGCTTTTCTGTTTCTGAATTTTATTGGAAACACTGAAAGACACATTGCCTACCACCTACTGCTACGGTGCAACAGAAATCGCTAGGACACCATGGCAGGCAGGCAAATGTGGCTGGTATCTCAGAATTATTGCCAATTGCTAGGATAACATTGTGTGAATTATATTTTCATTTCTTTATTCAGCAAGGTGGAAAATAGCTCATTGTTCTCACATCCTACAGTTATGAAGACAACACTGATAGAAAATTTGCTGTGGGAACTGCCAGTAAAATGTGACTAAGAGGCATTAAATTGCAGAAGGCACTTTTCAATAATTAGAAATGTTTATGAACTAGGTACATGGTGAAAGATAGTACAAATAAAACAAGGGATAAAGACATTCATAAATTTAATCTCCAAGGTAGAAGCGAGAGGAGGGTCAAGGCAGAGACTGTGTTTTAGATGAAGGAGTACCATGTTATGCTAAAAATGCATATTTGTATAATTGTTAACAAATGATAACAGTACTTCCACTTTTCTTCTAATGAAAATTGAAATTATGTATATATTTTTAGAAAACCTTAAATATGGAAAGCAACTTTTTTAAAGTGGGAAGAAATAGTGTTTTTCTTGCAAAGCAGCATTCTAAAATATTTTGCCCAAAAGTGACCTGGAGCTGCTAAAATGCAGCCTGTATTTATTCCTGGCTCTGAGTGGCAAAAGTGGGAGCCTAACTAGCAATGAGAAAACAGACATCCAGACTTGCCACTTTGAGCTGTGTGATCCCAGGCAGTTGATTATACCTTGAGACATATTTCCCATTACCTAAAGAATGGGCACAATCATCTCTGCACCACTAACCTATAAATGCATGGGGAGAATGATGGGAGGCAATTACTACCAGTGTATTTTGATTAGAGTAAGCCAGAATAAGCAGAATGTCAATCATTTGTTCATTTATTCCACAAACATTTCACTAAGTGCCTAAGGTATGATGGGCTTTGTTTTAAGTGCAAAGAATTTTAGTGGTTAATCAAATGCTTCTTTTCTATGATCCTACATTTTCATGGAAGAGGAAAACATAAATAAATTATTAAATATAGACTATCAGGTAGTGATAAATGATAAGAAAAGTAGTAAGGCAGGAAAAGGAAATAGAGTTCATATTTCTGTGCAGAAACTCTTCTGGATGAATTTTTAGTAAGACTTTTCTGGGTGAGGCGCTCTTTGAATAGAGATTTCTTCTTTTTAAATGATAGATGAGAATTTTTCACATTTATGGGATACCATGTGATATTTCACAACACGTATTCACTGCATAATGTTCCAACCAAGGTAAATACATTATATCCTCAAAGATCTATCATTTCTTTATAGTAAAAAAACATCCAAAAATCCTTTCTTCTAGCTTTTGTAAAATATACAGTACATTATCTTTTTCTATAGTCACCTTCCTGTGCAATCGCACCCAGAATTTCTTGCTTCTGTCTACCTATGATTTAGTCCCCATTAATCAACATGTTTCCATTCCCTCCCACTCTTAGACTCTGGTAACTACAATTCTACTGAGTAGCAGGCTTATTTCTTGAGAGATGAAATGTGAGGATCTGGGGCATGAGAATTAACAGTTAAAGGATCAGCAAGTACAAAGAACTGAGGCATGAAAATTCATGGTGTGTTTGAGCTGCATCAAGATGGCCAGTAGGGATGGAGCAGAATGAAAATGGCAGTGAAGAGGGAAGAATAGTCATGAAATGGAAAAAAAAATACATATATATATATATATATATATGTATTATTATTATATATATGAAAAAATTAAAATGAGCAAGGAAATTAGCTGAGAGTAAAGTGCCAGAGAGCCTGTTTTGAACATTAAAGTGTGGAGGAATATACAATACTTATATGGGAGAGTAGGAATGTAAATTGACTAAGGAAATGTAGTGAGACAAATGAGCATGATAATGACCAACTTGAAATTAGTGGTGATGAGTTAACATTAGATCAGTTCTCATGGCTGAGTATTCTTCTCATCCACGTGCAGGTGCTTACACACAGGAACACAGGGGTTAAAGAGTTGGATACAGCCATCTTGTGTGTTTTCCTGGGACTATATTGCAATAGAAAGGGAGTTGAAAAACCATGAAATATAAATTGAATAAGAAGGCATCAGCAGTATCATGTGGTTAGGTCAATAGACAGAACTGCTGGTGTGTACAGACCAGAGGGAGAGTTTTGGAAAGATAGGAAGTATTCAAAGATGAAATTCTTGACATTGGTGGCACCGTTGTTGGTAATTGAGCAGGTTTTGTGTACGGCCTGGGACTGATGTCCACATACAGACTCTACAGCTAAAAAAGGGAAGACACTCAGCCAGTGTTCTTGCCTGACAATTGATTCCAATAGAGAATGCCATATAAATTTTAAGACTCAAATCCATAGTGAAACATTTTTATTTATAATTTTGGTTCCTCTATTAAGCATGTGTTAAATCTGAAGTGTCTAGGATATCTTCTCTGAGAAGACTGGAGAAGGAGGTGAATTCTTTTTTTGTAAAGTTCAAAGGTGATGTAGATTGTTTGGGGGTATTTCTGGGACTTCAACCTGTAAGTATGACAGCATTATTTCTTAGCGCTCAAATTTTTGTTCTAAGATGAAATGTTCTTTGCAGACCTAAAATTAATTCATCTGTTTCCTCCCCCTCTTCCTCCTCCTCCTCCTCTTTCCTCTTCCTTCCCCTCCTTTACCCTGTCTCTTTCTTTATTTTCAGATAGAGAGATATACTGAGACAAGTTTAAATAAATAAATTGGGAGGTAGATAAAAACAATAAAATGTTTGTAATAGACTTTAATTTATACTGTGCAGTAAAATTCACCTAAAGTCCAGTATAAATCAAATTGATGGGTGGAAGCTGTTTTTTAGCATCAAAAGGAATAGTATACCCATGAAGCAAATACATTCTGAAGGCTTATTG
The DNA here is from genome assembly GCA_025594165.1 of Tamias sibiricus. NCBI lineage: Eukaryota > Metazoa > Chordata > Mammalia > Rodentia > Sciuridae > Tamias > Tamias sibiricus. The sequence goes on along the minus strand of CM046660.1, from coordinate 158,809,457 downwards.
GATGTTAGACTATAGGACTGTAACTTCCAGAAGTTTAAGAAATACACACAAAAGACAAAATATAAAACAATAAATAGATTTGTGTTATAGACAAAGACAAATCATCATGGAAGATATGACTGTATGGTAATATGATTTAGTACTTTTTAACCAAACACAACATAACTTAGACATCAACAATGAGAGTTTCTCCCCTTCAAAACAGCCACCTTGGCAGGTAGTATTGAGGCAAGATGGTAAGAGGGGAGGGGGACATCATGCCAACCTGAAAGGAGGCGTCAGGTCTGGAGAACATCCTGTGACTTGCTATCCTTCACAGCTCCAACCACAGCAACTCCGTCTTAGTTAGAACTTCTGTTTCTGTTTCTCAAGGCTTCAATCAAGCAGCCCTTCCTTAGTTACCCTTGCCCTTGTCCCTAGCAACAGCAAACCACAAGCAAACCCCTACATGAAATGATTCCTCTTTCTAATAGATGTGTAAAAAAAACCCACCAGGTGAGACCAGTCCTCTTTATATGTAAATAGGGACTCAAAAATATGCATTTCTGGTTGGCCTATTAAGCTCAGAGCTTGAAGCTCTTGATTGGTCCACGCTGGCATCCCTCCTCCAACCAATCACCTGCACTGAGCCATCAGATATGCCTTTAAAAACCCCTAGACAACAGACACCTGTTGGCCTCCCTCTCTTGGGGCCACACCCCTTCAGGAGCTCTGCTTTCTTTTTGATTAATCTAATAAATCCTGTGACTTGGCTCTCATCCTTGTGTCCATGAATTTCATTCCTCAAATTTAGATAAATTTGAGATAAAGAATCCTGCAGTGTAACTTCATGTTACAGTATATCATATATTTATCCCAGTGATGTTGACATTGCCTTACACATTTCAAGAGATACTCTTCGTGGATTACCTTTAAAGAACTTTCTTTTGATTATCTTTACATGGTGTTGAATCATAATTTAGAAGGGAGATTTGACTGTAGGAGCCAACTTAAAGTAATTTGGAAGTGAGGTCAGCAGCTGGTAGTTTCAAGAGATTTGAACTATACACAAGGAATGACTTCTTTAAAAGCCCTAGGTTGGTATCTTACTTGTGAATGTTGTAAACAGACTCTGAAGGCAATTTGTGAAGCAGAAGTCTTATGCTTTGAACAAAATACCTGACCTAACAAAGTGACCATTTTGCAGGGGAAGTATTTCCTTTCGGATCCTTACCTCCTGATGCAAAGAAAAGCACAGAGTAGCACTGCCTGAGGTTAAACATTCGGTTTCCCTATTTCACAGTTGCAGGGTCCACAGGGATACGTTTTTAAATCATATTGTCCTTAGACAAAAGTAAAATAGTTGATACCAGAATGAAGCCATGGTAGAATTCCTGGAAAATCCCCTGCAGCCTGACTCTGACATGCCCAAAGCAGCACAGAAAGGTCTAAGCATTCGCAGCACTGACCCAGGTCCTTTCTCCCACCAAATGAATGCATTTCAAGGATGGATGACTCCTACCAACCACGGCTGGTTCATCAATGTCTGTTCTGGAAAACACAGAAGTTCAAAGGACGGCCACCATCGTCCTCGCTTGGATAGCAGGAACACTGGATTCGTCACTGATCAAAACTTGCACTGTGAGAGTCCTGATGTTATTTTTAAAGTCCTAAGCTCCTTTAGTTGTGATTCTCAGTAAAGCCATTATCCAAAATGTTGTTAGAAGTTGATTTGCTAGAAGTTTGGTCTCCAGAACCTCAGGTGTTCTTGCTCTTTGCCCTCCTGTGGGTCAGGAAGCGAATCCCCCTCACAGTTCCTCTTATGTCCGATTTCTATTAGGTGGGCAAGGCTGTTTTTCCTTCTCAGTGTCCCTGTTCCTGTCATGCTGCTCTTTGAAAGAAATGAAAGCTTTTCAAATATATTATGCCTACCTAAGGTGCAACAATTCTGTTGTTAATACAAAAATCATGTAGAATTTTCTGAAGAGATTTTCCCCCAAAGTTCTATTATATAATTTTATATCCACATCTATGAAATCAAAAGAATCCAATTATAAGTTGGGAGTAATTAGACATTCTTGGGGCCGTTTCATTTTCTACTTATGGCATCAATTCATTTTTATTTAGGACACTGGGGGCTTCATTACCGGACCTGTGGCGATGGTGAAACTTGCATTGGTGACAACCTTTTTAGATCAAGACAGAAGACACTGGAGAGGGAGGAACTGAATTCAGTGACCAGGGGTTTATTGTGCCCTGGATATAATAGTCACATTTATAGTAGCAACAATAATAACAATGAGTATTGACACCTATTGAAAATTTACTCTCTGCTAGTTTCTTCCATTTTCTCACTTTCATCACTATGTGGTATGACCAGCAATGTTTCCCAGACAAGGAACACGGAGCACAGACAGATTAAGTGAGTGCCCAGTGTAACATTGAAAACATGGCAGAGTTGGGATTTGAATCTGGTCACTTCAACTCCCCAACCCCACGATTTCCTCTCACACTGCTCTGTCTCTAATTTGCCTAATTAACACATGTAATCTCTGTGCAGAACGATCCTCCCAACATCGGCGATAAGATGGAGATAGACAGAAACAGAGTGCAATAGTGAAATTGTGTTCAAAATCCCACACCAGACATACTCTCCAACCCTACAAAGGCTAGATACAGGCTTCATTGTTCCCATAGCACTTTCCACTCACCCCATAAGACCTTTACTCTATTTTAATTTCCTGTGTGCCTGAGTTTCCTGCAGCAGACTCTAGGTTTTTGGAAAGTGAGGACAATGTTTTATTCAAAATTGAATTATAATATGCAGCAAAATAATCAGAATATAATAGACACATGGTAAATATTTGTTAACTGAATGAATGATCAAAACTGGGATGGATGCATATAATACTTAGATGATAGATGAATAGGAAAAAAGGTATATATGTAGAGTTACATATGTATATGTGTATATATTTATGTCTGTCTGTATGTATGTATCAATATGTAGATAGATAGATTTTGTATACAGAGGTCTGTGGCCTTAATAAATTAAAAATTGATGTGTTTTGTCTCTACAAATATCCATGCTACACCAATTCTAGTTAAGAAAAGAATGCAATTCAGGACTCTTGATCATTGGCTGACAGATTTGGCTCTGAATTAAAATAATCTAGACGCCAGGATTTACCTTTTCCCAATTCTCTCACAAACCTGCTAAGTGACTATGAAGAGGCTCTGGGTCAGCGGAGGTAAGGCCACACACCTGAAGAACCCAGCAAAGCCAAGCTTGATGTCAGTTTTTAATACTTTGGAAGGTAACAAAATGTCCCTGAGATCCAGCAGGCAAATTACTTTTTTCTTTTCTCTGGTTCCTACACCTACTACTTGGCATTCTGACAGAATACCCTTTTCCCTTCCCTCAACTGATGTCTGAACCCTGTTCTGAGTTTGTATCATGGTTCCCTGACTGCTTCTCTTGCCCTGTGCTGTGATTCTCCAGCTCCTAGGAACCTTCTGATTGGCGGCCACCTGCCCGTCCCTTTGTATGATCCCTTTGCCTTGACCTCAGCATTCTGGATTTGTCCACCTGTCTTATTCCTGGTCCAATTCTTACCCTACCCCCAGTTATATATTAGTGGGCCTAAATCTTCTGTCACAATGGATACCTCTACACACCTTGGTTACATCTAGCCAAGTCTGTCTCCCCAATCCACCATTCTGGGCTCAGGCTGGTGGCGTGCTGCCTCTGTCCTCACCTCAGTGGCAATGCTATTTGTGCTCTGGCATACACCTGCTCCTCTGTGCTAAAGCTTATTTACCAACTCCACACCCTCTAGTGGAAACATCTTCCTTTTTGCCTTTTTAACCTTCTATTCCACTTTAGAAACCCGCATTTTTGCATTTGATGTTTGACTATCTTTAGTCCTACCCTTCTGCATAGGCAAGATCAGCCTCAAGTCAAACTTGTGGTCTCTGAACTTAGTAAACACACTGCTTCCCAAAATAATTACCTTTTTATCTGTGCCTTTCTCCAACTACACAAAGCCTAGAGCAGCAATTCTTGAAGTGTGGTCCTGGTGTAGTGGCAGATGCATTGCCTGGAAACTTGTTAGATATGTAATTCCTCATGCCCTATCTCAGATATATTGAACCAGAAACTCTGAAGGTGGGGCTCTGAAATAAGTGTTATCAAGCCTGCTAATAATATAGAGGACACTCAACTCCAAGGACTTGAGAAATGTTACCTCATAAGTTTAGGATAAACAGACATAACTTCCATTTACTTTCTTTTACTAAATCTTTTTTTTTTTATTCTTATGTGATTCCCTAAATTCCCATTTGTTAGCCTGCACATTAATAAAATATTTCTGCTTGGTCAGATGCAGCTTGCCTACTGCTGTAGGTCAAAGTCCCATTGAAATCGTACAAATGCCAGCATTAACACTATATGAAACACATCTGGCCAGGTGACAACACAGCTGCATGCTTCCTGCTATTTTGTGAGTAATATCTGGGCAGAATCAGCCTGTAATGCAAAAGCTGACCTCATGTGGCAATTCCTATTTTGTCATGCCTCTGAACAATGGCATCCGGGTGAATGGATATTTAAGAAGTACAGGAGTAGGTGAAGGCTATGCTTATTAAAGCTTTAATCATCCTATTCCACCCTCCCCCAAAGGCTCCTAAGCAATTGAGAACCAACTTCAGAAATAAATCAAAATATTTTCCTAGTAAAGTCAATACTGAGAGAGTTTTGAATCTTAGTGTCCTGTTGAATATAAACTACCTCATCATACTAGTGGTAGATGCTTAGTTGAAACCAGCAAGAGGTATATAAAACCTAATAGCACCCCTGATATAAACAGATAATATAACTCCAGTCATTCTACATTTATGATCCTTGATCTGAAAGGCCACGGCAAACTGTGTTCTAGGGCCTGAAGGACGTGTTTGTAGATAATAGAGAAAATGCAAAGTACTTTGGATCATATATCAGGTTAACTGCAACAGTGGGGAAATGTTTCTTTCAAAGCCAAAGTTGACAGTTAATTTTGATAGGAAAAATACATCAGAGATCAATGCGTACCTTTATGTGTTTATTTTTCTCCATGTTTCTTCCAAGAGGCCTAATTTCCCTTTGGTGCATCCTATTCCCAGCCAGTCAGGCAGAATTTATTAGTCTGAAGTTTGACAAAACATATCTCAAGAAATGATTGAGATGATGTTGTCAGTGCACATCCTCCATAGGTGAGGCTGACTTGGGAGCATGTTTCAAGGCCTCCACCTATGGTGCAGGTAGATATGGGCACTTTCATGGTGCTGTATAACTGGGATAAGGAAGGCCTTGCATTTGAAAATAAATTAATTAATTAATTAATAAAAACAGAAGCAGTGGCAGAGAATGAGTTTCTGTTTCCAACTCAGTAGTGCCAGGTGAGAAGCTATTGACCTCAACTGTGAACACTACGGCTCCAATCCTGCCCTATCACCCACCAGGACATGCCAAATCTCTCTAGGGCATGCTCTGCAAATACCTATATCTGAGCACATTTGATGGACTGATGAGCAGAGTTTCCAGGGGTCAACTTGTACAGGATTTTTATATTGGAGGATGGTTATTATTTGCCCAGAAGATTCTGGGAAATGAGTTAGGAAGGCAGATAGTATTTACCTAAGAGATGGGATCCAGGCCTGAATTAGGTCACACATCTGAAGCCTAAGGGGAGGAGATGAAAGTCCTGTTTTCACAAGACTGTCAATAAAAGAAAATAAATTAATGGCATTTGCAGGTAAATGGATGAAGTTGGAAGACATAATGCTAAGTGAAGTTAGTCAGTCTCAAAAATCCAAGTACCAAATGTTTTCTCTGATATAAGGAGGCTAGTTCATAGTATTGTTGGGTGGGGGTACATAGGAGGATTAGAGGAACACTAGAATGGTCAAAGGGAAGGGAGGGTAAGGGAGGGAGCAAGGGGGGAGGGAGGGGGAGAAAAGAAAAAAAAAAAAAAGAAAAGGTGGTTGAGTGAGACGGATATCATTTTCCTAAATGCATGATTGAAGACCTGAATTGTACAAATATACTTTGTATACAAACAGTTGTATCTAAAAAGATGCTAAATACATGCACTATGAGTTGTACATATTAAAAATTATAAAAATAAAATTAAAAATAAAATAAACCTTAGATGTGAACATTCTGGAAAATAAAAGAAGAAGAAGTGGAGCCCAGGTGAGAAGGAGCCGTGTGTGGTTACCTCAAGCCCACTTCCACAGTGGCTGGACAGCTCAACACAGCACTGGGAAAACACCTATGTCGCAGTGTTCCTGTTATCATGGATGCCCCAGTAGGAAAGGAAGTAGTGAGATGTTGCTCTTTCATACCTACCAATCAAGGAGAAAAACAGGGTAAATTATGGTGAGTCCAAGACACGGAAATATTACAGAGCAATGAGGTTTGGGGAGAGAATACTAGCAGATATGCAGCATTTGTCTAAGGGAACCCCATGTTTATTCAAATGCTGGTAAAGCTTGAGTTACCAAAGAAAACTCAGGTCTATGAAATCCATTAGGAAGTCAGTCTTGCCCCTCTTTTCAGGTCATCTCTCTGCACAAATCTCCTGGAAACTACTCCTCCAGGATAAACTCCAAACCTTTATCTTGGCATTTCATATCATCAAGTTGACCCCTCAAAGACAATGATCTTCTTTGTTCTCTAAGCAGCACTTGGGCCACGTACTGATCCCTATTGTGTCCTTGGGAGTGAGTTCTCCCTGCCTCTCCGAACATTCCTGTGGTCAAGGTGAGGTCAAGCTCAGCCATTTCTTTGACATTTTCTTTGATCACCTTGGCCCACAGGGATTGTCCATATCAAAGTCTTCCTTAGACTCATATTCCCTTCCTACAATATTCATACTTTTAGCATACAGCACTTTGTTCTCCATCTTTTCATGTATGTATTGTGTTCATCTGCACAAATGTGCGGCATCATTTATTTCCCTTCAGCCTCCTGCAGGGATTGGCATAGGAAATTGCTAAGGATTTCTGCAGGATCGCTGTTATGGTTTAGATGTGAGGTGTCCTCCAAAAGCTCATGTGTGAGATAATGCAAGAAGGTTCAGAGAAGAAATGATCGAGTTTTAAGAGTCTTAACCCAATCAGTGATTTAATCCCCTGATAGGGATTAACTGAGTGGTAACTGAAGTGATAGGGTGTGGCTGGAGGAGATGGGAACTAGGGGATGGCTTTGGTGTATATATTTGGATCCGGAGAGTGAAATCTCTCTCTGCTTCTTGATCACCATGATGTGAGCTGCTTCCCTCTGCCACACTCTTCTACCATGATATTCAGCTTCATCTTGAGCCCCGAGAAATGGAGCCAGCCTTCTATGGACTAAGACCCTGAAACCATGAGCCTTCAAATAAACTTTTCCTCCTCTATAGTTTCTCTGGTCAGATCCTTTAGTCACAGTTGTGAAAAAAGCTGACTAAAACAATTGGCAATCCTTACTGATAATTCAGCATTGCTATCTTGGTGTGATTCTCTCAAGTTTCATTTTTATTGAGACATGAGAGCAGAGCAGAAGCTCCCAATAAACAGCTTCTGCACACATGCTCTTCAGCATCTTGCTTCTCATTCCTGGCCCTCCAGTGACCACCCTGAGGACTTGATTTGCTAGCTATTGCAGACAATGAGTAGTGCAAACCACTTGCTAACTTTCTAAGTGAAAACATGGTGTCCTGGAGCAAGAATGAAATAATCATCCTCAGTTTCGTTTCTGAAAAGAAATTCCCTGAAACCTAGACTTTTTAAAAGTAATATAATCATACAGTTTCAGAGCAGTTACATCACATTGTCATCATTATCATCTTTATCAATGAGCTAGGTACATTTGGATTTAAATTTGTAGTCTTATATTTGTGAGAATTGCAACCTTACATAATTGGTAACTCTTCTGACTTTGTTTCCTCTTCTGAAATTGGTAACAATACTTCTTACTTGGAAAGTTACTGATGAAAACTATATGAGTTAATATATATGGAGTATCAAGTCATGACAGCATACAGTAGGTACTTAATATGTGATAACTATACTAGTAATTATTATTATCAACCAACTAAACATATTGAGTGCATACCTTGTAATAGGTATCCAAAATAGAAAAACATTCTTATACATTGTCTTTTTCTCAAATGCCATTGAATTCAGTCAGACAACACAAATATAAAAGGTAATTACATTTAAATTTGACCAAAATTTGTTAAATCCCTTTTATGTGCCATATACTAGGACAGATCCAAGCTACACAAACATGGAACATATGCTGCCTACTCTCAAGGGGATATTATTGCTACCAGAGAGCTGTACACAATCTACAGTGAGAAATATGAGTATATGTGTTATGTGAATATCAGAATCCTTTTGTCTACAAGCATTAACTTTGAAAAACTTATTTTAAAAAGCATTAAAGGCTATACAGAGTTTTTAATATTAATAAGTTCAGACTGATTCAAAGCTACCAGTATTACGGTTTAGATATTAGGTGTCCCCCAAAAGCTTATGTGTGAGACAATGCAAGAATATTCGGAGGTGTAATGATTGCATTATGAGAGGCTTAACCCAATCAGTGAATTGAGCCCCTGATGGGATTAACTGAGTGGTAACTGAAGACAAGTAAGATATGGCTGGAACAGGTGGGCATTGAGGGGGGCAAGGCTTTGGGGTATATATTTTGTATCTGAGAAGTGGAGTCTCTCTTGGCTACCTGATGACCATGTGAGCCACTTTCTTTCACCACACTCTTCCACCATGATGATCTGCCTCTGCTCAAGCTCCAAGGAATGGAGCTGGCTTTCTATGGCTAGAGACCTCTGAAACTGTGAGCCCCAGATAAACTTTTCCTTTTCTAAAATCATTCTTGTCAGGTCCTTTGAACACAGCAGAGAAAAAGTGGACTAAAACAACCAGTAACATCTTAGGTGGTCATAAAGGCATAAACTACATGGCTGTACCTAGTAGACTCCCACACAGTAGACTCCAGAGTTTGTGAATTCGTAGTTTATGACACTTCAGCAAGGACCTGGAATTTTTTTCCATATTTCCTTTCTGCTGTCTACAGTGTTTGCTTCAAACTTGGTGTTGCAGTTTGGCTCATAATGATCATTAAAGCTCCATCTTTCCTTTTTGAGTCCAGGAATTTAGAAAGCTAAGGAATGGACGTGGGTGAGGGAGAGAGACTAAATAGTCCTTTACTCTATCAGATCAACATATTCACTTATCCAGGAGTAATATCATGTATGATTGCCTTAAGTTTGGGTCGCTAAAACACTGAAAATCATGGTTGCCTCAGACTAATCAGAGTGTACCTTTGAACCTAGTGTCAGTACCCTAAACTACATGGCTGCAATATAAATGAGAGAGGGTGGACTATGTATTGGAAAGCCAATCACAATGTCCAGAGCTGGACCAATGTACAATATGAGAAAAATTGAACATATGGTTTTATTTATACATTTTTCCTTTTATCAATAATCTTTATCCTGGACTATTTATGTCATAATGCTAAAAAATATTAATATCTTCCAGTCAATTACAATGACTAAATTATATAAATTCCTCAGTTGGAAAGCAGGTAGTGTCATTTATAGAAATGACGGATAGGAGTTGGTCCTTCTGACCTACTAGCTAAAGGAAGTTTGTCTTATTTTTATCAGTAGTTTTCCTAAACATCTCAGTATTTCATTTTAGTATTCTTGTTCAGAATACAAATAGGCCAACCATTAAATAGCTAATCATCAATAACGAGAAATTAATTCTGGAATGATTTAGTGTGTCTTAAAGGATAAATAGGACTTCACCCAGAAAAATAGGTGACAAGAAGAATTTCCTGGGCAGAAGGAACACTGCAAGTGTAGATAAAAAAGCATGAAGTGACGTGATGTGTTTGTGAGAGAGTGAATGCTCCAGGAATGTTAAAACATTAGGAAAGTGAGAGGCAAGGAATCAAGAAATATAATTTAAGGGCTGAATTGGTCAGTTTCTCAGTGGGAAATAAGAGATAACTGTGACTAATTTTTTACCAAAAGAAAAAAAAAAAGATGAAGAGGAGTAAAAAGATAAGGAGTAGCTCACATAATTTTCTAAAAGCTTGAAAAATCAGGCACAGGAAAGATGAACAAAGCAACCAGAGCAACAGCCAAATTCAAATCCAAAGTGAGCCTGGAGATGACACAATTGTCCCAAGGGTTCACTACAGTCCTGCACATACACCACCAGTTTGAACACTGATTCCACCATGAGAAGCTCTGTCACCACTGTTCCCAAAATGGACTGGGGCTGTCACTATCCCACCACTGTCCTGGCTTCTCCAGGCCATTCACTCCCAGTTCATAGTCAGGATCCTGATAAATTGAGGATCATCTTCTACCAAGGAGAACGATTTCACAAACTTGTAAAATATTCATGATCAATTCTTTAGTCAACAGATGATGCTACTATAGATGGCAAAAATGAGTAAAGGGAGTGGGTGATAACAGTAACAGTACTCATCCCCATATAATGAGTTCTTGCTTGATGGTTGGCCCTCACAACCCATGACGGCCATTATTATTCCCACTGTACAGGTAAGAAAACTGCTTGGGGAGGGGCAGGATGGATATGCCTCAGAAAGATGCTGTTCATAGCTGCATGGAGGATAGTCAGGAGTGTAGACAAAGCTGGTAAGCAGAGAGACCCATCCAAAAGGGGACAAAGCCTAAAATTTGGAGCAGTTCTCTCAAACTTTAATGTGCATTAGAACAATGTGGGGGTCAGGTCGCTGGACTCAGACACCAGAACGTCTGATTTGGCAGTTCTAGCTGGGACCTGAGAAATTACAACCCTATTAACTAGTTCCAAGTTGATGCTATATTTTAAATTAAGTAGGTTAAATGAACTTAAATTAATTAAAGGACTGAATCTCAAACCTCAGTAATATATGCCACTATTTTAATGTAATATTTTATTGAGACTACCAATACTCCCCCTTTATTTTTTATTATAATAGTACTTTAAAATATGCCAATATAAAATTAGGTAAAAACACATGCTTCTAGCCCATATACAATGGTGAAAACTAAACCATATTTAAATTGAATATAAACAACACTATGAAATTAATTATATTCAAATTAACATTAATTTTAATGTCACAGATCATATTGATCTGCTGAATTAAATGACTGTTGTTGCATTTAAGAGAAAAAAAATATCATCTCAAAACCAATTTCATTTTTAATGGGTTTCTGTAATATTTGTGTAAGGAATGACTATTTGCATAAGTATATTCTACAAAATGATATTAAGGATTTCCAGGTTCTGTTTCCAACCTTATTCTTAATCAAAACTCTGCCAGTGAGTGCTTCTATAATGACAATTTTAATAAGATGTTTCCTAGTATCTCTGTGAGGCTGGTTTCTTACACATTCTAAGAAAAATTTGACATTGAAATCTGGATTAAATAGTTACCTAACAAAGTTATTGCTGAAACTGGGAACTTAAAATTTCTGTCATTACATGTTTACTACTGTACTTCTGCTGCTAGTGATCTGATACAAGTTGATCTAATCCTTGACCTGATCCTTGCAGATATTTAATTCACACCACAGATAGGGTGTGAATGCCAATACACATGCACCATTAACCCTTTAGTTCAGTGTTTTTTACTACCACATCCGTGGGCTATTTCCATTCTACTTTGGCTATTCTCTTCTCTCATTACTGCAAAAATCTTACTTATAAAGCATCTTACTTCATTTGGGTTCTCCAGAATTGTTCTCTGAGGCAATGATTTTAATGAATGGAATTTATGAAGAAGTGAAAAACCAACTAGAGAAATTGAGAAATAGAACAGGCCAAGTAGAGAAGCCAAGTGAGGACATAGTACCAAGAAAAGTCCTACAGTGGGAACTTTTGACTTATTCCTACAGAGATACGCTGGAGACCAGGTACATAACACCCCAGACTTCTCCTGCCGAGGGACAAGGGAGCCTAAATATTTATACACATATACTTGTTGCACCCGTTAGTCATTGGATAAAGGCTGTCCTTAAAGACAAATTACAAAGAACTTCAGGAAAGCAGTCTCTGGCAGCCAAGGGCAACCTTTTGAAATAGATGTACAGGTGTTGGCTGTTGGGTCTGAAAGCAGGCCATCAATCAGTGTGCATGGAGATGGTGAAGGGGATATGGGTAGAGGACTCATATTGTCAACCACGACATCCCAGGACTCTATTTGGCCTTTACTTGTGAATATGATAGCTTAATGTCTTTTAGCTCTAAATTCACCTTTTTTTTTTTTTTTTTTTTTTTTTTTTCCTGCTTTGTGACACTGGAGCAGGACCCTGTGAGCATATCTCTATCACCAGCTAAATTCCTGTTATGTTTTGTTGATAGTGAACACTCGAGAAATGTTAAGCACAGCAAGAGGAAGAGGCTGGCAGCCCTGGTTTTAGAGTGCTGCTTTGTAGTAGATCAGGAATGAGAGGCCCAGTAGAACAAACTCATCAATAGCCCTCAACAACAGCTGTGGTCCACGTGACAGATTTCCCCAACCACCCAGCAAACTGTACCTACAGATCAGCCCAGGCCACTCATCCTTTAAGCAAGTTTCTCAGCCACTCAGTGGGCCATTCCTATGAACCCACTCCAGTCTACTCCTTCTGGCCAGCTTCTTGGCTACCAGCAAGCTATATGTTTCTGTGGCATCCACACTATCCACAGTGAAGCCTGAGATCTCAGCCTTGGGTTAGTTCTTCTAAGTACATAATTTATTTCTTGTTTATTTTATCTCAGTTCTACAGGTCATAGCTCTTTGCATTTGCTGTGTCTGTGTCATTTAGAATCCTCTTTTGCTCCTTTTGGCAGTTAACCACATATTAGCAGTTAACAATTTATTATGTTTTTTACCCTCATCAGACTGCTGATGTGATTTTATCTTCTGATTGGACCCTGACAGATAAAAAGAAATGGCATTGAAATTATGTGATGCTTATTTATAAAGTTGTGTCAAGCTACACAACATAAATTTTAAAATACAAGAACTCTTGAATCCACAAGGATATGGCAGATCACTTTGAGAATTATAGAATTAATCTGGTTATCCAGTGTGGTCAATTTTTCCTTGATACCTAATTGCAGTTTAGCATTCAAGGAAAGAACACAATGAAAGAATACAACACTTTGCTTTGGAACACTTGGTGTTGATGATTGCATTAGGTGGATATTCCAAGCAGATGTTGAAATGGAGACAGAGGTGCAAGGGATGAATTTATGGGTGAAAGGGAAGAGGGGGAGACAGAGAAAGGCTTCAAATCACCATATGGGTCCTACACCTTTGAAAGGAATGAGGCAGGAAAGAAGAGAGAGTAGAGAGTGCCTCAGTGCTTTGCACACCTCTGAGAAAGCCTTGACTTATCCAACAGATCCAACAGGGACCCCTGGTACAAAGATTGTCTGTAGATGAGGCAATCCTTCAGCATGTTTCTGCTTAAACTCCACCAATGTCATTTTGTCTGATGCAAAATAAAACCTCAAGTCTTTATTGTGGCTTAGAGGGCCCTACACGAATGGGTCCCCATATCTTCCTCACGTCATCTTCCGCAGCTCTTTTTTTCGTTCACCCCTCTGAACCATAGCAGCTTTCTCACTGATCCTTGGGTACCCAAGCACACTCTTGCCTCAGAGCCTCTGCACTTGTTGTTCCCAAAGTCGGAAATGTTCTTCCTTGAGATTTTGGCATAGCATAGCTTGCTCACTCATTTTCTTTGGGTCTTGTCTCAAATATACGTTTTCAGGAAGGCCATCCCTGGCAACCTCAATCACATAACACATCTCCATAATTCTCTGTCCACTTACAGTGATGCATTTTGCATATTTTTGCTCCTTACCAAATGGCATACTGTTTATTTATGTTTCGTGTCTGTATCTTCCCACTAGAACATAATCTCCATGAAAAGAAAGACTTTTGTTTCCTGCTATATGCCCAGCAACTGGAATAGTTTCTGACACATAGTAAACACATAATAAGCACTTGTTGGATACATGCATGAATAAGTTCATTGATTCAGCTGGAGAGTCAGGCAAGGACCAGATCAGATACAGACTTGTGGACCAAGATAAGGATTATTTCAAAAGCAAATCATTTTGAAGCAGCCAGACTGACATGATCAGACTGATCTATTAATGAGCTCATCTGATTGGAGAAGAAATGTTGGGTTCAGAGCAGTTACATAGAAGGTGATTGTGCAAATCCTGGCTAAAGATATGTTGGCTTGGCCTGAGATTGTGACAGGGAACTAAAGAAACATGAACAAATTTGATAGGTATTGGAGAGTGGAAATCAACTGTGAAACATTAGCTATTGAAGGATTAAGGAAAAGAGGGTATCAGTTCTGACCACAGAGCAGAATCAATACAGAACACTGAAAATAGTGAGATTTTACATGAATGATCATGGAATCATTCCTGACCATGTACAGTTTAACATCAAGGAGGCAGATGGACATTAATGTCTGGAGCTCAGAGGAGAAATCCAAGCTGATGATATAGGTTTATAAGCCATCTGCATATAGATAGTTACTGAAGCCTTAGGCACAAGCAAAATTGCTTAAGGAGAGAATAAGGCATAAAAGAATAGAATCTCTACTAATGAGCCTTGAAGAATTCCAATATTTAATAACTAAGCAAAGGATTTTGATTTTTCAAAGGAGACAGCAGAGGAATCAATGCAAAAGTAGGGGGAAAAAACTAAGATTAGTATATCATGAAAATCAAGGGAAAAGAGGGTTTCAAGAATGAAAATGTTAAAGTATGCTGTTAATACTAAATAAAATCTGATTGCAGTCAGCAATATGGAAGCCACTAGAGTCTTTAGTGAGATATCTAATAGATAGTGAGGCTGAATAAGATAATACATAAAGCAACTATTAGAAGACTGAAAGGTTGATAAAAGCAGGCAGACCAGATAAGGACTTCAATTCTTGAGGAATGACCAGGAAAAAAAATTGAACTGATATGCAGACAGCAAGTAAGATACATTCTAAGATTCTGAATGTCATTAGTTATTAGGGAAATCCAAACCAAATCCACAATGAAATACCATTAGCATCTATTAGAAGGCCAAAATTAAAAATACTTATAATACCAAGTGATGGCAAGAATACAGACTAGCAGGAACTCTCAAACATGGCTAGTGGGAATGTAAAACAGTCACTATAAAGAACAATTTGACAGTTTGTTACTAGGTTAAACATATACTAACCCATACGACCTAGCAATCTCTCTTCTAGGTGCTTAATTTAGGAAAAACAGCATCTTATGCTCACTCAAAAACCTATGCACAGATGTGTACAGCAGAATTTTTCAGAATTACCACAAGCTAGAAACAATTCAAATGTCTTTTAATTGGCGAACAATAAACCAACATCTATACAATGAAGTACAATTCAGCTGCTTCCCCAAAGAATAACATAGT
The DNA here is from genome assembly GCA_025594165.1 of Tamias sibiricus. Classification (NCBI taxonomy): domain Eukaryota; kingdom Metazoa; phylum Chordata; class Mammalia; order Rodentia; family Sciuridae; genus Tamias; species Tamias sibiricus. Next base: position 158,793,967 of record CM046660.1, on the reverse strand, counting down.
AGCTCTGACTCATTCCTGATTAACAGAAGTCTAAGCGCCTGCTAAATACAATGGTTCTGATACTCTCTGATTATCCATGAAAATAACCTTGCGCTATTCCTTAGGGCAGGGTCTTTTGTTTGTTTTGCTTTCTGTTTGATTCAAGGAAATTATGTGACTACAAATAACTATTTCAAACTATTTTATTTGGAGCCATTGAGTCCATTTTATTGTTGAAATAAACCAAAGCAAGTTTAATTAGGATATCAATCGGATGTATATAACCAGTGGGACCAGTCTAATTTCTTCCTGGACCAGGCAGCGCAGTGCAAGGTATGTTGTCAACTCTTACAGCCCATATCTAGACACATCACTTGGTCTCATCTCATTTCTAATTCCTCCTTGTTCTACCCACCTTGTAATCATACCCTGTTATTTTTCATTCTTCTCTTGAGTTTATTACATGATCCTACTACATATACCTTCAGTTTGCACTGTCCTCTCGGACTACACTACTTCCATAAACTATGCAATTCTCTATTTTTCTCTGCTTCAGCCTAGAATCTAGCACCAGCCCAAGACTGTATAACTTGATGAGCTGCCTATTGGTTCTGAATTCTGTAAAAAGAAATCAGACCATCCAACTGGATAAAATGACCTTGGCATATGACTTCACAAAAGGAAAGATCAGGCTTCCTGGACACAGGAATGAAGTCATTCTAAGAAATTAAGATAGCATGTGCATAGACTCTAGGCTACAAGACAGGGGAGAGAGCAAAAACCTACGTGGCTTAAGTCCTAAAGCACAGCATCAATGTTTAGAAACATGCTGTACAGAAAGATTGCCAAATGTTCAGACTCATGTGCTACAACTTCTGCTTCAGTCAGAATGCCTAATATTTCAAAGTTCAACCTTCCAGTGCAGAGACATCAGTTAAATAATGAACTTTCAATAACAGCACAAAATGTCATCAGGTTAACAGACAATTGTGCCATTTTCTCCTGCACGTGCTAAATAAATCCATTTGGTATTGATCTCTGCAGCTAAGTTTCAGCCCTAATGTAATTCTGGCCGCCAAAGCAGAGTAAACAGATAGTTCCTGGAAGAATCTAAACATGTTATTTTTTACTCATCAGATGAGTCCTCTATAGATTACTAGGCAACCTAATCCATTGGGTGTTTCATTACAAAAGGTACCAGCTTGGAGGTGTACCATGTGCAGCTTGAGCCAAGCTACAGGGACTGAATATCAATGGCAGTATAAGAAACTCCAGAGGAAAAAATGCACATAGGATATAGGTTAGGTTCTGGCAGATTTTGGATTTATGATTGTTGCTGCTATGGTAAGAATAACAAGGAAGATTTCTTATCCCCAAGAAATTGGCATTTGACTCTGGCAGTCTGGGCAGATGTAATTTCATGGGCAATGTCACCACATAGACACATTGCCATTAACCACCAAGCAGACTGGCCTGTGCCAGGGTGACTTTGCAATGGCCCGAGCTTAAGAAGTGTGGGGACCAGGTCCACGCATACATGGCTTCACTTGTCTCCAGGTTATTCTTCTACCACGTGCACTCCTGGATTCAGTATACACACCTCCCTTGGATTTGAACAATAGGGAGTCTTTGGGGGATCCATGCTTAGAAGAATGGTGCTCAAATGGTTCCCAAACAACAACATCAGCATTACCTAGGGACTTGTTAGAAATAAAATTTCTTAGATCATAACCAAGATCAACTGAATCAAAAACCCAGTGCACTTTAATAAACCCTCCAGATAATTCTGATTAATCTCAAAGATTGAGACCACTACTTTAGGGGCCCTCATCTAGTCCTAATAGCATTTCTCCCAATTGAGAGCAAGGAATCCACTGTGGTGAGAGATTATATCATCCCACTTTCAGACCTCAGTCTTGGCACCTGGAACCCCAGAATTCCCCGCCCGTGTGGCCTCAAGCTCTCTTTCAGGGTCAATCTTTCCTGGGTCTGTCCTGCAAATCAGCCTTGCCTCTGGTCTGAAAGCTGGCAGAGAAGGAGCCGGGCATGGAGGGGCCGTGTGTCTGTCTACACTTGTGCACCAAAAGCCCCACCTAGTGTTGAGGAAACTATGGGTGGAAAGTTAAGGGAGCTTGCCTACGACCAGGGAAGGGGCAAGGGATCCACCGTCCCTGTGTGTTACATTACAGTACAGGACTCTGATGGTCTGAGAGCTCCAAATTTGAACCTGGCTTTCCAGGTTGTTATGTAGAGAAATTTTTCAAGGTAGGAAGGATAAAACATAATTGATTAATTATTAAAGTTCAATTTACAACTTTCAAATATTTGGAACTCTGATATTGTTAGAAGATAAACTGGCACACAAGAAAAAAAAAAAAACTAGAGTTTATTTGAGCAAAGAGCAATTCATGAATTGGGAAGCACCAAACAAAAAAAAGTTCAGGCTTTTTAAGGGTGCATGCAAAAGTATAGCAAAGAAAAATATTTTTGTTGGCTACAGTTATGCAGTTGCCTTTTTTGATTCATGGCCCTGGAGACTCCTTTGTTATATAAGTAGTTTACTGTTTCTGATTGGTTGACCTTAAGTTTCGTTTTCTTCTAATGTAAACACTAACAAGAAATGGACCAAGTTTCACTTAGGTTTGCAATTCCGGCAAGGTCAGGGTGACTTTCAAGACCTAACTGGCTTTGTCTGCTCAGGGATGTCTCAGGGTTAGTCTCCATTTTAATTTACTTCAATAATATGAAAGCCTTTATTTGTGTACTTCCTCTAGACCTTGAAAAAGTTAAGGCTGGACCTATATGCTCTACCTATTTGCTCATCTATTGCTTAAACTTCGGGCCTCAACTTGAACGCCTTTTCTTTGCAGAAGACTCCCTAATCCCTAATTTGTTCTTTGATTAGAGGCATCTGGTTTGTGCTCCCAAGTATCTCCCTGCTCCATGACTTATAAATTGCACTGTTATCTCTTACCTTATGTCTGTTTTTCCTAATGAACTATAAAGTCAGAAATGACCTGTGTTCTATCTAGCACATAGTATGTTATCTGGCATACTGTATGCCCAATAAATAAATAATGAGTGAGTGAATTATAATTCTAATAACAAGAATGGCAAACAATGTAGCCCTTACTAAGTGACAAACAGTACCCTGAGCATTTTGTATACTTTAATATATTTAATCTAATGACAGATATTACAATCATCTCTCCTTTTAAACTAAAGGAAGTCCAAAGAGATTATGTAACATCCATATTCACATAAGTAGCAACAATCAAGATTTTGATCAAAGGAAATTGAATTACCTAGGTTCTTAATCAGTGAGTGAATAAACAAGTTAATGAATGGAAGAATAGCCAGAATCATATAATATCCTAAGGAATGCTAGACACTGGCATGAGACAGTTTAGATTAGGAGCTTGACTCCATCTCTCGATGCAATTTCTATGGCTTTGGCACATTAATTCATGATTCTGAGCTTCAATCTGCACTTTTTATTAGTGTGAATAACAAACCCTTCCTCTTAGAGTCATTGTGAAGATGAAGTTAGAAAATTCATCAATTCATCTATTGGATGAGTATCTACTATGTTCCAAGTACTCAAATTGGATGGGTGTTCACAGAGCAGTTATAGCCAATTTTCACAGGATTGGCTACACAGTATGCACCCTCTAATTCTGAAACTCAAAGGCACCTCTTTTCTGACTGTCCCCTCTCACTTGGGGAAAACAAAAAAGCAGTAGGGAACAGAGGGACAGTATATGCCTGGGTAAGAGCAAGGTGTCCCCCAGAGCAGACTGAGTAACCACATCTGATAGAAGAGTCTACACCTTAGTTGTGTGAGAGGTTGGCATTGAGCCCAAAGAGAAGGGAAATTGCAGCAAATTAGGCTGGTCATTGGTAGAGGAAAAAGCAGGCCAATGATTTGGAACTAAGTCTCCTGGCGCTTTTTGGATTATGCTCTGCAATAATGATGGTATATTAAAGGAAAACTCACTGAATCATTCATTTTAAACACCCTGAATCAGGGGCCTTGTCTTATTTACTTTTGCAACACTACCATGTTCTAAAATCATCATTATGGTAGTAACAATTATAATAAAAATCATAATGGTAAGTGACTTTCATTGAGCATTTACATACTACTAAGCTCTGTAACAAATGCTTTGCAAATCTCATCTGATATTTACCACATCAAATTGGTCAGTATTTACTTTTACTGTAATTCATTTCAAAAAGAGAAACTGAGTCTCACGCATTTTAAATATTCACACTCATGCTGCCTTTAGCAATATTTTTAGTACTTGGTAATATTACAAAAAGTAAATAAGATAAGGCCCCCAATTGCAAGGCATTTAATATACTTTATTCTTTGAGTTTTCCTCTAGTCATGATGATGAGACTCAAACCAAAATGCATGATCTTACACCCTACTGCCTTCTAAGGGGGGAATATAACTCTTTGGTTAAGAACCAACTTAAGCTGTCTAGATCTCAGTCTAGCCATGTATAAAATGGATTTAAATTGAATCTACCCCATATGGCCATTGTAAATACTCAATAAACTAATTGAAATATTGCTCTTATTATAGTATTTGTGCATAATAAATGTAGCTATATCTATTACATCTCTAGACATACCACACTAGAGAAATTACAACCTCTCTGTATGTTTCTAAGTATTTGCTATTTAAATATATGTGTGTGTGTGTATGCACATTTATAGGTACACACATATACTCATAAATAATGATACTAGCTAGATTAGGATAATAAAAGCAAAAGTAATTACAACTGAATCAAGATGGTAAAATCTCTCATATTATGATTTTGCCTTGAAGAGAATTAATTAAATTTAGCCATGTGAGAAACCATTGCTCAAAACCACCAACATATTTAAGCAAGTCAATTTTATACTTCTATTTATGAATCAGCTCCCTGTAAATACAAAAGCCACCTCCATCATATCTAGTGCTTTGTATTTTGGGGAGGTTATTAGATATCATCTCACTTGATGATCTTCACATGATCTCACTTGAAGATGGCCACCACCTGTGAGTGGGTCATACAAGTTGAACTCCATTCTTCACAAAGAAACCTGAGCCCTCAAAAGGAGAAGCAGCTTGCCAAAGACAATATGTCAAATAGATGATCTGAGATCAATCCAGATCACTAAGCTCCTCATCTACTCTTTAAACCAGACTATAGCTCTGAAATCACAAAAGGCATTGCTGTCCTCTTTGCAATCAATAAAACAAGGCAATGGCACAAACTCTTGAATGAAGAATTAGAGGTGATTAACTTGGTACAGACCTACCCAGTTCCAATGTTTGAAGGTTCTAGGGAACTTTTCCCCCTACCCTCCAACTTGTAGCTAACTTCTTGCAGAAGCAGCTATCCACACAGCCAGGGTAGAACCAAGAAGAGTGAAAGGGACACGAGGCAATAGTGCATGGTACCATCAGGGAGAATATCCTCTTTTATGACAGAAAAATTGACTCTTGCCTTTTAAAATAGGCATGACAATCCCTACCAGTCTCCATTTGTTCTTACACAGAACTTACTTATCAGTTGTAAATATGCAGTCCCACAGCTTTGTTAGAATAAATTAATGCTTTATTGATGAAAGCTCTCTCAAAGCCCTCAGTAGGGTGAAGGTGAAGACATCATGAAAAAACAGATAATTAATAAGAGTTCACACTTTCCACATTTGGAGGAAAGTCCTCCTATGTTCAAAAATAACAATAATTTGCTAAGGGTTGTAGTGACCTCAATTATTATAATATTGAGATTGTGGCTGTGTGCTTATTCATAATGAACACAATAAGTAAAACAGAGGAAAACTCTGAATGAAAACATTATTTTAAGAATTCAGTACTGTCAACATAATTCCTTCATACTTTTACCATAAATTGTGCTTTATTAGCAATAATAAAAGAGAAAAGCTCTATAATCCTAAAACAAGGTGGTTTTTTTTTTCATATTTACCTCTTGTTCTTTAGTGTACATAAATTTTCAGGACTGAAATTTCAGCTTGTGCTTCTTTAACTTCTGATTAGATTACAAGGGCTTCCATGTTCTTGTGCATTGCATACGCTGCTCTCTCTGTGTGGAATATTCCATCCTTTCTCCAACCATCATGGTTCTCTTGCTCATCCTTGAAAAACCTCTCCTGATTCCTCCTTAAAAAGCCATGGAATCCTTCTTTTAGTTCCATGATTTTTCCTATATCATGGAACAGCTGTCTAGCACAGGAATGCATTTTCCAGCCCAGGTTGTGTCTTACCAGTCATATCTCCAACACCACTGAAAGTGTTCCCTCCTTCTTTGTCCTGTGTTGTCAGAGTGTTGGACTCAACTGCCTTCAAATGCTGCTTTTTGATCACCATTATCTTCAGTTTGTGTTTTAGTCAGGTTTTTCACTGCTGTGGCCAAAAGACATGATGAGAATAATTAGAGGAGAAAAAGTTTATTTTGGGACCCATGGTTTCAGAGATCTTAGTTCACAGACAGTTGACTCCATTCTTTGGGACCCAAAGAGGGGCATAACATCATGGCAGAAGAGTGTGACAGAGAAAATCATCTAGGGACATGGCACAGGAAGCAGAGGGTTCCACTCAACAATGACAAAATATAGACCCCAAGGGCATACCCCTCAGAAACTCACCTCCTACAGTTAACCACTCAGTTAATCCCTATGAGTGGATTAGTACACTGAATAGGTTAAGACTCTCCTAACCCAATCATTTCACCTCCAAGCTTTTTTTTTTTTTTTTTTTTTTTTTTTTTTTGCATTGTCTCACATTTGAGCTTTTAGATTTCTCACACATCTAAACCATGTTTGTGTTTGCTGCTCCAAAGTTCTCATATTTATGCACAAGTGTAAGATAGGGAACTGAAAATGGCCATGATTGTGCATGTCCAGAATTTGAAAGATTCCAAGAGGCAAGAGAGTCTGGATCTCTGTCCTAAAACTAAAAACACCATTGCTCACAATGTGTGCTGGGTGAAGGCTTACTGAGCACCTTCATTAACAAATGAATGAATGAGTTTAAACAATGGAGGAGATGCAAGTTGACTAGAATTTGAAGAAACATTTATATAGAGATGTCACATCAGCTATCCAGGAGTTATCCAATTTGCATCAAGGAGATATGCCAAATTAGAGTTTAGAAAATCAATACGTACACTACGTCTAGGTATGAAGGAAAAATCATAGATTGGAAGCAAGTCAAGCAATTCACTACCAGGACACTGTGAGGAAGACAAAGGCCCTTCTTAGGCAATGCCAGTGGGTATCAAAAGAGAGATATTGAGAGGCTTTCAAGATGGTGAACTAGAGGAGGTCACTTTCCCGGCTGTCTATGGCATGAAACAAAGAAGCAGACAGGCAGCTTCTCAGAAAGGTGGATGAACAAAAAAAGAAAGGGGAGGGGGCTTTACTGGAATTTAAAACTGGACATTCAAAGCAGATTGGGGACTCAGGAGGTTGCATATAAGAAAAAATAAGGAAGATATCCCCAGTGGTACAGCAGCTACCATGGCCTGGCCAGAAGCACCAGCCAGAGTGGTCCATCTGCAAAGTGGAGGGATAAGGGTATTAAAGGAACGCATATTTATTTACTTATTTATTTTAGTTATAGATGGACACAATACCTTTATTTTATTTATTTTTATGTGGTGCTAAGGATTGAACCCAGTGCCTTATGTGTACTAGGCAAGTACTCCACCACTGAGCCACAAACTCAGCCCAGGAACCTGTATTTTTGGAAGGCCTGAGGTATGCCTGGGAACAGATTATTGCCCAAATAAACTGAAAGGCACAATGCACAATATTATTGTGTGGTAAAGGAGCCACCATCTCTCCAGGTAGCATGCAAAGTTCAAAGAAAGGAACCATTTTGCAGCTGCAGTGTGGGGATTGGAAGCTGAGGGAGTCAATTCATGGCAAACTTGAGTTTGGCCCAAAATACAGGCCCAGTTAACACACACTGCACGACATAGAGTGTGTTTAAGTGACCAGGAGAAAATCCAATGTGGAGAGAGGTTTACATAGGGGACAACTGGTTATGGAAACCCATCTGGCTCTATCCCTTTTCTTCCAATCTGGCTGCTTGTAGAGGAACAGCTGGAAGAGGTAAGTCTGGTTGGGAATTTGGAAGGGTGGGGCAGAAAAGATTGAATTTGAAGACTGAACCCAAGATCAGGAAATATGAGGGCCACAGGGGATGTAGGAGATTAAGAATTGGCTCCCCCACCACATAAGTGGAACCCAGGGGGAGATCCCTGGGGTATAGTCTTCCAGCATGGATCAGCAAGTACTAGGCCCTGGAGGTGCTCCAGATTAAAAACTCCTACCAATTGGCATTCAGTGAAGAGCCTGGAGCCCATCTAAGCCTAAACTCTGCTTCCAGGAATTCTGCCCACAGAATTACCTCTCCTACTACAGCAATGCAGAGGTGAAGCATCACACTCCAGATGACCCCACCTAAAACTGCTAAGAAGAGAATGTAAAAATCTTTATCTTTTGCACTCCATTGAAAAGAATTCTTAACTTTTCATTAAGATTTGGTTTTCTTTTCTTTTCTTTTTTTTTTTTTTTTTTTTTTTCTGTTTAATTGTGACCTTAATGGTACCTGGATATTTATACACACATTTGATTTGTTTTCCTCATTTCTAGCATTTTTGAAGCCCATTATTTTTCATGGGTCAGTTTTTTGTTTTTGTTTTTTTTTTGTAGACTAGGATAGTTGATTCATATATGTTAGTTTTGTTCTGTATTTTTTATTTTTATATTTATTTTTAATTTTTTAAATTTTTACTTTATGTATATATACTTCTTACCTCTTTCCCTTGATTCTCTTTCTCTTTTTTCTTCCAATAACAGCTAATCTCTATTGTTCTCTCTTTTTCACTCTTCCTTTAATTTTTTACTCCTATCTTCTCTCCTCTTCCCTCATAAGGATCACACCCTACATCACTTCTGTTCATTCCCATTCTAACATTTGAAATTGTAAACACTTTTGCAAACTCACTATTTTTATTGTAAACAATAACTGATCATATCACTTCTGTTTATTATGATAATTAACATTGTAGACATCATAGTAGGAAGTATTTGGTTTAAAGCTGTACATTGTTTGCATTGGTTATTGTTATTATTTGTCTCCTCCAAAACAGTGAAACCTTCAGGGACACTATAACTCCACAGGGTAGAAACTCTACTAACTCAGATCCATACTATTAGATGGATAGACACACAAACAACATGAGAAAGCAAGGAAATAAATCACCCCAAACAAATGAAGATACTCCAACAACAGAGTCCATCAACACCATGGTGGAAGAAGTGTCAGAGAAGGAGTTTAGAATATACATCATTAAACTGATCTGTGAAGTAAAGGACAGTATAAGGAGTGAAATCAGAGAATATACAGAAAGCGAAAGATCTTCAATGAAGAGATAGATTCTGGGGGAAAAAAGGAGAAATTCTTGAAATGAAGGAATCAATAAACCAAACTAAAAATTCAATTGAAAGCATCAGCAATGGACTAGATCACCTGGAAGACAGAGTTTCAGGCAATGAAGACAAAATATATAATCTTGAAAAGTTGACCATAGAGAAAAGCTGTTAAGAAACCATGAAATATGGGATAATCCAAAAAGACCAAATTTAAGATTTATTAAGATAGAGGAAGGCTCAGAGATACAAATGAAAGGAATACCCAATTTTCGATGAAATAATATTGGAAAATTTACCAAACCCAGAAAATGAAATGGAAAATCAAATACAGGAGGCTTACAGGACCCCAAATATACAAAATTACAACAGACCCACACCAAGTGACATTATTATGAAAATGCCTAACATACAGAATAAGTATACAATTTTAAAGGCTGCCAGAGAAAAACATGTAACATTTAGAGAGAAATCAATCTGGATCTCAGCTGATCTCTCAATCCAGACCCTCAGAGCTAGGATGTCTTTGAATAATATATACCAAACTCTGAAATAAAATTGATGCAAGCCAAGAATACTATACCCAGCAAAATTAAGCTTCAGAATTGATGATGAAATAAAAATCTTCCATGATAAACAAAAGTTCAAAGAATTCACAACTAGAAAGCCTGCCCTATAAAACATACTCAATAAAATATTTCATGAAGCAGATATGAAAAATAAAAATGAAAACCAGCAAAGGGGAGAACTACACTAAAAGAACAATGAAGAAACAAGTTCAAATTAAAAACCAGAAATACATCAAAATGACAGGCAATAAAAATCATATCTCTATAATAACATTGAATGTAAATAGCCTAAACTCATCAGTCAAAAGACATAGGCTAGAAGACTAGATTAAAAAAGAAGACTCAACAATATATTGTCTCCAAAAGACTCACCTCATAGACAAAGACATCAACAGACTAAAGGTAAAAAGATGGGGAAAAGCATATCATTCACATGGATTTTGTAAACAAGCTGAGGTTTCCATCCTCATATCAGATAAAGTGGGCTTCAAACCAAAGTTAACCAGAAAGGAAAAAGAAAGACATTTCATACTGTTTAAGGGAATTATACATCAAGAACATAACAGTTGTAAATATTTATGCCCCAAACAATGGAGCATCTACTTACATCAAACAAATCCTTCTCGATTTCAAAAAGCTAATAGATCACAGCATGATAGTACTGGGTAACTTTAACACACCTCTCTCACCACTGATTTTGATTTTCCAAACAAAAACTAAATAAAGAAACTATAGAACTAAAAAATACAATTAATTATTTAGATCTTAAAGACATATAGAGAATATTTCATCCATCAAGGGCTGAATATAATTTCTTCTCAGTAGCACATGGATCCTTCTCTAAAATAGACTATATGTTTTGCCACAAAGTAACTCTTTTAAATTTTTTTTAAAAATAGAGAAAATACCTTGCATCCTATCAGATCATGATGGAGTAAAATTAGAAATCAATGATAAAATAAAAAACAGAAGCTACATTAACACATGAGGACTAAATAATATGCTATTGAATTATGAAGGGCTAGCAGAAGAAATCAGTGATGAAATTTAAAAAAACTTAGAGGTAAATGTGAATAGCAATACAACATACAAAATATCTGGGACACAGTGCTAAGAGGAAAGTTCATTGCAGCGAGCTCATTCATTAAAAGAATAGAAAGCCAACAAATAAATAACCTAACATTACATCTCAAAAGCCTAGAAAAACAACAAATCAACACCAAAATCAGTAGGAGATAGGATATAATTAAAATCAGAGCTGAAATCAATGAAATTGAAGCAAAAGAAACAATCCAAAAAATCAACAAAGCAAAAAGTTGGTTCTTTGAAAAAATAAATAAAATTGATAAACCTTAGCCAAGCTAACAAAGAGAAAGAAAACTCAAATTACTAAAATTGATGATGAAAAAGAAACATCACAACAGACACTACTGAAATACAGAAGATAATAGAAACTATTTTGAAAATTTATGCTCTAATGAAATAGAAAATCTTGAAGGCGTGGAAAAATTTCTAGAGACAGATAACCTACCCAAATCGAATCAGGAGAACATAGAAAATTTAAATAGTTCAATTTTAAGCAATGGAATTGAGGAGGCCATTGAAAGTCTACCAAGAAAGAAAAGCCCACGACCAGACTGATTCTCCACTGAGTTCTACCAGACCTTCAAAGAAAAACTAATACCAATCCTCCTCAAATTATTCCATGAAATAGAAAAGGAGGGAACCCTTTCAAACTCATTCTAAGAAGTTAGTATCACAATGATACCAACTCCAGACAAAGACATTTCAAGGAAAGAAAACTTCTGACCAATATCCCTGATGAAAATAGATGCAAAAGTTTTTAGTTAAATATTGGCAAATTGCAGATAAAATGTATTAAAAAGATAGTGCACCCTGATCAAGTGGGGTTCATCACAGGGATGCAAGGTTGTTTCAACATATGGAAATCAATATACGTAATAAATCATATCAACAGATTTAAAGACAAAAATCACATGATTATCTCAATAGATGCAGAAAACGCATATGACAAAATTTAGCATCCACTCCTGTTCAAAACACTAAAAAAACCAGGAATAGTAGGAACATACCTCAATGTTATAAAAGCTATATATGCTAAACCCAAGGCTAATATCATTATAAATGGAGAAAAATTGAAAGCATTCCTGCTAAAGTCTGGAACAAGGCAAGGATACCCTCTTTCACCACTTCGATTCAACATACTTCTGGTAACTCTAGCCAGAGCAATTAGCAGAAATTAAGTGGCTACAAATATGGAAAAAAGAACTCCAATTATCCTTTATTGCTGACAACATGATTCTATATTTATTAGACAAAAAAACTCCACCAGAAAACTTCTAGAACTCATAAATGAAGTAAGCAAAGTAGCAGGATATACAATTAACACCCATAAATCAATTATGTTCCTATACATCAGTGATGAATCAACTGAAAGAGAAATTAGGAAAACTATCCCATTCACAATAGCCTCAAAGAAAAAAAAATATTTGGAAATCACTCTAACCAAAAAGGTTAAAGACCTATACAATGAAAACTGCAAAAACACTAAAGACAAAATTGAAGAAGACCTTAGAAAATGGAAAAGTTCCCTCATGTTCTTGGATAGGCAGAATTAATATTGTCAAAATGGCCATATTGCCCAAAGCACTATACATATTTAATGCAATTCCTATTAAAGCTGATGGTGTTCTTCACAGAAGTAGAAAAAGCAGTCATGAAATTCATTTGGAAATATAGAGGCCCAGAATAGCCAAAGCAATCCTCTGCAAGAAAAACAAAGAGTAGGCATCACAATAATAGACCTTAAAATATACTACAAAGCTATAGTAACAAAAACAGCATGGTATTGGCAACAAAATAGACATGAAGACCAATGGTACAGAATAGAAGACACAGAGACACACCTACATAAATACAGTTATCTCATACTAGACAAAGGCACCATAAACATACATTGGAGAAAAGACAGTTTCTTCAACAAATGGTACTGGGAAAACTGGAAATTCACATGTAACAAAATGAAATTAGATACCTATCTCTCACCCTGCACAAAAATCAACTCAAAGTGTATCAAAGACTTAGGCACTAGAACAGAGACCCTTCATGGAATAGGAGAAAAAGTTGGCCCAAATCTCCATCATGTTGGCTTAGGACCTGACTTTCTTAACAAGACTCCTAAAGTACAAGAAGTAAAATCAAGAATCAAGAAATGGGATGGGATCAAACTAAAAACCTCTTCACAGCAAAGGAAGCAATCAAAAACATAAACAGAGATCCTATAATGGGAGAAAAATTTTGCCACTCGAACCTCAGATAGAGCATTAATCCCCAGGATTATATAAATAACTCAAAAGACTTAACACCAAAAATATCCCAAATAACCCATTCAATAAATGGCAAAGGAACTGAACAGACACTTCATAGAAGAAGAAATATGAATGATAAACAAACATATGAAAAAATGTTAAACATCACTAGCAATTAGAGAAATGCAAATTAAAACTACACTGAGTTTTCATCTCACTCCAGTCAGAATGGCGATTATCAAGAATACAAGTAATAATAAATGTTGACAAGGATGTGGGGAAAAGGCACACTCAGACATTGCTGCTGGGACTGCAAATTGGTGCAACCACTGTGGAAAGCAGTATGGAGATTCCTCAGAAAACTTGGAATAGAATCACCATTTGACCCAGCTATCTCACTCCTCAACATATTCCCAAAGTATTTAAAATTAGCATACATAAGTGATGCAGCCACATCAATGTTCATAGCAACTCAATTCACAATAGCTAAGCTATGGAACCAACCTAGGTGCCCTTCGATAGATGAATGGATAAAGAAAATGTGGTATATATACACAACGGAATATTACTCAACCTTCAAAAAGAATGAAATTATGGCATTTTCCAGTAAATAGAAGGGAACTGAAGGCTATCATGCTAAGTGAAATAAGCCAATCCCCTAAAACCAAAGGCTGAATGTTCTCTCTGATATGCTGATGCTGACTCACAATAGGTTGGGGTTGGGGGGAGGGAGGAGTGGAGGTTCACCAGATTGGGATGAGGGAATACAGTGAAGGGAGGGGAGATGGAAATGGGAAAGACAGTAGAATGAATCAGACATAAATTTCCTAGATTCTTATACGAATACATGACCATTGTAACTCCACATCATGTGGAGTTACAATATAATGGGAAGTTATACTCCATACATGTATGATATGTCAAAGTACGTTCTACTGTAATGTAAAACTAAAAAGAACAAATAAAAAATACTTGAAAAATAAAAGAGGGATACTGAAACTTTCAAATATGCCTACAAGGCTACACAGAAGAAACTAAATGTATTTTCCATCCCAGCCCCAAATGATTTCTGGAGTTATAGTTTCTAGAACTCTATATCCCAGATATTAGTGTTTTAAACATTGGAATTACATATGAGCATGAGAGTGAGGAGAAGAAAACTGGCATAAATTTAGTTTTTACTAATATTAAAATGGGAAATTTGTTAAGTAGGTATGTGCATACTTCCTCCCAGAAACACACTGGTACATACTTCCTCCCAGAAAACAATTTCTTTCACCAAAATGATTACTGATGTAGAGTGTTATTTCAGTCACCTTTTTTGCTGCTGCGACTTAAAGACCTGACAAGAACAATTTTAGGCAAGGAAAAGTTAATTTAGAAGGCTCAGGGTTTCAGAAGTCTCAGTCCATAAAAGGCCAGTTCCTTTCCTCCGGGCATGAGGAAAGGCAGACAATCATGGCTAAAGAGTGTAGTAGCAGGGAGCTGCTCACATGGTGATCAGGAAGCAGAGAGAGAGAGAGAGAGAGAGAGAGATCTCCATTCTCCAGATACAAAATACACAACTCAAAGGCATATCTCTGATGCGCATGTCCTCCAGCCACACCCTACCTCCCTACAGTTACCACTCAGTTAATTCCATTAGGGGGTTAATTCATTAATTGGGTTAAGACCCTTAAAACCCAATCGTTTCTCTTCTAAACCTCTTGCATTGTCTCACACATGAACTTTTGGGGGACACCTAATATCTAAATTATAACAAGTGCCCACTCCTTCCAGTTTGCCAGGGGCGGTCCTGGAGTATGACTGTTGCCCCAGTATTCCATTCCAGGTAGATTTTCTATTTTTTAATGAGGTATTATTAATAATAATTATGTGAAAATGAAGCAGGAAAGGTGTGGTGGACCTCCCCCAGTAGTTACAGCTCCCGCCTTGATCTCATCTGGCTTATCCAGTAGTATGTGGACAGATTTCTGACTTGGACACATGGCCAAACCTGAGAGATGACTCACTGTGCTCCTTTTCAGACATAATAGAACTAATATATTCCCCTGAAGGATATGACCTAGGATTCTCAGTGATTACAGCAAAATGTACTCAGACACTGGCCACTGGGGACAGCTAACTCCTTCCATTCTTCAGTGGTGGTGAGAGAAATCTGCAAAGCTGCTGTTCCTGCCATCCACTTGGTGCACCAGCCAGTTATATGACAGCCTGGGCCATAGCCTGCCAAATGCATGAAACATGCCTCCAGTCAGCTGTGTCATTGGAAAACATGCAAAATGATAAATTGTTAAGAATCAATTGTAAATCTATAGTCAAAGCATTCAACAAATGAAACACAAAAATCAGCTTTTAACAATTCTTGTGAGTTAACTAAAAACAAAAAATTGCACCAGAAAGATACTGAAATTTACCCCCTACAGATGTAAGAGTGGGACTCAACAAAGTAAATGAGGAGTGTACAAATGGTAAACAAAATCATTTCTTGAATTATGCAATTGAAGTCAGGAATAGTTTCATGTGTGGGAAGGACCTTTTGATACAGCTCTTGTGTTTAGTGGAAAGGAACAAAATTTTGAAACATTAAAACATCTGTAATAATCTAATTAATGGGTTTTATTAATATGTCATAGAATGAGTGATTGGAAAGAAAGCAGTGTCTTTCACTCTGTTGGATTTAATACCAACAAAATAAAACTTAAAGCATCCCCATTTAGCAGATTTTAAACTAACTTTACTAATTACATTAGAAGTTAGGAAAAGTGATCTCTCAATTCAAACTATGATGATATACAGAAAAAAGTCAATGAAAGTGTTACCAATTAAAAATTTAGTAATGATAAATGTAACTGACCAACATTTCAGAAAAATGCATTTGTGTAATGCAAAATTAAAATGTATTGAAAAAAATATATATTTTTAAATATCATTGATGCAACATTTGAAACAAATATTGGGGCTGGGGTTGTGGTTCAGTGGCAGAGCATTTGCCTCGAACACGTGCACCACTGGGTTCGATCCTCAGCACCACATAAAAATAAATAAACAAAATAAAGATATTGTGTCCATTAATAACTAAATTTACCCCCTACAGATGTAAGAGTGGGACTCAACAAAGTAAATGAGGAGTGTACAAATGGTAAACAAAATCATTTCTTGAATTATGCAATTGAAGTCAGGAACTAAAAAAAATTTAAATATTTTTTTAAAAAGACGCAAACATTGCTAAGAAATTGACTAAAACATGAAAATATGCAACAAGAATAATTATTAAATTACATCTACAGCCTTTCATGATCTTTCATTCTTTCAAGCATCCAGGCAAGATATTTCCCTTAAGGAGGATCCTTATTATTCCTGGAAAGATTTCCCTAAATAAGCATCACGTGTGTAATTTCTAATTTTTTTTATCAGTTCACGACACAATATTATATTTAGGTCATGCAAAACTTTTTTTTAATTTTACTTTGAAATAACTTTATTTCTGATTCCTCACTTCCAACTTCCTTGGATGTTCCAAACCTGCGTATAGGCATATATGTCTTTGTGTATGCCACTGGATGTGAATGGAGAAATGCACAATATTTTATGTGCTATGGATCTCATTTATTTTCTTAATTTTGTTTTTCAATAATGCCTTTGGATGTATTGATATTTTTATGTATGTATCTAGTTCACAAAATCCTCTTGCAAAATAATCTTCAGTTTGCATTCATCATATTTTACAAATCCATTCCCATGGTAATGAAACCCTGGGTTGCCTCCAACTCCCTGCTACCACCATGAGTGTTGTAATGAACATCTTCAAAGGCTTTCCTCCAGGGCCCTGTTTGAGCTTCTCTGAAGTGGGATTGCTGGGTCACAGACTATCTATCCTCCACTTTGTACTGTCATTTTGCAGTCTGCATTGACTACATCATTTTACCCTCTTGTCAGCTGTGTGTGGTGATTTTCCACACCCTCACAATATATTTGCAATTATACTCCTTTTTTGATTTTTAGCAATCTGATGAACATAAAGTGGTATTTTATTTTTTATTTTGATTTGCATTTCTTTGATTACTAATGTTGTTGAGCATCTGTTTGTGTTCATATTATCATTCCAGATTTCTTCCTCAGTAACTCGCTGACTCATAGCCCTTACTTTTTCTAGTGTGTTTTTTGTCTCTTTCTTGTTAATTTACAGGCATTCCTTGTATTTTCTAGGTTTAATTCTATGCTGTTTTCGGATATTGCAAATGCCTTCTCCCAGTCTGTTATCCATCTGTTAACAGTGCCTAATGCAGGAGCCCTGTTTGGGGAGATGGCTTGAATTGCGGTTGACTATGAGCCATGGAGATTTGGGCATTGTCGCCTTCCGTAGTCTCACGGGACTTGGCCTGGGATCTCGAGTGACTTGGCCGAGATTGCTGATCGGGTCAGCGCCATTTTGGTGGTGTGTGCGGCGCGTGTTAGTCGTTGTTAGAGCCAGAGAGTAAAGTTATCAGAATAAAAAGCTGTTTGTCTCCAGTTTGCCTCTGAACTTCCCGCGGCTTCGTTGCTCCAAGCGGCCATCGCTTCAGGCAGCAACAGTCTATGGTGCTTTTTGTTAAACAAAAATCCTTATTACTTTTTCTTTATGATATGTGCTTTGAGAGCCTTCTCAATATCATCAGAAAACATCCCATATTTTCTTCTCTCAACTTACAGCTTTACCATGCACATGATAGCTTTAACCTCTAGGTAGTTCACCTTGGTCTATGACCTTGGTCTATGGCATGGGTATGGATCCACCTTTGTCTATATTGTTTGAATTCATTTTTTTAACCCAACTATTTCCTGACTGGTGGTGCCACATTAATAATAGGTGAAGTTTCAATACACACAAAAGTCTATTATTATAATCTTTATTTCTCCCACTGATGCATCTATTTATCTCTGCACTAGTACCACAGTGGTTTTTTTTTGTTTGTTTGTTTGTTTAATTAGCACATTATAGTTATACATAATATTGGGGTTCATTTTGACATACAAACATAGAACAGAATTTGCTCCATTTCAGTCCCTAGTATTTTCTCTTTCCCTCTCCACTTCTTACCCTGTTACTCTTTCTCTACTCTACTGGTCTTCCTTCTATTTATTTACTGGATTTTGAAAATTGGTGCTTTATAGATATACATGAAGGTGGAATTCACTGTAGTATATTCCATATATACTACATAATATGTACAGATATATATACATACATACTATATAATATATACATACATATATACTACATAGCATAATTTGGTCAATTTTATTCTACAATTCCTCCCTTTCCCTCTCTTTCCTTCTTTCCATTCAATTCCCTTCCACAGCTCTATTTATCTCCCTTCTATTTTCACAGGGTCCCCTCTTTTTTCCCTTAAATTGCTCTAACTTCTACATGTGAGAAAAACATTCAACCTTTGACTTTCTGAGTCTGGCTTATTTCACTTACCATGATGTTCTCTAATTTCATTCATTTACCAGCAAGTTCCATAATTTCATTCTTTTTTATGACTGAATGAAACTCCATTGCATATATATATATATATCACACTTTTTTTATCCATTCATCTGTTGACAGGCACCTGGGCTGGTTCCATAACTTTGCTATTGTGAATTGCACTGCTATAAACGTTGAGGTACCTGTATCATTATAGTTATACATAATATTGGGGTTTAATATGTAGTATGCTGATTTTAGTTATTTTCAATAAATACCAAGAACTGAGATAGCTATAGTGGTTTCATTCCTAGTCTTTTCAGGAGCCTCCATACTGTTATTCAAAATGGTTGTCCTAATTTACAGTCTTACCAACCAATTATGAGTGTACCTTTTCCCCCACATCAGCATTTAATAATATTTTTATTCTTGGTGATTATCTTTCTAACTGGAGTGAGATTAAAATCTCAAAGCCAAATTTGTTTGCATTTTCCTGATTGTTATGGATGTTGATTATTTTTTAATGTATTTGTTGGCCATTTGTATTTCTTTTTTTGAGAAATATCTGTTAAATTCGTTTGCCAAATTGTTAATTGGGTCATTTGGATTTTTTGTTTGTTTTTGGTTTGGTTTGGTTTGTTTAGTTGGTGTTAAGGTTTTTAAGTTCTTTATATATTCTGGATTTTAATCCCCATCGTTTTTACAGTAATAACATATCATGCTTTACTCTTGTCTTTCAAAATCAACCCAGCTCCTTGTGAACTTCCTTCTCTCATAAAAGTTTAGAATATTTTTTGGCTTACTCAAAAATTATTTCTGGAATATTTTTGTAATTGCATTGAATTTGTAAACTAATTCTGTTCAACAATATCTCCATAATGTTAGGTCATTCTATCATAAATCCTAGATAATCTCTATTCATTTAGGTTTTATTAAATATTCCCCAATTTTCTCTGAAAAGGGAATTATCAATTCAGAATTATTGTTTTGTTCTCTATTGAGAACATTATTTTGTGAATATTATTTTGTGAAGATGCTGTTGGGTAAAGAAAAATAATCAGTTTTTCTTAATAGATCTTGGGTCTGGCAACCTTTCAGAATTCTATTCTTTGTTCTAATCTCCATAGAATCTATAGGGTTTATCTATATAGGTACACATTATCATCTTTATGAAACAAATGTTGCCTTTTCTCCTTTATTCTTTACTTACCTAAGTGTGTGTGCTTGTATATACATATATATATACATATATATATATATATATATACATATATATATGCTCCTTTTATTTACTTATCTAGGAACACATATACAAATATATATAGGTCTTATTAAATATTCCCTAATTTTTCTCTGAAAAGGGAATTATCAATTCAGAGTTATTGTTTTGTTCTCTATTGAGAATGTTATTTTGTGAATATATAAAACACACTGAGCTATATTCTCAGTCCATTAGGGTTTTTTGAATATGGTATTGATCTCATTAGCTAAGATTTCACTTGTATTCGGTTTATAAATTTGTGTTTTCCAATGTACTAAACATAAAAAATAACTTTAGAATTCATGCAAACACACACATATATATTCCTAAATAAGTAAATAAAAGGAATATGTATATATATATGTATATATATTCCTAGATAAGTAAATAAAAAGAAGATATGTATATATGATATGTTATATATGTATATATACATATGTGTGTACAGACACATATATAACATATGTATATATGTTATTTACTTGTTCAGGAAAATATACATATATATACATGTGTATATTCCTAGATTAGTAAATAATGTGTATATTCCTAGATAAGTAAATAAGAAATATATATATATATATAAAATGTTAAACATTATGCTAAACAATAATGATGATAATGGGCATTCTTACCTTTTTCTTGATCTAATCTTAAAAGCAATATGTCAGATTTCTCTGTCACATAAGCTGTATATGTATAGACTTGTTGAACTCAAGAAAAGTGCTTTCCAGTCACAGTTCACTTTGTTTTTATTACAAGTTAAGTGTTAAACTTTATCAAATGCTGTGTTTTGTTTTATATCCCTAAGGTGATCATACATTTCTCTTTAATGCATTAATGTAATGAACATGTTGATGGGTTCTTCTCTAGTTAAAGCCTTGTTATGTTCCTAAAATCAACCCAAGGGCTTCTTTTCTTAAATTATCATCATATTTTTATGATGGTGGGGATTGAACCCAGGGCCTCATATGCATGCTAGGCAAGCTTTCTACCACTGAGCTATATTCTCAGTCCCTGAGAGTTTTTTAAATATGGTATTGATCTCATTAGCTAATATTTTACCTATACTCAGTTTATGAATCTGTGTTTTCCAATGTACTAAACATGAAAAATAAATTAAAAATTCATACAAACACATATGAATTAAAGATTGACCATCAGTCATCATGAGAAGAAGCACAAGAAAAAAAAACAGTTTCTTTCCTTCCATGTTTCCTTTGTTCCACGTGCTAAATTCTGCCACCTTACCTTGCACCCAGGGAAACATCCTCTTAAATATTTAAGCAGAGATGGTTGAAAAGAGAATCACATTGCCACCTGCTAGGGAATAAAGAAATGATTCTAAGCATTGTTTCCAGAAGTCCTAAAAGCATTTCAAATTACAAGTACATTTGAAATAATGCTGTGATGTTTGCAGACAATTCCATTGGAAGGCTGCTAGTTGGACTGTTTCCATGCCTAATGACCCACTAGCTGCAGGATAGTGGGCTGGGAAGATGCAGTATACAAAGGAATCAAAAGAGGGCTCTGTTAGAAACCCGTTCAGCCCTGCCCCTACTGCCTCCCTGCTCAATTGTTCCATCTGGAGTCTGTTGTTACAAATAAAAGCAGTGCCATCAGCCACAGGAAAACAAACTCAACAAATGTACACTGAGTGACTGCTTTGTGCAGGACACCAGCACACACACAATGTATACACTATTAAAAGGCCCCTACTGAGGAACTTCAGTACTGAGCTGCTGTGAAATTGCAGGTGGGTTGAGGGAAAAAAGTAAAATAAATAAATAAAAGGCAAGGATCCATAGCCTCAGCCCTGAATCCTCATTCTCTTTGAGCTAGCCTTCTGTAATATACTGAGATAGACATCAGTGTGCAAGGAAAACTCCAAGCAAGAATTAATTAATGGTTTAATCAATTCACTCGTATTTATTGAACCCCTGCTAAGTGCTCATCACTGAGACTACAAAGATGATGACAGAGAGTTTCTAAGTCCCTGCTCTTAAGAAATGTACAGTAGAGAGAGACCCATAGTAAACAGCTAATTATAATAAGAAGGATGATAACACAATGGCATAATGCTAAGAATGCACAGAGTGTTATTGGAGCAGAAGAGATTTGCAGCTTAGACAAGGAGTAAGTCAATGACACTTCCCATGAGAAAAATACACTTGAACTGATTTCCTAACGGAAAGCAGGTTACCCAGGGAAGACAATACTAAAAGTAGTCTTGAGCAAACCAAAGAAGTCTTGAGCAAAACCAGCAAAACTGAAAGCATCACATGCCCTGTAGTCTACTACAAAGCTGCAGTCATCAAGACAACATCATATTAGCATAAAAACAAACACATAGATGAATGGATTAAAATAGAGCCTAGAAATAAGTCTATGCATTTATGGTCAACTGATCTTCAGCAAAGTGCCAGGAACACTCAATAAGGAAAGGACAGTCTCTTCAATAGATAGTCTTGGGAAAACTAAAATGACAAAGAATTAAATTGCATCCTTATCCAACAGCATTTTAAAAAATCCACTCAAAATAGATTAAAGACTTAAACATAACACTGAAACTGTAAAGCTACTAGAAGAAAGCATATGAAAAAAAGCTTTCTGACAGTCTGGGCAATGAATTTTGGGATAAGATCCCAAAATACAGGCTATGAAAGCAAACATAAACAAGGGAAACTCCAACAAACTACAAAGATTCTGCCCAGCAAAAGAAGCAATCAACAGAGTGAAGAGACAACCTTTGGAATGGGAGAAAATATTTGCAAACATGTTACACATCTGATAAGGAATTCAACTCATAAGGAACTCAACTCAATGGTAAGAAAACAAATAATATGATTAAAAACTGAGCAAATGACCTACATACATATTTTTCAAAGAAAGACATGAAAGTTGAACAGATATATATAAAGATGCTTAGCATCACTAATCATGAAGGAAGAAAAAATTAAAATATCACCTCACATCTGTTAGAATGACTATTACCAAAAAGACCAAAGATAAGTGTTAGAGAGGGTGTAGAGAAAAGGAAATACTTGTATACTATTGGTGGGAATGTAAATTAATACAACCATTATGGAAAACAGCATAGATGGTGCATTAAAAAAATCAAAACTAGAACTACCATGTGATCTGGTAATACTACTTCTGAGTATATAGTCATAGAAAATTGAATTAGTGTGTCAAAGAGACATCTACACCTCCCTATCGATGGCAGTACTATCCACAAGAAATAGGATCAACCTAAGTGTCTATGAATTGGTGGCTTAAAACAAAGGTGGTACCTACTATATACAATAAAATACTATTCAGCATAAAATACAAGAAATTTTATCATTTGCAACAAGATTAATGAACTTGGAGGACATTATGTTAAGTAAAATAAGCTAGACACAGAAAGACAAACATTGCATGATTTCATTTATATGTAGAATCCAACAATGTTGAATTCATAGAAGCAGAGGGTAGAATGGTGTTACTAGGCACTGAGGAGGGAGTATATATAGAAAGCCAGAATGAGCAAGACCCAGGGAGCCACTATTGTACAGCATGGTATCCATAGTTCATAATAATGTGTTGAATATTTGAAAATTGCTGAGAGTATATCTTAAATGTTCTAACCACAAGAATAAGATAAATATGTAAAGTAATAAATATGTGAATTAACTTGATTTATTCATTTCAACATATATATATAAACTTTATGTTGTATATAAAAATAATTTTTGTCAGTTTTATCTTCATAAATCTGGGGGGGTAATTTATATATATATATATATATATATGTTTTTTTTTTTTTTTAGTTGTAGATGGACACAATACCTTTATTTTATTTGTTTATTTTTATGTGGTGCCAGGGACCGAACCCAGTGCCTCATGCATGCTAGGCAAGAGCTCTACCACTGAGCCACAACCCCGGCCCCTGGGGGGGGGTAATTTTTAAATAAATAATAATAAATAAAGGCTATGCAGATGTGCGATAATGCATGTGTATGAGTGTGTGCATGTATGATTTTGAAAAGGCAGAAAATTTCAGGCAAAAGCAATAGTATATGTAGATTTCCAGGGAAAAGAGAGTTTGCACGTGTTTGGACAACTGCAAGTCATTATGTACAATTGAAGCATAAAATACTTCATAAAACTCAAGAATTAAGAAGCTCATGGGGGCTGGGGTTGTGGCTCAGTGGTAGAATACTCGCCTAGCACGTGTGAGGCCCTGGGTTTGATCCTCAGCACCACATAGATAGATAGATAGATAGATAGATAGATAGATAGATAGATAAAATAAAGGTATTGTGTCCAACTACAACTAAAAAATAAATATTTTTTTTAAAATAAGAAGCTCATAACTGGCTGAGAAAACTGGTCTTTCACAAAGCCACTGGAGAAGACGAAGCATAAAAATAACATTAGCAACAAGAAATTTTCTGCCATGGCAGTAGCACCTCAAGATGAATACCATTACCCTAAAAACCCCATTGGTTCCTTCTAGTTCCAAAAAATCTCCAGCCACTGAAAATCCTTCACCCATATTATTGAACAGTCCTTCCTTAAAATGCCCCCAAACCGCTGGCTGGTCTTCTTGCACTCAAACAAGGACTGGAAAACATACTGGAAACCAATGAGAAAATCTCCCCAATTTCAAAAATTCCCAACACAACAGAATGCTTGCCAACTAAAAACTGTCTAGAGTTTCTGTTTTTATGCTATAAAAACTGATTCTCCTTTCTATGCCTCCAGTGAAACAAAAGCGATGGCCAATGGGCACCTTTCTGCACACTTATATAAACAGCCTGTGTTCATTTTGTCTGGGACCTCCTTTTGTCTGACATTAGAAAAACCACAGAATAGAAGGTAGACTGTATATGAAGGAGTGGTTAGACTAAAGGAGAAAAGGCAAATGGGGACATGGGAGGGAATGGGGAAGGAAGAAAAAGAGAGGGCCTAAGTCAAGGCAGTGGCAACCAGGAATGAAAGCCACTGGTGGATTTAAAGGGGACAGAGAGGGAAGAATCAAACCAAGTTTCTGATTTCCAGATGGGAAGGTTAACATTGAATGGATGTGGTAACCAGAATATGACCTAAACCTAAATAATCAGATTAGATTTTATCAAAGAAAAAAATAATATCAACTACAGCTATGCAAAGTAAACCAATGAGATTTTTTTTTTTAAGTGGACTCTTTAATGTTAGAGAAAAAGTAAAGGTTGGAATTCATGCTCCTGTCCCTACATGCAAAAAGAGTTCAGGTCAGGCCACCCAGAGCGAAGCCCAGAGCCCACCCATGGCCATAAACAGGAGGCTCCTACAGCAGAAGATTTGCGAAAGTCCAAACCTGCCCAGCCAGCTTCCAGGGTAGGCCCTGTTTACCAGATCACATGTTATTTCACTAGTTGGATTTTCTCTCTCCTCTGTTTCAGGAGTTTCCTTCCATTGAGCTCACATTGCAATTCAGCTTGTTTTTTCTTCTACTCAAATGGTTGCTTTATTTTACCTCTTAGATTATGAGCTCTTTATAGGGAGCAACTGAGGTTTTCTGACCTTGTGCTTTCCTTTCCACTTTTCCATCTCCATTTGTCTGTCCCTGTCTCTCTCTTTGCCTTTTCCTTCTAATTCAACCTTGGAGCTCTCATCTTGGGTCCTCCTAAAACATCTTGACCAGTTCTCCTAGGGGGGCTTGTGAGTGGCACCAGACTGCAAAGGACTTCTCTTTACTCTTAACTCTCCCCTAAGGGCAAGGACATTTGCGCAATCAAGGTCAGGCTTTAAAGGAACACTAGAATGGTCAAATGGAAGGGAGGGGAAGGGAGGAAGCAAGGGGGGAGGGCGGGAAAGAAAAGAAAAGGTGGTTGAATGAGATGGATATCATTATCCTAAATGCATGACTGAAGACCTGAATGGTATGAATATACTTTGTATACAAACAGTTGTATGTAAAAAGATGCTATATATGTGCACTATGAATTGTAATACATACTACTATTATAAATAAAAAAGTAAAATAAAAAAATAAAAAATAAAGGTCAGGCTTATGTTTCTTTCTTTTTTGGGGGGGATTACAAGTACAGTAGTGCACACACACACACACACACACACACACACCCATTTGTAACCATGTATTTACTCATTTAGCTCTTTAGAGACAATCTTAAGAACAAAAACCATGTGACTATATTTGCAGCCCTAAGCACCCAACACCTAATGCCCAGGAAGTACTTAACCAGTGTTTGCTGAGTGAGTGTTTAATGAACATGTCCTCCAGAGAATTCTAAAGTAAAAAAGAATATGAGGCTGGGGTTGTAGCTCAGTGGTAGAGCGCTTGCTTCGCACAGGTGAGGCAATGGGTTCATTCCTCAGCACCACATTAAAAAATAAATAAACAAAATAAAGGTA
Source organism: Tamias sibiricus (assembly GCA_025594165.1). Classification (NCBI taxonomy): domain Eukaryota; kingdom Metazoa; phylum Chordata; class Mammalia; order Rodentia; family Sciuridae; genus Tamias; species Tamias sibiricus. Next base: position 158,767,516 of record CM046660.1, on the reverse strand, counting down.
TTGTGTCCATCTACAACTAAAAATATATATATCTTAAAAAAAAAAAAAAAAGAATATGAGCCTAGCAGGCATCCCTGAAACAAGTAGAATAATTAAGTGCTAAACTGTAAAAATGATTATAGGAGATATATACTTCAAATCAGCGCAACAGGAATCGAGTGTCACATTGAATGGGAACTTCTGTGTTTGGGTAGGAGAGAGCTAACATAGTCTGTTTTCTTGTGTATGAAGTATAGCTCTCACAAAATATATGTCAGCTCACTCAAAAATATTTAGCCAACCGCAGTGCCCTCAGAGATGAAGATAGATGGACTCAGCATTCGCTACCATTTATCCTTGCTGGCTAAGTGCTCTGAGTGTGGAGGAAGGGACTATTATCTGTGAATTCAGTCATGCAAGTGGCCACTGCATGTGTGGGCCTCCCTGCTAGATTTAGGCTCTTCACATAACAATGAATGAACTGCCTTTCATGTCCAAAACATATGCAAGTTTTCCCCAACCATCTCAATCTGGGGAAAATTCAACCAACAAGGTATAGAAGCTTCCTCCCAATCTAATCCCTGACGTTCTTTGAACAATTGAGAGCATAGCACAAACTAGAAACAGGCTGACGGATGGAAATGTAAATATGAAACTTTAATAAGGCCTCTTTCTTTCCACCTAAAAGTGGATGGTAAATATTTCATAGTCTGCTCAACAGGGCTTCAGGCACCTGGAACCAGTAGTGAGATATCCCTCATCTTCTCCCAAAAGCTGACAGTGGGGGTGATATTTTGTAATATCCAAATTTGGACTAACTCCTCTACTTCATGCATTCAATCATGAACACTCGATCTTCCAAGGTCAAAACCACTGCTGAATCATCTCAAGAATGCTACATTTTATCCTTTTCTCTTTGGTCTGGTATTTTGAGCATAGTAGAGCAAAACTTCACTTAAATGAAATATGCAGACAAAAAAGTGACTTTTGGTGAAATAAACTGTAAACTAATTAAAATTTCTTACCCATTTTTTTTTTATTTTTTACAATTTGTTTTGAAATCTCTTTTCCTTACACAAGACTAGCTTGGACATAGTTTGACTCTTTCAAGCCCAGAGCAAGATTGGTACAATTATAAGAAGAAGAGAACTCAGCAGGAGTCATGTAGAGAAACAGAAGGAAAACATGAGGAACTTTTGCAAGAATCCACCGGGAATGGATAAACTCTGCAGTGTTTACCTGATCAAGAATAACATAAATCTCAAAACAGCTATGTCAGGAAGGTGGCTTTGGAGTCAAAAACAACAACAACAGGAGTGTTAAATGCTAAGTCAGGTCATCTAACAGGATTCAATCCTACACATGAGCAGCCTTGAGTGGAATTCAGAATCCCCTGAAATCTAAGACACTCAAGTGGAAGTGACCCACAGTGTCCACGAGTATGCTGCAGAGGACCCAATGACCCAAGTTAGCCCACTCTTCCCAGTGTCTAGCTCTGTGATCTCAGGAAAATTATTCACCCTTTCTAAATCTCAGTTATGGGATTTAGTTGTACCTGATTTGAGTGTTATTAGACTAACTGCCTCCCTAAAGGCATTCAAGGTGTTTGATACTGATTAGTTCCTGAATCAATTATAGTTTTAGCCCCATACTCCATGTATCCCTCTCACAAAACATTGCACTATTTCTGAAACTACTGCTTCTGAAATTATATCTACTTATGCTATCATTTGATTAATCCTCACAAGGGAATGAAGGTTAACAGATACCTAGATAATCAATGACAAAACAGAGAAGATTAGAAGTGGAATCAGATTCCTCAAAAAAAAAAAAAAAAAAACTAATAATAGAATTAACCTGTAATCTAGCAATTCCTCTTCTGGGTATATATTCAAGGGATTCTAAATCAATATGTCAAAGAGATATCTGTACTCTCATGTTCCTTGCAGCCTTATTCGGAATACCACAATATGGAATCAATCCACATGTCCATCAATTGATGAATTGATAAAAAACAATGATACATAGACAACAAAATCCTATGCAGTCTTTAAAAAAGAAGGAATTATATCATTTGAGACAACATGGATGAATACAGAAGGAATTATCTTCAGTGAAATTAGCCTAGAAAGACAAATACCATATAATGTCACTTATACTTGAAATCTAAATCATCAGACTCATGTGAAATGTTGGTCAACAGACACATCATTTTGGTTAGACAAGAGGAATAAGTTTGTGAAATCTATTTCACAGCAGGGTGACTATAGTTAACAACAACATGTTGTATGTTTAAAAACTGCTGAGAGTGAATTTCATATATCTCACCACAAAAAAATAAGTGACCTGATAAACAAGTTAATTGTCTTTATTTAATCATTCTGCTTTACACATAAATATCAAAACATCACATTTTACGACATAAATACACATAATTATTGTCTGTCAGTTGATAATTATACTAATATTAAAAGAAAGCAAATAAAAGAGCTAAAAATTTAAAGAAAGAAAAGAATGTCAACCAGAACTGAGCCCATCTTCTTTCTGCAACCTCCTTCTATATCCCTCTAGGTGGCGCCACATTGCCTTGTCAGGGTTCTATTACCTTCTGTAGAACTCACTTCTTCCCCTCCAGGAAACTAGGGAAAGACCTCATAAAGGTCATTAACATCAAAGGTCATTTTCAGTAAAGAGTGCAATTCCAGGGTCACGTTTTTTGTGTAGGGTTTGTATTCTAAGCTTTTATCCCTGATGAGGAATAAATGTTCCTCTGTCCAGTAAAGGGACTTCAGGCATGGAAGAAATGAACAGGAGGAATGTTGTCAAAGAAGTCACAGCCAATAGTTATACAGAATACTGCCTTTGGCAAACACTGTTCCCGACTCAATCTGTGGAAAAGAAATCAATCCCTCTTTAATTAATTAGGATCATTGACAGCCTCAAAATTACTGCTCAGAACATCAGAAAATATTACAAACAGAAAGGGAGGCTATGCAATAATTTCAGATATACCTGGAAGTTCCTCTTTTGGGGAAAACTATAATAAGAATCTATAATAGTCTCATTTGATCTTTCCTCCTAAAGCTGAAGCAAAGTTACTCCAGCCAATTGAGGAATCCAGTTACATAGTGCTTTCTCTGATTTGGGTCCTTCCTGTGATTCAGAGTTAAAGAGCTCTCTACATTTTATTTAAAAAATTCATTATCCAGCAAACCAAAAATTCACTCCTATGCAAGCTGATTCCAAAACCCTCCTAATTTCAACTTGTTGGGAAACATTGAACTAATAAAATCCATGCACGGTTGTCCTGAATTGAGACACTGGCTCCCTCATTGAAAGTAGCAAATACAAATCCCAGAGGATTTTTATGACAGGGTTAATGTGAACAGCTCATCCCCTCAGCTTCCTTCCAATTAGTCGAGAGGGCTCAGGATGTGCAGACATACCCCTGGTTCCTGTGGTATGCAACAAGTGGGCTCATAGCTGAATAGCTGAATCTGTAGCACACTGTAGTGGGAATCGAATGGCACAAAATTCCTGCCCCTGCCACATCCCCTTTCTTCCTCAGCCTGCTGCATCTCAGACCATTCCAGGCAGCACAAGAAATACACAGAATGAGAGACGGGAAGTGTAAGCCTGTCTGCTTTTATTCTGGGATTTTGAAAATAGCCCTCCCAACAGGAAGCCAAGGTATTAGAGAGACACGGAGGGGTCAAGCAAGCAAAGGCCAGAGATCTGGGGCCAGAATGACCCCATTGATGGGTTAACCCTTGCCATTGAAAACTCTTCCCATTTCACAACCTAGGAGCTGGGTGATGGGTCTAAAGGGTAGTAGACAAGATCCTGAAGTAGCTGTTCAACATTAAGGCCTTCAAGCCAGGTTGTGGGTCAGGAAGGAGTTGGAAAGGTAAGGCTGAATTTCAATAGGTTTGACATTCAGCCCACACCTAGACATAGATCCACAACCCTGTTGTAGTGTAGATTATACATTATCATATAGTATTAAGCATCAGTTAGGTACCAGATCCTTCAGCAAACCTCGCTTAGCTGTGAGTTATATATTAGTAATCCTCATTGTCTTTGATAAAGAAAGTAGGACTCAAAGGGGCAAAATATCTTGCTCAACATCACAGGAAGCAAGAGCTGAAGGTGGCCCTAAGACCCAGACATGCTGGCTCATGTTCTTTTATATCAGAGACTTTATCAATCCTCAGAAAACACAAAATCAGACATTTTGAGATCCAGTAGCCCCCTGTGTTCTTACCAACTCAACCTCCTAGAAGGTTTATTTTAGGAGATGTGATTTTAAAAAGAAAAACAGATGTGAACAGATGATGGCAGGCCAAGAAAACATACTCTCTTGTGGGCCTAATTGCAATTAGCACATAAACTCAGCCTCAAATTATGATGTATTTAGCACTGAAAATTAAATTCATTAATTATTGTGCAGCCACCTCTGAAATCTTACAGCAAGTCCATCCTCTGAATAAAATATTTTCAAATTAATGGCATACTTATTCCTGCTTATTAACAATTTAATAGTTATGTGGTAAGCATTTTGAATTAAATGAAAAAGAAAAAGGGCAGTTAAGAGAGTTGGAATATAATCAAATCAGCAGCACCCTCGACTGGAAAACGAGAGAATCAAGATCTCTAGGAAGAATTCTTATCTGCCCTCCTGGAAATTCAAACATGAGAGAGACAGTTGCACCCTTCCTTCCAAGTACATAAAGAAAAGCTAAGCTTGCTTATTTGTCACATCCTCAAAATTTGAAATTTGCATTATAGCTGTCTGCCTACAATGTCATTAATTCATTCATTCATTATCTTTTCCCTGTTGTCAATGATCAACCCACCTGTGTTAAGTGTGTCAGGCACTGTGCTGGATTCTGGGGATTCAAGGTATAGCAAGTCTTACTGTTTGGTCTCAGGACATCACAGTCTGATCAGATCACAAAGATAAAAATACAAAGTAGATGATAACATTAGAGCTATGCATAGGAGTTTTTAAGAGCTCAGAGGAGGATTCAGAGGAGCAGATGGGAAAAGAAGTAAACTTTCCTGGAGCCGGTGATGGCTAACCTTGACACAGAAAGACAAACGCTCCATGGCCTCTCTCGTATTAGAACCAGATCATTAAAGATCCTAAAAGCTAGCCATTTCAAGGAGGAGGAAATATAGGAGGTTACCACAGAGAGGTAGCCAAGCAAAAGAACATGCATGTAGGCTAGCCGTGGGATGAAGAGCACCATGCTGCTCCTACAACCAGTTTGTAAGGTGAGCAGTGAGACTGGGGAGAGCTCAACAGAGAAGGCACAAGGAGGGTCTTGTGCTAATGAGTGTCAGTCAGTCTGGACTTTAGCTCACCAGACATTTCCCATCATATTACTAGCCAGTCAGGAAAAAAATTGATATTTTATACCTAAGAGTGAGATGTTCATAAGTGAGATATTACTGAATTAAGTAACTGAGTTTTCCATTTAATTTTTTTTATATATACCACAAGTTCAAAGTGAATTCCTTAAAAAAAAAAAAAAATCAAAACCCTCAGTCACTCACATATCAGTATGTTTTGTTGGATGGAAACAAGAAGAAAAAAAAAAAAAGGAAGTTGCAGTAATTAAGCTAGGAAGTGGGAATAGTCTCTCACATGAACAGCATTTGTCATATGGTCCTTTGTGAAGTCAGGTCAACAGTGACCATATCAGAGGCAGAGTGCATGGTTGAAAAGTCATATTAACATGCTTTTTTGGCAAAGTTGTAAATGGTCAGAATTTCCCAACTCCACCCTTTCTTTCCCTTCCTTGACAACTTGTATCGTCACTTTTGGTCAAAGATCAATCTCAGCATCAATCTCAACAAAAAATATCTAAATATAGGAGGTGAAGATTGTTGAACGAATCAACTACTGCTAAATTTCCTAATTTAGACAGTACCAAGTCACAAGTGCCTCTGCTTCTCATTAGGATCTAAACAATAAACTCAGGACAATGTGGTACTTTCCCCTCCTAGGTGGAAATAAATAATTTGGCCTTTCTTAAATCTCCACCAAGTCAGTGTGTTTGTTTTTCCTCTAGTCTGATAGCAATAATATAGGACAATGAATATTTCATAGTTCACCTCTGTTCCTTTTTGAACTGCAACAAGTAACGATCAATGATAATAGAATGGCCTTGCTCTACAAAATATGTTATGGCATATGAGAAGCTATTAGGAGCTATCCTTAAGTCTCACACTCGCAGAAGGTCTGTCTGTTCAATTCTTCTCAAAAGGAGTTCAGGGTAATCTGATGTCCTTTCTTTTTCAATTTCAGATAGATGAGTGTTGGTGGGCTTCATTTGTCAGGGAAAGCATTATACTTCAGTTCAAAGAAGAAAGCAATTTATTGTTTCAAGAGATAGCCCAATGTGAAATTCATCCAGCTGCCCAAGGTCAAGGTGGAGGTTCTCATCCATACCAAATAGCAGGAAAGAGCAAGAAACAAGGTATTGTATGTGTGGACGGACACACACACACACATACACACACACACACACACACACCACAGTCACAAAAGAAAACTACAAGTTGGGTACAAACTTAAAACACCTGACCCCAAACTAGGGATTAAAAAAAAATAATAAAATAATGTAATCAATCTGTAGGATGGCTTCCTCCCACATACCATCCTCAACCCAAAGTAAAGAGGATTAACAACTTCCCCATACATAAGCAGGAAGGTAATGGATTCCCTAAAGAGAAAAACAGGAACTTCCATGGCTTCCGCTTTTACTGAAGGACTATGTTGTATAGCTAGTGTCACCTGAGTTGTGGATCCAGTGAGCCTGAGTGCCTGCTACCAGAAAGAAGTGTATAATATTTCTCACATTATTGAATAAATACCCATAACCTTAGTTCCAATACTTCTTTCTACCCTGAAATGTCCTCTCCTATAAACCACATCATTAGCCTCTTGCAATTTAATTCAGATAGAGATTCCTCAGGAGATACTCTACATTTTTTTCTTTCTGGTTTCTTCTGAGGCCCTCTAATCCCTCAGAAACATAAAAATGGGCTTTAAATTTTTATGACATTTTATATTATCTGAACAAAGTGGCTTGGTTAGCACAGGTTGCCACAATAAAACACTTTAGACTGGGTACCTTAAGCAACAGAAATCTATTTTATCCCTGGTTTTTGAGGCTGGATGTCCAAGATCACAGTTGCGTTCTGGGGAAGGTCCTCTTCCTGGTGGTTACCTCCTGGCGTAGCAAAGAGAAATTATGAATGGGATTATTGTCTCTTCTTATATGAACAATAATCCCATTGAATCAGGCCTCACCCTTACAACTTCATTTAAATTCCATTACCCCCTTATAAGACTAGCCCAAAGTAAAGTCACACTGAGGGCTATGACTTCAACATGTGAATGGGGGGGGGGGGGGCAGGATCAAAACGTATTACACAGAAAACAGGAAAGTCTGAATCCAAAATTCTATATACACATATATTTTAGAAAATAATTATCATGGTACAAAGTGGAAGGATCAATTCATGAAAGTATACCTCAGGCCGAGTCTTCAGGAAATGGAAGATAAGATGCCTGTATACAGGTAAAAATGCAAAGTTAGTTTTCACTACTTACTAAGGCACTAAGACCTTTAATAAAAGCATTAGGACTTAAAATCATTATGCAACATTCAAAGGCATACTTATTTAATGTTTACTTAGTTCACACATTTTTTCATATCTTATTTATATATTTAGTGCTAAATATTAGGAGAATATAAAGATAAATAAAACCCTGAGAATTTACAATACAAAGAGATGTGTATAATCACAATACAACACAGAATTAGTTCATTAAATCAAAATGGTTTGAGCAACCATAACTTGCCAGGCACGATGACAAGAACTAAAAAAATGTGGACAAACATGTACCATAATAAACTCCCAGTGTTCTGACTAGCCTACAAACATAAGAGTGCAGTTGGACTGAGTTGTTGTTTTTTGTGGGATATCAGAGAAGTCTTCATTACAAAGTTTAAAATAATACTAAGCTTTGACCCTGGAAGTGTAAGACAACCTCTGTTACAAATTGGCTGTTCACTCTTCCTTCACACAGGCAGTTTTCAGTTTTCAGCACTTATGTCTGTATCTTTGTTGGCTATATACTCTCAAGTGCGTCTAGCCTATTTTCCTGCATAGGTCTCTAAGCTCCTCTGGTTGAATTCTCTGAAATATTTATCAAAGTCTTTTCATAAGCATAGATCCTGCTGGGAGATCTTCAATATCAGTGAAGTGAGCAGATTATCAATTAAAACCAGGGTTTGCAAATTCATTTTTGGCAGAGTCACAGACTCTATAATCCAAAGAACTACTACACTAGAACAACTATATCCCAGGTACAATATCATCTTAATATATTGCTGGGCCTCCAAAAAGAAATGGAAATTCTACAACCCTCCTTCAGTCTCTACCAGAGCTGAAAAAAAAAAAAAAATGGATCTGGAAGTAAATAGTCAGATAATCTTAAAGGTGGTTTTTCCCTGAGAACAAATGTTTCTTCAATATTGAAATCTAGAGGCCACATCTTGGGTCAGCAAAGAACTGGGGGAACTGAGTTCAAGATTCTCACAACAAATCCAGAGACCATCAAAAGAGGCCCAAGTAATCCCAAATCATGAGAATGCTTTAGCAGAAGCAAATCTTCTCTGGAGGCAACCATCTTTGACTTAGGCCTTAATGATCCCCAGGAATCAAAATCAAACAAACCCCATAAACTCAAAGACCACAAAACATACAAGAAAGCAAGCCATAATGAGTGAGACTCAACAGAAAGAGCAAGCAATAGATGCAGATCTCAATGACTTTGAATTCTGAAATTATCCAACACAGACCAGAACACAATTATGAAAGCAACTGAAAAATAAAAATTATAATAATGGAATAAAAGAAATAGGAAATTATTTTAAATAACCAGGTATGTTGATAATTGCTTCTTCTAGAAATGGAAAATAAATGAGGAAACAGATCAAAGCTTGGGTTAAAATTCAGACTATACAAAGAGTAAAGTAATAGAATTGACCAAGAACACCTCCCAAAGAAATTTAAAATAAGAATGAGAGAATAGATCAAGATATATGGAAAACAGAAATGACAAAGCCTTAACAGCCAACTAGCCAAATTCCCAAAAGGAGAAGATAGACAAAATTAGGCAAGAGACAGTATTTAAAGAGATAATAATAAGCAATTAACACAAAACATGATGAATGTAACCCAAGCAGAATAAATAAAGTCATCCCTACCTAGACTCCTTGTAATAAAAATGAAGGCTACCAAGACCAAAGAGAAGTTATTAAAACACCCAAATTGAAAAGAAAAATCAAACACAGCTGGCAGAACTTCTCAATCACAGAAATCAGAAACAGTGGAATAATATTTTCATAAGACTGAGGAAAAAAAAAAACAACTAAACCTAGATCTATAGACCTCAACTTTCATTAAAAAACTTTTAAATAAGTAAAATGATTAGTCAGTAAGAAAGATAAGAAGAAAAAATATGACCAAGTAAAATGGTTAACGCATATGTAAACCTAATCAAGTATTATCTTAGATAATTATTATAATTATTGTTACAAAATGACAATAGTGTCTAATTTGGGGACTTAAAAGGACAGAAATCAAATACTAGACAACATAAATTGTGAGTACATGGATCATAAGAGACAAAATGTTCTCAAGTTCTTGTATCAGGGAGTTAAGAAAAGAGATGAGACTGGGATAATAAATAATTAGTATTTGTTGTGATATAAGACATGAGTTGATTTTAAGTCCTTTGAGTATAAACCAAGGAGTAGGATAACTGGGTCAAATGGTGGTTCCATCCCAAGTTTTCTGAGGAATCTCCATACTGCTTTCCATAGTGCTTGTACCAATTTGCAGTGTGTGTGTACCACCACAATGTGTGAGTGTACCTTTTCCCCCACATCCTTACCAACACTTACTGTTGCTTGTATTCTTGATAATTGCTATTCTAACTGGAGTGAGATGAAATCTTAATGTAATTTTGATTTGTATTTCTCTAATTGCTAAAGATGATGAACATTTTTTTCATATTTGTTGACGGTGGAATGAAACAAACATTATTACCCTATCTACATGTATGATTACACTACTGGTGTGATTATACACTATGTCCAGCCAGAGGAAGAAGATGTTGTGCTTCATGTGTGTGCAATGTATCAAAATGCATTCTACTGTCATGTATAACTAATTAGAACAAATTAAATTTTTTAAAAAAGACATGAGTTGAATGGGTACTTATTGTTATGCTTCATGACTTATGTATGTTACATATCTTCTATCAAAAACTAAAAGATTCTCTAGAGAAGTATTTTACTTCCTGGCACACAACATATAAAGCAAATAAACCCCTTCGGAGCTCTTTCATTCTCCTTTCTGGATTCTTCTAAACTCTGCCACATAATCTGTTTACTAGGAACAGGGATTAACCCCAGGAATGAAAACTGGAGGAGACTCACTTAGCTATACTAATTTTTTTCTTACCTGATAACAGCATCCTCTGGATTAGCAAGGATCAAGTGAGATTTGTGCTTGCAAAATAGAAAATTAGCTACATGAAATGCATTAACAAGCTTCAGTATCTTCTAGGCAAGGACAATTTTACAGATATGGGGATTGAAACAATGTGTGTATGGCTATGTGTGTGGAGGAGGACAAGGAAGCATTTTAGCTGTATATATTAGCTCATGAATGTGTCAGATGTGAGATAGGTTGTGATATGTGCATAAGAACTGTTGGAGTACATATTCTGAAATTTTGCAATGCAATATTAACATGTAGAAGTGAGTGAGCATCTTATGCAATGCTATGTTATATAAACATGTGTATAAGTATATTGGTAAATGGGTTTGAGTATGAGGATGTTGTGAAGATGTGTATGTACATCTGTGATTGTGTCTATACATGTGTTTATACGCAGGAGCTGATGGAGTATTATATTGAAGGTATATTTGTTGTGAGGATGGTGTGTGCTGTGAAGTGTGATGCATGACAGTTTTACTTGTACAGAAAGGTGTTAGAGCATGGGTAGGTGTATGTGCATTCATGGGCGTATGTGTTAGAGTGTATGTGGTATTTTGTTCCTTCTCCTAGTCCATATTTTTAATGAACAAATTACTTTTAATAGGAATTTTGTTGAAGGCATCCAGGTGTTAATACTTTTATCCCCCCAAATACGTAGGGAATGACAGTTCTATAAGCATGTAGAACCTGAATCCAAATGTTAACAAAAACATGGATTCACTTAATATGTTGGGTATCTGCCCTGTATCAGATAAATAATTTCCACAGGGAAACAGATCTTCTTGTTTCTTCCAATCAGATGAAATACCCAAAGGCCAAATGCTTGCCTAAAACAACCTGACATGTTAATGGCTTCTATCTATCACAAAGCTGAATTGCACTCATATATAACAAAAGAACAAAATTTTCTGTTATGGTAGAGAATAGATAATATTTTTTTGTTTTAAAACAACCTAATTTTAAAATGGGCAGAGGCTGATTAAGTCTTCCTCAGGCCAGAAAGTTAATGCAGGTCAGCAATTACTCATGGAAAAAGCATGTGACCCCAACCAACCCCAGTGCTGAGCAGTTACTCCACCAAGCCTCAGTGCTCTGCTAAAGTTACCCAAGGCTGGACAAGCTCTAGTACACACACATCTAGATAGCATAGCTGTGACCCTGTCTACCCTGTGTGGCTGGGCAGAAACCTCAGAGACCTCACTCATCCCTGAAGCCCAGCACACAGGCTCCCTCACCTCTATATTCCAAACAATAGAACAGCCAGGTCAAGGGCTTGCAACCCTGCCTAATCATAGATCATCACAGATTCAGCTACTTCTACCTGAAGGCAGAATTCGGCCACAGGGAAAGGGGGGGGGGGGGGGGGGGGGGGGGGGGGGGGGGGGGGGGGGGGGGGGGGGGGGGGGGTGGGGGGGGGGGGGGCGGGTGGGGGGGGGGGGGGGGGGGGGGGGGGGGGGGGGGGGGGGGGGGGGGGGGGGGGGGGGGGGGGGGTGGGGGGGGGGGGTGGGGGGGGGGGGGGGGGGGGGGGGGGGGGAGGGGGGGGGGGGGGGGGGGGGGGGGGGGGGGGGGGGGGGGGGGGGGGGGGGGGGGGGGGGGGGTGGGGGGGGGGGGGGGGCGGGGGGGGGGGGGGGGGGGGGGGGGGGGGGGGGGGGGGGGGGGGGGGGGGGGGGGGGGGGGGGGGGGGGGGGGGGGGGGGGGGGGGGGGGGGGGGGGGGGGGGGGGGGGGGGGGGGGGGGGGGGGTGGGGGGGGGGGGGGGGGGGGGGGGGGGGGGGGGGGGGGGGGGGGGGGGGGGGGAGGGGGGGGGGGGGGGGGGGGGGGGGGGGGGGGGGGGGGGGGGGGGGGGGGGGGGGGGGGGGGGGGGGGGGGGTGGGGGGGGGGGGGGGGGGGGGGGGGGGGGGGGGGGGGGGGGGGGGGGGGGGGGGGGGGGGGGGGGGGGGGGGGGGGGGGGGGGGGGTGGGGGGGGGGGGGGGGGGGGTGGGGGGGGGGGGGGGGGGGGGGGGGGGGGGGGGGGGGGGGGTGGGGGGGGGGGGGGGAGGGGGGGGGGGGGGGGGGGGGGGGGTGGGGGTGGGGGGGGGGGGGGGGGGGGGGGGGGGGGGGGGGGGGGGGGGGGGGGGGGGGGGGGGGGGGGGGGGGGGGTTGGGGGGGGTGGGGTGGGGGGGGGGGGGGGTGGGGGGGGGGGTGGGGGTGGGGGGGGGGGGGGGGGGGGGGGGGGTGGGGGGGGGGGGTGGGGGGGGGGGGGGGGGGGGGGGGGGGGGGGGGGGGGGGGGGGGGGGGGGGGGGGGGGGGGGGGGGGGGGGGAGGGGTGGGGGGGGGGGGGGGGGGGGGGGGCAGCAGCCACACTGGACCACAGAGCACAGGAAGGGACTCAGCCCAGCTGTAGAATCCAAAGCCAAGGTCTGTCTGTCCAGATTTGCTACAATCTGGCACATCCAGAACCCCAGGCTAGACTGAGTAATAAAGGTCTATCATCACCAAGAATATTTGCAAAGACCAGAAGAGGTGGACATTCCCTCAAATGTGCATGCATCAATCTAAGGACACAGGATTATGAAAAATCAGGAAAATACAGAACCACAAAAAGAAATTAACATTCCTCCAAGAATGGAACCCGAAGAAATAGAAATGACCAGCAAAGAGTTCTGAATGTTTCTTCTATACACCGGGAAGATTCAAAGAACTCCAAGGATAGAAAATTAAATAAAATTTGGAAAACAATTTCTGGACAAATTGACAAATTTGACAAATATCTCACCACAAAAATTATAAGTGAGATGATGGATATTTTTACTAGCTTGATTTGAGCACTACTTGTCGAAAACTTATATCAACAAATTATTTTGTATTCCATAAATATGAAAATTATTTGTCTACTAAAACTTATTTTTAAATTTTTTGGTTTAGGATGAAGGTTGCATTTCCAGTTGCTCTGTGGCTCAGGATTCAAGCACTAAGAGTACTGCTTCTCAGCAAGGTGGATGAAAGAGGAAGTTCATTGAAATTCAATACTAGCCAGTCGAAGTCTCTTAAAGCCTCAGAAATTTGGGTCCATTGAACAAAGAAAAAGAAAGAGTACATTGGAGTCAAGCCAACTGGGGCAGCAGCAGCAGCAGTACAGGTTCACAATAGAAAAGAGGAATAACACAAGCAGAGATTGCACAACAGACAAATTTGGTGCAGAAAAACTCATATATCAAAAAAAACAGTCTGAACTTAGTTGATCCAGAGGCTGCACGGTGAACTGGTGTCTTAAAAGTGCTCTGTTTCTCAACTGGCAACTGGAGAGCTGAGATCAGGAGTCATCTTAGGGAAACCATGCTGCAGCTGAGCTGCAGGAGCCCAGGAGATCATAGCAAATGTTGCCATACTGTCCAGAAAGTACCTAGGGTGTGCCCTACTGTATATCTAGAAGAATGTGAGTGAAAACTGGAAGAGAAGATTGCACCTAGGGGGATTCAAGTCAGAAATATGGAGGGAAGTGCAACTCACTTTCCCTTTGAGCCTAGTGGGTCACATAACCAGCTGAAGAGGGTCAGGAACCTGAACTGGTGGGCCTGATTATACTCAGGGACTAAGCCTAGGGAGACCATATTTGTGGGTGATGGTGTGTGTGAGACTTGTAGAAGGTTGGCTCCCCTGTTCTGCAAGTATAATTTCTTGAGAGGCTTCTGAGCTCTAGACTCCCAGAAGAAATCAGCATCTTCCTGGCCGTAGGGGTGTGCTGATCTATTCTCCCCATTCATAGATTTCCACTCCTACAGCAAAAACAGAGGAAATTAACAAAAGGACTTTGGAGGCCACACCTATGAGGGGTCTCAGTCTAAATGACTCTAGAACACATCTGAATAAAGGTGGCGCTCTAAATTGCCCACGCATGAGAGTGCAAGAGAAAACCATCCCAATAGATGCATAAAACCCAACACAGGAATATGAGAACTATGAAAAGTAAGGACAATATGACACTTAAATTTTACAACTCATCAGCAACTGACTCCAAAGATACTAAAGTAGATGAAATATAAGATAAAGATTTTTTTAATTATTATTAAAGTGATTAATAAATTCCAAGAGAACATAGGGGGAGAAATCAACTCAATCAATTAAGGAGGCCAATACAAGATGTGAATGAGAAATTTAATTTAAAAATATAGATATTTCAAAAAAACCAAAGGAAATCTTGGAAATGAAAGACACAATATAACAAATAAAATGTTCAACTGAGAGTTGTAATAGGGTAGACCATGCTGAAGACAGAATCTCTGAACTAGAAGACAAAGTAGCCAGCTTTGGATATTCAAAGAGTGCTAAAGGAAAGAAAATAAGTAACCATGACCAGAATATACAAGAACTCTGGGATAACATTAAGAGACCAAATTTAAGAATTGTTGACATAGAAAAAGGTTGTAAGATATAAAGATATGGCAGGAATTGTAAGCTGCCTGTCGTGGCCAGCCACAAACCGCCGCGGGAGAAAAACTGCACCCGTGCATTTACAGGTGCGTCACATACATACTTATTATCAGGTGAAACTTATGGCTTCCAGCTGACCGCAATAGCCATCTCCCTAATTGGGGCTCCTTCAAGGAATAACCTCTTCAGGGAAATAATGACAGAAAAATTTCTAATCCTTAAGAACGAAATGGACATTCAGATACAGGGAAAATCACAACCCCAAATAGACAAGATCAAAAAAGAACCTTGCCATGACACATTGTAATTAAAATGCCTAATATGTAGAACAAGGATAAAATTTTTAAAGTCTCAAGAAAAAAAAATTAGGTCACATTGAGAGGCAAGTCAATCAGAATTACTTCTGAGCCGGGCGCGGTGGCGCACGCCTGTAATCCCAGCACTTTGGGAGGCTGAGGCAGGAGGATCGCGAGTTCAAAGCCAGCCTCAGCAATGGCGAGGCACTTAGCAACTCAGTGAGACCCTGTCTCTAATAAAATACAAAAAAAAGGGCTGGGGATGTGGCCCAGTGGTCAAGTGCCCCTGAGTTCAATCCCTGGTACCACAAAAAAAAAAAAAAAAAAAAAAAAAAAAAAAAAGAATTACTTCTGATTTCTCAGCACAAAAGTTAAAATTCAGGAGGACTTGGAATGATATGTTTGCTCTATCCAGAAAAGCTACCCTTCGGAATCAAAGAATAAATAAAAACCTTCCAAGATAAGCAGAAACTAAAAGAATTCATGAATACTAATCTAGAAATACAGAAAATACTTAAATACTTCAGACAGAAGAAATCAAAAATAAACCCCAGAGCTCACAAATGAACAAATCTCATTTGAAAAATAGCTACGCAAATCAGAACCAGGACCAAATTAAAAATTAGAAATGAATGGAGAAGCCGGGCAGGGTGGCACATGCCTGTAATCCCAGCACTTGGGAGGCTGAGTCAGGAGGATCACGAGTTCAAAGCCAGGCTCAGCAATGGTGAGGCACTTAGCAACTCAGTGAGACCCTGTCTCTAAATAAAATACAAAAAAAGGGCTGGGGATGTGGCCCAGTGGTCAAGTGCCCCTGAGTTCAATCCCTGGTACCAAAGAAAAAAAAAATGAATGGAAATGGTAGGACTAAACATCCCTCTTTAATAACACTGAATGTAACTAGTCTCAACTCTCTAATTAAAAGACATAGGCTGGCAGAATAGATTAAAAAACAAGACCCAACTATATGTTGTTTGCAAGACACCTCAACAGGCAAAACAGCCACAGAGTGAAAGTGAAAAGTAAGAAATTGATAGAGCATCCAAATGGAGCCCAGAAATAAGCAGGAGAAAAGCTACTCTCTCATCTCTGACAAAGCATGTAGTTCAAGATAAAATTAATCAGAAGAGACAAACCAGGTTACTTTGTACTGATAAAAGATACAATTCAACAAAAGATATAACAAGAGTACATATCCAAACATACATAATTACATAAAACAGATACTACTCAAATTAAAGACTCACATAAAGTCCAGTACAATAATACTCTTCAACACACCTCTCACTAATACATAGGCCAACCAGACATAAACTCAGTAGACTCTTTGAACCTAAAAAAAAGTTACATAAATTAAGCATTCTAAGAAATCTAAGAAATTAAAACATTCTTCGAATCAAATGAGAATATTTATATGACATATAATCTGGGATAATATGAAGGCCACTCTAAGAGGAAAGTTTATAGCTATGAGTGCCTACATAAGAAAATCAGAAATGTTCCAAATAAACAAACTAATGATACATTTCAAAAACTTTGAAACACAAGAACAAAACCAGTCTAAAACCAGTAGAAGGAAGGAAATAACAAAGAGCAGAGCCAAAATCAATTAAATAGAGAATAAAACAGCAATGAAGAAATCAAGGAAACAAAGAGTTGATCCTTTGCAAAGATAAACAATACTGAAAAGTCATTAACCAAAGTAACCAAAGAAAATTAATATTAATAAAATTAGAGATAGAAAAGGAAAAATCACGACAGATATCACAGAAATCCAAAGAATTATTAGAAACTATTTTGAAACCTTATACTCCAACAAATTGGAAAACCTAGAAGAAATGGATACATTTCTAGACAAATATGATCTGCCAAAACTGAATCAAGAGGACATAGAAAAACTAAACAAATCAATAACTAGCAATGAGATAGAAACAGTAATAAAAACCCTTTCAACAAAGAAAGGCCCAAACCAGATGTATTCTCTGCTGAATTCTACCAGACCTGTAAAGAAAGCTAATGCCAATATTCCCCAAATAATTCCATGAAATAGAAAGGGATGGATCACTTACAAATCTATTCTAAACTCAGTGTTACACTCATGCAAAAACCAGATAAGGGTACATCAAAGACAAACAATTACAGACCAATATCTTTGATGAACTTAGATGCAAAAAAAAAAAAAAAAATAGCAAATCAGATTCAACAGCAAACAAAAAGATTGTATATCATGACCAAACTGATTTCAGGGATGCAACGGTGGTTTAACTCTAAAGACATTAGGGATAGAAGGAACCTACCTCAACACCATAGAGGCTGTATATGACAAACCCAAAGAAGCAGTTTAGTGAATGGGGAAAAACTGAAAGAATGTCCTTTAAAATACGGAACAAAACAAGGATGTTCACTGTCACTACACCTATTAATGTAGTACTAGAGATTCTAGCTCAAGCAATTAGGCAAGAAAAGGAAAGATAAAGGATAAAAACAGGAAAGGAAGAAGTCAAATTATCAGTGTTTGCATATTCAGTATTTAGAAGATCAAAAAAGTTCTACTAGAATACTGCTAGAGCTAATAAATTCAGCAAAGTAGCAGGTTATAAAATCAATATACAAAAGTCAGTAGCCTTCCTATACACCAATAATGAATCTTCTGAGAAAGAATTCAGGAAAACAATCCAATTCATAATAGCCTTAAAAACAATACTGAGGACTAAATATAGTCAAGGAGGTAAAAAACCTCTACAATGAACACTGCAGAACATTGAAGAAAGAAATTGAGTGAGATACAAGATGAAAATATTTCCAAAGTCCATCTATAGGCAGAATTAATATTGTTAAAATGACCATACGACCAAAAGCAATATACAGATTCAGTGTAATTCCCCAAAATACCAATGACATTCTTCACAGAACTAGAAAAAACAATAGTCCTAAAATTTATTTGGAAGAATAAAAGACCCAGATAATCAAAGCAATTCTATAGCAAAAAGCAATACTGGAGGCACCACAATACCTGACTTCAAATTATACTACAGAAACAAAAACTGCATGGTACTGGCATAAAACAGACACAGAGACCAATGGCACAGAATAGAGGACACAGAGACAAACCCACACATCTACAATCATATGATCCTTGACAAATGTGCCTAAAGCATACATTGGAAAAAAGACAGCTTTTTTAACAAATGATGCTGGGAAAACTGGTTATTTATATGCAGAAGAATGAGACTAGATCTTTATCTGTCATTCTGCACAAAAGGCAACTAACTCAAAATGAACCAAAAACCTAGGAATTAGACCACAAACTAAGCAACTCCTAGAAGAAAATAGAGGGTTAACATTCTAGCATGTAGGCAACAAGTTTCTCAATAGGACCCTTAAAGCTCAAAAAATAAAGCCAAGACTTAATAAATGAGATGGCATAAAATTAAAAAGCTTCTGCATAATAAAGGAAATAATTAAGAATGTGAGGAGAGAACCTACAGAATAGGAGAAAATCTTTGCTATCTACTCTTCTGATATAGGATTACTATCCAGAACATATAAAGAACTCAAAAAAAAAAAAAAAAAAAAAACAAATAACCCAATTAATAAATGGGAATATGAACTAAACAAACACTTCTCAAAAGAAGAAATAGAAATAGCAAGCAAATATATGAAAAAAAATATTTGATATCTTTAGCAATTAGGGAAATACAAATCAAAACTATACTGAGATTTCATCTCACTCCTGTTGGAATGACAGCCATCAAGAATAAAAACTGGAGAGGATGTATAGAGAAAGGAACACTACTGGTAGGATTATAAATCAGTACAACCACTATGGGAATCAGTGTGGAGGTGCCTCAAAAGCCTAGGAATGAAGCTATCATTGACCCAGCTATACCACTTCTCAGTATTTATACAAAAGAATTAAAGTCAGCATAGTATAGGCATTCTAGGCATTCATGCATACCCATGTTTCCAGCAGAGGAATTCACAATAACTGTTGGGGACGTTAAGAACACGCCAGTAGATAGAAACTCTCTGGATGTCTCCCACTTCCTGATACGGGAACTTGGCCTAGCCAAGGGGTGTTTCCCCTGACGTATGACAGAGGTCAGACTGCCACTAGGATAAGCTAATGCCTCCGCCAATGTAATTTGCTCATGCTCCCTATGTGCCCCTATGATCCTTCTGCCGATTGGCCCATGTCTTCTATAAAGGCCGTACAACTTCCTCAATATACCAAGTTCGTGCCTTGACCGGTCTCCCTGGTGTATGCCTGATTATCTTCTGTCCTGAAGGCTGAGTGTGGCCACCAGTCGATTTCCTCTTCCCAGTTCCACCTCACCGCTGGGGCGTGTTCCCCCAGCCTTCTCTGCCGGCCAGAGAAGGCCAAACCCGGATTTTGGGGGAGCTAAAAACCCCGGCATATAACTATATTATGGAACCAGCCTAGGTGTCCATCAGTAATTAAATGGATAAAGAAAATGTGGTATATATACATAATGAGTTTTATTCAGTCATAAAGAAGAATGAAATTGTATCATTTGCTGGAAAATGAATGGAAATTGAGAACATTATATTAAGCAAAATAAGCCAAACTCAGAAAGTCAAGGATCGTATGTTTTCTCTTATATGTGGAAGCTAAAGAGGAAAAAGGAAAAGAAAGATAGAGGGGGGTGGGTCTCATGAAAATTGAAGGAAGATCAGTAAAATAGAGGAAAGGGACCAGGGGGATGAAGAAGGGAAGGAAAAGGGGAAATACTGGGGAATGTTATTGACCAAATTATATTATTACGTTGTATGCCCGTATGAATATGTAAAAATGAATACCTCCATTACATACAACTATAGTGCACCAATAAAAAAATATGGAAAAATATTTAACACTTAGTGGTCTCGTGTCAAAACAATTTAAATTAATACATTTGATTTTATACTAAAATTATATCCAATTAAGCTGTAATTTTTTTAAAAAAGCTTTATTACAGAAAACAAGTTAAAACTTAAAGGATGAATTGAAATTCTCACCAGCTACCCACTAACAATCTGAATTGGCAGAAATCATTGAAATTGACACTCAGGTTTCTTTAAAACCAAGAAAATAATCCCACCTGACAAGATTTTCAAAAGATCAAATCAAATAAAATATAGAGTAGCATTTGGATACTCTAAAATCCAGTAAAAATGTCAATTATTTGTATTAGTATAGTTACTACATTTAGTCTACAAATATGCCAAAAATGCCAAGTAGCAAACAATTTTGCAAAATAGTATTCCAATGAACCGATCTTTGGTGTGCATAAATATTTCCCTTTCATGAATGCCAGTGTTTTGATTAATGTCCAGTATAGTAGCAAGAGTGCCGCCAGAACAGCTATGCATTCTGCAGGGCAACCTCAATACCTTTTGTGTGAAGCAGAGACTCCATTCCTCAAGATAACTCCATCTCCTATGCAGATAAAACCTAGAAGCATATTTCATGACTACTGAGGGAAAAATATTGCAACATGGTTTTATAATATCTTTAGAAGGCAAAGCTCAAAACTAAACTAGAGTTTTATCTGAAAATAAAAAACTCATTTGCTGGGAAATGAAATACTACACTCTTCATATTGCAAGGAAGTAAGTTGAGAATTTTCTCCATTGAGTTTGAAATTAATTGTGTTTTGAAGTAAAGTAAAATATGTAACACTTTGAGACACTCTAGCAAAAGTAAACCCTTCTAAGCTAAGTGGTTGTAAAAGGGGCATTTCTTTGTTTTCAGAGCTGTCTTGAGTGTGTCCTCTGGTCTTGTGAAACAAATGCACAAAATCCATCTGATTTCCTTCTCTCCATCACCACGATTTTTATCATTGTCTGTTTCCTTTCACTCATACATCTCCTTTCTCTGATTTTTTTTTTTTTTTTTTTTTTTTTTTTTTTTTTTTTTTTTTTTTTTTTTTTTTATCCATACAGGCTATAGCTGTGAGAGTAAAATTCAAGGACTGGTGCACTATGTTCTCTAGCTGTCAGACCAAGTGACCACACTTCTTAAAAAGATCATTGAGATCATACACAAAGGGCCACTTATTACTCTTTTCATCAGTCCGTAGCCATCTTTCTGCTACACTGTCCTCCCCTGAGTAATGTTCTCTACTCCGTGACTCATTCAGCTTTTCACTGCCCCTTCCTTTTCATACACTTCCACTGTGCCCTCAGAAATTACTTCCCAAGAACTTCAATCAGATGGCCAAGGTCACACATGTAAATATCACACAACGGTGATTAAAATAAAAGCTTTCTGATTCCAGAACCCCAGACACTTAAATACAACTAGTTTAGGTCTCCCTATGCAGAAAATTCCCCCAGGGTCGTGAATGCCTTCTGAAAGCACCTTCTACTGACTCCCCTTCACTGGAACCTGGTTTTTGTTGAAGATAGGACTTTTTCTTGCCTGGAAGCTACTGTTCCCTCCTATCCCAGGTCTAATTGCCCTCCTTTGTCCTCACTGCTTTTGCAATTACTTCTGCTCCTTTGAAACATGAGACATTCACTGCTATGATCCATTTTCACTCCTAACCATCGTTATCTACAGGCTTGCTGAGGCCCAAGGAGAAACAGAAAGCAGAAGAATGCAACTGTAGCAACAGCATCAACTTAAATGTTCAGAGGATGGACAATGGAGTGCTGGCAAGCTACCTCCACACCCACTACTGCATAAAAGACACAGAATGTGAATTCTGGGTTCTATCCTGGCATACCCTCATTCTTTGCAGATTATGGAGGCTGTCCTGCTTTTACCATGACACCAAGAGGGACTGGGAAAGCCTCAAAAATCCCCAATCTCTTCTTTAGACCCTCTCAGAGAAATGAAAGTGAAAGGAACCTAAGTCATGTCCAGGACTTCATTCTAGTCACCTTCAAACCCAGATCTCCTGCTGCAGTCTGGCCCAGTTAGTCTATTAGCACGGTGTCCCTTGTTGTTTCTATGGCTTTTTTGTTTTTAATAATGGGAAATATTGCATAGTGTCTATATGCTCATGGAAATGATCCAGTGGAGAGGGAAAACCAGCACCAGCGACAAGGAAAATAGAAACTTCAGGAGCAAGAGCAGACAAGAGGGAACCAGATACATGCATATCCTGACATAGTCTGGACTCTGTACATCTCAGTGCACGTGAATGACACATAAAGCACTCATGTTTCTCAGTTCCTCGACTTCTCCATCTCCAGTGGCCATCTCCCCTATTTCTATTTTCTGCACACCTTATTGGAACAGTTGAGTGATACTAGAAATAACAGCATGCTTGGTTAAGTTCTGAAATTCACCTCGACCAAATTCAAATAGGCCCTGTCTGGCAATGCAGCTAATCTACCCTGGTGAGATCCAACTCTTCACTACAACTATTATGAAACTTCTCCAATCCTTTCAAACTCAGCACTCACCATTTCATGCCCCCATACTCACCCATACCCTATCATCCTCAGAAGATGACACCACCACTTACTTTGTAAAGAAGAAAGAAGGAGGGAGCAAGGGGATAGAAATAATGGCAGGAGGAGTTGGACATCAATATACCAAGTGCATGTATAAAAGCTCAAATGGTATAAAAAATAGTAAAATGAAATAAAATAGGTGTCCACAAAAAAGAAAAAAAAAAAAAAGTCTATGAAGTTGGTGAATACAAGAATTCTATATTGTATTGAAAATACTTATGGTCAAATTACCATGAGATACAAATAATAATGGAAACATTTTGCAGGTAAAATAGTCTTTCATCTGGGTGCTATGGTGCATGCCTATAATCCCAGTGGCTAGGGAGGCTAAGGAAGAGGGATCATGAATTCAAATCCAGCCTCAGCAAAAGTGAAAAGCTAAGCAACTCAGTGAGACTCTGTCTCTAAATACAAAATAGGGCTGGGAATGTGGCAGTGGTCAAGTGCTCCTGAGTTCAATCCCTGGGGTCAAAAAGGAAAAAAGAAAAAACTTAGAGTGAAAATTAACTATACATACAAGCTAAATATATTACTTATATCTCTCTATAAGACACATTCAAAACTGCATGAGAGAGGTAGGCTAGTGTCCTTGAAAGGTATTTACTCAGTCTTAATGTATTTTCTAGCCCATAACAAAGAATTTCTCTCTAGTAGCAGGACTAATGCATCTACCAGAATTAATAGTATATTTTATTGTACTAAGTAAAAATCAATAGCATCCATCCAAAATCTTATAGACATTTTTCTTTTTTAGCAGTTTCACTTCAGTTTGCAATCAAACCTTGCTTTCTGTCTTCCTGTCCAGGAAATATTTTGTGTCTAAGTTTCTACTTTGCATACCTAATCTGTCGATTTGACTTATCCTGTTTTGCACTTCCTGGTATCTATTATTCTTTATTTAGAGGTGAGTTGTTTCTGATTTGGGGAAATATCCTAAATATAACTCTCAATTTGAATGATATGTGAATTGTATGAATTATATCATATATTTTATATAAGAATGATAAAAGTATAGTTTAATTTTGCCTTTGAATAATTTTGAATTGTTTGTACCACTCTAATTGAATGCTAGATGAAGGCAAATATTTAAATTTCGGGACATAAAGATAAAAAAATCTTCCTTTTAAGTTTAAAAAAAAAAAAAAAAAAAGCCCTGGAGGGCTGGGATTGTGGCTCAGTGGTGGAGTATAGCACGGGTGAGACACTGGGTTCAATCTCAGCACCACATAAAAATAAATAAATAAATAAAGGTATTATATCTATCTACAACTAAAAAAAGTATTTTTAGAAGAAAAGAGTGAAAAAAAGAATCCCTGGAGACAATGACTTCTATCCCTGACTACATCTGGAGCCTTTCTCCCCTTGAAGATCAAACCCTCCTCCCATGCTTTAGAGAGCATGCACACTTCTTTTGGGATCACCCCACCACTGGTTATTTGTCTTTTGTCTGTCTCTTTCACATAGAATTATCTTATCATTCTAAATTGAATCTTCTCCATTAAATGTCCTCAAGTCTAGCCTATCTCTATTTTTTTTTGAAAAGTTACCTTTGCCTCTATTGATCTACTCAAACATCATTACTCTGTTTCTTTTTCATTCAACATCAAAGCCTCAAAGTTTTTTGTTTTTTTTGTTTTTTGAACTAGTGACTGAATCCAGGGGTGCTTTACCTATACCCCCAGCCCTTTCTTTCTTTCTTTCATTCTTTTTTTTTTTTTTTTTTTTTTTTTTTTTTTTTTTTTTTTTTTGAGAAAGAATATTGCTAAGTTGCTGTTGCTGGCCTTGAACATGAGATCCTCCTACCTCAGCCTTTAAAGTCTCTGGGATTATAGGCATGTCACCTAGCTCAACAATGAAGTTCTTATCTGTTCTCACTTTTCCATTTTCTCATTGAATATTCATTCCTGACTGACTTCAGTAGAAATCTTTCTAAGGACTCTAGTGACATCCATTAGTTAAATCTAATAAGTGTTTTTTTCATAAATTAAATTACTTGGTATCAGGGATTGAGCCCAGGGGTGCACCACTGAGTTACATCCCCAGGATGTTTATTTGTTTTTGGGTTTTTTTTGTTTGTTTGTTTGTTTTGTTTTGTTTTGTTTTTTGAGACAGGGTCTCACTGAGTTGCTTAGGGCCTTGCCATTGCTGAGGCTGGCTTTGAACTCCTGATCCTCCTGCCCCAGTCTCCTGAGCGTCTGGGATTTCAGGCATGTGCCACCATACCTGGCAGAACTGTTATTTATTGAGATGGAGAATGGTGCAGGTAAAATAGATTTGTTGAAGAGCATGGGATCAATTTTGAACAGGTATCAAGTAAGTAAGTCATTTATCAAGTTAATTTAAAATCTGAAATCCACAAAAGTTGAAACTGGATATAAAATCATGGAATTTATCAGTATATAGATGATGTTTAAAGCCATGGGACCAAACGAGATTGTCTGGGGAGTGAATATAGTTAGAGAAAAGAAGGGTTTCAAGGACTGAGTCTCTGACTTTTTCAATATTTAGAGGTCAGGAAGATGAGGAAGAGACTGAGAAGCAGCCACCAAGTTGGGTGAGAGGAAAGCAAAAAGAGAGAACAGTGTCAGAACCACCTGAAGGAAGTCCTTCTGAAATATTTCCTTCAATAAGTGAAGTAAAATGAGAACTGGAATGAATTTGGGTTTGCCAGCATGGAGGCCACACTTATCCTTGACAAGATCAGCTTCAGTGAAGTACAGGGGCAAAACCTGATTAGAGTGTGTTCAAATGAAGGTGTTTTATCATATAAGGAAAATAAATGGCAGGGTGAAGGTAGCTGGAAAGAAAGGAGGATCATGAGAGGGTTTGGCTTTTAATAATGGGAAGCATCACATCAGATCTGTGTGCTTATAGAAATGACCCTGTGCAGAGTGGAAATGATAATGGGGCAAATATCAGTGTCAGAAGCAAAAGCAGGGAAGAGGAGATGGGTGTAAGGCACAGGAGAAGGAATTGATCTCAGCTAGGGAGAATAGAGAGCTAATCTATTAGAACTGGAATACATTCAAGTAGGTTGGTCAGTTCGGTGCTGAGAATATTAGGGAATAAGCCCTTATTGGCATCACCACTTTCTCTGGGCTCCATACTTCACCCTCTCCTGCTTCTCCTCCTGTGACTCTGATG
This sequence comes from Tamias sibiricus, assembly GCA_025594165.1. Classification (NCBI taxonomy): domain Eukaryota; kingdom Metazoa; phylum Chordata; class Mammalia; order Rodentia; family Sciuridae; genus Tamias; species Tamias sibiricus. The sequence continues at coordinate 158,741,635 of CM046660.1, read as the reverse complement.
GTTCCTTCTCTCATTTATCTCCTTGATCTGGAGGAGGGAAAAGGATCTGCAGGGTCTTCTCTTTCCCTTCTTAATTTCTCCACTGGCTTTACTACCTTAGCAATGCATTCATACCATCTGAACCCTCCCTTTTAACTCCCAAATTTATGACTCTAGATCTAAACATCTCCTGCAAGCTTCAGGCCCCTACGTTCAATTGCTTTCACAACATCTCTACTTGCCTATCTCGCAAGCAACTCAGACTCAACAGATCCAATATGAACACAGTAATATTTCCCCAAAAGTCTTTTTCACTACTCATTTCAGGGAGTCATCCATCAAGTTCCCCAAACTAGAAATCTACAAGGGAGGCATTCCTGGCATTTTCTTTACACCTTACAATCATCACCAGTTTCCATTCACTTTAGCTCCTGAATATTTCTTGAAAGAAGTCATCCATTTCTCTCCATCTCTACTGTGGTGCACAGGCCACCAGCACCTCTCGCCTTGCTCTGATCAATCCTTCATACACAGGCAGAGGAATATTTTCAAATTTAAATGTAATCATATCCTCAGATTCATTTCTCCCATGTCAAAGCAATTAATCTAAAAATTAAAAGGATGAAAAGCCTATGGACCTAGCATAGTCTGGCCCTTCCTGCCTAGGCTGATGGTCACCCCTCCCTGTCAATGCTGGAGCCCCCCACCCCACCCCCCGCCTGCCTAGAATGCACCATCTTCCTCCTCCTTCTTCAGATCTCAGGGCAGGTGTCCCTTCCTCAGGGAAGCTTTAATGGATCACATATTTGTCCTATATTGGTCACATCCCCTTCATGTATCTCCTTCAGTGCCCTATACCTCCCTCTTCTAGCATTTATCACAGTGCTAATTTTGTTTGTAGATGTTCCTTAACTAACAATGGGTTATGTCCTGATAAACCCATTATAAGTTGAAAGTAAAACAAGTCAAAAATTCACTGAATACATTACATCTAATCTACTGATCGTCCAAACTTAGCCACAGCACACCGTAGAGTGTTGTTTGTCCCTCCTTGTGATCCCATGGCTGGCAGCTTGCTGTGCCTCGCTGTGCTGCCCAGCATGCAGCAAGAGGATCATACAGCATAGTTCTGGCCCAGGAAAAGATCAAAATTCAAAATTCAAAGAACAATTTCTACTTAATGTGTATTGCTCTCAAACTGCTGTGAAGTTGAAAAATCACAAGTTAAACCATCATAAATAGGGGGACCATCTGTATTAAACTCAGCGGGGCAGAAATGTGGTCTTTTTTTTTTTTTTTTTTTTTTTTCTCTTTCATTCTAGTGTCTTTACCATCTAGCACCTTCCTCATGTATAATAGGTGTTAAGTGTTTGTATAAATATATGAATGATGGTACTTGTCACAAAGATTATAGAGATCAATGAAAGATATAGACACAAAAGTACAGTGTTTCAATGCACATGAAGTCTAAAATAATGGAACTTTATCGAGACAGGCAGCCACAGAGCTATGCACAGAGGGTACTCCAGCCTCTAATGATATGGCATCATTTAAAAACTTCAGCACTCTTAGTGCTGTTCAGAATGGCTTAATAAAAGAAAACTTGCTGGGAGACAGAAACCCTATGTGATGGTCCCTATGAGCATACTATCCAACTGCGTGATTTCTAACAAGGTATTTTATCTCTCTGGTTCTTTGTTCCCATCTCTGTGAAAGAAGATTGACCCAAAAGGGTTCCCACATCCCCTTCCAGGTCAGAATCCAGCACCACTTGTCATCATTGACAAATAGGATCCACAAGCAGAAGAGAAATAAAGGAGAGACCTCTGTGTTCTGGATGAGGTGGGGTTTGAACTGGACTAGGCAGTAAAGAATCTGATGAGTTAGGGGAAGAAAAGATCATTCTAGAAGAAACCCAGGGTAGAGAACACCCATAGTTTTTGATGATAATTATTAACACACCAAATGTTCTCCACCCTCCACCCCCACTTGCTATTCTGCCACTGGTGCTACTGCAAATCCAGGCAATCTCTCCAGCTGTGAGCTAAGCTTGAAGACTCTCCTCAGGGTCTTAGGCCACCCTGATTACAACAGCCCCATTTCTGTCCCCTCTAAAAATAAGGGGGTGGGGGGCGTCCAGGGCTAGGTCACTAATACTGACACATGGCCATGCTACACAGGAGAACAGACAACAGAGCAATCAGCGTCTCCAGGGTCCTGTGGAAAATGCCAGGGATTTTATCTCCATCCCACAACAGGGACATCAGCCTGCACCTGGAGGCTCCACGGAGGCTGTTTAATAAGACATTTGTTTACTTCCTTCCTGCTACCTCTGACAATATAATCCTTTCTGATTCTTTCCATGATTTGACTCTAAATGAAAAAGTATGATCTCACAGTTGGTGGGGGTGGGGGACGAGCCTGCAGGACCACTGGTAATCTGCCAGAGCTCCAGCATTAGAGCTGAGGGATAGAATAAAGGCAGAAAATATGTTCCTGGCAAAAAATAACCATTCCTCCTGTCTGGGACAGATTGCAGCCTTCTGGAGACTGTTGAGATGGGGAAAAGGGGAGGGCAAGGGATGAGGGAGTAAGTCTTGCTCATTTTTTTCCTTTAAAAAATATATAAATGCCCACTTTAATAAATTAGGGTCTTCTATGAGCTTAAGATAATTTTAAATCATCTTTTATTTTCCCCTTCACAATTAACTTATGACCTTACAACATACTGAACTAGGGAAATTAAGCATAATTATTAATTTGGAAGACAAACACAAGGTCAAGGGTGAGCAAAATACAAAATGTGTGGAAAGCCAGAGGCCAGAGAAGAATAAATAAGAAGGAATAGGGTCTTCATAGAAGGCTGCTCATTCTGCCCCTATGTCCCTGACTTCCTGAGTGTTTCTTACAGAGTAAGGAAAAAACTCCATGATGCTGGAAAGTCACACACCTGCTTCCCATCCTTCATTCTAGAAGTGTTCAGATGCATTCTTTTTTTTTTCTATCTTTCTTTATTTTATTTATTTATTTATTTTATTTATTTATTTATTTATTTTGGCCAGGGATTGGACCCAGGGACATTTAACCACACACACACACACACACACACACACACACACACACACACAGCCCTTATTATTTTGAGATCAGATCTCATTAAGTTGCTAGGGTCTTGCTAAGTTGCTGATGCTGGCTTTGAACTTGCAATCCTCCTGCCTCAGTCTCCCAAGTCTCTAGGATTACAGGCATGTTCCACCACATCCAACCAGACACAGCCTTTATGATGTACTAAATTCTCCTTGCCTTCATTCACCTCACAGCCCACTATACCCCAGAGTCCAATGTCCAGGAAGAGTTGGAGGAAAGAAAGGAAGGGGATCAGAAACCCATTTACCAGTGTTATTTACCATGTAGTCTCACTATTCTAATTATGGGGGATACAGCAATCAACAAAATAAAGACCCCTGCCCTCATAGACCTTCCATTCAAGCAGGGACAAGTCAGACAGAAGACAACAGACACATAAATAAGTAAATGATTTGGTGTGTGAGAAGGTATTAAAACCTGTGAATACAGTCACCACATAATTTATCCATAAAATTGGGATACCTTTGGGAATGAAAGGAAGTTCTAATGATAATTATTCAGAACAGCAGGTATAAACAGGAACTTTTCTGCAAATTAAGATGCATAATAGCCACATTAGCCTCCAGAAAAATGTAACACAAAGTAAGGAGGGAGCTTTTTGCAATTTTTGATAGAAGGTCCAAGGAGACCTTATGGAGCAGGTCACGCTTCATCTACCCGAACTCTTGTTTCCTCATTTGTGAAAGAAAAGGCTTAGCCTAAAATAATATCTAAGGTTGCGTTCAATTCTGACATTCCTCAGTCAATGATCCAGGAGCAATGGGTCACTCTTCACTGGTCTGACATAAGAACACAGAGAAGAGAGTGTTTGTGATTGCTGAGAGGGTCATTATAAAGGTTTGATAATCATGCTTGTGAGTTTCACACCGTAGTCTTGGATTCTTTTCAACCACTGGGTGTACATTCTCAATGTGGCACAGGCAAACATCATCTTTTAGCCATAGCAGCCTGTGCTCTGACTCACAAAGTCACCTGAAAACCACCATTCCTGGGGATGGGTTGCTGCTTCTTTCTGCAGTAATCATCGTTCCTTGTACTGGCCAGCTTGTCCTTGTCATGATGAGGTGTAAATTCATTTTTTAAAAAGGGTGTTGGAAAAACAGAAGAATGATTGACAAAAGGTTTAAGGAGTTTGGAGGCAATTCTGATTTTGTGAAAAGATATTCAGTTTTGAGCACAGTAAGCTAAATATGACAGAAAGACATCTGGGTGAAACTATCCAGAGACAGTTGATACGTGGGTGCTCAGGAGAGAAAAGAAAAAGTTAATTTCGTTTTTTTTTTAATTTTTTTTATTCAAAGTTGTTGTATATAAAATAGTAGCATGCATTACAATTCATAATATACGTATAGAGCACCAAAAAAGTTAATTTCACACAAGTGTTAAGAGCACTGGCTTCAAAATCAGGCAAAACTGAGTTTTGATTAGACACAGTTATTTAATGTCTATGACCCTCAGTTTGCTTACTTTTAAACAACAATAATAACTTCAGTGGATTTATTAGATAGTTATAAAACACTTAATGTGATATCCAGTACCTCATAGTGCTCAATACATGGGGGCATGGCAGTTGATAATATCTTGGTTATTGAACTGTTCACTTAGATGTCACAGTTAAAACTATTAGTAGGAGTGGACGTGGGGGAAGAGAAGGTATAAGGAAGAGCAGAGAGCTCTTCCAACAACCTTACAAAACTCTTCATTTGGGAAAAGAAGAAAGAAGTGGCACAAGAAAGAGACAGCCACACAAGACGAGAGATGTAGAAAGGCAATTTGGAATGGAGCTACTCCAGAGAGGGTAGCTTATGCCTCAGGTGTGGCAGAGAGAAAGAACAGCAGTCATTCATCAACCCCGTGGGAAATAGGTAGGGAGTGGAAAAGCTCAATGTTTGGGGCTGGTGGTACAGCTCTAAGGAGAGCCTTTTGAAGAGTAAACTAACTTTGTAGATGCATTTGTTCAAGTAGAATGTGAGTCAAAGAAATGAATGAAAAGATACTTGCTGTGGTTGTGATATGTGTATTTAAAGGTCCTGGGGAAGCAGAGATTCAAAGGGCAAGAAAAGGAAGAGTTAATTTTGAGAGCAAGAGACTTTAAGACACTGGAATGGATGCCATCTAGGGCCTATGTGGAGAAGTTATAGTTCTCTCACATGTCTTTCTTGCCTGCTCCACTAATGCCTAGAAATGGAATGGTTTCCCCCGTGATGTCAGCTGAGGCCCCGGGAGTCCTGTAATTCTATGGAATGTTTGTTGAATGAGTGAATGTAACAGAATTCATATTTATTCTTCTGGAAACTTTGTCTTTTCCCTCTCCTATGGATACAGGTATCCATGTTCTTTGGAATTCTCTCAGAGACATTAAAGGCAAAGGAAGGAATCCTCCAAGCCTGTCCCCACTCTCTCCCTATATTTGAATCCTACACTCTGGATAGGATGGCCTTCTACCAGAGCACAAGTTTTCCATAAGTTTGGCCACCTTATACCTTTGCCCAAATCCCTCTCGTAAGTGGGATAGTCCTCTGATCCTTTAAGATTTAGCTTGAATCTCTCTGCTCAGGGACAACCCTCCATGTGTCCCAGCCTAACACCACTTAACTTTCCCTAAAAATGTATCCCTGTGAGTTGACAGTGATGTTCCCACCTGTTCAAAACTAGAACCATACACAGCTAGGATACTCCTGAAGGTCATATGAAGATAGCCACTTTTGAACTGTCTTCAGAAGAATATAAAAAATTATGCAGCTTCTTTGAGTCATTTAAGATTTGGTGCCTGATCCTACATAAAAGGGTTACCCAAGTAGATGCTTGGATCTCAGCAATTTGGATGATGAAATATCTGCTTCACCAATTACTTCAGCAATTATTATGACTATAATGGAATGTATTACACTAAATATTACTGATTTAAACAGACTGTTATTTTGCTCACAAATTTGCAGATTAAAGCAGGTTCAAGTTTGCCTTCACTCTAGTCTGTGACAGTGGGGGCAGCTTGAATGAAGACCAGAGCTAGAATCATTTTTTGGAAGCCCACTTACCCACATATATGAGTTGGAAAGACTTGAACCACTGTGGCCTGGAACAGCTGCGTTTGCAAGTGTTTCTTCTTCAAAGTTCTTGCTTCCTGGGGTGTTTAAAGGATGGTGTCTCAGGACTGGAGTCAGGGTAATTAGACTTCTTACATGCTGGTTCAGGGCTCCCAAAGTACATGCTCTAAAAACGAGTGAGTTTTTAGAGTGGGTTTAAGGAGAGAAAGATAGACCCTATTGCTTAATGATAAACTTCAATATTGCATTGTAAGAAGAACAAGTAAGATGGAATTAAGTGTGACCATCTTTAGCAAATATAATCTGCCATAACCACCTTCTTCTGACATCTTCTCTTCTGGTTCCTTCTTCTGGTCAACATTCTAATTACTCTTAAGTCTTGAACTTTGCCTGGCCTTTGTCAGTAGGTTTAAAGTGTAAAAGCTAAACTTTGGCACCAAACTGAAGCAAAATCATACTCCCCATTCGTGTTTCTTATACAAACTTAAATAAAGAATTTAATCCTTCTGGTCTATATTTCTCATCTGGACAAACATAGAAATGAAACTATCTCCTTGTGTCACTCTTCTCAATAAATCATACCTTCCTTCCCATTTGTATTGCTCCTCCACCTGGCCCCGTACAGAACAGAGACCTCCCTCCTGTGCCTGCCCTTGGCAGCTGCCCCTTTCCCAGGCTTCCAGACCTCATGAGAAAAAAATAGAACAAAATCAAGGTTCTGATAAATACAAATGAATTCACTCCACCAGCACCACCTTCACATGATAAACTACTTAATCATGTGCTAATGATGAGCAGTTGACTTTCCTGATGCCAGTCGTAGGGGGCTGAGGGTGCCCTCTGCGCCCCAGTGTTAATTACTTCCATGACTAACTCCAAGAGACACTTATTAAATTTTGAGCTTCTCTGGCTGTAAGAGGGCACACACAAGTGCAGCTCATGTCTCTTTCACTTTCTGTATTAAGGAACAAAAATACCAGCCAAGGAAGAAAGGAAGAGTCTTGCTGAGGTGGAGGAAAAGCAGATGGAAGTATTTTGAGCTTGAAGCCATCATTCAGGGAGCAAAGGAATTTGTGGAATACTTAACAGCAAAAGACAAACAGTCCTGGAATCTAATGGAGCTTCACTCTGGCACTTGTGGTCATTGTGGTCTTTGGCTACTTAGCTTCCCTGAGTCCCAAACATGGAATTAGTGTTCCTACCATTGTAGAGTTGTGGTCAATAATAGGGATAATCTTCTAATATAGTGCCTGATGCATAAATTGTGAAGAATAATTGTCAGATACCACCTCTACTAGTACTAGTATTAACACTACTCCTAGTATCTTAAACGGGTGAAAATGTCAGTCTTCCTGATATGGTGATACCCCATATTATTTAGCATCCAAGACAGCCAACATGAGACCAAGGCAAAAGTAAACAATGGGAGAGCAGAAGTGTAGTTGTCTGTAGCAACAGCTGCTTGGAGCAGCGACGCTACAGGAGAAAATTCGGAGGCAGTATGGAAACGAAAAAGTTCTTTTATTCCTCTCTCTCCGGCTCTAGTAACCTCTAACACCACACACACTCCTACAAGAAGCCACCACACACACATACACAATGGCATTCACTCCGCACGCTCTCTCTCGGGCTAAGTCTCTCGAGCCCCAGCAAAATGGCGCCGACCTGGTTCACCTCTCGGCTTAAGTCTCTCTAGACCCCGGGCCAAGTCCCGCGAGATACTGGGCCAAGTCCCGCGAGATCCCGGAAGGCAGCATTGTCCGGGCATCTCTATGTAGCCAAAACGCAATCTCCACCATCTCCCCAATCAGGGCTCCTGCACAGAAGGTGATAACCCTCCGGTTTGTTCAGTGAGCCTAGAAATGATGTCAAGGACTTCCAGTCTATGTCTTTCATCAACTTTGTCACTTGAAAAGTTTTCTAAATCAAAAGCCATGAACAGAATTTGAATCCTAGTTCCACCACCTCCATCTCCTGTCTTACTTTGGACAAAAGAAAGACTCTATTTTACCTTCTTGTTCTATAAATTAGAAGTAGTACCTACACCACACACTTGTTTAGGGAATGTCTTATAGCACTCCTGACATGCCTGGCTTGCAGTGAAGCAACACATGTGTTAAGGTGTGTTTAAACTCAGGAATATTCAAAGAACTTCAGTCGAGGGCAGATGTCCTTCAATCTGCATCTTCCAAGAATTGCTGTTGCATACAACCCATACACATATACACACATATACACATACATACATACACATACATACACATACACACATGCAAATGCACAGACACACATGTACTGTTAAGAGCAGTTCATGGGCTGTGTGTGGACTATATTGCACATCACAGCCTAGTGAATAGTATAATCTGGTGTCTGAGAACTTCCAGTGGACATTTTCTCTGGCTGACTGCCCAGACACACTGTGAGCCCTATTGAGCTCTGCCAGAGGTCCCACACAGCACCAGAGATGGGGTGACCTGCTGTAGCCGCACAGCCCCTCTTGAGATGGGTGTGACCTGCCAAGATGCCAATCAACGTGCTGACTGCAAGACATCAGGAGGCAAGACTTCACCCTTGAAACCTTATCCCTGCCTTTGATGTACACTCTCTTTTTTTGGTGAAAAAGTATGCATTATTTGAAATGTTACATTTCTCTCAGGAATTGATCTTTTTCTGTTTGTTTTTTTTAATTTATGTATTTACTTTTAAATTTTAATTTGTTATATATGGCAGCAGAATGCATTACAATTCATATTACACATATAGAGCACAATTTTTCATATCTCTGGTTGTACACAAAGTCACATCATTCGTGTCTCCATACATGTACTTAGGGTAATGATGTACCCTCTTAAATGAACCATGGGAGCCATTTCTTAATTGTCTAGCTCCAGCTCCTGTTTGGACTGGATCTATCAGGGGCTCCAACACTTTGAAACTATCTTTCTGACTTTGTCTTTTGTTCTTCACTAATTATTTTAAACTTTAATTTCTAAAGAGGCTTATCCCTCCGAGCAGGCAAGAATTCCTTGGCGAGGTGCTGGCTACCCCATGATAATGGACCATATACATACACTGCACACAAGCCTACATATCCCATATGCAACATAAACACACTATACATGTTATACACACATAAACACACCTACACACACTCTCAAACACATGGCCTTCTGGAATGGGTACTGGTTTTACTCCACTATCTCCTAGGTCATCCTCCTAAATGATCTTGGAGAAGAAAGTAATGTGGATACTATAGGATGTCATGAAAAGGAAGTTGCTCTGTCACTTTGATCACGGTGCATTTTACACCATGCTTTGTGAATTATGGGCCATTTTCTCAGGTAGCTGAAGGATTCAAAAATCCAGAATAATGATCGCACTTTCCTGGGGGCTTTCATTCTAATGCTTTCTAGGGTCCTGCCACAGTTCTACTGCATCAAAACATACAGGATCTGAAGTCCTCAGGCGTATCGTTATGATATAGTTACTAAGGTGGCCACTTTGCATCCACCTCGTAGATAAAAGAGCTGAGAAAAACATTCTTCCAAAAGAAGAAGAAACAGCCACACTGTAAGAGAAGCAAAGATAACAATGCAGCATACAAAGCACTCCCTACAACTCTCCATTTTCTGGTTTACATCCATCCCTGAGCCCTTCACACAGGTTGAGATGCTCCATTATCTTTGTACTAAATTGCTATTTTGTGCCTCAGCTAGTTCAAGGGAGTTTCTCTTACTGTAACCCCAAAGCAGCTCTAAACCATCCAGGTACCCAATCACCATAATAAATGCTTTGCTGACAAGGGAGATAGCATGCAAGACAGGCCCTGTCACTCACTGCTTCTCAGTAGTTCTGCAGAGGCCAGGTGCTTCTTCCCACATCCACCAGCTTCTGTTGAAATGTTTCCCAGCACCTCAGAGCTTCCCCATAATGAGGGATGGAAGGTGGAATGTTTTTTGGTCCAATCATAATAGTGGGCATCGTGCCATCTTTTTGTAGAGAACAATCATGGGACCTTCTTTCCAAAGATCTAGGATGATTTCTTGGCATCTTACAGCTGTTTGGCCAAGCCAAAGATGGAGAAAGGAACAAAGAAACAACCTTGGAGTTTGTGGGACTTTATGAAAGGTAAATCTATTACTACTTTTGTTTGGGGCTTAAAAGCCATTATTTTCCAAATCGCTGATAAGGAAGCTAAGAGCAAAATTTTGAGTTGATCTGTAGTGAGTGGATTGTGCTACATAGCAGCATTTTTGTATTGCTCTTATTTCTGGATCCATTTTATGTCCCTAACCTTGCTTCGCCTTTTTTCTTCCTTCTTATTTCTAATATATGTTATTTTGCTGCATTTTAAGCCTCCTTAAATCCTTTCTGGAACTAGCAGCAATATAACAAAATAAAAACAGATTTCCCCTTTGTTACCAGAAGAATTCTTCCCCTTTTATGTTACACAGAGGCACGTAAAATGATGGATAGTCAGAAATAAAATATTTAGGCTCAGAGTTCCATCAGTCTCCACAAGGCATTTATTGTGCTCTTCTTATGTAGGAGGAACTGTAAGGACTACAAATAAGTGTCACATTCAGCAAAAAGTTCCCAGTGTAGTCCAGAGACAGAGGACATGCACATCGGAAAGAAAAAATATCCAGGGATGGAGGGTCATAAAGAGAAGCAGCTCTAGTGGACCAGGTTGGTCAGAGAAAGCCACACAAAGGTGAGAAGACTCAAGTTGAGCTTTGAGGAATATGGAAAATGTTAATGTACGAGGAAAGGATATAAGAGACAAAGGTAAAGCATGGGGAAAGAGACTCACAGGAGAAAGGTATAGTGCAGAGTTCCTAAACTTGAACATTAGAATCACCCAAAGGCCTTGTCAAGCCTAATCAGCTGGGCCCAGCACCCAGAGTTTCTCATGCAGCAGATCCAGGGCAGAGCCCGAAAAGATGCAGCCCCCTTAAGTTCCCTGGTGATTCTTTTGCTACCAATCAGGGACCTACAGACTGAAAAACACTGATCTTAAACAAAGGCAGTTCTCTGTACCGTGCTTCAGAAAGAGTCCTCCTGCCCATCTGAGGAGGAGGCTACTGTTGTAAGGGGAGGTGAGACAGAAAGGCCTCTACTCTGTCAGATAGGGCCCTCTGTTCTGAGCCGACCTCATATGTCTTTGTCACCTTTCTTCACACTGCTCAGAGCCAGTCCTCTCATGCTTCTCTCTCTGTCCTTAATCAAATTGTTCACAGTTTGCAGGATTGTGAACAAAACAAAAGATGTTGACCTTTTCTTTCCTGGACTTTGCTCTCTGGGAGAAATTCCACACTCCACCCTCAGCCCAAAGCAAACGATTTCCTTAGATAATTTTCATCAGCCCTTCTCTACCTGCTGTGTTCCCTGCAAGCTCATCACCTTCAACAATTGCACACTCAACTCTCAAGTCCTGTTCGTGCTTCCTCGATTATCTGAGCACTGTGCCCACAACACTGTAGGGCAGGCAATGGGGGGGCTGCAAGATGAGGCTTCCTGGATACCTTTGGTACCTTCAGTTAGATTGGGAATCAGACCCACCTGGTCTTAAATCCACTCAGTCCATATCAAATTGCTACTTGAGTAATTTTTACAAAACCACTTAAGCCAGGTGCGGTGGCACACACCTATGTAATCCCAGCAGCTCTGGAGGTTGAGGCAGGAGGATGACGAATTCAAAGCCCGCCTCAGAAATTTAGTGAGGCCCTAAGCAACTCACCAAGACCCTGTCTCTAAATACAATATTTTTAAAAGGGCTGGAAATGTAGTTCAGTGGTTAAGTACCACTGGATTCAATCCTTGGTACCAAAAAAAGAAAAGAAAAGAACCACTTGATAGCTTAGCCTCACTGTCTTCATTTTATCTTTTTGGAAAAAAAAGATAAAATAGTATCCTTTTTTATTGTGATAATTTGAGATAAATAATGGGGCCCGATATAACACTTGGCCAATAAATGAAGGAATTTTATGACCATTTCTTGCTCCAGGCCACATGTTTGTTATCTAAAAAATACTTATTAACTGCCTTGTCTGTACAGGTGCTTAATGAATATTTTAGTTGTCAAGACATGTGCAAATGACTGTGATACAAGATATAATAAAGTGAGCAACATATGATAGTAGCACTATCATTACAGATTTTTCATATTTACGCTGATATTCCCCTAGAAAATTTCAGGAAAGAAGTATGAACTTTATACATGTATCAAAGTTTGAGTAGCCAACAGTTGGAGACAGAATTGCATGGAACAACAAGAGCAGTGGCCCAGGGAGGGTCATAAAATATTGTCTGGCAGATGTAAGCAACTGGTGGGATTGTCAAGGACATGTGGGAGAAAGGCTTAGGAGGCTTCTGATCCAAGAAAGATCACGTGCCTTGATGGGAGTCTAGAAACAAGAAACCAGGATCAATGTTATCAATTAATGTGTCAGGGAATATTACATGGAGCTGTGCATAGCAGAGGGTTTTCTGTACACGGCACAATTGGACAGGCCTGTAAGTTCCTGGAGAAAACTCTCCAACTAACCTGTTACAGTCCCCAAAATCCTACTTGTTGATTTTGGTATTGAAGATCCTGGTTAAACTTCAAGTCCCATTGCATGTTGGGTTCCCCAGCGAACAGACATTAAGATGGGGGTATGCATGCAGGCATTTGATTAGGCAGAGCTCTCAGGTCCCCACTATAGAAGCAGGATATGATAACAGATGATACAGATGCAAAGAGACCTTGACTGATTTCATAGGACTGGAAAGCTGGGATGGCTCTTCAGAGCTGTCCCACACTGAGACACAGATATTAACCCTTTAGATATCCATTTTGACAAGTCAATGGATGCTCAGGAAATGAGGCATAACCTTGGGTCAAGTAGCTCCCTCTTGCCACAACATTTTCTAAAGATTGCTAAGGACTTCCTGCCTGCAGTGTGCCCAAAAGTTAGGTGGATGCTGCTCCTTTAAGGTGAGCTGAGAAACACATCTTGCATTCGCTGCATGTATTATAGGTGCAATTGTACTCTGCCTTAAATTATCAAATCTGCCTAGCAAGGGCAGAGACAGGCCTTAAGGGATACTGACTGGAAGGGCAAAAGGAACAGAAGCAGGGACCCTAATCCACACAGAGCCTTCCTGGTGCAGCTAGAGTAAGAGACCTTGGATGACCAGAGATAAAACTGAGATTAGTAGGCTCTATCAGAGGAGCAGGCACAAAGTAGAAAGTAAAGACCACCTTAAATAACCACCACCCATACTGACAGCTTAGTCAAAGACTGTTATTTTAAATAATGACATATCTATGATTGAGTATCTACTATGCACCAAACACTGTGCTTTTTGTAAATAAACATGAAATCTCGTGACAGCTCTATAACATCAGTATTATTAATCCCATCTGATAGAATAGAAAACTGAGATTCAGAAGGATGATTTCCTGCAAGTACAGGTCTGTAATTGGGTCTGTCTCACTCCAAATCTGTGCTGCTTCCATCCCTGAGCCCTGGGACTTTCTAGAATATTCCCTAGAGATGTGTCGGAATCACCATGCAGTTCAAAGGGAAAGCTGATCCCCTTCATGCTTCAGCTGAGATGGTCCCACTTGTATCTGTTTAATAAAAACAGATCCAGTTAAGTTACACTGTGTATGTGAAAGATAGTTACTGCCAGAGTTCGTGGAGGCTTTTCCTTCTGCAAATCATGTATTTTAGTCAAAGAATACAACACAATGCTGTGGCTAAGATCATAACCACCAAAGTCAGAACACATGGGTTCAAATCCCTACCTCAGGGGCCTTGTGCCTTGTACACTCCCTGTGCCTCAATTTCTTCTTCTATGAAAAGGAAGTCAAAACTGTCTTAATAGGTTGGCAGTGAAAATTATTTTACATATGTAAACTGCTTAAAAATTCAGCGAATAGCAAGCACTACATGATTGTTAGTTCTGATAATCCTTATCTGTGAATTAGTGTTAATCTGAAAGTCTGCCTCTGAGTTACTTACCCAACCCCACAAATCATTATCCAGAAAGATTCCAGAAACCTCACCTCATTCTTTACTAGTCAGGTATACCAAAGTCAACTTCTCATTAGTTCTCTTACCTGTTAATTCTGTCATTATTTCATTTAGCCAAGATTGAGTGAGAGTTTCCTGTGTGCACAGCAAAGTTCTGATTATTGGAGATACAGGGGTGAATAAGAGAGACAAAGTCCATTATTGCATAGTTTGTACTTTCCTGGAGGAGACAGACAATAAACACATAAATATAGAGTATGCAAGTAATTAATATGAAAAGAAAATAAAGTGTGTATATATAAAGAAATGGGTGTTGGTGTTACACGGGGGTTGGGGGGGGGGACTCCAGAAGTTCTTTCTGAATGAGGTTAGAGAGTGAGCCATATGCAAATGGGTGAGAAGTGTGCTCCACAGGAAACAAGGAGCCAGGGACAAATCCCTGAAGGTTCTTGGCATCTTGGCAGGTTGGAGGGACACAGAAGATGAAATCAGGAATGTAGGCAGAGGACAGATAACATGGAGCATTGTAGGATATAGTAAGCATTAGATTTCCTTCTAAGTGTGGTGGGAAGTCACTTTAGGGATCTAGGCAAGAGAGTGACAGGAGGTTGAACTTTGAAGTAGCAAAGTAGCACTCGGGAGACATTAAAGAGAACAGAATAACCAAGGGTGAAAAATGGAAAGAGGGAAAACAATTAGGAGGCCTTCCCTGTAGACCAGGGGATATGGGCTCCATAGTCAAAGTAATGGGAATAAGAAGTGGCTCTAGACATTTGTCAAAGACTAGGAACCATCAGGATTTGAAGATGGATTTGAATGTGGAAGTGAATGAAACAGAGGTTAAGTCATCAAAGACTCCAAGCTGAGCGTGAATCTTCAGTTTACAGATGGTCATTAACACAAGAGACAGGATGAGTTCACCTTGGGAGTGAGAGAAGAGAGAGAAGGTGCGAGCAGAGATCCAGGACCCCCACCCCTAAAAGTCAAGAAGAGGGAGTAAGGTGGGCTACAGGGGAGTGAGAAGGGAGGAGGAGAAGGAAATGCTTTAAGAAGGAAGTTGTGATGTACTATTTCAAATGACACTGCAAACCTGGTTAGATACGAGGAGGAAGGAAAGTTGACCATTGGGATGGGAATGTGGGAGCACTGGCAACCCTGACAAGAGCATTTCAGTGGGATGTCAGGGACAAAAGCCCACTGTGAGTCATTTAATGGGAAAGGGGCTCTGGGGAAGTAGTAACTAAACTTGAGAAGCTTTGCTGTAAGGCAAAACAGGGTGGTGGAAGCTGGAAGTAATTGGAGATATTAGTGTTGGAGGAAATGGGAGATTAAAACAAGTTGTAGGCTTATGGGAAGGACCCAGCAATGATGGAGCAGGAGAGAGAGGACACTATGGATGGAGAGATGCCCTTGGGTAGGGGAGAATGGATAGGGTCTGTACCACAGGGCGGGCACAGGGGGATTCCTCAGTAAGAGAAGGAGCCCAAGGACAGGGCACAGGTGGAGTGGACAGCAGATGTGGAGCCTGGTGCTTTCCTCCAGGAGACTATTTCTTCTAATAATGACACTGAAGGCCCCAGACACTAAGGGGGGTTGTATATCACACAGCTAGTTAATAGCCACTCTAGACTACCCATGAAATTCTATCAACCCTCTAGAAAAATCTGTTAACTCTTGCTGCATCCTGTTCGACTACCCTTTATTGATTCATGATTGTTGTTGTTTTGTTTTGTTTTGTTTTGTTTCTAATAATCCTAACTTTCTCTTGGACTCTTTGGTTATCTGCCAGGCACTAATGTAATGAAGAGTTTGGAACTGTGCCCTGAATTTCCACTTACAGAGATTTTAAAATCCCCCACTGACCATTTGAGAGGAAGAAGTATATAAATGTATAAAACAAAATCCGCTGGGTCCACCTGGCATTTCTTCACAATAGAGCCAAAGGACCCCTGACTTTGGGCTGCAGAATCCAGCATAGTGTCCACCACGATGTTTATGGAAATCTATTGAATAAACCAGTGATGCATTTATTTTTTTAATTTATTTTTTATTCTAAGTTGTTATAAATGACAGCAGAATTTCATATTACACATATAGAGCACATTTTTACATATCTCTGGTTGTATGCAAAGTAGGGTGAAGGAAAATAAAAAAAAATGATGGTAGAATGAGATGGATATTATTACCCTAAGTGCATGTATGAAGTCACGAATGGTGTGAATATACCAGTGATGCATTTATATATTACAAGTTGTTGGAACTTCTATAACTGAGCCAATTCTTTCTCAAGCCTGATATTCACTCTAGTGTTTCCACTGTGAAATCAGCATACCAATGGGCTGATTCCCTTGGGATTTGTTTGCAGGCTAACCATTAAACAAAAGTTTGTAGCTACCCATAAATACCCAATAATTTCAAATCATTTACACCCGAGTACTGATGTCCAACCAGAGTTAACTGCTATGTTATCTTCACAAAATAACCAATTTAATATAGAAGAGTTAAACCAGGGTATCATAGAGACCAGGAATCAGAGGCCCATGGTGTACAAACTCCACATGGCCCTGGGGGCACTTCAGCTTGGCATGCCAGACACCAGCTAGATGGAAAAATTACTAGGTGTCTTCTAATATCTGGCCCTCTCACAGAACCCTGAGCCATTCTTTTTTTTTTTTTTTTGTGGTACCGGGGATTGAACTCAGGGACACTCGACCACTGGGCCACATCCCCAGCCCTTTTTTGTATTTTATTTAGAGACAGGGTCTCACTGAGTTGCTAAGTGCCTCGCCATTGCTGAGGCTGGCTTTGAACTCGCGATCCTCCTGCCTCAGCCTCCCAAAGTGCTGGGATTACAGGCGTGCGCCACCGCGCCCGGCCCTGAGCCATTCTTGACCTCAGATCACTGTACACTAATCTCTGCTACCATTTAAATTGATTATCAAACTGAGAATTCTTTGCCAGCTTTCCCCTAATGTCAATAGTCCTTCTTTCCTCAGGAATCCAGGGAGCATGGTACCTCGTACCCCTACTCCCCACAGTAATGTGGTGATGCCCAGGGCAAATGAAAGGCTCACATCTGCTGTTGAAAGAAGGTACAAATGAAGGCTTATTGCAACATTGAATTTAAAAGTTATCCCCAATGAAACCACTGCAGTTTCCTTAAAACTATTAGGGAAAAGCTACAAGTGTAACCTTGAGCTCTTGCCTCTAAAAAAGAAGGTGGTGTAATGGGGTAACCAGTGAGAGCAACCAATGGAACGTGGAAGGGTTCTGCAACATCTGACTCTGAGTGGCATGTGTTATACCCAGCTCTGGAGCCACACGAGATTACAATCATAGCCCCACTCTACTTGCTAAGCAGCCTTAAGCCAGTCAGGTAACCTCTCTGCCTTTCCTTGATTGTAAAATAGTACCTACCATCCAGATTAATGAGAAAAATCAAATGAGACAAAATATACAAAGGATGAGCCCAGTGTCTGCCCTGCTTCAGCCTGGATAATCCTGAGCTTCCTCTTTCACACCAAGACAGGGGATGACCAATAAAGACATCTGTCCAACCTCAGCAGTCACTCAGGGAATGTCAGGAACTTTAAAGCCACCCATTGTACACATGTCATTAACCAGCACTTCGGGTGGTACATTTACAGGTAAATAAATTTTCCCAGCATTTCTTTCTCCATCCCTTCAATTCTTGATCTAACATTCTGGTTTAACAAGGAAAACTAATAGAAGTAGCTGATTGTCATATACATTAAAAAAATAGTGAATATAGTTTTTGATGTATAACTGCTGAAGAGAGAAAAAAAATATTTTAGGCACATTCTCCTTTTCCCCTGACTAAAGCATTGAGTAAAATCAGTGTGGCAGATGTCGGGGCGACAGTTGCCTTGGGAATAAGTGCTAATTTAAAATGGAGAGAAGCAGAAGGGCACGAGTGATGTGCAGAACTCAAACATTCGGATCTGGTAAAAACTTTCAATCTGACTGCATTGTAAACCCTTAGGGCAAGAATGATGTCTTTTTGAATCTGTATAGCCCCAAGGATACTGTTGTTGCTCCATACGCATGAAATAAAACAGTAATATTTATAGTTTCTATGTACATTTTGTCAAAGCTTTTGAGTCTGATCCATACATTGAGGATCATTCCTAGCAACTACTTAGAAATGAATTCCTAAGAAAATGACAGGAACTTCTTTTGTCTTTCTTTCTTCCTTTCCAGAGCCGGATGCTGTGGGCATCCTCTAGGAGTAGAGAAGAACTCATGGACCACCCAGGGAGCCTTCCCTTCGGGAGCTGATGAGTCTCTGTGGCTATACTCCTAGACCCACCTTCTCTAACCATGAATCTCCCCTGGCTGCTGTTCCAGCCATCCATCCCCCCAAAAGTTTATGAATGTTCTTCATTCCCACAAAATAAAAATCCCTGAAAAAGCATTTTATACAGTGTAAGTAACTAACATGTAATATCCAATTACCAGATAATATGTAACTTTAGTTAACCAGACAACCAAATGTTCAAATCCCAGCTCTCTTATTAGCTATATATGACCTTGGGCAAGTCATTGCTTTATGGATAAAATCGGGATGGTATTATTATCTATATGACAAAGTAATGCAAAGAGGAAATGAGTTAATATATGCAAAGTATTTGGAACAGTGTCTGGCAAAAAGTAAACACAATAGAAATGTTGGTGATTTCATGTCAGCCATAAGCAGCTGGCTAATGTGCAGCACAAATACCTCTTAACCCCTTTGTAACAGGAAGAGTTTACTTATTCTCATCAGGCACAGAAAACGCAGCCACACACTCTTTCCATTTGACCTCATCAGCCAAGAACAATAAATCGTCAAAACAATTGTTTTCTAACAAAAACCCAATGCTAGCTGGCAACTCTAACACAGAATCTGTCCTTTCAGAAAGCTGCCTTGTTTTATTTTAAAGGAGATGAATAGGAATAGCTAAGTTTGGAGAAAAAAAAGAAAAGAAAAAGAATGTTTGAGGTACTAAAGGCTGATGTCACTTTTTCTGGGTAGAACACAGGCACCTGGAGGATTCTACAGAAAGGATGTGGTTGGAAGTGCTGCCTGTCCCCCACCCCACTCCACCCTGCCACCTGCCATTCTCATCCTAGTGATCCCGACACACCTGACTGCTTACTGCTCCCAACACACCTGGTGTTTTGTATCTGCTGCTCCTTAAGTGATGCTCCATCTGCCCAAAATGGCCCATCCCCTCCCCACAACTTTGTCCTCACAGAACACTCTGTTAAACTATTGTCTATTGACTAGAAAAATCTCTCTGAAACACCTCCTGATCCCCAAGCAAAGTTGATAGCTCTCCTCTTGATTTTCCATATAAACTAATCGCTTAATTTTCTTATAGTTCACTCTCTCATGGCTATCGACTGCTGAGACTCTTGAAAAGAAGGATTGCTCCTGATGTTTCTCTATATCTAACTTCTATCAAAATAAGATACATGTACTTAAAAAAGCAATAACTTCCTAATAATAAATTCACATATTAGTCAAAGTAGATTTTTAAAATAGGAAATTAAAAGCATATCTATATACATAAAACATGGATAACCCCTTCACAATTCCCTGAGGTTTAGCCTTGCTAAGACATTTCCCCCAGATTCTCAAATCATTATATAAACAAATTAAAAGAAGGCAAGAGGAGAATTTTTGTAAAGTCAGAGTCTTAGAATGGTAATATTTGAAATTCATCCTGATTTTAACTTGGGAACACTTCTCAAAAAACAGGGATATCAGACACTCTTTTGGTCCTTTCCTTGGTGCCCTGTGACGGGAACTTGCCTTCTGGGAGTGCATCTCTGCACACAGGATGCCTCTGTGACCAGAGGTTCTGGCTGGCTGGAGCAGGTAGTAAGAAGAAAAAGAAAGGAAGAATAAAAAAGAAATGTTAATTTCTCCAAATGACTAACCTAGGAATGTTGAGTTAAAATTTAAGAAGTAACTTCTATATTTTACTTCTACTGTATACCTATATGTCACACTTCTTGTCCAAACTGACTTCTTTGTCCTCACATAATAACAAAATATTTTTTATTAGTTGCTTTAATTATGCCAAGAAATAAGAGTCGAGTACTATACCAACATCAGGGAAATAAGGGGAATGAGTTAGTCAAAACAACACTACATAAAATCTATCCCAGTAGCCCTTCCCTGAATTCGAATCTGAGTGGTGATGTTCCTTTCAACAGAATATCCCAACAGTGACACCTATGGATGCATTAAGAAATGTGTTTGTGGTCTCATGTAAAGAAATAGGCTATGTTATTTTTCAGTTCCAAAAAAAGTACTTTTATTGTGCTTTCATTACTTATAGTGTTTATTTATCATTCATTTGCCCTTATTTAATGTTTCATTTTTATTTCTGAAACTGAAGTTTAAAGTATCTCAGATAGTCAAAGACGCATATTGAATTTGGGTCAAACTCTTTTCATATATAAAACAAATAGCAGATAATTAATCACTGTTTGTCCATTTTAACACAGGAAGAATGAAGTGTCAGACCACAGTTAATCTGTTTCAAGATAAACACAGTAAAGAAAATTGAGGATGAAACAAATTAATCAGTCTAGTGACAACTGTGAGGTAGGTGCTAGTGAAAATAGAAACTTCTTGACATGCACCCTCTCTAAAGTCCACACCCTCAAAAAAGATACAGCAGGGTGAAGATTGCAATCTCAACTGCTTAGAGTGTGCCACTCAAACCATAAAGACCTATTCAATTGAATTACAACATAAAAATTGATTGATTTTGTATGAGCCTTCTTCTCACTTGCTTCAAAAACAAAACCTGGTATCTTAAGTTCTCTGAATAAATTTGATGATGTTTACCTTGCTAGTCAGAGCCCCTGAGCAACTTGGAGCAGGTAACATTGACTTCCCATGTCACACCCAAACCCAAGTACAAGCAGGATCAGGGTTCTGCACATAAATACTGTCTATACAATAGCACAACTATGTGAGAATGGAACATTTCAAGCAATAATATCAATGAAATTGTACAAAGACTGGTTTGAATTCATTTTTCCCCCCACTGAACTGATTGAAATAAACTGTTGCTTTTAAAACATTTTTAAAAAATAATTTGTCATTGAAAACAATCAAAGTCAAAGCTAAGAAAGGAAACTACTCATACCAAGTGTCACCCCAAAGTGAAAAGAAATAAAGAGGAGTTCATTTTCCAGGACAAGCCACCTACATTTATGCATGAGCATGTAAAAGTATTAAAGTCTAAAAATGCTAGAATAAATACAATTAAAATTAGTTGATGCAATTTCTGCCTGATGAAAGAAAAGCATTAATAATAACAATAACAATGATAGCATGGGGTAGAAAAATAACTAGAAATCTGATTCTGGATCTTTTCCAGTTGTGGCTGGATGGGCTTGGAAAAGATAAAAACCTTTGAATAAACCTCTAATTTTTCTCCATGCCTGCAAAATAGAGTACATAGATGACTCCATTTAATTCTGTGGGGATCAATGACCCTCTGAAGTCATCATCATCATCTCTACCACAGCCCCCATGGTAGGAATTATATGTGAGTTTATTTCCCTGATTTCATTATTTGCTAGCCAATGAACTATTTTGCTACTCAATATATGAATGTCAAAGATTCAAGGACTAATCTCCTCTTTAAAACATAGCCTGGGAGAAGTTTACAATACTAAACATTTTTGATGACTTGTGTTAGAAGTCAAAGAAAAGACATACCGTATTGTTCAGGTGACCTCTGTACCAGATTTATATAAGTAATACATACTTTCCTTATGATTACCAATGGAGTGGGGCACAATTGTGTGAAGAAAATTTTGGAAACTTTTGAAAAATATGAAGAAGGAACTTTGTCCCCACCCAAGTGACACACTGACCTGAGAAAAAAAGAGCAGTTAGCAAGCTAATAACTTTACTAAAGGATTTTCTTTCTTTCTTTCTTTTCTTTTCTTTTTTTTTTTTTTTTTTTTTTTTTTTTTGAGGTTTAGAAGAAACTTTTTGGTAAAAAAATTATACATGCTTTTTAAAAGTGAGTTTTTCTGGTTCTTCAATTCTATTTTTATGTTATTTTATAGTTCATTATACTATGTTCTTGTGACCAAAGAAAATAAGAGGCCTGAAATGTTTAAATAAAACTTTTAATAACCCAGACTATGCATTTCAAAATAAAAAGAGGTAGAAGAAGAGGCATCCAAATGACTGAATCTGATTCCAGTTTTACATGTTAGTAACATAACACTAAGCTACTTGGTGTGAGAATTTATTCTTTCACATTACAACCTCGAATGAAAGTGAGAGAGATGTGCCCAGTGCCCAAGGCTCTATCGATGCTCTTCCCAGGAAGACACTCAAGACAAAGGTCATCAAGAATACCCTAGCCTTTTTTACTTTTGTATTTGGATAAAAGTCACCACCTCCTATCAGCAAAGGGAGTTATAAAAATTTGAGCATCAAGCCTCATGGGACATGGGGAAGAAAGAGAAACTGTTGCAGACCATTAGAATCACCTAAGCATAAGCAGCTAGATCCCTCAGAGCTGCCCTGGCTGTTCCCTGCACTCTTACTTCATTGTCCACATAAAGATACCCTTGGTCTGCATCCCCTTTTCTCCCCATGCTTGCTTTTATGTAAGCACCTATTGCACTGAATTGCACTTATTTGTCTATGCATCCTTGGAATCTGACTATGATCTCTATGCATATGCTAATGGTTTAAATTTGAAATGTCTTCCTAAGTCCCATCTATTTAAGGATTGGTCCTTAGTCCACGGCATACTGGGAGGTGGTGGAACTTTTAAGAGATGGGACCTAGTAGGAGCAGGTTAGGTCATTGGGAAGGTGTGCTTGAAGAGGATTTGGGGACCCTGGCCCCTTTCTTTCTCCATGTTTCCTCACTATCACAAGGTCAGAAGCGGTACTCCTCCACCACGTCTCTCTGCCATGAGGTTCTGCATCACCACAGACCCAAAAGACAATGGAGCCAACCAACAATGGACTGAAACTTCTGAAACCATGAGCCAAAATAAAGCTTTCCTCCTTACAAGTTGTTTTGTCAGGTATTTTGTTAAAGCAACACAAAGCTAACTAACACACCATCTTCTCTGAATCTATAAATATCTGATACTTGAGAAAATGTATCAATTAAATTAATAAAAAAAAAAAACTTAAGTGGCCATTTCAAGGCTACTTCATAGTCAGTTTTAAAAAGATAACAACGTGAATTTTACATTCCATAAATCATTGAAAAATACTTTAGGTCTTCAGAGATACATGAGGGTAATTACATTAGATCTCATTCACCTGACTCTCCCAAAGGCCACGCTATCACAACAGCTCTTCTCCATCTTCCTTCTTTTCCTCTCCCCAGGTTTCTCCTTTACCCTCTCAAAACTCCAACTACCCTGTTGACCCAAGAAAAATCAATTTAATTTTGCTCAGTAACAATTCCAAAGTTACACTGATTACACAGATCAGCACAACAAAAATCCAGGCTCAGAAGCTCCCTGAGAGAAAAGAATCCCTCCTTCTCAGGAGCAGGCTTGAGGGAAGGCTATAAATACTTAAACATTAATATTGTTATCCTTGTCACATAAAAAATGAATTCATGATTTCCTGGATTCTCTCTGGGGATGACCTCAGTGCCTCCATCTCCTCGCCTTTCATCTTATTACCATTTCCTCCCTGAAGTCTTTCCCCCTTAGAGTCAGGAACTGTCATCTGTAAGTAATGGGCCATGTACACAAATCCTGTTCCTGTGATGAACATGGTTGGGGGAGGATTTCCACCCTCCCCGTGTCTCCACAGGGGGCTTAAAGCCTGTGTGTCATCCCTGAGCAATTTTCATCAACTCGCTGAGAACTTGCCTGAGGAGAAGGGGGGCTGGAGCGGAACTGTCTCTTTAATGGGATTTTAATGTGATCTTCAGCAAACTAATCTTATTTAGATATCATAGGAAGCCGTGTAATCTCATCTGGGCACTCTTATTTCCTACAGAAAAGGGAAAGCTTTGTAATTCATTTTCAGCAACAGGAGCACTTTAATAAAATCTGCTTCCAAAGGTTACATGATCAGACAAACAGCTGCAGCCCCAAGACCCTATATCCATCTCTTTGACTAGAGCAACCGTGATAACCAAGTGACTACTCCAAAGGGTGCAGAAATAAAACCGATGCTATGGGCTTAGGCCACTTTTACATCCCTCTTCTTTGCTGATGTTTTACAGTCATTTGCTTAAAGGTTGAGGGAGGACAAGGGAGCTGGTGACGTAGAGAACTGGGTCCCTGGCTTAGTTCAGGAAATGAGCCAAGTCCAGAAAGAGCTACCGCATGATCTAACTCATATGTGGAATCTAGAATGTTGATGTCATGGAAGTGGGGAGTAGAAGAGTGGTTAACAGAGCCTGGGGTGGCTCGTGGGAAAGGGGTCTGGGAAGATGGTAGGCAAAGCAAGAGCATGGTGACTATAGTTAATGAAATGTTAAAAAGTAGATATTACGTGTACTCATCACAATAGTGGTAATTATGTGAGAGGATATATCTGTTAATTAGCTAGATTTAACCATTCCACAAGGTATACATACTGCAAAACATTATGTTGTATACAATGAATACCTAAAATTTTATACATCCATTTTTTTAATGAATAAATTTGAAAACAATAATAGTAAATAGTATAACTTTGATTCATTCTAATGCTTGGTTTCTTTACTGGAAATGATGGTGCAATGATCTAGATTAAGACACATAGGCATCAAAAGCAGGCTATCCATAAATGCATCTTCAAAACCATATTTTTTAAATGTATGCTCAAGGTGTGGATGAAGGAGAGACTGAAGAGTACCCTGAAACACAGGGTACTGTGTTTTTAGAGATTAATAAAACAAAAGCCCAGAATAAATGATGTTTACTACCCACATTGTATGAAGGGCAAGTTGGGATTTAAAATTAGGGGTGATTCCAAAGAGCCAAGTTCTTCTCATTTTATCAGGATTTCTCACCAGTTTTTTTTTTTTTTTTTAACTTTTTAATATTTGAAGAAAAAGGAGGAGGAGGAGGAGATGGTGATGATGATTTTACAGTGCTGAGGATTGAGCTCAGGGCTTTGCACATGCTAAGCAAGTACTCTGCCATTGAGCTAAACCCCCGGCCCTCCCCACAGTTTTCATATAAACTACAAATAGAGTTAATATTAATTCCTTCAAAGTATGAGCCTCTGGTTTTGTTTAAAAATAATCATTACTTCTGAGACCCTTTCAGAGGCAAAAAAAGGAAACATGTTAATCACAAAGACAGTACTTATTTGCTAAGAACTGAAAAAGACCATGTCCACTCCCAAAGAATTCCATCTCCACTTTTCTAAGGAAAACTTTTGCCCTGGAGATAGGGACCTCCACCCACATCATATATAAGGTAAGATTTGAAGGAAACTTCTACTTGTTCTCAAAATATTCCTACCTCAACTGGGCTCTCTAGAAACAGATTCTGAGGGGAAGATTTGTATTCAGGAGGTTTGGGGAAAGTACGTTCAGGAATGACAACATCTGCAAGAGAAGAAGAAAGCCGAGGTGGGCAGAGGGAGGAGTGGAACCATGATACACTTCCAAGAGAGGCCTCCGCCCATGCTGTGGAGAGCTCTGGAGCCAGGGTGACTTTCAGAGTTGTCCCCATTGTGTAGAGGAGGCTAGACCTTTGTTCTCCAGCATCAAGCAACAAAAAATGTCGGCAGCTCCCGGGAAGGAGTACGCGCTTGGATGAAGTATCTTCAAACCTCGGAAGGCAATTCCAGGAGATGAGCACAGCTTACAGCTCTGAAGAGCTGGCATTCTCAGCAGATATGAAATGAGTCGATAATAAGGGAAAGGAAGGTCTGGGCAGTGTATCATCCACTGCATCAGTCCGTGTGGGTCCACAGGCTGCTTCTTGTCAGCTCAACCCGTTTGGAAACAGCTCCTCCAGGATTCAAGTTGGTCCCGTAGGATGAACCACACCCCTGCTGCTATAACTGCTGTCAAGGCCACGGATGATAGTAACTGATAGTAACCGTCTCTCTTTCTAGTGCTCATTCTAGATTTCTATCTTCTTTAGTTGTTATAGTTGGGATGTGAGGTGTCCCCCAAAAGCTCACATGTGAGACAATGTAAGAAGGTTCAGAGGAGAAATGATTGGGTTGTTAAGAGTCTTAACCCAATCCGTGAACTAGTCCCCCGATAGGGATTGACTGAGTGGTAACTGAAGTGGTAGGGTGTGGCTGGAAGAGGTGGGAATTGGGGTGTGACTTTGGGCATATAGTTGCATTGAGTGGACTCTCTCTCTCCGCTTCTCTATCACCACGCTGTGAGCTGCTTCCTTCTGCCACCCTCTCCTGCCATGATGTTCAGCCTCACCTCAAGCCCTGAGGAATGGAGCCAACCTTCTATGGACTAAGACCTCTGAAACTGTGAGCCCTCAAATAACCTCTTTCTCCTCTAGAGTTGTTTTTGTTCAGATCCTTTAGCCACAGCAGCAAAAAGCTGACTAAAACATCAGTTAGTACCTCAGCAAGGCTGGGTGGCTCACATATTTGTGTGACTGAGGCTTTATCAGTGAGAGATCTGAGCCTCTAGTCACTATGCCTTTCTCAAACTCTTCAATTATTCATTTATGTCAAATTAGACAGGGGACTACCAAGAGATGCCCCAGTGGATCCTGTGGGTGACAAGCCTTTTCCTCTGTCTCCATGGTAGAATAGCAGTCCTGACTCCTCCTCCTGACCAGTAGGGTCTATTATCCCCACCAGGTGATGACTCTCATTTACCAGCTGGTCTCTTGATACGAGTACCTGAAGTAGATGTGAGTGCTGAAGCAAGTCGGAACTCTTACTTTGTCCTTCCTCTGCAGGAGTAATTCTCTGTCCAGGAACCAAAACGTCTAGACTTGCAGATTACGTGGGAAGAAGATAGTAAGCATAAACTCCCCAGAAGTATCAACTAGAGTGACCGTGCGTGTGGGACCTCTCCTGCTTCTCTCCCATGTCTCTGAGAGTTGTTGATTTAGAATGTAGGTTGCATCCTCACGTGATGCTGCAACTGCATCTTTCAAATGCTATTCCATCTCTCAAGCTGGCAGCTTCTGGGTGGCATGCTACATGATACGAGCAGAGTATCCATTATCAGGTTCCCACTGCCTCACCTCCCTTGCCACAGTCACCTATGCTCCCTCATCTTGGGCAACATGATGCAGAATCCTTTGTCAATGGGTCACACGTGAGAAACATTTGGATTCTAGTGCTTGCTGAGACTGTGTCGAGAAGGCAATGCCATATCCAGAATACCCATTGATCCCAATCAAGACAAATCACTACCTTTTCAGGGTAGAAAGGTTCCAATGTAATCAATTTTCCACTCACTGCCAGTTGCTTTCCTCAAGGGATGGTGTTATGGCAAGTGCTCAGGATCCATCTCCGTTGCAAGAAGGTGGAACACTCAATGGCAATACAGTGAGATCAGTCTTGGAAAGAGGAGGCCCTTGCTGCAGGCAGGCCTTCTGCATACCTTCCAATCCTGCTATCATAGCACCCATTTGTGAGACCATCATACCAGCATTAGAGTGGTCAATAGCAGGAACTGACTGACATCAACTCTCCAGGACATTTTCTCCTTGGCTGTTTATTGCCTCTTCCACAGTGGATGCTCACTGGTCAGCATCGAACGTGGCTTACAAAGATCACACTTTGTGCCCAATCCAATAGGACTATCCACGTGCCTTCATGTCCCCAGTCTCTCCCTCTCTCCCTCCCTTTCTCCCTCTCCCCCCACCTCTCTCTCTCTCTCTCTCTCTCTCTCTCTCTCTCTCTCTCTCTCTCTCTCTCTTTTTGTCATTCTGGACTCTGACAAACCAGCCAAGATATTCACAACCACCTAGGGGGAATCTAGGAATATAGAGATACAGATATGCAGATATTCATGTACACAGATTTATAGTCTTACCTAGGGCCAAGTCTGTTTCCAAAGTGGATGATCAGATGCAGTTCCCAAATCTTTGTCCCTAAAAAGATTTCCCATTATTGCTGCCTTTCAGGGAAAACCTTGAAAAAAACTAATGTATAACATTAGTTTGTTTTCAGCTTGTATCCACATACTTAGCCAACCCATCTGTTATAGTTTGGGTCTGGAGTGTCCCTCAAAAACTCATGTGTTAGGTGATGCAGCAGTGTTCACAGGTGAAATGATTAGATCATGAGGGTTGTAATCTCATCAGTGGATTAATCTACTTGATGGATTAATAATTTGAATGGATTAGTGGGTTGTAACTACAGGCAGGTGGGGCATGTCTGGAGGAAGTAGGTCACTTGGGATGTGGGCTTGGGAATGATATCTGTCCCTTGTCCCTTCACCCCCAACCCCTCAGCTGCCATGAGCTAACAGCTTTCCCCCGCCACACCCTTCCATCCTGGTGTTCTGACTTATCTCTAGCCAAGAGCAACCGAGGTAGTTGACTAAATTTGTAACCATAGCTCAAAATAAATGTTTCCTCCTTTATGTTGTTCTCAGGTATTTTGTTCAGTGATGAAAAGCTGACTAACACCATCTGCAAAAGAAACTTGGTCTTTTTCTCTTCTGTCAACCATCATAAGAGACCGCATCTGTGGCCATGTCAGGGCTGAGGGAAAGGCACTGATGCAGCAGAGGTGCACAGTCATGGAGGTCTAGCTGTAGACCACACAGCTTCCGCAGCCCTCTAAGCCCCCACCCATGCCCAAACTTGGACATGCCACTTTTATCTCACAACGGATTGCTGGTGACCTTGCACAAACTTAGGATCTGATGGGTTTGACAAAACTCAACTCATTATGTGAAAATATGACCACATGGTCATTTGATGTCCCATGTCAAATACCCCATTTTTACCAGGGCACAGTAACATGCCAGACACGTCTTTCCAATGGTACTTGCTACTCTGCTACAGATAGCATGATGTTGTTCCAGAATCCTAGATACCTACAATGTTTCTCCTTCTGGAGCTATTCATGAATTTTTCCCCACCACAAAGATAGTAGCCCCCCTCCCCCCCATCACAGGGAAATCCATTCCAGTGAATGCCTGAAATCACACATAGTCCCAAGCCCTATAATTGAATGCCTTTTCCATCTTAACTATGCATTTATCACATTGTGGCCATCACTTTTCCAGTCTGGGTTCTTACACTAAAACTAGCATAAATTTGTTTTTTGCACTCCACAATTTCATGTACAGAAGATTCATTTTTACCATAGATCTTAGGAAACTCAGCACACGATCTTTTTTCTTTCCTTATTAAGTCAAGAACATACATCTTTTCATTTAACAGAAACACCTTTCAGCTTCTCTTTAGCATATGTGAATTGCCAACCTCACTACCCTTGCACTTTGGGGTCATTATTAAATAAAATAAGGGTTACTCAAACACTAGCAATACCATGATAGTGGATCTGATACCTACGACTAATGCGTGAGATTTTATCCCTTGACTCAGAATGGCACACAATTTAAAACTTATGAATGGAATTTTCTACTTAATGGTTTTGCACTGCAGCTTCCTGCAGGTAAAAGAAACAGCAAAAAGAGAAACCTCCAGTAAAGGAAGTCTGCTCCATCACCAGTACAGTACCATCCAGAACCATATGGCTCAAGGAGGAAGGCTGCTTACAGGGCAGGCTGGACCTGCAGCAGAGTCCTTTCCTCATCTGAACCACATTTAGAGGCCGTAGTTTTCTAGGAAATAGGCTCAAGCAGCATTTCCCAGCATGGAAAATGCCTCCCAGAACCCAATGAGGGCTAGCAAGTCTTAGAAGTGGGAGACATGAGACAAAATAATTTCTTTTAACTGACAAATGATTGTCTATGTTGAACCTTCAGAGAATGTCCCAGCATGTCCTAGACTACTAAATCCTAGAAATTTCTCTCGTCACATCTCCAAATCTCCACAGTGTTTCACCTCCCACCATCTAAAGCATCCATGTCCTATCAAAGCACTGTTGGTGGGTAAGCAACTGTTGGTGGGTATAGAAGAGGGTACACTCCTTCTTGAATAGCTTGCCGTATTAACATGTGTTCATCAATATGGCAAACAAATATGATATTTTGAAACACGTTGAGATGGTGTAGGTCCCTTCAAATTACAGTATGTCAGAAGGCAGTGGAGTGAGTATAGCTCATAAATGTTATACTATCTCAACTTCACCACAGCCACCACATAAATGAGAACTGTTTCTGAGTCACCTTAATAGAGTTGGAAAATAACACATGTCATGTAAAATATGCTTCTCCAGTGGAAAAACCCACCTCTATACCCACCAACAGTTGCTTAGCATAGCATATTGGCAACACAAAATGGCAAAATTGTTCTTTCTATTCCATATACTGTGCTTGTGCAATGTACCACCTAGCCACATAGAATATTAATGTTTGTCTAGACCTTAGTAACCATTCTTTAAAGCATTCTCGACTAGGGTTATTTTGACCCACTTCCCCCTCTGCTTATGATTTTAGATCTCATGATTTCTGTAGTTTCAAATTATAGCAACAGCCACTTATGATTAATGTACTGACATGCTTTACTTGTGGTTTTCAACTATAAAAGGTGTGCTGTAACCCCTAGAGGGGGTCAAGGAGTGCAGATTTGCAGGCTGCCTCCTGGCCTGCCAGCTGGTGAATAAAGATGTTTCCATCTCCTGCTTTAGGATTGACATGATGATTTATTGCAATTTTGCTGTAACAGTTTTACATACTGTAATAGGTCTTTTTCCTTCATGATCCAAAAAAGGAATTTGAGATTTCTGCTAACTACCAAGTATGTTCATTCCAATTATACATTCCATGGACCAACAGAATGACACTTAGATGGATCCTAGATCCACTCTGAGTTGAACTGTTGCTGCCTGAAGCGAATGCCACTTGGAGCAACGACACCGCGGGAGAAAACTCAGAGGCAGGATGAAAATGAAAAAAGGTCTTTTATTCTTCTTCTCTCTCCGGCTTCAGCCACCTCTCAAACTCTAACCGCTCTGACTCCTTCCAACCATCCACCTTCTTCTTCTTCTCTTCCTCTAACCAACCTCACCCGGTTATATACATTTAGCTTTAACGAGGACAAGTGCTTACAGCTCGAGCTTACAGGTGCATCACACAGTGTTGATGGGCATACAAAGATTCTTTGAATAATGTAAATATCAGGTGGAACTTAAACATTTTTTTATGGCTCTCAGCTAACTGCAATCTTAGCTATCTCCTTGATTAGGGCTCCTTCATTTCCCCCATTTTGTTTTAAAAGAGGGGATGTTCTAGGACGTCCATGTGCAACCAACATTCTTACCCATCATCGGATAATCAAGGCTGTGCCCTTGACTCCTGTCTTAGGTTGATATGTCAGCCACATTAGACTGTCCCAGGCGACTGTGCCGTGTCTTAGGTTGTCCCCCTCTGGGGATCTTACCCGTCATAGGCTAACCAGCCATCCAATCGAGCCCTTCAGGATCGACTGTGTGTTGACTAACAGCCGTCCATTGTGAGGAGATGCTGCGGCTTTAAGGCAACAAGCCTACTGCTGACAAACCAAGTTCCATAGCGTATCAAGTTCTTTAAACAAATCAGCTACCCTAAGTTTCATCAAGTAATGCACTGAGTTCTCTAGACAAATACCCACAAGACATTGTCCCATAATGTCCCAAACAATGAAAAATCAAAATGTCCATAAGTTATAACACATTGATCTAGGAGGCCCCATGCATGCAGAGCAGAGGCCACACTGCTGGTGAGGTTGTTCGATGCTTGAGCAGTTGAGCAGCAGGGATGTTTGCAGTGACCGCGATCCCTGCAGTTGTAGCAGCAGCCATCTTTTTTATGTCTAGACAATGCCACCGGCAAATCTTCAGGGCCCCCTCCTAGAAACTCAAGCATCCATTATTAAGGGAAAAGCAGTGCTATTCCAGCACTGAGATCAGGTGGTGAGCTGTCAGACTCAAAAATAGAATTATTAGAGTAGAAAATTAAAGTTGATCTCTGCTCACACATATTGCTGCTTGAGCTTCCACAAACATAAGCTGGCAAAATATCAAATTCAGAATAAATCAAAGAAAAACTGAGGGTATTACTGCATTACAGATAGATTAAAGAAAAGCTAAAGGCACGTTGGAAAAATAATTTGTTTAGCTGGAACCCTCAATTCTCTGTATATACAGCAATCCTTTACCTGTTGAAATAATTCAAATTAATCAGCTATTAAACAAATGAAGTTAATAACAAATAAACAATCCTATGTCAAAACACCAAAATATCAGGTTATACAGCATTAGTCATATTCACAGCTGAAGAGAAGTCCCAGAGACACCTATAAATCAAAATTGATTGTCACTTAAATTGATTATCTAATTAGAATATTCTAAACTTAATTGTTATTTGGATCCATGTCTATCTATCTGTCTATCTATCTTTTTTGTTTTTTAATAAAAAAGGTCTTGAAAGCTCAACAGGTAAGTTTCTTTGTTATTTTCTAATTCACATTCAGGTTGTCCCTGAAGAGTCACTAATTGACTTTCAGTATCAACTGGAATAGCTTCTTTCAATATTTTGTTTTTAACCACGTCTATTGCCCCATGCCTTGAAATGTCCATTTTCTTCTTATTTATGCCAGAAAGTAATTTAGAATTTAAGGAATCTGAAAAGTTATTCAGTTCTTCTGTTTTTTGATCAAAGAAGTTTTCAACTTTATTTAATGACTCTTTGGAGATACTGATATTTTTCCCACTTGCAGTCTGAAAGGATATATCAAAAATACCACAATATTTTATATTTTGCTCCATTTTATCTGCAGTTAACTGTTCTTTATTGGAAAAATTAACATGACATGTTTCTTCAGCTTTCACAACTTCCAAACAAGTTAAATCTGATGCACTTTCTTTAAATTGTGTGCTTCCCTCCTTAATAAACTGGCTGGGTAGCTTGAGATCTATATTGTGCTGATCAGTACATGCCAAGTCATTTTCATCTTTATGAATAGAAACTGTATCATTTTTACTTGAATCACTGTGATCAGATTCTTCTAATTTATAAGTATTTCTCTGGTCATTAGCACATTTATAATCATCATTTTCTGTGTTTTTCATGTAATTTTCAGTATTTTCTTCAATCAAAATGTGAGTAGTCATTTCAATATTATTTTGTAATATAAGTTGGCATTCATTATCTTTTTTGCTTATATTTTTATCATCATTATGACTTTCTATCTTAAACATTGAAACTATAGAATCATGACATTTACTTGAAGAGAAACTTCTGGGATCTACTTCTGCATAAGTCTCCTCTATATGTTCATGCATTTTGACTTTCAAAGACATATTTAATGTATTGAGATGTTTAGTTTGTCCATATAAATCATTGCTTAGCCTGGGTAACACCCCAGTCTCATTAGAAACAACCTTTTTCTCATTATTATTCAGAGAATTTTGCATTTCTTCACACTTTGGGACAGTTGTTAACTCACATGCTAATAATTCAAGCCCTTTACAGTCCTCTCTGTCCTTTTTCTTTTTTAATTTCTTTTTGTTCTTTTTATTGGAGACTGAGCTCCCAGAATCGCTTTTTGATTCCTCTTCACTACTACTTTCATAATTCCTAACTGGCTTAGTGGAGGAGGCCTTACTTTCACAGTTATTTGGCTCCTTCTTATTACTATCACTTTTACCTGTATCCTGAGTTTCAGCTTTTAAGGAGAGTACATACTCCTCGGCTAATTTCAATAAGTTTCTGATGGCTTTTACAGCTCTTTCTTTTGAATTTACATTACTACTCTTCTTGCTGGTCTCAACTGAATCAGAGGCTATGCTTTCTTGTTCACTTTCCTCACTATCCACTGAGTCTGTGATATCAAAAAATTCATCCATTGCTTTTATTATCCGACTTTTTGTTATTTTCGCTCCCATTTTTTTTTTTTTTTAAATTTTCTTATTTCTTACCTGCTGACCGAATTCCCCGTACGGGCCACCACATGTTGCTGCCTGAAGCGAATGCCACTTGGAGCAACGACGCCACAGGAGAAAACTTGGAGGCAGAATGAAAATGAAAAAAGGTCTTTTATTCTTCTTCTCTCTCCAGCTTCAGCAAACTCTCCAACTCCAACCACAAACTCCAACAAACTCCTTCCACACTCCAACCAGCTCCAACTACTTCCAACCATCCATCTTCTTCCAACAACCTCTAACCAACCTCACCCGGTTATATGCATTTAGCTTTAACAAGGACAAGTGCTTACAGCTCGAGCTTACAGGTGCGTCACACAGTGTTCACGGGCATACAAAGATTCTTTGAATAATGTATGAATATCAGGTGGAACTTAAACATCTTTTATGACTCTCAGCTAACCGCAATCTTAGCTATCTCCTTGATTAGGGCTCCTTCACTGAACTATGTCAGAGATCCATCCACCTGGTCTCTATAATGTGACCACTTTACCGGCAATAATAATATCTCAATTATCCACGTATCAATGTAAATTTGGACCTTGTGTCCAAGAGTTGTCGATGTGTCTAAGTAATCCCCTTTACTTAGAATCCAATGACCCTGGTAAATGGCTATTGCTTTCTTTAGTGGAGGTGGCAAATATTAATACCAAGTCTACTTGTCACAGTGCTGCAGGATCCTTTCTCGTAAGCACCTGATTTCTCCTTCACTCAATAAGTTCCAGGTCTCAGAAATGGCTCAAGTCCAATAACTAGCTAAGCAGTTATGACATTTTATTTTTTAGGCTGTTCTCAGCATCCCAATCATCCACCCTTGATTTAAGGAAGGCTCAGTGTCCCACACAGTCCAATCCAAGGTCCTGACTTTAACACAGATGACTTGCTATGGCTTAGAATTTAACCTTCTCTGGAGTTCCACTACCCTGAGCCTGAACCCCAGCTTTGCTTGCTCTCCAGCTACAAAGATTTTCCCTGTTTCCAGGAGGACTTCTCACCATCACACTTCTCTACAGTAGTGACTAATCACCTTCAGTTTTTCATTGTCTTTCCCTAATACATTATTAATAGCACCTAATAATAGTCATTTCATTCTGTAATTCTGCAATCCCTAGAATCTGCTGATTTTTGTTTATGAGATGGGGTTTTACTATGTTGCCTAAGTTGACCTCAATCTTCTGGGCTCAATCAATCCTTCTGCCTCAGCTTCCCAAGATCCTAATGTGTCCTCCAAAATTCAGGTCCTGCTATGTGATAGTATTGAGAGATAGAACCTCTAAGAGGTGACTAAGGAATGAGGACTCTTTCTAAAGAGCTGTGACAAGGGACAGGAGTTTTTTCTCTCTCACTTTTCCACCTTCTATCATATGAAGATAAAGCAAAAACCAAGCCCATACCAGCTTGGATTTACCAGCATCCAGAATGATAAGAAATAAATTTCCTTTATTTATAAATTACTTAGTCTCAAGTATTTTGTTATAGCAGCATAAAGAGGACTAAGACAGTACCTTTACCTTCCAAACATCTAACCTATTGAACCAGCCAATGCATTCCCTTCCTCTGATACCCTATTCCAGTTGTAGCCATTATACCTTGTGCACACTAGGGAATGACCTACCAGCACTTACGGCCTCCTCCTATCATCCAGCTAGTGGATGATTTAGCACCAACATCCTATTTAAGAAACTGCTTCTTGGGACCACTTCTGCTATCTACTATCTTAGGTTTGCATGCAGTTTTGTGAGGAGAGGAGCAGGGAAGCTAAGAATCAAAACTGCTGAAGAAGTGATGAAAGCCAACTGGGCAGAAAGAGAAGTTGAAGTGCAGTGCACCAGTAACACACACCTCAGCCAAACCCAGGGGGGAGCTCTGCAGTGGTCAGTGTTTTTCCCAAATGTGGCAAGGGGAATTGGTCTTTGTACTCCTGTGTCAAGAGTCATTGAATGTCGTTGGTTTCTAGGAAAAGGACACCACAGACCCTGTGAATTGTGGAGATACAGATTCTTGGAATACAGCTCTAAGCCATCAGTAACCAATACTGAGAGGCTGAGGGAATGAGTTCGGAGCAGAAGGGGGAACTTGGGCAGTACACACAGCATCCACCTCCCCCCTTTGCAGGAAGCCCTTGAAGGATATAGTTCAAGTGCAAACAGTGATGAAACAGAGACTTCCTGGTTGATAACTATTAACTTCCTAGATCACAGTAGTTTACAGGATTAACCCAGCAAAGAGCAAAGAATTAAGAGACACCTGGCAGATTTTGATGAGAGGAGAGATAGGAAATGTTATGGGCCTTGCAGTGATGTCTTTATTTAGGAGACTCCAGCTTGGAGAGCTAGTTGGCAAAGGGACATATAAGACCTCAAGGTTGCCAGAAAGGAAAGGGCAGGAAGAACAAGAAAGGGTAGGGTGGTGATGGTGGTGGTGGGGGGGGCGACCCAAAAAATTGGAAATAAATCTGTTCAACATAGCAAGTTGTTTGTTTGTTTGTTTGTTTGTTACCAGGGATTGAACTCAGGGGCATTCAACCACTGGGCCACATCCCCAGCCCTTTTTTGTATTTTATTAGAGACAGGGTCTCACTGAGTTGCTAAGTGCCTCGCCATTGCTGAGGCTGGCTTTGAACTCGCGATCCTCCTGCCTCAGCCTCCCAAGTGCTAGGATTACAGGCGTGCTCCACGACGCCCAGCTGTTTGGTTATTTTAAACAAACTTTTATTACCTATATTACGTATCCTCACTACTTGTGGGGATAAACATGTCAGGATGAATACCATGAACCCAACGTTTTCCTGAGGAGAATCAAAGAGAAAATACATGTTTTCTTCAGACTAATGCCACTTCTTATACCTCCTTATAAAAACTTATGCCACCTAGCTTATTCCA
The DNA here is from genome assembly GCA_025594165.1 of Tamias sibiricus. Classification (NCBI taxonomy): domain Eukaryota; kingdom Metazoa; phylum Chordata; class Mammalia; order Rodentia; family Sciuridae; genus Tamias; species Tamias sibiricus. The sequence goes on along the minus strand of CM046660.1, from coordinate 158,704,561 downwards.
GATAAATTTTCCTTTATTTTTGATGTTCTGTGTTTTTTCATTGTTCTTTCCATATTAGAAAATCTTTCTTGAAATCCCGGTAAGTTCCAGGCTCCCCAGTGTCTCTGAGGATGCCGAGATGGACTCAGGGGCTGCCCCCAAATTTTCACAGCCTAGAAGGAAAGATTACATCAAACAAATAAATCATAGCAGGGAAGGCAAGTGCTGTACTGAGTGAGCACACACAGCTGTGTGAGAGGAGAAGGAAAGGCAGGACATTTGTGCAGGGTGACTGAGGGAGGACCCTGAGACATAAGAGTGTGTGACGAGACCAACCAAGTTCACTAAATAACTTTGCCACCTTCTGTTCTATTTTTTACTCTGTTGCATCAGGCCACTTCAAGAACAGTGCTACATTTTGCTTCAAATACTTTCTTTGAATCTTGACTCCTAATATGGGACCATGAACTTCTGAAAAATGTAACAATCCTTGCCAAATATGAATACCTTTACATAAAATTCTAATATAAACGTCTTACTTCTCTCTATATTTTTTTTCAATGACAATAATAATTTTGATTTAGCTCATCTCAAATCTCAGATACCCCATTTTAAGAAAATGAGAGAGAATGAGAGCAAGAGCAAGCGAGAGAGAGAGAGAGAGAGAGAGAGAACCAGAGAATTATGAAATGAAAATTAAGGAAGGTAAAATGAATAGCAGTACTGCAGTAGAATTTTTAATTAAACATGAACCTTAGAGCTTTACTTCTGCACTTTTTAAATGAGTTGCAGTTAAAAGACACATTAGGACTAAAAGAGCTAGGTTCAAGTATTCTACTTTATCAGAACATAAACCAGAAAAACATTTAAGAAAAACTCCATAGAAACTTATAATAAAAAAATATGTTATTCAAAGAATAAGTTTTCTGCATTAGTTTAGGGAGCTAATCATCTGTAAGCAAGAAACTGAACCATGACGATTTTAACAAGGAAAGGTTTCTTAGTATGGGGAAAATAACTGCCACAGCCCCACCCATCAGGTCCTTATTCAGAACAGAAGAAAAGTGGCCATCGTAGATGGCTCATGCCTTTCCATCAGAAAAACAAAAGATTCCCCTGGAGTTTCAATAGCAGAATTCTGTATAAGGTCATGGACCAGATTTGGGTCCCATGACAACCAGTAGTTGCAGAGAAGGCTTAAGGCAAACAAAAAAAAATTTTTTTTTTGTTTGTTTGGATATTGGTCTTCATATTGAGAGGTACCAAGGAAGAATGAGATTGGTAATGGGTTGGAGAGATCCAATAAGGGTATTATCCACAGTCTTCATGGATGAAGTAAAGCTATATAACATTAGAGTAAAATATTGAGAAGCACCTACTCAACTAAGGTGTTAAATAAAATTACCAAATGTTTGCCACCTCAAACATTCAAATTATGAACCATCTCTAGAAAAACAATGGGATTTTGGAGTGTGGAAGTGTGTAGAGGGACCATATATATGTGGCACACATAAATATATATTCTGTATATTATGACATCTTTAAAAACCTTAATAGCAGAGTCATTCTCAATGGCAGTAAAAGGACCAAACAGAAGCATGTCTTTGACAAGCAGACCCATACAGCCTCTATGTGACACCCTAGAAGACAATGGTCCTGTACTGTAATCATCTCAGGGCAATTATGGCACTCCTTATATTTACAGGTCACCAAAATTATTCAGACAAAAACAATCTTAAACTGCCCTGCCTTGCCTTTCCCATGGAACCCCCAATACGGCTCTGGCCCAGTAGTTTTCCTTTCCCACTGCTCTGATCTCTGCCTCCTAACCACCCTAGTGTCTCCCATGTGGCCCTACATGGTGTGGCAAGCCTCTTGCTGCTAGGACCTGTGAGAATAATAAACTTCATTTTCCCGAGTCTCTTCTGTGTCTTCTTTTGTGTTCACACTTGATTGACCATTTCATGAAAGAACACAAAACAATAAGGGGGAAATTACCAAAACTATAAACATGTACATTATTCTTAGAATAAAAATCAAGTAAAAACTTTCTAGAGAAGTAGAGAACATGGAATTAATCCTACACTATCAAGCAATGCCATTTTGTATAGGACATTCTCTCTAATCATCAACCACAACCCTAAACTAAGTGAAGCCTATAGATAGTAAGTTAAGCTTCATAAGGTACATTTACTATTATGCTGTATTTAAAATTTAGCTATAGATAAAATATTTTAACCACAAGGAGAACAAACAACTTTTAGCAATATGTGTTATAAGGATTGATGAGTTAACCCTTACCAAGGCTGCACCAATGACTGCCCTGCCCTGGATGACAGCCACAAGCATATTTAGGCAACCGCAATGGAAGCAAAACTCCCTGCCTCAGGCCTATGGAAGATCTCCCAAGACGCTCTCAGGACAGCCTGAAATGATAAGACGCACACTCAGGCCAATGCACCCGCAGTCACAACTCCCAGAATGTGCATCCAGAACTACAGCTCTTCTGGACTGAATGAAACCAACTGACCTATAGCAGCTCCAGGTCTCATGGATGCCCAGACAATGCCAGCCCAGTCCCCTCCACCTTCAGGATTTATCTTACACTCACTGGATACAGGAGACTTTTAACCCTTGTCCTTGCTTGCTCCAGGGTCCCCATTCCCTTCCCTTCTTCACTTCTAAGAAGGTTGAAAAATATTAAAGCTTTCTTTTATTGACTCAGCAGTGCCCCTACTTCTTAAAGCAGTGCTTTTCATACTGCATACAGTGGATAAAGACTGATTTTTTTTTTTTGTCTTGAATCAACCTTTGACTGATATGTGGCACTATTAAACATGATGAGCACCACATGAACTCAACAACATCCAGTGGTATACATCTTGGTCAATAAGACAAGTCCACTGGTCACCCTCTTGGATGTCACACCAACGTCACATTACCATGAAAGTTTCTCAACTTTCTCACTTTCTGTAAGCATCTCATGTACCCATCTCCCATCAACATGTTTTGAGTAGCACTGTTTTAGAGGAGAGGAACCTACTCTGAGCTTCTCTGTGGACGTGTCATTTAGCCTTTAACTAGAAGATAATGACAAGATTATTAACACTCTTTAATTTTTTTTCTGGATCCATTCTTTGATTTTATGAATGCTAAAATATTTATGAAGTTTTCCTCTTAAGACCAAACCCTTAAAATCCTTACATTTTTCTTCTTCTAATTGTCTTACTTTATATTAAGCATAACACTTGAAGGTAGTGAAAGAATCCTCCAGAAATATCTACAAGAGAATATTCCAGAATCATGATTAACCACCAATCTTTTGATCCTCCCTTTTAGCTAGCTGCTTCCAAAGGGGGGACTTGTTGATAGAAGCCAAAGGCTGATTGAATATTATGGGTGTATGAATCCATTCATACAGCTGTAAGAAGTATTCTGATGCATGTTCTATACATAATTTGCAATTGAAAATCCATTAACAGTATAAATGGAGATGAATAATGCTAAAATGGACTTACCAGGTGTGCCAAAAGAAGGATGTAAAATGCATTCATAAAGTAGGGCAAAATACTTGCTGTAAAGCACTCCATTTTTTTTCTTTCCTCTACTAAGAGAAATTGAAGATAATTTAGATTGTTCTGAGACAAATCTGTTGAGAGGGATACTAACAAGATGAATGAAAGTAAAGCAAGAAGTATTTGGCATGACATCAGGAGCTTAAACACAGAAGTGTGAGCGTGCAGATTGCAAATAAACATCCAATACGTTTCAGAAGGTGATTTCAACCAGGGCTCAAGAATAAGCAGAAACAAAGTGAAATGCTGATATTGCAAAAACAAGATAAGCCAAAGGAATGGACAAGAATAATAGTGTCCCATTACCAGAATTAAAACTCATTCAGAAAGATATTGAGCTAAAATTTGTTTTCCTTCCAAAGTGCCTTATATAATTAGAATGAGGGCATGTTTGCCATGTCTGTAAGCACGATTGTTCTCTAGTGATCCCATCTAGAAAAAAAGATGCCGGGTAAAACTGCAATATTGTACATTAGGGAGGTGACATTCATTCTGCTGTCTTCATTTCAATTCACTCTGTGAAACTTAACATTCTGGGGATCTGAGTTTCATGCCATAATATGAATATTCAAAATGCTACTTTATATATCACATATGGTTTGGATTTGGGTGATTTCTTTTCAGACTGAAGAGTTTCTCTCAAGCAATCTATGTGTGGTTTTTTTTTTTAGATATTTTCACGTTAAAAATAGAATTTTTAAGTGATCTAAGAAAAAGTCTCAACTAGATATGAACATTTTTCCACTTAGATTTTTAAAATACGCAATCTAATTTTTCCCCAAACCTTGGAAACTAAATTCACTTAAACTCCAAAATCACTACAAGAAAAATAAAACACAGACGTTGACATTAAGATTAGGAGATGAAAACAACCTGGAAAAGAAAATAAAAGTGAAAATGATAAACATTAGTAGTAAGCCTACAGACAGTATATAATGTGTTGTTGAAATAATGCTATTCAGCTAATTAGAATGCTCAGAGCATGAAAGATTCTAGTTAGCTGAAATTTTTTAGATAATTGAAACTTTATCTAAAAATCTCCCCATTTTTACTGCTCATCTCTTAAAGTACATTTAAATAATAATTGAATACTATTCACATCGTACAGAAAAATTAGTTTAAGAGGAAATTTGAATGACCATGAAAAATACCTTAGATGCTTTTCCATAGTGTCTCTGTGTGCTCTGAGTATGTCATTATGTAGTATAAAATTGTAACTTGGAGGTCAAGGAATGAAGTGCTAGATCCCCTGAAAGGATCTTTGACACATAAGCTCATTTGTCATCCCAGCCAACCTTCAAGAGATGTTTTAAGAAAGAAATTATCCCCTTTTTAATATATGGAGTTCAGAAAGTTAGTCTATTACCAAACTATCACATAGTCAGTAATTGGAGAAAAAGAGTTTCTAATTCAGTTCTGTCAGGTTCTAGACTCATGCCCTGTCCATCAGATCACAGGGTCCGTACCAGGGCTCTTAGTTCAGTTCTACCATGACTGGGCCATAAAGCCTGCATATATTTTCCTTCTATTGACTGCAGTTGACAAGTCCATAGAGTAAAGTGTTGATATCTGTAGCAGAGCTGATAGCTGTCCCCCAATATTCACTGTCCCATTGCTTTTCTCATTGGAATAGATCTGTTTTCAGCTACACACATGACATGAAGGCCATCTTTCCTTGCAGATAGGCATAATAATGTGACAGCAGCACATGACTAATTATCAATAATAAGATGTGAACAGATGTGATTAGCTCAACTCCTGGCCATATCCTCAAAGGCCAAGGCATGCCCTTCTTGGCCTGTTTACTTCTTCTTGAGGGCTGGAACACAAAGATGGTGGCAAGACATGCTGATCATACAGATAAGCATAATGACCTAGAGTTGGTGGATCAGGGAAAGAGGAGCCCAGGTCCCTGGGAGCAGAGAATGCCAAAACCATCAGTGCTGCCTAACTGGCAGTAAAGTGTCTATGGGAAGCAAACTTTCATCTCACGGAAGTGGCCAATTTGTTCTTCAGCACATCTGATCTGGTCCTAACCAATGCCAACCTCTTCCAGCTCTAGATCTTATCATTACAAATTTTTGAGAGCAGTTTTGTTATGAACAGGAAATGCAACATATTTTATAATTAGATAAATGAATAAATAAGCAAGAACTAGTTTTGTGGGAAGTGGAAAGATCATTTGATTCTTTCTCTGAATGTGACAAATAGAAATAATCATTTTGTTTAATCAAATTTTTATTAACTTTAAATTTTATACAATTTCTTGCAAAGTAATAATGATCAGTTTTCTCTTGTCTGTAAGAGATGCTTTTTTGGGTATAGTTAGTAGTAGAAAGAGTGCTTGCAAATTCAAGGCCCTAGGTTTCATCCCTGGCACCATTAGCAAAAAAAATTTTTTAAAAAAATTTTTAAAAAAAACAACTTGTAAGAGGTGATTTTTGAAATTACTAAGTGATGTAATCACTGACAACTTTCTTGTGGGTCACTTATTACAAGGAGCTGAAAGGGCAAAGGTCTTTGATAAGATCATACATAACCCATTAGATCTAGAACTAGAATGAAAATATAAATCATACACTTTCAACTGCATCTGATTTTTTATTCCAAATATTTTATATCTGAGCACAAAGAAATGTGTTCTAGCTATTTCATTTATGTGAATTTAAGAGACACAAACACATACACAACATGAGGAAATAAAATGCTCCATAATGCAGACTCAAAACTCATGTTCTTATGGATCTAATGGAGAAACAACACAAATCAATCTCCCATAAGGGAAAAGCTGAGAAAATGAGGAGAACGGGATGCAGGAGGGGAAGAGTGGTTAAATTACAAGTGTAGCATTTGATTTGACCAGGATGAGATTTGGAACGGTTGTGCGGTTACAATTGAGCTCTTGAAGACAGAATATTGAGTTAAAAATCGTGCCAAGAAGAAATGATTGTCTCCTCTCTGTTGGCAGGAGCAACTCTGGGATGGAATGAATTTCCCACAAAGCGTAACTTGAACCAAACCATCAGTCAAGGTAAATGCAGAGTAAAAACTCAACAGCTCTATTGAAGCACACTGGCTCTGATGCCCTGTTTGGCTGAGAGCTGCGACTCCAAGGCTTGGGGAAGTATTCTGCATCAAGGGTAGAACAGATTGACAGGCCACTTCTCTGTGAGGGGACTGAACCCTCGTGTTTTCACGCCACCATTCAGCAAGTATTTACTGAGTATCTGTCCTGTGCCACCCACTGTTCTCTCCAAGATGGACATACAGCAGGCAACAAAACATATGTAATCATTATTCTCAGGAAGCTTTCATTTTTGAGGGGAGGGAAGAATAGATAAGAAACAAATAAATGGCATGATGGGTATCAAAAAGTGCTCTATTAGATGTCAAAAAGTGCTACGTGCATTCCAGAAATAGCAGAGTAGCTGGTGCTAAATGAAGAAGGTGGGGAGGGGGAAAAGTGAGGGTGGAGCCAGATGAGAAAGGATATCAAGGGCTCATGATAAACATGTGGATATCACTCAGGAGGGAGTGGATGGCTTTGAACAGAGGGAACATATGATTTCTGTTATGGTTTGGATGTGAGGTGTCCCCCCAGAAGCTCATGTGTGAGACAATGCAAGAAGGTTGGAGGAGAAATGATTGGGTTATAGCCTTAACCTAATCAGTGAATTAACCCCTGATAGGATTAACTGAGCCATAACTAGAGGCAGGTGGGGTGTGGCTGGAGGAAGTGGCTCATTGGGGGCGTGGCTATGGGGTATATATTTGTATCTGGAGCTGGAGTCTCTCTCTCTCCCCCTCTCTCCCTCTCTCCCTCTCTCCCTCTCTCCCTCTCTCCCTCTCTCTCCTCTCTCCCTCTCTCCCTCTCTCCCTCTCTCTCTCTCTCTCCCTCTCTCCCTCTCTCCCTCTCCCCTCCCCCTCTCCCCTCTCTCCCTCTCTCTCCCCCTCCCCCTCCCCCTCTCCCTCTCCCTCTCCTCCCTCACCCCTCCCTCTCTCTCCCCCTCTCCCTCTCCCTCTCCCCTCCCTCTCTCTCTCTCTCTCTCTCTCTCTCTCTCTCTCTCTCTCTCTCTCTCTCTCTCTCTCTCTCTCTCTCTCCCTGCCTGATCATCACGTGAGCTGCTGCTTTCTGCACAACTCTTCTGCCATGATGTTCTGCCTCACCTTGAGCCCCAAGAAATGGAGCTGGATGCCTATGGACTGAGACCTCTGAAACTGTGAGCCCCCAAATAAACTTTTCCTCCTTTACAATTGTTCTGGTTGGGTCTTTTAGTCGCAGCAGCAAAAAGCTAACTAAAACAATCTCCTACATTCTAAAAGGATCACTCTGACTGCAGAGAAAAGAGACCAGGTGGACAAGGGAGGAAACAGGGATCTGGGCTGCCCTCCTCCCCAGTGCAGGTTGAAGTAACATCACAACACATAATGGAAATAGCAGCTGAGGGGATGTGAGATGGCTGGGTTCTGGCATATTTCCTTAGTAAAGCAGGCTCTCTATCCCAGATAGGAGAGAAAGAAAGCCACAGGTTTTCTTCTTAGGCTCCATTCCTGGTAGATACAGAGTTGCTATTTGCCATCTACTAGGATGGGAAGCAGGTGAGAGAGAGTAGTTAAAAGGTGGGACTCACACGCCTGACTTTGGATATGCTAAATTTGAAGTAGCATTAGACATCTAGGTGGAAACAGAGCAAATAACCAAATATTCAAGTTTTGAGTTCAAAGGAAAGATAGGAGATATAATTTGGGGAGTCTTAGTCAGATTTTACACCTAGTGGATGAGAATATGTAGGAAGCTACCGTAGGTAGAGACGTTTAGAAACTGAGGATTAGAGTCCTAATAATAGAGACTTCTAATACTTTTCAATACTGCTTTTCCCTTCTTTCCAGTAAAAGAACCTTGATATTATTGAAAATCAACAATTACACCCTAGATTCACCCAGCTTAGTAGACAAAGTAAAATATTTGGAGTCTGAAGTGGGACCAACTTGGGTTTGAATCTCTGCTCTGCTTCTAAATGTCTGTGTCCTTCACCAAGTTCCTAGGTCCCCAACTTTCCTCAACTGTGAAACCCAGCCCCATGAAGCTGTCAAGAACTTGAAATAATACATATGCAGAAGCACATAGGAAGTTGCATGCAAAACACTACTGCAATCATTAATTACCCTTTTCACATGCATTTTTAACTAGGAGCCTTCTAGATGTAGCGTGCAATGAGCAGAAGAAAAAGTGGAAAAGAGCATTACTGTCTGGGCAAACACATGAAATTTCCATATACCAAAGAGATTTTTTTATGGCTTCATGATTTTTTTAACTGATCTCGTAGGATAAAATAACTTTGGTTCTTTCTCTATTCATCTTTAGAGGAAAACTAGGGCAGAGACTTTGCCCTTTTCAATGTTTCATTAAGAAAGAAGTGTGCCTGCCCTACACAACCTCTGTAATAACTGCCGTGGCACTCAGGATGGGGGGGATTTCATCCTACCTGAGCACACTTGAATCTATATTCTTTCCCCAGGCGAAGACCTGCCTGATACATTCATCACCCAAACCTGTGGCAAGTGATTTTCTCTGCCTTTATCATGTCACCTTCCAGCCCCGCGCCAGCATATGGTCTATTATGTGCGAATGATTAAACAGATTTTCTGCCATGGGTAAAAAATATATTTCCCACTGGATACAGCGAAGGCTCTGTAACTTTCTCCCACAAGAGCGAGCCTAGAATTCTAATTGACTCAGTGGAACAGGTAGAAGAGAAAGCCATTATGCTGATGGGTCCATAAGTTGTGGTTTCTATTGGCATAAAGGAAAATGTATCCAGTGTGCGTATTTCCCTGGACAAAATGGAGGTCAGAGTACTGCATTCAAGAAATAATTATCTTCAACCTTGGAGGCCTGTACATGCTGTCCTTCGCCCTCGGATGCCCTGTCCTACCTGTTCACCTACCTATCTTCCACTCTTGCTGCAGCACCCAACTCAGGTGTTATCTGCTACAGATAATGAACATGTCCAAGGTGCTCTCCTCCTTGGCCAAGTGAACAGCTCTCCTGTGACCTCCTAAACTCCAGGACATCGTTAATAATACATGTATCACACTAATTTCAAGTAAACTTCTCTTTCTCTCTCTCTCTCTCTCTCTCTCTCTCTCTCTCTCTCTCTCTCTCTCTCACACACACACACACACACACACACACACACACAGTGTGTATCTGTGTGTATTCCTTGAGGGTTATTTTATCTCTGAAACTTCAATGCCTAGCACCATAAATGCTTATTAAACAGCTGGTTAATTTATCTCTGATTCACTAAAGATTCCTTTTTAAAGTAGACTCTTACTATGATACTACCAGAATTCATGAGTTTTTCAACTACAAAATATTTTGAAATACACATACTTTTGTATCACACACAAACACACACAAAATTAGAAGAAAATACACCAAAATGGTACCCTATCTCTAGGAGGTGGAATTTTCATTTTTAATTCTTTGATTTTTGTTAAATTTTCCAAAACTTCAGTACTAAACTACTTTCAAACTTTTTAGAATGATAACAAACTTGTCATAAACATATTTTATGATAAAGATCACCTACTAACTGACCACAAGTGGAACACCTGCTTAAAGGCATATCTTCTAGAAGTCACATAGGTTTGGGCAATTTTCTCAGCCTCTCAGAGACTCTGTTTTATCTATAAAATGATGTGAATTAAGTGGGTTGTGTGGATTAAATAAAACTACATATATAAAATGACTTTTGTAGTACCTGATATGTAATAGCTATTTCATTAAAAAGGGGTAGTTGGGATCCTGCTTCTAGAAACACATTTTATAGTCAAGAAATAAGAATCTTTCTTTGGTGAATATAGGGGAGCATCTGCTGCAAGCCACCAAGCTTTAATTTCTCAGTGGACCATGGGGCAGCCCAGATGGGTTCCTATAGAAAGAGTCATGAGACAGATAATGAGGTCCTGGGAACCTCTGATTAATCCACTGATGATGACCTACAATCCAGTCATTGCCTAAAAGCCCCACTCTGTGCCTTGATGCATTGGGGATCATATTTTCAACAGATGGGTTTGGGGGGACATTCCAGATATAAACCATTACAGAAGCCATCCCTCATATTTAGGCAGACATTTTCAATAAAACAGCACTTTATGATCACCTGGAGAACTTTTATTTCCTCCAGCTCCTCCTGGGAACAATTTAATTAAAATATCAGGAGGTGGGGACCCCAGGCTCAAAGTAGTTCATTAGAGCTCTCCAGGTAATTCTAATATGCAGCCACAGCTGAGAACTACTCTGTCAGAGCTTTGTAGTTCTAGAAATCCTCCTGCTGAAATGTACAAGTTCTCAGCAAAGGTAAAAAATAAATACTACTGGTCACTAACATCTAGAATGTGTTAACTTATGATGTGATTTTGAACCTGGTTGGTTAGGTAGAGTGGGCAGAAAACATCAGTCTTGAGGCACTGCCCCTGTAAGACTGGAGATAATGGAGAGAGGTGAGGTATGGGATCAGGGAAAGCATGGGGGATTCACGGGATCAGTCATGTCCAAGTTCACACCTAAGGTTCACTCCTCCCCATGCCAGTGTCTCCCAGGATGAAGGCGGAATCTACCATTTACTCATCTTCCACTCCGTGGAAAGTTGGAATCACAAGGATACACCATTATATAGGAACATGAAGCGCCTCTTGGTAAACTGAAGTAAATCAGACATGGAGACAAATGTTGCATGATCTCACTTATATTTGGAAGCTTAAACAGTCAAACTCACAGAAACAAGGAGTTATGCAAGATGAATAAGTTCTAGAGGTTAAGTGCGGTGACTACAGTTAATGAACACTGAATTGCATACTTAAAATTTACCAGGTGGACACATCTAAGTATTATCACCACAGAAGAAAAGAGGAAAGGAAGAAAGGAAGGAAGAGAGAAAATGTTAACTATGTGACAGAATGGATATGTTAATTAGCATGATTATAGTGATTTTATTTCACAATATACATATAGCAAAATAGCCTTAAATATATATATTTTTATTTGACAACTATGCCCCAATAAAGATGTGGGGAGAAAAAACCCCACCTGGTGGGAACCCAACTTCCAATAAAATGAAAACTGATGTGAAGGAGACTCATGAATATGCTTTTTAAAAATGGTCCTTTATAGGCAGGATACCTCCAATTCATATCTATAGGAAGTTAAAAGAACAAAGAAGAATAAAGATTTCAGTAAAGTAGATCAAAATGTCATACTGTACCCCCAAAATATGTAATTATTCCCAAAGAAAGAAAAAGGTAAGAAGGGAGGTAGGAAGAAAGGAAATTAAGCATTCCTATTTTGTCCCATTGCCTCTCTTTGATCAGAGGTGGTCAGGGGTTTCATTTTGAGGGTGTAATTTGGAATTATTGTGAAATAGTGATTTTTTTTTTTTTTAAAGAAGCCAGACCTTTCAATATAAGCCAGAGAGGAAAAGCTAAATCCTGTTTGCACAGATGCTCTTAACCAGAGAGCTCTCTGGCTTTTTGTGAAATGGAAAAAAAAATATCCACCTCCAAGTTTTAACTTACACCATTCTGTTTGAGGGCTCAGTACCTGGTTAGGAGGCCACACAGAGAACAGGGCTGTGTGGCCTTGATACAAGGAGGCGTGGACTAGGGCGCACCTGCCACCCACAGCCAGGCCAGCACAGTCAATGGCCAAATAAACTATCAAGGTGAGCCAAGCCTGCTTTGAGGAATCAGAAGGATGGATCCCAGCCTAGGAACTGGGGACCACACAGAAGGGGGCAAGGCCCTAGGGGAGTGGGAAAGGTGGTGAGGACAAGCAGAAATGCAGAGAGGGAATGCTGAGTGCCAGAACGTGTGTTGCCATGTGAATGGGCCTCGTGTGTTGCCATGTGAATGGGCCTCGTCCAGACACAAATGACCAGCAGCTCTCAACAAAAAGCAAGGAAAACTGTTTTTCTTTTTTAAAAATCTTTATTAAATCAAATGAAGCTGGGGTCCCACTGCTGTGATTTATTGTACTGGGAAACTCCAGAACAACCAAACGACACATTTTCTTTTACTCCTGGCAAGTAATTAGCCTTTGTGTTGCTAAAGGGCCTGTCAGCAGACTCTTCAAGAAAAAAAAAAAAAAGAAAGAAAAAAAAAAAAACCAGCTAGTTAGAGGCGCTGGGCTCTTTGCATTACTCACTAGCTCCTTTGCCCTTAAAGGCACAGTCCTTTTCTCTTCTTGTCTACTGTCTTCCTAAGGAATGCAGGAAGGGAGGGAAAGCAACAGGGTGGTCAAGGCAAGACTCAAACTGGTGTGTTGGGGAAAACAGAAAGTGCATGTCCCTACCCAGGGGCAGATTCTGCACAATAATCACTGGTAATATGTGCTATAAATATTCAGAGCTGCCTTGAGTGATTAGCTCTAGTGCACAGGGAAAGAAACATACACACAAATATTAACTAATCCAAGGCCAGGCAGATGCTGGAACCAGGACTGAATCCAGCTCTACCAGATTTCTTCAGTGCATTCTGATGACAGCACAGAGTACCTTCAGGTGGACTAGGGTAAAGAGATATGTGACACCATGCCTGGAATAGAGCACATGCTTCTAAAATGTTAGATTTCTCTCCTCAGTGATACAGCAATTGCTCAAATATCATATACAGATAATGCATGTATGTTTGTTTTATAAAATTGAGTACATAGAAAAAATTAAAATCCCTGGTAATCCTATTACTCAGAAATAACCACAGTTACAATTTTGGTCCATTTTTTTTTTTTTTTTTTTTTTTTGGACTACAATGCACATCCAATTTCATTTCACAAAACTGGAATGAGACCATATGAAATGCATCTTTTAAAAATGTAATATACTACGTATACTTTGATACATGATTACACATCCTTTGAAACTGCATTATATGCCACTGTATATGTGTTTCATAATTTATGGTTGGACGTTTTGATTTTAAAAGGTCTGCAATAGCCAAGCACAGTGGTGTACACCTGTAATCCCAACCACTTGGGAGGCTAAAGCAGAAAGATTTCAAATTTGAGGCAACCCTTGGCAATTTAGTGAGACTGTCTTAAAATCAAAAATAGAAAGGTCTGGGGGTGTAGTTCAATGTTAGAGTGCCTCTGGGATCAATCCCCAGTACTGCAAATAAATATATAAATAAATACATGGTCTGCAATAAATTGTCTTATACTTGAAAAAAAAAATCATATATACACAAATTAAATACATCATTGATTATCAACCATGGGTGATTTTCCCCATGGAAAATGATTTGGTTCATTTGGCAACGTCTAGAGACATTACTGGTTTTTTCAACTGGGGATGGGTACACCTGTCATCCAGTTGGTACAATACCCCACAATACATAAGAAAGCCCTCCACAACAAACATTTATATGCTGCAAAATGTTAGTAGTGCTAAGGATTGGAAACCCTGCAAAAAATAAAATAGAATAAAAGCTATCACAGGCATTCCTGTAGTGTTATTATTTCTCAAAAGCACAAATATGTTTAATTAAGTTAATATTCTTCCTTTGTATTCCCTGATATAGAAGTTCTTCTTGCTGTCTAAATAAAAACCTATAACACCTAAAGACAGCTGGTGGCTATTCTCTGGTTGGAATATCTAAAGAGAAACCAAATGCATGGAGAGTACATGTGCTACACAAAGCTCCCCTCAGCCCCTCTGCCCTTCTCCAGAAACTAGACTTCTACAAAATCACTCATTTCTTCCAACTGTTGTTCTCTAAACCCTATCTTGATAAGTTAAAAAAAAAAAATAGACCCCTTTCTCCTAGGATTCTAAAGGCACCTGTGTGATATATGGAAGGCAGAAGTTGAGATTTTCTGTTGGCCAGAATCTTAGAGATGCAGATATGGAGAGACAGATGTGCACAGTGGTTGTGTGGTCTGACTTCAGCATTGCTAGTGGTGGTCTTTGCATCCCCCAGTTCCCTCCCTAAGACAGTACCCGATGCTGCCCCAACAGGGCCCAGCAGTCATTCCTGGAGGCCAAGCTTAGAGCCATTGCTCCAACCTTTTCAATAATTTCATCTGCTTATAATTCCCCATTAGATTTATTTCAATAGCCAGAGTGGTTTCTCTTTCTTAATACGTCCTAGATCCACACATTTACCCTTGATCCATACCCATCAGATCCCGACAGTGAATACCAGTGTTGACTGAGAACATGGCTAGAGCAGTCAGTGGTCCTTGGTGTGGTCAGACAAGCAGCAGCAATCTCTCAGGCCCCATCCCAGGCCTGCTGAATCCAGCTCTGGATGTGGGGTCCAGAAACCTGTGTGTTATCAAGTCCTTCAGGTCGTTCTGATGTGTGCTGACATTTGAAAACAGTTAGATTTAAAAAACATAGTGCAAGCCGGGTGTGGTGGCACATGCCTGTAATCCCAGCACTTGGGAGGCTGAGGCAGGAGGATCACAAGTTCAAAGCCAGCCTCAGCAATGGCGAGGCACTTAGCAACTCAGTGAGACCCTGTCTCTAATAAAATACAAAAAAAGGGGGGGGGGGCTGGGAATGTGGCCCAGTGGTGGTCGAGTGCCCCTGAGTTCAATCCCCAGTACCAAAAAAATAAATAAATAAAAATGGTACCAAAACATTTTTTCCTGTATTTGCTGACTTAACTAGGTGCCTCCTCCCTCTTGTAGATTCATACTTCATAAATCACAAATGCAGCATCTATGATCAAAAAGAGCATGAGCAGAACTTGACTGACTGCTGTTCCTCCTCTGGCTGATGATGAAGTAGGAGTGGGGTAAGACCAACTATGCCCTGCAAAGAAATTTGAAGCAGGTCACACAGTTGAGGATTCTTTTCTCTGTAGTCATACTGTAGAAATATGTATTGGGAGGGATGCCAGATCATTCTAAAGCTTGAATCTAAATTTGGTCATCCAGGTACTCTAGATAAACTGTGAATGCTAAGTCCCTGAACCGGAGGACCCAGGACAATGCAGAATGAACACAAAGTTGACCAGCACATACTTTCTAAAGGTAAAGCATCATTTGCTCCAATTCCTTTTATCATGTCCCCAGATCCTGAGCTATTTGATGCAAGAGATAAAATAGCAAGTGAGTCAGCGTCCCTGGCCCCACCCCCACCCCAATTTTTTTGTAGATCTATCAAGAATCTCATCTGATGTTCCATTCCATGTAAAATTTAAAATAATAAAACATCATCATTCTAAATGGGGTCTGAATTCGGACTTGCCTTTTCCTATTTTCGTCTAAATGGGTGAAGTCTGATTATATTAGGGACCTCCCACTTACTGTCAAAAATCTGTTCTTGGCAATAAAATATTAACTGGAAATACACCCCAAACCATCAGTCAGTTTACTAAGTCATAGTAAAATGCCTGTATTCAAGTAATAAACTGCCAGATCTTGGTGTTACATGCATAAGACACAGCTTTTGAATCATGACACAATTAATATGGCATCAGCCAAGAGTTGCTTCGTATGAAATTACTACTCATCCCTTTATTGATAGCTGGTGTGCTTTGCAAGACATTGATGTAGGTTTCTATGTAATGATTAGAATAAACTACAACTTGAAAGTTTGTTTTAAATTGTGTTGTATTAAATTTGAGGTTGAAAATATAAATTTTTGCTGTATATTTGTGCTTGTGGGATGTGCTGTGTGTATGTCACTACACATACATGTACATATACATTTAAATATGGAGGTTGAGATTGAGCATCCCTAATCTGAAAATCTGAAAGCCAAAATACTCCAAAATCCAAAGCACCAACATGATGCCACAAATAGAAAATTCCATACCTGACCTACTGTGACAAGTTGCAGTCAAAATGCAGGTACATTAAAAATATTCTGTAAAATTATGTGGTATCTGTATATGGTATATATGGAACATAATGAATGTCATGTTTGGATTTGAGTCCCATTCCCAGGATCACATGTGTACTCAAATATTCCAAAATCTGGGGGGGGAAATCTGAAATTCAAAGTATTTCTGGTGCCAAGCATTTCTGACAAGGGATATTCAGAGAGAGAGAGAGAGAGAGAGAGAGAGTGTGTGTGTGTGTGTGTGTGTGTGTGTACACATGCCCACATATTCCTGTTTGTTCTGTTCTATTTAACGTGTAATTTCTTCAACCCTCTGTGCTGATCTTTCTCTGAAACACCCCACAGCTCCATCCCCTGCCCTACTATGCTTGGTGTCTGCCAAGAAGGCTGGCCTGTGTCACTGTGTCACCAAGGTTCCCTGGCCCTGCAGCTTTCAGTTAAGTCTGGCCAATAGAAGCTTCCAGAAATACATTGAAGGGGGCAAGAAGGAAAGGTGTGAATGCATGTCTCCCACCTCCCCACAGGGGAGGAGTTTGGGCAATGACAGAGAAGCCACAGTGCTTTCCAGTGCTCTCCCTTCTATAGCTACAGCTGTCAACATAGTTTTGGAGCCCTGTCCCATGCCCTCACCTTGTTCGGTCCCAGGGGTAGTAATGGTCTCCCACTATTGCTGGCCCTTGAGTTTATCACCATGTCCTGTGATTCCTATTGATCTGGCCCATATAGTACATTCACTGAGCTATATACAGTTAAACACAGCCTGTGCTTTCTGTTTCCTACCAGGAACCTGACTGATATTCCTCCTGTGAACTTCATAATGTGCCCTAATCCTCTGCATGGGCAAAGTAATCAATATCATTTTTATATATTTTAGCTATTTTTTCATCCAGATAAAGCCAGAGAAAAGGTGGACAGGGGAGGCTTATAGTGATACCTGGCATGCAAGACTTGCATACTCAAATTTTTACTTCATATGCTATTGATGAGTGCTAATAAAAACAATAATTGCAAATGTTAGTCCTTCTCTGTGCAAAGAGTGATGCCAGGCACTTTATATTCATTATCTCACTTATTTCCCAGGACCCTACCATTTAGAGATAAGGAAATTGACTCACAGGTTAAAACCATGTGAGTAGTAACTAGTAAAACCAGGGTCTGGACCCAGGCCTAATACTAAGATCATTAATCTTTCTATTATACTTCTTCTATGTCTGTAATAGACAAAACTGTTTCCATTCCAAGCGGCAGGAGCTCAACTGGATCTTGCTTGAAGACAAAATAAGGTTTAAACTTTATTGCAGAAGCTCACAGAATCAAAGCAAAACTTTACCAAACCGGCTTGGAAAACATGGACCTGAACATCTCTAGACAACTTAGAAACTGAGGTTCTCCAATACCCCCAAGGCCACATCTATCTCTTTTCTGCTTTTACCTGAGATGAGCTTCCTCTTCTCTGATAGGCTTCTCTAGGAGGCTGGACATTTGAGTTGGAAAAACTGGTACCAGTCAAGCAAATATAAGGCTCAGCTCCTCAGACTCATCTTTTCAGCTCTCCACCAGAAAAGACTTCTCTCCATTTTTCTCGGGTTCAAAAATATTCCCAAGAAATGTCTGGGGCTGGGGCCATGGCTCAGCGGTAGTGCACTTGCCTGGCATGTGTGAGGCATTGGGATCGATTCTCAGCACCACATATAAATAAATAAAATAAAGATCTATCAACAACTAAAAAACAAATTAAAAAAAAATAAATGTCTGTAATTGTCACAGCTTGGTTCATATGCCCATCACTTAGAAAATTTAGTCTAGCCAGAGGGATAGTCCAGTTTGGGTAACATGCTCACCTCTCGGGGTGGAAGGGAGGTGATTATGTGATTGGCGGTCTATATGAGACACCCAAGAATGAGGGAAGACTAAAGCAAAAGAGAAAAAAGAGGGAACACTCAGAAAAGAGCCACGACAGATATGCTACAAAGTCCTTGTGGGCCACCTTATTAATGCATCTCATTCTGGAGATTAAAAACTAAAATGACTTTCTCTGAATTCAGGTAGTACTTATCTTCTTGAAACTTAATTCTCTACTTTTTATGAAAATTATATGAGATGAAATGTTTGATACCAGGAAATAGGGACACCTAATGTAATGAGTTTACCATTATCATTTGAATTCCTTGACCTCCCAGAAAACACATGTCCTGTGGTGGCATCTGGCCAAGCCAACCAAGGTGATTTCAGTCTATGCACAAGAACTTGCAAATAGAAGATAGCATGTCCCAGGTACCCCAAGGAAACCCAGTCCAGCAGGAGGCTAAGTACTAACAATGATAAAATAACACTGTCAATAAAAAGATATAATTAATGGCTCTTACAACACACCAAAAACTGCTCTAAGGGGTTTGCATATACAAATGCTTCTTGACTTAAAATGGGGTTGCATCCCAATAAACTTGTCATAAGTTGAAAATATTGTAAGTCAAAAAATTTATTAAGTACAACTAACCTACTGAATACCCTAGCTTAGCTTTGCTTTTTTTAAAACATGTTTAGAATACTTAAATTAACCTATCCTTGGGCAAAAGCATCTAACACCAAGCCTGTCTATTTAAAGTATTGAATATATTGCTTAATCTATTGAATGTGCTGAAATGAAAAACAAATGGTTGTATGGATATGCTTTTGTAACATCAAAAACTCTAAAAATCATAGGTCAGGGTATAACTGCATAAAGTAATTCAATCTTTATAGCACCCCCACAAAGTAGGTACTAGAGTATCATTTCCCTGAGTGACTTTACATAACTTTCTCAAAATAGTGATCCAAACCCAGGGAGTCTCACTCCAGAACTTTTAACTATGGTGGGAAATAATCTGGAATTATTAGGCCTGAACCTAGAATTATCTGCTCATTGGAATGTCATTGTAATTGAGAAATTAAAAAGTACTAAGAAAACCTCTTCCCTCCTCTCACACGTAGTCAGAGATGCCACTTTTCAAAGGGAGCAATGTCAGTGTCAAAGACAGATGGATTTTATTAAACAAAACATGCAATGCAAGCAGAGTAAAGATAACAACTGATAAATTTAACTATAACAAAATGTTTTACATTTTGCATAATAAAAGACACTATAAACCACATTCAAAGACAATTCACAGACCAGGGGGAGCATTGCTAATATTCAAAAACAATAAATGATCAAAACCCAGAATATAAAAAGCTCCTACAAATTAATAAGAAAAAGATAAATAACCCAAGAGAATAAATAGACAAAAGCTATGAAAAGGCATTTCACAGAAGAGGAAACCCAGAGGACCAGTAAACATGGAAAGATTGTCACCTTCCTGAATAGTCGGGAAGAAACAAATAAAATGCCAACGAAATACCATTTTGCATCCAGCCAATTGGCAACAAAGTTCACGAGCTGACAGGGCTTGATGCCCGCAAAGATGCCGAGAAATGGAAGACTCCTGTCACCAACATGAGGAACACAGCACAAGCTCTCTGGAGAGCAACTTGACAATACGGGTAAGGTGAAAGTGCACACCTCTCTGTATGTATCCTAAAACAACTCACCCATGTACACAAGGGGACAGCCACAGAACGTGTGCAGCAGTATTGTTTATAATCATGAGAAGTTTCAATAAACTGTACTCAGCAAGACACAGGATGGCCAGAGAGTAGTCATGACATATTTCTGTAATAGAAGATGCCATCACAGGTTAAATGAAGGGAAACAATACACATCAAAGTGAAGAGAAAAAACAATATATCGCATTGAATAAAAGGCAAGTTGCACCATGACATGAAGAGTTTAGCCACAATTTTGCAAACTTTAATTAACATGTAATATATACACACTACAAATTTTAATATATATGTAGCATTTGCATATAGTATATAAATGTTACCTTATATCTATGTAAACATATGATTTAATTTTGATTAAATCAATTATAATATTTTAGTTAAGCTTAAAGTTTATAGAGAATGTAAATATAATTTCTATAATTGTATATAAATTATGTTTATATTAGATGTAAATTTTAATTATATATAGTATGAGTTAATATCTTTAGGTTTTTGCTTTATGTGCGTATGCATATGTAATAGAAATGTGAAATATATGTATAACAGTAACAAACTTCACTATAGCACATGGCTTTGAGAGGGATATAAAATGAATTCTATGTTTTATTTCTTAAAAATTAAATAAGTCCAGGTAGAAGGTATATAAGCCTATTTAGTGTTATTTTTTCCCGATATTTTTATTTTTTAAATTTTTACAGACTATAAATATATATTAAACCCTCCTAGTTTCACTCTCATAGGGAAGCAAGGGCTGGCTGACTCCAAGAGCAGCAGCGGGGTAGGACCATGCTCTAGGGTCTGGCGCAAGGCCAGGCTAAGCAAAGGATGGGCGCTTATTAATGAAGTGCCTGTGGACCTGCCCGGTCAGGGGTGGAAGGAAGGCTCTCTGAACATCCTCAAACAGAGGCGATGTAGGCCTTAGGAGTCTGTGAAAGGTCAAAGTAACCAGTGCCGAGGGGATCTTTCTGAACAAAGGAGATAATCCAAAATCCATTTCAATTTAGCTTAGGAAAATGTATCCATGCCCTCACATTAAGGCAGAGGTGTCTGGTGTTCTGAGAAGTGACACTGCAGTCGAATGACAAAGTGGAGAGCCAGTTCAACAAGTTGGTGAGCAGGACAACTCCCTGTGTGCTTATTCAGCCCCTTCCTCCCCTCAGGCTGAGCCAGAGATGGAAGCTCCATCTCTAGGGTCCTTCTAGACCTGGTTCATGGAAAGTTGGGTAAGTCACTTTGCTCTTGAACTCCTGTTTCCACGTCCGGGAAGCTAAGGTGTTAGACAAAATAGTCTCTTATGTCTCTTCAACTCAATGAAACACATGGACCTGTAAGAGCTTATGTGCCCTATATGTGTGTGTACACCCAGAGGCACACAGCCTTTCTCCAGAGCTGCTGTCTCCCTGTCTCACTAAACTATGTTAGCATCATCTGTTTATGGTTCTTGCTAATGATGTTGTTAAATGAATTAAAAATGAGCTGGATAGGAAATGAGGGAGGGGATAAGAAAAATATTCAATAAATTCATCCAACATAACTATCTACAGAAGGGTCAGCTTTGATTAAGCACAATTGTTTAGAAATATCCTACCCCTTCCTAACTCTGTGATCATTGACAAGTTTTTAACCACTAACTCTGCCTCAATTTCCTCTTGTGCAAATGTAAAATAATATCACTCTTTTTCCATTGTCGAAGGGAGAATAAAAGGAGACAATGTCTATGGAATCATATATAGAAACCACAAAATAGGAGGTATTCGATAAATGATCATCTCTGTGTATTTATGTTGGCATATGGGTGTTTATCTGTGTGTGTTTATGTCTATATACAGGTGTTTATCTGTATGTATTGATATCCATTTCTCCAAGCAGTCTTGAATCTGCCCAAGAGTATCCAGGGGAAAAAAATAATGATTAGATTTATCAAGCGAAATCTTCCAGGCTGCCTTTCTGACTCCAGGCAAGTGAGTACTTGGCACGGTTTTCAGTTTTCACAACAACAGCAGTTTCAATATCCCCAGCACATCAGCACTGGGGGACGCCTCTTTGTCAGTGTTCTGGCTGGCTTTCTAAGATGTCTGGGCCTCCCCTGTTACGCTTATAAGATGCTTGTGGGTAATATGTCTCAGGTGAGAAAGCCAAGGTAAAGTGATCACCTATCACTTTCTTATTCTTATGTCCCCATAAGCAATCAGCATATACCCCAGGCATTTGACCATGAATTCACGGGGCCCTTGGAATCCCATGAGCCATTCCCCAAGCCCCAGGCCCTCCTTTATCCTAAATCTCTCTAACACCCATGTCCATTTTTTTAAACATTTTTTTTTAGTTGTAGGTAAACACAATACCTTTATTTTATTTATGTGGTGCTGAGGATCAAACCCAGGACCTCATACATGCAAGATGAGCGCTCTACCACTGAGCCATAGCCCCAGGCCCTCCATGTCCATTTTTGACTCTAGCTTCATTTGCCCAGAGCTTTCAGTTGTATCTTTAAGAAATATAAAATTTGTCCAAAGTTGAGCTATGCAATAAATGCAACATTTAAGTTTTGTTCTTTTTTATTCCCCATAATTCAACTACATTCCTTTGTTGGACTCCTTGTTTCACAAGAGTAGCTATACAAGTTTGGTGCTTTTGGAGTTATCCATCTTCCAGAGACTTATTCCAGCTGGTTAGCTCTCAGTCCATACTCTGATTTGGATCTGAAACATCCCCCCAAAGCTCATGTGTTGAAGTCTTGGTCTCCAATCACTGTCTGAGGGGGGGGGGGGGGGGTGCAACCTTTACCAGGTGATTGGATCACAAGGGTTCTCAGCTCATCAATGGGTTGATCCACTGATGGATTTATAACTTATTGAGAAGTGGTGTAAACTTTACTAGTTGGGGCCTATTGGAGGAAGTAAACCATTAGGGGCGTGACCCGGAAGGTTATCTCAGAATGTCGGCTCCTTCCCCTCTCTCAGCTTCCAGGCCACCAAGAAGGAAGCAGCTTTGCTCCATCACGTGCTTCCTGCCGTGGTGCTCGGTCTCACCACAGGTCCAGAAGCAACGGTGTCAAGTGAGGATGGACTGAAACCTCTGAAAACACAAACCAACATAAATCCTCCTTTAAATTATTTCTTATGGGTATTTGTCACAGAGATAGAAAACTGACTAACACAGACTGCAAGCTCAGGCAGATGCTGAGTCCTATCTTACTCCACCCCGGGACTCCTTGGGTGTGTTTAGTAAAGGTCTGTTGTTTGCAGGCCAGTCGAGTTTCCAGGGATCCCTGGATTCTCATGTGAGACACCCTGCTTAGATGAACCTTGTGCCCTCTTTCCCTCTGGGTCTTGCCTCCTGCCCAAGAACCCACCTAGAAAAGGCAGCCCAGTCCTCTCTGCTCCTTGTTCCCATAATCCTATCTTGAGTCTGTCCTGACCACTCCCCGTCCCATCACAAAACCTATTCCAAAGACTGATCATCTTTTCATTTCTCACCTTTTATCTTTTGGTTCTCTGTCTGTCAGCTGGGAGTATCATTTTCCAGTCTGAAAATTTGGGAAATACCATAAAGAAAAACATTCAATTAATATTCTACACATTTCATCCTTGCATAAATGTCTGTATGTGTTACTTGTATCTGTGCCCAGATTTGGTGTATAGGAAAGTGGAAGAGAAGGAAATGGTCCTCTGTTGGTGTTATTAATTATTTCATGACACACTTGAGTTCGTACCAGATGCCAGGTACTCTGGCAAGCACTGAGAATCTAGAAATGAATTTAACAAGGCCTCTGCTCTCTAGATGCTCCCAGTCTTGGGGGGAAGACAGCCAAGAAGACAAATGATTGAAATGCATTGTGGTCAATGTAATAAAGAGATACACATATCAGTTATGCAAACCAAGGAGATGAAAGAAGAAGAGATCAATTCTGATGGGTAGGGCGATAAAGGGGAGGATACTCAGAAAATCTTTTCAGAATAGATGCTGTATTAATCTATTTTCTGTTGCTAACAACAATAATACAAACTGAACAAGTAATGAAGAAAAAAATATTTATCTTGGCTCACATTTCTGGTCCAAGATGGAGGCCACACATCTGGTGATGGCCTTCTGGCTGGCAGAGTTCAGGGACAGGACAGGACATCACATGGCGAAAGACAGGGAGTGTGCATGTGTTTTCCGCTCTCTCACTCTCTCTCTGCCCCTCTATAAAACCACCAGGTTTAATTATAAGGGCTCCACTCTAATGACCGTGTCTCATTAATCAACTCCCCAAAGTCCCCATGTCTAAACACCATAGTTGGATTAAGTTTCCACCTTATTAATATCTCACAATGGGGATTAAACTACATGAGTTTTGGAGAGGGAAAATCATAGTCAAGCCATAACAGAGACAGAAAAGCCCCCTTTACCAAAAGTAACCCTTTCTTCTCTTCCCCACAGGCACTATTAGCCACACTCATAAAAATGTTGCTGGAATTTTCCCATTAGAATTGCTATATGAGCTAGTCCCACAAATAAATGCTTAGTGAAGTTCAGGTCTTATATTATCAGGAAAGAGTAACACATTAGCCTACAAATATACTAGGAGGATTTATTTACAATTAATTATTAATATGACCCATTTGCATCCAGGAGAACTGGCAGTTTTAAGGAGGACTAGGTCCTAGCTGAAGAGAGCACAGAAGAAAGGCATGAGCACGAGGACCACTCTAGGTTCTCCTCTCTAGGGCCAAGATGGGGATTCTTGTTCCAGTAATCTGTGGGGAGCACAGTCTCAGGAAGGGAGCGAGGGGAGCAGGACAGGACAGGGAAACAGGCAAGTCGGGACGGGGTCTCAGCTGGAGAAGAGCTCCAGTTTGATTTGGCATGGGTCCAACCAGGAGGCAAGAAGATAACTGAGTCTGCTGGCAGTGCAGGACCACCTTCCTGAGGAACAGGTTCCCAGGGCTCCAAGGGAAACATTAGTGAAGGGTTTTGAGCAGAGGATGAGAGCAGCAGGGCACCCACAGCACCCACTTCAGGCCAGGGACCAGCCAAGAGCCTGGGGTGCCCTCAGGGGAGCTCTGGGAGGCATTGGGTAGAATATTTGGAAATCAAAAGAGAAAAAGAGGCCAGAAGGGGAAAGAAATGACATGTTAATGGTGCCAGAACGAGTGCCTATGTATGCGTGTGTGCTTGCACCGGTGACCCTCCCATCAACCTGGGAGATTCCTAAGGCCAGTTCCTAACAGACACCATCATTTCTCCTCCGGAAGCTCACCGAGGAAAGGCAGCATGTCCTGTTCCTTGTTCTGCACTCACAGACTATTCAGCATAGCAAAGCCTTAGACTCTGGCAGTGGAAGTGGGCCCCAAAGCCCTACCTATGGACCACAAAATCCCAGATCCTACTCTCCAGGTCACAAAGCACTGCCATGGGCCCTGCATCCACACCTGGCCCCTCACCAGCATCTCAGCTTTAATCTCCAGCAATTCCAGCACAACCTGGAGCAAGATGCTTACACCAAAGTTTCAAACACAGGCTAAGCCTCACCTCCAGAAAACACATACTACTCCCCCTGTGTCTGTACTGAACCTGTACTCTGCTGAAAAACACTTCACCGCCATTCTGAGAGGTGGGTCTTCACCTTGGCTTTGAGGGGAAAACTCCAAAGCAATTATAATGATTGATTCTTCAGAATTATTGGAGACAAACAGTTATGCAAAAATGAGTCCCCCAAAATCATTATGGTTCATCAAGTATGACCTACCCAGTCCTGGTGCTCCTTGAGCTGGTCCAAAGTCTTTCCTTCTAAAATAAGATACTAGCTAGTTCCCAATTCAAATAAATTAACAGAAATTTCTCTGTTTACATCTTCCCTCCACTATGTTTTTTCTGCACGTCTGTTGGTTCTTGGCTGGTAAAAGCACCTAGGCAATGGAATATGTAAAGCAAGAATTAACTAGCTATTAGTATAAAACTTTGGGAGAGGCCATTGCATCTGGCTCATGCTGACTGAATGCATAATTGAGGCTCTGATTTTTTATTGCATACACAAAGTATTACAATAACTGCCACCTTTAACCTACTGTGCTTTAGGTCTCAAGCTGCCACATACTTGATTTCTAGGATTCTCTCATGTAATTTAAGTATTAATGTCCCTGCTTAAAAATAAATAGATAAACTGAGGCACGGAATATCAAGCTAATAAAATGTGTACACAAGAAATACTTGATGAAACATTTACACAGAATATAATACTAATTGTGATGGAGGCATATGACAGACAGACCAAAACTAGGTCAACTGAAGTATCCCTGAGGATACTGTGAATATATATATATATAAAATATATGCCATCAACAGAATAAATATATATGTATATACACATATATACATATATGTGTGTGTGTGTGTATGTGTGTGTGTGTGTTGAACACTATTAAATTGTGTATGTGGATGGATTTTATGGTGTGTGAATGTCACAATAGAGCTGTTATAAAATGAACTAAAACCACCTGTCTGTGGCGAGAGGAGGAGTGAGTAAGGTGATTCCACTAATCCAAGGGAAGTTAGGTCTCTAGGTCTTTGTCTCCAGCCTATGTCCTTTAGGTCTATGTCCTCCATCAGTGTCATACCCCAGCCCCTGTTGTTCAGGCTTCACTGGAATAGTATTCATGGTCTCTTCCTAGAACCACACCAGTGTCAACTTACCCTTCACATTTCCTTGCATATTCTGGGAGTAGCTTCAAATAAAATGAATTTCACTTGGAATTGAAAGAGAATTGCCCAACTAAAAAGGAAGAAGCAGGCTCAGGGAACAAGTTAGGCAAACAACCTCACAACTTTAGAGTCTGGTATTTGCAGGGTCAGAGTAGGCTCTGGTTTGCTGCCTGCTCAGTGAGTAGATGGCAGAAACATACTATCCTACAGGGAGGACAATGTCAACTGGGCCTCAGAGTGAATGACAGACTTCCAGGAAAGCCACTTTCTGAAAGATAATCTTGTAAAGCTATTAAAATATACCAGGAGAGAGGGAAAACATGAATGAAGCCAAGGGATGGACAGAGACAATGCCACAGCTAAACTTTCTAGAAAACTTTGCTTCCCCCACTCATATGCCCCCAGGACTATTTTATTCCCAATATACCTCTCTTGTAAGCTAGAAGAAATCTGCCTTGATGTTTTCTCAGAATTGCATCATTTGATGATGTTGGTATGTTGAAAAGACTGGAGGGAGGTACCCACAAAAAGCTTCAAGATGTCTGGGAAGGCAAGAACAAACCTCCAACCAGGACTAGCACTATGGGAAGGAGATGGAGCAAGGGTTTGAGAAAACCTCAAAGAGGATGCAAGTCCTAGCCAGTCCAAGATTGTTATTCAATGTTTATTTCTATAGTGAGAGTCAATTTGAGGGTCAAAATTCCTTTAAACACAGTGACAAGAATTTCTTGTCTTGTATGCAGAGTAGTCATTATGACTTAAATTCAAATACCGTCTCACATTATTGTCCTTAATATTCTCAGCTGCCACATTAGTCACTGCTGCTGCAGCCACATTAGCTAAATTGAACAGTCCAAATGCAACACCTTGACTGCCCATCCCCCCAAAATAAGGCTACCACTCACTCTGTCCACATTAAGTAATGATTTGCAATGTCCTTCTCCCTTTTCCTGCTCACAACTCTGCCAACAGCATTTCTTAATGCAAACAGTAAAATCTGAATTACAAGTGTGATCCGATTTTGTTTGACATAATTAGTGGATTAGACATCGGAGAAAATCCACTTATTTTCACAGCTCATTCGACTCCCACCTCCAACTCCCCACCTCCTCCACCACTTCACACTCAGAAATAAAGGTTCATGGAGTACAAAGTAAGAAAGGGTTTTACTTCTAAGGACAATCACAGCTATCAAATTAGTTTTTAAATGACTCCAAGTCTGATCCTTTCTCAATTGGATTTTTTCCCTAGCAAAACAAAGCTGAGGATCTGAACTATAACTCCCGAGCTGAAGTACATCACTGAAGGCTGCACACTTTTTTTGCAGGAGATTTTGGAAAGAATTCTCAGTAACTGAAAAGTACCAAGCCACATAGGTTTGTCTCAGCTTAGCTCCTGGTGACAGATGGCTTCAGGTTTGATTCTTGGCTCTGCCAGCTGGGTGATGTTGGGCAGGTTATATAACTTTTCTATATCTATTTCCATATCTCTAAAATAGACATGGTTATGAGAGCTAAATGGGATAATAACTCTTAAAGTGCTTAGAATGGTGTCTGGCACATGACAAACGCTCATTGTGGTTTGTACTATCACTTTACACCTAGAGCCCAGACAGAGAGAACAGCCGCACCCCAGCCCAGCCTTAGCTCCTATTACACAGAGACAAGAGATCAGGACCGTGGCAGAAGCCTGACCCACCTTGTGCATCTCAGAAGGTTCATTAATATGTGTTTCATCCAGCCAGCACTGGATGAAAATACCGTCTCACATTATTGTCCTTAATATTCTCATTCTAGCCGGGCGCGGTGGCGCACGCCTGTAATCCCAGCACTTTGGGAGGCTGAGACAGGAGGATTGCGAGTTCAAAGCCAGCCTCAGCAATGCACTTAGCAACTCAGTGAGACCCTGTCTCTAAATAAAAAATACAAAAAAGGGCTGGGGATGTGGCCCAGTGGTCGAGTGCCCCTGAGTTCAATCCCTGGTACCAAAAAAAAAAAAAAAAAAAATTCTCATTCTACGTCAATGACTCTTCTGAAGAAATAGATGACTAATATGATTCACTCCGATATGGTAAAGGCTTTACTGAAGAAACAAAAGCTACTTAAAGGACTCCTCACATTTTCTCTTGTATCTCTTCCCTCCCAAACATCACTTACAGAGTGAATGAAAATGTCATCTGCTACTTTGACAGGAATTCTTGTTACCCAAAGCAGCCTAGGGTAGCTTTCTTGTTATCTATGTGTCATAAATATGATTGCTGTCATATAAGTGCTTTGGGTACATTTTCCCATCATACACTCAAGATCTTTGAGGCAAATGCCGGTATTACTTTTGCTTTGCAAGTGAGGAAACTAAGGTCCAAAAAATAAAAGTAAATGCCCAGGTTTGCAGAGCTTATATGGGACAGAGGTGGAACTAAAAACAGAAATCTATCAACTTCAGAGCACATACTCTTCACCTCAACACCCACTGTCCTTACAGCTCCCTAGAGGTCAGGAAAGGTGTCAAGAACAGATTTTGAAAAGTTGGAGCTAATTAGCTCCCTTGTCAGATCTGCAGGGTAGGGCCAGAGCCTTCTGGATATGGTGTAATAAGAGTCACTCAGGTAACAAATACTTCTTTCCAGGGAACTCAAGAATCTCTTTCAAAAACATTGTGACTATATGTCATGTCTCAGTTCAAATCTTCCCCTTCTCTGCATAAACAACTGTGAATTTATCTAATCCCTTCTTGCAGGCATTGGCCTGGAGTAGGCACTAAGAAAATAGATGATGAAGTAAATTGCTGGAATTGGATTGTTTTCCAGGTAATCCTAATCAACAAATGTCCATTGCCTTCAGGAGGTACTATGCTCAGTGCTGCAACGGTATAAAGTTTTCAGACACCATTTCTGATCTCAAGCATACAATCTTAAGGAGACTCCACAGCAGAATATTGAGTCTAAGGAAGTGCAAACTGGGGACTGAACTAAGGTGTGATCTGGTGGGGGCAGAAAGATTCCTAACAGACTGGGTAGTCTGCAAAGCTATCAAGATTCCTCTCTGGAGACCTCAACGACAGCCGAAACATCAACAAAGCAAAGTGACAGCACAGGATGTTTTACACAAAAGGAATAGCACGTTATAAAAACAAAAATAAAAGCCAGAATCTCATAAAGGGGATCTCTGGCTACTGAAAACAGAGCTTGGAAGAAATTTAGGGAGTAATAAGCCAGCATTGGCTCTAGAAAATATATCCAAACAGGCTGACAGAAGTTCCTGGACCTTGTTATGATCCAAAATTTACAAGTCTTCTGGCGCTGGTTTTGGTTCCTTACTTGGATGAGAGTTTTCCTTGTAAATATTAAATTGACTTTGTAAAAACATGAACTTCTAAGTCAGACAAACCTAGGCTCGAATCCATCCTTCTCCACTCACCAGCTGTCTAACCTTTCCACATCTCAGTCTCTCCCTCCTGGGAGTTGAGGTTGTTAAAAGGAATAAATAAAACTGTGCATGCAAATGTCTAGCACTGAGACTGGCACAAAGTAGGGCATTGATAAATCTTGGTTCTGCAGTTGCTCTACTAATAATTTCTTTCATTTGAACTTCAGCCAACTGAGAGTTTCCCAGGACCTGGTTTTGAGAATTGTAAATATGAGAGACCTCATCCCAAGGTGTCTGAATTTGTTTTATTCTGCTGTAACAGAATACCTGAGACTGGGACAGTTATACAGGATAGAGACGTGTTTCTTAAAGTCCTGGAGGCTGGGAAGTCCAAAGTCAAGGAGGTCCACTTCTGCCAAGAGCCTTCCTGCTTGTCATCCCATAGCGGAAGGGTAGAAAGCCAAAAGAGAGGAAAGAGGACCAAACTCATCCTTTCATCAGGAGCCCAGTTTCATGATACCAAACACATTCCTGTGATAACAGTATTAATCCATTCTTGAGGTCTCTGAGTGGATGAATCATCTTTTAGAAATCCCACTTCTCAACACAGTTGCATTGGGAATTAAGTTTCCACAACTTGTACTTTGGCAGACATACTTAAGTAATAGCACAAGGTGAAAAGAAGAGATAGAAAAGTTAAATGTTTTATGTTCCTCACTTATGCCACTCCTCAGGGAGCATGGAACTCCACATACGTAAAGCTGAGGGAAGAGAAATCATTCAGAGAAAGTAGGCCATGTAGTTATCTGACTTGTTTGAAGAAACCCACATTTCTCTCTTTTAATAAGATCACAAATTTCACAAAGACTTTATGCAAACACAATCAGTATTACTATTAAGAATGTTACCAAGCCGGGCGCGGTGGCGCACGCCTGTAATCCCAGTACTTGGGAGGCTGAGGCAGGAGGATCGCGAGTTCAAAGCCAGCCTCAGCAATGGTGAGGCACTTAGCAACTCAGTGAGACCCTGTCTCTAATAAAATACAAAAAAAGGGCTGGGGATGTGGCCCAGTGGTCGAGTGCCCCTGAGTTCAATCCCTGGTACCAAAAAAAAAAAAAAAAAAGAATGTTACCAAACAAGAAAGATGACTGGTTTCTTAAAGTTAATTCAGAACCATTTAGATAAAGGATTGGCAACCCTTTTCTGTTAAAGGCCAGATAGTAAATATTTTAAGCTCTGTGATCCATCCAGTCTCTGTCACAGGTGCTAACTGCATCCTTGTAGTGTGAAAAGTCATGGACAATATAGAAATGAATGAGTTTGCCTGTGCTGCTATAAAAATTTATTCATGGACAATGGCATTTGAATTTTATATAACTTTTACATAAAGAAAATAGTATTCTTTGTTTTTCCCCCAACCACTTAAATATGTAAAAACCATTTTTAGCTCACAGGGCTGTACCAAAATAGTTATCAGGACTTGGTCAAGGCCACTTGCTTGCCCACGCTTGACTCAGACACTTAGGTCTTAACTGAATCTCAGGAGGTATCATGGGCAACCCCCACAGAACATATGAAGAACACATGGGCAAAGGGACAATTGACTTGTTGAAGGTCAGCTGGGTCTCTCAGATCACCACCAGAGGCTCCACACTCGACACAGAGTATGGCTGTGAAACACCAGGAAATTATTGGTTCAAAAATAGAAAATCCAGGGCTGGGGATATAGCTCAGTTGGTAAAGTGCTTGTCTTGCATGCACAAGGCCCTGGGTTCAATCCCCAGCACCACCAAAAAAAAAAAAAAAAAAACAGCAAAAATGGAAAATCCAGCCAAGGTGCAATGGCGCAGGCCTATTAACCCAGCAGCTTGGGAGGCTGAGGCAGGAGGATGGCAAGTTCAAAGCCAGAAAAGTAAGGCTCGCTAAGCAACTCAGTGAGATCCTGTCTCTAAATAGCATACAAAATAGGGCTGGGAATGTGGCTAAGTGCCCCTGAGTTCAATCTCCGGTACCAAAAAAAAAAAAGGAAAAAAATCTTTCGACTTCCATTTTCCATTTGTTAGACTCAGTGATGGCTGAGCAAGCAGACGACCCCCACCTCCTGCATTTTTCGGTTTACTTTGCATCTTATAACTTGGTCATGGAACAGCTGCATGGAAGACTCTTAGAAGTTAAGTTATGAGCCCCGCCCTCTGCAGGTGAGGCGGACACGCCCTGCAATGTGGAAAGCAAGCGTCTCCGACCTCAAGAAACCACAGAAGATGGCACTACCGTCATTTCACCTTCATACGCAACTACCGGAGGAAATACACACTACAAAATGTAAAAGGCCATTTTCTCTTTTAAAAGTTGCTTTACATATTTTAATTCTTGTATTTCCCTTGGGGGTTAGATATTTCGGTCACATAGTTATCCAATTAAAATGAAAACTCTCTGCTTTATCCTTTAGGCGAGGACAGCTGCCAGCTGCTAAGTTTTATAAAGTCTTTAATCTTGTCCATAAATATTTAACAAGAATTGGTTGGTACACAAGCTGGAGTAAAGTAAGAAATCAAAGAGAGAATCTTAGAAGTAACCTCTATTTTGTGTGAAAGCAATATAAAACAGAAACAGAATGACCGATTCCCCCTTTTTTTATTAAAATATAAAATGCTTCTGAGTGTTTTGATCACTCTTTTTAGCCTGCTTGTCCTCACAAATGTGCTAAAATAGCTAGATTGTAAAAAGACATTAAATATGACTATCTGTGCCCTTTTCTCCAGTATCCTGCCATTTGTTTCAGAGCTGGCCGCTCATGTTTCCATGGAAACCCACATCGAAGATCTCTAAGAACTTTAGCAGCATTTGATGCTGTAGACCCCTTCATATTAATCTCTTCTACATGTGCACACACACACACAACACACACACACACACACAAACCCACACTCACTCACACCTCCACACAGACCATCACCAGCAGCACAATATAAAAAACAATATAAAAAATCACAATAAGTAACTAACCTCATAGAAACTAAAAATTCATATTCTTTCCTTCGGTCTGCTAAAAAGGGAATGCTGTCACTTGGCTTCCCGGGAATGCATATTTTCCTCTTCCCTGTCCCCACCTACCTCTCTCAGTTCCGGTTTACAAGTCTGGACCTTCCAAGGAGTCTCTACTTTCACCTCCTCCCAGGACAGAGGTCCCTCATGAGATCATCTGTTCCTTCTCCTGCCCCACATGGGATCACAGACCACTCTGGAGAATGAAGGACAGATGCCACTTGTATGGATCTTCCAGACCAGAGGGTACCATAAATTTGCTTCAGTAATTATCAGTTTTCAGGATTAAGCACTCTTCGCTAATTAGTGATGCTAACTGAAATGTCTCATCTGTGCCCAAAGTTCACTTGACTGTGTCCTTACTCTGCCTATTAGTGAGATTAAAATTGGGTGGCAATCACTTTCTTTATTTCAGTGCAGACTAGGAGATGAAAGAGAACCAAATGAGGGGGAAAGTGCTGTGGAATGATATTGGCCAAATTATGTTTTTATGTTGTGTATTGTGTGCATGTACAAATATGTAACAACAAATCCCGTCAGCATATACAACTATAATGTACCAATAAAACAAAACAAAAAAAAAAAAAGTTTGGGGGGACAAATGGAAGCACAGCAGGAAAAAGAGAGAATAACATTAATTGATGTCCCCAGCCTTCATCATTCTAGTTCAAAAATTCTGGGCCTTTAAGTTGTTCATTATTTCTTCAGAAGTACCATTTTCCATTGCTTTAATCCTGCTTTAGATTTCTCCTACCCTCCAAACTTGGAGTTCCCTAGGCCTTGGAGGTTGCTTCCCTCTAGTGGTTGCCTGTCCTGGTTCAGTTCCTTTATAGCAGGCCAGTATGGCCATGGCCCACTCAACACTTCCTCCCCTCTACAAATACTTCAAGAGTATCTGCTATTACCAGGCACTGTTCTAGGCCCTGGGCATATAACAATGAACAATGATATAGATCTCTGCCCACTTGGAGCTAATTCACTACCCTCCGATCCATTCAGCCTGGCTCTGATTCCATACCATCTATAGTTCACCCGTGACTCATGGTCCAGCCCGATATTATGATTCTGAGCCTTCTCAGCAGTCCTTAGGTGCTAGTATTGATTTCTCACTGTCTTGACTCTAGACTCTTCTACGTGTTAGCTCAGTGAAGTCACATCACGTGACAGCATTCCCTCTTCAGCAGTCCCAATAACTTTTTTTTTTTTTTTTTTTTTTTTTTTTTTGCACTATCACAGATTAGGTTCCTGGATAGCCAGCTCAGGAAGACCACCCTCGTCATTGTGGTTTTTAAAATGCTTTTGTGTTGCATTTTTCTGGATGCCAGATACTGCTTAAGTATCTTATACATATGAATTCAGCCAATCCTTATAACAACACCTAAAACAGTAGAGAGAGTTTAGCTCCATTTGTTGATTAATGAACAAGAATTAGGACTTACCAGTTACCCAGCCCCAAAGGGGCAAACCTGGGTTTACCATCCTGCATTTGACAACGGGGGTTTTCATTTACTTTAAGTATTCTTGTTGCTTCTTGTTATGCTTCTGCCCAAAGTCCTTTGTGACACTTGCCACACAAATTATCCATCGCTCAATGTTCCTCTTTCATGCCTCCAGAGAAATTTTAAAATGGCTGTTGACCAAGGACATTGCCCTGCAGATACCATCTGTTCCATCCTCCATGTCCCAGGTTGATGAAGAGGGAGACATCTAAGATCCATTTTGTCAAACTGCAGAGAACCTGTGGTCAAGCATGCTCTCTGCATCTTAGTTCTGATATTATGGAAGTGTCTGGGTTTTCCCACCTCCCCCCATATGGCGCTTCATTATATTGTCCACATGACATCCTCTCTCCTTGACATATCTCATCCCTCATGTAATGATGACTTCCAGCCTTGAGCTCCTCCAAATTCTCTAGGGCAGTTTCACACAGATCACGGTTTTGTTTTTTATTTATCACTTCCTGCTGCCCTTTCTTGCATTAATTAAACTCAGCCTTGGGATATAGGAAACCAGATAACTTATTTTTCTTCCTTTTGATGAAAGCAATATTGTTTCCTGGGGACAATAAATATTCACACACACACACACACACACACACACACACACACTTACCTTGCAAAGCCACCAGCTTTGTCTCAAACACCCTTTGTCCTGTGTTTTCCTATTTCTGCTGGCTTCAGAGTATTTAGAGAGTTTTTCATTTTAATGAGTTCTGATCCAAAGAAAGGGAATGAATGGAAAGTGGCCTTCATTTCCCCCTCTTTCACCAGTGGCTCTTATCATTTTTCCAAAGGCATTGAAAAGCAGCTATTTTTTCATTCATAACTACCTTCACAACTCACAAGAAAGGCCCATCCTGTTATTTACACAAATGGAAGGAAAAGAATTTATCTGATGATAGCAGCTCTCAGCTATCTGTGGGTTATAAGAAAGAAAAGCCACAGCTCCTCAACCTCAGCAATGTGTGTGCATCTAGGTAGCCGCAACTTGAGGATTCATCACAAAATGAGGGCTCTCTTCCATTCTCCCAGTTCTCATTACAAGAACAAAGCAAGAAAGCAAACAAACAAAATATGACTCTTGGGTTCCTATAAAATCATTGACATCTTAGTACAATGAACATATTGAATTCCTCAAAGCCTGGTGTGGCTATTCCTCTTCCACAAGACAGAAGGCTCTTCTTTCTGGAACTCTGTGCCAGACTCTGTATAAACACTTTTCATGGCTGTCCTTGGTCTCCAGGATGAAATTCAGACTCAGTAGTTGGATAATAGGGGCCTCTATCTCCTGACGCCTGGTCTCTCCTGTCTCACCTTGCAGCACAGCGCACACTTCCTGCTCTGTGATCGCACCATCTGCTGCTCCTTCTGCCACAATGGTCAGCCCCACTCTCCTGCTCTCTCTACCTGGCTAATTCCTTTTCTCTAACAAGACTCAGATGTCCCCTCCTTAGGGAAACCCCCTGGTTGTCTGTCCCTCACCCTCTGAGATGCTCGGGTGCTTCTCTCCATCATGGAAACAAGCGTAAGGGCCATTGTCTTTCTGACCCACTATCATCTTGTCAGGAAAAACAATGTTTTTCATGCACGTTTTCCCTGAGCTTCTTGTCAAGAAGGTAATGATTTAATGAGTGCATAATTAATGTGATCGATGATTTGATAAAAGAATAAATAAATGGAAAGAAAGAAGAGAATCGGAAAAGAAATGAAAGGAAGTCCAGAACAGAAGAGGAAGGAGTTCAGGGAAAGAAAGGAGAGGAGGGAAAGAGGAAGTAATGGGGAATTAAATGAAGCAAATTATGTTATATGCCTCCATGAATGTGTCAAAATGAACCCCACTTGTGTATAACTACAATTCTCTCTCTCTCTCTCTCTCTCTCTCTCACACACACACACACACACACACACACACACACACACAGGAATAGAGGCGAAATGACTCAAAACTACTATCCCAAGAATTACAATTTTCCTAAGGGATACCCCTGATTGTGGAGCCAGAAAGTCCAGCGACCACCTGGAATGTCATATAAATTATGAACCCAAAGTCAAGGATCCCAGGAAAGTCCAACTTTGCAGTACTCAATCATAAAGGGCAGGTCTCCAGCGATTTGCAAAAGGGAAAATTTGCGTACTGCAGCTCTGAACTGCCCAAGGCATTATTTCCTCACCAGCAGAGCCAGCATGGATCTCAAACAGGACCTTCTCCAGCCCAGACGGAGACCAAGGCTTTCCTGGTGTTCTGCCCACCTAAATAACAGAGAAAGAGTTCTCTAAGGCATACTGGATTTATTCAGAACAACAGAGGATTATAATCTAGAATATGCTTGCAACAGGGACCATAGGCACATCCGAGGAGTTAAGGCAACAGGAATCCCTCACAAGCAAAACACAGAGACACATGTAATTTGTTCTGAAACAGAGAACATAGATGACAGGGGCTTATTGCGGAAGTTGATGTCGGTTCACTAGTAGCAACAAAGGGTCAGGCAAGTGTTCTCATGCACCCAGCCAGCTATCTTTGTGACTCATATAGCAAGCTAGTTTGCAAGGTCCTTGATAAAAGCTTCTGTTGCAGGCTTAAGTGGGTATAAGTCTTCAGAGAGTTTTTGTAATAGATATCATCATAGGTGTGTGTGCATAAAGGCCCTCCCTTCTTAACCTCCTGTCTGGTTTTTTGGGGGGTTTTTTTGTTTGGTTGGTTTTTTTTGGGGGGGTTGATATAAGTGACTCCATCTAGACATTGACAATTTTTCTTTCTTTCTTTTCTTTGTGGATATTGACAATTTTTCTAGTGGCCAGCAGCCTCCTGGTTAGTCCCTTGAAAGTCTTACTTTCTCCTTGAGGACATGGACATGCAAACCTTAAATCTGCCACTGAGACTGAAGCTTTCTGGAATTCTCAATTATCCATGACAAGAGACAGACCAGAAAACTCAGTTCTGTCAAAGATGTAAACACTTTGTTTTAGCCAATGCTTTCTACTTCATCACTATCGATGATTTTCTAGGTGCCCAGCAGTAGGTGCCCCCAGTCTTGGAAACGCATACAATCACATAAAGGAAAATAAATATTTTATAATTATGACAGTCAGGAGGTTGATATACTTAATATTTATTTGGGATAATTTTATTAAAAAATAAGACCTAGTTTTTTGTTGTTGTTGTTTTGTTTTTTAAGAAAACAGACACTTCTGTTTCTGGGAAGGTGGGTTATTAACATACACTGTTCCTAATCATCCTGCTAAAAACAGTGTGCTAGAATTTGGATCAAAAATGCCCCTAAATGCCCAGGTGCTACAGGCTTAGTTTCCAGGTTGGTGTTATGGGAGGTAATGAGAACTTTAAGAGGTGGAGACTATGGGGAGGTCTTTAGATCATTGGGGGCATGCCCTCAAAGGGGATTGTAGGACTCCAGTTCCTTCCTCTCTCTTTTGCTTCCTGGACATGAGGTGCGTGACTCTGCCCTGCCATGTGCTCCTACGTGATGTACTGCCTCACTACAGACTCAAAGTAATCCAGAGCCAACTAATCATAGAATAAAACCTCAAATACTCTGAGCTAAAATAAACCTTCATTATATCAGGCATTTTGTTATTGTGACTGGACACTAACAAACACACAAGTAAAAGCCCTGGAGCTTACATATAAAATGAACAAATGTAAGAAGACTCTGAAAGGTGAAGAGAAGGCAGATAAGCGAGGGACCTCAGGGTCCGAGGTATGACATTGTGGTGAGGTGCTGGGGTTTTCATTCTGCTTCTTGTATCCCAGACATGGTGCTGAAGCAGCAGGCAACCTGAAAGGTCAGTGAGGGTGGACCAAACACAAAAGCCACCCTGAAATCCTCCCTTCCTTAGTAAAGGGATGGGGGCAGCCTGTCTGAAGGCTAGTAACCTTTAAACAAGAAATCATTCAACTCCAGTCAAACACAAGAGAATAAAAAAATGTGGCCCCACCCACACTAACAAAGGCCAGTGGGCACTTTGATCTCCTCCCTCCTCAGACTGTTACCAGGGTTCCTGACTCACCCTTGGCCATGGCGTCAGAGAAGCCTAAGTTGGGAGTCAGACTCTCATCCCATCTGGGCAGTCACAAATACCTCCACACCAACAGTGTGATTGGTAAGCAATTGGGAAGTCTGAAATAGCTCAGTGACAAGTCACCATACCCAGCAATGACAAGGTTCCCAGTCCCTCCATTCCAGGAGGGGTCATAGGAGGCCTAGGAGAGAGTCAGCACTTTCACCACTACCCAGGGATAACGACAACACTCCTTCCCCCATGGTGCCAGTGAAGGCCATGTGGGAAGCAGAAATCACCCCACTCTCCCTGCAAGGTATGCAGCAAAGACCTCAAGGGGAGCCAGAACTCCCATCCTCACCCAGCGGTTAACAAGGAGCCTTGTTACTCAGGTGTCAATATGGGGGAAAGTGAGGAACAGGGATTCCTACCCTACCTAGAAGAAAAGAAGTAATGGGCCCCTTCCCCGGTTAGAACAATGTTACAAAAGACTGCTCAAATGGAAGACCTAGATAAGATCCAGAATACCATAACACCAAATGTGTCATGTAAAACAAAACAAATATAGTATGCAAAGAACCAGAAAATCTCACCTGAAGTGGGGGGGTGGGAGAATAGACACCAAGGCAATACTATATCAGGATTACATCAGCCATTGCTTAGTTCTGCCATGAGCAGTAAGAACTCATTTAAAACAAATAAATAATAGACAGATTAAGCAAGAAAGAGCATTTTAGTGACAAACCAGAAGATAATAAAGAAAAACCAAGTTTCACTAAAAAAGAAAGCAGAGAGCTAAAGAGGTCTTGAATGACAACTCATCAAAGAGTAATTGAGCACAGCAAATAAAGTTGAAGAAAAACATTTAACCTTACGAATCAAGGTAGCCAAGACAGATTTTTTTTTAGCAAGAAATAAATTTCTAACAGTTTCTCCATAAAATGGAGCAAAACTTCCATTTTGTGGTAGTGGGACTTTGGAGTTTTATATAACATAAATGTTTGTACCCAATTCTTGTTGAGTATCTTTGGGTCAAGAACTACAGCATACAACATGCTTCCCATGCATTATTTAATTTAATCTTCACCAGAATTCTACCAGAAGACACTAGCATACCCTCTTTTCTAGATAAGGAAATTGAGATCTAAAAAGATTAAGCAAATTATCCAAGATGACCAAGTTGACGAAATTGTAAAGCTCAGGGAGAAAGTCAGGCAGTCTGAGCCAGGAACACAAACCTACCCCCAATGCAAAGGCTTCCTCTCCTTGTAGGCAGATTTCCCTGGAAGGGACAAATCTGTTAACATGTGGAGCTTCAGATCCTTCCCCTGCTCTCAGATTCTAAATGGGCACCTTGACCCTGGCTGGACCAGGTGTTCTTGACCTTGAGGTCTGCTGAGAGAAAAGGAAATCCAGGACCACCAGTGGGGAGAAGGCATCTCATGGCCCAAGCACAACCAGGACCCCCAATCACAGGCTAGATCTGGAGTGGCATGGATGATGCTATAATCATGCTCCTCACTCTTCACTCAACCAGCCTGGCCCAACTGCTGAATTCGAAAACAAAGGTGCACATGTGTGGAGTCCAGAGATAAGAGCTGAACCGCACACTGCAACTTCCAGCACAGTGTCTGGCAGAAGGTGTTGCTCAGTCTCTCCAGTGTCCCGCTCCCAAACACTGGACGTTAGACCAGCTCCACCTCACGAATTCTCTGATGAGGAGATGGGGTGTGACTGGGAGACCTCAAGAGAAACATATAGAAATTACTGAAAATAGTGACTATAAATGTTTAAATCATACTTTGGGGAAATCAGAGCATTATGATCATGTTTGTACCATGAGTAAATAAGGCAAGCCCTGTATACAGAATTTATAGTCAAAGAAATGCATATTAAAATAGCAATAAAATGCTATCTCTTAAGTTTCTAAGATAGGAATCCCAACCTCTATAGACCAGTGAAGATCTCTGGGGAAAGATGCTCATGTGCCAGAGAAAAATTGGGTACAACAGTAAGAAAAAGGATAAATAAATTAGAAATATGCATACAGTTGGGGATGATGGGTTAGTAAAGTTGTCAAGAATGTGTGTATTAGTATATAAGGACCAAATAAAACAAGACAAAAATAAGTACATAGTATGACTTCAACTGTGTGCGTACCTGTGTGCGAATGCTTGTGTCCAGGATAAAAATCAAGATGGAAATATAACATAAGTAATATCTCTGAGAGGTGGGATTTCAGAATAGCATGTTATTTTACTTGTTTTCCAATTTTTCAAAACACCAAATTTCTAAAATTAGCATGTTACTTTCATAATGAGGATAACAATTAAAAGGAGATCAATCCTGTGATGTCTGAGAGGTTAGTGATGAAGGAGAGAAACAGCACAAGTAGAATAAAAGCGGAAGCCGATAGATGAGCAAGAAGAAAGGTGATTCCAGTTATTTAAGTGAACACATATGCCTTTATGGTTGTTAGGAAGCTGCTGGCCAGAGGAAAATGGATGGTTTATGTTTACTATTTATCAATGTCACTGTCTGAAAAATAGCACCCAAAGGGAAAAGCCAGATGGTACCCTGGCTAGGGAAGGACAGAGAAAAGAGAAGAGTCTACTAATCTGTAAACCTAGAACACCTGGATGGGCAAAACCCAAGAACAATGCTGTGTTGCTGGCATTTGTGTTTTTACTCTCCTTCCACCTCTGCCCTCCTCCCACAGAACCTGGACCGAATTAGCAGAATCACCAAGAGGAAAAGAAATACAAACAAACAAGCAACTGCTTCCTTTTAGTAACTCCAGCTCCTCCCCATGCAAACCGCCAGCCATGGGGATGCTCAGAGCTCTCAGCCT
This sequence comes from Tamias sibiricus, assembly GCA_025594165.1. Classification (NCBI taxonomy): domain Eukaryota; kingdom Metazoa; phylum Chordata; class Mammalia; order Rodentia; family Sciuridae; genus Tamias; species Tamias sibiricus. Next base: position 158,663,107 of record CM046660.1, on the reverse strand, counting down.
GGGCCTGAATTGCAGCCAATTCGAAGCTCCAAACGATGTCCACTTCTGCAAGTAACAGCCACAGATATAAACCTAGGATCAGTGTGTTCAGTAGAGAATAAGCAGCAGTTGGATATTTCTAGAACTTTGCAGTCTTATCGTTAGGGTAATACAAACACTGAACCCCTCTGCCAGGAGCTATCCCCGCTCATCTTTGCATGCAAGTGGGCGAGATTTGTAAATGTATCTCCACGTCTAGAAACAGTATCTATATGAAGCAATCAGTTCACATTCAGAGAAGTGTGCCTGTGCCTTTTTCAGGTAACTCAAATACAGCTCTCAAGTACCAACAGCACAGAGGGATGGGGTCTATCAGCAAAGTCATGGGGGAACAGTATCCTCTGCATGAGCCCAGCAGACCACGAAGAACCAAGACCTATGCAAATTCTGCCGACTCTTTTAATGCACCAAGAATTTTGCATATGTTATTTCAGAAGGAATAATTAACGACATAATTAACTCTTTCCTAAATTTTGAAGGGCAATAGCAAGCCTGTGGTGGTTACAAAACTATTTGAAGAGGGAAAAAAAATGAGTGTTTTAAGACTGCAACATATTTCCACTTTGTCTCAATAATAATTACAGAAAGTTTACATTGTTTCATCATTGTCTCTTTACAGCCAATTATTAATTTTTTTATTTAGATAATACTTCATTAATTTATGTTATCAAATCCACATAGATAAGACCTTACATATTTAATGCAATGTATCACCCCTAAACAAATGGAAAAAAATAAGTCTGTACAATGCCAACTCAACACGGTAAACTGGGATACTTTTCCAATTATCATTTTATCCTTTGAATGACATCTGTTCTTTTATTCTTCTGGTTGGTATCAGTGCATCATCATTCTAGAATTACTCTGCTTATTTTATTGGTTTCTGGTCTCATTTACATGGCACTGTGTTCATGCTTTACACACATTATTATATTTAACCTTCAGAGTAGCCATTGGCAGGCAATGATAAAGATTATTATTAGGCAAAAGCAAGCCAAGTAAGTTAAAGTGACTGGCCTGAGATTGCACAGTTATCAGGTAGAAAGTAGGGCTTGTGTTGGGGCTGTCATCTCCAAAGCCCCTGCCTCTGCCCTGCATCCAGCACCACCTCCCACTGGGTTGCACTATAGAGCAGAAGACATACGGAGATCTTCAGAAAATTCATCACCAAGAACACTTAACCCAGTGCGATGACCTCAGATGATAACACTGCCCGTTGACTCCAACCACGCAAACCTTCCAGACCCTACCGCGTCCGTAATTATGGAACTTATCGCTGCTCTATTTGCAGCTCTTACCGGAAACAGTAGATAAGGTAAAACATTTTAGAGGCGGATAAAAAACACAACCATCTAAAAAAAGGCAGGAAGTGCAGTTGATAAAAATGTAATTACCTGTTTCTTCGTGAAACATGTTTGCAGAGCGAATTCTCTAGTTTTGCTGTTTGTATTGCTTCTGACGATAAAAAGCATTTAGGAAACTGATTGTTGAATTTTTCTCTGAGCTCTATAATGCAATTTTACATTACAATTAATTGATTTCTTAGAGAATGTTTTAAGTGTACAGAAGGCTTATGAGCCTTTGGCTCCGTATCTTATTCTATATCAATTAGGAGAAAGAATATGTTACTCTCAGTTTCATATTCTGTGACACAGTTGATGAAAACGTGTCTCTACTAAAGAGTTCAGGTTACTGTTCTATGTTGTGTGCTTTGTTACTAATGCAACCAGTAGTATGATTATGGAATGTTTGTGAATCAATATCTTTGAAAGAGGGAATGCCTGGAAAAACTCACACATACATCATTTCCTCCTTTTCTGGCCTTTTAAATCTGCTTGTTGTTTTTGTTTGTTTTCCTCATACAGTATTTTTTGAAGTTTTTGTATTTTTCTTGTCAATCTAGTCATTTAAAAAAAAAAAATCCTCTACTTTTAGACTCCAGATCTTTTTTTTCCAGAACAGTTTTCCTAATAAAACTGTTCAGTCTGAAGCTAGCATCTAAACTTTCAACTGCATTTAAAATTTAATAGATGAACTTCTCCCTCATGCAGGGGAGGGGTCAAAGCCACATTTTCCATTTGCCCACCTAGTACAGCTGACTCTCTCCACAACTCAAGAAGATGCCTCTACTTTCTCCAGAGTTGAGGATTAGAAGGGATTTTTTAATGGGCAGCTCTTTCTCTCTAGGGCCCTTTCTTTCACAGGTGCTGCTCCTCCAACAGGTTGGCATTGATTCCTCTTGAACCCTGACCTCTCAGCCCACCAGGCACAGCTGGTACTATGGAGTCCTTAAGTCCTTACAAGTGGCTGTCTTGGACAGAGTCCCCCGAAGGCACCTCCAGGTCAGCTCTCTTCCTCTTTTGGGGGGCCTTATCTCATCCATCCTAGTCCCCCAAGTCAAGAAGCAAAAGTGCAGCTATTCCCAAAACAGCTGGCCCTTCAGCCAGCCCCAGTTCCTCATCTTTGGCCTTGCACTCTGTGTCCCATAGTGTCTGTTCCTTTGTTCCTCATGGTCCCCAGATGAACATTTCAAGCTATCACACTTTCTCTCTCTCCTTAAGTGCAATTCAATGTCACAAATGTGTACGAAGCTCCCTGTGTGGTGGTGGCCCAGCATTCTCACTGCAGAAAGCAGAGACATGATTGACACGCACTTTGCATTCAGGTGACTCACTCTTCTACTCTGGACTTGTGAGTTCTTTATTGAACTGGATCCTCATCGCTGCCCCAATTGAAATGCCTTTCTCATTGAATTCAGAATCCAGGCACTTGCTTTATTCAGCTTCTTTCATCTGCCAGGATATGTGTTAGCTACTAGAAACAAAAATGAATGTGATATTGTCTTTAACCTTAAAGACTACCCTGTGCTATGGGAGGAAGAACAGACAAAACAAGGAAACACGTGGCAGGGAGTTCTTTCTTAATCCTTTCGAACTACCAGCCTAGAGAGGATTTTGACCTCTAGAAGAAAACAAAGGTCAGAGTGTGGGCCATGGATTAGGAACCTGGGAAGAGGCAGGTGGGCAAAGAAGCTGGAGAGGAGAATGTGGGAGGTAGGGCAGACACAGCACACCATCGACCCCCAGGCCTTCCTCCATCTTCCTGCTAAATTTGCAGAGACTCCTTCTTCACAGAGGAGGAAATAAGAATTCCACCTCCAGGGCAGGAACTATGATCAGGATAAGTCAATAAGGAAACCATTTCTCTTAGCCAGAGGCTGGTGATGGTGCAGACACAGTTTTGGACAATGACCCATAAGGAGAAGTCCGTGAGAAGCCTTCGTGTGTAGGATAAAAAGTCAGTCTCTCCAAAACAGCTCTTTGGCATCACCCTTCCATGGCAATGCTGTGAACATACAGTGCCCTGGTGTTGGGCAGCCATCTTGTAACCATGAGTAAAGCGGAGGCTACAGATTCTGCACAAGATACCAAAGCAGAGGGCATAGAGTCTGGGCCCCAGTGGAAATAAAGCCTGGAACTGCTAACCTCTTAACTGCTTTGTAAGTTAACAGTGAACATCTTCACACATCAAGCCAATGTTCATTGGGGGTTTGGTTACCTACAGCCAAAAGCATCCTGACTCAGGTAGGGTAGAAAAAGTTAAGCAGCTCCCACAACGTGCTAGGGATTCCCCTCATGGCCTGAAATGCCAAGGTTATCATGTCCCCATCTGCGTTCTCATACACCAGTCACGACGGGCATCCTGCTGGAGATGTGAGTTCAGGACATGGGGGGCAGGGTGTCATGGGAGGGGCTTACTTACTGGGGGAAGGGCTGAGCAGAGGCTGAAGGCTGAGGGGACTGGGTGAGGTAGATAAAGCGAGGAGCAAAATACTGCACTCTGCCTATACCTGCTTTCAACCTGGGTCAGGGCACTCACCTCCGACCCCTCCGAAGCCTCCATAAAGCCCAGTCCTGAAAATCTGACTCACAAGGTCTTACCATCAGGGTCTTCTCTCCGGGGATTGAAGACTTGATAGGGACAGCCAAAACGTCAAATGTGACACTCTAAGAAACACTCCTCCAAGATGCAAAATCCTCCCTGGGGTGTAGAAGGAGACACTCAGAGAAACTCCTGTAGCCGGCAGATGACACTGCCTTGGGGCTGCATTCTGCCAACTCTGCCCTTCCAGAAGCTTCTCTCTCTGGCTCAATCTTCCTGCATCCTGAACAAGAACAGATGCCGTAGAGAGCCCCAACCAAAGGGAAAAGAAAATTATGCAGGAAGCTCCATTATATCTGAGCCCTGGAAATGACTCCCCTGGATCAATCAGTGCATCCCCTAGAGCTTAAGTCATCCTCACAATAAGTTGATGAGATAGGAATATTATTCCCATTTTATAGGTGAGTAAACTGCGACTCAGGTCATTTAAATAACTGTCTCACCATCACAAAGCTTGTAAATAATTGCCCAAGTAGAGACTGATCATGATCTCAGTCCAGAGCTTGTGCTCTTACCACTATGAAATCTTGTTCTCTCTCCAAAAATAAATAAATAAATAAATAAATAAATAAATAAATAAATAAAAAGTTCATTACCATGAAATTATTCAGCCATGAGTCAAGAAAATGAGTATGAAATTGTTAAGAAGCAGTTTGAATCTATTACCTCTTAAATTCAACAGAAATTTACCCAGAGAATGCTCTGGGGAAGGCACTGGGTTACAGCAATGTGCTGTACCAGGCCACCACTCAGGGTTTCAGAGAGCAAACAACCTCACGTTCCAAAACAGCCTGACCTGAACCGATGTGATGTCCTCCGATGTGGGCTGACAACTACATGAGTCAGTCATTCATCCAAAAGGAAAATTTAGGGAAAACAACTCTTCATGAGTGATATAGGACCGATGGAGTGGGAGGAAGCCAATGTGTCACTCAGGTGGTGGGTGCTCCAGGCTTGTGAGCCCAGCACTGGAGCGAGCTGTAATGTCCTTTGGCTCTTTTCAGCTATCTGTCATGCTATTACAGGATGGGGCCTTCTGGGAACCTGAGGCAGTGCGGAGACCAGCCCCCCTTCAAACCCCCATTCTTGTGATGGAGTCAGAAAGAACTCAGACATGTCAAAGTGACAGGCATGAATTTATTAGAAAGATGGAAAGGAGACACTCTCAAGGGAGAGAGTGGGTGCTCTCAGAGAGGAGAAGGATGTGTGCCCCTCCTGCTCTCAAGTTTTATTGGGAGTCCCAGGAAATTTCAAGAGTCCTGCCCAAGTTCACCTTCTGACTTTTGACTGACAGCATAGGAACTGCAAGGATGGCCTCCAAGAGAGGCTAGGGTGGCCCTCTAAGAGTAGGAATTTTTGAGGAAACAAAAAAAAAAAAAAAAACAACATATCACAAGTATGTCACTCTGTTTTTGCCTCAATTTCCTGTCCCCTTAATTGGTTCAGGACCCTTTGAATAGCCCCCATCAAGTTTTGTGAGGGTCTTGGCTCTCAGGGTCACTGGTGGCTGTGACCTATTTTAGGTGGTAAGGGAGGGTCCTGGAGACTTGGTTGCAAGAGATAATTTGATGAACAAAGGATAGGGGAGGGTTCATTATACCAAGTCCCCAACTTCCAGGTGCTTGCCTGTCAGAGAAGGGTCCCTGTGGTTTTCCGTCCCCCTCATTGTCTTTTCCCTGCTCACCCATTCATGGCTGACGCCTACCCAGCACTACCTGACCACTCCTTCCCAGGAGGAAGCACTGTGATAAACTCACCCTCAGGTTCTCCACTCCCCACCCTAGGCAGCCCTTCTCCCTACTGCTTAAGCTGCTCCAAGGGCTGCTGGAGGCTTTTGTGCTGCTATTGGCCCTCCTTCCACCTCTCTTGGAGTGAAAGGTGTTGGGGAAATGGATGCTGCCTTAATAGCAGGCTTGCAAGCTAGCTAAGCCTCCAGGGATTTAGCTCTTTAATCTCATCATCAGGGGAACAGATTTTCCAGTATGAAACAGCAAGAGCCCTGTGCATAGCTCCAGGTGTAGTCTAGGAGAAATGCTAAAAGTAGGTGGAATAATGCTAGCATTTACAGGTATTTGGTCTTATTATAATTGTACATCTTTTCAAGATATCAGTCTTCAGATAAAGCATCTGTCTTGAGTCATTCTCAAAAGCACAGCTTGGTCTTTTTTTAATATGGATTTTATTTTTTGTCATTTTTTTTACCAAATATTTACTGAGCATCTACTATGTGCAAACACACTAAGTACGTTTGGTCTTCATCTTCTCCTCTCCCCGTTCTCCCCCTCGCCCCGCTTTCTTCCTCTCCCCCTTCTCCTCCTCTCCTTTCCAGTCTTCTCTTCCCTGTTCCGCTCAAGTGAAATAAAAATATTGATTCAGTTTCAGAGTAGAGGAGAACTTTAGTAGAACTCCACCAGACTGGCCTGAGGCCTGACCTGTTCAACATGTTTATTATTGACTTAAACATTGACCTCGAACTTATGTTAACCAAATTTTCAATGGAAGCAAAGCATTTTTAAAAGATGTTTTAATAGTGATACCTGAGTTTCAAAAGTGTTGTTCAAGAGAGTCTACTGGCAATAATATTTTGTTGCCAGTTCTAAATATCTGTTTCCCAAAGGTAAAATGGGAATCCGACTTAAGACTGAAAATGTACTAAAAGGATAGATTTTGTTGTAGTTTTATGTCTCGTCGACTTTTTTTTTTTTTTTAATTTCCTGAGTTAAAAGAGAACTTCAATGTCATCAACTCTTTACTGAATATCCATGAGGTTCTGCTCACTGCCTTTCTGTGGTAGGCAGAATAATAACACCCCCAAAGGGTCAACATCCCAATCACAGAGACTGTGGTATGTTAAAAGGCAAGGAGTCATCAGTGCATTTGGAATTAAGTTTGCCAGTGAGCTGACCTGAAAATAATAAGTGTGTCCTGGATTCTCTGGAAGAGCCTCAGGTATCCTTTAACTGTGGAAGAAGAACATAGAGGCTGAGAATCTGAAAGAGATTCAAAGCTGTTACACTGCTGATTTGAAGCTGGAGGAAGATGCCATTGGCCAAGTAATGCAGGTGGCCTCTAGGAGCGAGAAAAGGCAAGGGAACATTCTCCCCTGGTGACTCCAAAGGAGGACAGTCCTGCTGATACCTTGATCTTAGCCTACCAAGACTCATTTTGGGCTACTGACTCCCAGAACTGTAAGATCACAAATCTATGTTGCTTTAAGCCACTAATTCTGTGGTACTTTGTTACAACCATAAGAAAAAATAATTAGGTTCATCTACACGCATTCACCTTATTTGATCTTTACTATGAACCAGGCCTTATCTCCATTTTACAAATATGAAAATTGGGTTTCTAACAGGTTCAGTGACTTGCCCAGGGCCACATGGTTATTCAATGACAGAGTAGAATCCAAACCCAAGTCTGCCTGACCACAAATTTCAAGATCTTTACAACATACTGAGCTCAATCTCAGACGTTTCCACACTGCAGACTACAACCCAGAAGTTTTTAAATGATTATAGGAAGAGGAGATCTTTCTTCCTGCTGAAGAAAAGGAGAAAAAGGGAGGGCCAAGGAGGAGAGAGAAGAGATAATAATGCACAAAAGATACTATAGGTGAGCATTTTATAAAAAAAATTTGTTTCAGATATATTTTAGATGTTATGTGTTTACATTATATAAAGTTTGTTTCTGTGGATTGAAGTTAAAAAAAATGAAAAACTGCTGTACAACATACCCACTGGGAAAACAAAAAGGATGATATTACTCAGTTCTTTTCTTCAAAAATGCCTATAGGACAGAGGGTGCAGCTCAGTGGGAGAGCCCTTGCCTAGCATGTACAAGCACCTGGGTTCCATCCCCAGCACCACAGCAAAATAAAAATGAAAAAGAATGTCCACAGTCTAGAGGGAGATTCACAAACAAACCACTGGATGCAATGCAGTGGGGACTGGTCAGTTATCACGCACCACACGACAATGGGGGAATGGGCTCACATCATCTTGGTTGTCCCCCAGAGGGCCGTGGAAGCCACTTAGGATCACACACAACATACACAAAGCAGAATTCATGGCTTCACCACAACTGTCTCACGTGGACAACTGCAGCATCCTCCCGGAACCCGCTCCTGCCCCTGGTCCTTCTCGTCCCAGGCCACACTGCACTCTGGGGCCACAGATCCAATGACGTCTCTCCTCCCCTCACAGCCCTTCCTGGCTTCTCTCTTGCAATCCATGCAAGTTTAATGCCCTGATCCCAAAGGTCCCTGTTTCCAACCTGTGATACACAGTCTCTACCATTTCCCCATACCAAACTACCAAAAGTCCCTGCATGGACCAACCGTTTACACACCTTACAAACTGCACATACTGCTTCCCCTCCCATGGATGGTGTTCTTCCTACTTTTCCTCTAGGAAAGAGCAAAGCTGGACTTTTCTGACTCTCTAACACAAAAGAAACCGTGCTCCACTGAGCCACCCCCCTGGCTGTGTGATCATATTTCTTTTACAACACTAATACAAATGTATCTTACTTCCTACTTCAGTGCTCCTAGTTAAGGGACCACATTCCAGATAGATTTTTGCCCAACTCCAAGCTTAGGGGGGACAGCATGTTGAGCCTTTCCCAAGAACAAGTAACCAGTGGTTACTCCAGGCCTGGATCTCGCTACCTCCTTGACATTTCCTTCTGGATGTTTCCCTGTACCCTCTAATCTGTCCAGAAGTGGATTCTGGTTTCTCCTCCTACACCCAATCCTCCTGTAGATCCATGAATGAAGTAGCTTTAGTCCCACACCTGCTGGACCTCCCTGACTCTCAACTCAGCCCACCACAGGCTGGCCTTCACTTACCTCCAGCACAGACCTGTGAGGCATTTGCTTGTCTTCGTTTTCACCTCCACCTCCCTGACCCGGCCTCCTCACCCCTGCCCACACTGCTGAAGCAACTTGCCACTGTTCCCTCCACTCCCACAATTGCCCACCCACAGATGTGCTACTCGTTCTGCGTTCAGCAGACAGTGAGAGAAAGAGAGTGGCTTTTGTCATGCCTCTCCCCTACGTGAACCCTTTCTGTAGCTTTGACTCTCGAGGTGAAGTCTAAATATTTTTAGATTTTTTTATGGCACACATACATTGGCCCTGTTCCATCTAACCACATCTCCAGGACCTCCCTGCCGTCCAGCCACACGTGATTTCTCGTGGTTCTTCACATGCGTCTTCCACCTCAGGGCCTTCTGGAAGTTTCCCTCAGCTTGGAAATGAGTGATGATTGGCATTTGCCTCGAAGAAGACACCATGCTTGCCTCAGTTTTGCGGCTCTATCTCCTGAAACACCATGTAATTTTCCTTTGGGATGCAAGGCAAAGCTTCAATTTTATGTGTTTTAGTCATCCCTCACTCTCTGTGGAGATTGGTGGAGGCTGGTTCCAGCACCCCCACAGATACCAACATCCCTGGATGGTCAAGTCTTTTAAATAAAATGGCATACTATGTGCAGATAATCTATTCACATCTTCCTGCATACTTTACCTCATCTCTAGGTTACCTATAATACCTACTAGGACAAGGTAAATGCTACGTTCATAATCATTAGACTGTATTTAGGGAATAATGACAAGAAAAAGTATGTGCACATTCAGTACAGCTATTAGTCAGGATTCTCTAGAGGAAGAGAACCAACAGGATGTGTATATGTATGACTACAAAAGGGGGTTTGTTCGATTGGCTTATAGGATCAGAAGTCCCACAATGGCTGTCTGTAAGCTGGAGAGCCAGAGGAACCAGCAGTTGCTCAGTCTAAGAAGCTGAAGCCTCGGAAAAAGAGGGGCAGATGATGCAGCCAGAGTCTGCCACTGAGTGTCTGGGAACTCCCTGGAGAATCACTAGTGAGATTCCAGGTTGGGAGAGTAAAGAAGCTGGAGTCTAATGTCCACAGGTGATGCCAGCAGCAATAAACACACCTGTTCAAGAAAAATCAAGCTTGCATCTGCTACAGCTTCCTCCTTCTTCAGCTTGGTGTTCCATCCAGGACCCCAGCCTGATGGACAGTGCCATCCACATTCAGGTGCTGCCCACGTGCCAGTGCTCTCTGGAAACACTTTTATAGACACACCCAGAAGTGTCCTAATCCTAGGCACCTCTCAGTCCAATCAAGTTCTAAATATTTCACATCTTATGGATAGAAGTAATATTGTCAAAATGGCCATATCACCAAAAGCACTGTACAAATTCAACACAATGCCCATCCAAATACCAATGACATTCTTCACAGAACTAGAAAAGGAGTCACAAAAATTTGGTTGGAAGTATAGGAGACCCAGAAGAGTCAAAGCAATCCTGACCAAGAAGAATGAATGTAAGAAGCATCACAATACCCATCTCAGATTATACTACAGAGCTACAGCAATAAAAACAGCATGACATTGGCATCACAATAGACATGAAGTCCAAGAAAAGATAATAGAAGAAACAGAGACATACCCTCACACTTACAGCCATCTGATATTTGACAAGAGTGCCAAAAATATATGTTGAGGAAAAGATAGACTTTTTAACAAATAGTGCTGGGGGGAAAATGGATATCCTTATGTAAAAGAATAAGACTAGATCCCTGTCTTTCATCCTGAACAAAAATTATATTAAAGTGAATCAGAGACTTAGGATTTAGACCAGAAACCTTGCACCTGCTAGAAGAAAACAGCAGGTCAACACTCCATCAAATAGGTGCAGGCACTAACTACTTTAACAAGATTCCCAAAAGCTCAATATAGAAAACCAATAAGTGGAATGCCATCAAATTACAAGATTTCTGCACAGCAAAGGAAATGATTAAGAGTATGAAGAGAGAACCTACAGAATGGGAGAAAATCTTTGCCAGCACTCTTCTGACAGGGGATCCAGAATATATAAAGAACTCAAAATGTTCAACACTTTAAAAAAAATTAATTATTAAGTGGGCAAAATAAACAAACAGACATTTCTCAAAAGAAACACATATGGCCAACAAATACAAAAAGAAAATGTTCAACATCTCTAGCAATCAGGAAAATGCATATCAAAACCGCACTAAGATTTCATCTCTCTCTAGTCAGAATGGCAATTATCAAGAATTCAAATAATAAATGCTGGTGAGAATGTTGGGAGAAAATACCTTAAACATTGTTGGTGGGATTTCAAATTAGTAAGACGACTTTGGAAAGCAACATGAGATTCCTCAAAGACTAGGAATGGGTCGCTATATGACGCACTCTTTGGTATTTGTCCAAAAGAATGAAAATTAGTATACTATAGCAATACAGCCAGTTCAACGTTTATAGCGGCACAATTCACAATAGCCAAGTTAAGGAACCAGTCCTGATGCCCAACAATAGATGATCAGATTAAGAAAATGTGGTATATATGAACAATGGAGTTTTACTCAGCCATAAAGGAGAATGAAATTATGGTTTTGGCAACGAAATGGATAAAACTAGAGAACATCCTGCTAAGTGAAATAAGCCACAGTCCAAAAATTTAGGCTCAAATGTTTTCTCTCATATGTGAAAGCTAGAGCAAAATAAGGAAAAAGGGGGAGGAATAGGATATCATAAAAATATATGGCAAATAAGTGGAATAGAAGAAGGAGATCTAGAGGGAGGGAGGAGGGAAAGGAAAGGGGAGGAAATACAAAATAAATGTGAAAAAATTATACTATGTGCATGTATAAATATACCACAGTGAATTCCACCTTTATGTGTATCCAGAAAGCACCAATCAAGATTAAATAAACAAGTGAGTGGGGCTGGGGTTGTGGCTCAGCGGTAGAGCGCTCGCCTAGCACGTGTGCGGCCCGGGTTCGATCCTCAGTACCATATAAACATAAATGTATTGCACTGTGTACAACTAAAGCAAATAAATAAATATTTAAAAAATAAATAAATAAAAATAAATAAACACGTGAGTGAAAGGAAGATGAGTAGAAAATAGAGAATAGTAGGATAAAGGAAGAGAGGGAAAGCAGGCACAGGGAGGACTGAAACAGAGTAAATCAAATTCCATGCAGGTATGATTTTGTCAATGTGAACCCAACTATTATGTACATCTATAAGACACTAATAAAAGAAAAAAATAACAAGCTGGGCATGGTGGTGCACACCTATAATCCCAGCAGCTCAGGAGGCTGGGGCAAGAGGATTGTGAGTTCAAAGCCAGACTCGGCAACTTAGGGAGGTCCTAAGCAATTCAGTGAGACCCTCTCTCTAAATAAGATTTAAAAGAATGGGAAGCTGAGGATGTGGCTCCGTGGTTAAGCACCTCTGGGTTCAATCCCTGGTACAAAAAAAAATGAAAAAGAAAATTTCCATCTGAGGTTGGTTGAATTTGTAGATGTAGAACCTATGGATACAGCAGACCAACAGAATTTGTACACATGTTGGATTGATGTCTGTACCAGACTCAAAGCTCAACAAAGGCAGGGGCCATATCTACCTAGTTCATTTCTCTCTCCACAACTACTAGCCTGGCACACTATCATTGCCAACTCGCCAAACATGGGATGCATTGTGGAGTTGAATCAACACTGTTACCTGTTCTGCAGTTCCCCCCAAAGTCCCCAAGGCCCTGACTGGGGACAGCAGGAGGCAGAACAGATGGACTCGGGGCTCTATGCCCCACTTTGTCTAGAGAAGCTCTGTGTGAGTCCGATTTAGATGCTGGGTGTCTACAAAAGAATTCATTTTGAAAATAAACATTCTACTTGTAAGATGTGTAAAGATTACATTTAAAAAAAAAAACAGAAACATGGAGGAAAGGAGTTGATTACAAAGGAGCAATAGAAGGACTTTGGTGGAAAGAGTAGGCATGTTTTTGATCTTGATGAGGTGGTGGTGTATGTATTTGTCACAACCCATAAAATACACTGAATTTTACAATTTGTCGTTTTTGTAGACAAATAAAAGTATGAAGTTAGGAGTTTCCTTTGGAAGTTTTTTCCAGATTCATAAGACAGAAGGAATTTCATATCATAATCAAGAAATTTATATCATGATCAAATACAGATTTTCAAATACACAAAGATTTTCAAAACCTGTAATTAGATTTTTTCCGTAAAAGTCCAAGTAAAAGCTAACTAGAATGTAAGGCACACAGTCATTTTCTGAATGAGAATATCAGAAGGTTGCTTATGGGGCTGGGGGTGCAGCTCAGTGGTAGACTGTATGCCTAGCATGTGTGAGGATCTGGGTTTCACCCCCAGCACTGGGGAAAAAATTTCTAATCCACTTCAGCATATCAACTTTTACAGTAGCTACAATTGCTAAATGACTACATTCTATTTATTTATTAGTTACAAACACTTAACATCCTGTATCATATACAATGACATATGGATTCACAAACACTGATTTTCTCCCTCACTCATTTTATGAAACAGCATTCTTGGAACTCTCTGCATTGCTCACAGAATGTCTGTTTTCACCAAGGCCATTTTTGAGCCACATAAAACAAAACTTGTTCCTTCAAAACACATCAACCTCACTCCCTTAATGGTTACTTGAGGTCTGGCATTTTTATGAATCCATGCAATGTTGTCATTGGGACAGTTTTTATTAGTCTTGTGATTACATTCATGATCTCCATAAATAAAGGCTTTTAAACTCTGGCACTATCAATATTTGGGTTCAAGGGTTCTTTGTTGTGGTGCGCTCCTGTGTGTCCTAAGATGTTTACCGGCATCCCTGGCCTCTACCCACTGGATGCCAGGAGCACCCCCACCTCCCTCAGTCAGCACAAACAAAAAGTATCTCCAGAAACTTCCAAATGACCCCTACGGAGCAAAATTGCTCCCATATAAAAACCACTGCCATAAAGTAACCACTTATTATATTGACTAAATTTGAAATTATTTATTTATAACAACATTAATATTTTGAATTGTGAGGTCAGTCGCACAGAAACCACAATTAAAACTGTAAAATCCCTTCCTCTCAATTTTATGGATGCTATTATCTGGATCTACAATGCATTCCAAGCAGCAGCAATTGAAGTATTTTCAAGCTTATGTATGTTCCCTAAATAGAGATTTGTTATTTATCTGTGTAAGAATCTAAATACAAGAAAATCTCTGATCTTTTCAGGTCTAATTCTGGGAGAAACCTCACCTAAGGTGTAAACACACAGGGTCACCCAAGCTAATCGGAACTACCACGTTCTTACAGGTGAGCACCCTGCCTTTGTTTGAATACTACAAGAAACAGAGGGCTCACTTCTTCACCAGGCAGTTCCCATGGAATGGCTCTCCCTAAAATAAATTCAGCTGTCCCCACGCAGAACTCCTCAACATTAGGCCAAGATCTAGGTCAACACAGCAACATCCTAAACTCCTCAAGACAGACAACCAGGACATTCCCGCTTCATCATTCCCTTTCCAGCCTGCAGACCCCCTGACTCCTTCAGCTTCTGCTCACAAAAGGTGTTTCTTCAACATGACTTTGTCCTAGACCTTCCCAGTGGCCTTAGAAAGAACCCCATGATCTGAATGGTACTTATATACTTTGTATACAAGCAGTTGTATGTAAAAAGATACTATACTTGTGCATGATGAATAAGTAAATAAATAATTAAAAAAATTAAAAAAAAAAAAAAGAAAGAAAGAACCCCATGAGTCTGTTCTTGAGACAGGGTAAAAGGAACCCCTCATCATTAAAACTCTGGACACTCTGCAGGCTAGAACTGATCAGCTTCTTGAATAGATAGATGGGTTCTACCATTTTAAATATTTAACATAGGGTTTTTTGTTGTTGTTTGTTTGTTTGTTTGTTTGTTTGTTTGTTTTGGTGGTGCTGGGGATTGAACCCAGGGCCTTGTGCATTCAAGGCAAGCACTCTACCAACTAAGCTATATCCCCAGCCCGGGATTATTTTTAAATCACATAAATGGCACATAAATGACAGCTTCAGCTTTCATTAACAAAGTTACAGAATAATGCAGAGCAAATACTGCTCTGAACCTAATTTTTCCCAAAAAGGAGAGATGCTTTAAGTGAAATGAAAGGGTCATGTCTGAAAGTGGCCATGTGTTCTGACTTGGATATGAGGTGCTTCTGTGTTAATATTCAAGGTGAAATTATTACATTGTGAGAGTTAGAACCTAATCAGTGGATTAATTCATTTGATGGATTAAGGTTTTGTCAGAACTACTGTATTGGGTGGTAGGGTATAGCTGGAGGAAGTAGGTCACTGGGGCTGTGCCTTGGAGGGTTATATTTTGTCCCTGGATCCTTTGTCCATCTATCTCAGTCTATCTCTAGCTACCTCTGTCTCTCTCTGCTGCCAAGAGCTGAGCAGCTCTCCTCCACCACACCCTTCTGCCCTGATTTTCTGCCTCATCCCAGGTTCAGAACAATGTAGTTGACTAACCATGAACTGAAACCTCTGAAACAGTGAGCCCAAAATTAAACTTTTCCTCCTCTAAGCTGTTTTTGTTGATATTTTTGTCACAGAAAAAAAAAAAAAGAAGAAGAAGCTAACCAAAACACCACATAATATCTAGGAAGCCTCTTCCTTCTATAAACAAAGGAGAGGTAGAAAGACAGAGACAGAAAAAGATATTATGTGTAAGCTACCTGGTACCGAAAACCGGGAGGAAAACTCTCGGAGGCAGAGTAAAGCTATTACTACTTTTACTTCTACTTTCTTAGAGCTTAGAGAGGGAAAGAAAGATTTTTAGAGAGAAGGAAAGATAGAGCTTAGCTTCTTGTCTTCTTGTCTTCTTATCTTCTTGTCTTCTTCGCTTAGAGAGAAAGAAAGATCTTCTTGTCTTCTTCGCTTAGAGAGAAAGAAAGATAGAGCTTCTTCTTATCTTCTTGTCTTCTTAGCTTAGAGAGAAAGAAAGATAGAGCTTAGAGAAAGATTATTTTTTCTTCTTAGCTTAGAGAGAAAGAAAGATAGAGCTTAGAGAAAGATTATTTTTTAGAGCTTCTTGCTTCTTTCTTCTGTCTTCTGTCTTCCTCGGGAGCCTCGGCCTAACTCTGACCAGCCCTCGGGAGCCTCGGCCTAACTCTGACCAGCCCTCGGAAGCCTCGGCCTAACTCTGACCAGCCATTATTTCTTCTATCTGGTTTCTCTTCTGTAACCGCTCTGCCTACGTTCTGGCCGCTCTGATTCTTTTCTCCGACCCGAACTCTTCTTCTGACGGACCGAGCGACTAGCACAACTGACTGAATGAATTTCTCCGTTCTCCTAACTCGGACCGCTTTCACCCGGTTATATACCTTCAGCTTTGCGGGTGCCTACAGGTGCGTCACATACATATCAGGTGGAACTTATGGCTTCCAGCTAGCTGCAACAGCCCTTCCTGATTAGGGCTCCTTCAATTATGAAAAAGCAAGAGATTAATAGATGAAGAGAAACACCAGCATCTTATTAATATTGTTTTTACAGTCTTATTTAGGTTTTATCTAGTGACCCACTGTGATGCTCAGATTCTGTGTAATTGCACAAAACCAGTCCTGCTCCAATTGTTGTTGAAGAAATAACACTCTTATGAGAATTAGATTCAATAATACTAAGTATTTTTCAACCACAAAACAAAAATAATAATAAAGCTTAATTTTCAGTAAGTCTTAGGGAAAGGAATAGATTCGTCTATTTTCCCTAATACTTTGTCCTAAACAGTGCAGAATTCTATGATTTGAGGTTAAAAGTCACCCCATAAGAGGATTAGCGACCCAGAGGAACAGGTATAGGAAAAGTGTATTTTATAATAATGCCCACCTCTAAACCAAATGAAGTCAGAAGACTCAAGTTTTCTATCTGACCTTCCAATTCTCATTTCCCAAAACATTAAGTTATCCAGAAAGTGAGGATTAACTAATAGCCTTTTATGAGGATGCTTAGAAGGGTCATTGCTAGCTGGCCTGGGCAACACCGAAAAGCAAGATGAGTGTGTTTTTGAGAATCTTTCCTCCCAATCACAGATTTCTTTGGAGGAAATCAGCCAGTGCTCTCAATTTTCCCCCCAATTAGTTCAGTGAAAAACACAGCTTCAGCAACATCTCTTGACCTCTGGACCTTGCCAGCCACCTTTCTCCTTGAAGATTTACCTGGACTGCAATCCAGCAGCTCCAGCCCAGCCTGATGAAAGTTAGGTTAACACAAGCCAACAACAGAGGGCCTACTGGTTGGCATGACGGCTTACAGACATGCCTAATAGCAGCAGTTCAGAGAGGAAGGCAGCCCTATGGAGCAGATAATTTTGACACCGCCCTCTACTTGATTTCCTAAGTGAACCTTTGCTCTGTGGCTAGGAAGCTCAGGGTGAAATTTTTGCTTTTTTGCTTTTGTTTGTGTTGTGGTTGTTGGCCTGTCTCCCTCTCCTTAACAAGTTACAAGCCCTTTAGTTTAAGGATCTTATTGCCTCAGTTATTTCTTCGGGTGTTCAAATTATCGACCTCCTCACCTGAACTGGTAGATAAGCCTAATTCTCACATCTGCAGTGGCAGGCAAGGGGCAGAGGCTTGGAACCACCTAATCTGACCATCAGAGTTTTTAATTTCTTCCATCGAGCAGAAGAAAATGAAGCAGTGAGCAAGTGTGCAGCCCGTAAGCAGCCACCCTCCCTGCCCCCAAGCTGAGATCCAATACCAATTTAGTCTTATCTGTCTAGAAAATCATTATTTGAAGACTTGAAAAGGTCAAGAGAGTTCCAGTTTTCACTTCTTATACTTTCATCTGCAGCACAAAGAGAGGGAGGAAGCTGACAAGCATGGGGCTAATTTGGTTCACTCAAGCACCCACAGGGAAAATATTCAGATTGTCTCTACAAGAATCAGATGGAATCCATAATTCATGGCACACTCTGTCCCTCTCTGCTGGTAAAACATCAACCTTCAAGCTAAAATAGGGTTGGTGAGGCCTGGATGGAGGAGAATAGAAAATGTAAAAAAGCCAACTGGGCCTCTTTTTCATTCAGTTATACTCAAAACAGCTCTTGAGCACCTGCTGTATACCAAGTACTGCAAGTCACTGACGCAAGGGGCTGACAGCCTAGGGAGAGTCAGGTAAGTTATGAGGCTTGTAGAATTGACTGAGCCTTAAAGCAGTAAAAGGCAGACAAGACAGTTATGAAGATGGAAGGGGTGTTCCAATATAGGGGGCCGTATGGGTAAAAGAATTGAATTGTGAAGCAGTAAGTCATCCAGAAAAACTCCTTCTCAGTTTGTACAGGAGGAAAACAAGCACACTGTTAAGAGATCTAGGGCAGGAAATGAACCATAGGCACATCACATTGGCAGGGTACTCCAAGAAGAGATCCCCAACCACCCAAAGCATGAGATTCAGTTTTTGTTTGTTTGTTTTTGTTTCATACCAGGGATTGAACTCAGGGGCACTTGACCACTGGGCCATATCCCCAGCCCTTTAAGTATTTTTATTAGAGACAGGGTCTCACTGAGTTGCTAAGTGCCTTGCCATTGCTGAGGCTGGCTTTGAACTCCCAATCATCCTACCTCAGCCTCCCAAGTTCTGGGATTACAGGCGTTCGTCACCGTGCCCAGCAAGATTCAGTTTTAAAAGTTAATACATACATAACAGTTTAGAGTACTGACCTAAGCCCAAAAGTAAAGTCAATGCAGGCCAGTAAAATCAGAGAAGAAAATTGGGAATGCAAAAATAGGGCTTTAAGGATTAAGCATAAAAGGAAAGATGGAGTGAGGACAAACAAGGCAGAGAGGACAGGAAGAAAACAAATATAGAGGAGGAAATAAGCAAGACAATTAACAAAGACTTGTCTCCCTGCTTCGAGTAACTCATACTGAGAAATACCAAGCATTAATATTATGGAAATCCACCGTGAATGACCATAGGGACTAATAACAAGTTGAGCATCCCTTACCCAAAATACTTGGCACTAGAGGTAGTTCTGATTTTTGATTGTTTTTTTTTTTTTCAAATACTGTAATATTTGCATATACATAATGAGATATCCTAGGGATAGGACCTAAGACTAAACACAAAAATTCATTTATGTTTCATGTATATCCTATACACATAGCCTGAAGCTAATATTTCACAATATTCTAATGTACCTGTGTTTTGATTGCTACCTGTGACATGAGGTCATGTATGGTATTTTCCTCTTGTGGCATCTTGTTGACACTCAAAAAGTATCACATTTTGGAGGATTTTGGGTTTGGGATTTTCATATTGTGGCATGGAGAGTAGAGTTGAGTTCTTTGTCTCATGAATTTGAAGAATAAAATCCACAGAAACAGGGTGAGAGCAAAGTGACAGTATTTATTAGAGTAATAGAAAGAAATCAGAACTCCCAAAGAGGGAGGGGTCCCAAGAGAGGGATATTGAAGAGTGGCTATAGTGTAGGGGTTTATATATATCTATAGGCCTAAGGAAGTTAGCCCCCTGCCCAATCCTGGGTAAGGCACAAAGTGTCCACAAGGTATTCATGCAGATTTTAGCCCAATCAAAATATCAGTGGAAGCCAGGCATGGTGGCACACACCTGTCATCCCAGAAGTCCCTGAGGCTGAGGCAGGAGGATCCCTGAGCTCAAAGGCAGCTACAGCAAAAGTGAGGCACTAAGCAACTTGGAGAGACCCTGTCTCTAAATAAAATACAAATAACACAAATAGAGCTGGGGATTTGGCTCAGTGTCAAGTGCCCCTGAGTTCGATCCCCACTACCCCCCCCCAAAAAAAAAAAAAAAAAATATATATATATATATATATATATATATATATATGGCATTTTTTCTTCTTTGGAGAGGCATGGACCCCAGTCATGTAGGTCCTGATTTAAAAATAGCCTTTTTGTAACTTTCTTTGCAAATATCTGCAGGTTCTTTCTGTTTGTGCTCTACTGACCAGGAAGTTACCCAGAGGCCCATCTCCCTAGGCTCACAGCCTTGTTTTTTCATCCTGATGTCAATGCTCAGCCTGGATGGGCAGAATTAGGGTGCTATGTACTCAACTGGATAGCAATGAGTTTTGAAACCTATTCTCTCCCCTTCCTTCTCTATCTGACCCAGAGATATTCCATTTCCCCTCCTCTGTTCTCCAAGGAAAATACTTTCATGATGGAGATTACCCTCCATCATTACCACTTAGGAAGAGGTCCCTTTGCAAGGGCTGATTATAGACTCTGAGAAGAAATGGATAAATCAGAGGGAAAAGGAAGCCCCCACCCCACTTTGTAGTCAAGAAAGCAGAGGTCCAAAGAGAAACACCTGCTCAGCCCAGTCCATATGCCAATCCTTGGTGTCGAGGGACACTAATTAAAACCCTGAGAGTGCACACGGTCAGCACTAGGATGGACATCTGTAAAGGAGAGAAGCAGAGGGCTTACACCTGAACTTTAGGAGAAAGCACAAAATGACAGCCAGAGCAACTGAGAGCAGATGCAGTTGTGAGAGAACTAGGAAGAGAACCAAGAACATGATGCAGGGCTGCAAGAACCATGTTGTCTGTTGTCTGTGTCTTATGATGTTGTGACATCTTAAAAACCTTGCTGGCCACAGACATTGCCCCTCCCAGGGCTTGCTCTCTGTAGCCAATTCTTAGAGATAACAAAGGACTCAGCCAGGAACCTGTTTTGCATATGCAAACTAAACAAGCCAGGGTCCTTCAGGCTCCTGCATTTCAATCAG
Organism: Tamias sibiricus; assembly: GCA_025594165.1. Classification (NCBI taxonomy): domain Eukaryota; kingdom Metazoa; phylum Chordata; class Mammalia; order Rodentia; family Sciuridae; genus Tamias; species Tamias sibiricus. Next base: position 158,642,497 of record CM046660.1, on the reverse strand, counting down.
CAACATATCTCTGCCTTAATGGCCACAGGACCAGGTACCAGACAGCTAGGAACAGCCCTAGGGCCACCCTGCCCTAAACGTTTTGCCCTGATTTCTTGTACCTTTCACAGAGAAGTCACAATGGGCCATGCCTTCCTGTAACAGTAGTCCACTTTACCTTTTGTTGCTCTGAGGCTTTTGTGTGTGTGTGTGTGTGTGTGTGTGTGTGTGTGTGTGTGTTGCTGGAGATTGAACCCGGGGCCTTGTGCATGCGAGGCAAGCACTCTACCAACTGAGCTATATTTTTAAAAGGACAGGTTTTTATGTCTCTCTTCTCTCCTCTCCTCCCTAATAAGATTAGGGAGACAGTGTAATTTTTTCTTCCCTTAGTTAATTGTCCTTGAATATAGCCACCACAGGAAGGAGATATCTGCCAGAGGATCTAAGAAGTGAATATCTAACATACCATCAGGACTCCCTGCCCCCCCCCCCCCCCCACCCCCCCCCCCCCCCCCACCCCCCCCCCCCCCCCCCCCCCCCCCCCCCCCCGCACCAGAGCACACCTGGAATGCTACCCTTGAAGAGTCCCTTTAAAATCCCTCTGTTCCTCCTGATGTGCAGAAGCATGGCCTCAGGGACAGGAGTCCCCTGTCTTTCTCCTTTGCTAGCAAAGCAATAAAACTTTTTCCTTTTTCTTAAAACCATGTCCTCATTACTAAATTGGCATAAATTGTCACTGAGGACAAGGACTGAGCTTTCGGTAACATTCCCTTCACTCCTCCTGCCTCCTGATCAAAACACTTCCCCACATAGCCCTGCAAGGTATGGTAAGGCCCCTTTGCTTGGGAAACCTCTAAGTAATAAAAGTTCTTTCAATGCATTGGCCTCTCTACATCTTAATTCTGTCATCTTTATAAATTAAGACCCAAGCACAGATCAAAACCCCAGCTAATTATTCATCTTGAAATGGAAATGGACCTGCAAAGTATTCTTTCTGGTTTGAGATTACAGGTAATCTCTTAGATCTGAATAGCCCAACCAAATTGAAACAGAACAGGCTTTCTCGTTCCTGAGCCTAATAATGTATTCCTAATCAATATACAGACTTTTAAATAGCAACATTAATAGAGCATCTAAAAAGATTATACACAGTTACTTTTTTTAATTAAGTCAAGTTCAAAGGATTCAAAAGAGTAGGAGGTAGGCAGAAGAGCAATTTTCTGTTATTTATTAGACACAATCAATAACTTCTATGGGATAACTTCAGCTTCAAAGAAATCAAGTGTGATAAATGATAGATGCAAGGGAAGTGTCTGTTGATAGAAATACAAAGAAAAATGAACACATCTAACATAATACCAAAAACAAGAATGCAGTTTGGCAGTGGGGGAGAAGTTTCAGCCTTGGAAAGGAGGAAGGACCTGGTTTCCTTGAGTAGAAGAACAAAGGCAGAGAGCGTCTGGCTGTACACAGCTATCATGAAGTGGTGTGGTGGACCACCAGCTGTTCTTGCCTTCTTGCTTAGAAAAAGAAGCCCTGATACACATGGCAGTCCAGAGCAGACTGCATTGGACATGGGAGTAACCCTTGGGTGAAGCATAAGGTGATGTGTTGTATGTGTTCCGGGGGTGTGTTCTTAGAAGGATATGCCCCTTTTCTCCCTTTTTTGCATCCTACTTTCTGGGATGTCAGTGTGATAGCCAGATCTGAAGCAGTCACTGTAGACCATTAGAACAGAGGCCATACTCAATGTTCAGGAGGGTGTCTGTGCTGCTGAGCGTGCCAGCAGGAGTCAACATAGAGCTCTGGACCTCCCACTTCCTGACTACCCCTGGGAGAAAAATAAACTTTATCCTGCTTGAGCTATTGCCATCTTGAAGGATATTTCCCAGCAAACAGAAGGACCAAGCAAGTTGGCTATTTGAGAAACCTCTACCTAAGCAAATAAGAAGATAAGATTGTTACAGAACTGGGACCTTCTAAGAAACTGAAGCAGTGCAAAGACAACCCCCCACCCCGCCCCCAGCCGCGTGCCTTCAAACACCGATTCTTGCAACCAAGTCAGAAAGATTTCAGACATGCGGCTCAGAGTAACAGAAATAAGTTTATTGAAGGGATAGGAAAAGGGAAAGGGGACACTCTCAAGGTAGAGGGTGGCTCCTCTCAGAAAGGAGAGGTGTTGGATTCCAGGCAGGAGGCTGCGCCTCCCAGGCAGAAGGCCACACCTCCCCAGGTGCTTTGTGAAAAACTACACCTCCCGAGATCCTCAGCATGACCAGAAAACCTGACCAGCAAGTGCCCTGTCCACTACCTCCTGACCTCTGGTAGCCTATAGGGCAAGGACTCACTCCAAGGGGGTTTTATGACCACTACTCTATTTAAGCCAGCCCCGGACTGAAATCGCTCTCTGTTCCTGCTTGCCCCTGCTCCCGTCCGTCCCCCATTCTTCCTTCGCGGTTCCTCCCCTCCACGTGCTTCTTTTGGTGATTCAATAAACCCCCCTCCCTTTTCCTATACGGCGGTTTCAGCGTGCGTTCATCTATCCTTCATTTTTCTAACAAGAGGGACAGTGTGCTTCTCCTGCACTTCAGTTTTATTGGGGATCCCAGAGAAGTTTCCAGAGAGTCCCACCACGTTCTATCTTGTAACTTTTGAGTGATGGCAAGATGACATCAGACTTTGAAGTCCCCACTACCATGGCAACTCTATGTCACTTTGGCCCATACTGACCAGTTCTAATTGTGTTCTTAATCATACATTCTTACAGATTTTATGGTTAGGAGGAACTATCTTTATCTCCCAGAGTTTCAGGATCTGGTCATAAGAGTCTTCTGGGTTTCTCCCATCAACATTTATATTGGGCCTGCATTTCTCCTGTAGTTAACAGGTAGTTTGCTGAGGAATGTGACATATCCTGTCAACTTAGGCCAGGTAAATTGCTTTGTGGAAAAGAAAGCATGTGGGGGTCAGCACAGTTGGCCCATTTTACAGAATTATTTTCTTAATATGTGTTCCCACCATCCTCATCTGTCTGTCTCCTAACAAGATTTAAAAATTGGAGGAAATTTGAATATTACCAAATGGATAAAAGGGGACTTAACAGAAAATCAACAGACAGGATGAAAGTCAAAAGATTGTCCTGCAGAAGTGAGGGGAAGGTTGAGAAAGCTATACTCAGTCTTATCTGAGTTTCCTATAAGAATGCATAGCTGAAAATTAATGCTGGAAGTAAATATTGAAACTAGAACACAGACACTAAGGAGTTGTGAATGGTTAGGGATTGCCAAGACTGGCAAAATTCAAAGAGTTTACTGGGGGTTGAACTCAGGCACACTCAGAAACTGAGCCACATCCCCAGCCCTATTTTGTATTTTGTTTAGAGACAGGGTCTCACTGAGTTGCTTAACGCCTCGCTATTGCTAAGGCTGGCTTTGAATGTGCCAGATTCTGTCTCAGCCTCCCAAGCCACTGGGATTACAGGCATACACCATTGCGCCCAGCTAGAATAAGAAAACTCTGGGTAATGACATAGACAATTATGGGTTCCTGAATAAAAGAATCCAAACAGAGATAGAAAGGAAGAGAATGGGGAAAGACTCCAACTCAGGATGAAGCTAAAATCAGTTTCAAAATAAAGAAGATGGGAAAACCTGGGGTGCTATTAAGGCATGAACTTTCATAATCAGGCAGATGTAAATCTGAGCCCTAAATTGTTCATTTGCTAATTGGATTCCCTCGGGAAAGTTGTTTAATTTTTCTGAGCTTCCATTTCTTCACTCTCATAAAATAGGAATAAAAAATAACTACATTGTAAGATTAGCACTGAACTATAGCATAGTGCCTGGTGCATAATAATTTTCACAGCTATTGCAATCAAGTGAAGGATTTGTGTTTAGGAGAAAGAAGCTCAGAGTTTGAGCTCTGAGGTGAGGTGGTGGATAGGTGGTGGATAACAAGGAAGAGTAGAGGACAGAGGAGGAAGAAATCATATCATCAGAGCCATATCTAGAAAATGATCCTCTTCCTCCCCAGCATTGAGAACATACTGAAGTATTGATTTCCAAACTAGGTTTCACATAACTTATGACTGTCCAGAAGAACCCCAAAAGATTCTCATAGAAAAGACATAGAGCTGGGGCTGGGGATGCGGCTCAGCGGCAGAGTGCTCGCCTCACATGTGTGCAGCCCAGGTTCAATCCTCAGCACCACGTAAACATAAATGCATTGCATTGTGTACAACTAAAGTAAATAAATAAATATTTTTTAAAGAAAAGAAAAGACAAGAGCTGGATGTAGTGGATCATGCCTGTAATCCCAGCACTTGGGAGGCTGAGGCAGGAGGATTGCAAGTTCAAAGCCAGCCTCAGCAATGGTGAGGCACTTAGAAACTCAGTGAGACCCTGTCTCTAATAAAATACAAAAAAAATGGGGGGGGGGCTGGGGATGTGGCCTAGTGGTCAAGTGCCCCTGAGTTCAAACCCCAATACCAAAAAAAAAAAAAAAAAAGCACTAAAAAAAAAAAAAAAAGACATAGAAATCATATGGATATACACCTTGTACTCCTCACCCACTTTAAGCTAAGTAGATTTCTTTATTGTTTTTTATGTGTGCTTTACATTTTGGGGATCAGCATGAAATTGCACTCAGAGAGTTTTCCAGTCCTAAAATAAGGAGAAAATGGAAAATGAAGAAGAAGAAGAAGAAGAAGAAGAAGAAGAAGAAGAAGAAGAAGAAGAAGAAGGAGGAGGAGGAGAAGAAGAAGAGAAGAAGAGAAGAAGAAGGAAGAAGAAGAAGAGGAGAAGAAGAAGAAATAGTAATAATATACAACCTTCAAAGCCAAAGCAATGCTCAATGCTCTCCACTTGGGTATACATGCACCAGAGAACACCAAAGAAAACCCAGATGGAACTGACTGTCAAGGTCCCAGCAAAAACCAGCTAGCACAGTCATAAGAGGTGACTAAGGACCATTTTCAGTGATGTAAGCAGAATTGGGAGAAACTCAGAAAAGATGGAAAAGCTGTCCAAGACTAGCAATAACAGGGAGCCTTTGCCATTCCTACACACAAGAAGGCAATTAGGAGAAGAGGGCCAACAGGATTGCTGGCCATCAAGGAATGAATTTGGTCACTTATGGTCCCTTGTTAGTCAGCTTCCTGTGGCTGTGACAAAATACCTGATAAAATCAACTTAAAGAAAGAAAGGTTAATTGCAGCTCATGGTTTCAGAGGTTTCAGTCCGTAGTCATTAGGCTCCATTTTTATGGCTGTGATAAGGCATAAAAACATGGCAGAGAGGCCAGTGGAACAAAGCTGCTTACTTCATGGCAGCTAGAAAGCAGAAAGAAGGCGAGAGAATGGGACAGGAGACAAGATATAGTCCCCAAGGGCATGCCCCAAGGGCCTACTCCCTTCAATAAGGTCCTGCCTCCTACAGTTTCTACTACTTCCCAATAATCCACTTATCTATGAATCCATCAATGGATTAATCCATTGATGAGATCAGGGCCCTCCTGAACCAATCACTTCCCAAAAGTGTATATACCCACCTCTGAACATTGCTGCATTGGGAGGACCAAGCCTGCAACACATGAGCCTTTGTGAGACATTCCAGATCCAACCATATCACCCACTGACAGCAGGGAAGGATCCAGAGGATTAAATTCCCTGGTCCCTTCCCCATCCCCTATCTCCTGCTGGTATTACCTGCCAGCCAAACCCAACAGAAACCAGAGAAGAGTTGAGGCAGTCCATAGAGAACTGGTCTTCTGGGTATGTACATAGAGCAAGGTGGAAAGAGTAGAAAGAGAAGCAATGGGAGGTCATCCAGCACAGTGGATTTTCATTCCCTCCGACAGGAATGCACGCTCCTTCGTGGTCCATGAAGAATTCTCTGTATCTGATGGCTGAATGGGTAAACAGAACACGGACCCTCAATGCCCGTTCTAACTTCCTGAATGCCCTCTGTATTGGTTATCTAAGGCTGTGTGAAAACTACTCTCGTCACAAACTTGGTGGCTTAAAACAGCATCAAGGTTAACATGATAATATAACTAATTTTAACAGTAACATGAATCATCTCAGAGTTTCTGTGGGCCGGGAATGTGGGAGCAGCTTAGCTGGGTAGCTTTGGCTCCGAGCCTCTCTCATGAGGTTGTCATCCAGATATCAGCAGGCTCTGGTCATCTGATGGTGAATCCACTTCCAAAATGGATCATTCACATGGCCGTTGGCAGACGGCAGAGCTCCTTGCTTCACAGTCTCTTCTCCACAGAGCTGCTTGAGTACACTCATGACACATGTCAGCTGTCATGCTCCAGAGTGAACTATCTGAGAAAAAAAGGGCCAGTGAGAAAAGCCACAGTACCTTTTATGACCTTGTCTCTTAAGTCATGCAGTGACCCTATCATTCCTGCTTCATTCTAGTCTTTATCAGCCAGTTGCCCATCTAGCCCACACTTGGAGGGAAAAGTGGAAGACAGAGCTACATCGCTGCCTCTTCAAGGGAGGAAGATGAAAAAATAAATCTATAGACATAAGTTCAAATCATCACACCCACATCTACCTGTATCCATCAGGTTTAATGCACTACTTCCTGCAGATCCTACCAGGGATCATACTTAAACAGACCTTCAGTACTGAACAGCAAGAAAAATGAGTATTACTATAGCAAGTACCCTAGAGTTCACTCCACAAAGAGAGAGGAATCCAAGGGCCACGGGGGGGGGGGGGGGGGGGGGAGACAATTACACATCTGTATTCTCTTACTGAAAAAAATAAGTATAATAAAGGGTAGATTTGAATTCTGCTATTTCTCCTTCTTAAAAAGCAACACCAGTTGTGAGTATGCCTGCCTGTAATCCCAGCAACTTGGGAGGTTGAGGCAGGAGGATGGCAAATTCTAGGCCACCCTGAGCAACTTAGCAAGATCCTGTCTCCAAATAAAAAAATTTAGGAAAGGGCAGGGGGTGTAGCTCAGTGGTTAAGTGCCTCTGGGATCATCCCCAGTAAAAACAACAACAACAACAACAACAATTACAACAAGAGAGCCAAACAGTGAAACATGACACATTGAAAATGAGTCTACTGAGAAATCCAGATAACTTTCAAGTTGGAGCCAAAACAGCCTACAGAATTCTACAGCTTGGGGGTGACACTGATTTGCTCATTTGTACACGTGTTTATTACAGAAAAGATGATGGAGCAGACGAGTTGTATGCCAGAAGGAAAAAATAATATTTGGGGAGTAAAATGTCAGAACTTTTTGTGGAGTAAGAATATTTAGAGTTATTGATAAAGACCAAAGTCTAAAACATTTCCAAACACAAACATATTTGGTATTTGTTTTTAAATCTCACATTATTTGCAGTTACAACGGAAATGCTGATAACATTCTCAAGCAGTAAGAAATTGATTCTCACACATTTAGTTACAGCTTCTGGTGGTTTATGAGCTTTTGGTAAATACACTGTCTGCCTTTTTCTCAACTTTTACACATTCATTTGCCAGTCTAAGATAAAGATAATCACAGCCTTTATTCTTCCTTTGTGACAGATGTATAAAACAGAGTCACACAAACATCATGATGGGATCTATACATTTGTCAGCATTGTGTGTTCCTTCCATATGTTCCTGGATTGCTCGGAGCGAAACATAAATGGTTCTGATCACACTTGGGTGGAATCTCAATTTTGTTGCAGTGTGATCAAAACCGAGTGACCTTGAAAGGTCATGCCTTTCACATTCTATTTAGAATGATAAACCTATGACCTCCCATCCCCATGTAAGTATTGTAAACAATTTAAAAGAAAGGGGAAAAAAAGACTTCTGACTTCTTTCAATAAACCTTGTGTTTTAACCACCTGCAGAGTATTATTATTTTTGACATATTGAACCCTGTTTCCTGGAAAGCCTGTGTTTGCCTTTGTAGCTTCAGTAAATGCTTTAGAAACTCGAGCAGACATGCCCTAATTTGTCGTTGTGGTCCATTTAGATTTCTGCATGTCAGATTTTATTAATTAAAGCCACTTATGGTTTGGAAGAGTCAGCTCTCATGCCAAGAGCGTTCAGAAGCTGGTAGACACTTCTCTGACACCCGACTAAGTACTAACTTCATCTTTCATCCTGACTGGCTTCCTGATGACAGGACAGTCCTTCTGCACCTCAGTGTGCCTTGTCTTTCATTGTCACAAAGAAATGGAGAGGCCAATATTTCACTTCTCCTTGACAGATATCTAAGCAAAGAGAGTTTAAAATGAGGCTAAAGCTAAGAAATGGCCCAAAATTAACTATTTCTGCACACGCCCTTCCCTGCTCCTGCCTACATTGCTTCATGCTTTCAAAAGTCTGTGCCCACGTTTTTATTTTGGAACAATGCCCTTGTCCTACCAGATAGTCAGTTCTTGGGAGTTTACATGTCCTAAGAAGTTGTCAAGTGAGGGAGCAGAGGGACCAACACCCTCACCTCCAGAGGGAAAAACACTAAAATATAACTCACTTTTCAGAGTTCCCTGCAGGAGCATGCTGAAGATTTAGTCTGAGACCACGCCCTGGCTTGGCCTCCTCCTCTTCCTGGTCCTGCTCCTCTACTCCCTGGCAGGTCTTCCCTAGAAGCCCTTCTTTAATAAAGCATTTGCACAAAAATATTTATCTTCAGGATTATTTCAGGAGACCCTGACCAAACACATACCTAAATCCCCTCTTAAAACACTCTCAGAAGGAGTCATGTCACAAGGTGTGGTGGTGCACACCTGTAATCCCAGCGACTCAGGAGGCTGAGGCAGGAGGATCTCCAGTTTGAGACCAGCCTCAGCAACTTAGTGAGGCCCTAAGCAATTTAGCAAGACACTACCTCAAAATAAAAATTAACAAGACCTGAGGATGTAGCTCAGTGGTAGAGTGACCTGGGTTCAATCCCCAGTACCAAAGGGGAAAAAAGAAAGAAGATAACAGCACTATATCTAGTAGGGTCCACCAAGTTTCTAAGTGAAGACAAGAACTTTACCCTTGACATCTAAAAGAGTGTGGCAAGAAAAATAATTTAGTAACTGCTGAAGCATCAAGCATCTTCTGAAGACTTCTCATACCTTTACCTCTCACCATTTCCAGTGGTTTCCAAATGTTAGAATTTAAAGAACAATCATTTGATATTTGTACCCATGAAAAGGGTGAGGTTATGCTACATTGGAGGAGATGAGCAACCTCTAATGTCAATAGTTTGCAAGCAAAGACAAACCAAAAAAACAGGTTTATTTCTGTTGGACCACACTTCCAGGTGGCCCTAGAATCACCCATCTCTCACTCTTCTTGCTTCTCTTTCTCAAGAATAACTGGGGATATATGTGCAAGAAATGCAGCCTCTTGAGATAAGGGGGAGCTGGCCAGAAGAGCCTAGGCTCTGTTCTGGTCCCCCACAGCAACAGAATGACCTTTGGCAATTTAGGCGAGTGATTCCTGGGGGCCTCCGAGGTAAAACCCAGGCAGGGCTGGGTTCAGGGTTCCTCAGCAGCACTGCAAGTAGGGCATGAGCAGATGAGATTCCATCTACTCTGGGAAGCTTTCCCAAGCTTTGAGCAACTGGCCCACCCTGAATCATAGTCCACTGCTCTCTTGCTATCCCTGTGTAAGTAATAAATCTGCTTCACAAACTTCTTGTATGTGTGGGTATTCTGTCTCAAGAGACCCAGATAAGCTAGTAGTCAGCACACAGTGAACCTGCTTCACGATTTCTCACTCATGCTACACAGATCAACGTGAGTGGTCATGGAGCCCAGTTGTTGAGGTCACGCACACTCCCAGGCTGACAAAGATACCATCTTGGAATTTATGTCCAGATTCACCACCTCATGGGTAAGAGAATATTGTGAGAAGCACATCAGCCCTCAAAGATCCTTCCTGGAAGTGACACCTATCATTGGCTCATATTTCATTTGTTAAGGCAAGTCACATGGCCATGAGTTACAGAAAACAATTGGGAAGTGAATTTTCCTATGTGCCCAGAAGCAGGAGAAACCAAATATGTGTGAACATCTCTCATGATTGCCATAGAAGTCTCCTAATATCAACCAGCATAACCCTGAGAAATTAACTCTTGGTCACTTCTAAAACTCAAGCAGCACATATTCAATGACTTTGAGCTACAAGAATTTCTATGAGATTTATTTATTTAGCAAACATCTACTAATAGCTTTTCTAAACAAAGCACTATGCTTGGACCTGGGAGGCAGTATGACATCATGGTTCTGGCTACCTGCTCTAAACTTGAGAGGTTTAGGTTGAAATCCCAGATCCACCACTTTCTAGAAACACAAATGCGCAGAAATCATCTCACTTAGTTTCACTGTCTGAAAAAAAAAAAAAAAAAAGGGAACAATGATACAAGGTACCTTATGGAATTGAAGAAGCATTTAAAGTTAATAAATACAAATGTTTGGTGGCCCAGCCACCAGCCCGGCTGCCGGCTCACGCCTCCACTGCCTCCGGGGCTGGGAAAAGCAGAGAGGGCCCGACCAGAGGAAGGGCCCTGTCCATTCCCTGAGGAACTGCGACCTGCCCAGCTGAGACCAGAACAAGCCATACACACCCACGGGAAGGAGTGGCCCAACCACCAGCCCACCCGACCACCGGCCCACTCCATCACCAGGACCAGGAACTGCAGGCTCCACCCTGTGAAAGGGCCCTGCTGCCCACTTGTCCCAACACCCTCTGAAACAACTAGACTGGGAGGAGACCCAGGAGGAGGAGAGTGGGAAGAAAAAAGCCAGACTGCCTGCAGAACCTCACTGCAGCCAGGAGGAGATCTGGAGAGAGAGGCCCGCTCCACGTCCGCAAATCAAAGAGGCAACTCACCTCTGTCCAGAGAGACACACCGCACTGGGATTCTGTAGCTACTCAACCCAACACAATATAACTATAGGCCTGAGGCTTCCACTGCCACAAAACTGCGTTAGCTACACTACTACCAAGGAACAACAAAAATGTCCGGGTAAGACATCACTAAGGTCCCTGGGGACCAGGATGCACCAAAAGGTGCAACAAGTTATGCTGTTATGAACTAACAGGGAATCTTACATGGGGTTGCCTTTCTCTTGCTTCTTCTACTAACAGTCAAATTCTAATGACTATACTCTCACTAGTCAAATAATCTAACACCTCTATTTTCTCACATCTTACTTCATAAACATTTAAGCCAACCTCTAAATCCCCCCTTCTACCATTAGATACTGTAAACCACCATGCAAACATAGAGACTATATGGTATAAGATAACTGATCTCATCATTTCTGTTTATAGCAACAAAACTGTAAATATAAAAATAGAAACTAACTGATATATGGACACATATTGGGTACATTGAAAGCTCTAATATTGATATTTCCTTAAAAAGTGAGGTTTTGGGTAACCTGAAGGACCTTATAAGAAAAAAGGGTAGAAGCTGTAATACCTCAGGCTTACCTTGCAAGAGAGGAAAATACATAGACATCATGAAGAAACCAGGGAGGAAAATGCCCCAAACAAACCAAGATACTACAACAATAGAAACCATAGAAAGCACAGTGGGTGAAATGTCAAAGAAGGAATTCGGGATATAAATAATTAAAATGATAAGGGATTTGAAAAATGACCTAAGTGAACAGATACAGGCAAAAATGGATCTCTCCAACAAAGAGATAAGAGATCAAATACAGGCAACCATCAATCACACCAACAAAGAGATAAGAGAACAAATCCAGGTAGCAAAAGATTACTTCAAGAAAGAGATAGAGAGTTTGAGAAAAAACCAAACAGAAATCCTTGAAATGAAAGAAACAATAAGCCACTTAAAAAATTCAATAGAAAGCATCACCAACAGATTGGACCACTTGGAAGATAGGACCTCAGACAATGAGGACAAAATATATAATCTTGAAAATCAAGTTGACCTCACAGTGAAGATGGTAAGAAACCATGAACAGAATATCCAAGAACTATGGGATACCATCAAAAGACCGATTGTAAGATGTATTGGAATAGAGGAAGGTGCAGAGATTCAAATCAAAGGAATGCACAGTCCCTTCAATGAAATAATATCATAAAATTTCCCAAGCAGGAAGAATGAATTGAAAATCAAATACAAGAGGCCTATAGGACGCCAAATGTACAAAATTACCACAGGTCCACACCAAGGCATATTGTAATGAAAATGCCTGGCATACAAAATAAAGATAGAATTTTAAAGGCTGCAAGAGAGAAAAGTCAGATTACCTATAAGGGAAAACCAATTCACATCTCAGCAGATTTTTCAATCCAGACCCTCAAAGCCAAGAGAGCCTGGAACAACATATACCAGGCTCTAAAGGATAAGGGATGCCAACCAAGAATTTTATATCCAGCAAAATTAACCTTTAGATTTGAGGATGAAATAAAAACCTTCCATGATAAACAAAAGCTAAAGGAATTTACAACAAGAAAGCCTGCTCTACAGAACATTCTTGGTAGAATATTCCATGAGGAGGAAATAAAAAATAATAATGAAAATCTGCAAAGAGAAGAACTACAATAAAGGGAAAAACCAACCAAAGGAAAAACCAAGTCAAACTAAATACCAAAAATAATAATAATAAAAAAATGACTGGTAATACAAATTATGTCTCAATAATAACCCTGAATGTTAATGGTCTAAACTCACCAATTAAAAGACATAGGCTAATAGATTGGATTAAAAAAACAGACACAACAATATATTGCCTTCAAGAACACATCTCATAGGAAAAGACACCCATAGACTGAAGGTGAAAGGATGGGATAAAATATATCACTCACATGGTCTATGTAAGCAAGCAGGGGTCTCCATCCTCATATCCAATAAAGTAGACTTCAAGCCAAAGTTAGTCAAAAGAGGTAAAGGACATTTCATACTGCTTAAAGGAACCATAGATCAACAAGTTATAACCGTTATATATGCCCCAAATAATGGAGCATCACATTCATCAATCAAACTCTTCTCAAGTTCAAGAATCAAATAGACCACAACACAATAATTTTAGGTGATTTTAACACACCTCTTTCACCACTGGATAGATCTTCCAAACAAAACTTAAACAAAGAAACTATAGAACTCAATAATACAATTAATAACTTAGACTTAACTGACATATGTAGAGTATATCATCCGTGAGTGAGCCAATACACTTTCTTCTCAGCAGCACATGGATCGTTCTCAAAAATAGACCATATATTATGCCATAAAGCAACTCTAAGCAAATATAAAAAAAGTAGGGATACTACCCTGCATTCTATCAGATCATAATGGAAAGAAATTAGAAATCAATGTTAAAAAAAAAAGAAAGAAAGAAAAGCTACTCTAACACCTGGAGACTAAATAATATGCTATTGAATGATCAATGGGTTGCAGAAGACATCAAGAACGAGATTAAGAAATTCTTGGAGGTGAATGAGAACAACGATACAACATATCAAAATCTCTGGAACACTCTGAAGGCAGTACTAAGAGGAAAGTTCATTGCATGGAGCTCATTCCTTCCAAAAAGAAAAAGTCAACAAATAAATGAACTAACATTACATCTCAAAAGCCCTAGTAAAGGAAGAACAAATCAACCCCAAAAGAAGCAGAAGAGAGGAAATAATTACAATCAGAGCTGAAATTAATAAAATTGAAACTAAAAAAACAATTGAAAAAATTGACAGAACAAAAAGTTGGTTCTTTGAAAAAATAAATAAAATTGATAAACCTTTAGCTATGCTAACAAAGAAAAAAGAGAGAAAACACAAATTACCAATATCTATGAATAAAAAGGAAATATCATGATGGACACTACAGAAATACAGAAGATAATTAGAAATTATTTTGAAAATTTATACTCCAATAAAATATAAAATAACGAAAGCACCAGCAAATTTCTAGAGACCTATGATATGCCCAAATTAAATCAGGATGATATACACAATTTAAATAGGTCAATTTCAAGCAAAGAAATAGAGGATGCCATAAAAAACTTACCAACCAAGAAAATCCCGGGACCTGATAGATACACAGCTGAGTTCTACAAGACCTTTAAAGAAGAACTAACACCAATACTTCTCAAACTATTTCATGAAATTGAAAAAGAAGGAACACTCCCAGACTCATTCTATGAGGCCAATATCACCCTGATTCCAAAACCAGACAGAGACAAATCAAAGAAAGAAAACTTCAGACCAATATCTCTAATGAATATAGATGCAAAAATTCTCAATAAAATTCTGGCAAATCAAATACAAAAACACATCAAAAAGGTAGTGCACCACAATCAAGTGGGCTTCATTCCAGGGATACAAGGTTGGTTCAATATAAGGAAATCAATAAATGTAATTCATCACATCAACAGGTTCAAAGATAAAAATCATATGATCATCTCAATAGATGCAGAGAAAGCATTTGACAAAATACAACATCCCTTCATGTTCAAAATGCTAGAAAAAAATAGGGATAACAGGAACATACCTCAGCATCGTAAAGGCCATCTGTGCTAAGCCCCAGGCCAACATCATCCTAAATGGAGAAAAATTGAAAGCATTTCCTCTAAAAACTGGAACAAGACAGGGATGCCCTCTTTCACCACTCCTATTTAACATAGTTCTTGAAGCCCTAGCCAGAGCAATTACACAGATGAAAGAAATTAAAGGGCTACAGATAGGAAAAGAAGAACTCAAATTATCACTATTTGCAGATGATATGATTCTATGCATAGACAATCCAAAAAATTCCACTAGAAATCTTCTAGATCTAATAAATGAATTCAGCAAAGTAGCTGGATATAAAATCAATACCCATAAGTCAAAGACATTTCTGTACATCAGCGACAAATCCTTAGAAAGAGAAAATAGGAAATCCACCCCATTTACTATAGCCTCAAAAAATAATAATATATTTGGGAATCAACTTAACAAAAGAAGTGAAAGACCTCTACAATGAAAACTGTAACACGCTAAAGAAAGAAATTAATGAAAATCTTAGAAGATGGAAAGAACTACCTTGTTCATGGATAGGTAGAAATAATATCGTTAAAATGACCATTCTCCCAAAAGCACTATACAGATTCAATGCAATACCAATCAAAATCCCAATATCATTCCTCATAGAAATAGAAAGCAATCATGAAATTCATCTGGAAAAATAAGAGACCCAGAATAGCCAAAGTGATTCTTAGCAAGAAGAACGAAGCGGGTGGCATTACTATTCCAGACCTTAAATAGTACTACAAAGCAACAGTAACAAAAACAGCATGGTATTGGCATCAAAATAGACCAGTTGACCAATGGTACAGAATAGAAGATACAGAGACAAACCCACACACCTACAGTTATCTTATATTAGACAAAGGTGCCAGAAACGTTCACTGGAGAAAAGACAGCCTCTTCAAGAAATGGTGTTGGGAAAACTGGAAATCCTCATGTAATAAAATGAAATTAAATCTCTTTCTCTCACCATGCACAGTACTTAACTCAAAGTGGATCAAGGACCTAGGAATTAAACTGGAGACCTTGCACCTAATAGAAGAAAAAGTAGGCCCAAATCTCCAACATGTTGGTTTAGGCTCCAACTTCCTCAATAAGACCCCTATAGCACAAGAACTAAAATCAAGAATCAATAAATGGGATGGATTCAAACTAAAAAGCTTCTTCTCAGAAAAAGAAACAATCAGTGAGGTGAATAGAGGACCTACAGAATGGGAGCAAATCTTTACCACAAGCACATCAGATAGTACACTAACCTCAAGGATTTATAAAGCCCTTAAAAGCCTTAACACCAAAAAAGCAAATAACCCAATCAATAAATGGGCCAAGGAACTAAAAGACACTTCTCAGATGATATACAAACAATCAACAAATATATGAAAAAATGTTCAACATCTCTAGCGATTAGAGAAATGCAAATCAAAACGACTCTAAGATTTCATCTTACTCCAGTCAGAATGACAGCTATCAAAAAAACAACAATAAATGCTGGTGAGGATGTGGGGGAAAAGGCACACTCTTCCATTGCTGGTGGAACTGCAAATTGGTGAAGCCAATCTGGAAAGTAGTATGGAGATTCCTAGGAAAACTGGGAATGGAACCACCATTTGACCCAGCTATCCCACTCCTTGGCCTATTCCCAAAGGACTTAAAAACAGCTTACTACAGGGACACAGCCACATCAATGTTTATAGCAGCACAATTCACAATAGCTAGATTGTGGAACCAACCCCAGATGCCCATCAGCAGATGAATGGATAGGGAAACTCTGGTATATATACACAATGGAACACTACTCAGCACTAAAAGAGAATAAAATCATGGCATTTGCAGGTAAATGGATTGAGTTGGAGAAAATAATGCTAAGTGAAGTTAGCCAATCCCAAAAAAACAAAGGTCGAATAATCTCTTTGATAGTAAGATACTAACTTATAAAGGCAAGAGAGAGGGGATGAGAGGAATGAAAGATCTTTAAATAGAACAAATAGGGGGGAGGTAGGGGAGAGGACAAGGGGATAGGAATAATGGCAGACTGAGTTATCCGTGATTACCCTAAATACATGTATGAAGACACAATTGTCGTAAAAATACTTTATATAAAACCAGCAACGTGAAAAATTGTGCTCTTTATATATAATATGAAATGAATTGTACTCTGCAAACATGTATAGCAAATTATAATAATAAAAAATTAAAATATATATACATATATATGCATACATACACACACACATATATATGTGTGTGTGTATATATATATATATATATATATATATATATATATGTATGTATAATCTTTCTGTGCACCTAAGACCTTGAAAGATTAGCAGAACTGCAGAAGAGGAGCCAGGGGTGTTTATCTTCTTTGTAAAATCATGTAAGAAATCTTTGCAGCCTCAGATGTGAGGGGCTTTGGTAACTGAGAATTACTAGTACTGGTAAGTCAAAAATCAGGGGCCAGACAGTGCTACAGATGCCTGGGAAAAACCCTTATCATTGCTGGGGGATCCCTATGAATAAGCAGATTGGTTCCAAGATATTCAAAGATGTATTTAGTATTACAGGTAACTGCAAATCTTCCAGAACTGGTATTACATGAAGATTCATGTGCTCAGAGCAAACTATCCAAAGATGAATTTTTGCACAGAATGTAGAGATGAGTAAGTATGTGCTGACCTAAATATGTGCTTCTTCCAGGCCTTGGTGTCCTTTATCTCCAAATATCTGACCACCTTGAGGAGATTTGAAGAGTTTACTTATATGCATGCATGCTACCTTTACTTCTTGAAGATTCTACATGATTCATTTACTGTAGGTGTGAAGTACATTGTACCATTTTTTGCAGTGGTATATTTTAAACCCTTTCTGTTATGGAAAATTTCAAGCATATACAAAAGTAGAGAGAATAGTATAATGAACCCTCTTAGGTATCCATTAACTCAGCTTCAGTCACTTCATGGCTTTTCTTTGTACCCACACCCACTACCTTCAATCATAGATTATTTTGGAGTAACTCCCAAACATCCTTTCATTTTATCTGCAAATGTTTCAACGTGTATCTTAAAAGATTAGCTAGCATTATTTCGCCTAAAGATTGAACAGTAATTCTTAATATGGTAGTTATCATTTATATTTCTCTATCTTTTTTCTAGTTTGTTTCAATCACAATATAAATAAGGCCCACATACTGCTTTGCTCTCAAGTCTCTTTTATTATATAATTGCCCCACCTCCCTTTTTTTCTCTTTGCAATTTATTTGTTGAAGAAAGAGCGTCATTTGTCCTGTAGAATTGTGCATGATCAAGATGCTTCTTGCATCCTGCTGTAGTCTGAATGTTTGTACCCCCTCAAATGTACATGTTCAACTTCTAACCCCATAAGCAATGGAATTAGGAAGTTGTGCCTTTGAGAAGTAAATAGATCATAGAGGCAGAACCCTAAATGGAATTAATGCCCTTATAAGAGGTCTCAACAGAGACCCCCTTGTCTCTTCTCACATATAAGGACAAAGACAAAAGATTGTTATACATAAACCAGTAAAAGGCCCTCTGCAGACATCACATTTGCCAATGCCTTGATCTCAGACTTCCCAGCCTCCAGAACTGTGAGAAATACATTTCTTCTGTTCAGAAGCTGTTCAGGTTATTGTATTTTGTTATAGCAGTGCAAATGGACTAAGTCATACTCCTTAGATATTATTGAACAAGTAATGCTGTTCTTTGTATTTCTGTAGGCTTGAGAAATTTATTTTTGATTATTTGGCATGTATTTACTTCAAATGTGGTCTTGTATACTTCTGTGTATTATTTTGTCACAATAACGTCCCTTTCTTTTAAAAAAAAAATATTTTTAGTTGTCAATGGACCTTTATTTTATTTATTTATATGTGGTGCTGAGAATCAAACCCAGTACCTTCACACATGCTAGGCAAGCGCTCTACCACTGAGCTACAACCCCAACCCCTAATGTCCCTTTCTTGATGTTAGCAACCATTAAACATTTTCTACAATTCATTATTTCATGAGGGTTTACAAAAATATTATATTTAAGTTGTATCATTATTAGTTGGACTATTTGTATAAAATATATACAAATCTGTATAAAAGATGGTTTATTGTGGTCTGAGGTATAGCATACATAAAAATGAAAAAAACCTTCTTGATGCTTTCTTTCTCTTTATTTACCAGTTTTCAAAATAATGAATTGTTTCTCCTACAAAAGTGTTCAGTGAGTTTTGTTTTCTTTTTATGACACAGTCATGTTACCTATAGTACTAGTGAGGTAGCTTCAATGAGGACTTTTTAAAAATAAAATGTAATTATAAATTTATGGACTTAAAAAAAAATAAATAAATAAATACAAATGTTTAAAGAATATTCGCTATTGTTTCCGTTCCAAACATATATAGTACCTGACTTTGAGGAGCTTATTTCAAGTACCAGGTTATGTCTTTTCAACTCATTTCCATTCAGTTTGAAAGGCACTTGGTTGAGGAACTACTATGTGCTGAAAGTTGGACTGAACATTGTCATACAAGAATAGATAAGAAAGAGTTACTGCCTTTAGAGAGTGGATAATTTGCTGGGTGAGATAAAAACATAAACAGAGAACTTCAATATTCCTTGAGATAAGATGGAGTCTACAGAAATGCAAAAAGGGATGTTCATGTAAATCCAAGGGGAAATAGGCAGCATGGTACAGGTGACCATTTTTCCTGAGTGGCATTTGTTTTTCTGAGGTGCATTTTAAATGTGCAAAGTCTAGTGAAGGAATCAATTAAGAGTGTGAAGAGAGTCTGCAGACCTAAGGAAAATCTTTACCAGTGATACTAGTGATGAGAATCAGGGCTGAATCCCATTCCCCTGGTGTGAAGATTGAACATCCAAGAAAGGCTGAGGCAAGAGCAAAAAGTTTTATTTAATGGATAGAACAGACAGACAGATTTCTCTGCAGAGGCAGACTAGGGGGTCCAAGTTGGAAGTTGATGCATGAGGAAGTGAAAATGTCCTCCCTCTTTTATACATTGTAGGTTTCCTTTGTCTCATGCCTCCTTCCCCTCTTATCTTGCCTATGTGGCCAAAAGGTGGGCCAAAACATGGGAAAGGAGACTTCCAGGGGTACAGACAGGAAGGGAGTGGCCCATAGGGCATTCATTCATTAGCAACTCTTTGTAGGGAAGAACAATTCCCTGAAGGCAGGTAACCTAGGCAATGGATTAGAGGAGGGGGACAGGCTCTGGAGGTATTAGCATTTTAGTTCCCTTCCTTTTGAACCAGCCCCCATCTTCCCATCAAACCCTGATCTTTCATTACCTACACTGACTGTCCTTTTGCCCTCTGCCCCCCCCCCCCGCCAAGTTCCTCTTCCAAAAGAGGATTAACATTCAGAACATATAAAGAACTGGAAAAACTAAGCACCAAAAGGAAAAGATTAATAATAATAACCCATTCAATAAAGGGACAAATAAACTAGACAAACACATTTCAAAAACAGGAATACAAATTGCCACCAAATACATGAAAAAATGTTCTACATTTTTAGTTATCAGGAAAATGCAAATAAAAAGTACACTGAGATTTCACCTCACTCCAAGTTATAATGGCAATCATCAAGAATACAAATAAATAAATGCTAGTGAGGATGTGGGGGGAAAGGAACACCTATACACTGTTGGTGGGATTGTAAATCAGTATAATCACTATAAAAATTAGTATGTAGTTTTCTCAAAAGGAATGCACTCCTTGGTATTTGTAATAAAGAATAAAAGTCAGCATACTATAGTGATACATGCATACCCATGTCTTTAGCAGAGCATTTCACAATCACAATAGCCAAGTTATGGAACCAGGCTAGGTGCCTATCGACAGTCACATGAATAAAGAAAACGGGGTATATGAAAGAGAAAGAAAAAGAGATAAACCGCAGTGGATCAGCAATGCTTTATTAAGCAGCAAAGGGGCACATTTTCAAGAGGGAAATGGCAACGGGTTACAATAAGGGTCTGAGTTTTATAGGGTTCAGTGAGAATAGTCATAGCAGAATGTGTTGGGCAGTCAGAGGAACAGTTGTAGATATGGGGGGAAATTGTGAAAGTCCGGAGCCCATAGTTTTCATTCTCTCCCTGAGACCCATTGTTCTCCTTGTCTCCCTGGGGGTGTGTTTTTCCCTTCAGCACATACACACAATGGAGTTTTACTCAGCCATAAAGAAGAACAATAATATATCATTTGCAGGAAAATGGATGAAATTTGAGAGCATTATGTGAAGCAAAATGAGCCAGATTCAGAAATTCAAAGGTCATATGTTTTCCCTCATATGTGAACATAGAAAGAAAAGGGGAAAGAAGGTGAATCCCATGAAAATAGAAAGGAGACCAGTGAGTAGAGGAGGAGGATAGGGGGAGAGGGGAAAGACCAGGGAAAATGGAGGTCCTGGGCAGGGACATAGACCAACTTATAGTATGTGTATGTGTGAGTGTGTCACAATCAATCTGTGATCCTAATGCACCAATAAAAAGATTTTAAAATTAAATGAAATAAACCTGTAGAATCAATTATGCTCTATCTCAGTGTTAGTAAAGAAATCTTTCATGTCCTTGAAGTTGCAGAATGCCTGGCTGCCACTGTTGGTGTTTGACGGGTGTCTGCTGACAGCAAGAGCAAGTGCAACGGTCCTGCTGTCCCAGCACTCTGCTCCCTATTGATTCAGACTCTCTGCGATGTGCTAGTCAGCAAAAACTGCCAGTCAAAAATCAAGACTGATAGGCAAAGGGCAGACCACCACCCAAAGGCAACTTCTGCTCAGATGAAATATTTGATTCTCCTCTCAGAGCAAATTGTGATAGAAAAGAAGTCCCCAAACAGCAATGGCCTTGGTGTCGCCGAAGATCTGCAAGAAACCCCTCATGGATCTGTGGCACTGCTGTAGCAAAGAGGGAATTTTTTAAAATTTCTTTCTATGATTCATTTGCTCTTAGGAGCATAAAGACTGTGATTCACATTAAAATGAATCTTGGCAGCTTTAAGTTCTACAGTTCTTATCCTTTAACCCAGAAAGACTGACTTAAGTTTTCCAATGACTACAGTCAGACACAGAAATTGGAATAAGATCAACAGGCCAGATACCTCAGCATATTTATCATATTTTCATATTGAAAAGACAATACACACATAACATAAACATGAAGCCGGAGGGCCCTGTTTTTATTTACAATCCACTTGAAAGAGACGGTTTCTATGGCAGCAGAAAATGGGTGGATATTTTCTCAAAGGAGGTATTGAATTGGCCAAGACTAACTCACCCCATTAAAAGCCTTTCTCCTTCTTTGATGGCTTGCCAAAACTGATGAGTTTGGAGTGACTTTGCCACAATGCTTATTCTACAGTGTTTGAGAAGATCAGCTGAGAGTGTTTTCGCTTTCTTCACAGCAGTGTTTCTTCCCAAACCCTGTGCCCATGGGTTTGTAGACATCCATACAGAAGGGAAGGGACAACAGTTAATTACTTCCATTAGATGAGAAACAGTGGGCGTGTGTGAGTGAGAGAGGGAGGCGGAATCTGCTATTGATGCTTTGAAAGGACACAGCTGAAGAATCCTAGTCAGGAGATCTGCTGATATGCTGACAAAATAAACAGCTACATAGTTTTTAATTATTCCTGCAATCAAAGGAGGAAACGTTTAATCTATCTTTTCATTCCATGTGGTTGTAGCCAGCATCCTTTAAAGACTAGAAATGCTAGCTTCTTACTTTTACATGTTAGGAGCCAGCTTCTGTTTCAGCAGACACGTAGCAATAGTCATATTAAGGACTGTTACTGGGTGAGGAATGCCACCCCAGGTTTATGGCAACTTGATGGGCCCAATCTCCAGTCTAGGATAAAAAAGCAGCTTTTTAAAGGGTGGGAGAAGAAACAGACGTGAAGAAAAGAACCACCCTGGAAAAATATATGCAATGGCAAAAAGAATGCAGAGACTGTTGTTTTTTGTTTTTTGTTTTTTGTTTTTTGTTTTTGTTTTTTTTTTTCATAGCCAGCCCTAATTTCTCTCTCTCAGCCAAACGCACAGTCTCGTGGACATCTCCATGTGGATTTTTACCTAGGGCAACTCAAGTTCACAGTCAGACTGGACTCTTCAGCCGTCGTGGGAATACCCACTTCTCTTCCTATACCTACAACTTAAGAAACACTACCATGCACATGCCCAGCAAGCCAGAAAGGAAGAAGTCATTTCAGACCTTTCCCTCTCTCCCTCCTCACCACTAATTCCTACACCCCATCCTCTCTAACAGGTCAAAATCTCCATGCCCAAAGTCCCTGCCTCGCTCGGTTTCCACCCTCGCAGCATGCTCTTTCTACGTGAAAATGCAGACACATTCCAAACCTGCATCAACTTAAAATCTTCCATGGAGCCCCATAGCTTTTGGAATTGTTTAAAACCTCAAGCTGAATAATAAAGACCTGTCGTGGCCTGGTTGCTATCTCATCAACCTCACTTCTTAGGCACTCCCTCATCCACATCCTGCATCTCGTCCTCCCACAGTAACAGCTTAACATTTCTCGACTGCTCTGCTGTTTCACAGCCCCTGCATCCCTAGGAGCAGCCTGACAGCTGGTGCCTGACTAGTCTGTGCTCACCTGTAGTGGAGGGGGGACACTGTCCCAGCATCAACCATGTTTACAAGGCACTGACTGAGAGAGCTAAAAAGTGGAGTCCTGGGGCTTCTGAGACCACAAAAAGCATGAACAATGACTGTGCACACGTGGCTTGTTCAGCGGCTGCTCCTCTGGCACTTGTCGTATTTCATTTTGTAATAGTGAATTGAATTGAGTGAGGAGCCATCAAATATCCTTGCTAGCAGAATGGCCGTGTGTCTAATGTTTATGGAGCACCTGTGTGCTAGGAACTCAGTTCCAATCTCATTTCAGCCTCACACCAACTCCATGGGTCAGTGTTGTAATTCCTATGCCTTGGATGAGAAAAGTGCACTAAAATATGAGGAGGAAATAATATCGGTCTTTTCTCCCTAGAGACAGGCTCACCATGCCTCAGTGAGAGAAATTCAACTCTAGACCAACCTTCTTGTCTTCTCTGTCCTCAAATTCTAAAAGTTACAAAACATTGGTTTCTGGAGCGTGCGTGCACATGTGAAGGCACGCACACACATACACACACACACACACACACACACACACACACACACTGTTTCTCGGCAGCCTTATTTAAGCAGAAAAAAATATTAGAAATGACCTAAATATATGTACATCAAGGACTTATTAAACAGCCATTACAAAAAGAAAAAATGAGTCATGTGGTGAAATGTGAAAGCATATTCAAAATACAGTTTTTAAGTTGAAGAAAAGAAAGACAAGTTGCAGTAGAATAAATATATAGTATGTGTTATGGTTTGGGTCTTAAGTGTTCCTCAAAAGCTGATGTGTTGAAGGCTTGGTCCCCAGCTGATGATGCTACTGGGGTGGGGGAAGGTTGGAACATTTAGGAGGTGGGGCCTAGTAGAAGGAAGTTAGATAGTTGAGGATGTCCTTCAAGGGGATACTGGAACCCTGGCCCCTTTCTCTCTCTCTCTCTTTTTGCTTCCTGGCCACCATGAAGTGAGCAGCTTTGCCACACCACATGCTCACCACAGGTGCATAAACAATGGAACCAGGTGACCATGGACTGAAACCTTAAAACCATGAGCCAAAATAAATCTTTTCCCTTTATAAGCTGGTTATCTTAGGCATTTTGTCATAGGAATGTAAAGCTAACCTAGTATTCTATCTTTGAGTAAAAGGAGAGAAAAATAAAACCATGTTGGTATTTGCTTGCATATACATTTTTAAAAAACGAACAACAATGCATAATTGCAAGAGACAGATGAGAACTGATGCTTAGGGGACAGAAGTAATGGGAACTTATATTTTTGAGTATTTTAAAGTATTTTAAAAAGTAAATGTATTATCTATTCAAAAATTAAATTAAAAAACCTCCCCATTTGTACACCTGTTTTACAAAAGTTTAAAGTGCTAGTTCACATGTGTTGCTTCATTAAATTCTCATAATTCTATAAACTTGTATTGTTTCCATTTTACAAGTTTAATAAAACCTATATTTTGGAGTCATTATGTGATCTAGAATGAGGTTGTTATGGTCTGATTGTTTCGCCTCAAAATTCGTAGGTTGAAATTCCAACCCCCAAGGTGATGATATGAAGGAGCAGGGCCTTTATGGGGTGATTAGGTCATGAAGGGGAAGCTCTCAGGCATAGAATGAGTACCCTTACAGAAGAGGTCCAAAAGAGACCCTCACCTTTTCATCATGTGAGGACACAGTGGGAAAGCACCATCTAGAATCAGGACACCAAATGTCCCTCACCAGACACCAATTCGGCTAGTACTTTGATCTTGGGCTTCCCAGTCTCTAGAAATGTCAACAAAAGCTTTCTGTTATTTACAAGCACTCAGTCTGTGGTATTTTGTTACAGCAGCCCAAACAAACTACCACAAGAATTACATGCACCAAGTATGAAGACAGCCACAGTTGGCTGGGGTTTTGGGTCATCCCACCAGTTCCTTTATCTTCCTAGCCCTGGAAAATGACATGACTGGCCCAAAGCACAAGAGGAATTTAGTGTATTTCATTTTGTGAAAGAACATAAACATTTTTCTCTATAAAGACTCTCCTATTCCTATGTTCTACCATGTAAAGAGTGCCAGAAACACTAAACCTTGATTTTTTAAAAAGTTATTTTGCATTGCGACACAAATACTTCTGAGAAGCATATACAAGTGCATTGTATATAGCACTTTGGTTCCAAGCACCAGAGATGAACTCTGGTAACTAACTCCAGGGAACTGAAGTAGAAGCAGCTTAATAATTGGTAGGATTCATTCAAGAAAAAAATATTATATTCTTTCACGGCTACCTACAAACATCCTCTATCAAGGTTCCTTTCCCCACCCCTGGCAACAGTGGGGGAAGATCATATAGATTTTCTGTCTTTTTCAGGCATTAATGAACAGTGGCATTTTAGACATAAGCAAGTAGTCCTATTTGCTATCATCAAGGCTTTCATCTATCATCCCTACTTGAGCTCCTGACCTTACCCACAGCTCAGCACAGACCCTCAGATGTGTAGACAATGGTAAGGGTCCAATGAGGTGGGCGTGCACTGTTCTTCAAGCTTTCTCCATCTCACCTCAGCATACTTCCTCCAGGTCAGCACAGTGAAGAAGGACAAAAGATGAAAAAGACTTCTGATGATCTCCTACAGGTATCTCTACACAGGCAGATAATGTCCTCTGGCCTGAGCTCTTGGGGCTGCCCCTTAGCAACTATCTCAACCACACTCCCCATAACTCCTGATTTTTCTAGAGAATCCTGACCCAAGCAGACAGCCCTCTTAGGTAGGGCTACCCCAGGATGACCCTAGCCTAGCTTCCCTCCACAAGGTCCGAATGGCCCATTGAAATCATGACGTGCAGCTCCATACAGCCTGTTCTCCTTACCTGATATTAGAGACAGCTCCAACCAGTCTCTGTATTTATCTCTTAAACTCAAATTCTAAAAGACACTTGAGGCTCTCCTGATGGCTTTTCCATGCCTTCACTCTAGCAGCAGCAAACAGAGAGCTCATGAGGTCCTACATTTGGACACAGTAAGAGGGCTTTTCTTGTAGTTCACACACAACTCAGCCAGCAGCAGGTAGAGTAAGCACTGTATCCACAAATGCTCATGATCCACATATCCTTCCTTCCTTCATACTAGGATAAAAAATAAAACATGACACCATTAGGAGGATATCACCATCCTATAACCCCCAATGAGTTAAGGATTCTGGGCATTTGAGCAACAACAATGCTGATATCAAGAAAGAGCAAAACAGATATGATGTGACTCTTGG
This sequence comes from Tamias sibiricus, assembly GCA_025594165.1. Lineage (NCBI taxonomy): Eukaryota > Metazoa > Chordata > Mammalia > Rodentia > Sciuridae > Tamias > Tamias sibiricus. The sequence goes on along the minus strand of CM046660.1, from coordinate 158,616,125 downwards.
TGAAAGAACACACCACTCCTCTAGTCTTGTCAAAGGGATCAGAGCTGAATCTTATGGAGCCTCTGCAATTTTCAGGAAATACAGGGATAAAGGACATGTTGAAGGGTGTCTTCCAAATGCAATCCACAGAATCTAGGTTGTTGGAAGCTCTACAGGTCCAAGAGCTGAACAGATAAGTTTATAAGAAAAAATGATGGAGAAGAACTTGTAAATTAAGAGATTCCAAAGGACTGCAGTGTCTAGATGCACACTTGGGTGATATACGCATAAGAAAAAAGTGCAAACTCATGGTTACTATAAAGCCAGGCTGTATTTCAAGGAAGGAAGGGGTTTGTGTCTGGGACAGCACTTGGAGAGGACTTCCAGGGTGGTTTGCAAAGTTTTTTCTTTCTGAGTGGAATTAAAAAATGTTTGCTTAGCATATTCTCCAACTCCGTCCATTTACCAGCAAATGTCATAATTTTATTCTTCTTTAAAACTGAGTAATCTTCCATCATGTATATATATATATACCACTTTTTCTTTATCCATTACTCTTTTAAAGGGCACCTAGGTTGTTGTTTCTATATTCCAAAAAAAAAACCGAAAGGCCGAATGTTTTCTCTGATATGCAGATGCTAATTCACAATAACAGCTTAGGGGCCAGGGCACGCTATAGAAGAATAAAGTCACTTTAGATTAGGTAGAGGAGAGTGAAGGGACGGGAGGGTGTATGGGGATGAGAAGGATAGTAGAATGAAACAGACATTATTACCTTATGTACATACATGACTGCATGACCCATGTGAATCTACAACATGTACAATCAGAAAAATGAGAAATTATACCCCATTTATGTATGATATATCAAAGTGCATAAATGCTTTCTACTGTCATGTACAACTAATTAGAATTAATAAAAATGTATTTTTAAAAAGTGGATGGAGTTGGAGAAAATAATGCTAAGTGAAGTAAGCCAATCCCAAAAAAACAAAGGCCGAATGATTTCTTTGATATGTGGAGGCTGACTCATAATGGTGATGCGGTGGGGAACATGGGAGGAATGGAGGAACTTTAAATAGATCAAAGGGAAGGGAGGGGAATGGATGGGGCAAGGGGATAAGAATGATGGTGGAATGAGTTAGACATCATTACCCTAAGTACATGTATGAATACAGGAATGGTGTGAAAATACTTTGTGTAGAATTGGTGACTTGAAAAATTGTGCTCTATATATGTAATATGAAATGAATTGCATTCTGCAAGCATGTATAACAAATTAGAATGAATAAATAACTTAATTAAAAATGTTGGATATGTAATAATTCACGAGACTAAAAATTTTAATCTTCTGGAACTTTATTTTACAATAAAGATGTACCAAAGAAATGGAAGAAAAGCCTAAGAAAAATTACATAGGAAACAAATTTAAAAAAAAAAAGTCATCTTCTTATTGTGGTAGGCAAAATAATAATCTCCCTAAGATGTCCACCTCCTAAATCTCAGGACCTGTGAATATGTCAACTTAACACAACAAAATAAATTTTGTCAAGAATACAAACAACAATAAATGTTGGAGAGGATGTGGGGAAAAAGGCACACTCATACATTGCAAAATGGTGCAACCGTTATGGAAAGCAGTATGGAGATTTCTTGGAAAACTGGGAATGGAACCACCCTATGACCCAGCCATCCCACTCCTGGGTCTATTCCCAAAGGACTTAAAAACAGCATATTACAGTGACACAGCCACTTCAATGTTTATAGCAGCACAATTCACAATAGGTAGGTTGTGGAACCAACATAGATGTCCCTCAGTAGATGAGTGGATAAAGAAAATGTGGTATATATACAAAATGGAATTTTACTCAGCAATAAAAGAGAATAAAATAATAGCATTCAGAGGTAAATGGATGAAGTTGGAGAATATAATGCTAAGTGAAATCATTCTATCTCAAAAATCCAAATACCGAATGTTTCCTCTGATATAAGGAGGCCGGTTAACAGTATTGTTGGGTCAGGGTACATAGGAGGATTAGAGGAACACTATAATGATCAAAGGGAAGGAGGGGAAGGAAGGGAGCAAGGGGGGAAGGAGGGGGAGAAAAAGTGGTTGAATAAGATGGATATCATTTTTCTAAATACATGATTGAAGACTTGAATGCTATGAATATACTTTGTATACAAACTGTTTTGTGTAGAAAGAGGCTCTATATGTATAGTATGAACTGTAATACATACTACTACTATAAGTAAAAATTTTTAAAAAAGAAATTTTGCACATACAGTTAAGTGAAGAATTTTGCCATGGAGAGATGATGCTGGTTTATCTAGGAGGGAGATAGGAGAGTCAGCATCAGAGAAGCAGTTGTGATAACAGAAGCAGGTGATATAGTGACGTGGTATTGAAGCTGGAGGCAGGCAGGAGGGAAGGACAGTAGGTGCCTCCAAAAGCTGGGAAAGGCATTGATTCTCGTCTAGAGCCTCCAGAAGGAGTACCCTCCTGACACCATGATTTAAGCCCGGTGAGATTCATTTCAAGCTTCTGACCTCTAGAACTATAAGATAAAAAAAAAAAAAAAAAAAAAATCTCTGTTATCTTAAGCCACGAAATTCGTGATCATTTGTTACAGCAACAACAGGAAACCAAGACAGGCCATTTTAATAAAGAAAAGAGGTAGCAGACGGGCTATCCTCACAAAACTAGTCAAGTTCTGTGCAATGTTGGCAAATATCGTCTCAACTTTTGGCTTCAGACAAAACTCTTAGAGAACAGCAAAATTTTGTTTTACTAGGCAAAAGAAAGTCCTTGAAGAGGCAGCATCAGAAACTTCAGACAATCAATAGACCAGTTTAAAACCAGGCTTGGTTATAGAGAGAATTATAAAACTGCAAAGCTCAAAACAGCAAGATTCTGCTCCTGGTGAGTCCACTGAGTGTCCTCAGCTGGAAGAGACAGATGCGTGTATATGTCACCCATGGCCTGAGCCAGACACCTAGACCTGATGGAAAGAAGAAGTAATGGAAGGATGCCAAAAACTGAAAAACATTTACTTCCATGTCCATGTTAACATCATGTACAAATTTGTTCATGAATTCATCTTAGTCCCTTTCAAGATCATGTAGCAATTTACTATAGTCTGAGATACCTATAAACAATAAAAATTTATTTTTCACAGTTGTGGAATCTGGGAAATCCAGGATCAAGGCGTCAGCAGGTTAAATGTCCAGCAAGGGGCTCTTCCTCATAAGATGGCACCATCTATGTCCTTGTGTGGCAGAAATAAGGGAGTTCTTGCTCTTTGGGGGCACCCATGAGGGCTCTGGCTTCATGTTCTAATGCCCTCTCAGAGGGCCCCCCTCCTAGTTACATTCCCTGTGTGTTAGGGTTTCAACATGAAATTTTAGGGAGACACAAACATTCAGACCACAGCAAAGTTCCTTCTCAAAGTGACAATGGTGGAGACCAACTCCCCATTGGATGAGATGCGCAGCAGCAGGGACAGGTAGAGAGATTGAGTGAAGGCTTTTCCCAGAAAAGGAGACCTGACATGACCAGAGGGTAAAGGGGACAGGGGACCAAGAAGGGACACAGGGAAGAGAAGGGCAGGCAAGTGGTGGTAGAAGAGGGACAGAAAGTACCTTGGAAGACAACCCCCCCAAACTGCCCTATTCACTGGGGATTAGTATCTCAGCTTCTGTAGTTTAACTTTTTCAATGATTCAATCCAACAAGGTAGATTTACATCCAGGGGAAAAAAAAAATTACATCTAGAAAAAAAAAAAAAAAAGGTGGGTCCTTAATTTATTAATTATATTAATGCAACAAAAAAATGTATATATGTGGCTTCTTCTCTGCCCTCAGCGCAGCTATTAGCTTTCTACTAACTCCTGTGAGTCTCTACTCCGAGTCCTAACCCTTCACATTACCATCTAGAGAAACGAAATGCTGTATTTTAATATTGCTGTAGGCGCAGTTTGACCTTTAAATCGCGTTATTTAAATATTAATGACATAGCAGGGAAGCAGCCTACTGACAGGTGTTATACAAGTCAGACCAAATAGGATACTAAATCTGTGAGAGGCTTTGAAACTCCCATTAGAAATAATGAGGAATAGGCAGGTATTTCCACACGCTGTCCAGCACCAGGTTGCTCCACATTCAGTCAGAGTAAATTAACTGAACGTGGTGTTTGAAGGGAAAGAAATCATTATTCTTCCTTCAAACTGCTATTTAATGACTTCTGCAGTGCCCCACGATGATAGCAGGAAATGGCCTGTTTGCATCTATGACTTCAAAGTGAATACTGTTGCTTGCAAGGGCTGGATTCCACCCTGATGGACGAGAGCCACAACCTCGCCTCAAAAAGGGCCTCAAACTGACCACCTTACCTGCCCACATCTACCAGCTGGCTGACTTGACAGCACCAGGTGCTCCCAAACCACCATATGGGGTCTTCTTGTAACAGACACCTCAGGCTGCAGTGGCTTAGAGGGTATCACAGTTCTGTACCCATGTGCCCCAGGCCAGGTTTTTCTCAACCTCAGCACAATTAACATTTGGGACTGGATAATTCTTTGTTGTATGGGCTATTCTGTGCCTTTTACAGCATTCTTAGACTGTGTCCAGGAGATGCCAATCCCCAACTGAAATACCCAAAAATGTTTCCAGACATTGTCACCAACTCCCAAAGGCAGAAAAAAACATGGCACCCAATGGAGAACCACTATCCCAGGCAAATTTATTAATTATATGCTACAGTGTCCTAGGAGAGCCAAAGTGTTACCTTGATGTTGTTAGGACTTTTCAACTAGGCCTGAGAATAAAATTGACAGATGACAGATCAACAGAAGTAAACCATGCAAACTGATTTAATACAAGTTTTACATGACACAGAGCCTTCAAAGGAAATGGAGACCCAAAGATGAAGCTAGAGATAAACATATATACACTGAATTAGACAAAGAGTGGTAAGCTGTGAAAATTTGACAAGACAGAGGGGCTTGGCTAGGATGGTCAATTGAGTGGAGAAGTGGCTAGGAGGATAAGGGTAAATTTAACAAGATTTGTTTTGCAGATTTCCCTCAGTCCAACTCCCAATTCTTTTTTTTTTTTAATTTGTTCTATTTAGTTATACATGACAGTAGAATGCACTTTGACACATCATACATAAATGGAGTATAACTTCTCATTCTTCTGGTTGCACTGGATGTAGAGTTACACAGGTCCTGTAATCATATATACACATAGGGTAATAATCCCATTTGTTTTACTATTATTCCTAACCCCTTACCACCTCCCTTCACTTCACTCTCTTCTGTCTAATCTAAATTACCTCTTCCCTAGTGCTCTTTTTTTGTGAATTAGCATCTGCATATCAGAGAAAACATTCAACCTTTGGTTCTTTGGGGTTGGCTTATTTAGCTTCACATGATATTCCCCAGTTCCATCCATTTACCAGCAAATGCCATGATTCATAATTTCATTCTTCATTAAGGCTGAGTAATATTCCATTACGTGTGTGTGTGTGTGTGTGTGTGTGTGTGTGTGTATGAATTTCTTTATCCATTCATTTGTTGAAGTGCACCTAAGTTGGCTCCATACTTTAGCTATTGTAAGTTGAGCTGCTATAAACATTGATGTGGCTGAGTCACTCTAGTATGCTGATTTTAAGTCCTTTGGGTATAAACCTAGGCGTGGGATAACTGAGTCAAATGGTGGTTCCATTCCAAATTTTCTGAGGAATCTTCATACTCCATACAAGATAGTGCAGGAAAAACTCCATGTTTTCCTGCACTATCTTGCAGTCCCACCAGCAATGTATGAGTGTACCATTTTCTTCCACAGCCTCACCAACATTTATTGCTGCTTGTATTCTTACTAGAGTGAGATGGAATCTCAATGTAGTTTTGATTAGCATTTCTCTTATTGGTAGAGATGTTGAACATTTTTTCATATATTTATTGATCGATTGTATTTCTTTTTCTGTGAAGTTCCTTAGCCCATTTATTGATTGGCAACTCCCCATTCTTGATGCTAAGATTATTCCTTCTTTTTCTGGATAAGGAGGATATTTTCACACGAGAATTTTGTCACCTGCTTTTTAGAAACATAATAAAGGTGAAAGTGATCTTCTTATAACTGGTATTTTTCAATTCCCTTTAACTCAAAATAGTCACTATGCCAAAGTAGCATATCTTTTAATCATTTTTTAAATTTTTCATTATAATCACACATAATGAGGGATTCCTTGTGACATATTCATACACGCACACAACATAACTTGACCAATTTCACTCCCTAATGCCTCCTGTTTGCCTCTACTCCCTTCTTCTGATCCCTTCCCTCTACTCTTCTGGTCTCACTTCTAATTTCATGAGATCCCCAACTGCCATTTTTATTTTTTTTTTTCCTATTTTCTGACTAGTTTCCACATGTGAGGAAAAATAGATGACTCTTGACTTTCTGAATCTAGCTTGTTTCACTTAACACAGTGCTCTCAAGTTCCATCCATTTTCCTGCAGAGTACAATAGTCTTAATTTCCTCAGTGTCTTCATGTTGCTTCACAGCTGCTCCAAGCCCTCACTGCAAAATCCAACAGCCTGGACAACTCACCTGCTAATTAAGATTGACATATTCTTCATGGTGCTCTGGGCCAGAAAAGTGAAATAAAGTTGTGATACAATGCAAGAAGCCAGGAAGATAACTCTGATTTAGTTCCCTGTGAGTGAACTAAGGGAAGGACTCCATAAATTCTATGGGCATGGTTTCTCTTTAGCCATGTTAAAACTTATGTACCATAGTTTTAACACCTAGTCTAGAAGCAATATTTGTTGATCATAGGGCACCACTCAATGAGCCACGGGACAGTTGAATTGTCATATTCTTATGTTTGAATTGCTTTGAGTTATTTTATAATCTTTGTAATTGTGCCAGGGTACTAATAATATCACTTAAAATTAAAAACTATGCAATGGTCCCATCCTTCAGAAGTGTTTTTCTGAGAAATAACAATAAGCCCAAGAGGAGCTAAAGAGTTGCTGAGAAAAGCGGCAAGTGGAAATCGACTTCAACCTCTGAACCAAGCAGCCACCGAGGCTGTGAGTACCTGCATTGGCACTGGGACACACCACAGGACATTTTTGCATTGATACTGCCTCCTCATGCAAAATAATAATAATAATAACAACAGCAATAACTTCTTATGAGTTTACAATTAAGATCCAGTTTACAATTGTTGGATAACTTCAAGTTGATTTTATGCTAGTTTCATCAAACTACTGGTACCCTTGATGAATGAAAATTTATGTGAATCTCATATAACATGTTAGAATGCAGCATATCACAGTGGGGCCTCCAATCAACTGATATCTTTATGTGCTATTTTGCATAATCCAGACCTTAACATATCTCAGTGGTTCTCAAAGTGTAGCCTCAGTCCAAAGCACCAGCAGTACCCAAAAGCTTGTTAGAAACAAAGATTCTTGTGTCCTACCCAAGACCTCCTGAGTCAAAAGCTCTGGGTGGAGGCAAGCAATCTCTGTTTAACAAGCCCACCAGGTGGTGCTGAAACAGTTGAAATTTGAAGCCAACAGACATAGAAAATCAGTTGCACTGAAAAGTTCAACTAAACCCCAGGGTTTTTTTATATTGTTAATTTTCTTTCTGTTATAGTTTGGATGTTGACTGTCCCTCAAAAGCCCCTGTGTTAAATTTTGGTTCTCAGGGTGACACTATTGGGAGGTGGTGGAATCTTTAAGAGGAGGGGCAGTAGGAGGTATTTAGGTCATTGAGGGCATTCCATTGGAGGGAATTATGGGATCTTGGTCTCTTCTTTTTCTTCTCTTTTGCTTCCTGGCTATAAAGTAAGTCATTTTACTCCACCACATTCTCCTGCCATGATGCCTTGCCACAGGCCCAAAAGCAATGGAACCAACTGATCATGGACCAGAGCCTCCCAAACTACAAGACAAAAAAAGTCTTTCCCTTAGCAAGTTGATTATCTCAGCCATTTTATTATAGTGACAAAACAACTGACTAACACAATTTCCTATTACTCAATTTAACTCAATGCTCTTTTCAAGTCCTATTGCTAACATTATTAACAATGTAGTTTGTAGCTAGATTAGAGTAACAACAATGTGGAATCAGTAGAATCCTAGACTCTCTTTCTTTCTCAAAATCCATGAAATACGTAAGATTCTGGCTGATGCCCACCCAACCTGAGAAATTCAGAATAATAAGCATCTTGGCACCTTTCTCTTTATCCCTCATACATATGCAATTATTAGAGAACATATGTTGTTTAATCAAAAGATAACATTACACTGGGTGATGTTCATGAGCACTGGCAAACATTTTACTTACAAGCTGCCATAGTTAATTATCTGGAAAAATACAATATTCATGTTTGGCCAAATTCTGCATACTTCCTACCCCTGCACGTCTCTTTCACAAACAGCAGTTTCTGCTGGGTATCCCACTACTCATCCAAACCAGGCTGCTGAAACACGAATCCCTCAAGTTAAAAGAAAACTGTCTATTCCTAGTTGACATCACATGGTCATGAACTAATAAAGAAAATAAGGCCAGATTATGTAAAGGGAAGCTGACAGATTCTAGTGGACAGCCATATAGGAATGCTTATTTGGCAGCAAATGTAAACACTCCAGCAAGAACCTGAGGTTCCATACAGGTGGGCTCTGCAGTCAGACTGCAGAGTCAAATTCCAGCTCTGCCCTCTGGGTCCCACTTGTAAAATGCAGGTAATGACTCCTCATTGAGTTGTTGAGGATTACATGAGATAATCCACATAAAGCTCTTAGTTTAGAGCCTGCATGTAAGAAGTGCTCCGTCCATTTTAGCTGTTCCATTTTATTTTTTTCATTAGTGCCAAACCTTCTTTGGAGTAGCCAGAATCTCATCATTAGAGATCTATGCTAAACTCATGTGACTCAGCACGGAGGGGCTCCCTCCTTCTCAAAGAGCATATCTGAACCCTTACCAGGTCTCCTAACAATGATGCTGTTAAAATAAGGCGCTGAAGATATTAAGCAACTTTAAGGGGGAGGAGAATCTCACTTCATGTTTGAGTGTTGTGCATGGTCATAAAAACATTGTGACTTCCTCAAGAAATGAAGAGATGTTATTTTTGTACAACTGCCTTTGTGAAATCTCTTGAGATCTTGGCTTTTTGGGCCACTGCATGTGTGATGGTGACCCATCACTGTTTTTGAGCAATCTTATCAAAAGACTTAGTTTGTCTGTTTTTTCAGATGCCAGAAGTTATAAAGCTAGGGTGCACACAATTACCAACCATGGGGGGTATGGATGTATGTTCATACAATTTGCTTTCTTCATTCTTACGAGTAGAGTTTGTCTGCTCATTACCATTACACCCATGTAGCTATCAATAGTATACCTGAGAGTTTTTACTTGCAATAATATGCATATTATCATTGCCTATTTTATTGTGCAGAGACTTGTGAAGTGTTCTGTCATGATTTTGTATGTTCAAATAAATCCCCTTTTTAACATATAAATAAGTGTCCCTTGAAAGAATTTTTAATTTTTATTTTCAGGATTTTGATCTTTACGAATTTTAGACTTAAGGAATTTTGATTTTTTGAGGATTTCAATATTTGGTATTTTTCAGGATTTCAACATTTGGCATTCAAGATTGGATTTTTTTGAATTAAAGCCCCAAATCATCCAGATAATTTGACACATAGACCAGCACCCAATAGCTATGCTATACTGCTGGTCCATAAATATTTAAACATTAACTGAGCAAAACAAATTATTAGTATTTTTTGGGGGGGGTACTGTGATTGAATGAAGGGATGCTTAACCACTGAGCAACAGCCACATCCTTTTGATTTTTAAATTTTGAGGCAGGGTCTCACTAAATTGCTAAGGCTGGCTTTGAACTTGAGATCCTCCTGCCTCAGTCTCCTGAGCTCCTGGGATTACAGGCGTGCACCACCACACCCAGCTTTAGTGAATATTTATTAACTAGGTGAATGTGAATGCCTAAAACACAACATACCTGGGAGAGGTGAAATGAGACATTAACACCTTAGCAGAAAATCTTAGCACTAACATCTGAGCACCATGGACTTGAAAAAGAGGAAGCATGATCCAAAAATAACCGGACAGTGGTCTGCACCAATTTTGTTGTGTTGTGCATAAAAGATAGAGTTTTCAGGTATATTAGGAGAAGCAAATGATTCCAAAGCAGACCGAGTTGAACAAGTTAATTGAAATCTCTGAGCCTCGGTATCTTCGTTTGTAAATCAGATTTAAGAAAACCTATCTCACGGGCTTGCTGTGAATATGGAATACGATGTCTGGCACACAGTAGCCACTCCACTGACATTGGCCCCCCCACCAGGGGAAAAAAAAGTTGTTTCCAAAGAAGGTGGCCTAGAATGTGGTACCACAATGTTGATGAGGTGGACGTGGAGTGTCTAATTCCAACCTGAGTGTAACATCAGCTGGCACAGAAGCTAAGGGAACCAAGATTGCACTTTCCTCAGGCCAGACTTCTGAACAATTCATTATCTGGATTAATGCACCCCAAGGGCTAAATTCATGGAAAAAGTGTTATCTCACTTTCTCAAACCCAACTGAAAGAAAGGATGTTTTTTTAGAAAAGTAAAGAACTGAATGATGTTATTTGGGGCTGTATGACTGGAATGGGAAGAATTGTTTTCTAGCCTTCCATAGACACAAGACATAACTCTTCAGCAGTAAAGATTGTCAACAGAAATTTCTCCATAGAAGCCATGAAAAACTATGTCAAGATAGTGGTCTGTTTATGTGCTAGTGTAATGGATAGCAGGCGCTGGCAGAAATACATCTTGTTAAGATAGAATTCTACAGGAAGTTTATCTGTACTTTAGATACCAAAACCATGACTATAAAAAAAAAATCAGGAAAAACCACCTAAACAAGGCACCTGAATGTAGTCAGATATAGAAGGTCTAGAGATCTTCATTGATAAATGATTTTAAAAGATTATAATAGAATTTATTGAACATATGGTCCAACATTTTGGCAAGAACAAATACAATTTACTGTAACATGAATATCTAATGGGTCACAAAGAAGAATGGGTTCTGAAATCCATCTTCATTTTATTCTTATCAAGAAGCTAATAATATTATTGTTATAACATAATCATTAACTATTTGATAAATACTTAACAAAGCCAGTGTGGCTAATGGAAAAGTTCTGGTGTGGACTATATTTTTCTGGGTTCTGGATCCTTTTGTGGGTACACCTTCTGTGTAAAGGCTGACTTCTTGCTTTAGATTCTCTGGGAGGAATCATGAGGCACTATGAGAATTTGTTTTGACCTTTCCAAAATTGCCAACTCATATTCATACACCTGCAAATGTTTGGAAGCAAACTTCCCTTACTTATCTGAGGAGTTGTTGCATAATATTGCATCTTTCTGTCTCTACAAATGACCTGAACAAATTTCTCCTTAGAAGCTGTGTTGTATCTGAGGAGTCAGCTTTACTAAAGGCAGTGGCAATAGCGTGGGTACTTTCTGTTTGGAATCCATCATATTGGTACTCCAGAGCAAGGACCACACTCATCCCAATGTTGTGTGGAATTCTCTCACTCTTATTCTCTCACTCCCATTCAGAAACAGAATCTCAGCATGTGTCTAAGTCATCACTTCATGCTCACTACTCTGTTTCACATGCACACCAAAGACCAGTGAATTGTCAGACAGCTTTTACAAAGCCACTCTCACAACTAGTGCACTGTTCCAGGAGAGGCAAATGAAAGAAATGGAAGCCAACATTCCAGATCTCCATTGGGAAAGAAATCCTTCTTGCGAGTACTCACATACACACGAGGGCAGAAAACTCTACAAAAAAAATATGCAAATGTCATTATGTACCCCAAATATATGCTAAGAGAGATCCAAGCAAAGAATTAACTAGATCAATAATGGAGGGTTATGGAAAATGCAATCTATGAAACAGAGTTGAAGAATAGGCATTGAAAGAGAGGATAAGACAGAAAAATAAAATGTGAATGCTTGGAGCTGATGAGGTAGATGGTGACATGGTTCTCATTCTGTCATTCAGCAATGAAAAGTTGATGAGAAGATGCAATTACTCTGACTATATGAAAATAACTTTAGCCAAAAACTGCTTAGAGTTTAACCTGCCCCTTAAGAGGGCTCACCTGTTGCTATGAATCTCTCTGGTTAGCAAAGATGAACATTCAGCAATCTCCAAAAGGCTGGTCCACCTGGTCCAAACTAGCTGGACCTTGTTGCTACCTGAAGCAGAAGCCGCTTGGAGAAACGAACGCCGCAGGAAAATTCGGAGGCAGAATGAAAATGAAAAAAGGTCTTTTATTCTTCTTCTCTCTCCGGCTCCAGCAATCACTCCAAATGCTCTAACTCCAACCACCACCTTCTTCTTCTTCCCTCACACTCTAACCAACCTCGCCCAGTTATATACATATAGCTTTAACAAGGACAAGTGCTTACAGCTCGAGCTTACAGGTGCGTCACAGAGTGTTCACGGGCATACAAAGATTTTTTGGATAATGCATTAATATCAGGTGGAAACTAGAACATCTTTTATGGCTCTCAGCTAACCGCAATCTTTAGCTATCTCCTTGATTATAGGCTCCTTCATTTCCCCCTTTTAGTTTTAAAAGAGGGGATGTTCTAGGACGTCCATGTGCAACCGACATTCTTACCCGTCATGGGAGTCTAGGCTGTCCTGACTCCTGGCTTAGGTTGACATGCCGGCCACATGAGACTGTTCCGTGCGACTGTGCTGTGTCTTAGGTTGTCCCCTTCTGGGGATCTTACCCGTCATAGGCTAACCAGCCATCCAATCGAGCCCTTCAGGATCAACTGTGTGTTGACTAACAGCCGTCCAATTTTTAGGAGATGCTGCGGCTCTAAGGCAGCAAGCCTACTGCTGACGAGCCAAGTTTCCATTCCAAGCGCATCAAGTTCTTTAAGTGAATCAGCTGCCCTTAGTTTCATCAAATAATGCACTGAGTTCTCTTAGACAAATACCCGCAAGGCATTGTCCCATAATGTCCCAAAATAATGGAAAATCAAAATGTCCATAAGTTATAACACATAGATTCAGGAGGCCCCATGCATACAGAGCAGAGGCCACACTGCTGGTGAGGCTGTTCGATGCTTGAGCAGCAGGGATGCTTGCAGCGACCACGGTCCCTGCAGTTGTAGCAGCAGCCGTCTTTTTTATGTCTAGACATTTCCACCAGCAAATCTTCAGGGCCTGCTACCTAAAAACTCAAGCGTCCATTATTAAGGGAAAGGCAGTGCTATTCCAGCACTGAGATCAAAAGGTGAGCTGTCAAACTAAAAAAAGAATTATTAGAGTAGAAAATAAAAGTTGATCTCTGCTCACACACATTGCTGCTTAAGCTCCCACAAACATAAGCTGGCAAAATATCACGTTCAGAAATAATCAAAGAGAAACTGAGGGTGGTTACTGCATTAAAGATAAAGAAAAGCTAAAGGCACTTTGGAAAAATAATTTTTTAGCTGGAATCCTCAAGTCTCTAAATATACAGCAATCCTATACCTGTTTAAATAATTCAAATTAATCAGCTATTAAACAAATGAAGTTAATAACAAATAAACGATCCTATGTCAAAACACCAAAATATCAGGTTATACAACATTAAACATATTCACAGCTGAAGAGAAGTCCCAGAGACAACTATAAATCAAAATTGATTATCATTATAATTGATTATCTAATTAGAATATTCTGAACTTATATGAATATCTATCTATATATATACATATATATTGATTATCTAATTAGAATATTCTAAGCTTAAATGAATTAACGTTATTTGGATCTATATCTATTTTTTTTTGATAAGCGCTTAATTATTTGTGATGTCACACTAGACAGACGCACATATAAACATATATTTGTGACATCACATTAACATGAAATTTAGACAAATGCACAGACATAAAGACATATATAAAAGAAAAAAATACAATTGTGTATACACTAAAGAGAGATCTTCTTGTCCCAGCCGGGAAGAATGACATTTAAGTTGTAAATTTAATGGAGGACTCTTTTAAGGGAATCACTCCATACCTTCATTTTGGTCCTCTTGATTTTGTACTTGTTTATTCAATCTAGACTCATCAATAACTTCATCTTGATCCTTTTGACTTTGTACCTGCTTTATCAATCTAGATGGTATCCATATTGGAGAGGATTCGTGCTTTGGAAAAACACAAACAGATCCTCTCCCCCAAATTAATACTGGGTCTGGACCCTTCCATGTACCTGAGAGAACATCCTTCCAGTAAACCAAAGGTTTATGTTGTTGGTGTGGGTTCCAGTGTCTATCTCCAGCCAAATATCCATTAGAATCTAAAGTTAAGAAATTTAGGGTAAACAGGGCAACTGTCAATCTGTTATTAGGACTTTTCCAGTTTCCATCTTTTTGCTTTAGTAACATATTTTTAAGTGTCCGATTTGCTCTTTCAATTATTCCTTGTCCCTGAGGATTATAAGTGATACCTGTTTTGTAGATAATATTGAATTTTGTACAAAATTGTTTGAAGGATGTGGATGTATATGCAGGGCCATTATCTGTTTTAAGCATTTTGGGGATGCCCAATGCAGCAAAAGCTTGCAGACAATGAGATGTAGTATCTTTAGCTTTTTCTCCAGAATGTAAAGAAGCAAAAATCATGCCTGAGCATGTATCTATGGTGACATGAATAAGTCGTAATTTTCCAAAACTTGGCTCATGTGTGACATCCATCTGCCACAAATGATTGGGCATCAAACCTCGTGGGTTAACTCCATAATGTGGATTGGGCAAATGTGCTACACAAGATGGACATTCTTTTACAATTCTACGAGCTTGTTCTTTTGTGATTTTAAATTTTTGTCTTAAGGTAGTGCTATTAACGTGGAACTGGGAATGAAATAAAGTAGTTTGTTGTACTGTAGTAAATATAAATATTGTTTTAGTGAGGGCATCAGCTTTTTGATTACCTTCATGAAGAGGACCAGGCAGATTAGTGTGAGCTCTTATGTGACCTATAAATAAAGGTTCTTTTCATTGCCATAGGAGATTTTGGATTTGAGAAAACAATTTAAAAGCTGTAGTATGTGGTGCTATTGGACCTGCTAGCTCCAATTTAGGGACAGCATGTACAATATAGTGGCTGTCTGAAAAAATATTCATAGGCTGTTCTTTAAAATTTTCCAGAGCTATTATTATAGCTTAGAGTTCCACTAATTGAGCTGATTTTTGATTAGTGATATGAATCATTTTTTCATTTTGAGTGACTACTGCAGCAGTACTGTTAGAGGATCATCTATAAATACATTAAATGCTTTAGGAATGGGTTGATTTTTTATTACCTGTGGGAATATGATAGGATGATTGATACAAAAGGACAGTATAGGAGATTTAGGAATATGATTGTCAAAATTTGCAGAAGTAGAGCATCTAGCTATAGCCCAATCATTATCATTGAAGCACAAATATTCAACCTGTGACAATGAATAAGGAGTAATAATAGTAGCGGGATGAATTCCAAATATTTTAGTAGAGATTTTAAGTCCTTGAAGAATAAGTTTAGCCACCATGGAGGTATAAGACTCAATTGTACTTTTAGGAGAGACAGGCAAATGTATCCATAATATAGGTCCCTGTTGCCAAAATACTCCTGTGGTGTATATTGTGAAGGAATAATAATCAATATTAGTGGTTCAGCAAAATCAAATCTATCACAATGGGATCTTTCTTTTTTTTTTTTTTTAGTGGGAAAAATTTTTTTATTCTAATTTGTTACACATGCTTGCAGAATGCAATTCAGTTCATATTACATATAAAGAGCACAATTTTTCTTTCTTTTTAATTTTATTTTTATAATTTTTAATATGTACAACTCATAGTGCATATATTTAGTATCTTTTTACATACAACTGTTTGTATACAAAGTATATTCGTACAATTCAGGTCTTCAATCATGCATTAAGGAAAATGATATCCGTCTCATTCAACCACCTTTTTTTTTCTTTTCTCGCCCTCCCTCCCCTCTTGCTCCCTCCCTTACCCTCCCTTCCCTTGACCATTCTAGTGTTCCTCTAATCCTCCTATGTACCCCCATCCAACAATACTTTGAAATAGCCTCCTTATATCAGAGAAAATATTTGGTACTTGGATATTTGAGACTGACTAACTTCACTTAGCATTATGTCTTCCAACTTCATCCATTTACCTGCAAATGCCATTAATTTATTTTCTTTTATTGCTGAGTAAAATTCCATTGTGCATACCACATTTTCTTAATTCACTCATTTACTGAGGGACACAACCTAGCTATTGTGAATTGCGCAGCTACAAACATTGAGATAGCTCTGTCACTGTAATATGCTGTTTTTAAGTCCTTTGGGAATAGACCCAGGAGTGGGATGGCTGGGTCATAGGGTGGTTCCATTCCCAGTTTTCCAAGAAATCTCCATACTGCTTTCCATAACGGTTGCACCATTTTGCAGTCCCACCAGCAATGTATGAGTGTGCCTTTTTCCCCACATCCTCTCCAACATTTATTGTTGCTTGTGTTCTTGATAGCTGCCATTCTGACTGGAGTGAAGTGAAATCTTAGAGTAGTTTTGATTTGCATTTCTCTAATTGCCAGCGATGTTGAACATTTTTTCATGTATTTGTTGATTAATTGTGTATCTTCTTCTGAGAGGTGTCTTCTCAATTCCTTAGCCCATTTATTGATTGGGTTATTTGTTTTTTCAGTGTAAAGTTTTTTTAGTTCTTTATATATTCTAGAGATTAGTGCTCTATCTGATGTGCATGTATTAAATATTTGTTCCCAATTAGTTGGCTCTCTATTCACCTCACTGATTGTTTCTTTTGCTGAAAAGAAGCTTTTTAGTTTAAATCTATCCCATTCATTAATTCTTGGTAGTAATTCTTGCGCTACAGGATTCTTATTAAGGAACTTGGGGCCTAATTCGACATGTTGGAAATTGGAGCTTACTTTTTCTTCTATTAGGCGTATTGTCTCTGGTCTAATTCCTAGGTCCTTGATCCACTTTGAATTGAGTTTTGTGCATGGTGAGAGATAAGGGTTTAATTTCAATTTGTTGCATATGGATTTCCAGTTTTCCCAGCACCATTTGTTGAAGAGGCTATCCTTTCTCCACTGTACATTTTTGGTGCCTTTGTCTAATATAAGATAGCTGAAATTATATGTATTAGTCTCTGTGTCCTCAATTCTGTACCATTGGTCCACCAGTCTGTTTTGGTGCCAATACCATGCTGTTTTTGTTACTATTGCTCTATAGTGTAATTTAAAGTCCGGTATGGTGATGCCCCCTGCTTCACTTTTCTTGCTCAGGATTGCTTTGGCTATTCTGGGTCTCTTATTTTTCCAGATGAATTTCATGACTGCTATTTCTATTTCTTTGAAGAATGACATTGGGATTTTGATTGGAATTGCATTAAATCTGTATAATGCTTTTGGTAGTATGGACATTTTGACAATATTGACTCTACCTATCCAAGAGCAAGGTAGGTCTTTCCATCTTCTGAGTTCATCTATAATTTCTTTCTTTAGCGTTCTATAATTTTTGTTATAGAGGTCTTTCACCTCTTTCGTGAATGGGATCTTTCAATGGCCTGTTCTACTAATTTTAGAGCTCTCCTGGCCTTAGGAGTTAATGTTCGCGGTGAGGATGGATCAGGGTTCCCGCAAAGGATGTCAAATAAAGGTTTTAATTGTCCTGTAGTGAGGCTTAGTGTAGGGCAAAGCCAATTAATGTCTCCCAGTAGTTTTTGGAAATCATTGAGGGTGGTCAAATGTTCTTTACTTATTAGAATTTTGGGGGGTTTAACAAAAGTATCCATGATTTTAAAGCCTAAATATAGTATAGGTGATCTGCTTTGAACTTTTTCTTCTGCTATATATAATCCATATTTTTTAAAATTTTTTGTTATTTCACTAAATATATTAAATAAGATTTTTTGATTAGGGTGAGCTAATAAAACATCGTCCATGTAGTGTAGACACATGAGGTCTTGATATTTGTTTTTAATGGGCTGTATAGCTCTGTCCACATATAGTTGGCACATTGTAGGGCTATTTGCCATTCCCTGTGGCAATACTTTCCATTGATATCTTTTATCAGGGCCATTATTATTGATAGAAGGAATTGAAAAAGCAAACCTGGGGGCATCCAGAGGATATAGGGGAATGAAAAAAAACAGTCATTTATATCAAGAGTTATAAGGTAATAGTTTTTTGGAATAGCTACAGAATTAGGAAGTCCAGGTTGAGTAGGACCCATAATTTGCATTGTTTTGTTAATTTGTCTTAGGTCTTGAAATAGTCTCCATTTTCCCAATTTTTTCTTAATTACAAATATGGGAGAATTCCAGGGAGAGGTGGAAGGCTCTATGTGTCCTGCTTCTAATTGTTCTTTAATTAATTGATGGGCCGCTTGCAATTTTTCTTTGGATAGGGGCCACTGAGGGACCCAAACTGGCTTATTAGAGAGCCATGGTATTTTTAAAATTGTTTTCTCAGTGGCCCCTAGAAAAAATGTCTTTTGTCTTTTTTATTAGGATTAGGATTTTTATTCTTAACACCTGCAGGCTTGGTTGCTAGGTGTAGCCCCATTTGATATAGAATATCTCTTCCCCATAGGGTAACTGGCAAGCTGTTTAATACATAAGGTTGGAATGATCCTCTGTGTCCTTCACCATCCTCCCAATTCAAGATATTAGCACTTTGTGCTGGGGTATTACTATATCCCAAGCCTCTTAAACTGGTTGAGGCTTTCTGTAGAGGCCAGTGCTTAGGCCATTGTTGTAGATTTATGATGGAAGAGTCAGCTCCTGTATCAATCAGCCCCTCCATCTCTATACCTTGAATTTTTATTTTGCACATAGGCCTCCATGAACAATCCTGAACCCAGAAAGCCATTGGTCCTGAACCAGTGAAACCGAATGCTCTGCTATTTCTATTTTGTGGCATGCTTTTAAAAGTATTATGGAGACTGGGAAGGAGAAGCAGCTGTGCAATTCTGTCTCCTTGATTTACAGAGATGATGCCCCTGTGTGTACTTAGCATTATTTTAATCTCTCCATTATAATCTGAATCAATAACCCCTGGTATAACATTAAAGCCTAATAAACTCTTGGAACTACGCCCAAGGATTAGTCCCACAGTTCCTGAGGGGAGAGGTCCCATGATTCCCGTAGGAATCAGCTGAACCCCCATTTCAGGTGTCAGGACCATCCGGGCAGTAGAACAGAGATCTAATCCTGCACTTCCTCTTGTCCCTCTGACAAGGGAGTTAATGGGTAGGAGGGATTGTGACGAGGAATCATCTGGATCTGAGGGCATTCCTCCTCTAGTTCCTCGTACATTTGTGGGCCCCGGGGCATTGGGCCCTGTGCCCCATTTTTTGAAATCCTGGACAAATCATTTCCATATATATCATATCTGGAATGGCATTGATTGGCCCAATGTATACCCTTTTTGCACCTGGGGCATCGGCCTGGAGCGTGGTATGAATTTGATCTTATTACCCTTGGGGGATATTGCTCAGCATATCTTGGTTGATTATAATAATTTTGTCTGGAATATCCTGTTCTAGGTTGAATCCTTTGGGAATTTTGAGGGGAGGAATTTTTCATCACTGCAGCAATTACGTTGCCTGTGATAACAGCCTCGTTAATGTCTTTGCACAGTCTGATATAAATTGATAAGTCTTTTTTACTTCTCCACGACCTTATTGCATCCTGGCAATATTTATTAGCGTTCTCGTACGCTAATTGGATAACTAGGGGCATAGCTTGCTCGACTTCGCCAAAAACTCTAGATGTTGTTTTTAAGAGTCTATCTACAAAATCAGCGTAAGGTTCGTTAGGCCCTTGTATAACTTTTGATAGGCTGCCTTGCAGATCCCCTATACCTGATATTGTCTTCCAGGCTTTGACAGCTGCTGTGTGTATCTGGGCATACACACCGGGATCGTATTATAGCTGATTTTGTAGTTTGGCGAACTGACCTTCCCCTGTGAGCATATCTATATTGCATTGAGGGAAACCTGCTGCAGCATTTCTCTTTGCTATTTCTGAACAAAGTTCCTGGAATTGAGTTTTCCAGATTAGGTATTGTCCCCCACTTAATACCGCTCTGCATAGACTTTTCCAATCTGAGGGGGCTAAGATTAAGGTGTTAAGTGACTCTATCATACTTAATGTGAACAGAGCTTGAGGCCCATAGGTCATTACCACCTCTTTAAAATTCTTTGTTTTAAAGTCTAGGGACTCGTGATACCTTTGTCCCTCTTCATTTTGAAATACTGGCAGTTCTAGGTGCTTCTGCAGTCTATATTGTTCGAGAGCATATAAGCGCTCAGAAAGGCTGCCAATTTCTACCTCAAGGGCACGTACACTCTGATCAATACTCCTTATTGTTTCTGTTAGGGATTCTATCAATGAAGGAGCAGAGGACACTAGCGGTTCCTCTATTTGACGGTCTTTTCTCTTTTTTAATTTCTTTTTGTTCTTTTTATTGGAGACTGTGCTCCCCGAATCTCTTTTTGATTCCTCTTCACTACTAGCTTCATAATTCCTAACTGGCTCAGTGGAGGAGACCATACTTTCATGGTTTGGCTCCTTGTTACTATTATCACTTTCACTAGTATCCTGAGTTTCAGCTTCTAAGGAGAGTACATACTCCTCAGCTAATTTTATTAAGCTTCTGATGGCTTTTGCAGTTCTTACTTTTGAATTTACATTACTACTCTCTTTGCTGGTCTCAACTGAGTCAGAGGATATGCTTTCTTGTTCACTTTTCTCACTATCCTCTGAGTTCTCAATATCAAAAATTTCATTCATGCCTTTTAAAAACCGACTTTTTGTTATATTCACTCCCATCTTTTTAAATTTTCTTTTTTCTTACCTGGCCGCTGAATTCCCCGTACAGGCCACCACCTGTTGCTGCCTGAAGCGGAAGCCACTTGGAGCAACGAACGCCGCAGGAAAATTCGGAGGCAGGATGAAAATGAAAAAAGGTCTTTTATTCTTCTTCTCTCTCCGGCTCCAGCAATCACTCCAAATGCTCTAACTCCAACCACCACCTTCTTCTTCTTCCCTCACACTCTAACCAACCTCGCCCAGTTATATACATATAGCTTTAACAAGGACAAGTGCTTACAGCTTGAGCTTACAGGTGTGTCACAGAGTGTTCACAGGCATACAAAGATTTTTTGGATAATGCATTAATATCAGGTGGAAACTAGAACATCTTTTATGGCTCTCAGCTAACCGCAATCTTTAGCTATCTCCTTGGTTATAGGCTCCTTCAGGACCTAACTCATGTTTTATCTCATCCAGCTTCATGAGCAGAAGCTTCAGGATTATAGACTATGCTTTTGCATTATCACAGGCTCACTCCATTTTTAACATACATAAAGATATATGAGGTTTAGGGGTAACAACATGAAGTGCTAGAAAAGTCAGAAGTTAAGGGCTTTCTCTCAGCTTAACCAGGAACTGAATAGTCTATAATTGGCAGGTCACTTGACTTCTGTAGACCTAGATTTCCTCACTAGGTTGAGAAGAATTCAGCCAGATCAATTTTGATAAACTATATCCCATGGGTCCACCACCTATTTTATAAATAAAGTTTTATTAGAACGTAACCATGCTTATTTGCATATTGTGTATAGCTGTTTTCTAGGTATATGGTACAGTTGAATCATTATAATAATGACTATCTGGCACAACAAGCCTAAAATATTTATGATATATCCCTTTAAGAAATAGCTTGCTAATTCCTGGACTAGATGATCTCTTTATTTCCTTCTGGGTAACAAACTATGATTCTGACACACCAAAACACATACTAATAAGTAAGGCCAGGACTCTTAATAATTATAAATTGCAGATAACTTGATCCATCCAATTCAAGTAAAAAAAATATTTAAAGTCTATGGGTAAAATTTTATTAATTTGGGACCTATCTCAGAGCCTAAACATTATTGCCAGTAATGAGCTCTGAACTCTACTTGCTCTTCTATAGCTTCATACTCAAGATTCAGTTTATATTCCCATTGATATAATAGCTAATACAGAAGAAGAGAGAGAATCCACTTCCCATAATACCATACCCATAATCCCTGTGTAGGACCTTATTAACCTCAACAAACCTGACTTGGGTCCCGGACCTATTCCTGAATGAATCACCAGGGCCAGGAAGATGGAACACATGGATTGGCTAGCTCACATCATGTGACACACCCTGGAACATAGAGTGGATTCGTTTCCTCAAAGCACAGGAGCTCAAAAATGAGGATCACAGCACTTTTGACACATAAAAGAACATTTATGTTGAGCACAAAAGCCACTCATTTTTCTTATAATTGCATAATAATCTTTCAGGCTAGTAGAAAGTTTCTTTGAAACTTTGGGAATTATATATAATGAACACTGAATGGTCATTGAGAAAAAAAAAAAAAAAAACTGAACCAGCATAATTACTAAAGAAAGTAAAGAATATGGAAAGTTAAAATGATATTTGAAACCACACACTAAAATTTAAAGTTCACAATGACTTTCCTATACGAGCCAATGGTAGGCCAATGAAATGGTAAATCTTCTTTATTACCTTAATCATTTTAAGTCCAGCAGAGATTTGCAAGCAAGTTTACTGAAGAAAATAAAAAATTGCATGGTGAATTCATCTTCTTCACACCTTTCTTCTCAAGAATAACTCAACCTCATTTGATGCAACTTGAAAAATCATTGAAAAACCATCTATATAACTCTCTTCCGTATGAAGTGCATAGTAGTTTGTACACTCTGTGATTAGTTACTGATTTGTTAATGTTTGTGGTCAGTATTTTGTTCCTGAATGTCTGTTAGTTCAGTGGTTTTCAATTTTGAGGGTACATCAAAATCCCCTTGGGAAGGTGTTAAATCACAGACCACTGGACCCCACCCCACCCCTAGGGTTTAATTCAATAGGTCAGGGTAGGATCTGAGAATTTGCATCCCTAGCAAGCTCCTAGATAGCACTGTTAGTCCAGGAACAACACTTAGAGAACCACCATAATAGATGCATTTTAGAGCAAAAGAAGTCCTCTTAGCTGGATTGCATAAGACCTGGGATGCAGGGAAACATGAGTAATCAAGACAGAACACTGACCAAACCAAAGTTGATTCTGGAGTTTCTGCCTTCTATAAAAGGGGCCAGATGGAGAGTCATAAAGCGCATCAGTGATGAACAAAATCTCTCTACTGCTCCTTTTTCCTTTTGGCAGACACCAGGGAGAGGGAAGAAGCCTGAGTCCATTGCTATGGCCCGCTGAGTGGCAAACACCTTTGTGAGACTTGAGCTGTACAGGGACATGGCAATGATCAGAGTGCCATGGGCTTTATAGTGTTGTTTTTATTGTTCCCTAGTGGAAAGTGGATAGGAGCAGAGAAGGGATGAGAAAGAAACAAAATAAGAAGGAACCAGAAAAAGGAGTGAGAAATGCCAAGGGATAGAGTGGGAAGTTGGAGTATGAGTTGGTGAAAAGGAAGAAGAAGTTATAACTTACTTTCATCTTTATATCAATCCCCTCTATCTCCCTAACTCTACACTAAAGTTAACACTATGGGTTGAATTGTGACCACTCACCCAACTAATCTAACCCCTAGTACTTAAGAATGTGGCTGTAGTTGGAGACAGCATCTTTACAGAGGGACTTAAGGTTAAGTGAAGTCTTTCGGTGGTCCTCATCCAACGTGACTGGTGACCTTATGATAACAAGACACAGACACACAGAAGGAAGACCATGTGAAAGCATGGGAGGAAGATACCATGTACAAGCCACAGAGGGAGCCCTCAGGAGAAACCAACTCTGCTGACACATTCATCTTGGGCTTCCAGCCTCCGAAACGAAGAAAATAAATTTCTATTGTTCTTTTGGCATGGCAGACTGAGCAGATTAAAATGGTCAGTGATCATACGAGGGCCTTTGGGTGGGGCTCCAGAGAAGAGGCTGTGGAGCAAGAAAAGGGGCTGAGTCCTGCAGCTCAGAGGACGCCCTGAGCAACAGGGCAGCACCTTTGCAGGAGCAGCACACTCTGTAAACTGAATTGCCCCAGGAGAGCAAAAGCCTGGAGCCAAAAGCAGCCAAGGCATATGTAAGCTCCCCGCTCTAACCGGGGTGAGGCCTCATCTTGATGTGGTTCTGATTTGTATTCCCCGATGCTTAGCAATGACATCTGGATATCTTCTTTTAAGCAATATCTATTCAGACAGTCTTGTACCCCATACGTATATGAAATTATTATATAATTCAATTATAAACAATAATAAAATAAAAAATAGATTTAAAAATTATTTTAATGACATATTTTTAAAATTAATTTATTTATTTTAATTAGGGATATACGAGAGAGAATGCATTTTGACTCATTGCACACAATTGCAGCACAACTTTTCATTTCTCTGGTTGTACATGATGTAGTGTCACACCATATGTGCAGTCACATATGTGCAGTTACATAAAAATGTAAGCCACCCTGCCCAGAATCCCTGGAGAGGCTAGTAGTGACAGGATAGTCCCTTCAACTTGTGGATGGAATCAGAACTAGTTTCATTTAAATCTCAGTGGTCAGGGAATCTCAGGTAAAATACAGAACTACTCTGAGCACTTTGAAAGAGTGAGGAATACTCAGCTTTCTAAGTTAAGAACCTCCAGGCAGTTTTCAATATAGCCACGAGTTCCCCCTTCTTTATCACATGTAGCCAGAGAAACAAGACAGTGGCTGGGTCTGGACACTTCCAGGGTCGTTAAGATTATGGCTCATGACTAAGAGGCTTAGAGTGGCCATGCTTCAAAAAGGACTATCATTTACACCTTCCCAGTAGGGCTCAAGAGCTCTGAAGAGGGGACTGCAAAAGGACAGAGCAAAACACTGGGGAAAGAATATTAATTGATTGGCAGTGGTTAAAAAGGAACACATAATTTGATGGGCTTTCAGTTCCAACTTACATGATAACCTTTTTTCTCCTCCACAATAAAATTCACAAGCAACAGAGACATCTGTTTATTGGTCTCCTGTCACCCATTCGCATTCATTAGGCATCTGAGTGGGGGTGGCAAGAACTTCTAATTATTCTGTAACTAAAACCCTCCACTGATTGAACACCTGATTCCAGTTCCTCTGTTCCACCCAGAGGGGCCCCTTACTGAGCTGTAACCAAAACCAGTCTCCTTGGTGGTGTTCAAGTACTAATAATATACCCTATTTGCAGATAGAATCATCCTGGTGGTGAAGGAGAAGCCAGGACTTCTGGAAAATATCCTCCAATGTCTATCCCTATTCCCTGCCAAGTATGCAAGAGGGCTGGGAAGGGAACCCTAGGGTGAGGTATTTATGCTTGGAACCTTAGGATGTCAGATCCCTAAGATGAGAGGACAGAAAAAGAGATTTTTATAACATGCCACAAAATACAATAAAGTCCTATCAGATACACACTTAAAGAGAACATTACCTTCTCTTGGAGGGTTGCTGTCATTTCTTCCTACTCCTGAGAGGCTGTTTAAATGGAATTTCCTAACCATCCTATCTTAATGTCAAATTACTGAGGTGATAAGACCACAAGAGGACTATGGGGAGTCATGTGACTGAGCAGAAAATTTGAGAAGAAAAGCACTGGATTGTATATTAAAGTAGTAAGAGTCTTGGACTTCAGTACTCCACACTACTGCCATTTTATTTTCTTTCAAAAGTCTTAAAATATTTTTCTTTAACTTCTGCATAAAGACATAAGGTATTAGTAGCAGATTCCAGTAGCAAACACACTTAACAATAGGGTTGCAATAGGCTCTTTGTCCCTTACAGAATCTAGAGCTCTCTAGGGAACCCCCACCTCCTCCTAGTGACCCTTGGCCATTTTCTCTAACATAACCACAGCTGAAATTGAAGAATAATGCTAACCCCCCAGAATATACAGTTTCTACATGCACAGCTAGAGGTACTTGTGGGCTGCTAACATTCAATTCAAACAGGAGGTGTGACTTAGAATATGCTAATGAAACTCCTTACCCGACTAGACAATGAGGAAATGGTGTAATGAAAAGATCATGGTATTCAGAACCACACAGGCATGGCTCTCAGTTCTGACTCTCCTGGATGACGAGCTGGAGACCCTTCGTCAGTTCAGTCAACCATTTTGAGTCTCAATTTCCATTCCATTAAAATGAAACCATTACACATAATTGACAGTGTCCATGATTAAGAAGTACTCAGTAAACAGTCGATTTTTTTCTTTCCCTTATTTTTGTCATTGCTGCTACTGCTGCTATTAAAATAGAACAGAAGGAAGGACAGAATCCCACTAGTGACAAACTATTTCTGGAGAAATTGTATTCTTGGAAGTAAAAGAACACATTCTTGCACAAAGGAAAGAAGCCCTGCCTGGTCTCTGTCAGGCTCAGTTATCCCACTCTGCCCTCAGGACATACATCCTAAGATAACCCTGAAAACGTAGAAAAGCTTTTCAAAGTCAGCCCAGGCTGAAAATTCCCCAGTTGGAAAAAAAAGGATAATGAACCAATTAAAGACCATGAAGACCAAACATACTTAAAGACCAATCAAAAAGTCACTCTAATTGAACACTCACCAATCAGAGACTATCTCAAGACTTCCTCTTTTTTTATTCTAAAACCTTTCAAGGCCCTTCAAATCCCTGCTGAAAAGAAAGTGACAGCGGATGGCTCCTTTCCAAGCTACAGGCTTATAAATATACAGGCTTTGCTAATTTGGTCTTAGACTTGGTTTTTTTTTTTTTTTTGTTTTTGTTTTGGTTTTTTGTTTTTGTGTGTGTGTGTGTGTTTTTTTTTTTTTTTTTTTTGTCTTTGAAAGTAAGATAACCTATTAATTCACCATAAGTCATTTATGCATCACCTGGATTTGTAACCAGAGGGCAGGTTGGGAAGGGATGTTGCTAGAGTCATCCTTGGATAGGGTTAGGAGTGTGGGAGAGAAGAGAACATGAGGTTGCTCCTACAAGAAGAGGGACCTGGGGCAGCCAGCATGCACCAGAAGGCTGCTGGATCCCTGTAGTAAAAAGGTGGATAAAAAAGAATAATAAAGTGTGTTTCTGAAAGAAAATGAAAAGATGCTGAAGACAGCATCTAAGTCACACTTGCTTCCAGTGACTGGCACAAGAGACCTGCTTTGGAAATATTGTGATTCTGAGCTAAACACATCATCTGTTCTCAGATGTAGAGAATATACAGTTGCTCAGCTGGACTTGGATACAAGAAATCTCACATTGCTTTATTCATATGTCAGACGAGTTGGTGAGACACTTAGGCACAGACGTTCATACAGAGTCCTAGAAAGGAGGGAATGGCTTGCAGGATCCAGGAACTTTAAGGATGCTCTGACAGCCCTTTGGTCCCTGCTAAGGTGCTCAGTGTCAAAGTTGGCAAGACCTGTTTAAAAAGGGGAATGTTCCCTGACATGTGCCAACCTGGGTCTCTCAGAGATCTTCTGCCAAGGTTTCCAAGTAGGTTCCTTCTTCCTTGGTTCAGTGAAGGCACCATTCCACCTGGGTGCTGTGGACAGGCAGGGCCTGGGTCTCATTCTCACAGAGATCACCCCTCCCCACCTTCCCTACCTCTTCCTGGTAATGGGGTAGCCATCTCCAGTTTCCTGGAGGAGAAGGTAGTCAAGCCAGTGCTGCCTCCTCACCTCCCATTAAGAGCCCCTCTCCCCATAGCCTCCATCATTTCCATCTCCTGATCATACCTGGGTAGGGCCATATAGACACGTGCCTGCCTTCATATATTAATGCAAAGAAAATTCTTCAGTCTCAAGCTTCCGAAAACTAGTTCATTTGGGCCATCTGTGCAAATGAGAAAAAAATGTACCCCTTCCTCAAGACACATCACTGCACTCTGTCAGGAAATTTTCGTGTTTGCTAAAACAAGACACTTACCACCATCTACCAGAATTTTTTTTTAAACAAGTACATAAAGCCATAATGTATATAATGGAGATGATTCTTGACTTTTGATGGAGTTGTGTCCCAATATGTCTATTGTGAGTTGAAAATATCACGAATCAAAGATGCCTTTAGTACACCTACCCTACCAAACATCCCAGCTCAGCAACACAGAACACTACAGAGTATCAGTTCACCCTCCTCCTGATAGAGGGGCTGACTGGGAGATGAGGCTCATGGCTGTACCCAGAATCATTAAAAGGTATCACTCTGTAAGGCAAGTATGCTGGCACATGCCTACGATGCCAGCTACTCAGGAGGCTGAGGCAGGGTGGTAGCAAGCTAGAAGACAGCTGAGCAACTTGGTGAGACCCTGTTTCCAAATAAGATGAAAAAGGATGGAAATACAGTTCAGTGGTAGAGCACTTGCCTAGCATGTGCAAGGCCCTGGATGGAATCCCCAGTACCACCAAATAATAATAATAATAATTATTATTATTATTATTATGCTGCATATTACTAGCCCAGGGAAAACTTCAAAATTCAAAATTCAAAGTAAAGTGTTTCTACTGAGTGCATATCATTTTTACACCACTGTAAAGTAGAAAACACCATGTGAAACTATCATAATGTGAAACTATCATAACTTAGGGTCCATCTTTATAATAGAGCCCCCTTAGAGGAGTTACCCTTTTGCCGTGCACGACCTGAGCACCTCGTGTGCCTAGCTTACAACTGCACACTGAGGCTCTGAAAACAGAGGTCAAACAACAAAAAGGAAGGTGCAAAATAAAACCTAGTACAACAGATAAAGACACTCACTATTCTAATCTGTTCCAAAAATGCATGCACCCTCATGGCTTTCCTACACTGATGGTTCCAATTTTGAATTATGCATCAGATAATCTTCTATAAGATATATTTATGTAGAACACAGACCACAGGCCCACAGTGTGAGTCTGAAAAATAATTAAAGCCCTCTTCTCTTAATCTTTAAAAGTATCCAGGATCTTGCCTTATGGTGGCGGGTGGGGGGACCCAGAAGCCAGTCATCAACCTACAAATGCCAACTTTCTACTGAAGCCAGGGACAAGCTGCCTTTATGGCCCAGTGACAAGGAAAACACTCAATACATTGTACTCAGACAATCGCTCTGACTTTAGGAATCAACAGAGCTCGAAAGCCACCGCATTTGGCTTCATTCACTGAGTGATCTTTGGCAGAGGGTTAAGGAGACATACTCTGGGCTGGGACGATAAAAAAGATCATTTAAATGCCTGGAAGGGGTGGGAGCAAAGCCAAGGTACATGCAAAGGCACCAGCTTCTGCAGAGCTAGAAAAAGAAATCGAGGGAAACAGGCAAGAAGACAGGACAATACATCTGTATGCTGTCAATGAACTGAGACCAACTACGAAACTCTTTTTTGAGTAGATGTCCCAGGGTAACAATCCACCGGGATCAGGCAGAGTTTGCAGGATTGGTGCCATTCTCTACTGCAACACGCCTCCCCCGAGCCAGGGTACAGCTCACTCAACACAGCCCTCAAGGGACCACTTCAGAGCAGGATGGCCATGCACAGTGGCCACATGCACTCTACACCCCAGACCTCTCTGTAGGTTTATTCTGCAGTGTGTCAGCCTTGCCATTCTGCATGATCACTCTGTTCTTCAGCCTTGACATGTGGCCTACTTCTCAAGGTACAGCCTTGCTTCCTCTAGACACTCACCTTCATAATCCGTGACAACTTTACTGCCTCCCCAGCTCGGCCCACTGTTCTGGGACCCTTGTTCCTTAGGTCATACTCAGTCCTGACCCAGCCCAACCTGGAAGAGGGTAGCAGACAGCTCTAGGTATATGGCTGCTTTTGATGCTTTAGTCTCAAAGACTTGCTGGGAAGGTATGTGGACCTCAACCTATGCTAAATTTTACCGTGTAGGAAGCACAGTTTCCTTTTCTTTTTCTTCTTCTTCTTTTTTTTTTTTTTTTTTAACAGGAAATTTTTATTTCATCTCATGGTTTCAGAGGTTCAGTCCATGGTCGGCCAACTGCATAGCTCTGGGCTGAAGGTGTGACAGAAAATATAACAGAAGGGCATAGCTCAGGAAAACCTCTCAGTTCATGACAGCAGGAAGCAGAGAGAACATAGGGAGTGAAGTTTCAATAGCATTTTAGCAAAAAAAGATCACAAATTCTGTAGTGTGCCCATGGAAACAGAAGAAATGGTTCTAATGGAAAACAGTAATGCAGTCAGCACCCCATATGGAATGAGTCATCTTCTATACCCTTGTCCCCACTTATTTTTAAATAATGTCAAAAAGTAAACACTTGTTTACCAAAATATCATTGCACTGAGCCAGCCTTAGCTGCTTTAGCTTTTAGCATTTATACCTTCCCTAGTGGAATTAGACAAAGGGTAAGGAGGTTGGATCAGTCAGGATATAGGGTGCACTACAGCAGAGTCAGGACTTGAATGGTCTCTATGACATCTAGACCTAGTCTCTTAGTCCCTATCTCTACTTAAGGAAGTCAAGAAAAGTGATGGAGAGTGAGAGGGGGAGAATTTGTCAACATATCCAACTTTAAAGGATCCAAGGGATAGCAAAGTTCAGAAGTGATGTTGTGCTGTTTACAGCTGGTTAATTGAGACAGTGATTGGGGGACTTAAACCAGAAGCAAAGAGGGGGCCTAGCATGAAAAAGACAGTGAACTGTTTGAGAAAATATAAAATAAAAGAAGGGGTGAGAAGGAGAGAGAGAAAGAAAGAAAAAGAGAAAGAAGGAAGGGAGGGGGATAGAAAGGAAGTTTGGTTTGCTGTATAATGCACTTGAAATTTTTTTCCACATAAGTAGCATAAATATCCACAGCTTGCTAGAAAACTCTGAAACAGCTTAACCATAGCTAAACACAATTTTCTTAATATAAATAATAACAATGGACATGTTGGGCCGGTTTTAAAAGGAGTCATGTCATGAGTTCTCTTCCTGCTGATCAGTTAACAGGGGCAAGCTAGACGTACCTTTGGACACACAGAATGCACACTTCCTTCGGAGCACACTCCAGGACTTGCATCTTTCTTAATTCCTTGCCTTCCTTGTCCTAATCTCTCAGAAACTTCCTAGGGCGATTGAGGAAAATAAAAGTTAATTCCACTAGGTTGTTAGTAGGTGTCACTAACAACCCAAAATATCCTAAGAAAATTAGCTCCTCAAGACAATAAGAGAGTCTGTGTGAAAATCAAGTATCATGGAAAGCACTAGGTTAAACAAGAATAACCAACTTACTTGAGAACATCTCCAACCTTTACTGTACAGATTTATAGTAAGTGATAGGGTACAGTTAATGTCATGTTGCCATGTCCATTAGGCTTCCCCACCCTAACAATAACTTTTTTTTTTTTGGGGGGGGGGGAGGCAGTGTTACACAAAATCTATTTGAGAATCCCTGACTTGACCAGTTCCCCTTCCTAGACAACTTGCATTTCTTGCAACACCCAAAACACACTAAGACTCCTATGGTAAACATTTCAGACACTGGGGCAAGAAATGATGAAGGAAATGAGATGCTTCCAAAGCCAAGAGGTCAGAATCTAGACTCTCAACCTTCAGCAGCTACCTGAAGCACTCGTGGGTGTGGAACTGATTGTTCCTGCCATCCATGTAGATACATCTTTGGAATAAGTGCTCATTTCTCCAAAGACATACAATAAAAAGCCTTCATCTCCATCAACAACAAGAAACCCACATTGCTAATATTATTAGCAAGAAATGAGGACAAGAAGAAACTGAAGTTTTTAAATACCTTTTTTAAATCAACAAACATGCAACAAAACCGCATTATGGGCAGGAAACAAAAGGCATTTAGAAAGCAGTATTTCCTACCATCCTGGAAGACTCAATAGAGAAAGGATTATGTTAAAAAAACAACTATGTATAAAAAATGAAATGTTTCTTGTTCCACACAGACGCTCATGGAACAACCATGTACTACCTTGGGAGTGCCTTCCCTGGAGGTCAGGGGTCCTGCTATTACAGAAGCCAGCGTGGTCCCCCTACCCCAGAAAAACCTGGCTGCTTTGCAAGAATCTGCAGTCACTGCCTGCCTCTCCTTTTACTGATTGCTCTCAGGCAAAATTCCTATTTGTTTACAAAGAAGTCTTCCATACAACGTGTTCTTCCACACCAAGAACAACTTTAGGAGGACCACTGCTGGAAGAGATTTAAGCCCCAGAATATTCCAGGAACTGAAAAAATTCCTCTTTGTATTTATCAGGGATGAGATTATGAATGATACCAATGATTTGAGTCCCCCACCTTCACTCCAGGGAAGGAATTAACTGAGCAGGAATAATTCTGTAAGTAGTGGTGACCAGAAAAGGGATTCTCTCAACCAAAGTCTCAGGGAAGCTTGAATCCGAGGCATGAGTTTCTGAGATTGGAAAGAAAAGACTAAGAACACCAGAATTTGTTTCTCCAATCAAGCAATAGTATTGAACCTGTCATCCAATCCCTGTTCCTCCCCTCTACTCTCCTGGGCCTCTAGTGTCCTCTACTATACTCTCAACTTCTGTGAGATTAACTGCTTTAGACTCTATTTATGAGTGAATGTGTAAGTCGATTTTTTTTCATCACTGTGATGTCCAAAATATCCAATAAGAACAACTTAGAGGAGGGAAAGTTGATTTTGGCTCATGTTTCCAGAAGTTTAGTCCATGGTGTTGAGTCCATTGCTCTGGGCCCAAGTGAGGCCGAACATCATGGTGGAAGGGTGTGGTGGAGGAGAACTGTTCCATTCATGGAAGCCAGAAAGCAGAGAGAAAGGGAAGGGGGAAGGGACCACAGGGAAGAAGAACCATTCTAGTGCACACCCAGTGACACACCTCCTCTAGCCATGCCCCACCAGCCTACGGTTACCCCTCAGTCAGTCCATTCAAACTAGGATGAGTTGATTAGGTAACAGATCTCACAGTCCAATCATTTCACCTCTGAACATTCCTACATTCACAGGAGCTTTGGAGGAATACCTCATGTCTGAACCATAGCAATGAGATCATGCAGTGATTGTCTTTCTGTACTCGACTTATTTCCCTTAACATAATGTTCTCCAGGTCCATATGCGTCAATCAAAAAAATACATTTAAAAAAATCTACCAGTGAGACACTCCAAGTGGGTGTCTAACCGTGAAAAACCCAGGCTAGTACTAAAGCTGGCCACAAAGGCAGAGTCCCAACTATAAGAACATGAAGATGGGTGGGGAAAGGGGGTGTTTGTTTGTTTTTGGTGAGCCTGGCATTTCTTATCAATAACCAAATGTAAATCTCACAAGACCTTGTCACTGGGTCCAGGTGAGATGGGTGACTCCCCTAACTTAACACAGCCCGAGAGGGCAGAGCCAGCCTTTGAGAAGGCTCATCTGCCCCCGTGACCTTTCCCCCATTGACCCTGTTCTCCCAGGCCCAGAATCATCACCTGGAGTAGTCACATCTACGTGGTTTCTCTTTAGTACAATCTCCTTATAAACAGCAACAAAACACATGTAATGAAAATTCTTAACTTTCACAGATGAGGACCAAGTCCTCAAGTCCTATCTTCCGCAGAGATAACCACTACTACTACATTTTGTTACCTCTCCCGCCAGAACCCCGTCCTTTGCATTTACACTTATATATGTGTTACTCATGAAGATACATAGTACTGCTTTATGGTAGTAACCTTCACATAAATGATGCTATATATTACTCCACAGTTCACTATTTTGGTTCAACAACACATCTAAGAGACCTTTTTCTGATAGACTATCCAGAGCTACCTCATTCATTTTTACCACAGCAATGTGTTCAATAGCATGGCTGTGCTGTAACTTACACAGACATCTCCCTATAGTCAGGTATTCAAGTTGTCATTGGATTTTTTTTTTAATGAATCAGCCTTACTGTGACATGTGGTATGACCCAGGCACACTTAAAGATCTGAGACAGGACAGACCTCAGAGAATTATTCACAAAAGCATCCCAGACCAGAAATATGCTGAGGCTCTGAAATTTCTGTCTGAAGATGCTTGACCCTTCTTCCCCTGTGGTCACAAATCAAATATGTTGGAAACTGAGGAGTTACTGCTAGACAAAATGTACACAATCTTCCATTTTGAAGAGGAGACTGTAAATGGAAACACATTTCATAGTGGAATCGAATCTCCCTGGTATAGCCAAAGCTATTAGTCCTTGAAGAATGAATAGTCCATGCAAACAAAACAAAAACTAACTTGATAAGTTAATGTTGATAAAGTGTGGGAATTTTCAGTGCTACAAATTGTAAAAAGAGGATCTGAAATACAGTCAATGTTATTCATGTCATATGTTTATATTTTTAAAACAAAATGAGAAGACATATTAGTTCTATGTCTGATTCATAAAGGTACAAAGAGACATTAGCTAAGGGAATCCTACTAATATGGACAAATGGAATACACCGTGCTAGGAAAGAAAATGAATTTTATACACAATCCTTACCAATTCAGTTAATACTGGATTGCATAAAACTCCAAAAGATTACATTCTTTTTTGTTGTTGTTGTTTTGTTTTTCACCTTGCCTGCTTTCCATCTGCTGTGCCTGGGGGACTCCTACACATTCTGCCCAGCATCAGCTCCTGCAGGACAGTCCCTTTCCCCAAAACCAATTTCATTCAATACCAGTATAGTGGTGCATACATAGCTGCACATCATAGCATTTCTTGTTTGTCATTCAAATTAACGATGTGTAAGCTCTTTGAGAGGAAATACTGTGGCTTATACATTTTGTTTCCCAAACACAGTGTCTGGCACATAGCAGGTTTCAGTAAACAGTTATTGACCTGAATATCTATAAGGAAATAGAGCATCCTCCTCATTCAATAATCTTCAGAGCTCTACAGAACCAACAAGAAGAGAAAGCAGTGATTCACTAATTTAGTTCCATTAGTGATCTGGCAACTCCTGAAGCCACTGACTTCTATGAAAGAAAAGTTTTTCTTTCCCTTAAATTCAGATTTGCTTCCTAGAATCCCTAGTATCTAAAATGTTGTGTTAAGAATTTCTAGTTCATAAAACAATTGATTTTAGAATCAAAGAATTCAGCACAAAGGTCTACAACTAAGTGTAGCAGTGATATCTAATCCAGCACTCTTGCCTTTTCTCATGCTTGCTTCCTTTTGACAAACAAAAAGCCCTCAGGTCCACTCTTGGAGATTCTCTTGTGCCTACTGGGCGTGAGGAAATGCCCTGTGCTTATCTCTTGGCCTTTTCATGGGCTGCACTGAAGGTCATGAGATTAGAAACCATTTCCAGGGTTTTTGTTACAAAAGTTCATACCTTAGTTGTCTTTATCAATTGTTTATTTATTCCTGTTTCCCTACCTAGACAGTGAGAATAATGAACACATCCTCCCTATCTAATCCATCCTCTTCTCCATCCTCTAACTCCGCCCAAGCACCAGCTCCCCTGTGGAGGTTTCTAGGCTGCTCCTGTGCACACTCTCATTGAGGAAAGCACCGAGCCCTGCTGCTGCTGCAGCAAACTGCATTCTAAAAATGACCACAGCAGTATCTCTGGTCCCAATTGCTGTTACAGTGCCTTGCCGTTGCCCCCATCAGAGGTGAAAGAACCCTTTGATCTCAAGAAGGCTTTGTGACAGCTTCCATGAGCACAGTGCGTGAAAGACACGCTGTGCAAGGTCTGAGGCTCTGTTATAAAACGTGATAACACAGCTGATGCCTTGTGCCCTCTTTAGAAATTCATGCTTTAGAGTCCTGGGCCACCATGTGAGAACTCCATAGACCATGAAGCCACCAAGCAGAAAAGACTCTGAGGGAAAACCGAATATTGATGGAAAAGATACCCAACGTTTCCCAACTGCCCCAGCTGCGCCAGCATCTAACTATGGACACATTTCCAGCACAGGTACCAAGCATAAGTGAATGAATTTCACAGTGACCCTGGCCACCACCTGAGGGTGACCTCAGAAGGACCCTGAGACAGGAATGCTCCTGAATTCTTGGCTCATAGGAACCATTAGAGACAATAAATGGCTATTCTCATTTTAAGCCATGAAGTTTGGAAATTAATTGTTAAACAATAAATATCTGGAACTCCCTCCTCTGAAAAACCTCCAAATCTATCACTACTACCCAAACCTATAGCTAGATAATAATGGTGTGATTATCTATTGCCATCCCACTTGATAAGAGAGCCCTCTAGGCCCAAAGCCACATATACCACTCTACCCAGTTCTAGTATAGGGCCTGGAGTCTACAAGATGTTACAGGAGCACAAAAATTGGTGAATGTAAAATATTTTAATAACATTTTAAGTAAAAATTTCCTTAGATGATATCTCTTATCTACCTTAAACATGTGGTATATCTAGAGATGCTTACAATCACAGATATTTTCTTGATGATAAATTCAGTAACTTTCATTCATTCTACTCTGACCCAGCTAAATGGTGCTACATTTGCTTGATTACTTATCTCTATCCCCGTTATTTATAAGTTCTATGAGAGCTAAGGCTATACTTATTTTGTTTAGCACTTATCCTCAGAGTCTAGCACAGTCTAGCCTTACATATTTATTTGTTAGAGGGGGAAAGAGAAGGAGAAAGAAAAGTATATAAAAATTCAACACAGACCTACCTCCCAGAGTCTATTCACAACCTATCAGGTAGAGTGATACAGTTCCACATCATTCAGAATTCATCATGCTTCTGCTCAGAACTTTCCAAAGCCCCCAACCCAAACCACAGAGCAAAACATAAAAGTCCTTCCCATGTTATAAAACCCTACTTTCTACAATCACCCTGACCACTTGTTTATTCTTACACCAACCATCCTTCCACTGACTTAAACAAAAGGAGATCCTGCTAAGCTAGCTGCAAGATATAGTCAGTCCTGGGTTTGCTCAGGAGGTTGATGATGTCAGTGAGGACAAGGCTGACTTCCTTCTTCCAATCAGCCAACTTCAATGCCTGTTAACAGTTTCCTCTTACAGGAAGCTGCCACAGCACAAAGTCTTGTCCCCTCATGTGACACTCTCAGAAAAGAAAGCAAAGAAGATATTTTAAAAAGAGGACTCTTTCCAAGAGCCTACTTCTTGTTAAGGTGGGAAAACTTTTCCAAAGAGCACCAGCAAAACTTCCCTTGTAATTACGGGCCAGAGCATATCCACCGTCAAAGAGCATGGCAGTCCCCATCAATCTCCTTCCACCAGGCACATTATAGAAACAATGCAGTATACATTCTGGGAGCAAGAAGGAAGGGGGTACCCAGCACCCTCCTAGACACATGGACAGGACGCTAGATTGAGGAAGAGGAGCCCAAAGCCCAATGCAGATGGTCCCCAACTTATAATGATTCAACTTAACAATTTTCCAACATTACAGTGGTACAAAAGTGACACACATTCAGTATAAACATCTCTTTGAATTTAGAATCTGGATCTTTTTCCAAGCTAGTGATATGTGTTAAGAACCCCTCTCTTGATGCTGGGCATCAGTAGCAAGCCACAGCTTCCAGTCAGCCATGGGATTGAGAGGGGGAAATAGCCCACACGCCACAGCACGCTGTGTTGCTAAAGTCTGATGTTCAGTAGGTGTGGTGCATTCAGTCCATTTTCAACTTAGCCATTTTCAACTTACATTGGATTCATCAGATCATGACCCCATCCTGTGTCAATGAGCACCTGTACTTGCTCTGTTATCACCTTTGAGACATTATAAGTAACCCCGCCAACCCCGCACTGGAACACAGAAGCTTCATCTGCAAAATGAAGAGGTTGGGCTAGACATTGCCTTCCAGCTTCAGTGTTCCCTTACTCTGTGGACTTCTCTGTGTCATGGTAAAGATATGAGTCCTCCTACATGGCATTCCTTCTAAATGTATACATCTCTTCAAATGATGGCAACCCAGGATGTCTTTGATCATCTATTTTAAGAGGAGAAGGGAAATTTTAACAAGAACATTTTGTACTATTCATTCCCTGCTGGTTCTTCAGAATAAAGGGCTTTTTCTACCATTACTGACATTTAAAAAACAGCCATTCAGATTCAGTAATTAGGTCTCAAAATCGTTCAGCATAAAACTTACTCCTCAACACTTACACTACTGAGGAAGTTCAAATGACTCTCTCATATCTGTCTTGCTAACAGTAATTCCTAACTGTTGTTTTATTACTCAATTTTAAAAACAGAGAAATGAAAATGATGCTGTCTTTGACACCAAAACCTCTGGTATTACCAGAATATAGCACTGAAATTTTTATATGACCATATTAGTAAGGCTCATTCCCTGCTCTTTGAAGGTCATTGCCGCTGAGAAGCTGGAAAACAAATTGTGAGCTCCAAAACATCTGTGAAAAGCAAAAAGAATATCAGCCTACCTGTGGAAGATGAAAATGAAAAATTAGTGAAAATCAAACCATTTTTTTTTTTTTCTTGGCATACCTAGTATGGAGCTCGGTGCTTACCTTGTGCTAGTGCTCAAAGAACAGGTATCGCATGAATCAACGGATGAATGAATCAATTGCTTTGTCAGAAAGCTCCATTTAGATGTATCTTGGAATCTGCACAAATCAGCCATCCTACTTCCTCACTCCCTCTGCCTTTGGCAATGACTCACCTTCACTATTATCATTCATCAGCCCGTCTTCTTTGATTCTCATGTTCCTGCAACAGTAATTGGAAAAATGCTCAGAAGTAGTACGACATAATTCAGTCCTCTGCTTCTACACACCTAGTATTCTTTCTAGTCACCTCCCGGCAGAAGTAGAATGGGTATCAGCCCAGCAAATCTCCCTTTCAGCACCTCAGTTTCCACAAGCGGAGTCAATTTTACCCCCAAATCATGATCTATTAAAGCCCTTTGTTCCCCAAACTTAATTAGAGATGTAACATACACACACTGTAAGTATATGCCAGGAAGTGTAACATTAAACATCTTCTGGTATTTGTCAAAAACTCAATTAAGAGGAGAAAAAAGTTTGAATGGGTGCATAAATTCTTTTCCTTCCTTTCATCTGGATACCCTTATGTCCATTCCCTGATTACACTATATTAACAGAAATTTGTCAGATAAGACTATCTTTTCACCCTTTCTTCCTTCTTCACTCTTCTTTTATGTAATATTTCACTGCTGTGGACTATTGAGATCACACTTCTCAGTCCACACAGGAAGAAGAGACACCCTAATGGAACCCCGGTGTCTAGGATGAGATGGGTGAAGACACTGATATTTTATAGTATTCTCATAAGGAAACTCCCAAAGGAATGTTTAAAAAATGAATTGGAAGGCTGGAGTTGTGGCTCAGTGGTAGAGCACTTGCTTAGCATGTATGAGGCACTGGGTTCTAGTGCTCATCAACTGCTTATAAACAGATGAATAAAATAAAAGTCCATCAAGATCTAAAACAAATTTTTAAAAAATGAATTGGAATTATACATCTCTTTAGAATGGGTTGGGTTTGTTGTTTTGCTTTTTTTTTTAATTTCATGAACTCTGAGTAGTATAATCAATCAAATATACCTTTTTGTTCTGTTTCTAGAATACTTACAGAGAAACTCAAGTCCTGCATATTATAAAAGTAACAGATTATATGTATGGTCT
This sequence comes from Tamias sibiricus, assembly GCA_025594165.1. Classification (NCBI taxonomy): domain Eukaryota; kingdom Metazoa; phylum Chordata; class Mammalia; order Rodentia; family Sciuridae; genus Tamias; species Tamias sibiricus. Next base: position 158,576,476 of record CM046660.1, on the reverse strand, counting down.
GCATTTTTGTATTGATTTTATTCATGGATCCTTTTTATATCTCCACCAGTAATTTTCCTTCATGTTCTCTTCTACTTGTATTTATGATGTTTGAAAAAAAAATACTGAATGCATCATTATGCAGGCTTCAAATCCTTTCTGGACAAAGGAGAGGCACAAATTCATTAATTTGTTCAAGCCAACTAAAATAAAAGTCAATCTTAATCAAATTTCAAGATGCATTTTTAATGTGGTCCTCTTTCCCAAACCATGGTAACACAAACAAGATGTTCTGATAATTTTCCCCAAAAGTAACAACCAACAAATACTTCAACCTATGATGGTTTCAAGAACTGTGGGCAAACCGGGTGTGGTGGCGCACTCCTGTAATCCCAGCACTTGGGAGGCTGAGGCAGGAGGATCACAAGTTCAAAGCCAGCCTCAGCAATAGCAAGGCACTTAGCAACTCAGTGAGACCCTGTCTCTAATAAAATACAAAGAAAGGGCTGGGGATGTGGCCCAGTGGTCAAGTGCCCCTGAGTTCAATCCCCGGTACCAAAAAAAAAAAAAAAAAAAAAAAAAGAACTGTGGGCAAGGCTGTGCTTAAAAACCATGTTGAGGGACAGCCGATGGCAGGAAGGAATAAATAAATGATTATTGGCCCAGTAGTGGGAGGGTGAGAACAGCAGGTCACATTGTGTATTTAATACTTCTACCAAAGACCAACCTCATACAATAATGAGAAGAAATGAAAGACTCTGAAAGTTTGACTACAGGAATACAGGTGGAACAGAAAGACTAGGCAAGACTAACTGCATGGGACCCATCACAATAATTAAAGGTAGGTAACCATCACAGTACTACCTATACAAACTCGAGCCTCCACTTTGCTTGATCGGATCACGCAATTGTTGTCTGTGTAGGTTGTAAATCTTTGACTTTGCCCTGAGTGAAAAAAGCTTAAGACTGAAAATGAAAAATCAGAAGAGTTAATATCATGTTAGTTGCCATAAAAGCAAAGATAGACTCTAAATTGTTTTAAAGGCTAAAACTTTGAATTCTTGAGGCTGAATATCAGAGGTGGAGGGGAAATCCGCACAGACACAATCCAATTTTTGTATTACATGTTTCTAAAATAACATTGCCCGTTCTTATAAAGTGTTCCTATAAAATTTTATATACATCCTCATGAACAGCATTGGAAATCAAACCCAAGTCTTGAAAAATTCCGATGGCACCTTCCGTTCTGATCTCATTCCAAATCAAAATATGTATCTTCTTTATGCACAAAATGATACATATACTTATGAATAAAAGCCCCAAGCTGGGCATTTTGAAATGAGTTATCTAACCTCTGAAAGCAAATAAGATCATTTGTTTTCACATCTCTTCACTCCCAGCAATTATCTGACTGAATTTTAACCTGACTCTGAACAGGGAGGAGCATCTATTTGCCCTGAACGAATATTGCAACAATCCATATGCATGTTTTCGTCCTGTCTAAAAGCCCATCTCTGAATAAGATTTCTTATTAATTTCCTCAAGCAGATTTCCACCATCAGACATGCCGGTCGTGCATCACAAATGACCCACGTTTTTAGTAGTTATTGGTCATTATGTAAGTAAAGAGGGGAACATCTCCTTCTGTGTGACTCGATGATTTAATAATTATTAATGAGACATTATGCCTTTGTACATTTCTGACAGATGATTAAGTGCACTATAAATGTTTAACATCGCTCTCTGAGGTCTGGAAATGCGATGCCAGACGCCTACTCATGCTTCACACAACCAAAAAAGAAGACAAATTAGATTATGGCAATATGGCAGCATTATTGATTTTTTTTTAATATTTACAAACTACAGGTATAATGTAATAAGAGAAAAAGCATGTGTGATGATGGCAAGTCTATTTACTTAAAAGTTTTTCCTTTATGCTCATTTGGAAGCAATTTATCTTGTAGGGGGTGGTGTTGGAAAATTCCTGAATTGACTCAATTCCTGGCCTGGTTTCCTTCCTACAGGTTCCAGATAGTAGGAGGAGCCTCCTTTACGGCCTTAGACTAATGGCCCATTTTTATCAACTCTTGGACACAGGAACTTTATCCCAGAGATTTCATTTCCCTGTGAGAATCACTTAGAATTTAAAAAGAAGAAAGAAAAGAAACAGATTACTAGGCTTCTCCCAACCCAACTAAATCAGAATCTCTTGAGGTGGTCACAGACATTGATATTTTTTATTTTTAACTTCAAAATGCTTCTAAAATAGAACCAAGGTTGAGTACTTCTGGTTTATACCATCTGCTGAGCCAGATTTAAAACATGGCCTCAAAGTTATTTGACATGCCTCCCATAAGGAAATTGGGTTTATTTATCCTGCACACCCTTTCCCTAGAATCTGGACTTTGCGACAGCCTGGCCAGTAGACTAAGACAAAAATGAACTAGGCATATTTCTGAATCCAGACCTTAACAACTGGCAGCTCCCACTTCCTTACTGGCTCTCAAGATCTCACTCTCGGAAAATTGCTACCATGCTGTGAGGAAGCCCAAGCCACCTGTGGGGAAACCCATGTGGAGAGGAACTGAGGCCCACATTCTGGCTGAGCTCCTAGAATTGGCAGCCAAGAGGAAGCATCCCTTTGGAAGTAGTCCTCCAGCCATTAATAAAGTTGATCTGCTGACATGGCATAGGACAGAGATATGCTGTCCCTTCGAGATTCTATCTGGACTGGAGATTCATGGGTGAAATAAATAATCACTGTTATTTAAAACCATTAAACTCTGTGGCAGTTTGTCAAGCAATAAATATTGGAATATCTTCTCACCCAAATGAAGTCATGAAAAGGGATTTACTCTTTTAAAAGCTGAATTATAAGCATTCATAGGCTAGGTGCCTATTGTGGTTTAGATATGAGGTGTCCTCAAAAAACTCATGTGTGAGACAATGTAAAGAAGTTCAGAGGTAAAATGGTTGGATTATGAGAGCCTTGGTCTAACCAGTATGTTAGTACACTTAAATGAATTAACTGGGTGGTAACCATAAGCAGGTAGGGTATGGCTAAATAAAGTGGGTCTGTGGGGGTGTGCCTTTGAGGCTTATATTTTGTTCTTATTGAGCAGAGCCCTCTCTCTCTGCTTCCTGATTGTCATGTCCTGAGCTGCTTCCTTCCACCATACCCTTCCACCACAATATGCTGTCTTTCCTTGGGTCTGGAGCAATGGAGCTGGCCATCTGTGGACTGAGACCTCAGAAACCATAAGCCCCAAATAAACTTATCCTCCTTTACATTGTTCTTATCAGTTCTTTTGGTCACAGTGACCAAAGAAAAAAATATATATGTATACATATATATATCTTCTACATTCTCTTTGTCCAAACTAATGAAACTCCTCCTCCCTGCTCCCTGTTCTTAATATGCCATAGCTCCTCCTTGAAGCCTTTCTAATCTGTTTTAAGTCTCTGTAACTTCTCTAATCACCTAAGGCCTTATTTATGAAATGAACTAGCCCCTTGAGTACATGAAATTATAAACTTAAAATGTTGAACACTAATTTATATTTGGAAGATAGTTTGACTAAAGGTAATCATAGTCTTTGAAGAGCCAAATTCTGGAAAATGAGAATAAAGCCTCAGAATTGGTTACACTGTGCGGAACCAAGCATTGTTCATTTGGACTTAGAATGTTTATTAGTATGATCAGGCTACTGTGACAGAGTTTCTAGCGAGGTCTCTCTTCCTGGTTTGCAGAAGTCTACCTTCTTGCTGAATCCTCACATGACCTTTCCTCTGTACAAGAGAGAAAAAGAAAGAGAGGTGTGTCCAATGCCTCTCTCTCTTATAAAGACAACAGTCCTGTTGGATTAGGCCCCCACCTTTATGACAGCATTTAACTTAATCATCCCACAGCATCTGTAGGTTCCTCGCTGTGTAGTCAACCAGCCACAGATTGAAAATATTTAGGAAAAAAAAAAAAAAAAGTTGCATCTGTACTGAACAGGTACAGACTTTTTTCCTTGTAATTATTCCCTAACCCACACAGTGTAACACGTGTTTACCTAACAATTTCAGTAGTAGAAGTCCTCTAGAGGTGATTTAAAGTACACAGGAGGATAGGCATAGGTAATATGCAAACACCGTTTTATATAAGGAACTTGAGCATTCATTGATTTTGGTATCCATAGGGATCCTGGAACCAGACCCCAGATGATACCAAGGCAGGACTGTATTTCCTTGAAGTCTCTCTCTCCAGATACAGCAACCTTGGAGGTTAGGGCTTCAACATAAGAATTTTGAAGGAAGAAAGTTCAGTCTGTTAAACAAAATGGCGGGGGGGGGGGCAGTGGAGAAGCATCGGAACAACAGAGAAGTTCCAGAAGGAATTATACATTTCTTACATGTCCCAGGGTAGGTGGGCATTTTGCCATTATTTTACTAATGGTCATGAGATAGGGATTTTAGGATAAGGAGGGAGAGATATGGAATCTTGAAGGAAATACCCTCAAGCCATTGAGATGCAGAAAATACAGTTGTAAACCTTGGCCCATGCCCTTGTAAAATGAGGGAAAGACTGGTGCAATATTGTGCAGCTCCATCCTAGATCCACCTCCAGTCTAGCGATGCAGCCCTTCTATACATATTGGACCCCCAGCCCAAGTCAGGACTGCTTCTCACTCTTGAGACAGCCTGCATTCTCCCTTGAATGTGTATCTACTTTCTGAAATAAACCTCTGTCTATGCCTTTGTCTGGCTTTTCCATCATGTATACCAAGAACCCCATTGGTTCTGAGTTCCCCCCTCTCCTCCTGGACCCTTCTCTAGAGACATCTCTTCTCCTGTGACAGTCATAACAATGATAACTTTTATTGATCAAATACCAAATGCTAGACACTTTACATTCTGGCAACTGCTTCTCAAAACAACTATAGAACAGGCTACACATACTTACCTCTGAGAAAACGGAAGATCTAGAGTTTTTCTATGAACCTATAGATAGTAAGTACCAGACAGGTTGCAGATCTGGGTCTGTGGGCTTCAAAACCCCTGCTTGCCATGCTCAACTAAGCTACCTGTGTCTTTCTATCTTCTATTCCTTTCTCCCTTCAAGAATTATTAATTGAAAACTCACTATGATTCAGTCTCTTGTAAGATCCCAGGGATGCAAAGTGGAGCTGAACCTTGTCAAAAAACAAAATTATCTATTGTTCTGACACCTATTTAGGACATTGAAGATTTTATTTGAGGGACCACTGCAATGAGTTTTGCAGGGAGGGAGAGAGATTTTTCTGAAATCTGGATGCAATAAGGACAAGTGAGCATTTGTTACCAGGGAGGAGGGTAGGGGGAGTCATTGGATGGACAATTACAAAATGAAAACACTAAGGCCAGGTAGATTCTTGCTGACAGCAGACTTGGAGGCTAAGCTACTGAGAATGGGGGATGAGGAATTTGACCAGATATCAAGAGTGAGAGTTTGACTAAATCGATCCAACAGGATTCTTGCTAAAACTGGACTGGGTGGTCCAAGGACAGAGTCTAAGGTAGAGAAGAGGATAAAAAGAAGCCTGACTTAAATTTGGCCAAAGAGAGAATCTTCACAAGAAGCATATGGTGAACAAAGTGAGAGATGCCCACCAGCAGTTGCAAGTTCAATGGCATAAGCTATGGCTTCCTTGCTATGCAAATAAATAGGCTCCCTCCAGTTCTCAGAAATAGGTCTTTGTGTGTGTGTGTACTCTGGTTTTGAAAGTGGCAAAGAAAAGTGCAAGAGTTGCTGTGGATGCTGTTGTTGAAGCAGAGCAAGGGAAGCTGTGCTGGTAAGGCTGTGTTTCACAGAGTCCTGGGAATGCCTAGAAACCGTCCAACCACGTGTGGGGTTCTGCTTCTATCAGGCACTCAATAACTTCAAAAAAGCAAATATGTCCTGGCCCAGCCTTAGTTGAGCAGGTTTTCCCTATAGGTCTCCTGCATGGGTTCCCACAAAGCAAATCAAACAGGCATTTCTTCATGAGACAGCCTTTGTTTTTCTTTTCATCCGTTTCCTTGGTGCCACTAATCAAATTCCTGATTGTGCTCAGCCAAGCCTAAAACAGAAGGCTACTGGACCATCCTTGCTTCTTACTTCAATTTTTGTTTTTAAAAGCTGTATTCCTTTGAAGTGAAAAGAAAAAATCCACCTCTAAATTGATTGGAAAACTTCAAGAACTCAGGCAGAATTGATGGCCACAGTTTATCCCCAGTTCCCATTGCAGACCTGGAGATGCTGCCGAGTTGATTGTAAATGACTCAATGAATACTGAAATTGCTCCCAGAGAACAGAGGCATGTGGATATATTCTAGGATGGTTTAAGCATTGTCCTGTGTTTTAAACAGAATTTAAAAGATTTTAAAGTGGACTGTTCTATCCAACTGGAATCAAAGAAAGGGCAAGTCCATAATTACATAATAGAAATACTGCACCCTCTTGCTGTGGAGAGGCAGCTGCTGACATCCTCAGGGAGGGAGTCCCAGGAGGTTCCTATTATTTATGCCTCACTTTCCCTGCTTTCTCCTCAGTCAATTCTGCACCCTCAGACTGTTGCTGGTGTCTTAGGTCAGAGGCTGTACTCTGTGGGTCCAACAAATCAGGTCCAGCCACTCACTCCAAAATACCAAACATGCAGGAAAGGAGCTTTAATCAGTGTAGCTATACTGGGAAGACAAGGGAATTTATGTCATTATCCCTGTGATCAGGGAGCTGACCGTGTCTTTGAGGTTTTATAGAAAGGAGGATAAGGACAAGGGTTCAGGGATTGCTTAGCTGGAGGGTTTGCATAGCTGCCAAAGCAGGTGACCTTGGTTAGGTGTGGTCCTGTCCATCATGACCTCAGGATCGTCAACAATAAGAAAGTTGCTGTTAGGCAGGTGCAGTGGGCACACACCTGTAATCTCAGAGGCTTGGGAGGAAGATATGGGAGGATCACAAATTCAAAGCCAGCCTCAGTAATGGTGAGGAGCTAAGCAACTCAGAGAGACCCTGTCTCTAAATAAAATACAAAATAGTGCAGCAGATGTGGCTCAGTGGTCGAGTGCCCCTAAGTTCAATCCCCAGTACCCTGCCCCCCAAAAGAGAAAGAAAGTTGCTGTTTGCTGGGGCCTAATTTCCACTCATCACAGGATGCTTATGAATCAGGCCTATTCTTCTTGGAATCCAAGATGACTCAGAGCAAAAGAGACAGATGCAAAATGGAAGTGGAGACACCAGAGTTTTTTTATTCTGCTTTTAGTTACTCGTCACACATTCACAGACAATAGTGAAGATTTGAATTCTTATTACAAGAGCTCTCCAGGGTCACCCACCCAGAGTCCACTCCCCCACCTCCATCCCAGCCCCTCCACTGCCAGGCAGAAAGGGCACAAAAACTGGTTTTGTTTTGTTTTTAACTTATCAATTTTAGCATTTCAGACTGCTATTTGCCATATACTTTCCAAAACACAGCACTGTTGGAAACATTTCAATGTGCCATAGAGAAACAAGGAAATTATAACAACTTGTCACGAAGATTTTCAGAAAAGAATGTAAAACACTGGTATAATTACATTGTCTTTAGCTTAGGGTGTTATATTTCTATTACATAGTTGTGGCCCTGCCTTTTCTTTTATTCCTGTTGGATAGAACAGTTTGTTTTAAAAACCTTTTAAGTTCTATTCACACAACTCAACATCTATGTCTTGACAAACTTGTATTTTCAAACTCCAAATTGTTTTCTGAAGACAGTTTACATCCAGAGAGCCCAGTGGTGTGTGTCCTGGTTGATAAGGGATTTAGCCGTCTGGGGATGTCAGGCAAAGTTCCAGTAGGGAAGAATAAGAAGTGACCTAAAAAAGAAGAATCAGGATGAGGAGATGGTTAGTCGGGGAGAAAACACTTTTCCCTGATAAACAAGCAATCAAAACATTCTGAGGTTCACTCTGGCAAGAAGGATGAACCCTAGTTCTATGGATTAGTCCACCAGGAAGTAAGTTTTCTTCCCAAAATAGAGGACTCAGAAGAAAATATGTAGCTGTGTAGTCAAACTCTGGATTCTTTAGCTGAGTAATATTGCCAATAGGAACTATAAACACATTTTCATTTTTCAGTATTGTATATAAACAATATTTAGCTCCACTTTATCAGAAGAGATGAAGGAAAAAAAGACGTGGGGGGGTGTCATAAATTCAATGACTTGTGCCCAGTCATGACCTAGAAAAGTGGTCAGACAGGTAAAGTGCCAAGTGAAGCTCCCTGGATGTAATATATTTGTGATAGTGGGACACATACTAAATTCGACCCTCAGGCAGCCTAAGATTCCGTGAATCAGAAGGTCTGGAGTGATGGCATAAGGACTTCCATGGTGTAATGGTTAATTTTATGCCTCAACTTGTCAAAAACACAGATCTGCGGCTAAATATTATTCTGAGTGTGTCAAGGGACGGGGTGGGTGAGATTGGCATTTGAATCAGCACTCAGTACACTGAGTAAAGCAGATTGCCCTCCCCCACACAAGTGGGCCTCCACCCAACTGTTCGGCCTCAACAGACAAAAAGGATGAGTGTGGTGGTTTGGACATGAGCATGTTCGGAGGTGAAATGACGGTGGAGTGTAAGAGCCTTAACCTGATCCGTCTATCCCAGTTTGAATGGACTAATTGGTGGTAACTATTGGCAGGTGGGGAGTAGCTAAAGGATGTGATTCACTGGGGTTGTGCCCTGGGAGGGTGCATCTTCCTTAGTCCCTTGCCCGCTCTCCTCCTTTCAAGTCCTGCCATGAGCTAAGCAGCTTTTCTCCACTGGGCCCTTTCCCCATGATGTACTGCCCACCGAGGGCCCAGAGCAACACAGTCTATGGACTGGGACCTCTGAAACCATGAGCCCTCAAATAAATTTTCCCTTGTCCAAGTTGCTCCTGTCAGGTATTTTGGTCAGAGAGATGCAAAAGCTAACTAAAACAATGAATCAGAGAACATTCTGTATTTCTGCCTGTTTTTACAGGATATCACCTGTCTTTAGACCCTGATCCAAGCCGGAACTTACACCATCCGTTCTCCTGCTTGCCATCTGTGGACTCGGAATTTCTCAGTCTCTATAGTCACTTGAACCAATTCTTTATTGTATTCTTTATAAGTAGGGGACTGTGCATTAAGTTTACACACACACACACACACACACACACACACACATATATACATACATATTTATATATACACACACATACACATGCATAGGTACACACACACACACACACACACACACACACACACACACACGTTGGTTCTGATTCTCTAGACAAACCTGAGTAATACACAAGGTAGTCCCCTCAGATGCGTAAATCAGGCCCCACCAGGACAAAAGAGAAACTGGCAAACAGAAATAAAATAGATATACAGAAACAGAACAGACAGGTACAGAGCAGAGAAATACATAGAGATAGATGGAAAAAAACAGAACAGATAAAAACAGGTAACACAAATAGAGCAGACAGCACACAGTCATACCTACAAATAGAAGCAAAAACAGAGAAAATTTGAGAAAAAATATAGAATTTCACTGAGCTCTCTATGATTTGCTCATGGGAAAGTGTTTCTGAATTTCAGGAAGCATGTCTAAGAGGAAGAAATACCTTTTATACTTTAACCTCACCTATGCCCAGCCAGAATCTACTGCAAAGACACCTGTCAGAGCCTACCTGGACTGAATGCATGCACTAGTGCCCAGGAGGAAATCATCAGCTCTGACATTTCACAGATACTCAAATATGAACCTGCAACCCCACCGCAAGCCTGGGACCTGATCTCACCTCTGCAGATGACATGGTGTAAAGATGGCATACCACACACCAGCAGGAATCTTAACACAGCTAGAGTTACCTGGGGACATGGCCCATCCCAGACCAATTAGATACAGATCTTTAGGGCTGGAGCAGTGGCATGTTTTGAAATCTCCTCAGGGGACTTAGGAAGGAAAGATTCTTCTGTTAAAAGCCATATGACTGAATTTCAGGGTTCGAACTTGAGAACAAGGCAAGTGGCCAAGTTTAATGACATTCTTCACCTGGGCACACAGCAGTTACCACTCGGGACTCACGCGGTCTACTCTCTGTTCCACTTTCAAAGCTCCAGAGAGCACAGAGTAATCAATAGCATGTCGTCACTCGTTGGCACCAGGCTTAGGAGTCTACATATGCTGTCTCATTTAATCCTCATGACATCCTGTGATGTAGATATTACCTCCTCGGTTTACCAAGGTCAAATTGCTAGGACCAGGGCGTGGCAGAGGCAGGATTTGCAAACAGGTCTTGCAAATTATACTCTGGAGATGCTTGGGTGCTCTGTCTCCCTCACAGATGACTCTAACAGAGATAAGCCGGCATTGCTTTCAGACAGAGCACAGGGACACAGCCAGGACACACCTGGGTTTCCATCTGGGCAATATATACACATATATGTGTTTTGTGGGTTTTTTTCTTTTTTCTTTTTTTTTTTTTTTTCCTTCAGTGCTGGGGATGAAACCCAGGGCTCCGTTCATGCAAGGCAACTCTGTACCACTAAGCAACATCTCTGCTTGGGAAACTTTATTCTGGTCTCGCCAGCTATACATCACACTGTCATTTAGCTTAGCCTGGTCTGAGAAAAGATGCCTTCAGAGTAAAATTCCACCAAAAGCAAGAGAGAATGAAGGAGCTTAAGCTTCTTCGTCACCTTTAATTAAGCTCACCAGAGAAGTGGATCACAAGGGATTCTGCTGAACTTTTTTTCAGTTTTATTTATATTATTCTTAATCTCAATGTAACAAAAATGTTTTTCCTGAAACCTATTTCACCACGATAGGGATTTTTCTTATCTATTGAGAAATACTGCCATCTACTGATACATTCTCACCCTGGTTCTTGTAAACCAGGAAAAAATTACCTACTGTTGTTTATGCCTTAATTATGAATGCTTTCCAAGACACGGCCCTCCTTTCCAAATATCTGTTCTGCACTTAAAGCCATATATATTACTTTCTTTTATAGCCACGAATGACAAATGGGTTTGAAATTAGACCAGAGCTTTCAAGCATCTGTCTTGATAAATGGAGCCTACAAATCAGGACTTGATGAGGTGGGGCAGTCAGGTGGCAGACACTGGGTATGCAGCCAAGAGACCAAGGTGCCCCACATGGCAATGACCATATCTGTTCCCCTGAGCCCATTTGGGAGCTACATAGTGAACGCAGAAGGGCATGATCCCTACATTCCAAAATACCAGATACCTAGCAATCAACTTAAAAAGAGATGCATTTGACTGCTACACAGAAAATGATTTAAAATACATTATAAAGAGCAATCAAAGGGTATCTAAATAGATGGAAAGGCTATACTAGGTATTGGGACATATATTCATAATGGGGTAGAATCCCCCAAAGAGAGTAAAAATGGTTTTATAGAGAATAAAAATATCATATTATTCTTATATGCAAAGCACAGATATGGATCTACAACATATCTATGGTATTAAAATTTTCCAGCGGAGGAGAGGGATTTGGGGAAAACATTTTTTAAAGTCTCCTTAGGGAACAGCATAAGGAAAAATATTGAGAAGCACTGAATTATGAGATTCAATATTGTAAATGTTAATTCTTCCAACCAATCTATAGAGCCAATGCACTTCCAATCAAAGCCCTGTGAGGATGAATATCTGCGTGCACGTAAGGGTGTATGCAGTGTGGGGGTGCGTGCGTGTGTGTGTGTGTGTGTGTGTGTGTGTGTGTGTGTGAATGGATATTCTGGTCATGAATATGTGGGAGGGAAAGGAAAGGTAGAAGTTTTCTTGACCATATTTCAAGATTCATGATAATGTCATGGCCATTCATATACTTGCCCAACAGTAGGCAACAAACAAACAAAACAGAAAAAAACAAGAGAGCCCAGAAACAGATTCATGCACATTTAGATACTTGGTTTACAGAACAGTTAAAAAAAAAAAAAAAAAAAAAAAAAAAAAGTCCAGTCAACACATAATGGGATTTCCCTATGAAAGCAATGAAAACTGACCCTCACTACATCATTCCTGGTGGATTGAAGATAGAAATGTGAAAGGCTTCTGGGTCAGTAGTTCTTAAAATGTGGCCCCAAAACAACAGTATCAGCATCACCCGGAAACTTGGTAGATATGCAGATTCTCTGGCCGCACCCAGCTTTGCTGAGTCAGAAAGTCTGGGGGGGGGGGGCGGCCAGCTGTGCTCTGACAATTCATCTGACAATTCTGATGCACATTCAAGTTTGAGAGCCACAGTTTTAGAAACTAATTTTAGGGACTATTTTCAAGATCAAGTTAAGAAAAGTCTTAATGTAACACAACTATTGTATAAAAGTAAAAAAATAAAAAATAGGAAAGTAAAAACGTAGAACTTCTCCTCACCAAATGATACCATGAGAGGAAGTAAAAAAGACAAACCACACAGCACAAGAAGAAATTTTGCAATGTGTAACTGACAAAGTTGCATATCCAGGATACATAAGAAATTAAGAAAAAAATAGTCCAAAAGAAAAAGGGGTAAGAAACCTGAACAGACTTCCCTTAGAAGATGATACCCAAATGGTCACTTGACATAATGAGGTACTCAAGGCTATTAGAAGTCAGAGAAATAAAAACTAAAAATCCAACACTTAATAACTACAAATTCACCAGAATATAAAAAATTAGAAAGATTGGCAACATTTAATGTTGGTAAGACTATAGAACAGGGGTCGGCCAACTTTCCCTGTAAAAGGCAAGATAGTAAATTATCTTTAGGCCTCGCACTCAAGAGACAACACTCAGGATATTTGAATTCAGCTGCTTATATAATAAGAAAAAACTCTCGGCCTGCACTGCCACATTTTATTGGAGTGGACCATCCAGGACCATCCCAGGCAGTGGATGGGTTTTCCCTATGTTGCATTTGATTAGAAACAACTGGAAGAAGAGCAACAGAGTCTGGGCAGGGTTGGGGTGGAGAAGAGGGGCATCCACCATGATCAATTTCCTTCTCTGCCCCAGGGATACTGAGATCTCAGCTTGCCCTTTAGTCCTGGGGAAGTTGGCTGTCTGTTTGAGCAGCTGGCCAAAGGAGAGATGGATTTTACTTCTCAGTGGCCTAGCCACTGCCAACAACAGCATCCCCGAGGTGGTGACCCTCTAAGCCCTGGGTAGCAGTGAGGTGTGGCTGCCAGCAGAGGAGGAACAATGGTGGAAGAAGACAATCTGGCCCAGTCTCCATGGTTCGCAGTACTGGGGGTGGGGGGTCATTGGTGCCCTTCCTTATTTGGGTGTGGGCCATCTCGTACACTACATGTAACTGCTTTGGAAAACTCTTGATATTATCTATTAAAATACAGGTACAAAGCATAGTTGGCAATTCTACTCCTAAATGTAAGCCCAGCAAACACACACACACACACACACACACACACGTGCACACAGAAATTAGTACAAAAATGCTCATGTCAGAATTATTCATAAAACCCAAAACCTGAGACCCATCAAAGGTCTAATAGCATCAGAATGGGAAGATGAATGTTAATATAGTCACATAGTGAAGTTCTTTTCATCAATGAAAATGGACAAATTACCACGTCATACAACAGGTATGAATCTGATAATGTTGTGCAAATAAAGAATACAAACTATTGATTCCATTGATGGAACTGTGTTTGGTTCATAAAACTATAAAGAAAAACAAAAAAAAATGTATTACCATAAAATGTAGGATTAGAGTTAGAGGGGAAGATGCTTCTGAAATGATAGCAATATCATATTTCTGGTCCTCAGTGGTAGTAATCCTGGGGTTTGAGTTGTAATGAATCAGGGATTAGCAAACCACACCAATGACCCAAACCTAGTGCATCACAAGGTTTTGTAAGGGAAGTTTTATTAAAACAGACACACATCAGTTTTCATATTGTCTGTGTCTGTCTTTGCATTAAAAATATCAGAGTTGGATAGTTTTTACAGAGACCATGAAGCCCACAAAACCTAATATATTTACCATCTGGCCTTTTATACAAAAGGTTTGATGATCCAAGTAATAAATCATTTAGCTGTACACTGTATTTTATATACTGTTCTATATGTATGTTGTATTTTACAATTTTAACAACATATATGTAAGCAATTAGATTCCACATTTAGCTCTGCCTCATATTTGGCAATAGACACTCAATGAATAAAATAACAGTTAACTTCAAGACAACAAATGACCTTTTCTTTAATTAGATACATTGATTATATCAACAAAACAAACTGGACTTGCCTCTAAAACTGATTTCATTTTCAAAATTGACATATGCAAGAGAATGAGTCACCAACTTTCCCTCCAAATACTTTGATATTTCTTAAAGATGTTGTAAAGATTGCACAATGATACTCGAAGGCACTTGTGACAAGTACCTAACCAAATGTTGTCGTATCTCTAAGTTGTCCTTAAAAGATCGCACCGAGGTATATGTAAGCACAATAGAACTCAACAAATGAGCCATATTCTGCCATGTCTTGCTTATATAGTGATGTAAGGCAACGCCACTTATCAGAGAATGTAAGTTTCTCTCTTTGCATTTAGTAAATGCAAACAAAATTCACTTAGAATCTACCATGCCAAAGTTTTTATTTTCACCATTTTAATATAAATATTTCTGAAATATTTTATACTTTTCCATGCCTTTTGCACAAAATGTGGTGAGAATAATTTATTCTTCTCTTGGTGACTCAGTATGATTTTGGAACCAAACTACAGACTAAAATGTTGGTTTTCAAATGTACATGGTAGCTGAGAAGCCCACATAAAGAAGTCTAACATACACCACATATACAAAGAAGAATTGGAGAGATGGGGCGTGGCCAGTCCCACCCATCCGGTCTGCCTGAGAGAATAAAGAACCACTAGATTTCAGAAGCATCGCTGGAAACCACTGATGACACATAGTGACACTCACAAGAATGGCTGAGAGATAGAAGGCTGTTCTAGCCTCAAATATCCTAAATCACAACCTGAGGTTGCTACTGTCTTTAAATTTTGAATGATTTTAGTGTCCTTCTCAGTGTCAGCAATCACTCTTGTTGCTGTCAGGGTCCTCCCTATCTCCTTGGACTTCTTCACCGGCCCACCTCTAATATCTGTGGTTTCTTTAAATTGGGAAATCAGTCACCAGCCTCCCTAGAAGTGTGGGTAAATCCACATTAACAGGAATCAAGAGGCTCCTTCTTGAATAAGGGACACAGGTTTTACATTATGAACCTTGAGTGATCCATTTTTTGGCGGTCAAATACTATTTTTTATGTCTATTTTCCAATACCAAATATATTTTAGAAGCTAAATGACTTCTGAATAAGTTAGGAAATGCTCTCGTACCAAGATGAGAATAAATTTCATTGTAGATCATGAGTCCATTTTCTCAAGTGGGAGATGTCTCTAGAATCTCTCAGTCTAAGGACAATGACCATTAGTGACATTCACAAGCAAATATTTGGATTGACTCTTCTGCGTTTAGATTTACTAATATTAAACACATATTCATAATTGTGGTGAAGAAAATATTCCTCTCTCCTTCCCCACACACTTGAAATTTTTGCTCATCATTTAGTCCAATAGTTATGGAATATACAAATTTCTTTAAAAAGTAAAATAAACTGTTACATTCTCTCTGAGACAATATGTTCACCCCTGGCCGTTTCAGGCCTATTAATGGCAGCCATCTCAACAAATTTGCATAATTTGTGAGATGAGAGCATTGGAGAAAGAAATCCATTGAAGGCATTTAAAAGAAGAAAATATAAAACATGCATGTAGACACTGTTAATCAGCTTTCTGTTGCTGTGGCAATTATCTAAGATAATCAATTTATAAGGAAGAAAGGTTTACTTTGGCTCATACAGGTTTCATTCCATGTTACTTGATCCTGTGCCACAGTTTATCATGCCAGGAGTGTGTGGCAGAGGACTGTTCACCTTGTGGCAGTCAGGAAGCAAAGACCAGACTGGTAGACAGAGAGATCCCAATAGCTCCTTTAAGGCCAAGCCCCCAATGACCTAACTTCCTTTCATCAGGCCCTACCTCCTAAGTTCCCTCATCTCCCATTAGTGCCACAGGCCTTGACAAAGCCCTCAACAAGTGAGCATTTGGGAGACATCACAGGTCCAAATTATAACAGAGGTTGAACAAGCAAACCACAAAGGCACAAAACCTCCAATGGCCTGTTATAGGAAACAAAGTCAGTTCAACAACTTAATCCTGATGAGATATTCCTCCAGGGGCCTTAAGCTTCCTGCCAATTAAACTGCAAGCTAATTTCACATGGGGGGTGGGAGTAGTATATGAGGTACTGAAGAATGAAATTGAACAAATTATATTATGTTCAGGTACAAATATGTAACAATAAGTCCAAATATTGTGTATAATTAAAATGTACCAATAAATAAAAGAAAAATATCTATAAAAATTGTAGGATTTGGGCAACCAAATTTTTAAAGCAATTGAATATAGTTTCTGATTTTACATATGATTCCCCTTTTTTTCCTCCCCCTTTGCCTTCTCATCTCCCTCCCCTCTCCCATTCTCCTTCCTCTACTCTACTAGACTTCCTTTCACTCATCTATTAATTTGTATTGGATTCATTCTTTATGTTATCTTACCTTCCTCTCCCCTTTCCTTTATATTACTCTAGCTTTCACATGTAAGAGAAAACATTTGGCCTTTGAGTTTTTGAGTTTGGCTAATTTTACTTAGCATAAAAGTCTTCATCTTGATCCATTAACAGCAAATGCTATAATTTCATTCGTTTTTATGGCTGAGTAGAACTCCCTTGTATAAACATATGACAATTTCTTAATCTCTTCATCTATTGACGGGCATCTAGATTGATTCCATAATTTAGCTATCATGAATTGTGCTGCTATAAACATTGAGGTGGCAGTATGATTATAGTATGGTGATTTTGAGACCTCCAGGGAAGATACCAAGGAGTGGGATAGCTGGGTCACATAGTGGCCATCCCTATTTTTTTGTTTGTTTGTTTGTTTTTGAGGAATCCCCATAGTGCTTTCCAGAGTGGTTTACTAGTCTGTACTAGTCTGCAGTCCCACCAACAAAGTACAAGTGTACCTTTTCCCTCGCAGCCTCACCAGCATTTGTTGTTGTTCTTGATCATTCCCATGACTGGAGTGAGAAGAAATCTTAGTGTAGTTTTGATTTCCATTTCCCTGCTTGCTAGAGATATGGAACATTTCATATACTTACTGACCATTTGTATTTCTTCTTTTGAGAAGTTTCTGGTTAGTTCTTTTTGCCCATTTACTAAATGGGTTATTTGGGGTTTTGGTGTTAACAGATAATCTTTTATTTCTTTAAAATAATAGTGTCTTCGTACATGTATCTCATTTTAAATTGTGTAGAGTCCTTCTTACCAAAAGATATTATTTCAATGAAAATAAGAATACTCTTAATTAATGAACCATCTATTATCAAACTACTAGCTGAGAAATATATCTCTAAATATCTAAATGAATTGCCCAGATTAATACAAATATCATTATGGCCTGAATGTCCATGCCCTACCCCCAGATTCATATTTAGAAACCTGATCCCCAGAATGATTTCATATTAAGAGTCAGGGTATTAATAGTCAGGGGCCTTTGGGAGATAATTAGGTCATGAGGTGGGGTCCTCATGAAGGGGTCAAATGCTTTGAAAAAGAGGCCAAAGGGAACTTGTGTGCCCCCTTCAAGCACATGAAGATGCTAAGAAAAAAAAGCACCATTCATCTATGAGCCAGGAAATGGGCCCTCAGCAGACACTGAGATTTCCAGTGCCTTAATCTTGACTTCCTTTTCCCCACAACAGTGAGAAACAAATTGTTTATAAGCCACCCTGTTTATAGAGTTTGCTAGAGCAGCCCAAATGAACTAAGTCAAATGCTTTATGATTATAGATAATACCCCACTTTAAGCAACTAATAGTTGCTGTGTAGTTACTGCAATCAATTGTTAATTTGAAAATAATTCAGGATTCTTGAAACAGGAGAGCTAAAGAAAAATTCAGACTAAGTCTGGCATAAAGAATGGAGTACTTATCATTATCCTAAATGCATGATTGAAGACCGGAATGGTACGAATATACTTTCTATACAAATAGTTGTATGTAAGAAGATGCTATATATGTGCATTATGAATTGTAATACATACTAAAAAATAAATAAAATATATAAAAAGAAATAAAAGAATGGAGTACTAAGAAAACCCACCTCGCAGCACAGACCTCAAAAATCCCCAGGTAGCCTAACTCAGTAACAAGGATGAGAACCAAAGTTAACTTTTTCCTTTGTGTCTTAAAGAAGAAATAACCTTACTTTTCTTACCATGAGGAATAGCAAATTTATACAAAACTTTAACCCATCAAAAAGAAGCCAAGACATAAAAGATTATTCAACATGACAGTTTAAAAAAATAATTGATAAAACTCAGAGCACATCGAAGCCCTTTTCAGTAGCTGCTGTGACATTCTGGGTGAAAATGTCCATGGGAGAAAAACAGACTTTAAATAGGGGCCAGGCCACCCCTCCTGTATGCACTGGGGCTATTTTATCAGGTGTACTCTCTCAAAAGACTGTGGTCCTTGAAATCTCAGAGAAAAGCTTCCAGGGCCCTCTGGTGGTGATTTATAGACCTTGGAAGTAAAATCAAAATGACCATGAATCAAGGGAAGGCAGCCAGGGCCAAGACCAAGTTCCATCTAGGAACTCCTCTACATGACTCAACATTTTCAATGTACAGAGTTTGTCTCTCTCAACCACAGTTGATTGATCTCTCTTTACATGGTCTCCTACCCAAGAAAAAACTCTTTTTCTTACTTCTCAATTTGCTGCAACTTTAAAAAGAAAAAATATATAGTACCTTGACACAAATCATTCTCTCTTTGTCCCTTTAGAAAATTTTAACCAACAACTGGAGGGGCAGCTGAGTGGTAGACTGTTTGCCTAATATACATAAGACTCTGAGTTCAATTCCCAGCACTGCAATAATTTTAACCAAAAACAAAGACCTTGTACAACACTGGTTAGTGTTTCACCACACAAATTCATAAATCTGCAGAAATGTATTTATTTGCATTTTCTGAGTACTGGTGTTGTGCCCCGCAGCTTTGGACACCCAAAAAGACCACCAGAGTCCTTGGTCAATACAAGCAACAAAGAGTCATTTATTAGCAAGCTTGAGCTTGGTCCTCCACGCACTCGCTAACCGGTGACGCTAAGAGGCCCCGAGCCCAGATTTAGCAGGGTTTTTATAATGAGATACATACAAGTTAAGGGGGGTTTTACAGCGCTCTTCTGATTGGTTAACATATAAAATTCACACAAAGCGTTTTATTTTTAAGTTTTAGGTCAGCCTGACTGCTAGGGGAAGGGTGGTCGGCCACCCAGTTTTGCAAGATAGACAAAATAAGGAACAAGAATGTTTTGTGGCTTTTCCAAAGACTGAGAACAGTTTTAGGAAAGACTTATGTTTACACAAGTGTTTGCATTTTTCACCTTTCATTCCCCCCTTTCTAAGAACATCTTGAGAGCCAATCTTGGGTCTCTATAGCTCTGACTCCTGTTGTTCGGTGCTGACAGGCTGGTATTGGGCCCTCAGCACCATTAGCTGTACTGTATTATCTATCTTTAACAAAAGTAACTAACTTATTAATTATACAAGGTCCTACAGTTAAAGCTAATAATAATAGTAATAATGGTCCTGCTAAAGCAGATATAAGAGTAGTCAGCCAGGGAGAAAAGTTAAACCAGGATTCAAACCAGCTTTGTTTAGATGCATATTCTTTTTTGTAGCTGCCTGACGTACAGCCACAATACCGCGGGAGGAGATTCGGTGGCAGGAATCTATTATTCTTAGTCTCTGTTTTCTCTTTTTCCTTATATCTTCTTTTTCTCTTTGTCTTTCTCTTTTTCTCTCTAGCTCTCTTTGGCTTCTAAAGTCTCTTTGGCTTTCTCATTTCTTTCTCTAGCTTTTCTTTCTCTTTGTCTTTCTCTTTTTCTCTCTAGCTCTCTTTGGCTTCTAAACTAAAGTCTCTTTGGCTTTCTCATTTCTTTCTCTAGCTTTTCTTTCTCTTTCTTTCTCTTTTTTCTTATAGCTCTCTTTGGCTTCTAAACTAAAGTCTCTTTGGCTTTCTCATTTCTTTCTCTAGCTTTTCTTTCTCTTCGTCTTTCTCTTTTTCCTTATAGCTCTCTTTGGCTTCTAAACTAAAGTCTCTTTGGCTTTCTCATTTCTTTCTCTAGCTTTTCTTTCTCTTTGTCTTTCTCTTTTTTCTCTCTAGCTCTCTTTGGCTTCTAAACAAGTCTCTTTGTCTTTCTCATTTCTTCTTTTAGTACTAAACTCTTTTCTCATTTCTTTCTCTAGCTTTTCTTTCTTTAGCTTCTCATTTCTTTCTCTAGCTTCTTCTGACCGAACTCTTAACCGCTCTGACTCTTTATTTCTTCTTCTGACTACGTTCTGGCAGCTCTGACTCTTTTCTTCTTCTTTGACCCGAACTCTTCTTCCAACCGACTGAGCGACTGAATGACTGAATGAATGCCGCTTCTGACCACTTTCACCCAGTTATATACCTTTAGCTTTGCGGGTGCATCATGTGCATTTACAGGTGCATCACGTGCATACTTAATGTATGATTATTATCAGGTGGAACTTATGGCTTCCAGCTAACCACAATAGCCATCTCCCTGATTGGGGCTCCTTCACTTTTTTTCATTTTTCTAACCCTTCTCTTACTTTGGCCATGTTGTCTTTACAATTCCAGAGTGATCTACATAGAAGCAACATTATTCTCCTAGGGCAGCACATAGTCCCCCTTGCTGAAGGAATACTAAATCTAACCCTTGCCTATTTTGTAAAACTACTTCTGAAAGGGACGTCAGAGACTCTTGAAGGTGGGAGATGGAGTCCTCTATTCTTTTAACATCCTCATCAATTGCCCGTTGGAGCTCATCGTAATAGCCCTGCTGTCTTGCGAGGGAGGCTACTCCTGTCCCTAATCCTCCTAAACTGGCCCCTAGTAGAAGGCCCATAGTGATAACCGATACAGGCTCTCTCTTAAGTCTGGGAACTGAAGCATCTCCGGGGTGGGGCAGCATTTTGTAAGTTTTCTGCCAGAGGTCTAAGAATTCTATGTCTGAATGATAGATGATGGTGGGCACTAGGCGTACTAACACACAGGTGTCGTTCATATTCTGTAGGACCGTTAGATGAACACAGGGGGTCAATCCTGCTTTGGTGCAAACCCACCAAGCATCAGTAGGAGGTATTAAATACCCATCTTGAGTGCTTTCTGGTTTTTGGATGGTATTGCATAGGGGAACCATGTTTTTATTAGTGTTACTGGAGCTGTAACAGATTCCAGACCCAGTCACTTTAGTTAGGGTAAGTCCTACTTTGGATCTCCATCTACAGGAACCTGCCTGATCTGAGATAGTTATATCCCCAACGGTTGCAACTCCTTCATAATAGGGGGGCATGACATCATAGCAAAGCCAACAAGAATCAGTTTTGTTTGGCAGGGTATGGTTGAGGACGTGGAAAGATTTCTGCATTAGTTCAACAAGAGGCTTTTCCTGCTGGGGTAAGTAAGCGGGCGTTTTAGGAGAAGGAACTTTAGTGACACTCGGGGGTATTGGAGCGTGTGTGGTAGGAGTAGGCCGAAGGTTGGGGTCTATTGCTACTGTGATAGTTGGGGTGACCACCAGTCTTAGTCTAAATATGAGTCCGGGGTTTGTCCCCCAGGAGTCACCGACATCTAGCTTTAACCCCCAGCTTCTACCTCAGGTCCAGTCAGTGAACTTTTTCCCTGCCTCAGTAAACTTGATTACCAGGGGGATTACATTGGAACTTTTTGCATGGTCCAGTTAGAATTTGGTTACAGTCTTTAGTTTCCTTCCTCTCAACAGAACCTCTGGTAACAGTAATAAGGTCCCATAGGGCGTGGTTGGAGGAGGTGGGTCTCCAGCTATTCTGCCCAGTGGTGTCACATCTCCATCTTTTACAATAGAAATCAGCCTCCTCGCCACAACGTTCTTCTTCTGAGCTGGATCTCCCTCCTCCCGGACATACATAAAAGGGCTGTCTCTGTAGGTTATATCTCTTTACCGGGGTGCCGCAACCTGCACCCCAACCTCCCCACTGTTGAAACCCAAATGCCCGGTCTGCACCATATAACATCTGACAGTGGATAGTTTTGGGGGTGCATGATGTTTGGCCTCCACATTCTGGGGGCCTGGTGGGATCGTAATAATCAGGCACATCCCAGGTCCCAACGGCCAGCATACATAAATCTACAGTTAAATTTGGCCACCATGTCCCCTTCGGGGCTTCTTTGGTAGCCAAGGGGATGGGGTTGCCCCATTTTGGGGTGAGTTCCCAGGTTAATCGGTAGGGTTGAAGGGGGTTGGGATTTCCTCTAGCTAAATCCAGCTGTCTATTAAGTAATAGAGCAAGGGAAAGAATATAATCACAGTTTGTGGCGACGAAGCTTGATTTTCAGCAGGTTGTCCTTGGATCTGTCCACTCGCCACGCAGAATCGTCCAGGGCAGGAAACACGATGTCAAGAAAGGGGTCAGCAGACTTGGTGTGGATATGATGAATCCAGGAGGAAATGCCGTCGACCTTGAGAGCGGTGGGCATAGTCAAGATGACCATGTACGGGCCTTTCCACCATGGCTCTAGGTTGCTCTGTCTGTGTCGCTTCACCAATACCCAGTCGCCCGGTCGGAAGTTGTGGGGAATGGGGGGTGGTCCCGACTCGTACAGGTCTTTGAACTTTGGCCAGACCCCCTCTTGGGCCCTCTGCAGGGCCTGGAGGGAAAACAAAAGTTCAAGATCATCCGCCTCCTCCTCTTTTAGGAGCCGTTTGGTTAGGTTAGGGATTATTGGGGGTGGAGCCCCAAACATGATCTCATAGGGGGTAAGCCCCATCTTGTAGGGGGAATTACGCACCCTATAAAGGGCTTAGGGAAGGAGGGCTACCCAGTCACCGCCAGTCTCCATGGTTAATTTGGTTAAGGTCTCTTTTAAGGTTCTGTTCATTCTTTCTACCTGTCCTGAGCTTTGGGGTCGGTATGCACAATGTGGTTTCCAATCTGCCCCAAGTACCGAAGCCAGCCCCTGACTTACCTGGGAAGTAAATGCTGGCCCGTTGTCCGACCCTAACATAACAGGAAATCCATACCTTGGCAGGAGGTCTTCTAAAATCTTTTTGGCCACCACTTGTGCCATTTCTCGTTTGGCAGGAAACGCCTCCACCCAGCCTGAAAAAGTATCTCTGACCCTGGTGCATGTAGCTGCTCATGTCCGTGAACCATACTGCATCTGCATCTGGCAGTGGTAGATCTTGCAGGTCCTCCCTGAGCCCATGAACCTGGGCTAGGACTTCTGAGCAATCATGCAAGGGCTTGTCCATATCAGGGTCTGGCAGCAGCGTCGCGGGATTGAGCGCCGAGGGTGCCTGAAAGATGATCCTGAGAGGGTTAAGCAATAGGCTCTGATAGTGAGTGAGCCAGGCATTACTGAGCCACAGATCCAGAGGTTGTCTCAGAATACCTTCAATAGCATGTGGAGTGGTCACATATAACTCTTGTCCCATAGTCAGTTTGTCAGCATCTTTTACCATGAGGGCTGTGGCAGCGATCATGCATAAGCATGGGGGCCAGCCCGCCGCCACCGGGTCCAATTTCTTTGACAGGTAGGCCACCAGGCTCTTCCAGGGGCCTAAATATTGGGTCAAGACCCCCTTTGCTGTGCCCTTACTCTCATCTATATATAGAAAAAACGGTTTGGCAACATCTGGGAGTCCCAGGGCTGGGGCCAACAATAGAGCATCTTTGATCTGTTGAAATGCTTTATCTGTTTCTTCTGTCCAATTAAAGGGCTGTTTATCTCTTGTGGCCTCATATAGCAGTTTGGCTAATTCCGCAAACTCTGGAATCCATAATCGGCAGAAGCCGGCTGATCCCAGAAACTCTCTCACTTGAAGTGGGGATTGGGGCTTTGGGATTCTTAAAACCGTCTCTTTCTGGGCTTGTGTCAGCCATGTCTTTCCTCCCTTTAGGAGATAGCCCAAGTACGTTACCTCACGCTTGCAGATCTGGGCCTTCTTCGCTGAGGCCCGGTATCCCGGGTTACCCAGCGTGTGAAGCAGGTCTTCCGTCCCTTGGATGCATCTGTCCCTGCTTTCAGCAGCTATAAGGAGATCGTCTACATACTGCAACAGGGTTAGACCGGGGTGATCTCGTCTGAACTCACCCAGATCTTCAAGTAAGGCCTCATCAAACAGGGTTGGAGAATTTTTGAATCCCTGTGGCAATCTTGTCCAGGTAAGTTGTCCATTGATGCCTTTGTTGATGTCTGTCCATTCAAAGGCAAACAAATCTTGGCTCCTTGGAGCTAGAGGTAAGCTGCAGCCGTATTGTAATCCCATTCATCTTGAGGAGGCCTGGACAGAGGGGAAGAAGCATTGATTAAGTCAGGGTTTACAGTGGGGTGCCCATCATCCCCGGGGACCAGTTTCCTGGCCTCCGTCTGGATCCTTTCACGCTCTTCAGTTGTGAACAGGATCCAGAGCGGCTGCTGGCAGTCACCCCAAGTGGGCTGATGAGGGAACATGACAACTGTCTAAAAGGGAAATTAAGTCTTTGGGGTTATCAGAAAACTTAGCATTTTGATTTTTCCAGTTATATAAGTCACTTGTGGAAAAGGGCCAATATTGGAGTCGAGGGTTGCCAGCATTGTCCGGCGTTGTCCCGTGGTCCAGTTTCTCGGAGTGGCAGCGTGATTGTGGAGTCAGGAGCCTCTGGTTGATGGGGGCTGGCTGCCCGCTGGACTCGACCTCAGGTTCTCCTCGCTGGGCCTCCCGAGCCGGTTCCTCCCTCCTCGTCTCCAGCTGCTGCAGCTTCTCTCTCTTCCGCCGCCGCCTGACCTGGGTCTTGAGGAGGGATAGGGGCCGGCAAATAGGGAGGGGGTTCAAAGAAAAGGGGATCCGTCTCCCCTTCGGGAGGACAGGATGGGGAGGGGCTGTGGGTTTTACTGATGACTCTTTTTTAGGGCCAGCAGCTTAGTCGAGGAAAGGGGTGGTAGGAAGGGGGAGAGCCAAGTAGGAGGGTCGATCACCAAGTCCTCCCACACTAGGATGTATGGAATTTAATCGGGGTGGCCTAAACTCCCCCTCCCC
Source organism: Tamias sibiricus (assembly GCA_025594165.1). NCBI lineage: Eukaryota > Metazoa > Chordata > Mammalia > Rodentia > Sciuridae > Tamias > Tamias sibiricus. The sequence continues at coordinate 158,551,260 of CM046660.1, read as the reverse complement.
AACTAAAAGATTTTACTCCCGACCCTCCGGATGGTTGGAAGGTCAAGGGTCCCTCCCAGGGGCCAACCCACTTGGAATGTGGGCCACACCATCCTGCAAAAAGTTATAAGTTTTCTTTTGTTAATTTCAACTGTCAGGTTATGTGCTCTGGCTTGAATGTCCCCAAAGTGGCCGGTCAGTAAGGTCAAGGCGGTACTCTGAACCTGGCCCATCTCTCTAGCGGCTACGAATCCAACTGCCAAGAAAAGGAGGAATGTGGTAATTAGATAAAAAAGGAAGCGAGTCAAATGGCGCCGACGCAGGTTGGCGATATCCCCACAACAGAGGGCAGCTGTTGGCTGTCTAACTGGCTGTAAATTTACCTCCTGTATAATTCCAAAAGGATGAAATAAATTTCCTCCAGATTGGAGGTGGGGAAAATTGAGAGTGAAGAGATACAAATAGTGACAGACCAACACAAAGATGAGACAAAACGACAACGAAAGACCATGCAGTACGATATACACACACAGACAAGTAGCGCGCAAAATCAAAATTTCCCAGTTAGTACTTTGTGGACAGATGCAAAAAATTCCCGAGGGCAGTTTGCCCAACAGACCTCCGGAGGTTTCCCAGACGCGACAACTAGTCACCCAGATGGATCAGGGGGACGTCTCCCGTGACCCTGCTGGGGATCCTATAGCGCGTCTGCCAGGATTCCACCAGCCCAGAACCAGGACCTGAAGGCAATCCAGACAGAACAGAAAAATGCAGCAATGCCTTTACTCACCGGCCGTTGGTGTTGCTAATGACTCTATGATCAGGCGTCTGGGTGGGCTTGGAGGATCCCAGACAAGCCCCCAAGATGTTGTGCCCCGTGGCTTGGGACCCCCAAAAAGACCACCAGAGTCCTTGGTCAATGCAAGCAACAATGAGTCATTTACTAGCAAGCTCGAGCTTGGTCCTCTACGCACTCGCTAACCAGTGACACTAAGAGGCCCCGAGCCCAGATTTAGCAGGGTTTTTATAATGAAGTACATACAAGTTAAGGGGGGTTTACAGCGCTCTTCTGATTGGTTAACATATAAAATTACATACAAAGCATTTTATTTTTAAGCTTTAGGTCAGCCTGACCGCTAGAGGAAGGGTGGTCGGCCACCCAGTTTTGCAAGATAGACAAAATAAGGAACAAGAATGTTTTGTGGCTTTTCCAAAGACTGAGAACAGTTTTGGGAAAGACTTATGTTTACACAAGTGTTTGCATTTTTCACCTTTCACTGGCAAGTACTATACTGTTGCAAATCTTTTAAGTGTCAATATTTTGCTAAAAGTAGTGGCTTTAAGAAGATAAAAATTATATAACTGATTATCTGGAAGCACTCTGCCCAGCCAGGTGAGATTCATCTAATCCATCCAACAAATGATACCTTTATAAAAGGGAAATGCTGGAGAATTATATTGGTTGAACTATATTGTTATATTGTGTGCATGTATGGATATGTAACAATAAATCCCACCATTATGTACAATTATAATGTAACAATAAAAATGTGGGGGGAAAAAAAAAACAATCCATCTAAATCTACCTTAAAGGTAGATGGCCCAATTCACAGAAGAACCTGCTCAAAAGTGCTCAACCCTTGGCTGAGCATTATAATCAACTGGGGAGTTTTAAAAATGAGGAAGCCAGTCTACTTCCAGAGAGCCTGGTATAATTGGCTTGGGGTGAAGCTGGGACATCAGTGGTCTGTAAAAGCTCCCTAGGACATTCCTAAGGACAGCCAAGGTGAGAACTTCTGCACTGAAGATGCCCTTACTCCCAGGGGATCCCAGCAAGACAGGCTAGTCTGCTCCCCTCTCTGCTTGTGGCTGAATCCAGGCTACAAATCATCACTTTTTCATCCACTCTCCCACATTTTTGCTATTTCTCTTCTTTTCTGATCTCATGTAAGTTTGCAAGTTTGCCAATAAAAATGTCTACCCTATCCTAAACTGGTATATTTTGTAAAGTCAGGGTTATAGCCAATTACAAAAATTGAAATCTCATTGCTCATAGAAATTATAAAAATGGAGCCCCACAGAAAACTTGGGAGTTGCTGACTTAACAGGACTTTTATGTTGCCCAACTGTAAGGTACCGAAATTGACAGGGGTGAGGGGATACTTCTCAGCAGAGTTTTCCTGTAGACTAACACCTTCTTGAGACATTTCTACCCCTGGCTTCTGTGATACTGTGTGCCCTTCTTTCCCTGGCATCCTCGGTGGCATCTCCTTCCCATTGGTAACATCAGCAATTCTCACACTTTAAGGAGATCAGAATCACTGGGAGGTCTGGCTAAGACATAGATAGCTCACCCCATCCCCAGAGGCTCGCATTTCGTAGAACTTGCGTTTCTAGGAAGTTCTCTGGTGATGTTGCTGTCACTGGTCTGGGGGCCACACTTAGGGAACCACAGTCCTGCATGATATGTTAAAGTTCCCTGTTATGGTTTGAATATGAGGTGTCCCCCAAAAACTCACATGTAAGACAGTGTAAAAAGGTTCTAGGAGAAATGATTGGGTTGTAAGAGTCTTAACCCAATTGGTGATTTAATCCCAGTAGGGTTTAACTGAGTGGTAATTGAAGTGGTAGGGTGTGGCTAGAGGAGGCGGGAGTTGAGGTGTGGCTTTGGGTACATATTTGTGTCTGGAGAGTGGAGTTTCTCTTTCTGCTTCCTGATCACCTGACGTGAGCTGCTTTCCTCTGCCACCTTCTCCCACCATAATGTTCAGTCTCACCTCCAGCCCTGAGGAATGGACTAAGACCTCTGAAACCACAGCCCTCAAATAAACTTTTCCTCCTCTGACCAGATGCTTTGGTCTCAACAGCAAAAAAGCTGACTGAAACATTCCCCAAGGTTCAATCCTGGGCTGTCCTCTCGTAATACTCCTCATTCTCTTTCTATGAATTGCAGCCAAGACTTCCCCTTAAATTACATGGTCCGTGTTTCTATCTCTGGCCAGATGTCTTGTAAGTGTCTTCTAAGTCCCAACTGCCTATTCAACACCTCCAGTTCATGATCTCAACAGCATCTCCCTCTCAACGTTCCAAGGCCAGACTTGCAATCTTGACCCTACTTAAGCCTTGTCCTCTTCCTTCTCCAGGGTCCCATGACAGTCAATGTCTGCACCACCCAATTGCACAAGCCCCACACTCTGATTCATTGCTGGCATCATCATCTCCCTTCTGCCCATGACCAACAAACAATTCATTTCATCCCAAAGTCTATTTACCTCCCAAACATTTCTCAAATAGGTTTGCTTTTGTCATAACTGCTACCTCTGCCCTAATCTAGGTTACAGTCATCTCTCACCTGGGCTAGAGTTTCCTCATATTCACCCTGCATCCACCCATCCTCCATTAATTTTCTTCTCCACACTACAGGCAGTTATTTTTTCAAAATGAAAATTGGATTTTATCACTTTCTGCCCTTTAATGGATTTTCATTGATGTAGAATTAACATTAAAATTTAATTTAACTTGGGCTGGCAATGTGGCTCAGTGGTAGAGTGCTCACCTAGCACGTGGGAGGCCCTGGGTACAATCCTCTGCAGCACATGAAAAGAAATAAATAAAATAAAGGCATTGTGCCCAACTACAACTAAAAAAATAAATATTTAAAAAATTTAATTTAACTTGGTTTTTAAGACCTTGAAGGCACTGGCCTCTGCTCATCTCACCAACCTCACCTGAGACTCCTGTCCACCTGGCTTTCTGAACACCAGCCATAGGAATCTTCTTTTAATTCCCTGAATCTCCTAGCTCCCTCCCACAGATCTCATCTATGTCGTCTAACACTATACCCCACACACACTTACCCTTTGTCTTGGCCTAGGTGTCCTCAGCATTCAGCCCTCAGGTAGAATGTTAATTGTTCTGGAAAAATTTCAGACTGTGGGCTGGGGTTGTGGCTCAGTGGCAGAACGCTTGCCTAGCACGTGCGCAGCCCGGGTTCAATCCTCAGCACCATGTAAAATTAAAGGCATTGTGTACAACTAAAACAAATTTAAATTTTTAAAAAAAATTCAGACTGTAAATTTGTGCTCAACTGTACAAGACCCAAGAGTTTTCTCATAACAAATACTTTGTAATTTCACCTCTACTATCCTAAAATTAAACTTTCAGATCGTTTAACATCCCTATACACATAATTTTAAAAACTCTCAATGTAGTGTCCAAATCATAATATAAAGCACCAATAATGGGAAAGCAATTAATGATTTTAAAAGATATATTTCAATATGTAAAAGCATAGTCACTTGAAAAGATTTGATCAGGTAATTTTATGCTTGCAGAATCAGTATACAGAATCACTGTGAACACAACAGCCCCAAATGCAGATCAATATAAAATTGTCACGTTGGTGACTCAAATGCCATCGGCAACTCTGCCACCAGTGACATGAGTTTCCAAAATGATGAACAACTCTCATTAAAGCTGCAAATAAAATGAAATTCAATCTTCCCTCGATTTATACTGAATTAAAAACTGCAACACAACTATATCAGAAAGAATTAAGAGAATACTTGATTTAAATGAGGTAAATGATAACATGAAGTCAAAAAGGCCCAAAATTTTAAATTAAGATATAATAATGTGTGACTTAGAAATATGATGGTATCTACCAGAACAAAGAGTTTAGAAAGTAAGAGCAAGTTGCCACGGGTATGAAGACTGGAGTAGAAGACTTATTTTCTATGTATATTAAAATCATGCCAAATACATGGTATTTATATGTAAAATATAATTCAGTTCCAAGCTCAGGTAACTAAATACATGACTATTCAGAGAATATTTGGAAGTCATGTGAAGTGAAACAATTAGTTATGTCTGGAACTGTCCCATGAAATGCCTCCAATTATATGTAGGGGCCAATAAAAAAATTTGCTCCTGCCAATTTCCAAAGTTCCTGGTAACCACCCCAAATGCTCTCACAGAACCCCACTTTTCCTTTGTTATGTTCACTAGAAAATACTCCAAAGTTTCCATAGGTTGAAGACATCCAATATTGCATTTGTATTAGACATGCAAAATTTTTAATTTTGTCATCAGTTCCTAAACAATATAGCATGACAACTATTTATAGTATTTACATCATATTAGATACTATAAGTAATCTAGAGATGAGTTAAAGTGTACAGGAGGATGTGCATAGGTTATTTGCAAATGCTACGCAATTTTATCTAAGAGAATTATGCACAAGTGAATTTTGACTTAGCCTGGGACAAGTGACACATGAAAAAAAAATACTCTTCAATATTGGATCTTAAAGTCTCCCTCATCATAAGTGATGTACTGTTCAGTCTCTCTCCTTGGTGCACTTCTTATGATTTAGAAGGAGATATTTATCAAGCCATATAAATCTACCCTAGTCTACTGAATATTTTGGCATCAGGAACAGGCCCAGGGAGCAAACAGACAAGATCGGAGCAGTAGGACAGCAACTTCCAAGTGACGGCTCTGAGGAGAAAAATACATCCATAGTTAGGATACAACCAGGATCCCAGGACATCTTTTAAAATTAAGATCATAAGTTATTTAAGAGAGGGCTGGGGATATAGCTCAGTTGGTAGAGTGCTTGTCTCTCGTGCACAAGGCCCTGTTTACCAGAACCACACAAAAAAAATGGTTATTTAAGATAAAAAGCATGACAATTAGAATATTTGTGAAAGGCAAAAAGTCTGTCGTGGGTCACATTTGCCTAAGCATAAGGAAGCAAGCATGAGTTTGCAATTATAAACGACTCTATCAATTATAACACGACTCTATCAAGAAGAATTAAGAGGACCTGTTTAAGAAAGGAAGTCTCCTATCACTGTAGAAAGAAAAACATTAAAACAATTTTTAACTAGAATATGATAATATATGAGCTACTTTGACATGTGATATTTACTAGAAGAAAGAGCCTAGAAAGTTAAAGTAAGTAGCCACTAGGATGAAGAGAGGACTAGAAGATTTATTTTATAATGTAAGTATCACAATGCTTCTTGTTTATGCAATATTATCTTTTTTCTCAATTTATAAAATGTGTTAAATTAACCACACGTGAGAGTAGAACGCATTTTGACACATTATACACAAATGGAGCACAACTTCTCATTCCTTTGGCTGTACGTGGTGCAGAGTCACACCGGTAGTATAGTCATACATGTATATAGGGTGATAATGTCTGTCTTATTCTACCACCCGTCCCATCCCCACCGGCCCACCAATTCCCCTCAATCCCCTCTGCAATTTTTCCTCAATAACTTGTTAGTACTTAAGTTTCTGAGAAGGTCTGTGATCAAGGACTATGATCCATGTGAACTTTTAAAGGATTCATTTGTCCCAATCTGAGTTCTGTTAAAATAGTATGATTTAATATATTAACTCATAAAAAATACCAATTCTCAAGACTGAATGGAAAAGATGATGGATATATTTTTCAAACAATGGTTTAGGGGCACAGAAACCTTAAACCCATTAATGGTTCAATGTCAAACTGCACATTTTTAGGCAATTTTTTGGCTGTAAGTTCCTTTACTAACTTTAAAGTGTGACCTAAGTCTGATGCTTAGCCAATATTTCTCTTTGCTGTGTGTATGAATCAATCCCTCATCGAGACTTCCTAAGACATTTTTTTCTAGCTGAATAGCTGTAAGAATTGAGGAGCACTCTATTGAAGGAAAAGAGATTGTATCCCTTTTGAAAGAATCTTCATGTTACAAAAGAGAGTAGCTTATTATAGAAAAGCCCTCTACCTTAGGGAAAATTATGATTTTAAGGATTATGAACCTGTCAGTCTATAAGTTATGAGCTGGAGGCAGCATCTGAAGTTTTGATTAATCTGCTCATTATTCAGTTGACCCTACTTGCTAGCCTTGACAGCAAGGAGAAGGATCTGCAGTGCTAATGTTACTTCAAGTAGCAAAACATGGAATTTGCTTCTCAAATGCAAGATGATGAAGCTTTCTCAGTAATGGTCAATTCTGTGGAAAAGCGATTCAGTAAAACAAGTCCTTGGTACTTTGTGGCTTGAATTCTTTGTTTCCAAGAAGCTTCATGTTTCCCTTGCCCTTTGGAGAAATCCAGCCCAACAGATCTGATCTGTACTTGTGGTTCACATGTCTCTACCAAACAAAGTATGCTGATAACTAAGGATTAAAGTAAGACGGAAAACATATTCATTCTTTCATTCCTTTCCTCTTAAGTACTCACATGCCAGGCACTTTACTGCATGCTGGGAAGACGAAGGTGATAAATATGCCTTCCCTGTGGCACCGAGAGCTCTGAGTCCAAAAATGCATATCTTTGTTGAGCTCTCTGGCTACTCCAGCCCGCATAAGGTTTTCTTTACAAACATAAAAGAGTGAACCAAAGAAATACTTTAATGATATTAGGCAACACGTATTGATTGAGCTTTTTCTGTTTGGCAGGATTGCTCTAAGCACTTGACATGTATTTACTCATTTCATTCTTTCAATGACCCTACAAAATAATAATCAACATTATCCTCACTTTATACATAAGCCAGCAAAACATTCAAATAACTGTCTCCACATTTGTACAACCTGGTTCCAGCTTATAAATAATGAGGATGCCAGTTGATTATTCCTTGCTCAAAAACATAAGGTAAACCAAATAGAAAGGTTTTGGAGAATAAAGAGACATTCTTTCATAATCTCAGAAATAAGTTCCCCCAAACAAAGGAGACTTTAAAGTGTCACCAACACAGCTACCTGGACATGCTCTGAGCTAACACAGCTACATTCCTGGTTGAGGCCTTGCTTTGTCTACACCTGAACCCTCACTCCAGGAAGTCTCACACTTGTGAATTCACAGATAGCTACTTGTGAAAATAAATTTGTGAAAATGAGGCAAGAAGCAGAAGACTTGTTGAGATTAGACTGAACAGGGAAGGCTTAAAAAAAAAAAAAAAAAAGCAAGAGAAGTAAACACGGACATTTTTCTAGTACCTTTTGCTTCGTTGCAATGCCTTATGTAAGTAATTTAGAGGAAAGTGAACCATCAAAGGGGTTAAAGGGCCCAAATTTGTGCCTGAGATTGATGCTATTGGCAACCTTGAAATGGGAAAATGAGGAATGCATGACAATAACTTTTAATATACACTAAGGTGCCAGAGGGGCGGGGTGAACTAGAAGATACAGGTGAATCACAAAAATAAACACCAATGCTTATGACAGCTTCTTAAATTTGAGTTTCTTGCAGGTAGAAACTTCTGGGGTCTCCACCTGTCCAGGTATCTAGTCAAGGAGCTAGATGAGGAATGGACAATAAAAATAGGGAAACTAACTTCCCCACCAACAATATTTGATAAGGAGCTAGATGAGGACCAGAAATAATAAATAGATAAATTAAGCTCCCAACCACAAAAACATGGTTGTCTGTAAAAGAATAAATCCATTCTAATCAACAAAGAAAGGAGTTTCAAATTGCCATGGAAGATCAAGAAAGGAAATGACTTTGTATATTTTTTTGCCTAAGGAACAAGCACACAAAAAAAAGAAAGAAAGAAAGAAGAAAGCAGTAAATCACACTTCATTCCTCCCCTTGAAATATTTGAAGGGTCTTGCCTACTCTACAGAAGGAAGGAGCTTGCAATTAAAGATGAGATGGACAAGTTCAATAGGGCAGATGCTTTAATAATTAAAAGATGGAAGAAGTTATGGACTCAAACTGAAATATTGGTAAAGAATTCCATAGCACAGAGGGTACAGCAGGATACAAGAGTTAAAATCCAAACACCCAGTGAGCATCAAACCATTTACAAGTTGATATGATACTTGGGGGTTAACAATAACTTTTAATATACAACTAATATCAACATCATCTCACACTATGCCAGTCCAAAATATGAAACTTTTTAAGAAAAATCATAAGCCAAATAATAAAACTTGGAGACCAACTCAATTGTGAATGTCCTGATATCTTAATAAAATATTTGATATTAAAAATGTCTAGTGTGTACTGCACACAGATGAGCAGTTAATTCTTGTAATCAGATGTCCATTGACAGATAAGATCAGCAATAAACAGATAAAAGAAGAACTGATTTATACTTGGATTTGTGACTGGATCCTTGGCCAGACTTGCCAAGATCCACCATCAGTCTTGCTTTTGAAATATCTCAGTTTGGAACATATCTCAACATCGTAAAAGCTATATATGCTAACCCCCAAGCCAACATTATTCTAAATGGAGAAAAATTGAAAGCATTCCCTCTAAAAACTGGAACAAGACAGGGATGCCCTCTTTCACCACTTCTATTCAACATAGTAATTGAAATGCTGGCCAGAGCAATAAGACAGACGAAAGAAATTAAAGGGATACAGATAGGTAAAGTAGAACTCAAATTATCATTATTTGCTGATGATATGATTTTATACCTAGAAGACCCAAAAAATTCCACCAGAAAACTTCTAGAACTCATAAATGAACTCAGCAAAGTAGCAGGATACAAAATCAACATCCATAAATCTAAGGCATTTCTATATATCAGTGACAAATTCTCTGAAAGGGAAATGAGGAAAACTACCCCATTTACAATAGCATCAAAAAAAAATAAAATACTTGGGAATCAACTTAACCAAAGACGTGAAATACCTCTATAATGAAAACTACAGAACACTAAAGAAAGAAATTATGGAAGACCTTAGAAGATGGAAAGATCTACCCTGTTCTTGGATAGGCAGAACTAATATTGTCAAGATGACCATACTACCAAAAGCACTATACAGATTTAATGCAATGCCAATCAAAATCCCAATGACAGTCCTCATAGAAATGGAAAAAGCAGTCATGAAATTCATCTGGAAAAATAAGAGACCCAGAATAGCTAAAGCAATCCTTAGTAAGAGGAGTGAAGCAGGTGGCATCACTATACCAGACCTTAAATCATACTACAGAGCAATAGTAACAAAAACATCATGGTATTGGCACCAAAATAGGCCGGTAGACCAATGGTACAGAATAGAGGACACAGAGACTAACACATATAATTTCAGTTATCTTATATTAGATAAAGGCGCCAAAAATGTACATTGGAGAAAAGATAGCCTTTTCAACAAATGGTGCTGGGAAAACTGGAAATCAATATGCAATAAAATGAAATTAAACCTCTATCTCTCACCATGCACAAAATTCAACTCAAAGTGGATCAAGGATCTAGGAATTAGACCAGAGACACTACACCTAATAGAAGAAAAAGTAAGCTCTAATCTCCAACATGTTGGATTAGGCCCCAAGTTCCTTAATAAGAATCCTGTAGCACAAGAATTAATACCAAGAATCAATAAATGGGATAGACTCAAATTACAAAGCTTCTTCTCAGCAAAAGAATCAATCAGTGAGGTGAACAGAGAGCCTACTAATTGGGAACAAATTTTTACCACATGCACGTCAGATAGAGCACTAATCTCTAGAATATATAAAGAACTCAAAAATCTTAACACCAAAAAAACAAATAACCCAATCAATAATGGGCCAAGGAACTGAACAGACACTTCTCAATCAACAAATACATGAAAAAATGCTCAACCTCTCTGGCAATTAGAGAAATGCAAATCTAAACCACTCTAAGATTTCATCTCACACCAGTCAGAATGGCAGCTATGAAGAACACAAACAACAATAAATGTTGGAGAGGATGTGGAGAAAAAGGCACACTCATACATTGTTGGTGGGACTGCAAAATGGTGCAGCCAATATGGAAAGCAGTATGGAGATACCTTGGAAAACTTGGAATGGAATCACCTTATGACCCAGCTATCCCACTCCTTGGTCTTTACCCAAAAGACCTGAAAACAGCATACTACAGGGACACAGCCACATCAATGTTTATAGCAGCACAATTCACAATAGCCAAATTGTGGAACCAACCTAGATGCCCTTCAGTAGATGAATGGATAAAGAAAATGTGGTATATACACACAATGAAATATTACTCAGCAATAAGAGTAATCATGGCATTTGCAGGAAAATGGATGGAGTTAGAGAATATAACGCTAAGTGAAGTTAGCCAATCCCAAAAAGCCAAATGCCAAATGTTTTCTCTGATATAAGGAGGCCAATTCAGTCAGGTTGGGATGGGGAGCATAGGAGGATTAGAGGAACACTAGAATGGCCAATGGGGAGGGAGGTGAAGGAAAAAAAAAAAGATGGTAGAATGAGATGGATATCATTACCCTAAGTGCATGTATGAAGTCACGAATGGTGTGAATATACTTTGCATACAACCAGAGATTTGTAAAAAAGTGCTCTATATGTGTAATATGAAATGTAATGCATTCTGCTGTCATTTATAACATCTTAGAATAAAAATAAATTAATTAAAAAAAATAAAAATAAAATAAATGTGTGTCCAGGTGGCAAAGAAAAAAAATATCTTTTTTGTCTCATCAATAGTGATTAAGAAATAACTTTTAAAGGACAAATAATTTGCTGTATAAAATTATATTTTAAAATGCATCTTTTTGTTTTATTTTGCCTTAAAAATGGTATTTTAAAGCTGAAGGTACACATTATCATCAAGTTCAGTCTTAACAGGACAAGGCAAGAAGAGCCCACCTTATAGGACCTAATTCCCCCTTCACTATACTCAGAGTATTGGGCTGCTTTCTTTTAGTGGAATTCTTTTTCTTGTCCAAAACCAAATATGTGATTCCTATTTCATTGCTTTCTCCCAAATTTGGGAAACACATAAGAATATGTAATAAATTTTTTCTGGAATCAACAAGCCTAATGTTCCTGACAGAGGCTATTTTCCCATGTCCTGTCCACACCTCATGCCCAGAGGAAAAGCCTTTATAATCTGCACCCTCTCTACCTCTACCTTGTAAAGGCATGCTAGATACCTCAAGGTTCCTCAGAGACACTCCGTGAATCTTTTCAACAGTGCCTCTGCCTGTCCCAAACTAGATCATGCCCCTAGACCCTCCTGTTTGGAAATACAAGTCAGAGACTCTGTCAAATTGGGTTGTCTCTCTTCATCATTACATAAACCCAGCAAACTAATTTTTTGGAAATTTGCAATGGGCCATTTTCTGTCATAAGCTGGAAAGTCAAACTAATTTTGCATGAATTTCATTTGCTTTGTATCATATTAAACTGGGATATATAAGATTTTCCTTTTGGCCCTTGATAAGCCTCTAGTCTTTACAAGTATCCTAGTTTCAGGTGTTTCGTTTTAGTAACAGAAAAGAGTCTAAGACATTCCTTTATTCTTCCTTCTCTTTAATTTCCACATATAATTGGTCACCCAGTTATGTTCATTATTTTTTGGAAAACGTATCTAAACTCTGTCTTTTCTAGTCCTATGATCTTCCTAATATTCCTAATGAATTGTTGCCACCATTTCCCACCAGGAAATTAAGTCATGTGAAGGAAGCAATGTCTTACTTGTTTGCAGTAATTTAGCACTTTTTAAGTTGCTACACAGTGTAGAGTGGTAAACCTTATAAAAATAGCATTTGAAAGTTCTTAGAAAATCACTCAACAATCCTAAAGCAGTGATTGGAGAGGATGAGTCAGTTTTTTCTTACTCACAATTTTAAGGTGTTGGGGAAACAGATTGATTCCTCTTTCCAGTGAATTGGAGCACTTTTTATTTGATGAAAAGAAACTACACAATCTGCTTTTTATTATACAAACACTTGTCTTAAATTTAAGGATTTTGGGTGGAAATTGAAAGAACAGAGTTGATAAGGCATCATCTGTTAAATTTAATATTAAAAAATAGGGTGGGGGAAAAAGAAAGCATTCCCCTTCCTATTTATTTAGGTGCCAGTAATTAAAACCAGGGGCATATCCCCTCATACCCACTGAGCCACATCCCCTGACCTTTTTTATTTTTTATTTTGAGACAGGGTCTCCCTAAATTGCTTAGGGGCTCGCTATGTTGCTAAGTCTGCCTTTGAATTTGCAATACTCCTGCCTTAGCCTCCCAAGTCACTGGGATTACAGGCATGTGCCACCAAGCCCAGCTTCCCTCTTCTGTCTAAGGCTATCTCGGTACCTATGCATAACAGGCATAGGTATGCACGAAGACTTCATCCCTGGCCCCATTCCCAGACCAGAATGTTGCTCCTTTTTTGTGCTTCCCGCGCCATGGGTCATAACGTCCATCATAGTTCTAACTTTTCATCTCCATGGAAGTTCCATAAGCTCCACTATTTTATCTCCACACGTTCCACAAACTCTTAGCGCAAACGTGCTCAAACAAGAATAGCTAGACAGTGAATAACTGTTGGATAACTGCAGTCCGAGGAAAGAGATCTTTGTGATAGAAAGCCTAAATAAGAAGTTTTTATTAAAGAGGTAAACATATGCTGAACCTGAGGGCAACAGGGTTTTCAGAGGCTCTAAACTGGACTTTAAAGAAGCTCTCAAATCTCCCTTGTGCAGCCAGGTCTGGCACAAGGTGAGTCCTCCGTCTCCCCAGGGGGCGCTGTACAGAATCTAGTCTCCCACGGTACCGCGGGCGCAAGCGCCTGGACTCATTTCCGCCCCGCCGGGCTCGAGCGTTCTGTGATGCATTTCCTCTTAACTGAGCTGCGCACTAGCGCCCTGGAAGGAAGTTACGTCCGTTCTGAGGACGGAAAACCTGTGCAGTGGCAGCGCGGCGAAGGCGTTTCTCCCCCGCATCATGTCTCACCTGCCGATGAAACTTCTGCGCAAGAAGATCGAGAAGCGGAACCTCAAGTTGCGGCAGCGAAACCTAAAGTTACAAAGTGAGCTGAGTAGTGGCGGAGGAGGGCGCGTGCGGCGGAGCCCGGCGGCGCTGGGTGGGGAGTCCCCGCGGCTCCGAGATGCGCCGCAGTTTCCCGGGGCACGTGTGATCGCGGTTCGCTAGCAGGCAACCTGGGGCAGCATCCTGTAGGGTCCCGCTCCGTTCTCTACCAGACGAGTGCCCCCAGGACCGCCCCTGACCTTTGTGAGCATCAGTTCCTCCCTTCAGATTTAGAAATGGGGGCCGTGGGGTTGACTTCTCGGCTTCCAGCAGGGCTTCCAACTAAACCTGCCTTTTGCACTTCACCTGTCCATTTTGACTGTCGGCACCTTCGGGCTTCACCTCGTCCCCCTTTTCTCCCATTCCAGTCAGACACGTGGAACTGACTTTCCACGCACCTTTTCCATCTTTTATTTAATTTCTGTATTCCCAAAAGAATGTTCGATTTTTCTCTGTTAATAGAACTTTCCTGATACCATCGCCTACCTCCTGGCTCCCCACTCCTGCAGGGCTTCCTCATTCTCAGCTCAGAAAGTGTCTTCTACACTATTATTACTGTCGCTCCCAACTTGAGGCCCGAAGAGCATCTACATATGTGTGTACTGCCCTGCGACTTAATTAGGATTTGAAGTCCATATTTCCTGACAATGGGCCATAGATAATAAAGTCATGTGTTAACCATTTGGGTTCCATATTAGGTATAAATCACCCCTTTCGCCCCATACACACACACCGGGGGAAATATTGGAAGCATATTGTCTCCAGGTGGTATTCAGTAGACATTAATTGATGGAAAGAAATTCTGGAGTGAGCAGCAGGTTTGTGGGCTCCAGGAATGTGTTTTGACAGTTCCTATAGTATAATGAGCATTACTGTTCTGTGTGTGTGTAGGTAACAGTTTGAACAAAATATAATGTTGCTTACATTTTCTTTTTCCAAATATAAACAGGGAAACTTTTTAAAGACATTCTTGAGTCTTTGTCCATGATATATATTGGGACAAATAGTGGTTTCATTAACTGAAATTTCAATTTACTAAAGTCTAAGAGAGTTAGGGTTGAATGTTGTAAAATTATGAGACATGGTACTTGTGTGAATAACATGTAAATGCCTCTTTCAATGTAACAATTAGTTATATTTGTCAGATACTTCAAATATGTATTTTGTAACTGCCATTGTCTGTGCCCATCATATCTGACCTCATTGAAGTTTTTCTTTCCCAACTCCTTAAAGACAGGGTCTTTTGAAGTTAAGAAATTATTGTAACTTTAGGTTTTTTCCTAAAGAATGTCTACTTTTCCTATAGTAGAACACCAATTTTATGTTCATTTTAACAATGAACATACAAGAAGCAGCTAAATAATTTTGAGTCTCAAAAATCATGGAATTTTTTATGTGAGTTTACTTACACATAAGCCCCCCTTCCTCACCTATATTCTGTTTTTAAACAGGGGCCTCAGATGTGAAACTATCAGAAACTCAAAATGGTGATGTGCCTGAAGAAACAAAGAAAATCAGAAAAGTTAAAAAATCCCTGAAGCATTCTGTGACTGTAGACTTGTCAGAAGTACAAAATGTAGACATGTCTGAAGAAAATGTGGAAAATACAAAAGTTAAAAAATCCCTGAAGCATTCTGTGAATGTGGGCTTGTCAGAAGCACAAAATGGAGATAAGTCTGAAGAAAGAGTGGAAAATGTAAAAGTTAAAAAATCCCCCCAGTCTACCATATTAACCAATGGGGAAGCAAAAACACAGTCTCCCAGTTTAGAAACAAAAAAGAAAAAGAAGAAGAAAAAGAGAAAAATGGCAAATGATGCTGGGCCTGGTAGGTACTTTGTTCTTTGAACTTGAGCCATTTTATTCAAATAATTCCTTGTAGTCATCCCACATTCCTTCTGTTGTTATTGTGTGTACATGACATGTAAGAATCCCCCTGTGTTTATAAACATACCAGAGACTAGCCTGGCAGCTGAAGGAAACATTAAATTGCTAGAGAAGAATATGTTTTAACTTTTATCAAAATATTCAGCAGTATGTCATGTTACATACCCTAACCTTAAAGAAAGGCCCACACCTAGATAAGAATTTATTTAGAATTATAGGAATGTGCTTTTTGTGTGTGGGGGTTTTTTGTTTGTTGGTTTGGTTTGTTTGGTTTGGTTTTTGTTTGGTTTGGGGCAGTTATCTGGGCTTTTCATGGTAAGTAGAGCATTCTGTGGTATAGTATTTTAGGTTTGCCTATTTGCAAACAGAACTGCAGGATTGTTAAAACTAAAAATATATGAGCTGGTGGTAAGGCCTTTCTGTGTCAGGGTATTTCACATTAATGATTCTTTTGATTTAATTCTTTTTTTTTTTGTCCCCATTTTTTTCCCTTTTCCTACCATAAAGTCCTCCCCTTTTAAAAGGAGTCTTAATTGAAAAGTGTATAAAATAGCATTTAGGAAAAGTTCTGAACAAAGAGAATGTTAATTTCCAAGTGGGTAGCATAGACAAGATAATGGTGAGGGAGGGGAGAAGGAAAGATGATGATTGAATTTAATGAACTTAAGTGAAGGAATGGGCATTTTAATGAGATGTAGACAAGCAGAGACTTCAGGCAGTGTAGAACAGGGGTTGTCAAACTATTGGCTTTCCACCAATTTTTTAAATAAAACTACTGGATCTCACCATTGCCCATTTGTTTACTTTGCTTTTATTGAAGTAGAGACCATGTGGCTGGCAAAGCCCAAAATATCTGTTAGCCCTTTATAGAAAGTTTGCCAGCCCCTGAATTAGAGCATCATGAGTATATCTTGTCTGAAGAAAAGGTTTCTTTTAGAAAGGAGTTTTGAACTTTCCTAATGTGTGACTGTTTTCTTGTTGTCTACAAATTAATAAATTGAAGATGATGAGAAATTTCTTAATAAATAAAACAAGATAGGGAAAACTGAAGATTAGAACTTAGTTTTTATGTAAAGTGATTGCTGTCCTAATGTAGAATTATTAATGGCTTCAAGATTCTTCTGAATATGCTCAAGGAAGTAACATTTCTAGTCTGAATGATAATATTGGGAATTTTAACGTATAGGTAAAGTTTTAAGAACTGTTCTAAGGAAAACTAAAGTGATAAGCCATAAAGAGTGATGTCCATGGCTTTTGACCTTTGCCTTACAGAGTTGACCATTTCCCAGAAGGATTTCAGTAAGGTACAGGGAAAGAGGCCAGTGCTGGGCTACAGACCCCAGAGTTTTGGGTTAAGTCATTTTTATTCAAACTAGCAAGAATGGGTGCCATAAATTTCTGTTAAAACCTCAGCACCATAGTAAACCCATTTGAGCCAGAAGGGATATTTAAGAAAGTTGTGGGAAGTATGACTGGAAAGGCAGTTTGGGACCATGTTATGCCAGTTGTAAATGCAAAGCCTCCCTCACCTCTTGAAACCTAGCATTAGTCTAGTTCTTGTCACCCAATTAAGTAAATCATTGCCTTTGCTTTATAGTCTATCTCTAGGAATATGAACAGCCTCTGTTTTTTCTGCTCATCTTTCAAACTAAGGTGGCTTTTACAGGAAATGAATGGTAAATGGCATAAGGGGGCACATAAGTGCTTGTAAGTAGTTTTTAAAAATTACATTCACCACATATACTCTTTTTCTCCTCAGTGAAGTGTGTGAAACTTGTAACTAGTATTTTTATATTATTTAGGTGAACTCATTAAAAGTTTTTAAATGAGATGTTATAGTACATTAAGAAGCCTAAAAAGGGGGTTGGTGTAGCCCAGTGGTAGAGTACTTGCCTAGCATGTGTGAGGCACTGGGTTCAGTCCTCAGCACCAAATAAAAATAAATAAAATTTTAAAAAGATATTTTTTAAAAGAAGCCTAAAATAATAGTTTTGTTGGCAAATCTTATGTACCCTGAATTTTTAAACGACATCTTTTTTCATGAAAAGGTGAGATTCTGATAATATCAAATATGTTAGGCTTTGGAAAATATACCTCTTTGCATCACAAATCATTTATTGATCTCATTTGGTATTTTTGTTTTAAGAAAAATAATGTTTTCTCTTTTAAAACCAAAGATACAAAAAAAATAAAAATTGAAGAAGGCACCAAAGCTCCTGAAGAAACAGAAAACAGTGTGGAAAAGTCAGGTGGTGAGGAAGAGGACAGTGAAGTACCCAGCCTACCCCTGGGACTGACAGGTAAATTCCAGGAAATTTTCCAGATACACCTTCTCAAAAATATGTGTCTCTGGCCAGGCCTGGTGGTGCATACCTATAATCCCAGCAGCGCAGAGGCAGAAGGAGCATAAGTTCAAGGCCAGCCTCAGCAGTTTAGCAAGGCTCTAAACAACTTAGCAAGACCCTGTCTCAAATAATAAATAAATCAAAAGGGGCTGGGAGTGTGACTTAGTTGTAATGAGCCTCTGGGTTATGAGACTGAAGGTTCAGTTGAGAAATGCTTTATGTGTCTTTCTGCTACTGCTTTTCCTCTTTTATCTTCTACCTCATGGTGCCGTAGTACTTTTGTTCCTTTGTTCTTTTTTCTCTGTTCCTAACATATTTTTGTATATGTACAGCTTCTGGGATCCTATGTTTTATTGGTTTATCCTTTTATAAGGCTCCTTCCATATTGCAGTAGAGAAATCATGACCTAGAAATTGATACCAGAGGTTTACTGCAGGCTCAGTTACTAATAAGGGGGCAAAGATAAAATTGACATTATTGAGGAACAAGCTTGCCAAGTTAATCTCCTTTGGCTTTTTTGTTCTTTTATACAGTCAAGAATTTAGAATTCACTGCTCCTAACCAGAATTGTCTAGGAACTACATGAGCTGGTTTTGGCTGGGGCTTTTTTAAGATGTTGAGGTCCAATCCCAGACATGCTTGATCAAAATTATAAAGGTTGGCTGGTGATGTAGTTCAGTGATAGATTACTTCCTAGCATGTACAAAGCTCTGGCACATTAAAAAAAAAAAAAAAAAAAAAAAAGATGTGCTGGTTATGTCTCAACCATACCAGAACTATGTAAAGTTCTCAACCTTACTAATTCATCCTGGTTTGCCCAGAAATTTCCCAATTTTACCACTGAAAGTTCTGTATCACAGGAATTTCCTGTCCCAGTCATACCAGGAAGAGCAGTCACCCCGTCCCAAGGAGATGTTCTTGGTTGTCAGATCTAGGGAAAGTCTATTGGCATGTAGAGGGTAGAGGTCAGGAATGCTATGTAACTTATAATATATAAGAGCCTTCCACACCAAAGAGTTATCCTATTTGAGGATGTGGCTCAGTGATTGAGCACTGGCCTAGAATGAATGAGGCCCTGGGTTCAGTCCTCGGCACTGAAAAGAAAGAGAATTATACAGCCCATAGTGTCAGTTCAGCTGTTCCTTAGATGGGACTGTATCCCAATAAACTTAAGTTGAAATTATAAATCAAAAATGCACTTAATACACCTAACGTCATTTAACCTACTAAACATGCTCTGAACTCTTCACATTGTTAGTTCAGATGTTACTTAGATAAAACTGTATCGTATTTCAATAAACTTTAACTTTGTCACGAAGTTATAAGGGGTTGAGGTCTTTAACCCTTCCTAACCCGGGGTAAGCTTCCTTTGTCCAGCAAAGTAAGCCAGAAGGGTCCACCTCAACGAAGAGACTAGATTGGGAAAGCGAAGGCCGCTGATATTCCCTCCCCTGCCTTTAGAAGGCCCAGGAACATACCAGGGAGCCCGGTCACTGGTCAGTGCTGAAGCTCATTTATTGAAAAGGTGGACAGTGCTTTATAATGGGCCATAGCCAATCAGTGACCAGCAGGGTGGTTCTGGTTCTCATGATACGTCACAGCCACGCCCCCTGCGTAGCTTAGGTCCTTAACAGGGTGTGGTAATGTGGCAAGCAGCCAGAAAGCCAGAGCTTTTCCATCCCCTTGGCAGACAGTGTTAAGGCCCGACAAACTTGAAAATGTAAATAAAAAATGCATTTAATACAATTAACATTATCACTTAGCCTACATTAAACATGCTCTGAACTCTTATAAACCCTGTCTTGTAATTATCTCATGTAATTTATGAAATACCATACTGAGAGTGAAAACTAGAATGGTTATGTAGATGTGCTGTCACACTGTTATAATGTTGAAAAATTGTAAGTTGAGTCATCTTTCATAAGTTGGGGACCGTCAGTAGTACCAAGGCTGAGAATCCCTGATTTACACCTGCACATGGCAGAATGGGGAACTCCCCAGCATATGTCTGATGAGAACCACCACACCACTTGATATGTGGGATCATTCTAACATTGTGGCTACATCTGTTGTCTCTTCTCAGTTGTCTTTTTGGTTGACTTCTTTTTTGGTGGACTCAGACATAGTGTTTATTAATGCTTAATGTTTTCACTTTTTATATTAGACTTCTTAACTATTTCATTTCTTTCTGGACTCTCCCCGCAACCACCACCTTGGCATTTTCATTTCATATAAGTGCCTTGATTCTTCTTCTTTGCTGCTTACTACAGTGTGGAACTAGATTTTAAAGCACACAGCCATCATCAGTGGAGAAGCTTAAAAATATGTGTATAGGATTTTTTTCTTTTTATTATAGCATAAAAATGATTGAATATTTTTTAACTGTAAAAAGATTTAAATAAAACTATAGGCAACTATAAATGGCAATATTAACTTCTAAAGAAATAAGTTTGCTAGTGATAAATTGTCTTCTCCTTAGGAGCTTTTGAGGATACTTCATTTGCTTCTCTAACTAATCTTGTCAATGAAAACACTCTGAAGGCAATAAAAGAAATGGGCTTCACGAACATGACTGAAATTCAACATAAAAGTATTAGGCCACTTCTGGAAGGAAGGTATGATAACATTGATGCTTGGTATTAGTGTCTATTTTTAGGACTGTAAGATTGTAAATATGAGTATGTTCTGTTGATTTTGATGTATCCAGCTTGTACTGAAAGCTTTAAGTTTTTTTTTAATTATTTGAAGAAAATGCTCATTTCTGTTCAATAACAGTTCTTATTTCTGAGCTAAGCATATAACCAAGATGGTTGATTCAGCAATAGGGAAGCCAGGAACTGGGTCTGTCTTCATGGTTGAGCTTAGTACCTAAAATGTGTGCTTAGTATGTGTTGGGTATTCAGTAAATATTTTTTGAATGAGTAGATTGAATGTCTTCTTTTCCTTTTTAATATTTAGGGATCTTTTAGCAGCTGCAAAAACAGGCAGTGGTAAAACCCTCGCATTTCTCATCCCAGTGATTGAACTCATTGTTAAGTTAAAGTTCATGCCCAGGAATGGTAAGCTTTTGATCAGTTTCTGCCATTATAGCACTAAAAGTTTGCTGTGGGTTTTAGAGACTGGTGGTGACTTTAAAGTCTTGCTTTTTTTGTTTTTCAGGAACAGGAGCCCTTATTCTCTCACCTACTAGAGAACTGGCCATGCAGACTTTTGGTGTTCTTAAGGAGCTAATGGCTCACCACGTTCACACGTATGGGTTGATCATGGGTGGCAGTAACAGATCTGCTGAAGCACAGAAACTTGGTAACGGGATCAACATCATTGTGGCAACACCAGGTCGGCTCCTGGACCATATGCAGGTAGAGCACTGTTACGTAGTGCCTCTTATTGTTTTGTATGAAATGTACATTTGACAGCTGACAGTTTTTCTTTTCCTTTTTGTCAGAATACCCCAGGATTTATGTATAAAAACCTACAGTGTCTGGTTATTGATGAGGCTGACCGTATCTTGGATGTTGGGTTTGAAGAAGAATTAAAGCAAATTATTAAACTTCTGCCAAGTAAGTAGGTTGCATCTACATGTGGCTTGCATAGGTCAGAGATGGTTGTTCCCATAGGAAAACTATTGTATTGATAATACCAGAATTTTACCATGGCTATCTGATGTACTTGTGCCAGTCATTCTTAGAGATAATTTGGAACATATGTATCAAGCTTGTTACTGATTTATATAATAGTTTTGCTGTTTCAGAAGTTACAAGGCCAGTTATATAGTGTTAAGCCTCATACCCTCCCCTGCCATTTTATGTATTCTTACCTTGTCTGACTTCTCCCAAGTAACCATAGTCTTGTTGCATTCTGTATTATATCTGACGTGTACTTGCCTTGATTGTAGTCTTGCAACAACATATGTAAACAGTTTATATCCATAATAAGACAATGATCCCATTATATGATTTATGCATTAATAAGTCATATAACGCATTGTCAAAATATACACTTGGCATAATAAGCAGTACATATTTAAAATCCACTGTGTTTTATACTCTGATATGTTTATTCTTGGAAACTATCACTGTAATCAAAATAATGAACATGTCTTTCAGTCTCAAGTTTCTTTATGCCTCTTTGCAGTCCCTCCTTCCATCCCTCCTCACCTCACAAACTTCTCTCCCTGGTGGCTGTCAATCTGCTTTCAGTCACTAGATTAGCTTGCATTTTCTAAGAGGTATAAGTGGAATCATGCACTGTGTACTCTTTTGGGTCTGGTTTCTTGCACCCAGTAAATTCGTTTTGAGATTCATCCATGCTATTGCATGAATCAGTTTTACTTTTTCTTCCTCAGTAGCATTCCATTATGTGAACACACCAGTTTATCCATTCATCTGTTGATAGGTGTTTCTATTGTTCATAACTTTGGGTTATTGCAAATAAAGTAATGGCTGGTGAAAGTTTTTACTATCAATGGTTTAGGTTTTCTTTTTGAGTGAGCTGGAGTAGCTTGTCTTTAAAACTATTTTTCCATTTTATCTTAACTATCAAATTTACAGGCTGAAGTTTGCAGTATGTTCTCTTACCTTTTGTAGTATCTGTAGAATCCATAGTGACAGCGCTGTTCCTATTCCTGATATTTCCACTTTGTGTTTGTAATTATGAAGCGATTACAGAGATGCCCTGGAAGATTTGAATTATTTTACATTTGTCTGTTTTAGCACGCAGACAGACGATGCTCTTTTCTGCCACACAAACTCGAAAGGTTGAAGACCTGGCAAGGATTTCTTTGAAAAAGGAACCATTGTATGTTGGTGTTGATGATGATAAAGCTAATGCAACAGTGGATGGTCTTGAGCAGGTACTTTTTAATAAATAACCTAATACTTCAAGGATCTTATTTGGTATTACCTTGTATTAGAAATCATCCAGAAAGCAAATGGGTTAATGAGGTTTTAATTCAAATATAGTGATATTGGGTATTTGACCCTCATGATATAAAATACAAGGAACTCTTAAATAATTAATCTGTTCTCTAATCTGTTGATACTGCTTATCATGTGGCAAGCATTTTAATCACTGTCTATTTTAAATGTAGTTTTTTTTTTTTTTTAATTAAAAAAAAAAAAAAAGTTTTTAATAATCTCCATAGGATTCAAGGTGAGTTAGGTGAAGGAAATACTGGCTCTGGGATGTATAGCTATAAAGATGGAAAAGAGGTGACATACAAATAGGAACTTTAAGGTTGAGATTTTTGATGAATAAAATATTCCTTGTAATTGGATAAGGCTTAAAAACCTTTGGCTGGTTTTGTTTTAAAATGCTATCAGAAAGGCTGTGCAGTTTATATGCTTTTTCTCAGTGCTCACAGTCAGTATTGGCTCATGATGCTGAAAGTTCACTTGGTTAATTTGTATCTTTATCTGAACCACTTGTAGGGATATGTTGTTTGTCCCTCTGAAAAGAGATTCCTTCTGCTCTTTACCTTCCTTAAGAAGAACCGAAAGAAGAAACTCATGGTCTTCTTTTCGTCTTGTAAGTCTGTAAAATACCACTATGAGTTGCTGAACTACATCGATTTACCTGTATTGGCCATTCATGTAAGTGACTGTGATGAGCTTATTAAAAATTGATTAGACTTGCTAGGGGTATAGCTTAGTTGTTAAGCACTTGCCTGGTGTGGGAGAGTCCCTGGGTTCAAACTGTAGTCCTGGAAAGGAAAAAAAACAAATAGGTTACACTTACGAAGTTCTATAGATTATGGAATTGGAGGTTTTGCTCTCTCCTTGAAACATAGTTATAAGTAGTTGAATCATTCTTATGTGATTGGTCCTGTGTGGAGGAAGCTCTGCTGGTGTGGAAGGGCATGGGCTACAAAGGAGTAAAGGACAACCATCCTCCTCCTGTTGGCAAATAGAACACAGTCCAGGGATGGAGCTTGAAATAAAAGAATGGCACTTCCAGTTTAGGGTTGCTACGTCTAGACTTCCCAGCAGCAACTCAAAATTCCAGCTCTAATGAATGGCTTTTTGTATGTATGTTTGTTTTCTTCTAGGGAAGGCAGAAGCAAAATAAGCGTACCACCACATTCTTCCAGTTCTGCAATGCAGATTCAGGGATATTGTTGTGTACAGATGTGGCAGCAAGAGGGTTGGATATTCCTGAAGTTGACTGGATTGTTCAGTACGATCCTCCAGATGACCCTAAGGTAACTGCGTCCTTGGGGTGTCTTCAGAATGGCTCTACAAGGAGTGCATTTATTCTCCACATTCCCAGAAAAACATCCCATTTCATATTTATAAGTTTTAGCCCTACTGTACTGACACTGCAATACTTCTCTAGTGTTAATAAGTGATTAGGGCTTTGTGGGTCCCAAAGAGAATTTGAGAGGCATTCATGGTCTTAAATTAGGAATGTTAGATCCTTGGAGTGGTGTTTAGGACAACAGATAAGGAAGTAACATACTTGAAATGTAGCCACGTGGCTAGCAGTCACATGTGTAAGTCAGTGCCTTAACATAGCTTTTCTTTCTCTACCCAAGGAATATATTCATCGTGTGGGTAGAACAGCCAGAGGTCTAAATGGAAGAGGTCATGCCTTGCTCATTTTGCGCCCAGAAGAATTGGGTTTCCTTCGTTACTTGAAGCAATCCAAGGTAAAGATCTTTGCTTAGGAAAAATAAATTTTATGAGGTGTAGGATGGATCTTAAATTGGGAACAGAGTCCTCTTGGTGGGGATTGTTAGCAAGTACATGCCACCTCTAAATGTATCACAGAGATCTTGAGTTGGAGTAGTCCTGTTACTGCAGTTGTTCAGCAGGTTGTTTAAAAAAAAAAAAAAAGAAGAAGATTTTACATGCTTCCGGCCCAGAAGAATCTACCACACAGCTCAGCCCTCTAGCTGTATTGTTTAGCTATGTCTCTTATGTCTATTTCTCCTATGCCATTTCCTGAAGCCTGCTTAAAACTATTCCTCCACTCTAGACTCCCTTTCACCTGGTCATCTCTCTCCTGCCTCCCTCCTGCAGTCTCCTCTACACCCATTCATATTGGTGTCTTTCCTTCTTGCCTTATGTGAGGCAGTGGAGATCCTTAATTCACGCCTGCCTCTGCTGCCTCCTGCTTTCTGTCCCTTGTTCTCATCTCTTGGTCTTCAGTCTCCCTTATAGTTAGCACTTTACCATCAGAAGTCTCTCACTGTAAAGTATAACCTCAGCCCTCAACCCATTCTCTTATAACTGCCTCCAGGATGGCTACTGCCTGTGACCTTTCATCTGTTTGCCTTTTGGAGAGAGTGGTTTCTTTTTCCTATTTGTCTTCCACTCCATCACCAACCAACCAGATCTAACCTCATTCCATTCTTAAGGTTTTGATGAACAGAATCCATCAAAACCTTAAGTGGTAGCCAGGTGCCATGGCGCATACCTGTAATCCCAGCAACTCAGGAGGCTGAGGTAGGAGGATCGTGTGTTCAAAGCCAACCTCAGCAACTTAGTGAGACCCTAAGCAACTCAGCGAGACCCTGTCTCTAATAAAATATTAAAAAGGGCTGGGGGTGTTGCTCAGTGGTTAGCACCCCTGGGTTTAAACCCTGGTACAAAAAAAAAATGTATATATTAAGTGACTCATTTCTAGATGCTGTGGATGCATGTGAGGTCCTCTCTTCCATGACACTTGCCTCCTTGTCAGCCTGCCTGGCACAGTCTTGCCTGGTGGCTTTCTTCTCTCGTTGAAACTTGGTGTAGTTTCATGAAATTGCCCTGTAGCCTTTGTACACTTTCTCTAGAAGCTCTTTTTGTGGTTTTCTAGAATGCTCTGGTTTCAGCTACTGCTGTCTCTTCTGGGAAGCTTTCTGGCTTCCTGCCCTCTGTGTTCCCACAGCACAAGTGCTCATTTATCTGTCACCTTCACGGGACCGCAGAGCAGGTTTTCTGAGGGCAGAGTGTAGAACTTGGGAACCTGTTTCCCCCCAGTACCTCGCACAGGTCTTGTGCTTTTTTATTTGTTTGTGATAAAGATAACAAATCCCTCTTGTGGAAGTATGTGGTCATTGTGACCTCTGGTGTCACAGGGTCACAGAGCAGGATGGTATTAGAGTCCCATCTCCTTACACTGAGGGAAAGGGCTGATGGCCCTGCTAACTAAAAATTTCAGACTGCTTCCAATAATCAGGATGATAGAGATCCCTAGAGAAAAGTGCTTCACTAGCTCATTATCCTTGCTCAGTTCCTCACCTTCTCAACCTTTTAGGAAGAAAGAAAGGAAGGCTCCTAGCATGGTTCATGGGAACGCAGCAGGGAAAATATGGAACTTTCCATTGACATGGAGAGACTGGAGAAAGCAGATTTTACTACCTGTTTTGAGCGAATTCCACAGGCATCCTTCTGTGTCTTCAGTGCTTATTAGCTACATTGAAACCGTGGCTGCCTGCTTCTTTCACTTCCCTCACTATTTATGGAACTCTTTACACTTTATTCATTCATCCAGAAATGTGAAGAGTGATCATTCTGGCTTAATAATTTTTATACCTCTGTTATTTTCTAGGTTCCATTAAATGAATTTGACTTTTCCTGGTCTAAAATTTCTGACATTCAGTCTCAGGTATGCTTCCCCTCCTCCCTTGTATTTCTTGAGTAAACGGTAACCTTTATTGTGTTGTCCCTGTGCTCCAAGGCTGCCCTTTTGTAAGATGGGGCCCTGGGTGTGCAGTCGTCAAGGTTTCCCGCTGTCCACTTTCCCACTGCTGCTCTCTTGCTCCTCTCAGTCCACACCTGAGAGCATTGTTTTTCCCACAGTATGAATTTACAAGTAATCCAAACCTGGAGCAATTGTATTAGAACAAAGGCCTTCTATAGGATGACTTGGTTCTAATAGATGAGATCTGCTTTTTTTACTTTATTAAAATAAAATAAATGCCTCCAGGGTGGCTACTGCCTGTGGCCTTTCCTCTGTTTGCCTTTTGGAGAGAGTGGTTTCTTTTTCCTATTTGTCTTCCTCCCCATCACCAACCAACCAGATCTAACCTCATTCCATCCTACCAGAACAGAATCCATCAAAACCTTAAGTGGTAGCCAGGTGCCATGGTGCACACTGTAATCCCAGCAACTCAGGAGGCTGAGGTAGGAGGATCGTGTGTTCAAAGCCAACCTCATCAACTTAGTGAGACCCTAAGCAACTCAGCGAGACCCAGTCTCTAATAAAATATTAAAAATACATAATATTTTATTAAAATCAATGTTTTTTTTTTTTTTTTTTTTTTCTATTTCAGCTTGAAAAATTGATTGAAAAGAACTACTTTCTTCATAAGTCAGCCCAGGAAGCATACAAATCCTACATTCGAGCATATGATTCTCATTCTCTGAAACAGATCTTTGATGTTAATAACTTAAATTTGCCTCAGGTTGCATTGTCATTTGGTTTCAAGGTGCCTCCTTTTGTTGATCTGAGTATCCTTTTTGTTTTAAGTAAGTCATCTTGGAACTAAGGGGTCAAAGTTTTACCAGGGGACATTGGGCTCCACAGAGGGTTAGTTAATGTGTGCTCTGGCAGCTGACCACAGGCTCGGGTGTTTGTCCTGGTCAGCATTTGCTTATCTGTGCTAGCAAAAGGATGTAAAGGTAGGATGCATTGAACAGGGGTTGACCATCAGGATGGGGGTCACGGTCGGTAACAAGGCAACTAGTGACTTAAGCTTCAGGAAGCAAAGGAATTTGAGTGACAGTGAGAGGCAGATGTAGTTGTGCATTCCAAGGAGAAGCATAGAGGTAGAAGAGCAGACTTCAGGTGGTTGCCCAGGTCAAAGTTTTAAGCCTTTAGAGCCATTGAAGGGTCTTTTTTTTTTTTTTTTTTTTTTTTTTTTATAATAGTAGTATGCATTATAATTCATAATAAACATATAGAGCATCTTTTTACAAACCACTGTTTGTATACAATGTATATTCGTACCATTCGAATCTTCAATCATGCATTTAGGATAATGACATCCATCTTATTCTACAACCTTTTCTTTTTTCCCCTCCATCTTGAAGGGTCTTAAACAAGAAAGTGTTGCTCAGGATAAAAGACAAAGGGAATAATACCTCCAATTGATTTTGCTGCATTTAAGACATGTGCTTTGTCCTCGTATTTTCAGCAAAGAAACCAAGCCAAGGCAAGGCTTGTGCTATACTGTTAAGGCAGTAGTTCCTGAAGGACTAGAAAACCCTGTTGGTCACTGTACCCATTGCAGACATTGAGTAAATGTCTGCCCTAATGAGTACATGCTGAATTGGGACAGGAAAAACAGCTCCTTCACCTGGCTACACATTCTAGAATCAGCTTCGAACAGAAGTGAAAGTCATTTTGTAATACAGGGTACTTTTTAATGTGTTCCTTTTGTCCTCATAACTCCTTATCTGTACTGGTCTTGGATTTCATTGCATGAAATCATTAATAAGACTGTTGCATTTTGTTTTAAAAATCATACCTGCTAATTTTAGTCCACAGGTACTTTGGCCACACCCAGTCTTCTGCATGCTCATTGTTTGTCCCATGTGTTCATTGTTGGGGACCATGCTGTGCATGCTGGTTTTTCTCTCTATAGATGTTGGATTGCAGTTTATCACCTTTGTTGCTTGATTTCCTTAACATTTTTACCTGTAGATGTGAACAGCAATGAGGGCAAGCGTAAAAAGAGAGGTGGCGGCGGTGGATTTGGCTACCAGAAAACCAAGAAAGTTGAGAAGTCCAAAATCTTCAAACATATTAGCAAGAAATCATCAGACAGCCGGCAGTTCTCTCACTAAAATAGTTTCCTTCATCTTGAGTAACTTTGTCCTGATGTTTTTTTTTTTTTTTTCTTTCCCTAACAAAAGGAAATTTTGTAGCTTAGATTCTTCTTTATCTCTGCTGTGATAAAATTATATTTTGATTTTAAATAACACACCAAAAAAAATTATGTCATTGTTTTAATATTCTTTTTGTACTTTCTGGTTTGTAAAGAGTTTTATGGTATGGATTGCTATGATAACTCGCTGTACAAAGGAATGTTAATATACTAGACAGGGGGTGTAAATGTGGAAAATAGTCTTGGTTTATTTTTAGTTTTGTTTCTTGGACCTTAACCATATTTTTAAATCCCTTCTGAAAATGTTGGCAATACTTTTATCTAGGTAAAAACATCGCTTTTATATATTCCCAGTTTTAAAATGATGAGCCTTTCTTGAGTTGTTTGTTTTTTAAAGAGCAAGATATAAAGGTTATTTACCATTGTTACTTGAATAAAGTACCCCTAAGCAGTCTTCACATTGTGGAGGGAGGAAGAAATTTGAAATTGTTGAACCTCACAGTAATAGAAATGTAACAACCTTTTCTTTCATTTGGTAACTTAGCTAAGACCTTTTTACAAAATAAAGAATGGAAGGTGGCACATGCCTGTAATCCCAGCACTTGGGAAGCTGAGGCAGGAGGATTGCAAGTTCAAAGCCAGCCTCAGCAATGGTGAGGCACTTAGCAACTCAGTGAGACCCTGTCTCTAATAAAATACAAAGAAAGGGCTGGGTTGTGGTCTAGTGGTCAAGTGCCCCTGAGTTCAATCCCCAGTACCAAAAATAAAGAAATAAAAAATAAAGAATGGAGATTCTCATTTCAATTTATTGTAAGGTGGTATAGAGTCTAATAAACCCTTCCAACTCTTCAGAATACTTAGAAGACAAGGCCAACTATCAGTAGACTCAAATCCAAGTCATGAGGCAATCTCTAGCGTACATTAATGTTAGTTTCTTTGTGAGGAAAAAATTTCCAGATCCATGAAAGATACATTTGCACTGAAAATTGAAAAAGAACCAAGGTCAGAAAAAAATAGCAATCAGCAATTTAGTCAATTGGGATTTTTGTCATAGGAGCCCTTCATTTCTAGTGTTTTGTGTAGTACGTAACTACAAAGTAGTTACATTTTATTCAAAACCAAAGTTGCTACAGCATTTTGCTATGGTGTCAGTTAATATTAATGGTGTCATTAAATGTAATTATGTAGAGAATATGAAGTGAAGAAGAAACAGTTGGATAGATATTACAGTAGGAAAAGGAAAGAACAATGTTCCACCTCTAGGCTTGGCTACTGTCACCCTGGCTGGATCTCTTGGGTTTCGGAACTTGACTGCCTGACTTGCCTTCTTAGATTCCTAACTCCTGCCACTTAATAACTGTTTCGCTCCTCAGTGCTATTTGTTCATTTCAGAAATAATTATGTTTTTTAAAAAATACAAAAGCAAAGGGAATAATATTAATCACTGGTCAGAAGTAATGTTGATATTTTGGTATGTAACATTCCAGGTTTTGTATGTGTATTTATACATTTTAATTTTTTATCAAAAGTGAGGTCATCCTCTACCTACTACTTGTAACCAGCTTATTTCATAGTGTGTTATTTTCCTGTGTCATTAAATAATTCCCCTATATTCTTGTAATTCATTTGTGACAGTGCTTTGTTAATCCTTGCTTTGTTAATCCACCTGGATTTGGGTTCTTGGATTCCTGCCTGTCCCAGTCTGAGTCTCTCTACTCAGTGTCTAGTGCCCCTATTTCTCTTGCCTTGGTTGACTCCTAGTGTGAGTCAGCCTCCAAAGATTTTGTGAGAAAAGCAAACCTGTATTAACAGGGATTGGTCCTACAATAATAACTTGGTTTAAGCCATTTCAGAGTCCTACTGAGTACTAAATGCTGTTCTGGTGGCAGGACAAACCAGGCTAGGGACATTTAGACAACCAGACTTGATCAACTTGGCCCGGATGCAAATGTGAAGGAGTCTATTGCCAGATCATCCAAGGCCAGGGCAACAGCATCCTCAGGGCTCAGTAGCACAAGAAATGTTAATCAGGCGCTTGTGCTAAGAGCACACCTGACAAGTAGCATTAAGGTTAGAAGGCAGCAAGGGCAGGAAGCCAAGCAGATCACTACGTGCTATTAGAAGCCCTGGGGTCTAATAGTCTGCAGTGATGGTTAATCATTGCTGTATCTGAAGTTTTTAGTTTGGGCAGTTTAATGTAAAGCTCTTGGATATCTTTAGATATAAAAAAAATGGATCTTATCCATAAATTAATGTTTTTCATAAATTTAGAGCCTGGGTCAAATTCCAGCTATGTCACTTAGAAACTTCTGTGGACCTATCTCATGAGATAAATGAAAGTAATATTGCTTAATTCATAAAAAGGTAAGAATCAAATAAGGTAACTGGCATGGTGCTCTGTATATGTGAGATGTTTGCACATCCTCTATGAGAGGCTTGCTACCAAACAGCAGCAGGGGCAAGGGCTAACCCTAGATCCTGAGCCCATGTGGGCTCCTTTGGAGTAGACAGTATTCCAAACAGCAAACTGAAGCTTTGGAAAGTGGTCCAACTGCAATACCCCTCTAAGGAGGCTGTCAAGTAGATGGTGTTTAAGCTTTTGCATCACTGTGACAAAAATACGTGACAAGAACAACTTACAGGAGGAAAAGTTTATTTGGGGCTCATGGTTTTGAGGCCTCAGTCTATAGACTCTGCCCTGAGTCTAAGGTGAGGCAGCTCATCATCGTGAACAGGTATAGTGGAGGGGAGTTGCTCCCCTCACGGTGGCCAGGAAGCACAGAGAAGGTGAGAGCAGCCTCAGGGAAGACACACCCTACCAGGGCATACCCCAGGTGACCACACACCTTAATCTTCCTAGGGTTCCACCCAGTCATACAAACTAGTTTGGACTGATGAGGTTATAATACTCTAGTCATTTTGCCTTTGAATATTACTGCATTGACAGGAGGTTTTGGAGAACACCTTACCTCATTGAAAGCATAACAGATGCCATTTTCAAGGCTACTTGTTAGAAAACTGCTGAAACATAGTTAACTTAGCTGGGAACACCGTGGTAGTGAAATAAAAGGGTTTATTGGGGTGCCACGTGGGCAAGGGTAGGGAAGGGAAGGGAAGGGAAGGGGGGTAGGGAAGGGATGGGCAGGAACCGAGGCAAGCACGAACAGAGAGCAGGAACAAGGGGACGGCAGGAACAGGGGCAGAGCTCAGTCCAGGGCTGGCTTAAATAGAGTAGGGGCCATAAAACCCCCTTGGAGTGAGTCCTTGTCCTATAGGCCAGCAGAGGTCGGGGGGGGGGGGGGGGGGGGGGTGCCCCTATCTACCGCGTAGTGGACAGGGGACTTGCTGGTCAGGTTTTTTGGTCACGCTGAGGATCCTGGGAGCTGTAGTTTTTCACAAGGCACCTGGGGAGGTGTGGCCTTCTGCCTGGGAGGTGCAGCCTCTGCCTACAATCCAACACTACTCTGATTAATACTGTTAGATGGAGGCAACAACCATGTGCCTTTAAGTACTCTTGGCTCATCATAAATTAAAACTTGGGAGACTGGGATGTAGCTCAGTGCTTGTTTAGCATGTGCTCCAGCACTGCAAAAAAATAAGTCTGTTGGGTGTCAGAACTAAGAAGATACAGACAAATGTGGCCAGGTCCTTCCCTCCACCCTCCTCAGCAATGGGGATCAAAGTGGGGCTTTAGACTTGCTAAGCAAACACTCCTACTGAGCTACACCCTCAGTTCCCCAGGCCCTCTTAGAAAGGAGGTGAGTTATGCTGTAGAGGAGATTGTCAAAAGTATTGTCTTCCAAATAATATGAAAATGCTGACATAACTCCAGCTATTTCTAGGCCTGAAAATCCTGCATCCTTTCTGGATTCCAGTGGACTAAGATTTTCTTGTCCTACTCCTCCATCTTCCCCCTCCCCTTATCCCTCAGGGGAGATTGTGGTTTAGTGGACTTACCTGGGGCAAGGAATCCGGGTGATTTTCATGCCGTTAGGGCTGCAAACAACAAGTGAGAATCCATACACATACAGACTCTTACTATAAACTTCCATCTGCTCTGACCTTGCGGTGAAAATGTCCAACCCAGGAAACAGTGTTAGTATGTATAGTCAGCCACAAACTAGGATAGCCCTCAGGAGACACACATGCTCTGGTGTTCCAGATGGAAATAACTGCTTTTGTTTGAATACCTAATGCAGGAAGAAGCATGCCACAGGCAACCTTACCTCCCAAGCAGATCACCACCTTGAGATCTCAAAAGTGCTGCGTTCAGTCACAAGAGATGAAAATGATTTGCCTTGGCCACAAGTCCTTGAGAAGGAAGCCATTCTCCCTTTGGATTCATCGTTCTCATCTATAATTTCATGGGGGAGTGGACATTACTGGTTTCATGGAGCTGCCCAGCATCTAGACTTCCTATTTAGAAACCGTACCATTCAATTCCTGATGGATTGCTGAGATTCCTTCCCATCAGAAAAGCAGAAATGCCTCCCCTGTAGCCAAGGCAGAGCTGTGCCCTGGGTTAGATCCATCAGATATAAGTGACCAGACCCTGAACCAGACAATAATTAATAAAATGAAGGAGCAGAAATAGTGGAAGTGGTGGCCTCCTTTCCAGGTTCCAGAGGCAGCTGCCTCGGAAACAGGTGGTTTCTGGCTGTGGCATCCTGGCAGCAGCAGGACGGAAAACAGACTGTGTGACATGACTTGGGTCCTGCCCTTTGTGTACCCACCTCATCTCTGCCTATTTTTCAAGCTGGTTCTATTCAACCATGTAATATTTTTTTCAACTACTTCCTCTTCAGTCTAGATCATTCCTAGTAGCTTTTTTGTTCTCATAACTAAGAGCCTCGTATACAGTTTCTCAAGTTCATTTTGTCTTTGCCTCGGTGTGTAACTGACCAGGTTGCTCTCTACCACTCCTGCCCTCCATGCCCAGAGCCTCCCTCTCCTGAGTTCAGGGAAAGAGGTTGATTTCCAAGGAGCACAGGACTTCAAACATCTAGGGCAAGGACACATCAAACCACAGAGCATGGAGAGCTGCTCTGAATCTGGAGGTTTGGGAGGCAGGAAAAGTGGGATCTTTGGCATTGCTCACAGCCATGAAGTCAGTATCTACAGCTGCAAAAGGGTAGGTGGGATTGTCAGACCCTCGGGGACTGTACTTTCTGGAACCTGGCAGAATTTGCACTGAGGCTTTGACCAAATGACTTCTCTACGTACCTGCTTTCTCGTCTGTAGTAAGGAAAGAACAATATCTACAAGGCTTGCATGCACAGAAGTCGGGCAGTCAGTTCTTAGAAACAAGAGCTATTGACAGTACCACCGAGAAAGTGAGGGGGAAAAAGACGGGAAACCAGACTTAATCTGCTTCTCATACCCTCTTCACCACCATCAAAAAGGCACGTTTGGGATGCTTAAGGCCCAGAGACGGCTAGGAGTTCTTTCTCATGGTTTCCAGTGTCCCCAGCAGAGGGCCTCTAAGTGCTACATGGGGCCTGTTGCACCCTCAGACCCTTCCTCCCAAAGCAGGGGTGATTTTTACTTTCTTTATTTGCTGACAGAAGAGTGCTATAAGGGGTTCATTTTTTCCAGCTTAAAGAAAAGAACAGAGCAGGGGAAGAGTAAGGACAGACAGAGCAGGGCAAGAGTAAGGACAGACAGAGCAGGGCAAGAGTAAGGACATATATGTGTCAGGCTCTGTCACACTCAGAGCATACACTTGGGACAACACTGAGAAATAACCCTGACTCCAGGCTGGTCTTCTAAAGTGCATAAGTCCTCCAAGACTCCCAGCAGCCCTGGGAAGGATGGTATCACCCCAGTGTTACAAGGAGGAAGCAGAAAGGAGGAGAGTCCACGACAGCTCCTAAGTAAATCACCTGGTCTGGATATGAGTGCTGTTCTGCCCTCTGTAAGCCAGGGCATCTTCCCACTCGGACTCCACAGCAGGCTGAGGTGGGCTTTTGTCCCCCTGCTTCCCCTGATGGGATGCAGCTGGTGTCCTAAGACACAGGAGAAGGCTGCAAATGCCTGACAGCCTGAGCCCTGACAGTGCTGGAGGTGCTGGGACAAAGACACAGAGGGCCATTGTTTTCATTGTTTCACTGTGACCGAAAGACCTGACAAGAACAATTTTAAAGGAGGAAAAGTTTATCTGGGGCTCATGGTTTCAAAGGTCTCAGTCCACAGACCGTCAACTCCATTACTCTGCGGCCCAGGCGAGGCAGAACATGACGGTTGAAGGCTGTGGCAAAGAACATCAGCTCAGGACATGATGGTCAGAGAAAGCCGATGCTGGGCTTGCCCTGGACAAATCATATGCCACAAAACCATGGCCCCGGTGACCCACCTTCTCCAACTACTCCCTATCCATGTGCAGTTACCAACCAGTTGATCCATTCAACTGGATTAATGCACTTATTAGATTAAGGCTCTCATAACCAAATCATTTCACCTCTAAACTTTCTTGCATTGACTAACATATGCACATTTGGGGGACACCCAATATCTAAACCATAACTTCTAGCCTCCAGCCCCAATATTCTTTTTTTTTTTTTTTTTTTTTTTTTTTTTTTTTTTTTTTTTTTTTTGTACCAGGGATTGAACTCAGGGGCACTGGGCCACATCCTCAGCCCTTTTTTTTTTTTTTTCTTTTTGTATTTTATTAGAGACAGGGTCTCACTGAGTTGCTAAGTGCCTCACCATTGCTGAGGTTGGCTGTGAACTCTCGATCCTCCTGGCTCAGCCTCCCAAGTGCTGGGATTACAGGTGTGCGCCACCACGCCCAGCTAGCCCCGATATTCTAGTAGAGATGGTTAAGATAGTCAGACACCACAGGAGCAGCGTCCTTGACTTCATTCTCATAACATGTACTTGACCATCTAAAAGAAAGAGCCTGGGAATGCAGGGTGATTTCTGTTCCATATTACAAGCTCACTGTGAGAAGGATCTGAGGCAATTCCATGGGGGAAATGTATCCTAAGAAAAATAACCATCTCCAAGGGCTGAGCATTTGAGAAGAGCTTTGGGAGCATGTGAGGGAGTTGAGTTTAACTGGCTGCAAAGGGCGTCAAAGAAGCAAGACAAGGTGTTCAGACAGTGGTTTACATCAGCAAAGACAATGAGGAGGCAGCGTAGACTGGTTTGGGGGACAGTTTGTAACCTGGACTCGAGTTTGCCCATGGTTGAGTTCTAGGGGTGTCACTAACCAGCAAGAAACTTCCCTGTGCCTCATCACCATCATTTGTAAAATGAGAACAGTACTGTCATCTTTAGCGGCTGCTGTAGGATGGTCTAGACTGGCAGAGAGAGCCTGTGAGAAATGTTAGCTGTTAGCAGAGATTGTCATACATGCTAGGATGGCTGTGAGAGGTGACAGTCAGGAACCTGGGTGGGAATCAAAAACAAGGCTAGAGCCAAGCGAAGTTGGAATTTGGATTTGGTTCACAGTGGTGAGAAAGAAGGTGAAGTGGCCAGTGGTGCACTGGGATTCATCCTGGTTCATATGTAGGGTAGAGGACCCGCATGAAACACGGGTGGGGAAACCCGGATCAGGAGAAGGAGAAAAAGAACAAATCGGGGCGGGGAGACACTGTGGCACTGCCATCCTCCAGGCAGGGAATGACACTGGGGTGAAGCCCCAGTGGTTCTGGAATAACAAGAGGGTGTGGTGACCACAAAGATGTGGGATGGAGAGAAAGGTGTTTCCAGTAGCAAATGCAGAGAAGCACATGACTGTCTCCTCAGCTCCCTTCCTGTGGGGAATAATTGCTGTCAACAAATGCAAATCAGCTTTTGCATAACAAAGGCTAAACAGCCTTAGTCCTTTTGTCTCCTGTGAAAATGCCATCTTCTGTTGTCTTTTAATTATTTCATCTGGATAAGATTTAGCTTTTGGGTGTAGATAGACGTGTCTTCAGAGTCTTCAATCTCATTTCCTTTCACGTCTGTCTGTATGTTGTACTTACGCCTACCTCATGTTGGGATGTTTTTCTTTCTGTATCTCTGTGCCTCTGTATTCCGACCAGTGGTTTACAACTGAGGTCAGTTTGGCCCCCCAGGGGATATTTGGCCATGTCTGGAGACATTTATAGTTGTCACAACTGGGAAAAGGATGCTCCTTCCATTCTGTAGTTGGAGGCCAGGATGCTGCTCAATATCCTCCCCGACACAGGACCGTCCTACTACACCTAGGACCCAGCCCAAATGTCGTCGGCAGTGTCAAGGTTGGAAAACCCCGATCAAGAGAAGATCCTTGAGGGCCTCTTCATTTCCCTCACATCTAGCAAGCAGAGCATGAGCTCAATAAATAGAGACTGAGCTGAAAGCAATCAGGAGGAAGTGATGATTGATGGAGAAGAAGGGGGACTTAGTTTGGAGTGAGGAGTTTTGAGAAGTCAGCTGGCTGTCCAGGGGGCTGGCAGTCTGAAGAGATTCAGAACAAGACATCTAGAGCCATTCCCTCCTTCGTGGCAATTTTATTGAGTGACTGTTTTGTGTGAGGTGCCCTGCCAGACGCTGTGGCAGCAGAGAGGAGAAACTCAGTCCCTACACATACAGAACCCCTGGTCTGCAGGGAAAGGGAGACGCACAGAAGTGAATCGGTCACGAGCAAGCTTTGTGGGAGCCCAGAGGAGGCTCAGCCAGGACAGTCTGAAGAACGTGAGGACGACATGAGCATTGGCCAGAAACAGGAAGGACCAGTAAAGATCTCTGGGGTAAAGAAGAAGAACAAGTGATAAACGCAGCCTAATGCCATCTTAAGACTAGGAGCCATCCTGTCAAAAGTTATGAAAACTCCACTTCTGTTTTCTATAAAATACTAGGATTCCTATTTGGCCTGATCACATTTTGATGTTTTAAACTTGTTTGGAATTCCTGCCCGTGCCTTGAACTCACTCAGGCCTGGCTTTCCTTGACCAGATAACAACCCTCTCTAAAACCTAATGGTGCTTCATAATCTTTGATGTGCTGACTTTACTCCCTACCTTGGAATGCAATGCCATGTAGATCATTAATTTGCTATTTGCCCTTGTATTGTGTATGTCTGAACCCTGTTGGCTGTAAGTTCCCAAGACTTTTTTGTAACTCTTTGAGCTATAAAAACCTGTCTTCCTGGAGAGCAGGGCCGATCACGAGCCCAGTGTTTGGGAGGGGCAGCCGCTGGCCATCTCTCTGTGTGTGCACAATATAAGCTTGCTTTAATTTGATTTAAAATTGAAGTCGGTGGTCTTTTCTTTGCGTCATGGATCAACACAAGGTCTGGAAGGATATTCTGGGCAGTGGAAACAGCTTGTGCAAAGAGAGAATGGTGGAAATACATGGCTGGGCTGTAGTGAGAGGATCATGTGGCCAGGGTACGAGGTGGGAGCCAGGACAACCAAAGGAACAGTAATCATTGTTCTACATTTGGAGAAGGCTAGGAAGCAGTTATAGGTTTGGGTTTTGTTCTTATTGTTTGTTTGTTTGTCATTTGTTGTTTTTGTTTTTGTTTTCCAGCTCCCAGCATCCATTTTTCCTGTTGTGCTGGGCACAGTGGCTCACGCCTGTAACCCCAGCAGATTGGGAAGATGAGGCAGGAAGATCGCAAGTTCAAAGCCAGCCTCAGCAAGAGCAAGGTGCTAAGAAACTGAGATCCTGTCTCTAAAGAAAATACAAAATAGGGCTGGGAATGTGGCTTAGTGGTCCAGTGCTCCTGAGTTCAATCCCTAGTACCCACACACACCCCTGGCAAAAAAAAAAAAAAAAAAAACATTTCTCCTGTTGTTAATAGCATCAATTTTTTTTTGAGAACTATCTCTGCTTTCTCCACCCAATCCCCTCCTCCATTAAAGGGTCAGGCATGAGAAAAAGCTAGATCAATAAGTCTTTCTCAAACAACTCAAAATTTCAAGAGCTACGATGCAATTGCTGGAAAGAAAACAAAGCTGAAATTCGTTAACTTTACTGTTTGCATCCCAAGAGTACTGTCAAAAAAAATTCTGTTTCCCAATCCCCAAGTTGTCTGGTTCCTGACTTCTCTAAGTCAGGTTCTCAAGCCTTCCCTTTGATTCTGTGAGTCTTTTCTAAGTTTTTCCACTTGAGTTAAATAATCGCTTTCTCTACTTGTAACTAGGGTACTTTGATAAAGTCAGAGAGTAAAAGGGAGAGGGATAATATGTTGGTCAGATTTCTGTCACTATAACAAACACCTGAGATAATCAACTTATAAAGAGAAAAGGTTTGTTTCGGTTCACACTTTTGGAGTTTCCAGTTCACTTGACTCCTTTGCTTTTGGGGCCTATGGTGAGGTGGCACAACATGGCAGTATCACATGGCAGAGTAGAACCATTCACCTCATGGCCAGGACAAAAATGAGAATGAGTTAGAGTCCAGGATCCCACACTCCTTCAATGACCTAGAGACCTCTCACTAGGCCCCACCTTTTAAAGATTTTTTTCACTTTCAAATAGCATCACCCTGGAGTCCAAGCCTCCAACACATGGGCCTTTGCGGGGACATTCAAGTTCCAAGCTATAGCAGAGAATAAGATTGGTGGCCTAAGAGTAGGAGGAGAACCAAGACCATGAACTGACAGAAGCCATAGTGGACTCTTATCAACCTTTTGTTTTGTGGGAGGATGGGACTGAACTCAGGGGCACTTGGCCACTGAGCCACATCCCCAACCCTATTTTGTATTTTATTTAAAACAGGGTCTCAGTAAGTTGCTTAGCACCTCACTTTTGCTGAGGTTGATTTTGAACTTGAGATCCTCCTGCTTCAGCCTCCCAAGCTGCTGGGATTACAGGTGTGCACCACCATGCCTGGCTCTTCTCAATCTTGTAGGAAAGGTAAAAAGAAACAGATATTCAATCCCCCCCCCTTTTATTTGTTGGTGTTGCTAGTAAAAATACTAGTTGTCCCCTAATATTCTTTCTCCCTCAGTTACACAATCCCTGGTTTTAACCGGGTACATGGTTGCTCAGAAAAAAAGCAATCTTGTCTGGTTTCCCTAGCAAAAAATATAGCCATGCAATTAAGTTCTAGCCAATAAGAAGAGAAGGAAAAATTATGTGCAACTTCTGAAAAGTAGCCCAGAACAACAGGGTCATAAAATTTTGTTATTTCTTCCTTGCTCCTTTCTATGTGGAGAGCAAAAATGGCATCTGGAGTATGATCATTTAGGACTATGAGGTTGCTAAACATGGTAACACGGCAAAGAGAAGGAACTGGATGGAGCACCTGATGATCATGGAGCCACCACAGCAGCACTGGGCTCCCGACCTCCACATTTAATTTAGGTAAGATGAAAGAAAAGTTGTATCTTGCTTAAGCTTCGTTATCTCTGATGTGCAGGCATATCTGTGCCTCACATGTAGTCAGACCTAAATCTAACCGATATGGGCAGGCCGAGCGGGTCTTCTCTATAATGTAGAGTTGGGGTAGATAACCAGGCCCTGTTTCCATTCAGAATCCAAAATGCAGTATTCTCTTCCTTCTTCTTCCCTGTCTGCCATGCAGTATGCCTTGATCCAGGCTCTGTCATATGGATGCTCCCAGAACTCTTGATATATAATAATTGATGCAAAGACAAAGGAGAGTGATTATCCCATGCAGCGGTCACCAGTCGTCCATCCCGTGGTGTCCTGTGGAATGAGCATGAATTTTCTGACCACACTTCCTGTTTGTTTGTTTTTAAAAGTGGTTATTGAACTGCCAACTTGTCTAGGTCAAGGTGTGCTGGAGTACTCTGGAAACAAAATGTTTGGTTTATTTATTTATTTTTTAAGAAGGGAAGAGTTGTTGGTATATCCCTTGGTCCAAAAGTAAGGGAAATTCAGAAGGGAGAGAGATTGAAGATGAAAAAGAAAATATGACACTCTCCTATCAGACTTTCCCTGTCCCCTTAAATTATGCATCATAAGGGTTTCTTTCATTAGAGGCATTCAGAGCACCTTTGGCTTTTAAGGGATAGAGTAAAATCCAGCTCCCCTGGCACCAGAGCATGAGGCCTTCCAGCTCCCCAGGAACCCCTGTGTGAAGGCCACCTTCTAGTTAGGACAGACATGAAGCTGTTAGGGTCTCTGGTGGACTTAATAGTAGCTCCTCGATGAAGAAGACCTCCTAATCCCCAGAAACTGAGTATATTACCTTGTGTGGAAAAAGGGACTTTGCAAATGTGATGACATTAATGGCAATCAAATGGGGAGATTATCCTTGGTTATCCACATGGGCCCACTGTAATCACAAGGATCCCTCCAGGAGAGAGGCAAGAAGGTCAGAGTGAGAGAAGGTGATGGGACAACAGAGACAGAGGTCAGAGAATCAGAGACTTAAGGACACTGCACAGCTGGCTTTAAAAATGGCCACAAGAGAAGGAATGCAGAGGCCACAAGCCAAGGAAAGGCTCTGGATGTTGAAGAAGACTAGAAAATGTTCTCCCCTAGAGCCTCCGGAAGGAGATGAGCTCTGCTGACACCTTGTGTTTTGCTCAGGGAGACCCAGTTTGGCCGTCTGAGCATCAGAATATGATACATTTGCATTATTTTATACAAATAAGTTTCTGGAAATTTGTCAGAGCATCAACAGCCTTTTTTGCCCCATTTCCAGTTAAAGGTCATATCAGCACCTGTGCTTGTCTGTAAGGATCCTTGTCAGTCATTTGGAAGGAAAAAGCTATAAATGCCTGGACTTCTGCATTGAACCTTGGGACGCGGTTTCACAGCAATGGCAACTTGGGTTTAAATATTAAGAAGATTCCAGAGGACTTAAAGAAACCTTACAACAAGCTATATTTTGACACCAAAACAGACACCTGGCAATCTCATTACAGACTATTCTGCAAACCCCAGTGTGGCACAGAGTTGGATTCTCCAACACTCCCTGTCCTCTGCTAAGGCCAGCTGGATGACACCCTTTCTCATCTGTGATGGAGGAAGCGCGGCACTGTACCTACATTTGTTTTCCTTAATTCTTTCAAGTGCCTTTGGTAATAAGTGGATAGAGTGCTGAGGTTTTTAGTCCGGCTTCTTTTTCTTCAACTCTAACCACTTTACATGGAAGAATAGGTTACCATAGTAATATTTTCTGAGCAATAGGTGAACTAAAGTGCGCTATTGAAGGTACCCAGGAGAAAATACTAATAACATCCTGAGAAAGTTTAATCATTTTATAGAACCTCAGAACTACTAAAACAGAAAGACTAATGAGTTTGCTGGATGATCTGAAAGCAAGCCATCAGCAGCTCATAGAAAATATAGTGGAAGAAGCTACAATCATCCCCAAGTCCCCCCATCTCCTCATCTCCAATCCACCCCTCCAAGCTGCTCAAATGACAAACAATAAATGTAAACTGGGGGAAAATATTTGAAACTCATGTCAAAAATTGCTATACCTCAAAACTCTCCTTGTAGGAATTTGGGGAAGATTATGGCAGCTATGCTAGAATAATGTTTGAATTTTTCTGAATTCCAACTAAAAACCAGATAGAGCACCTGGAAAGGAAAACTAAGAAGCCGTGGACAGCATTTACAACAAACATAGGTGACAAAGTATCACCTTGAATCCCAAAATACAAGTGGGTGAGACAGATCACTAAAGAGCCACAAGCCCTTTTTGTCATGGGTGATGTGTGGAAGGAAGCCAAGGCGGGTGACATCAGCTGAAAGGGCCTGAGAACAGGAGAAACCAAAAACAACCCAATTCAAGAACAGAAGCTGAAACCAGGAGATTGCTCCCACTCAGTAGTGAGGGAGGGCCAGGGGTCTTGCATGAAGGGCCTGGAGTGTCTAGTCCCTATGAATTTTTAAAAATTTATTTTTCTTTCTGTGTAACTTCTGGGTAACTTTTCTGTGTAACTTTGTTGAGATATGATTCACATACTACACAATTGACCCATTTGAAGTGTATAATTTGGTGATTTTTCACGTATTCACGGTTACGAAATCATCATCACAATTTCAGAAGACTTTTGCTGCCTCAAATTAACAGCAACAAAAGAACCCTATAACCATTTGCCGTCAGTCCCCATTTCCCACCTGCCCCCAGCCATTGGCAAACACTAATTTTCTTTCTGTCTTTAAAACTTTGCCTGGTCTGGACATTTCCTATAGATGGAAGCATACAATGTAGCCTTTGAGGTCTGCTTCTTTTAGTTAGCACAATGTTGTCAACATTCACCCATAGGTAGCCATGTTCCCTTTTTATAGCTGAGTTATATATATATATGGGGAAACCAGATCTTGTTTATTCATCTGCTGATGGACATTTGGGTTGCTTCTACCTTTTGTTTACTATGAATAGAGTTTCTGTGAACATTTGTGTACCAGCTTTTGTTTGAAAACCTGTTTTCAATTCTTTGGGATATTTTATTAGGTATAAAAATTCCTGGGTCATATGGTAATTGTATGTTTAGCTTATTCAAAAACTTGCAAACATTTGTCCATAGCTTTTGCACTG
This sequence comes from Tamias sibiricus, assembly GCA_025594165.1. Lineage (NCBI taxonomy): Eukaryota > Metazoa > Chordata > Mammalia > Rodentia > Sciuridae > Tamias > Tamias sibiricus. The sequence goes on along the minus strand of CM046660.1, from coordinate 158,508,031 downwards.
TTTTACATTATATTATCTGAGGTTACAGTTTCTCCACATCCTTGCCAACATTTTTTATTTTTTACATATATTTGTGTATATGTGTGTGTGGGGGGGTGTGGGGGTGTGTATGATTATATTAAGCTATCCTAGTGGGTATAAAATTGTAACTGATTGTGGTTTTGATTTGCATTTTCTTAATTACTAATATCATTTAGAATCTTTTCATGGGTTTGTGAGCCATTTGTACGTCTTCTTTGGAGAAATATCTGTTCAGATCCTTTGCACTTTTAAAAGTTGAGTTTTTGTTATTGAATGAAAAGAGTTCTTTATATATTTTGGATACGAGGTTTAACAAATATATGATTTCCAAATAGTTTGTTCCTCTATATGGGTTGTCTTTTCACTCTCTTACAAGTATTACAAGTGTTCTTTTTTTTTTTTTTTTTTTTTTTTTTTTTTTTTTTTTTTTTTTTTTTTGGTGGGGGAGTGCCAGGGATTGAACTCAGGGGCACTCAACCACTAAGCCACATCCCCAACCCCATTCTGTATTTTATTTAGACATGGGGTCTTACTGAGTTGCTTAGCACCTCGCTGTTGCTGAGGCTGGATTTGAACTCACAATCCTCCTGTCTCAGCCTCCCTCACTGCTGAGATTACAGGCATGTGCCACTGCACCCAGCTCTTACAAGTATTCTTTGATACATAAAAGTTTTCAATTTTCACCAAGCTCAATTTATCTGTTTTTTTTTCTATTTTCTTGTGCCTTTGATCTCATATTTAAAGAACCCATTGCCAAAGCCATGTCATAAGGATTTTCCTCTGTTGTTTTCTAAGAGCTTTATAGTTTTTACTCTTCATTTCAGTCTTTGATCCATTTGAGTTAATTTTTGTTTAGGATGTGAGGTAGGGATTCAACTTCATTCTTTTACATGTGGATATCCAGTTGTTCCAGAACCATTTGTTGAAGAAGATATTCCTTTCCCCTTTGAACAGTATTGGCACCACTGTCAAAAATCAATTGACTATAGATATATGGGAGTATTTCTGGATTTTCAACTCTTTCCCATTGGTCTATATGTCCATCTTGATGTCAATACCACACTGTTTGGACTACGGTAGCTTTATATAAATTTTGAACCTTCAACTTTATTCTTTATTTTCAAAATTGTTTCAGCTATTCCAGGTCTCCTGTGATTCCATATGCATTTTAGAATTGGGTTTTCTATTTCTGCAAGAAAGGATATTGTGATTTTAACAGGGATTTCATTGAATCTATAGATCTCTTTAAGAAGTATAACTATTTTAACAATATTGTCTTCCACTGCATGAACATAAGATATCACTCCATTTACTTAGGTCCCTTTAAATTTCTTTCAGCAATTTCTGCTCTCACTTAGAAGTCTTATGTCTCTCTGTTTAAATTTAGCCCTACATATTTCATTCATTTGGATGCTAGTATAAGTGAAATTGTTTCATTTCCTCTTCAGATTACTCTGGCTTTATATGAAAATACAACTCATTTTTGCATTCCAATCTTGCATACTTCAACTTTGCTGAATTCATTAATTACCTCAACACTTTTTTTTAATTCTTTATGGTTTTCTATATGTGAGATTATGCCACCTTCAAATAGAGAAAGTTTTACTTCTTTCTTTCCAACTTAGATGCCTTTTATTTCTTTTTCCTTGCCTAATTGCTGTAGCTAGTACTCTATTGAACAAAGGTGGCAAAAGTTTCCATCCTTCTATTAAAGTTAGGTAGAAAGTTTCCAGCCTTCACCATTGAATATGATGTTAACTATGGGTTTTTTGTATACACTTTCTATTGTAATGAAAAACTTCCCTTCCAAAGAGTGTTTTATCTTAAAAGAATGTTGAATTTTTAAAGTACTTTCCCTATATGCAAATAAAATTTTTTAAACATTAGGAAACCATTAAATATCATCTTGTCCCTCTATTTCATATTCAATTAACACAAGAAAGAGTACCAAGTTATATTTTCCACTGTGATTGACTTCCATTAGTCCTTCCTGAAGTCATTAATGGAAATAATGACTAATATTTGACTGAGCAAGTTTCTAAAGAAAGAATGACCAGACTTTATCGTAGCATCAGGCATGGCAGGGTGAGGGACAGGGCTGGTTGGGATACTTCTGGCAGCTGTATTATTTTATCCTCAAAAAAGAACACCAGGATACTGTGAGTTCTGTGTCTTACCGAGAGAATATAAATGTTAATTCAAAAACACAATAAGGACTAGCATCTCTTTTGACTAGATGAGTTCAACTGTCAAATGGCTCAGGAAACAGAGAAATCTTCAGTGGACCGTACAGCCATAACACAAGAAACTAAAAAAAAAAAAAAAAAAAAAAAAGAGAGAGAGAGAGAGATAAACTCAGAAAGCCAGAAAATCTTCCATGACAAGATTATCTGGGAGGTGAAAAGAAACGAGGTTGTAAAGCTTCAAAACACAAGGTGTGAGCAGTAGCTTAAGCCCAGGTAAGTCTTTTGGTTGTTAAGTTTTTCATTCCTTCATGTGTGATTTGAAGTTCACCTATTTCCAAAAAGATTTACACAGAGAAAAAGAAATGATACACAATAGGAATAGGGAGATAATTTATAAAATTATAGCAAAGGAAGGGAAAGTATAAGCAAAAATAATTTCTGCAATTAAGGATTAAATATTGAGAATGAGAAATGAGAAACCCAGTGAGAAAACAAGTGACATGAAGAATGACAACCTTCACACACTGCCAGTGGAACGTACAATAGGACAGCCAATGTGGAAAATAACTTGGCAGTTCTTCAATAAATTAAACATAGAACTACCCTCTGACCCAGCAATTCTACTCCAAGGGAAATGACAACAAGGACACAGACTTATTTATGCACCCCTGTTTATTACAGCATTATTCATAATAGCCAGAAGTTGTAAACAACCCAAATGTCCATCAATAGAAGAATGGACAAACAAAATGTGGTTTATACATTCCAGTTGAGGGTTATTTAGCTATAAAAAGGAATCAATCTGATATATGCTAAAAAAAAAATAGAAGAACCTTGAAAACATATGCTAAGTGAAAATAACCAGACACCAGCAGATAAATATTGTACAGTTTCACTTATATGAAATATCTAGCATAGGTAAAACTCACAGAAAGAAAGGCTGAGGGAGAAGAAACTGGGGACTAATTGGTTAATGGTTACAGAGTTTTTGTTTGCAGTAATGAAAAAGTTTGGAAAGTTGCACACATTGCAAATGTTATTTATGCCACTTAATTGTACACATAAAAATGTTTAAATGACAAATTTTGTATGATGTGTGTGTGTGTGTGTGTAAAACCACCTTAATAAATTAGAGAAACAAAAATTAAATATGATTCTAAGCATCCTGATGCCCAAGGCAAGAGGTGAAATGAGATTAACATGCTAACAAGTGCAAGGTTGCTGGCTCTTGTCCCAGAAGAACTAGATTCCCTCAGAAGAGCAGTTTAGGATCACCTAAGTCCTGGCCACATACTAGATGCCCACTCCATTCACACCCTTTGGTCACAACAAGTTAGACTGTGAACAGCTCAGTGCAACCCATGTGCCTTAGAAAGAAACTCAAGAGTGGAGGGTGTGGTCCCTTTAGGAAGGGCAGCTCATTTTTCCTTAAATATGGAATTTAGAAAGTGGGATTACTTGGGACGCAACAAAGAAAGGAACAGTGATTCTGGGACTTCCCAGGGGGCAGCACTTTAGATGCACTCAGGGGATGTGGTCAGGAAGGTCCTGTGGGCTCGGGTTCTGACTCCCTCACCCCTACCGCCATTTTCCCTGGCTCCAAATCAGGCAGAGTTGAAATCGTCTTGGTAGTTCTGATTATTTAGGCCAATTCCCTCCTAATGTTTCTTCCTCTTCCCAGAGTTGCTCCACCTGATTTCAAGTTCCTGCCCTCCTCATTGGATCGGAATAACTTCAACTGCTCTGGTTTGGATTTCAAGTGTCCTCCAGAGGCCCATGGAACTATTGGGGGATGATGGCGCCCTTAGGAGGTGGGCCTAGGGAGGTCTTAAGGTCATTAGGGAGATGCTGTTGAAGGAGATGGTGAGACCCCATTCTCTTCCTCTTTTTTTGCTTTCTGGCCATGAAGTGAACAGTTTTGCTCTGTCACATGAAGTGCTGCCTTGCCTCAGGCCCCAGAGCAACAGGGCCAATCAATCACAGATGAACCACCCAAACTGTGAGCCCAGCAACCCTTTTCTCTTCATGAATTGATTATGTCAGTTATTTGTTATAGTAATGGAAGGCTGACTAATATACCACCCAACAGATTTCCTTCCTCTAGTTCAGTCCTAACACTAGCCCATCATATAAATTTCTGGGTAAAACGATGCTCCCAAGCACACTAACCCATGAAGGGGGAAGGAAGGGTGGTGACATGTCCTGGTACCCTCACTCAAAATCCTGTCATTTTCACCAACATTCCAGTGGGGGTGGGAAGGTAACAGCAATGGAATCACCAAGTTTTCCTAAAATGACAACCCACATTGTAAAACTTGAGTTACCATCTACTTTATAACAAAGTAAGAAATAGTTGATTTTTGTTAAGACAAGTAAAATTAGAAGTGGTTTTATGTATTGTCTTCAGTGTTATGATGACATGTCTGTCCACCCAATCCTAGCAACTATTTAGTATTACCTATGCCTAAATAAGATTCATCGTGTCCCTCCTTTGTTCAATATGCCTAATCGTTCCTCTCCTCTGTGGGTGTTCAAACACCTCAGCCAGGCTGTCAGAGTTCTTCCAAATCTCTCTAGCCACAAGTTAGTTTATCCAAACCACAGGCCACATGTCCACCTGTACTTTGCCAAAATAAAATTCACTATTTCACAAACTGAAGAGGCTCATTCTCAATGGACCTTTATTTTATTTATTTGTATGCAGTGCTGAGAATTGAACCCAGTGCCTCACACATTGTAGGCAAGCGCTTTGCCACTGAGCCACAACCCCAGCCCCCGATGCTCATTCTCAAGTTACCTGCAGTGCCCTGTGTTGTTCCTCCTCCTTTCCATAATCCTACCCATAGACAAAATCTCAGGTCTTCCTCCTCCAGGAAACCTCCTCTAAGTACTCTTCCTCCATTGACGTTTTCCTGTGAATATGTTATTTGAATTGCAAATTATGACTCTCCTTTGGCCACCATCTTGTATCACTATTAACCTGTTATATGCATTTCCTTTGTCTATTAAATTTTGTCTTCTGCATCCATCTCATCTTGGCTACTGAAGGTCAGGTTCCCTGGAATACAGATGCTAAGATGAGGATTAATGTGCAGGAGATCTTCCTGAGGTATCCTTAGAGGGGAAATCACCTACAGGGAGTGAAGGACGTTGGGGCCAAGGGAGAAGGTGAGCTATTGCACAGTATCAGTAAATGTCCCAGACTACTTCTTGGGGGTGTTCTGAAGCTGAGATGGCCTTACAGACTTGTCTTAAGTTGGAGTGAGGTGCCTGGGTCTTTTATACTTTGTCTTGATGGCAGCTGAGGACTGCTCCTGGAAGGGGCTATGAGCAAGGGTGGGGTGATCCCAGAATGGGCCAGGACTGAGAGCCATTTGTCACAGCTTCCTCCACAGCCAGGGAAGCACATCATTCAGTCCTGACAGGGATGTTGGTATCAACTCTGATGGACTAAAAAGAGAAGAGGACAGGGAAGGAGGAAGAGTGGAAGGAAATGAAGAAACAAGGCAAGGAGTCTCAATTGGAGTAAAGTGATACAAAGTGAAAAACTCCCTTTAAGAGAGGCAGGCAGTAGGGAGGCCAGGGGAGTGGTGTTCAGAGGAGAGAAGCATCCCCTCCCAGGGCATCCCACTGGCTTCTGACTGATGGATAAGCTCAGATTTGCACCCAAGCCTGTGGGCCCAAGAGTTCCCCTTTTTTTCTGCCCTCAAAGTTGGCAAACCAAGTCCGGGTATAAGTAGCTGGAGATGCTTTAAAGGTGGGAATTAGAGAACTCTCAAAGTCTTCTGTTTCTCTGTAACCCTTGCAGACCAAAAGAAAAACTTCATAGTAGAAAAATAACACAGGACACAAATCTTATTTTTCTATTAAAGGTAGAAGTGTGACCAAAAGAAGAGTATCCAGAGACCGGAAAAAATGTTCAGACTTTGTAAGATAAAAAGTGTGTCTGTACTGTATAGAAATCAGAAACTATAAACAGAAACTCTGAGGAAGAGTTACGGATCTGGACTGTCCCCCTAAGTTTCATGTGTTGAAGGCTCGGTACCCACTGCAGCAATGTTCAGAGGTGGGGTTTGGGGGAAGTGATCGGATTATGAGGACTCTAATCTCATCAAGGGATTAATCCATTGTGGGCTTACAATTGAATAGACTATTGGAGGAGGGAAACTATAAGCAGTGGGGCATAGTTGAAGGAGTGTTTACTGGGGGCATGTCCTCAAAAACTATATTTTATCCCTGACCTGCTCCCTGGACCTCCTTTTTGGCTGCAGTGAGGTGAGGAAACTCCTCTACTACACACTCCTGGTGCCCTGGTATTCTGATGTTCTGCTTCACTTCAGTCCCAGAAGCAATGGAGCTGGCCAACCTTAAACAGAAACCTCTGAAACTACGAGCCAAAATGAATCTTTTCTCTGCTAAGTTGTTTTTTTAAGTTATTTTGTCACAGCAACGAAAAGCTGACTAACACACATGGTAATGGCCCTCTCCTACTACCCACAGGAAATCAGATTACAAGAAAGAGAAGGATTAGAGCTATAGAGCAGAGACAGAGAGGAAAAAGCCAGGGTTCAAAGACAGAGTCAAGCAGGTTGGTGTATCTATGTGACTTGAAAATATTATTCCCTTCTTCCAACTTAGAGCTGCCAGTCAGCACACCTAGGAAATAGGAAACCCCAAGATTTTTCTCTGCATCTCTAGAATTTGAATTAATTTCAGAAACACTCTGGGGAGATATGAAAGTCTAGGGCTTCCAGAAACCAGAATATCTTCTGCCCCAGGGATCTTGGGCAGAATTGGGGTTTTCTTCTTAAGAGTATGAAGCCTGATATCAAGTGAGGTATTTTTCTAAGAATCTATATTAAACCCATGCCCTTTTCAAAATATTTTAGGCCCTTCTTTAAAATCTTACAACCACATTTCAGCCACAAGCAACACATTAGAAGGATATTCCTTTTTGGCTCTTTGTATACATTCTATAAATTGGTGCATGAAACTAACCAAGTATCATCTTGTCTGACTCTGTTTTTTCTAATCTATACTTCCCTCAGTGAAGAATTTCCTAATTGCCATTTCCAAATGGCATGTCTCCAGTTTGGAAATGTTTCAGAGTTCTTTGATTTGTGTTGTTTTTAAGCACTTTCTCTTTGCTTCTCTGGAGTTAGAAATCACATCCATTAGTCTTCCTAGGGCTGGTAGTTCCATTAAAAGATCTGCAGCTAAATTTCCTAGTCCTTGTTACCCTGAACTATGAGCAGGTCTAAGCAGGGTGCAAGATGTAAAGCCTCCGGGGAAACGTAGGTCACGCCCAGACCTCACTTCAGCCCTCCTTCCCCACTTAGCCTTCTGTGAACTGCTTCACATGCAGAAAAGCTCGGATGAGACACTTGCTTGCTCCATGCACTTCTCCCTCCCATCTTATTCTGCTTCTGATGGGGATGCACCCAAGTTGACAAGATGAGCCAGAGAGAAGAACGAGAACACGGGACATCAAACTGGGGAGAACACTCAACTGTCACAGATCCACCTGGGACGTGTCATGTTTGCGCGGGGTCCTAGCAGCAAGTGGGTGTGGTCTTTATTAGCATCATTGATTCTGGAAAACTTATGGTTCTTGGCCAAGGGTCTTTGCTGGAGGTCTCTTTGATAGATGGGCTACCCTTCCCCCCTCCCCCCAGTTTTCCACATCCTGAGAGAAGCAACCTTGTTTCATTCTCTGGGCAGGATGTTTCTTTTCCCCGGGCAAGAGCCAATAGGCTTAAAGGTCGCCCTGTTCTATGGGCAAAGAGCCAATGGCATTGGGGTTGCTCTGGTGCACCTCCCACCAGAAATCCCTAAATAGGGCCCTGTTCAAGAGACTCAGAACACAGACACACAGAGACATACAACATCAGCTCGTGGCTGCTGAGAGGAGGAAGCCACTCAGACACATCAGCTCAACGCTGCAGAGAAGAGGAAGCCACTGCAACAGCTCCAGACCCATCGCCTCCAGCTGACGGCAGCTGCCCCAGCCGGCAGCTCCAGACCCATTGCCTTCAGCCTGACTGCCGCTCCCAGCTGACAGTTCCAGCCTCCAGCCAGACAGCAGCTGCTTTAGCTGATAGCTCCAGAGATCCTAGCCGGTGCGACCAAGCACCAACCTTCTGTCCAGAGTTTGCACACTTCCCTCTCCCTGACTCCCCTCTCCCACCAGAGCTTGCACACTCCCTTCTCCCTGACTGCCCTCTCCCAGCACCTCTTCGACCTTCGACCAGAGCACCTCTTCTCCGGTTTTGCTACCAGCCACGAAGGCTGTTGAATAAATCTCTTGGCTGCACGGCTGTCCCCGGTGTGATGTTTTGCCCTTCACTCTTGATGAGAAAAATGGTTATGTTTCAGAGCTGAAGTTTGAATGCAAAATTTTTAAAACTACCTTTGGTCATGTGAAAGGAAGCTTCTGGGGAAGTGAAAGGGAAGGAACTCATCTGCTAATTAAAACTCCAAGCATAGTAGGAGGAACAATTACCCTAAGGCACTATCTCCCCACATTCCTGCAAACAAATTAGTTTCCACCCCCACACAGTAGGAAAAACAAATGCCAATTATGCCTAGATGTTTCCTTGAACATGTTTTCTCTTCCCATCTCCATCTGATCCTTAACATCACTTTGATAGTGGGTTGGAGGTAGGCCATTGCTTATCCGGAGAAATTATTTCCACCCACTCTTATTCTACAGCAGATTCGAAGCAGTGAGGAGGCTGGGACCAGCACCAAGCCCAGATAGAGCAGAACTCTCTGGGTGGTTGAATACCAAAAATAATTATTTACAGCATAGGAGAGGAGGAGTATGCTTTTAATTGTTAGAATTCAGTGGAAACCATGAAGGAATATGGTTACAATGGTTGCATAAAGGCAAAAGATGCTATGGCATAGGTTAATGTATAAGCAGATAATAATATCTAAATCTAGACTTATCTCCTGCTGTAGAAATAATGGGTAACTGGATGAAGTTAGATGGCACGATTCTTTTTTTCTTGGTTGCTTGGGAGTTTGGGCGCTGATGCAATCATGAGTAAAGTTTCTATAAACAACCATGTGCAGGTTTTTGTGTGGACATCAATTTTCTTTTATTTTCACAGGAGTTTTGAAAATGCTGACGGCACCAAGGAGTAGGTGGGAAAGAGACAGTTATTTTAAAGTTGAAGGCAGCCTTTCAGTTTCTCTGGAGGTGGAGGTCTGACTTTCATCTTTGGTGGCAGGTATCCTTTGAGCCTTTTGGTTATGCCAAGGTAAAGCAGCAATTCTTTTTGAAACACAAAGGAAAAAACTGCCCTGTAAGAAGCGTTTCACTGCGTAGGGTGCTTCTCTGCTGATTATGTTGTCTTTGGGGGGGGGAAAGTTCCAGTGAATGTGGACTCTGCTCTCCCTAAAACATTTTCATTTGTTTTCAAGGTGATGTGTGTGTATGTGTGGGTATGTAGGTTTGGGTGTGTGCTTGTGCATTCACAAACATTCTTGTTCAAGAATTAACTACCTGTGGGTGGGAGCCAGATGGAGCAAGGCCCAGCAGGAAGTGTGAAGTCGCACATCTTCATGTCATGTTCTCTTCTTAGAGCTTCACACTGTTACAGAGCTGGAGCCTTTCAGGAAACTGAGGCAGCATGAAGACCCCCCTTCAAAGTTGATTCTTGTGATCAAGTCAGAACAATTTCAGACATGTCACTCAGAACAACAGGCGTGAGTTTATTCAAGGGACAGGAAGAGAGAAAGGGGACAATCTCAAGGAAGAGAGTGGGTCCTCTCAGAGAGGAGAGGGACAGTGTACCTCTCCTGCACTCTGGTTTTGTTGGAGATCCCAGAGAGGATTCCAGAGAATCCCACCCAGGTCCACCTCTTGACCTTTGACTGACAGCAGGATGACATTAGACTTTCAAGTCCACAATGCTATGACAACTCTAGGTCACCTTAGCCCATGCTGATGGGTTCTAATTAGATTCGTGACCATAAATTCTTACAGATTTTATGCGTAGGAGGAATTATGCTTATCTCCCTGAGTTTGGGGATCTGATCTGTGAAAAGGCACACAAAAGTCTCCCCCTTCAGGGTAACTTGGGTTCCTCCTATTGGCATTATTTCAGGGCTGCATTTCTCCTGCAGATAACAGGTAGTTTGCTGAGGAGCGTAACACATCCTGTCTACTTAAGCCAGGCAGGGCTGCAGGGAAATTGCTTCTTGGGAAATAAAGCAAGTGGAGGGTCAGCACAGTGGGCCCATTTTATAGAATTACTCTCTTAACCTCATGTTCCCACCACTCATATCTGTTTGTCCCCTATCAACACAAGCTATCATGTCATGGCTGATTAAGTAACTGTGACTTGGGGAGTAAGAGGATGCATCTCTTAGGGAGTTGTGGTTTTGTCTAGGTAAGGGGAGAGACCAAGGCAAGGCCTGAGGAATGTGCTTTGTTTCTGATGGGAGTGGACATTAGGGTGGCAGACACCTTGGAAATGGCTAGGATGTGAGGAGTGAGGGACTGAGGCTCAAACTGCTGGGAGCTGACCTCCTCCAGAGCCTTTGAGTGCAGGGAGATGGCTAACCCTTTCAATATGGTGTACAGAACAGGCATGTCCAGCCCCACGTGGTTTTCTGCATGTGTCCTTGAAAAGGAAACTTTTTTTCATGGGGAACTAAGACAAGGAGCCATGCCAATGCTGCAGATCTTTTTCTGGGAGGCTGTAGGAGAGGAACCTGGTAGGACTAAGACTTCCTGTGGTCTAGCAGGACAGTTGAGACAGGACATGCAGCTGGAGACATCTGGATCACCAGATCTGTTGTTCTCAACAGAGGCAATTCTGTCCCACGGGGTACACTTGGCATGTCTGGAGACATTGTCATGATTTTGAGGTTGCTACTGGCATCTAGTGGGTAGAGGTCAAAGATGATGCCAAACATCCTAGACTGCATAGGACAGCTCCAAAACAGAGAATTCTCCTGTCCAAAATGTCAGCAGTGCTTAGGTTAAGAACCCCTGATCAAGTTGCAGAATAATAAATACATTTAGATGTTCATATGCAAATGCAAATAAAACTGAATCTCAAAATTTTAGTAATGTTGATCTAAAAAGAAAATGTCACATGGCAAATGACAACACAACAAGGTATATATATTCAGGGTCTAGTTTTGGAGGTTCCAATAACCACAGGACAAGCTTCTGGTCCTTATGGAACATATGTTGTAGCAGAGAGGGAAGACCTCTGGAAATCATCTACATTTTATACTGTAATTATAATATTCTTTGTGAATTAATTAATTTGATCCTCCCAACAAACCTATATATGCCATTATAATCCTCAGAGGCAGAATGGATTAAGTGGCTTATACAAGTTCCCATGACTGTCCGACCTAGTGTGGCTTCTTTACCGCATTTAAAGTTCCTCTTATCAGTTAAACAGATTTTAGAACTAGTTATGTGATTTTGATAGCATGATTGAATATTGCATGGTTCATGTGTACAATGGAGGGAATAAAATCTTGTGAAATAGAGGCATCTCATAAGGTTGTTGTAAAAATAAATATATCAATTTACAGGGAGTCCTTAAAACAGTGTTTGGTATACAGGGAGGATTAATAGGTTACATAAAGGAAATGAAAAGTAGATAAGGATTGAGAATCCTACTGAGAACCTACAGTGGTTCTCAAAATGTGTATCAGGGGCATCGCATCATCTTCTGGGTACTTGTTAAAAATCTGAACCCTCGGCCCCAAACCCAGACCTAACTCTGGAAGTGTCTCAGCAATCTGGGTTTTAACCAGCTCTCCATGTGACTCTAGTATCTGCTGAAGCTGGAGACACAGTGAATGACCAGTTCTGAGGCGTGATGCTCCAGCTGTGTCACAGGAGTGACGCTTGACCTTGTCCTAACATCTTCCCTGACCATAAATGTTAAAAACAATATAACAACTAAATAAAATAAAATAAAGATAAATATTTTATATTCTCTCTCTTTTTTTTTAATTTTTTTTTTTTTTTTTTTTTTTTTTTTTTTTTGGTACTGGGGATTGAACTCAGGGGCACTCGACCACTGGGCCACATCCCCAGCCCTTTTTTGTGTTTTTATTAGAGACAGGGTCTCACTGAGTTGCTAAGTGCCTCGCCATTGCTGAGGCTGGCTTTGAACTCGCGATCCTCCTGCCTCAGCCTCCCAAGTGCTGGGATTACAGGCGTGTGCCACCGCGCCCGGCATATTCTCTCTCTTTTGATGTTTATTTTTACTTCACTTTACGTTCAGCAGATCCTTCTCCTTACCTCCTATGACCTGATATCTTCCCTGATACCGTGAAATACCCCGAATTACTGTTCTTCATCTTCAGGGAGCTGGTTCTGAGTTTCTTCCCTTCCTTCATCCTTCCATGACCTCCTTCCTTCTTTTCTTTCAGTTTTCTGAGCCCACCCCAGGCCATGAGTGGGTAGGATCTTAAGAGAGCCCTGGCCAGACACAAGTTCCTGCCCAGTGAAGCTTCCGGGTCCAGCCAGAGCAGGGACAGTTCTAAGGCTGGGGCAAATGAGGGCATCAACACCAGCTTCTCCAAGGAGATAACACTTGGCTTGAGATCTGATGAAACCAGAAAAGGATTTGATAAAATAATATTAAAAATCATTTGTAAGAACATATAAGAACAACAAATGCTTTTTAATAACTGTACAAAAAGATAATCGTGAGAGATACACGAAAATACTGAAGAGAAATGAAAGGACCAGCTGAGTAAAGATAACAGAAATGTTCTTCTTAGGTTTTCTTTAAAATCAAAAATTGACAAGTCAGAAGTAAATGAACTATCACTTAGTCAGTACTGGACCCCACCTCGTTCTCTGCGGGTGGTTTGGTTTTGTTCTTGCTTTGCTGCCAAGGCTTTGTTCATCTTCTTCCTCCTGCCAGGTACCCCTCCTTTCTCCTCTCTCCCCACTTATTAATTAAAATTATCTCCTTATTTAAGATCCAGGTCAAAAGCTGCCTCCCCCAGAAGCCTTCACTGTTCCTCCCCATGAGAGATTTATCCTCTGCAGCAAGGCCACCAACCCTTACTGACATTTCTAACACTCTGTTAGCACTTTTTTGCTGCATTATGGTTATTACACAAGTAGATCTAGTCTCTAGTAGATGAAAGTTCCTCCAGAGTCAACAGCATTATACCCATTTTGAATGACCACAGTGTCTTGTGCTCAGGAGTCAGGGCTGAACCCCACGGACAGGAATACACACAGCAAGCAGGAGAGACAGCTGCACCCACATCTCCCTCCAGACACAGCAACAGCTCCAGGGGGATCAAAGAATCACATCTATAAATTATTCATAAACTTCAACAATGGAAACAACACAGGAAAGCAATTGGTGAATACCAACCAAATTGAAGATATCGATGGAGACAAAATCGATGTGTTCTATGGTATAAAACAAGAAGTCATTCAACAAAATGCAATCAAATAAATGCAAAGAAAGAAGGAACAACAACAAAAAAATGACAACAAATTGATGAAAGTATGATGGTAAGTACATCAAAATTGATAAATATCCATAAAGTCACTACCTAGAGTCCTTTAAAAGAGAATAAAGTGGTTCTACAAAAGAACATATAGATAATACATCACTATGTGGGAAAAATGCAGCCCTTTTAGCCATTAAAGAACTACAAATTTAAACAATTAAAATACACCATTACATACCAATTAAACAGTTTTTAATGATTAAAAGATTGATTTGGGGGCAAAGCTGTCAATTTCTCTCCTGTTTTTCCAAAACCAGAGCTAAGAGAACAGTGAATCCATTAAACATCTCTGAGGTCCAATTTGGGAATATGCAAAAAGAACAATCATTCCGACATTTTAACTCAGCTATTAAACTTGGTAGAAAATGTATCAAGGAAATATTCCCCAAAGGGAAAAAATGCTGCCAATTATAATTTTAAAAATAAATAAACTGAATGTTTATTAAATACTGTGCCGAGTCTGAGATTTTACCCTACTTTTAATCTAACAAGCAACTTTGTTACCATTTCATAGATGCTGGGAGAGGACAGGAGATCACTGGGTCAGAGAAAAAATGACTTTATTACTCTGGGCAAAAGCTTCAGCCAGGGCTGCCCTGAGTTCAATCCTCAGTACTGGGGGAAAAAAAAATTGTAGACAGAGCTTCTTGTTTGTTTGCACTAGTTCCCCATGTCTTCCCATTGACAGAAAGGGCCCACACTGGATGCCTGTACAGGCAGTGGGCTGTGTTACAGGAGAGGAGCACTGAGCTTGGGGTTCATCACTTTTATAATAAGTGGCAGTACACCTACCTTTTGCCCAGTGAAGAGGTTACCTCATCCTTAAAGATTGCTCGTTACAAGCACAGCGGTGAGAAATGGCCTAGGTAACAAGCAGCCAGGGACTTGCCTTCTAAGCATGCCCAACAAAAATGTTCCAGCATGCTCAGGCCTGTGGATCACCTCTTCCAACAATCCTTCATTCATTCAAATGTATTGAGTCACCTACTATGTGCCTGGCATGGAGCCAGAGGCTAAGGATACCACAGGGAACAAATTTCCTGCACACAAACAGCTTATATTTCAGTAGGGAAGGCAACTAATAGGAAAGGAAACAAAAAAAATAGTATGATGTCGTTTCTGATATGTCATGAAGAGAAGGAAAGTAGAGGGGTGGGTGTAGAAAACACCTTTCAATAGAGTGATCAAGAATAAATCCAGGGGTGAGGGATGGCCTGATATGGAAGCAGTAAAGCAGAGACTCAAGTGGAGTCAGAAAATGATGCCTGGAAGCGTATCTAGGCGGAGGGGATGGTACAACAGCCATGAAGCCCTGAGAGGGAACATGTGCATCATGTTCAGGTCTGCAGAAGGCCAGTGTGGCTGGACCACAATCAGCAATCAGCTGGGCAGCAGAGTGGTTAAAGATGAAGGGGAAGCCCAAGGGTATTCATAATTGAGATACAAGAGTTTTCTAAAGGACAAGCACATGGACTTTCTATGTTATGGTTTAGGTAGGAGATGTCCCCCAAAGATCCTGTATTACGTCATGTTGTGAAACAATTAGCTTTTGAGAACCATGACCTAATCAATGGAATAATCCAATTGATGATTAATTATTTGAAAGGCAATTGTAGACAGCTGGAGGAGATGGGGTCATTGGGACCATGCTCTTGGGATTATATCCCATCTCCCTAGCTCTTCCTTTTCTCTCTGCTTCCTAGCTGCTATGAGGTGAGCAGCTTTCCTCTACCACTGCCCTTCCATGGTGTTTTGCCTCACTTCAGACCCAATGTGATGGAGTTGGCTGACCATGGACTGAACCTCCAAGATCGTGCGCCCAAAATAAAACTTTTCCTCCTCTAAGCTGGTCTCTTTGAGTATTTTGGTCACAGTGATGTAAAGCTAACAGAGTTAAGTGAAAACAGTTCTTGAACTCCACAGTCCAATAAATGAAGGGTCCATTGGTGTCATGAACAAAGGAGGAATAGGAAATCAGAAAGCTAAATTCCAGCTGGGAGTCTCAAGGCAAGTGATTTGTTATAACAGCTCAGGCCAAACATCAGCTGACATAAACAATATTAAACAAACATTTCTCAGTTATGAAATATAAAAATCCAATATCAAGGTGCTGGCTAATTCAGTTCCCATTGAGGACCCTCTTTCTGGCTTGTGGGCAGAAGCCTTACACTGTGTAATAGGGTTCTCTAGAGAAACAGAACCAACAGGAGATATATTTATGATTATAAAAAGGGGATCTATTAGATTGGCTTACCCAACCAGAAGCTGGATAGTCCACAATGGCTGTCTGCAGTCTGGAGAACTGGAGAAACCAGTAGCTGTGCAGTCCAAGATGCTGAAGCCTCAGCACAAGAGGGATCAACAATGCTACCCTAAACTGAAGGCTTCTGAAAACTCTCTGGAGAATCACCAGCAGAGTGGGCTTTGGAAGAGTGAAGGAGCTAAAGTCTGATGGCCTCAAGGCAATCGCAGCTGCAATCAAGAAGAATCACACGCTTGCATCTGCTGCTGCTTCCTTATTCTTCCAACTTTTGTTCTATCCAAGTCTCCAACCTATTGGACGGTTCTGTCCACACTTAGGGAGCATCTCTGCTTCAGTTCGCTATTCCACATGCCAATCATTCCTAGATACACCTCATTGACACACCCAGAAGCCTCTTAATCATTGGCATCTCTTAATCCAATCAAGTTGACCATTCAAATTAACCATTACACTCTGTGTCTTCACAAGGGGAGAGAGAGAATGAGCTCTCTCTAGTCTCTTTTTAAAAGGACATTAATCCTATCAGATAAGAGCTCTACTCTTCTGACCTCATTTAATCATATTACCTCTTTAAAGGTCCTACCTCCAGGGCTGGGGCTGTGGCTCAGCGGCAGAGCACTCGCCTCGCACGTGTGCGGCCGGGTTCGATCCTCAGCACCACGTAAACATAAATGCATTGCATTGTGTACAACTAAAGCAAATAAATAAATATTAAAAAAAAAAAAGGGCTGGGGATGTGGCCCAGTGGTCGAGTGCCCCTGAGTTCAATCCCCGGTACCACAAAAAAAAAAAAAAAAAAAAAAAAAGGTCCTACCTCCAGATTCAGACACATTTTACAGCTTCAACATATGAATTTGGGGGTGGGGGACACAATTTAGTCCATTGCAGCAAGTTGACAAATCTTAATTGTTTTTTTAATCTGTAAATGGGAATGGTGCCTACAAAGATTGTAAGTTCTATTGAAATTAAGTGTTTTGTTGTTACAAATATTTGTGAGATTAAAACTACATAAAAATAAACACAAAACAATCTTATATAAAGATTAGAAGAGAACTGAAGCAAAGGTTTTGGTTAAAAAGAGCAGGAATGGTCATCATTTACTGAACACTTACCCTGTACTACTGGTCTTATCTAACTTTAGTTTTATAACAATCTCATGACATGGATATTTATCCCCACTTTTAAGATGAGAAGACTGTGTTAGAAAGCCCAAGATGCTCATCCCCCAACTGGTAAAGTGGCACAATATAAAAAGTGTAACTTGGAAGAGAATATATTGGAGCATGAAAAGTGTTAAGAGAAATTGGCAAAATAAAAAATTGATTTTAGGCATGAAAAATGTATGTGGAGAGGTGCAAAGACTCAGAATCAAAGCATGTCATATATCTGCCTTGCAATATGAATATTTATACAGTTATAATATTCATTGCTTTTTTTATGCTTATTTGAAAAAATGGAGGAGGATATCATTGCAAAAGTATGTTGAACACTAGTCTCCATTTTATTATAAAGGATGATTCCCTGCATTACGTTAATTCTCCCAAATCCTGCCTTCTTCTGGACCCTTAACATCTACCTGCATGTGCACCCCAAGTGCACGCAGCTTCCACCCAGCCATTCACGGTAGAGCTGGCCTGCTCTCCTCCACTCCCAATCTGAACTCCTTCCTACACTTCTGTAAAATTTCAACAGCCTCCTCCTCCAAGAAGCCTCCCCCTGACCACCACTTCCCCATCCTTGTGCTCTCTGAATAGTTCACCACTTCTGATGTTTTAACTACTTGAAGCTTAAGCCTAAATGTAAGTCCAAGTATTTTTACCTTGACTCCCTTATATGTTACTGTTTATGTCCTGTGAGTGTGCTGTCCTATGTGAGTGTGAACCGTCATGTACAGTACCAAGAATATAGATAGTGCCTACTTGTGAGGGAATGAGTGAGGGTAAAGGAGAAGGCATTCTTAGGGTGTCCAACCAGCAGGAGAAGATGGCTCAGGTTCTAGGGTAGGGCTGCTGGGTGAACAAGGGAAGAAAATCCCTTCACCTGCTTCAGCGTGGGTGGCCTTCCACAGTCCCTCTCTCTGGGAGCTCACTCTCAGGGTGCAGGGCCCACTGGGCTCTCCTGAGCACCCAGATTAGCCTGCTGCTTGTTCCCAGAGGGTTAGTAACAAACCAATTATGCTGCCATGAAGGAGAGTGCCAGTGTCCTTTATATTTCTCTTCTACTCCCACCAACAGAAGTGATGCAGCTTTAGGTTGATTTCATTACAATTGAGTTTTGTTGTTGTTGTTTTTTAAGTATGAGACTGAAAATGGGGAGGAGGAGTTGACGGAAGGTGATGAGGGGTGAGAGAAATGTCATGTTTCTAAGTGTTTTCTACTTTTGCCCAAGGGTCAATAAAATAACTTCTGGTACTGAGGGTGTAGTTCAGTGGTAAAGCACTTGCCTAGCATGCATGTTCCATCCCTAGCATGGCAAAAACAAACACAAAACAAACAAAAAAGAGAACTCTACAGTATGAACTGGAAGACATAGGGATGTTAGAAAGTAAAAAGGAAGGGAGGGCGCTGGAAGTTCCGGTGGTTTGTGGGTGGGGATTCGAGCTGGGAAAGGGTTGGAAAAAATTCCTCTTGCAGGTCTTTGCCAAACTGCTCAGAAGCTGCTTTTTGGCATATAACCAGGGAGTGAACTTCTCAAGGCACCTAGTAGCCCCTGCCAGGCAGAAGGGCTGCGAATGGAGCGGCAGTACAGGGGCGGCGGGGGTGGGGGTGCTCTCTAGGAGCTTTTTCTTTTTCTTTTTAAAAAAATTCTCCAATACCTGGATCTTCTATTTTAGGCACCGGTAGACTCGAGATTCCAGGAAATCAAAACCCCTCTGGCCGGTTATGCGGTGGAAAAGTGCCACCAGACAGGTCCGAGGATTCACGGAGGAGGCAGCTACGGAATTCCTACAGGATTATAAGCCCTTCTGGGAGACTACAGCAGTCAGGGTGCTTTCTGTCCCCCCGAGGCTGCGAGACCGGTGGGGACGACATTGCAGGCTTGGCTCTTATTGGTGGATTCTCTAAACCGCTCCTGCCCAACTCCAGGTGCAGCTCAGCTTCAGCCGCCGAGGGAGGGGTGGGGGCAACTCTCCAAGCGCGCCCCGGCGCGCAGACCCAGAGCAGCGCTCTTGGATTCCCAACCTTCAGACAGCCGGTTGCCCCGGGGACCGCGGTGATGTGGGAGGGAGCAGTGCGCTGAACCGAGCTGGAGAGAGCGGAGAGGTCCAATCTCTAATTTTCTTCCACTGGAAAAGCGGGTCCAAGGTCCAGGAAGGCTCCAAGCAGAAGCAACAAAGAGAAACTGCAGCCCAAAAGAGAGATCAGGATAGGGCGACCTAAATCCACCTCGGTCCACCACTGAGCACGCAGTGCCCTTCTCTCTGTGCCTGCACCCGCCCGATCCAGGTGCAGCTTTGGGACCAAGCGTACGTCCCCTGCCCAGCAGCCCCGAGCCAGAGCACCATGGAAGCCGCTAACCTCTCGGCGACCACCAACGGCGTCGCCCTTCTCCTAGGACCCGAGACTTGCACCAGTACCCCATCCCTGAACGGGGTCCTCGTGTCGACCCCAGGAGGCGCCAACCTGCCTGGCCGGGAGCCGCCCTTCTC
The DNA here is from genome assembly GCA_025594165.1 of Tamias sibiricus. NCBI lineage: Eukaryota > Metazoa > Chordata > Mammalia > Rodentia > Sciuridae > Tamias > Tamias sibiricus. Next base: position 158,488,392 of record CM046660.1, on the reverse strand, counting down.
TGTCTTCACGGTGCTGGTGGTGACGCTTCTCGTACTGCTGATCGCGGCCACTTTTCTGTGGAATCTGCTGGTTTTGGTCACCATCCTGCGTGTCCGCGCCTTTCATCGCGTGCCGCATAACTTGGTGGCCTCGACGGCCGTATCGGACGTGCTAGTGGCAGCGCTGGTGATGCCCCTGAGCCTAGTGAGCGAGCTGTCGACCGGGCGACGTTGGCAGCTGGGTAGGAGCCTGTGCCACGTGTGGATCTCCTTCGACGTGCTGTGCTGTACCGCCAGCATCTGGAACGTGGCGGCCATCGCTCTGGACCGCTACTGGACCATCACGCGTCACCTGCAATACACGCTACGCACCCGCCGCCGTGCTTCGGTTGTCATGATCGCACTCACCTGGGCACTATCTGCTTTCATTGCCCTCGCCCCTCTTCTCTTTGGTTGGGGCGAGGCGTACGACGCTCAGCTCCAGCGCTGCCAGGTGAGCCAGGAACCCTCCTACGCCGTCTTCTCGACCTGCGGCGCTTTTTACCTGCCGCTTGGCGTGGTGCTGTTCGTCTACTGGAAGATCTACAAGGCGGCCAAGTTTCGCTTCGGTCGCCGCCGCCGGGCCGTGCAGCCCTTGCCCTCCACCACGCAGGTGAGGGACAGGCTGTGGCGTTGGGGATGAGGAACTTTGGGGGAGGAGGAAGTTGAGCCTAAGGTAGAGTGGGCGGAAGCTTGCACACTTGTGCATGCTCGAAAATGTTCGCCGCCAACGCACCTGGAGCGCAAGAGGAGGAGTTTACCATCTGCTCTTTCGAAGACCACGTGGGGGGTTTTATTACCTGCGCTTCTAGGGCGCCTGCAAAGTGTTAGCCACCTGCGTGTTGCGTGCAGGAGAAGAGGTTCTACCACCTATATGTTAGGACTGGAGCCCGAGCTGATGTTGCAGCACTTTGGGGTTGAAGGGAACTTGCAGGTACTGCCTGGCTAGACGGTGGCGAGGTTGTGTCTAATTAGCTACACACTCTGTGTTCCTGTACTCCTGGGCTTAGTTATGTCTATGACAGTCCTGGAGCTACCAACTTCTTGATCTCAGCTAGATAATGTAAGATTGTGGTGTGCCGGTATCCATCCTGCTGCAGAAGAAGAAATTCTTGTGGCTGTTCACCCTTTATTTTATGTCTCCATCAGATTCCAATCAATCTTTTGCAGTCCAGAGACCATATTCCCAGCTCTTTTGGCCAGCTCCCTGCCAAGGGGAAAACTGAGGGTAACACAAAAATTCAGGTGTCACTTCCCTTGGGCATCCCAGCGGTCTTAGAATCACTGAGTTCTAGTACTAGCTTAGGGCATTAAGAGTTTTTATGTCTGTATGCTTCCTTTCCTCATCTTTAAACAAGTTAATTCCTACCTTATACGGCTTTTGGCAAGGATTACTTGAGATGAAGAAGGTCAAGTACCAAGCATAGTGCCTGGCACAGGATGGGTGGCCGATCAGGGTAGAGAAAAATCAACAAGGTGTTGTCTGTCAGTATATAAGGGGAGGGAAGATCCTGTTGAAATGTAATGAGATGAAGAAAACTACATTTGGTAGCTCTTCTAAATGAATTTATCATTCCCCATGCAGATTTGTGACTTTCAGCCACAAATCTCACCCTGGAAACCCAAACTTTCTTATTTGGGAGTCAACTATTTCAAGTAACAAGCTCCCAGTCCTGGAGAATAATGGGATTTATTTATTTGCCCTTTCCAAATACGATATGTGGACTTGGAAGGGATTGCAGAAGTGGGGTGGGGGAGGGGAGGAGGCAGGGTAGGATGCTTGTCCTTGTTAGCTTTGTTTTAATTTTAGAAAATTAACCCAGATACTTAGGTTACCAAGTACATGCTTTTAAAAGTAGAGTCTTTTTTATTAAATAGCAGAAGAACTTCGTAACATAAAATAGAAACATCATGGCCATAATTGGAAAGTATTAAAAGGGAGAACTTTATTCAGAATTAATGATGTTATTTGAAAGAGTTCTTTGGAAAAGCCTGGGTGATTATAGCTTTTCTGTCTGATTGCAAAGGTAGGGCTGACTTTTAATAGCTATGTCAATCCAAAGTGCACCCAGAGAAACCACAGTGAAATGAAGACCAGAAAGGCTTGAAAAGCAGGATTTTAGTGTTCCTTTTTGATGGACCCTATTCAGGCAGGTGGCCTAGGGAAGAGGTGACCAGACAGGAGGGTGTCCAATCCTGGAGTAGCCTGTGATGGGGAGAAAGAGCTCCAGGGGAGGCAGAGACAGTGTTGTGATCTAACCACTTGCTGGCAGTGGGAGTTGGGGAAGCCCTTACTTTGGACCTGACCTTCTATAATACACAATATTGGTCTGTCATATTTAAGAGTCTTGAATCACTGAAGGTCAAGATTGTAAATGAAGTAATGACCTAAAACATCCTGCGTCTATGGACTCCAGCAAGCCCTTTAGCAAAATCCTGAGTAATTTTCCTGAGTCAGCATTTGCAAGTCTCTAGCTACAAAACACACAGATATTTAAAATAATGCCAAAAATACTATCTCTATATTTCCCCCCACCTACTTCTTTTTACACTTCCAGGATAGTTAGTTGAGTTGAATTTAGGTGCCACAAAGTGTTCGCACTGCTTTCTGTGGGCGACAGGAGTCCTGTTGAGGAGGCTGTGTACATCCTTCATTTTTTTCCCCAGAATTCTGTGGCTAGGTCCCAATACTAAAATATTATCAGAAAGCAGTCTACAATAGCTGCTAAACAGTGATTAGGACAAAATGCTGTTTTCAAAAATAGACAAGGAAAAATGTGAATTTACTGTTTTGATGCTTTACATTCATCTTCTTGAATCATCCTGATACAACAAAGTTGGCATTTACAATCTCTCCTAGTCAGGAAAAGCTAAGTCGTGCTGCAGTAACATAAAACCTTCAAACCAGTAGAAATTTATTTTATTTTCACTCAAAGTTTAATGTGGGTCTGGGGGCCTTCTTGCATAGCTTTCCTGCAGGCAGTAACTCATGGATTTGGGTCACTTGTCCTTTTTTTTTTTTTTTTTTTTTATCTTTGCTGTTATGAACATGTGTCTTCTAAAGTTGCTGTGGGAGGGGAAAGATATGGAATATATCAGATTTTAACTGCATTTGTCTGCAGTGGACTTCTGTTCACAGTCTCCTGGTCAGCTATTAGCAATAAACTTGAGGAGAACATGTGGATATTTGGTGAGCACTAACTATGTGTGCCACGTAGCTCTCATTTTGCAGATGAGAAAACTAAAGCATTCCAAAGTGACTGCATCCAAACCCACACAGCTATCAGGCGGAGAAACTGAAGTTTGTACTAGATTTAAAGTCACCGTTCTTTTCATTATTACTCTCTGTGGTTTCCAGGTGCTTAACTCTGAGGGCTTTCCTCCTGCCCTCAGGCATCTCACCTGGAGAGGAATGAGAAGCTCTTGGGGTGCAGGATCTCAAAACTATTCCCATGAACTCTCCTTTTAAGAAGAGCTGAATGCAGTTGATTAGAGAGGCACTGCCAGATTTAATTCCTGGCCTGGAATCCTTTCTTTCAACCTCAGGTCCTGAGATACTGAGCTCCACAAGCACAGTATACTCTGCCCACTCCCCAGCAAGCCTCTTGGGTTGCCATTATTTTCTAGTATCCCAGTGCTGCCCTCTACCCAAAAGAAGGAGAAAAGCAACAAAACTGTCAATAGGAATGATTTCTTTGACTTTCAATGTGTAACATCAAATGTTTTTCTTTGGGGATTTTTTTTTTTTCAATTGCTTGATTTCTGTGCACAATTGACACCATGGCCTAAATCTATCCATCAGCACATTAGGCCCACCACCTAGAGCCACAAATCTTTTAGGGGCCCATGGAAATGTTTCAATTTTAACTTCCTTTAAAATTAGAGAAAAAAAATTAATATAATACTAATGAATACTTAATAATGAATCTATCCTTGGTTATATTGGTTTTTATAACAGTATGTTCACACAATATGATTTTTAGCATTTTCAAAGAAGAAAGGGACTGATGGAGGCAAATATATGCAGGGCCTTTGAAAGGCAAGAGGCAGCCTTGGTTGATACCTTTCATACATTCTCAGTCAAGAAACATGTATAGAGACAGAGTGGGCATGGTGGTCAAAAGTATGAGATTTGGAAACAAGGAGACCTGGGTTTTTAATTTTTTGTCTGTGTGCCACTCATTGGCACTTTAGCTAGATGACTAAATCTAAGTCTGCATTTCCCTATACGTAAAATGAAAATATTACCGTTTGTCTCATGCTATTCTTAGGAAGAGTAAATGTGATCATAGTGTGTGTGGAATACTCAGAATACTGAACTAAAAATGACAGATGCAGTATTACTTTCACTGTTATTTTTCTAATCTTATAAATTAGAAGTAATGAAATTACTTTATCTCCCTTACTACTATTACTCAACATCGTGGGTGGATTAGTTATTTTTTGCTTGTGTACTAAGTTATCCCAAAGCTTAATGGCTTAAAATACTGAACGTGTTAGCTCAGTTTCTTTGGGTGAGGCATGGGAACAGCTGGGTAGGGTTGTTTCAGCCAGAGGTCTCTCATGGTTGTGGCCAAGATGTCAGATGGGGCTGCAGTTATTGGAAGGCTGGACAGGAGTTGAAGATGTTGCTCCCAAGGTGGCTTACTCAGATGGCTAGTGGTGGGACAGTTTGGTTCCCTGTCAAAAGGACATCTTCATAGGACTGCTCGAGTATATCACCATGGGCAACTAGCTTCCCTCAGAGCAAGCAACCTGGAGGGATCAAAGCGAGGAGGAAAACACAATGCCTTTTATGCTCTAGCCTTGGAAGTCTCATATGATCATTTCCACTGATTCCATGCATTAAAAGTTGAGTCACAAAGTCCAACCCACACTCAAGGAGAGAAAAATTAGATTCTATTCTTAAAAGAAGTGATAGTTACTATGTGGACATTTTGATGGTGATTGATTTATTAGCTAATGTCACAACCTCTGAGGTTTCAGAATAAGTAAGCAGGTCCCTGCTTTCAAGGGACTGGTTTTAGTAGACTATAATTATAGATGTGATAAATGCAATGAAATCTTGGATGTCCTCTGCTAGAAGTCTTTCCAGGGTGCAATGATACCTGAAAGATTGAATAGTGTATGGAAAAGCACTTTGAAATGTAAAGGGCAAAAATAAGTGTGAGGTATTGAGGATTTATGACATAAGGGTTTATGTCACCTTGGATCTTGGTTTTATATAATACTGCATTACAAAAAGTTGACTCCCTAAGCCAATCCTCTATGTTTACGTTCTATTCAATCCATGACTGCTGTCATAAAATTTGTACTTTATAAGCCCTGAGTGACCTGAAATCCGAACAAAGCCTTTTATGTTTATTTTAAATTGACAAATTTAAATTGTATATATTTATGGGAGTACTATATTAGTTTTCCATTACTCTAATGAAATACTTGAAACTTATTATTAACAAGATTTATTTAGCTCACAGTTTTTGAGGCTGAAAGTCCAAACAGTGTTGTGCTGACTCTGGTAAGAGACTCTTGGCTGCGTCCTCTCATGTCAAATAGCATCATGGCAGGAATACAAGCAAGAGGGAGTCATCGTGTTGCAAGAAAGCAAGTCAGGGAGCAATCAGGCGGGAGCTCGCTCGTCTATAACAACCTCTCTTAAGAACTAAGGGTTCCCCAAGAATTACTTAATTCCTTCCAAGGGTATCTCTCAAAGGTCACCCCACCTCTTCAGCATTCCTCCACCTCTCAACACCACAACAATGGGGATCAAGCTTCCAACACGTGAATTCTTGGGAGACAAACCACAATCAAACCATAGTAGGGACAGTGTGATGATTTGGTACACACACACACACACACACACACACACACACACGAATGATTATAGCAAGCCAGCTAACATATTCATTACTTCATATTTTTATCATTTTTGTAGTGAGAACATTTAAAACATTATCAATTTTAAAATATATATCACATTATTACTAACTGTGGTTACCTGAATATACAACAGATCTTGAAAACAAATTCATCCATTCTAACTAGAAATTTATATTCCATGGTCAACATCTATCTCTCTCACCACATCCCCTAATCTCTAGTAATTACCATGCTATTTCTATACATTAGGCTTTTTGAGATTTCAAATGTAAGCGAGATCATGCAGTGTTTGTTTTTCTATGCCTAGCTTATTTCACTTACATAATATCCTCCAGATTTATTCATGTTGTCACAGATGACAAGATTTTTCTTTCTAAAGGCTGTGTAGTATTTCATTAAGAACATATACCATATTTTTTTATTTATTTATCAGTTGATGGGTACTTAGGTGGATTCCATATTGTAGCTATTATGAATAATGCTGCAATGAATATGGACATTAAAATGTCTCTTCAGTAGACTGATTTCAATTCTTTTGGATGTATACTCAGAAGTAGGATTGCTAGATCATATGAAAATTCTATTTTTAGTTTTTTGAGGAAACTCCATACTGTTCTCTGTAATGGCTGTAACACAGTGAACAAGAGTTCCTTTTTATCCACATCCTCACCAACAATTATCTTTCACTTTTTTTTTTTTTTTTTTTGTGGTACCAGGGATTGAACTCAGGGGCACTCGACCACTGGGTCACATCCCCAGACCTTTTTTGTATTTTATTTAGAGACAGGGTCTTACTGAGTTGCTAAGTGCCTCACCATTGCTGAGGCTGGCTTTGAACTCGTGATCCTCCTGCCTCAGCCTCCCAAAGTGCTGGGATTACAGGCATGCGCCACTGCGCCCAGCTATCTTTCACTTTTTAATAATTGCAATTTTAACAGGAATGAGATGATACCTCATGTGATTTTAATGTCAATTCCCCTGATGATCAGTGATGTTGACCACATTTTTTCATAAACCTGTTGGCCATTTGTAGTGCCTTATTTTTAGAAATGTCTACTCAAGTCCTTTGCCTATGTTTTAATTGAGTTTTTTTTTTTTTTTTTTTTTTAACTATTGAGTCCCTTATATATTTTGGATACTAACTCCTTATCAGATATATGGTTTCCAAATATTTTTTTTCTCTCACTCTGGGGGTGGTCTCTTCACTCTGTTAATTATTTTCTTTGTTGTGCAGAAGCTTTTTGGTTTGATGCAATTCATTTTTGCTTTTATTGCCTGTGATTTTAGGATCACATCTGAAAAAACTGTTGCCTACATCAGTGTTGTGGATCTTTGCCCCTTTATTTTCTTCTAGTAGTCTTAAAGTTTCAGGTCTTATATTTAAGTTAACACATTTTGAGTTGATTTTCATATAATAGTGTGAGATAATTGTCTAATCTTATTCTGCTTGTGGATTACAGTTTTTCCAACATAAATTATTAAACAGGTTATGCTTCCATCATGTGTTTTTGGACCTTTATAAAAAATCAGTTGATGATACATACTTGGATTTATTTCTGGGCTCTTTGTCCTATTCTATAGGTTAAAATGTCTGTTTTTATGTCAGTATCATGCTGTTCTGATTACTGTAGATTTGTAACATATTTTGAAATCAGATTGTAGTATGCCTCCAGCTTTGTTATTTTTGCTGAAGATTGCTTTGGCTATTTCATGTATTTGTGGTTCCATATGGATTTTGGGATTTTTTTTTCTATTTCTGTGAATATCTCTTTGGAATCTTGATAGGGATTATATTGAATCTGTAGATCACTTGGGGTAGTATGAGCTTTGAACCATACTAAGTCTTCTGATCCATGAATGTGGAATTTCTTTCCACTTATTTTTGCCTTCCATTTCTTTTCATAAATGTGTTGTAGTTTTCAGTGTACAGGTCCTTCACCTCCTTGGTTAAATTATTCCTAGGTATTTTTATGCTATTATAAATGCTTTCTTGATGTTTGATAATTTGCTCTCAGTTATTAGTCAGCATTCCCTCACTGTGACAAAACACCTAGATAGTCAGCTTTTATGGGGAAAAGGTTTATTTGGCTCATGGTTTTAGAGGTCTAAGTCCATGGTCACTTGGCCCTGTTGCCTTGGACCCGTGGCAGTACAGTACATCAAGGCAGAGGAGGCCAAGAGAGAGGCAGGAAGGGGCTAATATCTCCTTCAAGGCCATGTCCCCAAGGACCTAACTTCTTTCTACTAGGTCCCATCTTCTAAAGTTTCTTCCATCTCCAACAGCACCACAGGTTGGGGACCAAGCCTTTGACACATGGGCCTTTGGTGGGCATTCTAGATCCAAACTATAGCATTAGTATATAGAAACACTACTGATTTTTGTTTGTGGATGGTGTATCCTGCAACTTTACTGAGATTGTTTATCAGTTCCACCAGTTCTTTGAAATCTTCTGGGGTTTCTGTATATAAGATCATGTTGTACAGGCTGAGGATGTAGCTCGGTAGCAGAGCACTTGCTTAGCATGTGCAAGGCCTGTGTTCAATTTCTAGCACTGCAAAAAAGAAGAAGGAGAAAAAGAAGTATGTCTTTAGAGACAATTTTACTTCTTCTTTTCCTCCTAGGATGCTTTTTATTTCTTTTTCTTGCCTAATTGCTCTGGCTAGGACATTTAGTACTATGTTAACTCAAGGTAGTGAGAGTAGGCATCCTTGTCTTGTTCCTTATCTTCAAGGAAAAGCTTTCAGCTTTTCACCGTTCAGTATGATGTTAGCTGTGGGTTTGCTATATGGTCTTCCTTATGTTAAGGTTCATTCCTTCTATACCTAATTTATTGAGAGTTTTCTTTTTTGCTTGTTTTTTAACTTTTTAAAAAATTATTTTAACAAAATAAAAAAGTTGTACATGTTAGCAGGGGTACCTTGTAATACTCTATACATGTGTATGTTGTATAATATTTAAAATCAGGTTAAATATATTTAGCTCCTTAAAAATTATTATTTCATTATAGTGAAAATTTTCAAAAGCATTTCTTTTATTTTTGAAATGTACAGTATGTCATTGTTATCTATACTCATTATGCTGTGCAATACCACACCAAGATTCTTGCTGTTATCTAACTGTAATTTAGTACCCATTGACAACCTTTCCCCACCTCTCCCCAACCTCTCCCCTCCTCTGATAACCATCATTCCACTCCTAACTTCTATAATATTAACTAGTTTAGATACAACATATGAGATTATGCAGTCTCTGTCATTCTGTGCCTAGCTTATTTCACTTAGCATAATGATTGCTAGTTCCATCCACGTTGTCACAAATGACGGGGTTTCATTATTTTTATGGCTGGGTAGTATGTACCACATTTTCTAATAAACATTAATGAATAACATTAATCTGCTGATAGACACTTAGGTTGCATCCATTTCTTGGTGTTCTTCTTGCTCAAGATGGCTTTGGCTCTTTGGGTTCTTCAAGTGCTACAATGAACATGAGAGTGCATACATCTCTTCAATATACTGACTTTATTATTTGCCTACATACCTGGGAGTGAGATTGTTGGATTTTATGGTAGTTCTAGTTTTAATTTTTTGAAGAAACTCCATACTGTTTTTAATAATGACTATACTAATTTACCTTTCCACAAACAGTATACGAGGATTCCCTTTTTCCACATCCTTACCAGAACTTGTTATCATTAATATTCTTGATATTAGCCCATCTTGCTGGGGGTTAGTTATATCTCATTGTAGTTTTGATTTGCTTTCCCATGGTTATGAGTGACATTAAGCATTTTTTTTTACATACTTGTTGTCCATATGTATGCCTTCTTTTGAAAAACATCTATTTATATTTATTGCCCATTTTAAAAATCAGGTTTCTTTTATTGTCTTTTCATTGAATTTCTGTAGTTCCTTTTTTTTCTGGAAATCAACCCCTCGCCAGTGCATACATTGAAAATATTTTCTCCCCTTCTGTATGTTGTCTCTGCACTCTGCTGGTTTCCTTTGCTATGCAGAAGGTTTTTAGTTTGATGTAATCACATTTGTCTACTTTTGCATTTCTTTTCTGTGTCTTGGGGGTCTTGTACAAAAAACCTGTTGTACGTTCTAAAGTCCTGAAGAATTTTCCCTGTTTTCTTCTAGTAGTTTCATTGTTTCAGGTCTTGCATTTAAGTCTTTAATCCATTTTGATTTGATATTTGTAACTGGTGAGAGATAGTGGTCTAGCTTCATTCTTCTGCATGTGGATATCCAAATTGCACAGCACTGTTTATTGAAAAGACTGTCCTTTCTCCAATGCATGGTCTTAGTACCTTTGTGGAAAATCAGTTGGCTATAGATGTATGGGTTTATTTTTAAGCTTTCTCTTTTGTTCTATTCATCTATGTATCTGTTTTTACATCAATACTGTGCTGTTTTGATTATTACAGCTTTGTAGTACGTTTTGAAGTCAGGTGGTATAATGCTTCCCACTCCCACCATTTTGTTCTTCTTGCTCAAGATGGCTTTGGCTCTTTGGGTTCTTTTGTGGTTCCACCTAAATTTTAGAATTATTTTTTTCTATTTGTGTGAAGAATGCCACTGGTATTTTGGTAAGGATTGCACTGAGTCTGTAAATCACTTTGGGTAGTATCTAATATCCATTCTTCCAATCCATGAACATGAGATGTATTTCTACTTTTTTTGTGTCCTCTTCAATTTTTTTTCATTAATGTTTTATAATTTTCATTGTAGAGATCTTTCTCTTTGGTTAAATTTATTCCTAGGTATTTTAGTCTTTGTAAAACAAATTGTTTTCTTGATTTTTATTTTAGATAATTCACTATTGGCATATAATAATGCTACTGATTTTCATATGTTGATTTTATATCCTTCAATTTTGCTGAGTTCATTTATTATTACTAGTAGGGTTTTGGATTTTTTTGGGGGGGGTGGATTTTTGTGGTTTTCTGTATATATCATGTCACCTGCAGAGTGACAATCTACTTCTTTTCCAAATTGGATGCCCTTGATTTCTTTCTCTTGCCTGGCTGCTCTGGTTAGGATTTCCAGAACTATGTTGAATAAAATGGTGAAAATGGGCATCCTTGTGTTGTTCCAGATCTTAGAAAGCTTTCAGTCTTTTCCTATTCAATATAGTATTAGCTGTTGGTTTATTGTAAACTGCTTTTATTATGTAGAGGTACTGTACTCGTTTGTATGCTTAATTTGTCAGTGTTTTTTCATGAAGGGATGTTAAATTTTATCAAATGCTTTTATATATCAGTTGAGATGATCATATAAATGGTTTTTCTCCTTCTTTCTGTTGGTGTGGTGCATCACACTTGATCATCCTTGCATCCTTGCATGTTTTGAAACATCTTTGCATCCTAGAAATGAATCACACTTGATCATGGTGAGTAATCTTTTTAATGTGCTGTTGGATTTAGTTTGCTAATATTTTATTGAGAATTTTTGCATCTACATTCATCAAGCATATTGGCCTTTTTTGTGGCCTTATCGGATTTTGGTATTAGGGTAATACTGGCCTTGTTGAGTGTGTTTGGAAGAATTCTTCATCCTTTTTTTCAATAATTTAAGGAGAATTGGTATTATTTCTTTAAATGTTTGGTAGAATTCAGCAGTCAAGTCATCCTTGGCTTTCCTTTGATAGGAGGTTCTGTTTTTGTTTATTTTTTTTTTTAATTACTAATCCAATCTTGCCTTTTGTTATTGGTCTTTTCAGGTTTTCTATTTCTTAATAATTCAGTCTTAGTAAATTGTATGTGTCTAGGAATGTGTACACTTCTTCTGGATTATCAAATTTGTTGGCATATAGTTGTTTGTGATACTCACTAATGATCATTTTCATTTCTGTGGTGTGTGTTGGAATGTCCCCCTTTTCATCCCTTATTTATTTGAGTCTTCTTGTTCCTTTTCTTAGTCCAGCTAAGGGTTTGCCATTTTATCCTTCTGAAGAACTAGTACTTTATTTCATTGATCTTTTGTATCTTTTTTATTTGTTTAGTCTCCATTTCATTTGTTTCTGCTCTGATTTTTATTATTTCTTTCCTTACACAAATTTTGAGTTTAGGTCTTTTTTTTTTTTTTTTCCTAGTTTCTTGAGATGCAGTGATGTGTTGTTTAACACCTTTCTACTTTTTTGATGTGTGCATTGGTTGCTGTAAACTTTTTAGTATTACTTTTGCTATATCCCATAGTTTTTGGTATGTGTCTCCATTTTCATTTTCTTTAAGAAAAATTTTAAATTTACTCCTTATTTCTTCTTTGATCCATGGGTTGTTCAAAAGTGAGTTGGTTAATTTCCATGTATTTGTATAGTTTCCAAAGTTTTTCTTGTTATTGATTTCTAGATTTGTTGCATTTTTTGGTCAGAGAAGATAATATGATTTTAAATTTTTAAAAAAGTGTTAATTATTTTTCCTATCATACGATATATCCTGGAGAACATTCCATGTGTTGATGAGAGAAGAGTTTCTTCAGCAGCTATTGTAGGAATGTTGTATATATGACTTTTAGGTCCATATCATCTGGGGTGCAATTTGACTGTTTCTTTGTTGCTTTTTCTATCTGGATAATCCATCTATTGTTGAAAGTGAGATGTTAAAGCCCCTAACGATTATTATATTGGAGTCTTTCTCTCTCTTTAGGTACAATAATACTTGCTTTATATATTTGGGTGTTCAATTTGGGGTGCATATGTACTTAGGATTGTTATTTCCTCTTGTTAGTTGAGCCCTTTATCATTATATAATAACATTCTCATTTTGCTGCTTTTGATTAAAAGTCCATTTTATTTAATATTAGTATGGGTATCTGTTGTTTCTATTCTTGAGAAGTCTTGAGACTATCTTTCACCTGGGAAAGCTTGATTATGAGATGTCTTGGGGTAGACTCGGTTGAGTTGAATTTGACTAGCATCCTTTCATCTTTCCGTGTCTGGATATTTGTTTTCTTACCTAGGTTTGTGCAGTTTTTGTTTTGTTTTGAGTAAAGTTTTCACCATTTAAGCATTCTTAAATCTTTCTTGGAACTCAATATTCTCAATATTTGCTCCTTTAATACTGTCCCAAAGTTCTCATAGACTTTTCTTCATTACTTTTCATTCTTTCTTCTCTTCCAATGGTGTATTTTCAAATCATTTTTTTGAGCTCACTGATTCTTCTGTTTGATCTATCTTGCTATTGCTGTTTTCCATAGCATCTTTAATTTCACTGAGTGTATTTTTCAGCCCAAAAATGTTTTGGGGGTGCCCCCACACTGGAGGCAGCTTTGATGCAGGCCACAACATGAGCCCATCTCACTGTAGCACAGTTCCCTAGTTCCAGGGCAACAGGGTTCTAGTGTCCTGTGTGCACTGGCCTGGTGATAGGTGTGCTGCCAGAGGTTGGTGGATGAGTGAGTGGTGGAGACCCTTGGCCACCAGGGCTGGCAGTACACTGGGTTAGACTTGAGTCTCAAGCCACATGGGCCCAAACAATCCTGGAAGAGGGGAGGTACATCCTAGGCCCACTCCAAAGCTGTAACTGATGCAGGCTGAAACTCAGGTCTGTCAGTGTACAGGTCTCTGTTGATGTTGGAGCTGGTCTAAAGGCTCTGTGAGTTCTAGCCTGCAATATGGGACCTTAAGTTTCTATCATGTGCTGGTTCTCACCTCAGCAGGCCTGGCACTGGGCTCCAAGATGCCTGTGCTAGTTCTCATGCCTTGCTCCCTAGTAGGTGGAGTCCTACCTGGCCTAATGAAGTTCCAGTGGCTCAGTTGGAGTGTGTTGGCCTCGTGGTAGTGGTCACAGGAGTCTGCCTAGCACTGGGTTTCACCATTGTGCACCTGGTACTGGGTTTCAAGTCTAAGGCCAGTATTTAATTCCCTCTTCCTCCTCCAAGCAGAGGCATCTGTCTCTTTGCTGGGTTGCTTGGAGTTGGGGGTGGTTGATGCAGGCAACTCTTTCCTTCCTGCCTTCTTCAATGACTCTTTTTATTTTGTTATACTAAATGCAGGCACTCTGGTCTCTCTTGCCTGATTTCCTTAACTCTTGTGAAGGTGCTTCGGTGTCTGACTAGCTGTTCCTCTTGGTGTGTCTGTGGGGAGAGATCACCAGATGATTTTCCTCAGCCATCATCTTGCTCTGTCTCCTTTGAGTTTTTGTCATGAAGCAGTGTTGCATTTTGTCAAGTGCTTTTTCTTTATCTATTGGGATGATCATAGTTTTGTCCTTCATTCTGTTAATCTGACAAAAATATCACATATCACATTTGTTGATTTGTTCTTAATGAACTGTTCCTTTTTTTTTTTATCCCAGAGATAAATTCTGCTTGATCATGATAAATAATCCTTTTAATGTGCTGTTGAATTTGATCTGCTAGTATTTTGTTGAGGATTTTTGCATCAATGTTCCTCAGGGCTATTGGCATATAATTTTATTTTCTTGGAGTATCCTTATCTGAACCTGTTATGTTTTTGTTGCTTGTCTAATGCTTACTTCTCATATGGACCACCCAAAGACTAAGCAGCCAGTGGGTTTACAAGACAGAACCACACATACAAGCAGTGGTATTTGGCCTGAGCTCAGATATGGGAAGAGAGCAGTAGGTAGTCATCACTTTTTGTTCTGATATCTGCTAAAAATACTGTGGGCACAAACACATTCCCATGGTAGACTGCAGGGATATATTAACTAGAAAATTAAATTTCATAAATCAAATTGCATTAGTGGCAACAAGACACTGGCTTAAGTTTAGATTCTTATAAGATTGGCACCTATATGAGAATTTTTAAAAAGTAGTTGGGTGAACCAAGGAGTCTTTTCCTTTACTCCTTCAAAAATATCTCTGGTTCTCCCTTTCCTATAAAATTCTCCTTTGCTCCACCCACCCACATCACTGTGTTCTTCCTGACTCTTTACCACTATTTCCATTTGTCTTTTTTCTCTTACTGGGTTGCTGGGGAAGTAAAAAGCAGGTAGGAGAGAAACAAAGAGAGTGTAAACAAGTATGGTCCGGGGATCATGCATTTTCATTTTGACCTTGCAATGAGCTAGTTGTTAAATCTGTGTAGTTCTTAGATAAGGTTGCCCCACCCCCACCCCGCAGAAGGATGTAAACTCAAACTCCATTGCTCTAAAGTTTTTTTGATAGGTTACAGAATTTCTTGAATATTAAAGGTTTGAACTTGCCGACCAGTGAGGTATGTAGCTGCTAGCTTGCCCAATTTGCATTTGTTTCCTGAAGCCCTTCCCTGCAGGGTGATGCTCTCTCAGTCTTCTTCCTGCTGGCTCACCTCCAGGGTTGGAACCCACAGTGCAGGAGTAAGTAGGGCTCTTTGAGAGGGTGATCCTCCTGGAGACATGGCCCCGTAAGGTGGCATATCAGAACACTGAGGCTGGACAATGTGTATCTAAAAGACAAAACCTCCTCTTTCTCTATTGCACCCTTCCCCTGCACTGAGAATCACTAGTCAAGGAGTCCAGAGACCTAAAGGTAAGAGCTCAGGCCTCCACAAGGACCTTCCATTGTCACCAACATGTAAAGTGGGATGATCTTGGATTAGATGGAGTTAGAGATGCAAACACAAATGTGGCCTAACCTACTTGACACTATCACTTACATTTTCTCCTTCTCAGCCTTAACTCCACTGAATTCTTTGCCTTGCCAGAGTGATTAAACTCCCAATTAAAAAACCCCATGTTTTTCAAATGTAATAAACATTATAACAATTGTGCCTTAAGTTATGATCATACCTATATGATATAGTACGATCTATATTGCTAAGAATGTAATCATATTCTTAGCAAAACTATATTCTGTTGTGTATTTTATTACACTGAATGGGCAGTTTATTTTCATCAACTCTAGCAGTCCTCTCTGCTTTTCTTTTTGCAAGAAAATTTCCTTAAATTATTTGCTTGTTTTCTTTTGCACAAGAAAAGCATCTGAGAAAATTCCCTGTTCTAGGTTGTCAGACAAGCTAGACAGCTTCTGATTACTTTAGGTGACATTTTAGTTATCTCTTTTAAAGTGCCTTGGAGTTGGAGCTTGATTATCTCAGAGAAAATGAAGGCACAGTTGCTTTGAGACCTGACCTAAGAGCTCTGGTTAGAAATGGGCTTTCCCGTTATAATTCAGATTGCCTTCAACCATAATTGTGCAGCTGTCAATGTCTCCCACAGATGTTGTAAGGCATTAAAGGATTATTGTGGTCACCTGATGCCTGCCTTGTGGAGTCTTGCCATAATGGGCATCTGACCTGTGTGGTCACAGTGCAAACTGATAGCTTCCATAAGTGGTTAAGGACCATTTTCCCCCTTAGTGCTTTACTTTTCTGGTTCTTCTTATTAAGATGTTTATCTTATGTTTGCATTAGGGCATTGCAAATGCTGTAGGTTCTTCTGTATAGCTAGAGTTTTTCCTAGAGAAGGAAGGAATGGGGACATGAAGCTGACATTCATTGAGATCCTACTCTTTAATACATTTCATAGTAACATAAAATAAGCCTCTGCTATAGATAAGCTTTTCCTGGTTCTAGAAATGAGGACTTGAATTGGAATCATAGTTAGTCCCTAACTTGCACGGAGCCTTGAGTTTCCTCATTTGTTCCTTACACAGTTGCTGTTGTAACTGAGTCTGATAGTGTATGGAACCCCTAGCCAGGCACTAGACAAATGTCCAGAACGGTGAGGGCCTGCGATTTTACCTGATTTGCATGCTAAGATGTCAGCCTGCCACAACTAACTGGCTGCTGGCAGAAGACACTAGACTCTTGGGGTGGAGTTGAAGGATATTATTACACAATGTGAGTTTTATGTTTAAATTCATTCCCTTTCCCCTCAAAGTCCCCCAGGAGGGATATGAAGTTGCCCTGATGGATCTGTATTACAGCAAAGACACTCCCAGGTTATGGAATTTAGAGCTTTTTTTTCTAGTGTTGGACAGTAAACAAACCTGCCCCGCTTATTTTATTTGTGTTATTTATGGTCTTACTCCATTTTGTGGTGTCACAACAGAATATCTGAGACTGGGTAATTTGTAGCAAACACAAACTTATTGGCCCACAGCTCTGGAGGCTGGGAAGTGCAATGTTAAGGTACCAGCATCTTGTGAGGTCCTCATCTCTCTGTCATCACGCATCTAAAGATAGAAGGGCCAAGACAGAGGGCACGAAGCCCTTTCATTCAGGCATTAAGTCTACCCATGATGATGGATCCTCATGGCCTAACCACCTTTTAAAAGCCACACCTCCTAAGACTATTACCTAGCCAATTAATTTTCAACATGAGTTTTGAAGAGGACAGATATTCAAACCATAGCATTATATTAGATATATTTTATATTATTATAAAAGAAACTCACATATTTTTCTAACGGGTTGCAAACAAACCTACAAAATACCATTTCTATCTTCCAATGCTGTTTGCTGTACAAAAATCCTTGGAATGTAGTTCAATACAAAGGCAAAAGGTACAGGAATGCAAGACTGCTGCCTCTTCCAAACATTGGTTCTTTCAACAAGTATTTATTGAAACTGTATGTCTTATGTTATACCAATTGGGAGTCTCCGGTGATGGGACTCAAGTTCTCTGCCTTCTTGGTCATGACACACGTTCTGAATGACAATGCAGACTCCATGCTGTGACACCAGAGTACTTATGGGAATGGTGGGATAGAATATTTGAAGTTGAGACTGGATGGGAAATTCCAATACATGGCCCCTAAGCACACACTAGGTGATCGATAAGTGTTTGTGCATTTATCATCTGGCAGTCTTGGTCTTTGATTAATTTTGGATGGAAGAATCCCACACTATATAAAGACATTTAGCTAAACTCATATTTTAGGTCATGTCTCAGCATGGCAGAAAGAAACCCTACAGGCCATGAACCAGAGCGACTGGGCAAGCATCTTGGTTCTACCTTTCCCTGTTTGTGTGGCCTTGCTCTTCCATCTCGCTAACCTGCGCTCCTCCTTGTACAGCAGGACTGGAAAGTGCCAGGCACTGCTGATGGTGTGCATTCCCCTGTCGTATTCTTGCCTTCTGGATTAGCAGATTCTAAACCCTAGGTAAGCGGTCTCTTGCATGTGACTGGTCATCAGACAGGTGTGCAGGGGCACCAAGGGCACAGACTGAGATCACAGGAAAGAAGGAGGCTTAGGGATGATCTCAGCACCAGTTGCCAGAGGCCCTAGAATGCCTAGGGAGCCATAGATACCCACTCTGAAAGCATCCCAAGCTGAAATAGGATCTGAAAATAATTCCATGAGATGCCACTGAGATCAATTACTTTTACTTAAGGATGAAAAATAATGTGTAAGGGGAAGAGTATGGACTGTGGTTCAAAATACCCAAGTTTGACTTCCAGCTCTAACACTAAGCAGCAGTGTGACCCTGGACAAAGGTACTGAATCTCTCAGAGAACTTTCTCAACTGTGAAATGGGGATAATAACAACACAGTTTGAGTATCCCTTTTCTGAAATGCTTAGGACTAGAAGGATCTAGCATTTTGGGGAACTTGTACATGCATGTGTGTGTGTGTGTCTCTCTCTCTCTCTCTCTATATATATATATATGTGCATATATATACATATACAAATAATTATGTGTGATATATATTATTAATATATATTATATATATATTATATAGTAAATATATAATAATAATGTATAATATATACTTATTATATATATTTTACAATTTTTTAATGTGTCAGCTTTTTTTTTTTTTTTTGGTACCAGGGATTGAACTCAGGGGCACTCAACCACTGAGCCACATCCCCAGCCCTTCTTTTGTATTTTATTGGAGACAGGGTTTCACTGAGTTGCTAAGTGCCTCGCCATTGCTGAGGCTGGCTTTGAATTCACGATCCTCCTGCCTCAGCCTCCCAAGTGCTGGGATTACAGGCGTGCACCACCATGCCCGGCTTAATGTATCAGCATTTTTTTTTTTTTTTTTTTTTGGTACTGAGGATTGAACTCAGGGGCACTCGACCACTGGGCCACATCCCCAGTCCTTTTTTGTATTTTATTAGAGACAGGGTCTCACTGAGTTGCTAAGTGCCTCACCATTGCTGAGGCTGGCTTTGAACTCGCGATCCTCCTGCCTCAGCCTCCCAAGTGCTAGGATTACAGGCGTGCGCCACCGCGCCCGGCTTGTATCAGCATTTTGACTGTGACCCATTACATGAGGTCAGATGTGGAATTGTCCACTTGTAGCATCATGTTGATACCCCAAAAGTTTTGGATTTTGGAGAATTTTTTATTTCATGTTTTTGGATTGGGGCTTCTCAACTTGTAATACCTCAAGGATTTGATGTGAGATGAATTAGTGCCATTCATTGCAAGGGTTTAGCCCAATGTCTGTCTGTAGTAGCTTCTCGAGGATAGTTCTTTTTATTATCTTTCAGTTTCCTAATGTATATTCCATTTTGAACAGAAAAAGCCAAACTGGTCAGTCTGCTACTGAACCAGGATTACCCACGATTGGCTCATTTTCTTTGAGGCTGTTTTTGGAAAGATCCCATAGCCTTCCAGCATTACTCTGCACATGAATACTTTGGGAAAATTATGAAATTGGCCTAAAATTAGATCATGTACCAGGCTCAGGCTGACAAGCTGTGATCACAGGGCTTCGGGAAAATAGCCCTCCTGATGGAGCCGAGGTGGACTCTCATCAGCACTCAGGGATGGAACCAGGTGTGTTACGTGCACTATTTAATCAGTAGGCTTGCCCTTTTCCCCCTCTTCCTACAGAATATCCTTAAACCTAACTTACTCCATCCAATTTTTCCCCCTTTTCACTATTCTTGTTGCAGAGCTAGAAAGCAGTCCTAGGACCTCATGTGTGCCAGGCAAGTGCTCCACCATTGAGTTACATCCCCAGCCCCGTTTCTTTACTTCCCTAAGTTAACAAGGATTTAGAATTTGCATTATGTAGAGGAGGAACTCAAGTGTCTGGGAGGTCATTTAGATCAGCTGAGAAGTGGCTGGAAAAGTGCCCGCTAATGAGCTTAGTGGGAGGAAAATCACTTTCCACGTCTTCTCATGCTCGGTCAGGACTTCTGTCTCCTGATGGGGGAAGGCTAAGTATTCATAGAATGATTGCAGGATACCCATTTTCTCACTCAGACTTCCTCTGATGACCTGATGGTCTTCTGAGATGTGGGGCCAGTTAGTACTTTTTCCTCTGAAGAGGCCTGTGCACTGGGGAACTCTGGAGGTTTATTAAAGAGGGGGCTCTGGCAGGTTGGCCTTCCTCAGCTGCCTCCTCAGAGGGCATGTCTGCCCACGAGGGGATGGAGATACTGTGGGTTTTAATGCCAGAACAGCTCACCTTTTCATTGTCTTCCCAAGTGGCCGGCGGGGAGGATGCTGGGTGTGCACCTGTACAGGGAAAGTCGACTTTTGCTCAAATTTTCATGATCTAATTCTAGACTGATTTAGTGATTTTCCAAATAAATAGACGTGGGGGTCTTGGGAAGAGGGAGCAGACACAGCATCTGAAGGCAGTACCAAGAGCAGTCCCGACCTTGCATTAGTCAGGCCGCCTGGAACAGGTGTGTTCGCCATCTTGACCCAGGTGAGAGAAGAAGAGTCAACATGCCGTGAACGACGCCAAGTGCCCCGCAGTCCCGTGGCCACCCTGATAGCTGCTTCCGGTTGTGTCTTGAAGAAGAGCTGGGCACTGATCGTTGCCTGGGAGACTCTTACCAGTGGCATCTGTGGTCGGGACGGGGAGCATTCTGAGAAGGAAGAAGGATGCAGACGCAGACCACTCTATTGTAGAGATAGACCATTAATTAAGCAGACATGTCCTGGGCACCTACCAGGCAGCAAGTGCTGTTGCCAGGTAGCTATTGTACTAAGAAAGCAGTTCTTTCCTTTTACTCAGCTTGGCTCAGTAGGAGCTAGACATCACATACCCCATCACACAGATCACCACAAAAGAGGAAAACCGTGTTACCAAAATAGGGAGCTGCAAATGAGTTCAGAGGATCAGGGAAGCTCCTCTGAGAGGGTTGGCAGGCATTAGGTTGAGGTCAGGCAGGTAAATAGGAGTTAACCAGAGAATAGGGGTGAGAGGTGTGGATGGTAGCTAATTATTGTCACAAAGGCATTTATATAGTTTCTTTTGATCCATTTGTCCTTCTACATGTTTTTGCAATATTAATATTTACCATTATTGTTTGCTAGCTGCAAACTTTGTGAGGGGCCAGTGATCCTGGTCTCAGCCTCTAGACCTTGCCTTAAATATGAAACATGTGAATGCATGTGCCAGGGCCATAGTGGGCACAGAAATGCATGTGGAATTCATCTCTATGACATCCTTGGTGGGAAGGGGACTTTCATTACCTGTTTTAGTCAGGTTTTTCTCTGCTGTGACTAAAAGACCTAACCAGAACAACTGTAGAGGAGGAACAGTTTAGTTAGGGGCTCACAGTTTCAGTAGTCTCCATCCATAGGCAGCAGGCTCCATTCCTCAGGGCTCAAGGTGAGGCAGAACATCATGGAGGAAGAGTGTGGCAGAGGGAAGCAGCTCACGTGATGATCAGGAAGCAGTGAGAGATTCCACTCACCAGATACAAATATATATCCCAAAGCCACGCTCCCAATGCCCCACCTCCTCCAATTGCCACTCAGTTAATCCCTATCAGGGGATTAATTCACTGATTGGGTTAAGGCTCTCACAACCCACTCATTTCTTCTCTGAACCTTCTTGCATTGTCTCATACATGAGCTTTTGGGGGACACCTCACATCTAAACCAGAACATTACCTCACCTTACAAAAGGGGAAATGGGCTTGCAGGAACTTAAGCCTGCGTCTGACTCCAAGACTCCTGTCCTTACTATTTGTTCTTGTGAGTTTGGACCATTATTCTGTCTCCCTGATGCATCTTTAGATCTAATCTTAACCTACATTTTCTGTGACTTTTTCACCTAATATTTTTTGATGGATTATGGAATTAACACTTCTTGAATGAGGCTAGAGAAGTGTCGGTCAAGAATGGAACAGCCTCCTGTTGCTTTAACCATTCAGTATTATGTTTTATTTATTAAACAAATGAGAGAAGTTTTAGTTTTACAGCAAAATTGAGTAACAAGTATGGTGTCACTGTATATTCCCTGTCCCCTCCCCACATGCCCGTCAACATAACACCTCCCTCACCAGTGGCATCTGTGGTCGGGACGGGGAGCATTCTGAGAAGGAAGAAGGATGCAGACGCTGTACCAACGTCCCTGTACCACAGCAGCACATTTATTAAAATCAACCTACATTGACAATCATTATCAAAGTCCATAGTTTACATCAGGGTTCACTATGCCACATTCTATGAGTTTGGATGAATGACAAGTATCAACCACTGTAGTACAATACAGAATTAATTTCACTGTCCTAAAAATCTTTAATTCTCTCTCTGCCATTTTGTCCCAACATCTGGCATTCAATGACTTCTTACTGTACAGACGTCAAATACTTAGAATCATTTGGTATGTAGTCTTTCAGGTTGGCTCCTTTCACTTAGTAATATGCATCTGAACTTCCTCCATGTCTTTTCATGGCTTGATAGCTCACTTTTTTAGTGCTGCCTAATATTCCATTGTTTGGATATGAAGCAGTTTATCCTTTCCCTCTTGGTTGCTTTCAAGTTTGGGCAATTATGAATAAAGCTGCCATAAAGATCCCTGTGTAGGTTTTTGTATGGACGTAAGTTTTCAATTCCTGTGGCTAAATACGAAGAAGCACAATTGATGCCTTTTATGGTGAGAGTGTGTTTAATTTTGTAAAAAAAAAGAAAGAAAGAAAAAAGAAAACCACCAGTCTTCCAAAGTGGTTGTACCATTTTGCATTCTCATCAAAATTTAGGTATCGGTGTTCTAGATTTTGGCCATTCTAATAGGAATGAGTGCTATCTCATTGTTTTGATAAAATTTCCCAGATAACATGAACTGAAGCATCTTTTTCTACCATTATATGATATTTCCATTTTATTTGGTGAGGTGACTGTAAATTTTTTTTTTTTTTGGCTCATTTCTAAAACAGATTTTCACATTTTTATTGTTGTGTTTTAAGGGTTCTTTGTATATTTTGGATTAGTATCCTTTATCTGATATGTCTTGCAAATATTTTCTTACAGAGTGTGGTTTGTCTCTTAATTGACTTGACAATGTTTCTTAATATAAGAACTTTTTAATTTTAATGAAGTTAGTTTATCAGTTCTTTAATGGATTGTGCCTTTGGTGCAGCATCTAAAAAGTCAACACTAAATCCAAGGTGATCTAAATCTTTTCCAGTTGTCTACTAGTTTTCTAGTTTTCTAGTTGACATTTAGTGTACAATCCATTTTCAGTTAATTTTTGTAAAGGGTATAAGGCTTAGGTCTAGATTCATTCTACTCCCCTCCTCCCCCCTTCACCCCTAATAGATGCCTAGTTGTTTCCACGTCATTTGTTGAAACGACTCATTTTATCCATTGCATTGCCCATGTTCTTGTCAATGACCAGTTGATTATGTTTATGAAGGTTTATTTCTGGGGTCTCTATTTTGTTACACCCAACTCCTGTATTTGTTTAAGTTTGCACCAGTACAACTCTGTCTTGGTTACTGCAGCTTTATGGTATATCTTGGAGATGTTTTTCTTCTGCATTTGCATTGACTATTCTGGGTGTTTTGCTTCTCCATGGAAACTTTAGAATCAGTTTGGTGATATTCACAAAATAACTTTCTGAGGTTTTGGGCTTTTGTTTTGGGATTGGGCTTTCATTGGCTATGTAGATCATGTTGGGAAGAACTGACATCTTGACAATATTGAGGTTTCCTATCCAGGAACATTTATTTACTTCTTTGATTTCTTTCATTAGTTGTCTTACAATTTCTTCATACAGATTTTATGCATATTTTGTTAATTTACATCTAAGTAAGGTTTCTGCTGAGAAATCTGATGTAAGTGTAATGGATCTTACTTTACATATGACTTGATGGTTTCTTTTTATCATTTTTAGAATTGTCTTGTACTTTTGACATTTTTACTATAATGTACCTTGGTGAAATCTGTTTTGGTTGCATCTAGTTAAGATTCATTGAGATTCTCAATTCTGGATGTCCATATTTCTCGGAAGAGTTAAGAAGTCTTAAGCTATTATTTTGTGAAATAGGTTTTCCCTCCTCAATCCCCTTTTTGACATATCAGACCAGATTAATTCAAAAAGACATCAAGTTCAGAAATTCCTTTCTTGTGCTTATTCTTTATTTCTTGTGCTTATTCTAGTTATTAGGGGAAGCTCTCTATTGTATTTTTATTTCATTGACTGGAGATTCTAGTTCCCCAAACTTACTGGCTCTTCAGTGATTTCTATTTCTTTGGTGAACTTTTAATTCATACCCTGAGTTTTCTCATTAGAATTACTGTCCTTCTTTGGAGGTGTCATGTTTCCTTCCATGTTCCTTGTGTCCTTATGTGGGTGTCTGCACATCTGATGTAATGTTCATTGCTCCCAATTTTATGCAGTAGTTTTTGTAAGAAAAGATTTTTCTAAAAAATTTAGATATGTCAGTTGGATAGGTGCTTTTGTCTTTGGTTATAGGGGAGCTCAAAAACATAGCCTACTTTTGTGTGATTTCTTCATCTTTAATTGATGTCAGCAGTGTCTCTGAGTTCCTCGATAATCTCAGCTGCTGCAGTTGATAGGTTTGTAACGGGTGTGGCTTTCAAAGAGTTGAACCCCAATGACACTGGGCTTATGGTGGCAGCTGACACAGTCTTGGTGGTACAGGTCCCTCAGAGCAAGTACTCTCCAGGTCCCTCAGAGCAAGTACAGGTGATGCCCAAGGATTGTGGCACCAGCAGGCCACAAGTTTTTCACTTTTAATGGGTAATTCTGTAAATTCTAGATTCTTCTCCCTTTCCTTTTTCAACACACTTAAATATTTCACTTCACTCTTTGTGCTTGTATGGCTTTTGAGAGGTCAGATAGACTTTCTATCTTTGCTCCTCTATGGGTGAGTTGTTTTGTTTCCTTGGGCTTCTTTAAAGATTTTATCTTTGTTTTTCTGCAGGTTAAATATGATAGGCCTCATGTATGTAACTGTTTGGCATTTTTCCTGTTTGGTGCTCTTTGACCCTCCTGGAACTGTGGTTTTCTGTCTGACATTAATTAAGGAAAATTCTCAGCAATTATTGCTTCAAATATTTCTTCTGTTCCTCTTTCTGGCATCTCATTACAAGCATATTACACCTTTTGTAGTTGTCCCAGTTTTTTGATAGCCTGTTTCCCCCTCCCCCACCCCTTTCGTTCTTTTTTTTTTTTTTTTTTTTTTTTCCTGTTCTGGAAGCTGCAATTGTCCTAGCTCAAGCTCAGAGATCCTTTCCTTAGCTATGTCTAGTCTACTAATGAGCCCATCAAAGCCATTCATTCTTCATTTCTGATAGTTTTTTGAACTCTATAATTTCTTGTTTTCCTTTTTTTCCATGTTTTGTATTGGTGCATCATAGTTTTTTTTTTTTTTTTTTTTTTTTTTTTTGTACACAGTAGTAGGATTTGTTGTTTCACAGTCATACATACACAAAATATAACAATATAATTTGGCCAGTATCATTCCTTATTATTTTCCCCTTCCCTTTCCTTCTCCCTCCTCCTGGGTCCTTTTTCCTTTACTGATCTCTTTTCAATTTTCTTAAGATTCCCTACCCCAGCCCACTATCTTTCTTTTTCCTCTTTAGCTTCCACATGAGAGAAAACATAGGACCCTTGACATTCTGAATTTGGCATCCATTTTCCTGCAAATGACATAATTTCATTTTTTAATGGATAAATAAAACTCCATTGTAAATACATAACACATTTTTTAAAATCCATTCATTCATTGATGGACACCTAGGCTGGTTTCATAGTTTGGCTATTGTGAATTGTGGTGCTATAAACATGAGAATGCATGTGTCATTATAGTATGCTGACTTTAATTCTTTAGGATAAATACCAAGGAGTGGTATAGCTGGGCCATATGGTGGTTCCATTCTATAATGGTTGTACTGATTTACAAGCCCACCAATAGTGTTCCTTTTTCTCCACATCCTCTCCAGCACTTATTATTGTTTGTATTCTTTTTTTTTGGGGGGGGGGGCAGGGGTACTAGGGATTGAACTCAGGGGCACTTGATCACTGAGCCACATCCCCAGCCCTTTTTTTGTATTCTATTTAGAAACAGGGTCTCACCGAATTGCTTAGTGGATCACTTTTGCTGAGTCTGGTTTTGAACTCAGGATCCTCCTCTCTCAGCCTCCCAAGCTGTTGCAATTACAGGTGTGCACCACCGTGCTTGGCTATTGTTTATATTCTAGATGGCTACCATTCTGTGAAAGTAAATTTCAGGGTAATTTGATTTGCATTTCCCTAATTGCTGATGATGAACATTTTTTCATATATTTGTTGGCTGTTTGTATTTCCTCTTTTGAGAAGTATCTGTTTAGTTCATTTACCCATTTATTAATTTGGGTGTTTTGGGGGTTTTTGAGTTCTTTATATATTCTAGACAATAATCCTCTGTCAGAGGTAACTAGCAAACACTTTCTCCCATTCAGTAGGTTCTGTTTTTACATTCTTGTTTCTTTGTTGTGCAGAAGCTTTTTAATTTAATGCCATCCATTTATTAATTCTTGACATCATTTCCTGAGCTTCTGGGGTCCTATTGAGAAAGTTGTCTCTGTCTACATGCTGGAGTATTCCCCTAAGTTTTCTTCTGAGTTACAGCATTTGTTTTTTATCATTTCTTACAATTTCTCTTTGCCTAGATCATCCAAAAGTTCTTACATGTTGTCTAATTTTGCTACTGAAGTCTTTAGTGTATTATATTTCAAGAAGTTCTGGTCTGGTAATTACATCATTATGGCCACACATGATTCTGGTTCTGATCTTGCCAAGTCTCTTCAAACTGCTTTTTGCCTTATAGCTGTGTAACTGTTTGTGGAAAGGTGAGCATGATATAATGGGTAAGGGGGCTGTGATAAACAGTAAGGTTTGGGGGGACAGGAAGCATTTAAATACCTATGATTAGATATTAGTCTTTTGCGAGGGCCTGTGCCTGGACTGTGAACTTCACAGGTGTTTCCCCTCAGTTGGGGCAGGAAGGTTGGAGGGTGCTGGAGTTGGATATTTCCCTTCTCCAGGTAGATTAGCTCTGATAAGCAGGTTAGGCTCTCATAAACAAGCTTCTCACGAGGGCAGGATTTGTTAAGGGAATGATCCAATGTATTCTGAAATGGATCCTCTTCCCCTTCCCTCCATTTGCAGGAAGCAAGAGTTGATTTTTCTCCAGTATTCACTGTGAGGACCTGGTATAGTAATAAAACTTACAAAAGCATTCTCCCTGCACACCCCGCTACCCACACAAGGAGTTTTTAACTCCTAGATTTGTCCACACTGAGCCTCTAGCAATTTGTCAATTTGAGTTTGTTTTATTACCCTGCACTGGTCCCTGCAGTAGCTTCTGCTCATTGTTGACTTCTGCTCGAGTAAGCTGTGATTTTGTTTTCACCTCTCTTTCCCACTTTTGGAGCAGTATTTAGCTCTGTGAATTTACTTCTCTGAAAGATCTAAGAATTTTTTCAGTTTGTTCATCTATTTTCCATGTTCTATTTTTTTTTTTTTTTAATTCCACACTTACTTTCTTCCAAGGTGAAGGAGGCACCTCCTGAGGCTGAGATGCTCTTCACAGCACGTTGCCCAGCAACTGTGACCTTTCAGACCAGTGGAGACTCCTGGCGGGAGCAGAAGGAGAAGCGCGCAGCCATGATGGTGGGGATTCTGATCGGCGTGTTTGTCCTGTGCTGGATTCCCTTCTTCCTGGCGGAGCTCATCAGCCCCCTGTGCGCCTGCAGCTTGCCCCCCATCTGGAAAAGCATATTCCTGTGGCTTGGCTACTCCAATTCTTTTTTCAACCCCCTGATTTACACAGCTTTTAACAAGAACTACAACAATGCTTTTAAGAGCCTCTTTACCAAGCAGAGATAAAAGGGGTTGGACAGAAATGGGGAGACGGGAAAAAGAACTCATCTCTTCCCTCTTCACCAGTGATCTGGGAGCTGTCCCTCCGTAGCTGAGTACTAATGACATTTTGAGAGTCATATCATTGGGCCTGGACTGTGGAAATAGTGCCAAAGGCTTGTCTCACAAAGGAAAGCAAAAATATACAGCAAACATAAAACTATGCCTTCTTTCCATATAACTGGCAGAGTAGACATTGCTAATGGATCATGGTACCCTTCCTCATTGAGCATGAATTTCACTCAGAATCCTTCAGGACAAAACTTTAGTTATTGCTAATTGGTTAGAACTGACACAAGAGTCAAAGATGATTTGACTTTCCTTTAATACTCTGTTTCTTACTTTCTCAGTAAGGATGTCAAGCCTCTTGGAAGACTATCTCCTTTGCGAAAGAGCTCTTCCTCCACCCTATATTCTACACTGGACTCAGCTTAACTTCCTCAAGACTCTCACACATTCCCCAATGGCTGTGTATTCTAATTTGTAAGAAAATGAGGATCACCTAAAGTTTTAAGTGTTCAGTGCAACCTATACCTACTGAATCAGAGACTCTCAAAGTAGTAGACTGGTGATATATGTATTACATTCTCTCAATTTCTTTTTTTAAATCGGTGAGATTGTTTTCATCACTTTTTTCACTACTGTGACCAAAAAGACCTGACAAGGACAATTAGAGGAGGAAAAGTTTATTTTGGAGCTCAAGGTTTCAGAATTCTCAGTTCATAGACAGCCAGCTCTATTCCTTGAGCAGAATATGGTGGAAGAAGAGCATGGTGGAAGAAAATAGCTGGGGATAAGGCTCCAGGAAGCAGAAAAAGCAAGCTCCCCCAAGAAGGACAAAATATATACCCCAAAGGCATGCCCCCAGGGACCCATCTCCTCCAGCCACACCCTACCTGCCTGTAGTTACCCTGTTAATCCCTATGGGGCTGATATACACTGACTAAATTAAGGATCTCCTCATCCAATCATTTACCTCTATGCCTTCTTGCATTGTTTCACACCAGAGCTTTTGGGGGACACATCACACTTAAACCATAACAGATGCTGCTGGATTCTTAGGTTGCTCTTTCGACTGATTAAACTAGAATTTCTGGGGGATGACCCAGTGTAGGAGCAGTTCTTAAAACTTGCCACGTGATTCCAGTTTGTGGCCAGAGTAAAACCCTGGTGAGGTCTTTTCTCTGCTTTCTTACCACAAGGGAGGGGAGTTATGAGAAATGTTTCCATATTACTTCACCATACTGACTTGTATGTGTAATAAAAACACCTTAGAGGCATTTCTGTCTAGGCTCTGGGTCATTTCTGTGATGCACACAGAGGGAAAATGAAAGGGCAAGCAAAAGCTCTCCTGACACAACTCTTGCTGGTTATCAGCAGGAAAGTCTTTCCTTAGCAGTCTTCCACTGTTGGTCATAACTGGGATAGACATCTACTTATAAATCAACCTTGGAAAGCAGAAATGGGATTCTCATGACTTTTAGAACATCTGTCAGGACGTACTCCTGGAGTTGAATGAAACCAGAGTTCTGTTGATAAAGAAAGAGGGGTGGTGCACACCTGTAATCCCAATGAATCCCAATGGGAGGCTGAAGCAGGAGAACCACAAGTTTAAGGCCAGCCTTAGCAACTGGATGATGCTGTCTCAAAGTGAAAAACAAAAAGGGCTGGGGATTTAGATCAGTGGTAAAGTAATCCTGGGTTCAATACCCAGTGCCCTCTCACACCAAAAAATAAACAAGGGTGGGAAGGATCACTCACAGTAGGTTTCCACTCAAGACGGGCGTGGCTTCTGGAAGGTGCTAACAGTTCCCCTTGGGCCATGGCCAAGGTTGATTTATAAGTAGATGTCTATCCCAGTTATGACCAACAGTGGAAGACTGCTAAGGAAAGACTTTCCTGCTGAAAGACTTTCCTGTGCAATCACAATTGCACAGTGATTCTCATGACATGCAGGCAACCCTACAACAGGGTTGTAGGGTTCTGTCTTCTTCACAGTCCATTTTCTATCCCTGCCCCTCTCCCTGCCAGGCCAACACACTCACACAGTGGGTAGGAATGTTAGTCAATTTTCTGTTGCTGTGACAAAATACCTGTGAAAATCAATGTAAAGGAAGAATGATTTAATTTAGTTCATAGTTTCATAGGTTTCAGTCCATGACTGGCTCCTTTTTCTGGGCTTATGGTAAGGAAGAACATCATGGCAGAAGGGCCTGGCAGAGCACAGCTACTCATGGTGGCCAGGAGTTGGGGTGTGGTGGGGGAAGGGGCCTGAGATAAGATACAGTCTTAAAAGGCACATCCCAGTAACCTACCTCCTCCAACTGGGGCCCACCTCCCAGTAGTCCAATCAGTTAGACCCATCAATGGCTTAATACATTGATGAGTGAGTGCTCTCAGGACCCAACCACTTCTCCAAAGCCCCACCTGTGAACATCGCTGTGTTGAGGACCAAGCCTTCAACACAGGAGTCTTGGGGGGACTCTTCATATCAAACCATAACAGTGCAGAGCCTGCCTCTCAGTGTCTCAGCTCCTCAAAGCTATTACATCAAAGAGGACAGCCCCTTCCACACAGGCCTGTTGCCACCAGGGCCCAAGCAAGTGACGGTTTTACTACTTCTGACTCATGGGCTTTATCTTTCTTAAGAAAGTACATTTACGGAACTAGAATCCTTTTATTTATTTATTTTTGAAAACTAAACCAAATTAAAATTTAAAAACTATTTATTTTTGAACAGATAATACATGTACATGGTACAAAATTCAAAAGGTACAAAAGGTATACAGTGAAAAGTTATTCCCACCCCTCTTCCCAGGGGCAACCAAGACTGCCAGGTTGCTGTATAACCTTCCAGAGATATTCTATGCATATGCAAGCAGATACGTGTCATAGACATATGAGTGTACATGCACACATATACACACACACATGATCTATGGACACATTTTTTTTTTCCATTCCAAACACTAGTATACCATGTGCCTTTTTTCCCCACTTAACCATGCACCTTGAAGATCATTCCATGGCAGAACACATACAGCAGCTCTCTTTTAAATTTCTGCAAAATGCCCCATTGTAGGAACTGGCCATAATTTATTTCACCATTGCTATATATTGGTTGATAGTTTCCAACTTCTGCTATTACAAATAATGCTTTAATAAAAATCCTTGTACAAAGGAAACATTCTTAGGTGTAGCACTACTGGTTCAAAAGGCTGTGCATCTGCACTTGTGACAGGTATTGTCCAACTGTCCTCCATGAAGGTTGTATAATTCATACTTCCGCCAATGCTGCGTCTGAGTGCTGCTTCTCATAACCTGGCAGCATCATCCCATTTCTGGCTTTCATGTGGCTGAGACATTTTCTACCAATTGACCTTTAGATTTCATGAACTATTTGGAGCAAAAACACACTCACGATCTTAGATGACATTAGTATGTACCCTCTTTTCTTTGCCTATACTGGGAGGTCCTCTGAAAGATTTGAAAACTGACACCTCTTTTCATTCCAACTTTCCAGGTTAGAGAATAACAGTCTGAGAGAGATCCTCCTAGGCTGATGAATAGAACTGTCGGCCTGTTTCAAACTAAGTATAAATTAGAGGAAAGGTTAAGTCTAAATTTTGCTAATACAGGGATGCAAAGCTGTAATTTGGAGAAGCAGATTTAGCCTAGAATTTTCTGGCTTTGAGCCAGATGCTGGGGAGACCACAGAAAGACAGGCAAGGTTCCTGCTTTTATTGCCCTAACATTCCACAACAGAGGGGAGGCAACCGAACTCACAAAGGACTAACTGACATTCAAACAGTGACATGTGCCATCAAGACAGATAGCAGCGGATGGACAGAAAATGATTAGGGCTGGAGGACAAAACTAAATGGGTTTGTATATCTGTTAGGTGGTCAGGGAAAGCCACTGCCCAAGATCTTGGAGGGGACAGAGTTCTATGTAGAGGAAACAGCAGAGCAATAGCCATTAAAGGCATGAACTTGGTCCATCTGAGGAATTGAGACAGGCTGATGTGGAAGAACTAGAGTATTCCCTGGGTTGTTAACCAGGCTGCAGACCAGGTACTAAATCCCCCCAAGGATCTTACACAATATATTTATTATGAGAAGAGGGGAGACTATTATAAGTTACTTTTCATGTAACATTTCAGCCTGTTTCCATGTGATATAAAAAGGTGTGCGCTAAACTGAGTATAAAAGGCCGAGAGAGGCATGGGGGATTCTGAAGATGCATCAAGCAAGGCACTTCCCTGGCAATGCTCAGCCATAGGGACAGATAAAGGCACCCATCTCACTGGGATCTCCAGTGTCCTGTTCTGTATTAAGAAGTTCTACCTCATGGCCAACATGGGCCACAAGGAAGTCACAGAGCACCTCCTTAAAGTGTTCTTCCTCAAAGCATGCTGCAATCCAACTACCTGTACTTCCAACAAAGGACTCAGGCTCAGTCAAACTGTTAAAAGTTATTGCTAGAATGCCCAATTCCCTCTTAACCTGACCATCTGCCACCTGCAGAGCGGGCAACACAAGACAATGTTGGGCAGCAGAAATCCACACAGCAGAGCCCTCAGGCCAGAGCTGACTGTTCCAAGTGCCCTTTTGACAGGTCTGCTCTGGTTACTACAGACATGAACAGGGCTTGGCAATATGATAACCACAAGGCTGTGGGAGTGGCACCTTGTGAGGTAGTGAGAGGGCAGCCTGAAAGCCTTCCGCAGCCTCTACTCAAGGTTTTTAGGAGGTCCCAAGGGCTTCAGTGTCATGAGGCAGCGTTTCTTCAGTCTGGCGAGGTGGCAAGGCCCAGCTTTTCTTGAAATATGGACCAGAACCAGTTAAAACCATGAATGTTAGACTCTAGCAAAAGCTTATGGCTAAAAAACTTTGAATATGCCCTCCACTGAAAGAATACACACACTCTTGTGTGACTTGACAACTGTTCTCTAACATACTGCACCTCCCTCTAGTGATGCCAGCTGACCTGTTATCCCTAGGCACTGAACACAGGCCAAGGACAAGAACAAAACGTCCCAGGTATCCCCTCACGAGCATCTAGTCCCACTCTGCTGGCAGCAGCTGAGTTTGGTTTAAACCAGCCCCACATATCCCATGAGAAGCACTTAAGAGCCAGGGGAGTCCCTGACCTAGAGGCTGGACAACCAGCTCTGGGCAGCCAGCTCCAAGAGCAAGCTCACTGCTCTGAGCAGGGAAAACGGTTTACTTCCTGGGGAAACCTGGTTTCTCCTGAAGCATGCATTTTTTAAAAAGTAACTTAAGGTTGTTTCCACTCTTGCTTATAATTCTGGAAAAGTCTGCAGGTTCAGCAAAACAAGACATTGTTCTATGTATGTCTGGGCACAGGGAAAGACATGGCTCTGGGAGGACCCCTGCTGCCATCCCCAAGTGGTTTCTGAAGCGAGCAGGACCTCAGGGCATCTCCTTAGCCTAAAAGGCCTGCCTGCACAGTGTACCAAATGGTGCTGTCCCTGCTGCAGGTTGTCTATAGAAAACAAAGAAGTCTCCAGATTGGCTGCTGTGTCTAATCCAAAGTGTGTTTAAGCAATGGAGATTAATTTGTCACTTGTATTAGGCCTTGTGGTTTTTATAAAAAGTAAAAGGGCAGCTACCAATGCCTCTCTGTACTAAAACCAAACAAAACTCCTGAGAAACTCAGTCTAAATAAAATACAGGTTTCCATTTAAGGCTTATTGGTTGCTTTGAATCAGTCGTATCACACTTTCCAACCAATGCAGACAGGTGAACTCCAGTAACTCCAAACATCACTTGCTCCTGCCTCCCTAATACCTGTGGACAAATATTCACATCACCTCCTACTGCTCACAAAGTTCAGAAAGCAGGGGCAGAGGTGGGGGCCTACAAGCTTCTTGACAAGGTTTCTTCAAACTTGAAATAATTTTCAAACATAATCAAACTGCTGTCTCCTTCTTCTCCAAAGTCCCACCTGTTGTTTTACAATTACTTGCTTCAACTTAACTGAGCCCTTTTAAAACCCACTCATAAACATCATTCCAGAACCAGCGGAGGTGGAGATGCACACAGCCAGGAAGTGCCTGGCACAGAGAAGAGCCAGTACAGATGCTGCTGTTCCCACCCGGCTCATCTGGAAGGCTTTGCTGGCAACAGCACAGACACTGATGGTGGTGTTAAACCAGAAAGAATTATTATTATTTTTTTAAAAAGCCTGTATACCTCAGCCCTGCTTAATCACATCCATTAGGGAACTAAAAATCAACACAGTGTTTCTATGACAGTGCCGAATCCCCCACTTGCATGACATGTTTAAGCTTTTTATAGTCCAAACCTGCTAGACACTGTAGATGTTTCATGAAGAATGGAGTAAAACCTCACACTGAGGTTTTCTGACCATGACTAGTCACCAGACTCTTTGAGAGACGGGGCAGGAGCTATGTGTTTGCTTTTGACTGCTCACTTCCAAAAGATAAAGCCAACCTCTCAGCTGCCCTTCATCACCCTCCAAAGTCTGTTTCCAGCCCATCTCTCCGGCTGTTCTTTAAAGCCTCCTGCAGAAACTAGCTCATCCCCACCTTTCCCACACCCTTCTGAGATTTTAATCATAGTGCACCTGCATCTAACACAGCCTTCCTATCTTTGCCCAGCACTCTAACATTCTATACCCCCTTCAGATCCAGCCCCAATGCTGCCTCCTCCATGAAGTCTCCCTGCCTTTCTGCACAGCCTCCTGCTCTTCCTTGCCCAGTGGTACTTACTCATTGTCTTTCACTCAGCCTGCCCCGACAGTACTGCAGTGTAGTCTCCTTGCTTTGGCCATGACATTTTCAACAGTGTAGAAGGAGAAAATGAGGGGGATGAAAAAGCCCATTCATGTGCTGCCTGTGGCTTGACTGAAAATCAGGACATGGAAAGGTGTAACTCTTATCGAATCACCCTCAATATGAGGCCCATTGTCAATTTTTTTTTACATGATCTTAAGTACATAAGAATTAAACCCACAATACTGAGCTTCCATTCCAGTTGCTAAGTATATCATCCAAGCCTTCTGGCTGGTACTGATATCTTGAGAAGCCAGGAACAAAAGGCACCATGCAGGCAAAAGGCCCAAGTGACCAACACTCACATGGGCTGATCATTTATCCAGCAGCTTTCTGTTTATTGAAATAAATCTCAGATGGCCAAGATCCAGGGTCCTGTGGGCTACATCTGCTCCCTGGGCTACTTGCTGGATGCCTGGCAGTGGGGGGAATGGACTGTTTTTATACTTTGCTGAATCTCCCTCAGTGTTTCTCAGTGGTCGCTTAATTAATACTTGCTGAATGAAAGGATTCTTCTTTATTCAGAGAGTCCAGACAAATACAGGTACCGTCATAAGTGCAATGTTACTAGAGAAATAAGTTGAATGGACAGAGAACATGGACTGCCCAATTTCTTCATAGGACGATGGGTATTATCCAAGCCAGAGCTTACACTGTCTGATTCCACCAGCAATAGCCAACAGAGATGAAATGGAAGCAGATAGGAGAAAGAAAACATCCAGGGAGTTGAAATTAATACATCTGCATCCCTCTACTGTTGCTTTCAGAACCATTTCATGATCTTGTAGTGGATATACGTAGCATTAAAAAAATCAATCAGTGATGTACAAAAATGGCTGGGAACCTTCAGGAGGCCTTGGCTTTCATCTTGGCCAGCAGCATCTCGTTCTTGCGGCCCTCCTAGAGGAGAAGCAGAGGGAGAGTAGAGAGTGGTGGTGACCACATTAGCATCCACATGGGGCACAGTCTGTCCTTCCCTCCAGTCCCACAGGAGACACCTGACCAACTAAAGCAGTCTCCTAGCACATGTCCACCAGCAGGTGAAACCTCCTGGTGACTTACTTCAATGAAGACATAATGATGCTCAGTTTCTGGACTGTCAGACTGAAGATGAGAAAGTTAGGCAGTTATTCCAAAAGACCTCTTGAAGTTTCTAAACTCTTCAAGGGACAGAAGCCTATCATGATGAGAAGTGGGAGAGGCCTTGAGAAGGAAGCCCTAGAGAATATGGCAGGCAAAACACTTTAAGTTCTTACTCTAGCAACAGTGAAGACAAGGGGTATTCTTAGTTTCAAGGAAGAAGTTGACAGAAAACAAGATGAGATATATTTATCAAGGGATATTCCTTCCACAGCACTGAAAATGAGCGGTATAAAATCTGTGCTTGCTGAGGGATATCACTGGGCCTCTTGTCCTGCAGCACAAGTCACCTCATTATTTTGTATTCTCTTCTTTGAACATCTTCAAAAGCTCCTCACTGTGCCCCTTCCTGTCCCCCTGTTCCTACTGGCCCTGACAGCTCAAGACACCTTCATCTCCTAGCAAACCTCCAACACAGCCCACCCCTTTCCTGGGTGGGGTTACAACGATCCCTGTGGTAGCTCACAGGGCCCAGATGTGGCAGTGGTCAGGCCTCTATGGCTATCCTTTCCTGGAGACCCACTTATTACGAAAGAAAACTTTCTCTCATCCCTGAACCTTCTGCAGCCAAGATCCCCAAAGTCCATTTTCTCATGTCCCTGGGCTGGGCTCAGGTGCTCCCAGTGCCCTGCTCTTCTACGTTGTGGCAGCACAGCTTCAAGGACCTTAGTTTTCTTGCGATTGCTGGTTTATCTGCAGGGTTTAGACCCATCTTCCACTTGGAAAGCTGGGGAACAGCTGGGCTCCCCGGCTGAATGGAGGTAAACATGGCTTCTTCTGTCAGAAGCAAGGTGTTCTGATACTTTAGAACACAATTTTTGAAAAGGGAGAAATAAGGTGATGTTGGGTTCCATTAGAAAAGAAAGTTTTTCTTTTTAAAATAAATTTTTGACATCTACCTGGGGTGTGGGGGGAGTGGAGAGGGGAAGAGATGAAGCAAGAACAAGCACATAGTTATACTATTATATTGTATAGTATACTCTCAAGTTTTATAAAAGGTTTCCATAATAAAAATATAAACAATAAGTACGTTTCAACTTTCATCTTACCTCATCTTTTAAATTAGGCCAAACTACTCAGCAGCATCAAAATACTTCTGCTGTAAAGAGCCCTCACCATGGGTAATTCTGTATATCACCTCACACTGAGATAATGTTTGAATTTTTCAATGAAGATATTCCAGCTGTCACCGGCTATGTGTGAGCACAGACTAAATTTCATGCAATCTACCTGAAGCCTTTTGGGAGACTACAGAATGATATTGTCTGTCTCTTCAAAGCAAATACAAAAGGGCCCTTTAGGTATTTCTTTCTGGATGGAAAGGGAAAATGTCTCATTACCTCTATCTTTCCTGCTGAAGACTATATCCAACCCACTGTGCACCAAACACAGTATCCAGTAGTGAGCTCAGCTCAAGGTAATGTCCCCAAAGCCAACTTTGTAAAAACATAGGGTTTTTATTCACCAGTGCCATGGCAGAAAATTTAAATTTTAGTTTCCTTGTGAGAAACTGTGGTTTAGAAATATACATCATAATGTGATTTAGTTGATTTCAGAGTTGTTTCCTGGTTTTCCTGGCAGACTTGTAATTAACAACCTCACAGGGTGAGTTAATGATTTTAGAGAAAACCCAATGTCTCTAATTACAAAGGTATTCATACTACAAGAAGCTAGGTGTCACCTTGAGGGTTTGACTTGGTGCCTAAATAGTACCTATAGTGTATCACTGGTACTTAATGAATGTGATGTAAACCAAATCCAATAAAGGCAACTGCTAAGGTGGCAAAGGACAATGCTCTGGACAACAATACTGTGCTTTGCTGGGGAATGATTATTATTGCCCAGTACAAGTGCTAGGGACCAAGAAGGGGTGAGAATTCAGAACACAGGAACAGAAGGCCAAGCAGGTGGGAAGAGGCAAGGAAAGTGGGTAACAGGATTCTGGGAGACTCAACCCTGAGATGAGAGTCTGACAATCCAAGCTTTCCTACTACAAATTAGATCTTATCCGGGACTGCAATGAAACAGAAAAGCTGAAAAACAGCAGAAAAAAGCCGAAAAACAGACAGATCTATGTCTTCAGTGACTCTGAAGATACAGGGTGAAAACTAGGGGTAAGCCAGTGAGCCCCACTTATCACCTGTGATGGCCACAAATAATCTCAGAAGGGCTGGTGGGAGAAA
Organism: Tamias sibiricus; assembly: GCA_025594165.1. Classification (NCBI taxonomy): domain Eukaryota; kingdom Metazoa; phylum Chordata; class Mammalia; order Rodentia; family Sciuridae; genus Tamias; species Tamias sibiricus. The sequence continues at coordinate 158,450,322 of CM046660.1, read as the reverse complement.
GTTTAAGACTCTGGAATGCTGACACATGACTGTCAATTTAAAATTTTTGCCAAGTGAAACGTTAAAAATCTTGAAGCTTAATACCTCAGAAGGAGCTGCAGTCCAAGAATGAGTTTCTCCATTTTATTTTCATTTGTTTTGATTCTGACAGCTTATATTTATCCTGTGCAACTTACTTTGTCAAATGGGCAGTGCTGGAGTGTCCAAGCAACACTTGAAATTTATTCCCTGAGCCTTTTCTCTTTGTGAGCTATTTGGATTAAAGGGAGGAAAGAACTCTGGAGGGGAGCAGCAGCGTCCTATTTGTCCCCTGTCAGCTCACTCACTGGCCCTACTGAAACTTCATCTCCAACCTCTGCCAGTCACAGTGGGTCTCAGACCACAGGACAGCACCCTCTCCTTTTGCCTCAGGGCCTTCACACATGTGCTGCTTCCTAGTGGAAGCATTCCCACTGCTCCCAAGGCTGAGTCCAGCTACCTACACGGCCATCCCGAGACCACACCAATTCAACTGGCCTCCTCAAATGGCAAAGTTTATCATAGTTATTACTTGCTCACCAGAGTTTCCATTTCTTTCTGTTTCTTATCTTCATATCTAACTCTTTCACCACAAGGTAAACTCCTTAACAATAGGTACCTGGTCTGATTTACAACCTGGTGTATACCCAGAGGCACAGCAGAAACTGAGAGAACATTTAAAAGAATGAGATTTTGAAATGCTTGGGGGTTGTGGCTCCTATAAGTTAAATATCTCCCTGTCACTATTTTTCTCTCTCACACACACAGGGATAAAGAAGGGAAAGATGTGGGTAAGGAAGAAAAGACTTAAAAAGGAAGAAAAGATTAAAGAAATAAACAGGAGTGGGCTGAAGATATAGTTCAGTGATAGGGTGCTTGCCTAGCATGTGCATGGCTCTGGGTTTGAGCCCCAACACTGAAAAAACAAAAACCTACAAAACAAATACAAACAAAACAACAACAACAACAAACTGGAATAAAATTACTGGCATATAAGATTATATTTCTTATTTTTGTAGACCAAACAAACGCTAGGATACAACCTACCTTTAACTCCTCTGTATGTTTAGCAGTCTCTGAACTCACCTAAACCACATGGGTTCATGTTAGGAAGGGTGAAGGAATCCCTGGAAATAAAGCTACTGAGATCCTGGCAAGTGACAAAATGCAGTCTCCTTTTTTGGAAAATATCTTAAGAAAAAGGAAGACATGAAGGTGAGGTGGCACACACCTGTAACCCCAAGTGATTCGGGAGGCTGAGGCAGGAGGATCACAACTTAGTGAGACACTGTCTCAAAATTAAAAAAAAAAAAAAAAAAGGATGGGATGTCGCAATGTAGCTCACTGGTACCCTGTCACACACTTGTCCTTTAGGAACAATGATGAGCAGCCCTGCCCAAATGCAGGGAGGAAAAACAGAAACAAACACAGTTCAGTTGAGTGCTGGTGTTGGTTATTGGTGCCAGACACAGCCCACCAGAGAGGAAGCTACAGCCTAGTGGAACAGGTCACTGTGAAGGTGCACAGCTGCTAAGTGGCCAAGGCAGGATGGGAACCCAAGCCTGCCAATGTTCTCTCTCTTCCCATGCGGATCTCAAGGTCCCTCCCATCCTAAGATTGGCAGGAAAGAAGAACGTATGTATTAATCCATAACACTGTTTACAGGTGGACCTTGCTTCGGATTTATGGAGTCATTTCACCTGTGAGTTTAATGCACTAAATGTTAGGAAAAAGAAAATAAAGATGTGATGTCTCTTGGGCTGGGGTTGTGGCTCAAGTGGTAGAATGCTCGCCTAGCATGCATGAGGCACTGTGTTCGATCCTCAGCACCACATAAGAATAAAATAAAGATATTGTGTCCACCTAAAACTAAAACTAAATATTAAAAAAAGAAGATGTGATGTCTCTTACAACATTTAATTAGAGCCTCAAGATTGGCCAGAGAACAACACAATCTTCAGCTACCTAAATGCCACACTGTACTGCTAGAACACACCACCAATTTGTTATTTCCCCTCACAGAAAAAAGAAAATGAAAAATCCTGCTCGGGTTCTTCCAGGCTCATCTTAGGTGAACATAAATTTCACTTTAGCTTTACCATGTCCTGCCCAGCCCTCCTCTTACCTCTTTGAACTCTTTCACAGTCTTAAAGTACAGCCTCTGCTTTTCCAACAGCTCTAAGTACTGGTCGTTCAACTGGTCTCTTCTCATTTTGTTTTCTTGCTTCTTCTTTTCCATCTGTTGAAAACGTTTGGGACATGGTGGGTGATGAAAAGGTATTCTGACAAAGATACTGCTGCTGGCAATATCTGAAGGGCAATCATTATTTACATTTTTCATGGATTTCCTTTCAGTACTTTCCTTCTACATGTAGTTTTTGAGGTTTATTTATTTGTATATTCCATGAAGGCTCTATAATTTATTCAGTAACTTTCCTATCACTGAATGCTAACTGGTTACATTTGTTTGTTACTACAAACGACTTCACAATAAACAGTTGGTGACATTGCCTGCAGTGGACATTAGGCAATGTCTGGAGAAGTTGTGATTGTCATGACTATGAGGTGGGAGTGTTGCTGGTACCACGGGGTGAAGGCCAGGGAGGCTGCTAATCATCCTGTGATGACCAGACAGCTTCACAGCTAAGAACTGTCCTACCCAGAATATTATTGTGCTTAGGTTGTGAAACCTTTATTTAAATAACCGTATGTTGCCAGGCACTGTGGTGCATCCCTGCAATCCCAGCAACTCAGGAGGCTGAGGCAGAAGGATCACAAGTTTGAGGCAGAAGGATCACAAGTTTGAGCCAGCCTCAGCAATTTAGCAAGGGCCTAAGCAACTAAGTGAAACCCTGTCTCAAAAATAAAAAACCAAAAACAACAACAACAACAACAAAACACAAAAAGAAGGGGGAAAAAAAAAAAGGCTGGGAATGAGGCTCAGTGGTAAAGCCCCCCTGAGTTCAATACCCAGTACCAAAATAAATAAATAAATAATAAATAAATGAACACAATAAAATTGTGTATCTTCTTTTCTCTTGATATAATTATTTCCATGCTACAATTATAATTTTAGAACATTCACAATATTCCTTGTCATTGTTCACTTACTGGTAGACTATGGAGTGTTTCCAAATTTTTAATCCTATACATACAGGCTAGACTCTGATTTAAGGAGACCTTTCTAAGGGACCTAAAATCTTATTCATTCAATAAATATCAACACCTACAGAACACACAAATGTAGTGGTGAATGAGACAAAGTCTCTGCTCTTCTCACACTGCACTTTTTACAGACATCAAGCAAGCACCCTAATAGACATGTGAAAATTTCCTAGGAGTCCATCAGTACTATGAAGAAAATGAAATAGGCTGGTGATGGAGTGGGTTGGGTACATGACCTCTTCAGATTGGAATGTCATAGGGCTGAGGATTTCATGGCATTGGAGCAGAACTGCCAGTGGTACGTGCTGGATTTTCTGAAGATAAACTTGGAGCACCAGCTCCAAGGCTGGAAGTGAGGGCAGAGTTATCATATAGATCCAGTGCTTGTTGAATGAAATCATGAGTGATGCTTTGCCTGGACTTCACTGATGTGTGACCATGATTCTGGAAGGAATTTACAGTTATTAAACACAAGTTACAGGTAACCTTTATACAGCAGTTTCTTTCTCTGCTTTCCACACCGATGGCCTCTGTTGTCATTAAAGGTAAAATGTAACTGGTTTTCCCAATACCTATCCTAATGCTGTTCAGGAGGTGCAGATAACATGGGGATTTATTTCCCCAGTTCAATCCTGACCCTGTATTAGCTCTGTGCCCACCTGATGTTACCTGCCCAGCCTGCTGCATTTCCCACTGCTGCTCCTCCTTGGAGCCCATTTCCCCAAGCCACCAGATACTTGACCTGCAGGGCTGAGTACAGCCTCATGGTCAGGTCCCTTCCTCAGCACAGTAGGCAGCTAGCTCTAGCCTGGGCCTTTCCTGTTGGCTCAGTACTTAGGCAAAAAATTTGGTTATGACCAATTATGTTTGAGTGATGGAGACAAAGCAGTTGAGTTCAATTACGAATTTATCCAGGACCCAATATGGAAGGTAGTGTGGGAATGCAGAAAGGGAATGAGATTGAGGCCAAAAAAGCCTGGATTCAAAGCCTAGCTTTGCATTCACTGTGAATCAGGGCAGGCTACTTAACATTTCTGAATGACGGGTCCCCTCTTAGCTGTAAAATGAGGATAATGTCATCCTGATTGCAGGTTTTATTATGAGGAATGTGTGGTATTAAATGTTAAGTCAGTGATACATCTTTTGGTTCATGGCAGCTGCTCAATAAAGGCAGCTTTTCCTAACATTTAACAAGCTAGAATGCATGCGGTCAGTGGGAAGAGTCCTTTCACTCCCACGATCAGGAGCTGACTCCCACTTTTGAGTTTCATTTTCACACTGTCCTCAGCACCTCCTTGCTCACTCAAACCATTTCTACTCCTTACTCTTCAACTCTTCACACCAAGGCCAGGAACTCCAGAGTGCTTCTGCTGAGCACCTGAAGTATCCAGAGACCCACAGATCTTACTTCCTCTGGGTAAGGTCAAAATGGCTACCAACATGTGACTCCCTCTCTACTCAGAAGCCCTTAAACGGAACATGGTCTATCTCCAGTAATGCCTGGAACCAGCCAGGTCTGGGGAATCTGTCTTCCAGAGACTCAACTACCACATGATGAAAGCAAGACCCACCATGGCACCATTACAGGGAGTGCTGCTTGTTCAGTTTGAGTTTATGAACAAATACAACAAACACATCAATTCAAATGAGCACTGCTGTACAAAGCACACCAACTGCATTTACTTGGGGTACCAATCAGTGTTCAAACCCCACCTGGAACCCTTTCTGAGTACTGGTTTTAAAGTCCACTGAATGAATTCACTTGTTCAGCAAATAGTTCCTGAGTGCCCACCATGGGTCAGGTGCTGCATTCGCCCCTGAGGATACAGACCTATAGCCTGCCCTGCCCTGGGTTCCCTTCACCTGCAAGCCCCACCAACTAGCAGCTTCCTTCACTGGCTAGCACTGAGCTAACAACATCATGAGGCCTGGGGGAAAGTGCAGAAAACTAAGGGGGCAGGCCCATTCCTCCACCAAGGATGAGGTTCCCAGTAAACAGAAGGGGAAGCAAAAGAAAGAAAGCCCAATGCACTCCTGTTGTCCTTTACTATAAGTGAGGAGAGTGCCAGGAGAAGCAGTAGCAGGCTAGAAACGACCACCTCACTGAGATCTGGGTTGTCACCAGTTTGGGATGACCAGGCTCCATCCACTTTACACCCCAGATGGAGAAGGCATCCCATGCACACTGTGCTACCTTGGTGAGGGCATGTGCACATGGCAAGTGCAAATGACATGTTTGCTGTCATTTCTCTGGCTGAATAGCGGGAGAAACCACGTTTCCCCATCGTGACACATTTTTCCCCCTCCTTCCTCTGATGATATTCCATTGACATTACTAAAGGGGAGATCAATGATGTTTTTCTACAGGAAAAGAGATATGGAACACTTTTTTTTTTTTTTGGTACCAGGGATTGAACTCAGGGGCACTCGACCACTGGCCCACATCCCCAGCCCTTTTGTATTTTATTTAGAGACAGGGTCTCACTGAGTTGCTAAGTGCCTCGCCATTGCTGAGGCTGGCTTTGAACTCGCGATCCTCCTGCCTCAGCCTCCCAAGTGCTGGGATTACAGGCGTGCGCCACCGCGCCCGGCCAGAACACTTTTTACCATTAGCTCATCCTTTTGAGATAGGATTCTAGGCAACTTCAATGTTTGCCTTTTTAAAGTGGTTCCTTTATGATGACAGGACCCACAGGAATTCCTTCTTTCATTTTGCATTCTGGCACCACTCTCTGGGGCACTGCACCCCAAGATCCTGAGTGGAGATGAAGTCTCTACTAGATTTTACTAGTAAATTTGAGGACCACTCTGATAGATTTTTTACATAGGATTGAGAGCAAGAGGTGTTTGGAAGTACTAGTCAGGGTTCAATTGGAAATGTGGTAGAAACTGCAGCTGCGAGTCTGCCCCCAGCTCAAGCAGTCAGCAAGTCCACTTGTGCTCCCACAGTGGGGCCCTGCACATGGGACAAAAGGAGGGACACCTCTTGTTGCCCATGTACTGCAGGGTTCTCTGCAAAGCTTTCTGGGGCTCTTGTGCCCCTCTCAATTATTCTGTTCTCTTCTGACTTTGAGGTTCAATTTCTTCTTGCTTTAGCAGAAACAAATTTAGCAATTATTTGTCTACTTTTCATAGGGGGTTCTTGAACAATAAAATGCCCTTATGATCTAAGACTCCTAAGGAATGAATGTCTAGTGAAGCAAAGATCCAGTGAAGGAATTATCGAGAAAGAGAGGAAGTCTGCTGGGAAAAGGCAGTTTCCTCACCTCGTGTTATAGGGTAACACGACGAGTGTACTTCGGGTTCTCAGGAGGATTAGTATAGTACTTAGCACACAGTAGGTGCTTACTATCTTGGAGCTACTGCTTATAGCAGCACTTGGACCCCAGAGTGCAGGCACCCTGGTGGCAGGCCCTGCCTGCTGCAGAATCAGATGCCTGGTGGGATCCCCTTGTGGAAGGAATGCCATCAGGATGGACGAAATACTCCCAGGACCTCAACCACCACCACCTTGGAACTGCTGTGTGACAGTAAAGAAACCACTGACCTTCATTCTACTTTGCTTGATTCCTTCTACAATCTGCTCCATCTGACGTAAAAACTGGTCCCGGGCAGCAGGGCAGGCCATGGCTCTGAAAGAGAAACCAGGAAAGGTATGATCAGCACTAATATTCAAACAGAACTCTGAAATTATGGAGGGGACCATGGACTCAGCCCTGTACCCATATCATGCCCTAAGAGGCAAGCTGGCCTTTGCAAGGCAGTGTGGACTCAAGGCAACTCTGGGATCCAAGGTAGTTAGGATTCTACACCTCAGAGGAAGTCAGGACAATCAGTCTGGTCTAATAATTGAATGTTAATCTTTTATTTCCCACTTTTTCTAAAACTATCTTAACATATATTTTGTTAAAGTAAAACATGACTAAAAATTACAAAAATATTTTTTACCTTGCATTATGGCACATAGCACACAAAAAAAAATTAATTCTATTTGGTTTATAAAAATCTGAGAACTGGGAGAAAATTGGGATGGGGAGACATATTCCCAGTGTTCTTAAAACCAGGGCCTAGAAACCTGGTCCTGTTGCTAGAAGTAGCAGCTAAATGGGTGGACTCCTGCTGTGCTAAGATATTTTTCCTCATCTTCAGCTCTGCAAAGGGAAGGATACTAGGGGCATCAGAACACATCCAAGGACTGAGAATTATTCCAAAGGGTGGGCCTGACAGCAGAACTCTTCACAGGCACCCTCAAAATGCAGGTTCTCTCAATTATCAGGAAAGAAAGATGAAGCACCATTTTTAGAAATGTCATAAGACTGTCAGGCACTAACTGGATCTGAATCTTATGAGGGAATTGTCATCGTTTCTGTTTTTTGTTTCTTTCTTTTTTTTATTAGAAAAGAAGCATAAAATCTAGAGTCTGTAATTTATTAAGACCTCAGTCTGGGCCCAGATAAGTGGGTAGTAGAGGTTTATGCTATAGAGAAAGGAAGCTTGCTATCTGGGGAGCAAGCTCTGGGCTGCCAGGACTGTCCACCCACTATCCTGGCAACCGAGGACTTGCTCCAGATTGTAGGCTTCCTTTCTCTCTAGCACAAACCTCTGCGGCCCACCTCTTCTGCTTCAGGGTTGCTGTAGTCTGGGTATAGATGGGCTTTGCCATCCAATTTTTAGAGGGAAAAAAGTCATATATGAACAAAGTGGCTTAGAGGATACACATTAACTTAAAAGAAAAAAATTATAAGATTTCAAAAATCTTTAAAAATTATAAATTTTATTAAATTTTAAGGCATTTCTATGTGCTTAAGAACAAGTGGTATTAATCTCATCTTACCAAGGTAAAATTAATATTCAATAGATTATAGAAGCTAGCCCAAGCCAAATGATTTGAAAGTTAACTTTTTCCCTAAGCTATTCTTTGGTGTTTTTAAAATGCACTCTAACACCATTATATTGTTGAAGGAACTCAAGGATAGTGTAACCAATCATACCTGCTCTTAGCAGAAGAGGTGAAAGAGTAAGAATCACATACCCAGATTTTTTTTTTTTTTTTTTGGTATGGGGGATTAAACTCAGGGGCACTTGACCACTGGACCACATCTCAAGCCCTTTTTTGTATTTTATTTAGAGACATGGTCTTACTGTGTTGCTAAGTGCCTCACCATTGCTGAGGCTGGCTTTGAACTCGCGATCTTCCTGCCTTAGCTTCCCAAGTGCTGGGATTACAGGCATGCGCCACCACTTACATACCCAGCTTTAAGGCCTGCATTTACCTTTCTCAATCATACCATGACAATACAAGGTGAAAGCAATACAAACAGCAGGGCAGTCAGGGTATTTACAGGAGGGAGGATGGACTGTACTTACTGGGAGAAGTTCTCATGAATTGAGTTCAACAGGCTAATCTGCGGAAGTTAAAAAACAAGCTGTAAGTAAAAGACTAACAGTTCCCTAAAATACCTATATCACTGAAAGCTCTCCTCCTCTCCAAATACTGCTTCTGAAAGGAACATATATCTTGTTTAAGTAGATTAAAGCAACAAATGAAAGAAAAAACTTAGCAACATGTTCTTATTCCTATAGTTTTTCTCAGGGAATCCACCTCTGTATACTCACAGAAAAACTTTTCTTCATACGATGCATTCCCACGGAAATGTAAGATTAGGGCTCTTTGAAGGGCCCTAAATACCAGCTAAGAAAGCATTTAACTAATACTAGGGCTCTTTGGGCAAGATGCTACCACAACCTGCTTTGATCTTGCTAAAGACTGCATTTTATCTTCAGGGCTATCAGTGCAGGGGTGTCAGCTGAAATGCTGACTGATAATACAGGACCTACCTGACTGCCTCCCCCTGAACCTTCTTGCCCACATGCCCAGTTGCTGGGTGGCTCTGAGGGCCTCTGAGAGAATGGGTCCTTCATGGTCCCATCCCCATGGAAACTGCCTAGTCTCCACCCTCAACTTGCCTCAGGGATATTACAGTCTTGGGAATGGCCAGGTCTGGAGTCTAGCAACCTCAGTTCTCTCTTGGCTGTGTACACACTTAAACTATAGGCTCAGGTCTAAGCAATTACAATATTTGGACTTCCACTTAATAGTCTGCAATGTGGAAATGATATTCTTGTTTTTAATGCTCCAAAGAGAGGTTTTCTAAAATATCAGAGGCATAAGTGCATTTGGAATAAAACAATTATTTAAATGCAAAATTCTAATTACATTGATTTGGCTTAGAATTAGAAAGTCTAGCCTCTCCTACCAAGTCTAATATCCAAGTTCAAAAAAGAAATGCAACATCTTTAAACACTGATGATGAAGTAAAGTCGATTGGGGGGGGGGTCACGGCCTTCCGAGAAGGGCTGACCTATCCCTCAGTTAGGGTTGGCAGTCTTCCCTTACAGCCAGGGCCTGGGCAGAGCTCTGCCTGATGTCTGACACAAATCTCACCAAATGCACTCATTTATTTAAACATGTTAGGTTCCTGTCACTGTGTAAAAGTCTGGATACAGATAAATAAATTCCAACCCCTTTTCAATTGGAGAGTTTGTCTGATTTGACCGAAAATAGGCAACAAAAGTAACAAAAACTAGATGCCTATATTTGACTTCAGATGATACATCATATTATTCTTATTAAAGTTCTTAAAAAAGCTTTCTAATTAGTTGCAGGTCAAAAGGTGATGATAAAAACAAATTCCGTAAGCCCCACGGTGAGGGTGGGTAGAAACTAGTATGTACTAAGAATCCACTATATGAAAGGAGCTTACATTTCCTCATTCTGTCTTGATCATAATCATCAACACAATCAGATGTGATCCCCCTTATAGAGGTGAGGAGAATAAGGACAAACTAAAGCTCAAATATGACTTCAAAGCCTGTGCTCTCTTCGTTACACTGTGCTGTTGTCAAGCTAGGACTGTTCTTTTATCTAAATCCGGCTGCACATCTTGCCCCAATCATCTGATGTACTGTGTGTGTGTGTGTGTGTGTGTGTGTGTGTGTGTGTGTGTACACGCACGTGCAGGGGGTGAGGGTGGGACTGAATCATGAGTAGGATGGTCAAAGAGTAAGACAATGAGGGGGGCATGCCTATGTCAACTTTTTGCTCCTGCTTCAAATTTTCACTCCTCTTAGTTCAGAGGAATGTCTGCTGGTAATGAATAAAGAGCTACTTTCAGAGCTACTTTCTCCATGTAAGCTGAACAAGGCACCCACCACCCCCACTTCGTCCAGCTGGCTCCTCCCTTCCTCAGCACTCTCTCCCCAGCTTCACAGCTTGCACTATACTTCTTCTCATGATGGCATTTCTCATGGGGCACTATAGGATGGTTGCCCACCAGCCTCACTTCACCGCAGATGATGAACTCCCAAGGAATCCTGCCCTTTCTGGAGATGAATCTTGGCACTGGACATACAGTAGGTGCTTTTTCTACTTAAACTGAATAAACCCATCCGAGTCATCAAGTTCATTTTAACTTCCTGGAGTAAAGTGCACTGTTGGCTGCTCATTGGATTAAGTTGTTTTCTTTTTAAAGGTTCTTACCTCCTTTTCCAAATAAACCTTTTTGTCATCCAGGGTATTATACAAAGTGAAAAACTGCTTGGTTTCTTTGTGCACTGCTGAAACTGCAAATGCAAAGAAATCAGCACATGAGTAATAACACATATCAAGTTGACCTAAGTATCCATTCCCCAAGGAAGAACACTGCCAGGACTCAGGCCTTCCAGGGTTGGGAGCTTACTCTCTAATGAAGCCCCAAAATGTGCAACCTCAATCACCTTGGAAGTGTTAAAAAAAAGTCTCAGAACCAATTAAATAAGAATATCTGTAGGTGGGACCCAGGTCATCCAATGACACATTATAGCTAAAGTTGCAAATCACTGCCACAAATAAACAAGGCACCCTTCTCCCCATCTTGTTCTTGAACAGGTGAAGGCTGAAAATATCTGATGATTAAAAGTAGATATAGATTTTTTTGGTACTGCTTGAAAATGGCTTTGGTGTAAACATGGCTTTAACAAATTACTTTAAGGTAAGAAATTTACTCTGAAATATACAGATGCAAGGCACTCTTGTTAAAAGCTTTTGAGTAGACAAAAAAGAAAAGATTTAGGCTAAACCTATTTTCTGCTGAAACTGTCATTGATGATATCCGCCTCTGATCACCTGAGTCAAATCTGAGGCCTGGCTGAAAGCTCAGGCTGATGGGCTGGGACATGAGAGAAGTGTGACCTGGACTTCTCAAGCAAGGACAGTGGACTCAAGCTTGAACCAGGGAGGCATTGGAAAGCCCTAGCCTTGAGGCAAACTCTGAGATGGACTTTGAAATGCCAAGTGGAAACTCCAGGAAAGTGACATTATGGATTTGGGGACTGGTTCACAGGCCAAGATGCAGATGCCTGAAGAGAGGTAGGGCACGGGTGACTGCAGGAGGAAGCCCAAAAGATGTGGCACTTTGAACAGTGTGTTGAGGATTTTGAAGATTATCTGATAAGTTATGGAAACTATTACATAGTAAACCTTTTTAGCAAGAGTACATGATCAACTTTCTGTCTGAGAAAGACCACTCAGGCAAGAGTTTAGTGGGAGGATTAGACTCTGGGCAGAGATGACAGGAGGCTGCAGCAATCTGGAAGAAACGAACTTGAAAGTTACTAAGAAACAGAACTGGCGAGCAACATGAGTTAGAACTGAAACAGGGTAAGGAGGCTGAATTGAGTTTTCTACCTGTTGGGTTTTGGGTATCACAGACACATGGAAAGACGGGAGCCTACAAAAGTAGTTAGTTCTTGCCTAGGGATGGGGTGGGGGTTGGGGACAGGATTACAAGATCTGAGTTGGATCCTGAAGGATTTTGCCTGAGAGAAGAGAGGGGATCCTGGTTCAGGTAATTAGAGGAGCCAGAGATAAGATACCAAAGCTCTGGGTGTGCACAGAGGCAGTGTGTGGGCTGGTGAGGGTCCAGATCACAAAATGCCTCCAGGCAAGTCACTCATACTATGGAGGAGCTATCCCAGGCATAAGAAGGAAATCTGCTTTATTCAGAAGGCCTGGGGGAGCTCCTCAAGATTTGTCAGCAGAGAAAAGTGATTTTATTAGATGAAACCTAAGAGACTTGGAAAAGCCACTACAGTACAGCTAATGGTCATTTATCTAAGATATTATGCAAGCAAGAACATAGGCAGGAGCAGTAGGCCCCAAAAGACAATGGCAACTGTAAGGTCATTCTGAGTCTGACAACATGTAGTCACTCATTCAGGCTTAGGAGAATGCTCTGGGATTACTGGGTGAAGATGATGTTAAGTTAAGACCACATCAGCAAGAGAGTTTGCAGAGAATAATGAGTGAGGACCCATCCACAGACATCAGGGTCATAATGTTCCACATGAAACTGGAAAGTGGGAACTCAGGGGAAGATCACATGGCCGACCAGAATGAGGGTTGGTTTAAAGCATTACTCTAAGAGCTCAACTGGGAAAGAATCTGTCTACAGAGAGCACCACAGTGTTTTTGTGGGAATCCTGAGTGCCTGAAGATGAAGTGATGCCCTTCCTGGAGTGGCATTTGTAGACTGTGCTCTGGAGTCCCCTCTGCCATGCTGAAGCCAGACACAGCCTCTTGCCTCATAGCCCTCCCCAGCCTCAGGAGCTTGTACATGGCTGATGCACCTACTCTGGCGGTAGAGTTCAATAAATCTCTTCTGATACTGTATTAGCTCAGCTCGGCTGGGCACTTCATCAATCTTGCGATGCAAAATTGCTATTTCACGATTTCGTCGAGCCTAAATATAAAAGGAATGGTAAAATACCAATATTTGACAAAAGGCATTATGTATTCTCTAAGGGCCAAAATATTGTCCCCACTCACATCTGAGCCCAACTATATGCCCTAGAATGCAGGCACAAAATTCTGCCATTGGCTTGAGGTCTCTGAGATTCTTATTGCCTTCTGGCTTTTTAATATGTGGGAAGACATGTGCTATGAATGGAACCACAGAAGGTGTCAGGACAATGGACCAGGGCAGAAATTCTGAATGGGAAGGGTCTCTGTGGACAGCATCTACAGCGGGCCCACCAGGCCCCAAAGGACCCCAGCGGAGCTCACTCCCCACCAGGTAGGGATAGGCAGCAAGAGGAGTGCTTACCAGACAGCAGGGATTCATGCCACCTGGCTGTCTCCACATATCATATTCTAAATGCCTCATCCTGGTAAAAAGCCCTACAATTTACTCCTCAAATACCTCTCCCTGGACTGGGGAACCGCCCTACTTGACTGCACGTGGAAGGCTGTGTGGTGCAGTGTGGTGCAAGGGACAGCTGCCACGGCAGCGAGTTGCCGCTCAGTTCTGTGCACCCCACCGCCACTGCCCAACTTGGGCCATCGGCAAGCTATTTTCACTGCAGCTTCCCTCTAGCTGGTCTGAGCTGCCCCTAGTAGGTGATTTCACATAAACCTCCATGTACTTTAATGCATATGGTAATATCTTTGTTCTCAAGTAGCCAGCCAGCTTCCAAAAAATTGGCCATCTCATTTACTACCTCTTGGACCTGACAGAGTGCTTACTACCTGACATACAGTGAACACTCAAGTCTAAAAGTTTCCAAATAAAGTTGTACTGTCCTGGTTTTATTTTGATTGTGTACTCCTTTAAAGATTAGAACACTGTTCTTCTATCAAGGACACATATGACTCATCCAAATTTAACCAAATAGCTCAACAAAATAATCAGGAGCCAGAAAGAGGGAAAATAGGATCTGAGACTTCTGTAGCTCTTTGCCTTTCCCACCAAAGCCTGTCCTTTCCCTCCCAGAGAACAGGAAGGAGACCTGAGCCCAGAGTACAAGGTGAGGTAACATCTGGATTGTGAGCTTCCATCAGCCAAATGCTGACTGAGGGATTTTTAAATTCATTCCACGTGAGTTTTAGAGTTGGTTTTAAAAATCTACCTCTCCCCATTACTTGATAATCCTCCCTCAAACCCCCAGTTATCAAGTAAGACAGCTAAAAAGGGGCATTCAATTTCAGAGAGAAACTTCTAGACAAGAACACTGGAACTTGAATCCTAGCTCTGGCACATACCAGCTGCTTGACTGTGGACAAGTACTTAACCTATTTGAGTTAATTTTCTCATACAGAACACAAGGCCAGTAATATCTACTCTCCATTGGGGTGAAATTCAACTCAAACGAGAGATCGTGAAAAGAACACACCAATATGAGACACTATCATCAACATGTTAAATCATGGGGCAACACTCTGGAAAGAAAGAGGACTGGTACACAGCAGCCTTATAACTTGGTCTCTCTAGTTCTTACACACTGAAACTTTATAGTTCTGCAGCAGGACATTCATACCTATTTAGACCTATCTGTGTATTGTCTGTTCTTGATTTTACTTACCTGTAGTAAACGAATCTTGTAAAGTTTCTCTTTTTCCATATTATACCGTCTGTCTAGGTCATCCTAAAAATTGGAAAAGTCTAGAATTATGTGGGAATAGAAGACTTTTGTTATTTATTTATTTTTTTGTACCAGGGATTATTCATCAGGGATGCTTAACCATTGAGCCATATCCCAGTCCTTTTTATTTTGAGATAGGGTCTTGCTAAGTTGCTGAGGTTGGCTTTGAATTTGAGATCCTACTGTTTCAGCCTCCTAAGTCGCTGGGATTACAGGCATGTGCCACTGTGCCTAGAAAAACTTTCATTCTTTGAGTCTTTGTAGGCTGAATATGTTTTACCGTATCTTCTCCATCTTGCGCCCTCAAATTTCTTTTCTCAAAAGGTAGAGTGTAAGGTACAAGTCCTATTGCATATGAGACTCCTGAGCTTTTTATACTGTTTCTTCTTTCACTTTTTATACCGTTTCTTCTTTCACAGTGCTTTTAGTGAAATAACCTCCAAATCTACAGTCCTTCCCCCATACCTCAAAAAATACTATGATGAGGTGAATCCTTATAGATATGGCCTGTGTATGGAGATAGTGCTGGTTTTCTGTTTTTACTTACAACTGAGATGTCCAATACGATAGCCACTAGCCACATGTGACTAAAACTTAAAAACTCAGTTTCTTTGTTGTAATAGCCATATTTCAAGCATTCACCAGCCACAGGTGGCTACTATATTGGAGGGGAGATACAGAAAAGTTCTATAATTAATGAAAGTTATTTTGGATAACACTGAGAAAAGGGAGACACTAGCACTGCACTGAATTGAGGCAGAGACACAGCTGGATGGTTTATTACCTCAAAGGTACAAAAGGGGTCAAAGGTAGCCCCTCCCCCAGCTCGTGTGCATCAGCATGCATGAGCACGGATGGGGACACGCACATAACCCCTCTCCTCCAGGGCTCAGCTTCAGGCAGATCCAACAGCTTCCCTAGTGGGGAAGCCCATTCTCCTAGCAGGTTATAAGGAGAAGTCCTTCAAGAAGCAACAGGAAGAATTTTTCCACTTTCCCTTTCCTCTTTTTCCTGTAACTGTGCTGAAGTGCTGGGAGCTTTGGTTTAACTCAGAACAGGGGTGAGCCAACTATAGCCTGTGAGCTAAATCCAATAGCTTTTGGGCCAAACATGCCTCTCTACCTATGTTTTGTGAATAAAGTTTTACTGGAATACAGTCACATCCATTCATTGACATAGTGACTATGGCTATTATAGCAGAGTTGACCCACAAGGCTGAAAATATCTACTTTTTAGCCCTTTAGAGAAACAGTCTGCAGACCTTGCTATGTAGTCCAGAGAAAGCTTTCCCCCTCCCCTTAGAGCCCACAAGCTGTGACAAGCAGAGGTGGCCAACACAGCTACTTCTCAGCTGAGATGCCAGTGTGAAGGCAAAATGCCTGCACACTGGCCTGGGACAAAACTCTCTGGAATGGTGACTTTAGGGCTGTCCCTTAGGAGTCAGGTGTGTGAAATAGTACAATGCCCTGAAAGCCCAAGAGACAAGAAGGTGGCTCTAGAGACCATTAAAGCAGGCATGAGAAATTGTCATGGGAGAATGGAAAGCTGGTCACTATCCCTTGTGAGAACAGCACCAGTATTGAGAATGGGCAGGTACTTACGTCATGAGTCATCACAGAGGTCAGGGCTTCATGTGGCTCTCCACTGGAGAAGTCCTGAAAGGATGAAAACACAATAACCACCTTTCTTGAGTAGGAGGAATGAGATAGCTGAGGGTCTAGATGGAGGAAGGGGGTGAGAGATATGGAATGCTTGTCCAGCTGAGAAGTGCATTGATGTGCACTGAGCATCATTTTAAGAGAGAATAGAAAGTGAACAGCCTGTATATGAGCCCCAGATTTAAAATTATTCTTAAATGTCTGTCAGTTACACCCTAACACACAAAACAGTAACTGCTTTTGAATGTAAGAATCTCTTTAACAAGATTTGCTGCAAATGGTAATGTGACCATGAGGGTCTGTCATCTGGGCAGCTCAGATGCTGGTGAAGGTGGCTCAAAGTTTGAGAAACAATTGGCAAGGCAGGCTGGGTGGTCATGGTCCCAGGACACAGATGAATCCTTGGCTCTGTTGTTCACCCATGTCAGTCCCTTGCAGATGTGAAGTCATGTAGCCTGGCAGAAATGAGTGAGGAGGCACCTGCAAGGCCAGGGCCCCTGTCTGTGGAGAGTGCAGGGCCTAGGTCTGGCACGTGGACCCTATTGCTGGCTTGAACAAGTCTCTTCCCCTACCCGAGCTTCATGTTCTGCTTTAGATAAGGGTGAGAGAGGGTATAGTTGATGGCTGTATGACCCACCTAGTTTTTACATCCCAAGCACAGGGACCCTCAGAAAATAACTCTGAATGAAGTGTGAGAAGGGAAAACAAAATTGAAGGGATCCCTATAATCCTATTTGGTGAGAGAAACAGACTTCATTTTCTTTTTTCTTTTGTGCTTTGTCTTTTTATTATTCCTTATTTACTGGTCCTACAAATGTAACTCTTTACCCAGCTATGCTGTTTCTTTGCATGTTGGCTTTGTAGACATTCATGTCACGCGTCTGTCCAGACACAGACTTCATTTTCTTTTCTCTGTTTTTTTAAACTTAACATTTAATGGAGATCCACGCTAGGTCCCTGGAAAGGCAAGTCTTCTGTTCAGAAATGTAGCCAGAGTGCTCCTGCAGTCCTGGGGCTCTAACACAAAGCCCAGCACTGCTCTTTCAGGTTTGTGGCAATATATCCCCAGCAGGACTAGAGGAGGGTACATGAGTAAACTGAAGTAAATTTTGAAGAGTAAGTGGAGTAGGAAATAGAGCTTGAACACTTCCTAAACTAAGGTAGAGGACAGAATTCTGTGATCTAGTAATTCATGCTTATGGTTATTCCTTTCATAGAAGGAAGAGAAGGAAGAAGGATAGAAATCTAAGAAAATTGCAGGAGGAAAGCAGTTGAGAAATGTGTATTTATTGGCCTAAGAGAAGTAGACTAGCAGTCCTTTTTACCACCGGACTATTCGGTCTGAGATCCTCCACACAGAGGTCATACCAGCAGCTGACTGTCTTGCGGACTAACCAAGCCCTTACCTTTCCACTTCCACCTGGGGTTCTCTCAGCTTTCAGGTTTCCGATTTTCTGCTGAAGCCGCGTCATCTCTTCCTTTAAAAGCAACATGAATGTTTATAAAACTCAGACAAGCTAATAACTAGACATAATTATTTAACTACTATTTGATCCAAAAGACTTATTTTCACAATTGAGAACTATCTGCTCTAATCCCCAAATTTCAGCCTGGGAAAGTGCCCCCCACCCTAGCAGCTGTGTGGAAACTGTCCTTCAGTCTAAAGGGGCCTGTCGTTCCAAAGGACAGGTGCAGTGTACAGGGAAATCACTAAGAAACGAAATCAGTGAGTGGCTCAGAGCTTGGTTCTAATCAGGATGCTTTGCTTCCTCTCCCCAGCAGGCCTCAGTTCCATCCACCTGTCCATCATCTAGGACCTGGCTTCACCAAATCCCTCCTCTATTTGCTGACCTTCCACGGCCCTTCCTGATGGTTCCTGGATGGGCTCGCCTCTGCTTCCCTGGTGCTCACAGAACTTGCTGGGCCTTATTTCCTGTTCCCTGCTGAAGTCACCTGTGTATACATCACCCCCACCACTAGACTAAAGTCCCCAGGTGGCAGAAACTTGGGCTTCTACATATGATATATAGACATCCAGGTTTGAAAGGATAGTCCTGGCTTTGTATGATGCTATTACCTTCACAAAAGCCATCTGTTTACAAAATACGATGTATTTTTTAAAGATCATTTTAAGATTTTTCTTTCCAAGACATTTGTAAATTAGATAATATTGTTTGTTGGCCTATACCCTCCACATGGAGGTCTCACTCTGGTGCCCTCAGGTGACTGGTACATAACTGCTTGATGAGTCTGCTTTCATGCTCTGCACTGGATAGAATGCCCCATGGCACAGGGGAGGTAAGTCAAGAGCCTTTACAAGAGTCCTCGTTTGTTTGCCAATGCCAAACAACTTACTCGGCAATGTGCTTTAAACTCCTGTTCTTGACTTTTCAGATTTTCATTCATGGCTACAAGTGCTCTCAAGTTCTGCAGAATACTGAAAATAAAAGACCAAAAATGACATATGGCAGGCCACTACAATTTTATAAATCATAGCTAAAAGAAGAGCCCTATGAGAAAGGACTCCATTTTTAATTTGCCTTTTGTCTTCCATGATGGTCTAATGGGTTCTCCACAAATGATAATGACTTTCATTTAAGTGACATTATTATTCATTTATATACCCAAGACCATAGGCAGATCCAAACAAACATTACAGATTCCAGAATTAAAATGTCAACTGTAGAAACATCAGTAAGTTTCAATAATACTGAATATATTTAATGATACCAATTATTCAAATACACTCAGGGCATAGATAGTACCGAGAACCATTTTTAATAATCATTCTGGAATGGAAACAAGTTGCTTAGGGCCATAAAAAACAAAGGACTAATTTGAAAATAAAAATGTTAAATGCCTGATAGCACTTTGCTCCTTATCATGAAAGATAGGTTTCTAATTACAGAACCAGGTGGTCTGTGGGTACTTTTTGTTAAAAATGTCCATCACACCAGGAAACCTCATCTTGTGCCTGCAACTTTTTATGATTTCACAATTTCACTGGAATGAGCAACACCTAGTAGATTTTACCACTCAAACCGTCTGGAGCTAAAACAGATGTTAAGTGCTTCCTTCTTTCCAAACTATAATTAATTTTACATGGAGAAAAATAAAATTATAGCATCTTGGTCTTGGCAAAAAGACTGCATCTTTTCTCCCAAGGAGACATGGCTAAAATGTGTGCTATTAAAAATATGGTAACAATAGATGACTCTAAGGAGAACTGGGCTGGGAACAGGAGCCAAAGATAGACTTTTCTGTATAGGCTTTTTTATACTATGAAAAGATATTGTTTTAAACTGGGCATAGTGGCTCACACCTGTAATCCCAGGGACTTGGAGAATCCCAAGTTTGAGGACAGCCTCAGCAACTCAGCAAGATCCTGTCTCAGAAAAATAAGGGGTGGGTATAAAGTACCCTTGTGTTCAATTTTAAAAAAAGAGAAAATATGTTGTTTTTAAAAACAATCACAAAGAACAAAACAAAAACACCCATGCTGCTTTTGACTGCAAGGGGAACTGGGAGAAAGGTGGGTAACTCCGTGCACCCTGAGCACACTGCAGCAAATGCCCAGCAGCAGTCACCTGTTTTTGGGTGGGCACCCTTTCCATGATAAAATTAACTGACCTGCATAAGGCTAGAACCTATGACCTCTGGCTATTTTGTCTTGTGTGCAAACAAATTAAGCCTCCAGGTACTGGCAGTTACTTTCTTCAAAGGAAAAATAAATGTATGCTGAGAGATCTTACCCTGGATCAGCTTTGGATTCTATCTTCTCGAGGGCTGCTTGCTCTTTGTCCAGTTTCTCACTGTGACTCTTCAGCTGCAAGAAAAAATAAAGGCAACATTGCTAGGGACTTGGTAGCAGAGGGAGAAGTGCTTCTGTTTTCCTTCCCCTGGCTCACACTTGAACCCCACTTCTGATAGGTGGCCTGAGCCCACTGGATTTGGTCACACATTTAGAAGCAAGATGGACCAGAGAAAGGGGATAAGGGTGAAGAAAAGCATGGAAAGGCCAAAATCAGATTTTGATCTTCTGGTTAAAGAAACTTTGGCCATGGCTTCAAACCAGCAGCAAATGGATGGAAAGTTGAAGTAATGCTGAGAGAAGGTGGCTTTTGGTAGCAAGGAGGAAGGAAAAAGAATGGCTAAAAGAGAGACCTGGATTTCAATCTCAGAATGCCAGTCCTGGTAGGGTTTTAACTGCCTACTCTCTGAACAACAGTACTTCCTTTTGCTGAATCAGATGAGGGAAGTTTTAAAGCAACTCAGATTTTAATGAATAAAGTGTGCAGTAATGTCATACAACAGAACACATCACTGCTATTTAAATAGAAAGTAAAGTAGCTTCCAGTGATTTCTAATATCTAATGTGAGATAGCTAACAGGTACAAAACTATGAGCATGGCAAACTCCTAGAATGTATAGAGGAAGAGATACCTTGAATGTGTGCATATATGAAAAATATGCACGACTGCTTTTATAGTCATGACATATTTCCTAAGCTTCAATAGAAACTGGTTATATGCATTGTCTGGAGTGGGTAAATAGATGGCTTCGTTACAGGAATACACTCTGTGGTTTCTGAATTTTGAACCATGAAAATTGTTTTATTAAAAAAAAAAAAAAAAAAAAAAAAGGTTCCAAGAGTTCTAGTTGAAAATAGCAAAAGTTGTAGGAACTCCTTCTTGCCCCAAGTCCCCCCAAAATCCAGACTGTTATGTTAGAACAAAGAAATGGATTAATCTTAATGGACAAGAATGGCCTGCAGAATGGATAAAGTGGTCAGTTGTGTGGAGTTAGCAGACACAGAAAGGACCAACTTGTGGGATTGGGGTTCTGTGTTAGCAAAAGCCAGGTGGGCAAAGCCTGTCTCCCATAAATACAAGAGGGGGTACATGAGTCTTAGATGCAGAACAGGATCTTAGAGCTGGGAACAGTCAGTAGAAATTTCTGACCCCAGTTACTACTGTCTGATCCCACCAAATAGAATGATATTACCAACAAATATTCTTCAGAATAACACATGAAGTAGGCTTCGTAAAACAGATACTGCATCCAAAGAAAGGGTGACAGGAAATTTGAACACTAAAGATGAGAATATAGCCAAATACTCATTAACATTAGAAGAAAGATAAACCCATAAAAAATTTACAGACTCAACATGTGAATTCTGAATAGAGTGAGAAAAAGTTTCGATACAACCAATGTCCTTAGTGACACAAGAGGATATTGCAAGTGTTGAAAAGAATCAACCTCACACATAGAAAATTAAAGTTGTACTGGTGAGTGGACAGGTAGACCTAGGCCCATGCTGCAGACAAGAGCCAGCAGTGTCTTGGCCTCCCTGAGGCAGTCATGCAGCTACCCATAGGTGTCCCTTGCTGCTGCCACCCCTCTTCTGCCTTCCGTGCCTTGCTTCACCCTTCCTAAGTATGGTAGACAGACAAGTCTTCTTGGTTTTCAGTGTCATTAGGTTATCCTGGAAGGGCAGGTTTTGCTGAAAAGGTTTAAAAAAAAAAAAAAAAAAAAAGCCAGGAACCCTGGCATGAAAGGGTTCAGAATGCTCACTCTGCCCAGCCCGACTTGAATGGAGGATACCCAGGCACAGAGATAAAGGTCATTATTATTTATTCACAGGCCAACCTAATCAAATTTCCTTATTAAGTTGTTCAGCATAGGTTGTGCCTGGCTTCCCATTTTTCTAGATGGGATTTAAGTTTGTCCTACTAAATAGTAAGCTCTCTGAAAGGGCTTTGATTCCAGACAGCCGTCATTCGAATGCTGGTATCCTACTGTACAGCCTTTGGCAAGTGATTTAGCCTCTCTGCCCCAGTTTTCCTATCTGAAAAAACAGGGACAAGAACAGTATGCTGTTAGGGTCACTGTGAAGATTTAATGGACTAATACAAGTGATGAGCCCAGCACATGGTGATGCTGGCTGTTATTATTTGAGGAAAGTAAGACTTCCCCTTCTGATTGACTGGGATCACTCTTTCCACATTTCTAACCTTGAAAAAAAGCTCAACAAATGCATGATTTAGTATTTAGTTATATTCTAAAGCATATAAATGTCTCAAAAACTAATATCAATATGTTTTGCCTTCAATTTCTTCCAGATTGTTTTACAAAGATTGATCCATGAGTTGGTGAACTTCAGGCCAGGGACTCCGCAACATTAAAAAGTAAAAGAGCAGCAGGGATTCCACCCTTAGGCACTTGGTATCTTATCTATTAGGAATGTAGTCACAGAATGGTGTAAAAGAAGCTCAGTTGTCTAAATGCAACACAGCCTCTTTAGAGAAAAGGAAAAACATTTTTTATTCTAATGGCCACCCTCACACCTGACCTTTTCAAATATTTAGTCAATAACCAAAGAGACCAGTCCTGGTCACAAATGAAAAGCGCTGTTAAATTTACAGTAAGATGGTGAAAAAACCATCTTGTGGCTGCATATTGCCACAAAAATAAGAATTTTAAATTGGCAGATTTCATGTGAAACTTTAGACTTGATTTCAGAGCTGTCTTACACAGTCCCAGCTTCCAAGTGACCCAGACAGCACTAGGTAGAGAGCTTACAGTGAGGCCCTCCCAGAGGACAACCACAGCCTGAGCACCAAAGTCACCAGAGAGCTTTTCAGATCCAGATGAAGATAGCCTTCTGTGGAAACATGAGGGACAGAAATATCTAAATGCTCCTCATGACAGAGGTGGCAGCAGAGGCATCTGTTCCTCGCCTGGTTTCCTAGGCAATCACAAGTGGGAAGAAAGCAGCACTGGGATGTTGATATGAGATGGCACACTCCCAGCCTGGACCGGAAACTGAACCCCACAGTTCAGAAGCACCCAGACCTCCTCCCTGAACTGCAGCCCCTCCCCTCCCCCATTCTACCTGGGAGACAACTGGCAATCCTGAACAGCAGTTTATACCACTCTGAGCTTCTCTCATCTTTTAAGGATCTCAGTCCTCTGGAGCTGCTGTGTAACTCGTTGCTTGCGGAACAGGGGCCACTCGCTGTGAGAGACCCTGCAAGTTCTTCTTTGTGCCCTCTTGCCTATCTAGCCAGCCCTCCTCAGGGAGCCTCTGTTGAGCCTCACTGTCCAGACCCCTCTCCTACCAAGACCACTGAGGGTTTAGAACGTGGCAGTGTGGATAAACTGATGCATGGGACACATGCACCACGTGTCCTGAGGTGGACTGGACCACGAGGACAGGACTGTACTCCCATCAGGCTGATGAAACACAAGTTCCCCCAGAAGTGCTGGATAACGGTGACTCTTGACAGAGGCCCGAGGAGGGAGGAGGATCTTGCTTACCTCTGTGAGGGTTTTCTTTGTTTCATTATATTTGGTTTGTAGGTTGGTATGATTTGATTGCAGCTATAAATGAAAGAAAAAAATGTTCACTTTCATTTGATCCTTACAGCAATACACATGTGCATGTTATCCACATTTCACAGATGAGAAAATGGAAGTTCAGAAAGATTTAAACTGAGAAAATACAGGAATTTTAGAAGGGTTGTCAGCAACACATGAAAAAATATCCTTATATTTAATTAGTACCAGGTATGTGTCAGGCCCTCTACTAGGTATTCTGCATAAATCCGATCACTGAATCCTTATATTCAATAGGTAAGACATTACTCTTATTTTACAGGCAAGGAAATAAAAACAGAAAGGTTAAGTTATTTAACTAAAGTTCTCAGAGCTGACAAATGATAAAGCCAGGTTTCAAATTCAACTCTGACTTGTCTATGGATATAATCAATTCCGATAACCAACCTGCCTACTTATAGACTACAAACTGCATTTTAGCACACAGGATTCCAGAACAGAGTGGAACTAGTTGTCAAGTAACGCCAGATAAAAGAAAGGATTTAGGACTTTAACACTTAGAGGAATAAAATTAATTATATTTACTGTTATAAACTCATATCTCAAAAATGTTAATTCTTTCTTTCTGTTCCCTCACCCAGTGACCTATTATGTGGTCAGGGATTATTGCACACACCAGTCTTCTTTAATATTAACTGGAGAATACTAATGCTTGTTCTTTATTAAAAAGTCTGCTATATGTTAGGTGGTATGTCTGAAAAATAATAGTCTCTTGGTAAACACAGGATCTGAACCAACTGCAAAACAGACACAAAGGTCAGAGAGGACTGGCCTCTCAGCTGAACTGAGAATGAGCC
Source organism: Tamias sibiricus (assembly GCA_025594165.1). Lineage (NCBI taxonomy): Eukaryota > Metazoa > Chordata > Mammalia > Rodentia > Sciuridae > Tamias > Tamias sibiricus. The sequence continues at coordinate 158,425,829 of CM046660.1, read as the reverse complement.
CAAACTGCCATCTGGAACAAGGTTAGCATTCTTTCTTAAGTTCTGGCAGGAAGGAGAAGTGTTCAGCTCTGTGGAGATGTTCCTGGGGGTCTAGAATAGCCTTTAAAAACTATCATCTTTCAGGGATAAAGACATGATGATAAAGAAGCTCCATCCTTCATTCCTGCTCAACCTGATTTTGTGATGAGTTCCTTTTGAACCAATCACTGTCATGTTCTTAACAACGGCAAGGATCAGGAGTAGAGATGACAGTCTGCACTAAGAACTTATTACAATGTCTAAACAAATGACTGAACACAAACCAAGTCATAGTGAACCTCCACATCCTTCTTTGCTTATGATCCAGAGAGTCTGGGTAAAACAATGCCTTATTTAGCTATGGTGAAATTCTAACAGAATAAAAAAAAAATGATTTGTAGGACCAATGAATATGTGAAATTTGCAAGATAAAAATGTGCAAGCTCAAAATGCTAACTGGCATCCATTTTTGAAAAATCAGTTGTTCTAGAAATTTCTCAATTGTTTTATAAAAATCCATATTCATGCCCATAATTTTCTGCTACAAGTTATTTGTCTAATTAAGTGTTATTGCCCATGTAACTGAAGCACCTAACAACTTTTTAACATCAAATTACTGTTCCCTACTCAAAACTCCCCAGTTTCCTCTTATATCTATTTTCCAGGGCAAATATATAAAGGTCTTTCCAAACAGTCCCATCCATCACTATTACAGAATGCCATCTTTAACAGCTTTCTTAAAAGTGATCCAGTTTCTTCCAATTCCCCTGTCATCACAGGCCACCTGGACAACTGCATCAGCCTTCCTGAATCCCTTCTCACCCCAGGTTAATTAATCCCACAGCAAACAGAATGGTTTTTGTAACATTCAAATCAGATCACACTACTCTGCTACTTCAACCCTTCTGTGGCTCCCTTGATCTTAACACGACCTGGAAGGTCCTGTTTAGTAAGAGTCTGCTGAAAGCAGACTCTCCAACCATAAAAGCAAAATTGACCAACACTTCCTCCCCCTGGTCTTTGTTCCTGTTGCTTCCTAAATCCTCTCTTAAGTCCTCCACATACCCCATGCAGAATTTCTGCCCAGCCAATGCCTACTTATCTTTCTAGACTCAGCCCTCAGTGACCTGGGGTTAGGTCAGGCCTCCCTATCAGTCACTCCCTCAGCTCCTTAGCCACCTCCTCCTTCAAGCACTCACTGCAGCTGTACCTATATAATGATGAGTGTGATGGAGGTTTTGTTTCTTGTATTATCTCCTCACTGGATCTTTGAGAGCAGAGATCATAATGTACTCTTCATCCCCATAGCCTGGTTCTGTGCTTAGCATACAATTGAGCTCAGTAAGTATTTGTGAATGAATGCAGCTCTTGCCCTGTGATCTTCTAGAACAGAGCCTGGCAGGCTCTTCCTATAAAGGGCCACATAGTAAATATTTTAGGCTTTGTAAGTTATTTAGTCTGTGCTATAACTACTCAACTCTGATGTGGCAGTTTGAAAGCAGTCACAGAAAATATGTAGGTAAGTGTCTGTTCATATATTCTAATTAAACTTTATTACAAATACATATGTAGCTGGATTGGCCTGAGGGCCACTGTATGCCAACCCTGTTCTAGAATGTCCTTTGATCAACCTGCTGTGAAGATCTTCACTTTTTCTCCAATTTCTTCTTCTTTGAAAAACAGCTTCATTTATCTGAATGAAATTATAAAGAGAAAACACTAACCTCTTCCAGATGCTTGGTCTTCTGCAGAATCTGCTTGTTTAAGGAAATAACTTTCCGACGATGTAGCTGGGAGGTCCTAATTTTTCTGGACTTTCTTCAGCTGAGAGCTCAGACTGCTGTGGGGAAAAAGGGAGGGAAAATCTGAACAATTTAATTAGCTTACCTTGGTCCATAATATTCATCCCTGCTCAGTCTATGCAAGGCACTACTTGGCAGTCAGTCACACCAAGCCAGGACAGTTATAGGACCCTCTTCAGAACCCTAGTCCAGAGCAGGGGTCCTGACACAATGCCCCATATTCCTATCCATAGACTCTGTATTCCTGGCAGAGGGAAAAGCATGGACAAAAGCACAGGACCACAGAACTGGCTTTGTTAGTATCATATAAGGAACAGGGCACCATCCAATCATCTTTTGCAGGAGAATAACATGGCCATAGCAGCACCTTCACGAGGCTATTCTGGAGTCATCAAGAATAATGAATTGGCCAGGCATGGTGGGGCATGCCTGTAATCCCAGTGGCTCAGAAGACTGAGACAGGAGGATCACAACTTCAAAGCAGCCTCAGCAATGGCGAGGTGCTAAGCAACTCAGTGAGACCCTGTCTCTAAATAAAATACAAAATAGGGCTGGGGATGTGGCTCAGTAGTTGAGTGCCCCTGAGCTCATTTCCTGGTACAAAAAAAAAAAAAAAAGTAAAGAAAAAGAATAATGAATTGATTCACTTTCATCAAAGCAGCATAAGCATATGATTAAAGATCCTAACCATTCAGAAGCATGTATGACAAAAACCAAACCCTCAACTCATTTCCCCCCACCCATGGGCCCACTCACTGAACTATGCTTTATGTCTGTTCTGGTGTTAACAGAGGACAGATCTGGGAGAGGCCAAGTAGAAACTTATGAAATTGTATAAGTGAGGAGATGAAGCAAAGGGACTGAACAGGACATAGAGAATGTTAAGACTGAAAGTGGGTAAAGGAGAGATTTCTGGAGGAAGTGTTGAGGTGAATATGGTGGCATTTTCCATGAGAGTGAATATCTATCACTGAGAAACTGCAGGAGCCCTGTTTGGGGATTGGCTTGAATTGCAGTTGACTATGAGCCGTGGAGATTTGGCCATTGTCGCCACCCGTAGTCTCACGGGATTTTGTTGCGGGATCTGGAGTGACTTGGCCGAAATTGCTGATCGGGTCAGCGCCATTTTAGTGGTGTGTTTGGCGTGAGTTAGTTGTTAGAACCAGAGAGAAAAGTCATCAGAATAAAAAGCTGTTTGTCTCCAGTTTGCTTCTGAAGTTCTTCCCGCGGCTCCGGTGCTCCGAGCGCTTCAGGCGGCAACAGGTGGCGGCCCGTACGGGGAACTTCGGAGCGGACAGGTAAGAACTGAAAGGTCTCTAAAGATGGGTTCGAATATAACTGAATCCCAAGTGATAGAGGCTATGCAAAGACTCCTTGATATACCTGACTCTGTTCTCAGTGAGGAGTATATAGACAAAAATGAAAGTGATCAAAAAAGTGTAGATTCCACTGGGCCAACTGAGACCAGTAAAGAGAGTATTAGAAGAGACCCAAAAATGACAAAAATCCAAGCTATTAAAGCTATTCGGGAGTTATTGGCGAAAGCTGAAGGATACTTGCTCTCACTGGAACCTGGGCCTCAGGATATTGCTGTCAGTGAAATTAGCAGTGGTGAGGAATCTAGTAAAAGTGATCCTGAGAAAATGAGGAAAAAGAAATTAAAAAAGACCGAGAAAAAGGTCCGTCAGGCAGAGGAGTCACTTGTGGAAGTGACTACTCCCCCATGGGTGGAATCCATTACAGAAAATATGAAGGGTATTACTAGGCATTTGCATACCCTAGAAACAGAAATAAAAAGTCTTTCTGATCGCTTATGCGCTCTCGAGGACAACTCACAGATACATTGGGAACCGCCAGCATTTGAAAAGAAAAAATGGACAGAGTGTCCATCAGTCAGTAGATTTCAAAACAATAAAAAATCTCAAAGAGGCAGTAATGACTTATGGGCCCCAAGCTCCTTTCACGTTGAGTATGCTGGAGTCCCTTAACACCTTTAGCTTAACCCCCTCAGACTGGAAAAGTCTATGTAAAGCAACATTAAGCGGGGGGGCAATTCTTGGTTTGGCGATCGCAATTCCAAGAACTTTGTATAGAAACGGCTAAAAGAAACGCGGCTGCAGGGTTTGAAAACTATAATATAGATATGCTCACAGGAGAAGGGCAATTCGCAGACTTACAGGCTCAAACAGATTATGACTCAGATATATATGCTCAGATAAATGCAGCTGCCTTAGAGGCATGGAAAACTGTACAAGGACCTGGGGATCTACAAGGTAGCTTGTCAAAAGTGATTCAAGGACCTAATGAGCCGTATGCCGACTTTGCTGATCGACTTTTGAGAACTGCAGGTAGTGTGTTTGCAGATGTTGACCAAGCTATGCCTTTAGTTGTTCAATTAGCTTATGAAAATGCAAATAAATGGTGCCAAGCAGCCATCAGGCCATGGAGAACTAAAAAGGATCTTTCCGTATATATACAACTATGTAAAGATATAAATGGCGCCTTTGTCACAGGAAATGTGATTGCAGCCTCAATGAGAGGTGCTTCCTCTCGAAATTTCACAAAGGCTAAACGTAGACATTATAATCAATCAGGATATTCCAGGCAAAATTATCATAATCAATCAGGCAATTCTAGGCAAAATCCCAAAAGAGAAATAAGATCAAGCTCATACCATGCCCCAGGCCGCTGCCCCAGGTGTAAAAAGGGAAATCATTGGGCCAATAAATGCTATTCAAAATTTGACATCCATGGAAATCCTTTGTTCAGGAATTCAAAAAACGGGGCACGGGGCCCAATACCCCGGGGCCCACAAATGTACGGGGCATTGCAGAAGGAGTATCCTCAAGCATCCACTCAGATGCTTCCCCGACACAATCCCTACTACCCATCCACTCCCTCGCCAGAGGAACAAGAGGAAATGCAGGATTAGACCTCTGTTCCACCGCCCGAATAGTGTTAACACCTGAAATGGGGGTTCAACTGATTCCCACAGGAGTCAGGGGACCTCTTCCCTCAGGGACTGTAGGACTTATTATCGGGCGTAGTCCTAAAAGCTTATTAGGTTTGCAAGTGACCCCAGGTGTAATAAACTCAGACTACAAAGGGGAAATAAAAATAATGCTTAGCTCACCCCAAAGTGTAAGTTCTGTTAATCAAGGAGATAGAATTGCTCAGTTGCTTCTCCTTCCCAATTTACATAATTCATTTAAAATGGGTATGCCTCAAGAAGGGAACAATAGAGGATTTTGTTCCACTGACTCAAGTCCCATGGCTTGCTGGGTTCGAGACTGTTCAAGGAGGCCTATGTGTAAAATAAAAATCCAAGGAATAGAAATGGAGGGATTAATAGATACTGGAGCTGACTCTTCCATTATTAATTTACGCCAATGGCCCAAGCACTGGCCTCTGCAAAAAGCTTCAACCAGTTTAAGAGGCTTGGGATATAATAACCTCCCAGATAAAAGTGCAGTAATTTTAAAATGGGAGGATGATGAAGGCCATAAAGGAACATTTCAGCCTTATGTTTTACCTAATCTACCGGTTACTTTATGGGGAAGAGATATTTTGCAACAAATGGGAGTACACCTTGCAACCAAGCCTGCAGATGTTAAATGTGAAAACCTACAGGGTAATCTTAACCATAAAAGAACTCATTATCAAAAAGTACAGAGTAATCTTAACCCTAAAAGTAATCATTGTCATAAAGGAAAAAGATATTTTTTTTCGGGGCCACTGAGAAAATAATTTTGAAAATACCATGGCTTTCTGATAAGCCAGTGTGGGTCCCTCAGTGGCCCCTATCTAAAGAGAAATTACAAGCGGCCCACCAATTAGTTCAGGAACAATTAGAAGCAGGTCATATAGAACCTTCCACCTCTCCCTGGAATTCCCCCATATTTGTGATCAAGAAAAAGTCAGGAAAATGGCGATTGTTACATGATCTTAGACAAATCAATAAAACCATGCAAGTTATGGGGCCTACTCAACCTGGACTTCCTAGTCCCGTAGCTATTCCAAAAAATTTCCATCTTATTACTCTTGATATAAAGGATTGCTTCTTTTCTATTCCCCTACATCCTCTGGATGCCCCCAGGTTTGCTTTTTCCGTTCCTTCTATGAACAATAATGGCCCTGATCAGAGATATCAATGGAAGGTTTTACCACAGGGAATGGCTAATAGCCCCACCATATGCCAAATATATGTGGACAAGGCTATCCAACCCATTAAAAATAAATATCCAAACCTCATGTGTCTACATTACATGGATGATATTTTATTGGCCCACCCTAATCAAAAAATCTTATTTAATATATTCAGTGATGTGGTAGAAAATTTAAAAAAATATGGACTATATATAGCAGAAGAAAAAGTTCAAACCAGATCTCCCATATTATATTTAGGATTTAAAATCATGGATACTTTTGTTAGACCCCCAAAAATTTTAATAAATAAAGAACATTTGACCACCCTCAATGATTTCCAAAAACTACTGGGAGACATTAATTGGCTTCGCCCTACACTAAATCTCACTACTGGCCAACTAAAACCTTTATTTGACATCCTTCGTGGAGATCCTGATCCATCTTCACCACGAACATTGACTCCTGATGCTAGGAAAGCTTTAAAGTTAGTAGAAAAAGCCATCGAAGGAGCTCATTGTGATAGATTTGATTTAACTCAACCGCTGATGTTGATTATTATTTCTTCACAATATACACCCACAGGAGTATTTTGGCAACAAGGGCCTTTATTATGGATACATTTGCCCGTCTCTCCTAAAAGTATAATTGAATCTTATACCTCCATGGTGGCTAAACTTATTCTTCAAGGACTTAAGACTTCTACTAAAATATTTGGCATTCACCCTGCTACTATTATTACTCCCTATTCATCATCACAGATTGAATACTTATGCTTCAATGATAATGATTGGGCTATAGCTAAATGCTCTACTTCTGCAAATTTTGATAATCATCTTCCTAAGTCCCCTATATTATCTTTTTGTATTAATCATCCTATTATATTTCCACAGGTAATAAAAAATCAACCTATTCCTAAGGCATTTAATGTATTTACAGATGGGTCCTCAAATGGTACTGCTACAGTAGTCACTAAAAAAGAAAATATGACTTACATAACTGCACACAAATCAGCTCAACTAGTGGAATTGGAAGCTGTGGTAAGAGCTCTGGAAAATTTTAGGGACCAGCCCGTAAACATTTTTTCAGATAGCCACTATATTGTACAAGCCGTCCCAAAATTAGAGTTAGCAGGACCAATAGCACCTCATACTCCAGCCTTTAAATTGTTTTATCAAATACAAAAACTTTTGTGGGCAAGAAAAGAACCCCTATTCGTAGGCCATATTAGAGCACATACTAATTTGCCTGGTCCCCTCCATGAAGGTAATCAAAAGGCTGATGAACTTACAAAAACAGTATTTATACTTTCAGCGCTACAACAAGCTACTTTATTTCACTCCCAGTTTCATGTCAACAGCACCACCTTGCAACGTAGGTTTAAAATCACAAAGGAGCAAGCCAGAACAATTGTAAAAGATTGTAAATCTTGTATGACACATTTGCCCAATCCTCATTTCGGCGTTAACCCTAGAGGATTGATGCCCAATCATTTGTGGCAGATGGATGTTACTCATGAGCCAAGTTTTGGAAAATTGCGATTTATTCATGTGACCATAGATACATGTTCAGGCATGATTTTTGCTTCCTTACATTCTGGAGAAAAAGTTAAAGATGTTACATCTCATTGCTTGCAAGCTTTTGCTGCATTGGGCATCCCCAAAATGCTTAAAAACAGATAATGGCCCCGCATATACGTCCTCATCTTTCAAAGAGTTTTGCGCAAAATTCAATATATCCCATAAAACAGGCATCCCATACAATCCTCAGGGTCAGGGCATTATTGAAAGAGCAAACCGAACACTGAAAATTATGTTATTAAAACAAAAAGAAGGAAATTGGAAAAGTCCTAAGGACAGATTGGCAGTTGCCCTGTTTACCTTAAATTTTTTAACTTTAGACTCTAATGGTTATTCTGCTGGAGACAGACATTGGAATCCACACCAACAACATAAACCTTTGGTTTACTGGAAGGATGTTCTTTCAGGTACATGGAAGGGTCCAGATCCAGTATTAATTTGGGGAAGAGGATCTGTTTGTGTTTTTCCAAAAGACGAATCCTCTCCAATATGGATACCATCTAGATTAATAAAACAGGTACCACATCAAAATGATCAAGATGAAGTTATTGAAGAATCAAGATTAATAAAAAAGGTACAAAATCAAGAGGACCAAGATGAAGGTATAGAATGATTCCCTCAAAGGAGTCCTTCAAAATATTTCACAACTTAAGTGTCATTTCTCCCGGCCGGGACGAGGAGATCTCTCTTTAGTGTGCACACAATTGTATTTTTTTTTTCTTTTTTATACATGTCTTTATGTCTGTACATTTGTCTATATTTCATGTTAATGTGACGTCACAAATATATGTTTGTATGTTTGTTTGTCCAGTGTGACGTCACATAGAACAAAGCGCTTATGAAAAAGAAAATATATATATATATGGATCCAAATAACTTTAATTCATTTTAGGTTTAGAGTATTCAATTTAGGTAAATAATTTTATAAATGAAGGTACTTTCAATTTTGATTTATAGGTGTCCCTGGGACTTCTCTTTAGCAAACAATATGACTAGTGCTATATAACCTGATATTTTGGTGTTTTGACTTAAGATTGTTTATTTGTTATTAACTTCATTTGTTTAATAGCTCATTAATTTCAATTATCTCAACAGGTAAAAGATTGCTCTGTATACATGTCAAAGAAGGGAGCACCATGGTAGAGTTAGCAAATGCAAACACTTGCCTCAAAGCTCCTGAGAATCACCAGGAAAAGGAAATTAAAAGGTCTATTGAAACAGCTGCCCTTAAAGTACTATTTGGATTATTACAAAAGCTTTATTAAACAGTAAAATGCCTCTTTTAACCATATTCCCTTTTTTATGTAAAGTACCCTAATTTCAAGGTAAGTACTGACTTGTTGTCCAGGTGCAACAAAACTATTTGGATACATAACTTTCCCTGCATGTTTTAACAGTGATCATGGGTTGAAGTTTGGAAGCTGTACCCCTGGGAAAAACCAGATGGGAAGTGAGGAGGAGAAATGGTATGGTTATAACTACCATTTGTTTTGGTTAAGGATTTCTCTAAATAATTCAGAAGCATTATTCACAGATGATGAGTTCTGGGGGCTTAACAATGCTGGGAGTGGGAAACAACCAGTGGGGTATGGCAACATCAAACACTAAGGAACATGATTTTCTATGATGTTCTGAGAGGCTATACAAAAGACAGAACACCTAAGCACTTGACATAACAACACAGTTACCCTGGAAACTGTTACCCTGTCAGGTTGGAAACTGGAGTTTACTTTTGTAAATTAATTTTGGACACATCAAGATATTCACAATGTACATTCTGGGGAAGGAGAAAGTGTTTCTGAAAATGATTTAAGAGCATAAGAAAAGAAGGGAAAGGAAAGACCATCCCTTTCCTATTCCCAAATCATTTGTTAGAAACAGTCTTGCAATTAACTAATTGTATCTTCACTTTGATTAGATCACCCTGAACTATGTTATTAATTTGGCTACTTTTGTTTTCTATTTATTTAGTATCTTTTTTCTTACAATTAATTTTGGCATTTGGTTTTAACAGCAATTTAGATTCTCTGACACTGACTTCCAAAGTGTCACTGGCATATCCTGAGATCATTTTATATTACTAGCAGAGTTAGATAAGCCTTCTATTTTGCTTGAAATAATTAATTCCCCATGCACTGGAACTAGCCCACACAGTATGGCTGTATGTTTGATTTCAGGGTTATTCTAGGGTATCCTGACCTCCTCCAGCTGCCTAAGTAATTTTCAGGTGTCATTAAAGGGGTCCTGAAAAAAAAAAAAAAAAAAAAAAAAGAACAACAACAAAAACAGTGCTGAGAACCTGACTACTTGGCCATCTGCCCCATTGATTGGAACTACCAATGTAGTAGGCCCACCAAAAGGCTGGTTGCTATTTCATAACATTGAGAGGGGGTCTGCCTGATTCCATTCTTTTAGACAGGTCATTCAGAGAACCATATGAACAGAGAGAAAACTCTGGCAGTACACAGAAAGAATCCTGAAGATTCCACAAAAACCTCTATATAGCTTTTCTATGATACTGTATGTTCCAAGCACACAAGGACTTTCAAATACTCCCGGTGCTAAGTACCAAATCTCATTCTCTGGAATCTCTCAACTTTGCATTTATGAACAATTAATGCACATACCAGGATAATGAATACCATTTCCATATTTGACGTTTCTCCAATCCAATTAAAACAACTAATTTGTACATATATAGGCCCACTGCACATAAAAATTTATGAATTCCTCTATTTGCCTTTGAATCTAGACATTCTATTATATGAAGCTGCTTTTTCTAATGGGAAATTTTGGGACAGATTAAATAACAGTTTATTCCAGAGCTAAAATGAAGAATGTTCTTAAGCTAGTTAATAAAAACTTGATTACTCTATTTTTCAAAGATACCTTTCATTAAGTCATAAATTTTTTGTTTCTTTCAAATACCCTCCTAAAGCCAAAAGAACTCAGTGTGAAAACAGAAATAGGTCCTTCTAGCAGTAGGGTTCATACAACAATGCATTCACTGAGATTTACAATGGGGAAGAGAACTGAAGATGACCAGATTGAATCTTGAATGATAGCACAGAGTTAGACAGGTGGAGAAGGGAGATTTTATATTAAATTCTTGACAGAAAAAAATTTAAATACTGGGTCATCTTAACTGATTTCTACTTGCAAAATGCAGAATCTGTCAAGAAATGCCAACCAGCTACAAATAATCCTTTGTATTTACACTGGAGTGAGGGCTCGAGTGCTAGTCGGATTTTGTTCAACAATATCAGATTAAGAATGTGCTTTTAAAAGCACAATGTGGATTAAGATGACCTCTGGTGCAGATTCAATATTTTCTAATACTTGAAAGATTCACAACCTCTATTCTTAGGGGAAACATATTTAAATGTCACTTATTACTATTAGAAAAGTTCAAAATGGCAAATACCCAAGAAAAACAAAAAATGATTACTCTACCTGAAACTATACATTTTCATAACTGAAAGAGACTCAAAAGGTTATTTCCATATTAATCACCTTCTTATTATTATTTTTATTTTTTATTTTTGGTGGGACTGGGGATTGAATCCAGGGCCTTGTACTTCCTAGGCTAGTGCTATACCACTGAGCTACATCCCAAGCCCTAACTTTCTTCGTAATACAGGGATCTCTCCTATATCAACCCCCTCCCTCACCAAAATATGTTCATTAAGCTGACCATGAAAGGATCCCTATTTCACAAGGGTGCCAGAAGTTCTATATACCAATGGAGGAACTTCAGTTACTGTTACCTTGACTAACCCTTCAATTGAGAACAAGTAAATATGCCACGCATAAAAATTGACAATAGGTATGAGATTTTGTAACAACACATTCTCCCTCATTCAGTTCTGTAATCTGAATCCATATACTACCTAGATGGTCCAATAAACCTGCAAGTCCAATAATACCCATAAGTCAGGACTATGTATAAAATATACCTGAGTTGATGCATCTTCATGTGCTTTGCAGAAGGAAAAAGAGATTCTCCCTGGAAGAACAGAGCTTCAACCCCAGGTTTCAATTTCTACCCATACATTTTCAAGGAATATAATGGGTTCACAAAGACCAAAACCATAAGACTAAATGTATATAAGAAGTCAAAACGTCATGAATGAAAGCTAGCTAATCTGGCAAAAATGGACAATAGGAGTGGGATAGCTGGGTCAAATGGTGGTTCCATTCCAAGTTTACTAAGGAATCTCCACATTGCTTTCCAGATTGGTTGCACCACTTTGCAATCTTACCAGCAAGCAATGTAAGAGTGTGCCTTTCCCCCTACATCTTCACCAACACTTACTGTTGCTTGTATTTTTAATAGCTGCCATTCTGACTGGAGCAAGATGAAATCTTAGTTTTGATTTGCATTTCTCTAATTGCTAGAGATATTAAACATTTTTTCATGTTTGTTAATTGATTGTATATCATCTTCTGAGAAGTGTCTGTTCAGTTCCCTAGCCCATTTATTGATTGGGTTATTTGCACTCCTTGGATTGTACCCAAAGGACTTAAAAACAGCACACTGCAGTGACACAGCCACATCAATATTTATAGCAGCACAATTCACAATAAATAGCTACATTGTGGAAACAACCTAGATGCCCCTCAACAGATGAATGGATAAAGAAATGGTGGTATATATACACAATGGAATATTACTCAGCATTAAAAAAGAATAAAATCATGGCTTTTGCAGGCAAATGGATAGAGTTAGAGACTATCATGCCAAGTAAGCCAATCCCAAAAAATCAAAGACCAAATGTTTTCTCTGATAAGTGAAAGCTGATCCATAATGGGGGTGGGGGAGAGCATGGGATGAATACAGGAATTCTGGATAGGGCAAAGGGAAGGAGGAGAAGGGAGGGGGCATGGGGTAGGAAAGATGGTGGCATGAGATGGACATTACCCTAGGTACATGTATGAAGACATGAATGGTGTGACTGACTCTACTTTGTGTACAACCAGAGAAATGTAAAATTATACTCCATATGTGTTCTATGAATGGTAATGCATTCTGCTGTCATGTATAACAAATTGGAATAAATAAATAAAACGAACAACAGAATTGGATCTGCAAAGACTTGGTTAAATATAAGCAGACACACCCTTTCTTCTCAGAAGCAACAGAGATGAAATCTAATCACATTCTTTAAAGTGACAATTCCACTTTAGAAGTATTCACTGCTCTTCCACCCATCCTTTCTACTACAGACTTTTGATACCTTTGGCTATCCTGGCTGCTATCCTCTGGATATCCCCTTATTTTGTAAGTAACCTGACAGAGTCTGACCCCAGAAGACAGACAGGATGTGACCACCCACTTTCCCTGATCTACACCCTGCTCCAGTTAGTGAAACTAAATACATAAATGCTCTTTTCAATGTTCTGAACTCCCACTAATGAAATTTGGTGAATTTGAAAACTCATATTTACATCCAAGCTTTGCTCTGGGTCCCACGGTGAATAATACAGAAGTGCTCAGAATATACTTCGCATTTAGAAGGCAGGAACATAATCCAAAACCTCCTGCTTTCATCCCTACCAACAACTGTCTGCTCAGATGGCATGATCAGCAAATCATGAGTTGGTAAAAAAAATCATGTTTTTTTCTGAAATTAAACAGTTCACAATTACCTTCTTATGCGATGCTTTGAGTGATGTTCAAATCCAACAAAGTTAACACCTATGTCTATGTAAGCTAATAAAGACCCTGAACTTGTGCTTTGTGGGTTGAGACAATCCCACCAGGTTGACAGTTCATTAGTTGACATTCTCTTTGCTGTTAGTTAATATATGTTACGCAATCAATCATGGAGAATTTGGAAAATACTGGAGCAGTGTGGAAACAGCAACGCATTCAATATTGTTCTCTCCAGATTTATAGATTTCTTCCCTCTTAGTTCTGATTAACTTTGAATCTCTAACTCCTGCCTTCCATGGTGCAGTTCAGCTAACCTTTTCTCAGACCATGTGACATGTGGGGCAGAGTGGTGGGTACTGGGGAAGCAGAAGATGACAAAGACCTTCCTCTGGACCTTCAGTCTAGACAGGCAAAAACCAATTCATTCAGAAAAAAATGTGGTGCATCCTCCACATTCCCAAGGCCTAACTGTGTCACAGACTGAAAAAATAGTCTTGAAAGCTCTTCTTGTTTTTCCTCTTTCCCTTCCTTCAACAAATGTGAAAATTCCATTATGTTAGACACTGAAGATGTAAAGGTGCTTCTAGTCCTCCTGTGTAGCAAACATTCTGATCCTGGGGGACAGCTGAAGAGACAAATGAAACAGGGCATTGTTAGTACTGCTATGGAGGAGGCAGCAGGGAGTGGTCTCCACAAGGTCACAGAAGAGCTTACATTATGTTAGGGTGGTGACTCTCCCACACAGCTACTGGGTGAGTCTCCACAACATCTTGAGTCATCTATGAGCCTCTACTGAGTATTTATTATGCATTAGGCAACATGGACTCAAAGATGAGAGATGCATGGCCCTCCAAGAGGGACTGAGGACATGACTTGTGTTAACACCTGTGACCTAAGGCAAAGAAATAGAGTTCTACTGAAAGAATAAATCAAACCTACCTAACGTAAAATTCTGCCAGTTCTACAGAAGAAAGAAATCAAGCTGAAGATTTATTTAAAATGTCTTCAAAATGATACTGATGTTCTCTATATATGTTTTAAGAATCTTTCACTCACTACATGGAAAGAGCAAAACTATTATAAAATCAAGGAAAAGAAATAGCAACATAAACTGGGTACAGTGGTCCACACCTATAATCCCAGTGGTTTGGGAAGCTGAGGCAGGAGGATCCCAAGATTGAAGCCAGCCTCAGCCTCAGCAACTTAGTGAGGTCCTTAGCAACTTAGAGAAACTGTGCATCAAAAAAAAAAAAAAAAAAAAAAAAAAAAAGGCGGGGGGCGGGGTGGATAAAGCGCCCCTGGGTTCAATTCCCAGCACCAAAATAAATTAAAAGGGCAACATAAAGGCAGGCAGCTCAAGAATACAGATAACATAAATTGATTCTTCTGAGTTGATTCCATCCAATTCAGTAAATAATGTCCTGTGTCTAATAAGAACAAGGTCCATGGAGGTGCTAGCCTCCCTGTACTACTTTAACAGCACCTATGCTTTCCTTTGGGGAATCAGACTCCCACTCTCCCCAGTTCAGAGGGGCTTTCACTCACAGAACTCAACTCTAGTAGGACACAAAAAACTGGCCCAGGGAGGAATATATGATCTGAGCTACGCCAAGCAGCAGAGAATCCTTGTTTAAGATTTTAGACACAGATACAGGGAGGGTGTTACGACTGGAACAGGGTGTGCAAAACATAACAGTGGCTATGCTTCCAAGGTGATGACACAGAGAGAACAATGAAGTCAAAGCAAGGGTGACGAGATGGCCTTATGGCTGTTGAGTCCCTGGGATTCACAGTTCTGAGGGCTGACAAAGGCTCTCTTTTGTGTATACCACCAGTACAAGGCACACTGGCCCAGTTAGCAGTGACAGACCTGAGGAGGCAGTCTTCTCTGCCAGCAGCATCACAAACTGGAATAAAAATTATCATGGTGGAGAGGGACACAATCTGCTCTGATCAAATGTTGTTGTGTACATTCTCTGGGAGATTTTCTTCCTTTGTGTTTCTACACAGGCATCCTTGGGCCACACCCAGGGTCTCATTAGCCAAGCTGCTTTTGAAAGATGCAACTTCTAAATGGAGTAGAGGACTGCCAGAGAGCAGTCCTCAGAAATCAAAAAGATCAGAAGCAACAATGACAGAAATTAATTGCTAGACAGGAAAATTTCCAAAACCTATTAAGGAAAAAATATTGCTCCCACAAATAATTATCCTGATGACGTAACACACACCTAACTATAGAAATAAGATCAAGATGTGACAGTACTCTGAATGAGTGTATTATAATGTAGTACTCTGCAGTGATATGAAGAGTCACTTCTGTCTGGTACACCCCAGAGAGAAACTTCCACAGCCTTTGGCAGCTTAGGTGTGATTCTGTGTGAGTGTACCATTTTCATTTTTTTACTTGTTTTTGGGGTCAGTTCCAGTATGCCCTGGCTTCTTCCCTCCACATTACCCACGACAGGCGGTCAGAAGGTGGGAGAGTCTAGGGAGGCATAGCCACTGCAGAGCCTGGAAGACAGACACTAAGGAAAGAAAAGGAGGCCATCCCTGCTCTCACTAAAGAAGCTCCATCTATCTGAGGAGGCAGTTTTCAAAGTCATATAGTCATATACTCTAACTTGCAACTTACCAGCTACATTGTACTGGGGAATTACCTAACTTCTTTAACCTGTAGTTTCTTTATCTGCAGTATGAATATAATACTCCACATTCATTTGCTGAGCAACAACAGTATGGGCACTCAGTGAGTCTCCAAGTTTATGAAGAAGAATGAAATCTGGTCCACATCCACATCAACAGGGAGTTTCAATTATACATAAATAAATACAAAGATGGAAGGAGACAGAGGATTATAAGTAAGAAGCAGCTTATAAGAATTAAATGAGATAACTTTTTTAAATTAAAAAAGAATTTTTTGAGAATTAGATACTGGTTTATAAAGTACCTGTACAGAGAAGGTACTCATGGTAGATTCTGTTTCGAACGACAGATCTGTGCCTCTAGACCTAAAAAATGTTCTAAGATCCACTCTTATGAAGATACTGGCTAAAGATGTCCTGGTTGGCAGACTAAGTACTAAGGTGGACAAGATGGCATGTGGTCAGCTAGTATACGTGACATTAGGGGAAGACCCATCCAGCCCTTTTGGAGACCTCACACATTCCCTAGACCAGCTTCCTTCCTTTTTTTCTGGTTCCTAAAGAGGCTTATAGGATAGGGAGATAGAAGTATTTTTTTTGTACAGTCAGATTTTTCAGTTTTCTGCAAATCATAGTAATAGGCACTTCTTCCCTATTAAAATGAAAGCTATGATGCAGTGAAAATATTAGACAACACCACCAAAAAGCACAGTGGAGCTGCATCTAGCACATTTTGGAAGGGTTTTGCACTCTGGAAACAAAGGAAAATGGAGCTACTTGGCCAAGAGCCTTGGAACACTCATGAACTATATAAATCTGTAAGCTTCTTCACATTCCTCTTCCCTGCTGCTTTACAGGAACCATATTAAATTGAGTCACATATCTCAGAGCCTGGCTTTGAAAACACATGGATTATTTATGATGTTATGTTATTAGAAGAACTTGTGAACTTTACAAATGAAAGAGAAGTCTGCACATGTCTTTTACCTCATTTTTATATCCTGATGCCTGTCAACTTTCCAAACACTTGCTCCAGGCAGGTTGTCTAATATATTCCTTGGTCACAAAATCTTTTCCACACTTTATCCTCCAAAAATTATCTTGTCCTTTTTCTTCACTAAGCAAAAATACATCCTAGTCACGGTCTAACCTGGGTTTTTCTCAAGCACCACCAATGAATTCCCTCTTGGGCATTCCTCAATCTCTTCTCTACTTCCAAAGGTTTTCTTACCGATATCTGAAGGCAGAAGCATAAATTTTAGATGAAATTTCAGTGTTTATTTTTAGCCCAATCTATGGCAGTAAGACTAAAAAGACAAACAAGCAGTATAGACAAGCCTAAGATGGTCCCATGATCCCTGCCTCCTAGTATTCACACCTGCCTTTGTGTAATCCCTTTCTCTTTATCACAGGTGGGAGCTGGGACTTGTTTCTAGCAAATACCTTTAGTGAAGGTGATGGGAAGTATGTGATTACAATACTGTATACGAGGCTGCAATGTTTATCCTACAAAGAGATGCCCTCCCTCACTGCCTTTGATGAATTAAAGGCAATGTTGGGGAGGCCCATGTGGTAAGGAGACAAAAGCTACAACAACCACATATACCTGGAAGCAGATCCTTCCTCAGTAGAGCCTCAGATGAGACTGCAGCCTGTGAGTGTGTGAAACAGAGGACCTTAGAAAGCTGTGGCCAAGTGATGACCCACTGAAACTGTGAGATGATAAATGTCAGGTGTTTAAGTTACTACATTTGTGGTTATACTGGTATGCGGCAATAGAAAAACTATGCAAACAACCTAGGAATGATAAAGCAGCCTCT
This sequence comes from Tamias sibiricus, assembly GCA_025594165.1. Taxonomy (NCBI): domain Eukaryota; kingdom Metazoa; phylum Chordata; class Mammalia; order Rodentia; family Sciuridae; genus Tamias; species Tamias sibiricus. The sequence continues at coordinate 158,408,168 of CM046660.1, read as the reverse complement.
GACATCTGAGGGCTAGCCTGGTACATGAGCAAGGCTATGCTGGGAGCTGGCCTGAACTTACACTCAGGCTCTGGTATTAAATCTAAGTAATTTCAAAGAACACCAACACCAGACTAGGCCACTTCATGACTGCCAGCAAGGATCAGGCAGAAAGAAGACCATTTTGAATCACATCTAAACATGGACAAAAACACAAAAATGGTCCAAATCACAAAAACATCCCTTATATGCATCACTATAAATTATAGTTTTAACCTTGATTCATTCCTCTCATGTCTTACAGTTAAGATTAAGATACTGACTCAAAAATGCAATTTTATAGAATCCAACATAGAACAAAGCTCCATTTCCTTGAACCCTCCCCCAAACCAACTAACACAAATCCAAATCCTACATTAAAGCTTTTAAAATATCATATTACTGAGGAGCCTCCACATATTGTTAGTACATGCTCTACCTTACCATAAGCGGCAATAAAGCCACCTGTTCAACCCTGGGTGTGTTCCCAGTTGAAGACGACTAGTCTTTGGATAGAGGCACTGACAAAACAGTAACAAGCAAACAAATGAATCAAGCAACAGCAAGAAAAATGCCAAACGTGACTTTATCACAGAATGTGAATGAAAACAGAAGCATAAGCCAATGAAACAAGAAAGAGTCCATCTACAATTTAGATGTAAAACACAAAAATGGAATAAAGTTAAGTGTTCCAAAATGAGTACAAGGACATTATTTGACAAATGGTATAAGTGGACAGGAATAACAAAACTGGGATGGATCCACACTTCAGGTTAAAGAAACTCTACAAAGTATAAATAATTAAATAACCTAGTAAATGATTAGCAGAAAAGCTGAAAGGTAATGGACTATTTCATCAGATCTATGGAAAAGCAATAAATTTCTCATTTGGGAACAATAACAAAAGAACAGATTAACTAATTTATATATAGATTTCTTGAATGTAATGAAAAACAATAAAAAATATAAAAATTAAGGGCTGGGGCTATAGCTCAGTGGCAGAGCACTTTCCACTGTGGCACTGGGTTTGATCCTTGGCACCACCTAAAAATAAACAAATAAAGGCATGCTGTCCATCTACAACTACAAAAAAATTTTTAAAATAAAAATTAAAAATTAAAAAAGATAAAAATTAAGTGCCTGCAAAACTTTGCAATGCAGTGACAAAATATTTAAATCTAAATTATAAACATTACTCATGTTTATAAGGAAAATACCACATGTCCCAAAAGATAAATGAGTAAAGTATAAAAAATAACTCATAGGAAAAAACAGGAGTAAACAAAAACATGGAATCATCTTTAATCTTCAGTGGTCCAAAAAGTCCCTTTGTAGCAAGTTAGACATCAAAGTTAGGAATGCTGGGGTGTGCTGGAAAGCCCCTTCACAACAGTACTTTAAATTGTCACAAACTGTTAATGCAGCAGAGAGGAGGAGTCATACCCAATCATCTAAGTCCCAGAAAATCTTTCAGCAAAAACTTTTGGCTCAGATTTTATAATATTTTCTAAAGGCAAACAACTAGAAACAACTTAATCTAGTGATAGGAAAATGTTTAGTGAATTGTGTTGTATGATCATATGTGTATCAAAATAAATGTGACAGTTAGAAAGATGTGAAATGTTTCAGAAGTGATGCAAAACAAACAAACCAACCCTGACTATAAAAGGCCAACAGTTGAAGAGCTACAATGTGCCAGGCACTGTTTGAGGCCTTCTGGTCATATCTCATTTAATCTTCACAATACCAGCCAGAAAAAATACTTCCATTTTGCAGAAATGTTATAGGGCAAAGAGTAGTTAAATAATTGGCTAAGATTACATTATGAAAAGTGGAAAACACAGATAGAAACCAAGATATGACTCCACATGCTGCTTCTAACCACAGGCCTCTCCTACCTCTTTCAGACATAAATGCAGCTTGCAACCCTGTACAACTAATGAATATCTGGGGGGCAAAAACTGCTAGATAACATGCAAATGTGAAATTGCTGTGACATGGGAATAGGATTAAAGGCTATTTAACTTTTAAAACTGTCAACTTTAGTACTATATGATATACTCAATGAAAACAGAGACAATCAAGCCATGAGTGCTTGACTTTCTTCAAAGCCCATGCCCTTGGAAAAAGAGATGTGGCATTTCTTCCTGTTCCAAAGTACTTCTAAGTTAATTCAGTTCTAGAGGAATGAAATGGTGGTAGGGAATAGTGCAGGACTGATACCAGAATGTAGCACTCAGAGTTGGGCACAGATCACTGCACAGGGGTGAGAAAGAAAAAGCTCAGGAGGTGACAGTCACATCCAGGGGGAGACCTAGGAATGCAGAGCTGCCTGGGGAAGGTAGTAAGCTTAACACCTCCTGCTGGGGAGAGTGCTGGGGAGGAGATTCGGACCTCCTTTAGTTGAAGGTATGCCTGCCTGCTCTCCCTGTTAGTATAAAAGGAGCTCCTATCTGTGCAGTGAACAAGTCTGGAGACACAATCAGAGTCCCTGAAGAAACAGCCATGGGTGCCTGGTCCAGTTGTCATTTTTCCCTAAAGAAACTGAATTCACAACATCCTGTGTACACTCATGTAGTGTGTGCATGCTGACAGTAGACTAAGGCACTTTCTTCTTGGGGCAATAACTTAATCACTCTTTCCATAACTACATCTTCAAGTCTTTTGAGTTTACTTGTATTTTTAGAATAAACAAAACCCTTTTCTGATCACCTCACAGATGACACTGATCAGTTTCATCCTATCTAGAAGATACATGGAAAGAAAGGAGACTGGAGTCTCTGGAAATTGAATTTAAAAGCCCATGTTAAAAGTATTTACCTGGGGTTGGGGGTGGGGAATGAAACTTCCACCCCAGACATTCAAACCAGTCCTATTCAGTCTTGCTCAGAAGCCCCCTCTCTTGGTGGGACATAACTGCCTGCTGTGTTTAAGGCAGATCATCCCCTAGGACACAGGTGATACCTTCCCCTTACTATACTACATATGTGATCATTTAACAAGGTCATCACTGCACAGAGGGCAGAGGTAGAACTACTTTGTTGTCTTTGAAACGAGGAGAGCATAGCTAAACGCTCCAACAGACATCAACATTTTAAGGCAGCAGAGGGAGTGTGGCTGAGGAAGGAGGGATGTGAAACAATGCCCTGTAAATCTGATCATACCGATACTACATCTCAGCCAGGCCAGAATCAGTAATGTGCAAAATGATTAATCACCACCTCCCTGAAATATTCAAGGTCCTCCTGCCTTTTCTTAGGATGAAAAAAAAAATCTAATGTTGAAATATGACTTTCAGGCTTTTGTTCATTCTATACTCTTTTAATAAAGTAGAACAAAAAATTTTGCCTTGGGCTTGGCTGAGTTATGGGGCTTATCTCCTAAGTGGCAAAAAGCTTCATTCCTCAGCCCAATCGCCAAATCGAGCTCAAGTTATAAGAAGCCTGATGGGGAAGGAAAAATGCATGTGCCGTACACGAGGCAACCAGGCAACGATGTATCAAATGTGATAACTGCTGTAAAAGACAGATTTTCTCTTAATACTTATAGAAAAATGGACACTGCAGAACAAAATTAATTTAGCTGATGGGCAAATGCTGATGGCTATGGGTGTTAAAGCCTGGTGTCTACATTTCTGACAAACCTGTGATGAATTACAACCAGACCCCATTACTGCAGGGAGAAGGAGACAGGGAAGTGGGGAACGAAGCCCTGGGGCATTACCCGAGGCACAGAATCCAGCAGGGCACCCACCTACCTTCTCTGCATACTCAGACACAATCTGCTTGATCTCTTCGGAACAGAGGCCCACAATCTGACCCACAGAGCTTGCAGTGAGACGACTCTGCAATCACATATGGCATGAAGGCTGAGACTTGTCTTTCCACAGAACTAGAAAACTTGAAAACTGAGTTCTATTGCAAAACAGATAACACTCCCAGAAGAAAACATAATTTGGCTTTTGTTCACTTATACATTGACAGGAAGCAAGAAAGCAGCTTCAGAAAAAATGTCAAAGTCAGCTCTCCCTATCCTGAGTCACTCAGAGGACTGTGCCAGCTGTTCCTCCAGCCCCAGATACCACTGGAAAACCACTACTTATCCTCCACACCCCATGGTCTGACCTCTTGAGAGTCACCAAACTAAGCATACAAGGGACTTAGTGGGTCTAGAACTCAAGGAAAAGAGAAAAACAAATGGGGGAAAGAGGAATTTATAATTTCTCTTTATTGTCATCGACATTTTCTAGCCTCAAAAGAAATGATCCTTCCAGGCACTTGGCTGAACCTTCTGGTTGGGCCTTGCACTCTGGGAAGACCAACTATAAACTCAAGATGCAATCTTCTACCTAGATGGCACTGGCATTAAACAGAAGATAGAGGCCCCTTCACATGCAGTAGGACCCACAGTTAGGGGAGGCAGGCTAAGGCTGGCTCTTCTGCAGAAGACCGGCCCAGCACGGGTATTCCGCTATCACACAGGTCCTTCAAGTCTCCCTCCTAGAGGTCCCCAGGAAAGACAACACTATGCATTATTAAAAGATTCCCAAAGGAAGGACCTGAGGACCAGGAAAGACTCTAAAGAAAGTCCCCTAGAGCAGTGAGGGGTAGAGCTAAGTCCCAGCCTCCATGTCCACCCCCATAGCCACTGCCCTCACCTCCTCATTTGCCATGATGGTCATCTTGGTCATCAGTGACTGAATACGCTGCTGAAAGAGGAATGGAAGGAGCAGCAGTGAGTGGTTATGATCTCCTAAAACTGAAGCAAATGACTACACAGGTCTCTGTGGTGAAATTCCAGGGTTGTTTCCTTGACTGGGTGGTGAGGTGAGCCATATGACAGGCGATGAGAGGGAACTGGCAGGTGAGGGTGGTGGTTCCTAACAGCTGGCTATAGAAAGCACTAGCCATTTGGGAAAGCTGGGAATGGGACTACAATCTCTCCTCAGAAACTTCAGAGGACTGACATGAGCCCCACACCTCTTCAGCCACTTGAAGCTCCTCTTCCTCGTGGGCATCTGCCTTTTCTGTAGCTGACAGCCCTGCAGGAAGTGTTGTTTTCTTGTCCTCAGCCTAAAAAGGAAGTTGTGACAACAGTTGAGCATCAGAGTTGGAGACAATATTGTGAAGAGGCACATGGAAAACACACACACACACACACCCCTGCTGAGCTGAACCAGCCCCTAAAAGCAAACGGATAATCCAGAAGCCTGAGCTTGCATTTGATCTACAGAGCAGGCAAGTTATGACTGGGGCCTGGCTGAGGTCTGTCTTCATTTCTGAAAGGCTTAAATGAGCGTTAGGCCACACACTTGTCAGACTAGTCCTTAGGCTCTGATGGGATTTTCCCCTGTCATAGATTCAAGGGCAGATCACTGCTCATGCAGTGTTTCTTCAAACTGCCAGTTGAGACCCATTGATAGGACATGAAAGTAATTTAATAGGTATGACTATCATCCATATAAATCATGTTAAAATTATATAAAAATTAAATAGAAAGTACAGTTACATAAAATAATATTTAAATTAGTTAACAAATTATATAAATTATATTTTTAAAAGACTTTAAAAGTATATAAAAGAAAAGTATACCAGAGTGTTTTGTAGAGATGTTTCACTACTGCTTAGGTATGTGTAATGAATCACAATGAAAAAAAATTGAAATTGGGATTATATCTAAATGTTAGAGCACTTGCCCACCACATCCAGGCCCTTGTTTGATCCTTCTGCAAAGAAAGAAAAAAAATTGCTGAGCGTAATCAGAAAAGTTTGAAAATCACTGGTCTGACTAAAGGACAAAACTCTAAACTGCTTCATGTCTTGATCACACTGAATGCTCTGGAACCAGCTCAGCTCTCTGTGTGCCATACACACTCAAGACAGGCTGGATCAACTGTCCTCTTCTGCCACCTGGATGACCTCAGGTTTACTGCTGATCCTTGGGTATCAGCATCTCAGGGTTGAAATGAGGATTGGTCTCAGATACCTTTCTCATACTATTCTAACTCCAGATGTTTTACTAAAACAAGTCTACCATGTATTCCTACTCTGTGTTCCTAACTGTTTGGACACATTTACAGGGACATGAACTCCAATTCAAATGTGCTATATGATATAAGAATAACAAGACAAACACGATGTGAGTACTAATTCATGGGTATCTCATGATTTTCCCAGTTTTAACATATCAGATGATACAAGTTGCCCTATTTCATAATACATCCAAAATGAAGATAGCAATCATATATAACATAGTTCCTTTCAAACTTAAAATTACAAAACAAATTAAATGTACACACCAAAACCTTGTTACATATCAGATGATACATGATACACAACTTAAGCCCTGCTCTGCAAGAAATGACTATTTCTTTGAGTAAAAACACAAACATAGAAAAAAAAAAAACAATGAGAATAGTAAAATGAAGATAGCAATCAGTATATAACTAATTGCCAACAAACTGCTACTAACAGTAATTACAGCTAATATGTTTAAATGTTTACTATGTGTTGGGTCATTGTAGGTTCTTTAGATTTTAATCTTTGTGACAATGCTGTGAGGTAGGTTCACTAACTGCCCTATTTTATAGATGCTATGAATGAAGGTAAGGTACAATGATTGTGTAAATGATCCAAAGTCACACAGTGAAGTAAAGGAGCTAGTCAGCCAGTCTGGCTTTAGAACATATGATCCTGGTCACCATAAATGCCCCCAATGACAGAGACAATCACCCCAGGAAGTAGAGGGAGGTGAGGAAGGGTGGGGGAGCTAGACAAGTGGAATGGTGGCAGGATGCAGCATGCCCCCGTCAGGAAAATCTGAGGTTGGTTGAAAAATGAGGAGAGAGTTCATTAGTCTCAAGCTGCAAGACTCACCTTTTAAAGATACCACCAACCATTTCAATGGGTGCTTTATTATTCACAAGGCGGTAGTTATGAGTACAGGCTTTGATGTCTACAGGTATCAACCTACAGATCTGGGTTCAGATTCTTATCATGGCACTTTAGGGCTGTGTGACTTGCACAAATCACTGAGCCTCTCTGAGCATCAGCTTTCTAACCTTAGAAACGGAAATAAGTATCCTCCTCAAAGAGCTGTTCAGGGGAATAGATTAAAAACATATGCAGAGGGCCTGAAACACAGTAAGGGTTTGTAACTATGAGATCTATGTGCCTGTCCTGCTGCTAACAATTAAGGATCATTAAATACATAAATCAAAAGAAATCTTTTTGACTCCTTTATTAAGTTTTAAGACCCCATGATGACTTATTGGCTCTTTCATGCTTGGCTGTCTTTTTTTCTTTTTTAAACATTTTTATTCTTTTGTTGTAGGTGGACACAACACCTTTATTTTATTTTTATGTGGTGCTGAGGATTGAACCCAGTGCCCCACACATACTAGGCAAGAGCTCTTCCTCTGAGCCACAACCTCAGCCCCACACTTGGCTGTCTTGGTAGAGGGCAGGCCTGTAATTTACAGCTGTACGCTACCTCACCCTAGTGTCCTGCTCAGACCTGTCTAGAGGCCTCATCAGATGAAGATTGCTCTGGGAGCCCTGGAAGAGGACTTTATCTTCACACATTTAGAGCCTACTTGACTGACCCTGTGGCCATGACTTGGAATAACCCTTCACCTGCAGTCCCAAGATGAGACTGCTGACTCGGCTCCCAGGTCTGCAGAGGCTACGGACTAGAAATGCCGGGACAGAAATGGAGAGGCCAAAGGCAGCTGGCACATCCTAGATGCCCCAGCTTGCCCAGGGACCAGCGCCTGGTCAGCTGCAGCCCTGCCCTCCCACCCCTCCTGGGCTTCCCAGGGAGCTGCTACCCAGCCTATCAAGTGTCAGAGAGAAGCCAAGGGGCGGGGGTGGGGGTTTGCTTCCATCTCTCAAGCATTCTCTCCCATTACCTATGCTTTTCTTACCTTCTCTGTTTTGCTCTGGCGGCTGAATCCATATCTCCTGCAGGCCACAAAAAAGGGGAAGTTCAATTACTATTCAAAAAAAAAATCACAATAAATTCTATCAAATGCATCTTGGTTGGATTTTTATATTGAAAGCACCAAAGAGAGTTTAGGCCAGGTGATGACTGCAGAAAATATTTCAAGTGCCTTACCCAGAAACATATCCCACCACTTCTTGGATTAAGGACCAGACCTTCACTTACTATACAAATACTATAAATGGGAACTCTCCAAGGGAAGAGAATACAACATTTCCTTAAGTGCAGTCATTACACTTTGAATCAGGAACTGCGTTTCAAGAGTCATAGTGTAAGTTAAAAGCCTTAAAAATATCTGTATCAACAAATGTGAATGTGTTTGCTTAAGTCAAACATGCTTTCTAATGTTGCTTTAATAACTGAGTCCAGCCCATTTTTTATTCTCAAACATAACCTAAATATGATGTCAATAATGTGTATTCAAACCATGCAAACTTAAAATTATCAAATTACAAAAGAGACACAAACACACTTCAGTTTAAATTAGTTTATATTTTGGGTTCTAATTAATCTGTGCTCTAAAAAATAAAAGCAACAATGCAAATATTATTCTACCTTAAACAAAAAGCATAATGCAAAACACTCCACCTCACATATTTAAAATAATTTATAAGGAAATTATTACATGCAATCATTTAAGAAAAACAAAGTAAGGGCTTTTCTTTGCCCCTGCTCATGCCATGAGTCACTTGCTGGGTCAGTGTGCTGCCTCTACTAGTCTGGGACCTGCAGGCTCACCCCCTCTTACTCTTCCTGCCCATTCCGTATCCAGCCCTGCCTGGGCCTGATCCACGTTTATTAAGGGCAGGCCTCTTCCCTCTGGAAGAAATGGGAACTCCTTAGCAGCCTCACTGCACCTTTTCCTCTATGACCACGCCTAACAACTGCTTCACCTCCCACCCAGAAGCACATCTGACAAGCTCATGCTTTATCTACTGCCTGAACAGAGAGCTCTGCACACACTGAGATGTTCTCTTCTCCCCCGTTTCCCTATTTACTCCTGCCCTTCAGCTCTAAAGCCACTTCCTTGCCAAAGTGACCATCATGCCATAAATATCATCTAGCCTTATTATAGGTTGTCCTTATAACCAAAGACCAAAGAGTCACTTCTGGGCAATATTCCTATCCTTTAGGCATACAGATGTATAGGCCTGAAGTAGAGCAGACTGAACCTAAGGTTAAATTTTGGGTCTCCACAAAAATTCTGTAGAGGGCTCTATGGCAGACTTTTTGAATTGGCTAATCAATATCAACTGCATCTTCCCACACAGGAAATGTTGGAAAACAAAACACTATTTCCCATATTCCCTGATACATAGGTTTCTAAGTGTTATGCAGGTCCCACCAAAGAGAAGAATGTGGAACAGTTAAATGAGGAGAGAAGGAAGATGAAGAGATAACATTGTGCTGGCATGGATAAAACTAGAAGCAACCTGGTTCTGGGGCCAGCATCTGTCAAAGTGGCTTCCTAGTTTTGCAGAGAGAGTTTCCTGATTCCAGCAGAAGCAGCTGGAGCACCAGCCTCCTAGTTCTGCAGACTGCTAGTTAGCTTACTAATCATGGAGGTAGAGGGAACATCCTTGGCCTAGCTCTAATGTGAGGCGTGGAAACTGATCCTGGCTGAGCTGAGTCTCCATCACTCCCTATGATTAATGAAGCACTTCAGCACACTGTTCTCAGTGCAGGAACTCAGACCAACACAGGTCTCGCCAAGGTTGCCCACTCCTAGAAGTGTCCTTGCACCTAGAACATTCCATGTTTTCCAGGCCTATAGTTTGTGGAGACCCTCGTGACAGAAGACTTGCTCATAAGCAGAATGCCCTTATCTGAGGCTCAGGGACTTTAGGGATTTCCCAAAGAAAGAAGTAAACAACTACATCCAAGTGACTTAATTCTCAGGTCCATCGACTCCTCCTTCAACACTGGCTGTAGGAAAGCTCTTCTGACCACCTAAACTAGGTTAGACTCTAGCTGCATGATTCTGAATTTATACCCAAAATTCACTCAGCATGCAACGTACAATAATTATTAATTACGTGTAATCAAGCTTGCCTACTGAGTTCCTAGAGGACAGGGAATTTATTTCACTCACTATATTGTTTACATTGAAAAAATTGAGGAGTAATTCATATAATATAAAATCTGACATTTTAAAGCATATACTTAGTGGGGTTTTTTTGTGTATGCGCTATTGTGCAACCATTACCACCATCTAAATGCAAAACAGTTCCTTCATTCCAAAAAGAAACCCTGTACCTATTAGCAGTTAGTCCCAATTCCCACCTCTCCTTAGGCCCTTGCTACCAATAATCCACTCCTCTGTCTCTACAGATTTGGACATTTTATTACACTAGTCATATTTTAATGGCTAGTGACCACTATATAGGACATTACAGTTTCAGAAAACAAACTTATCTTCCAGAATAACTGCCCCAGGTCAAATTAAGATAATTATCTAATTATTTGGAATTTGATACAAAACAATGGCATAAAAAAGCCATACATACTAAGAGCTATGAACTGTTCTTTGATGTATTCAACAATAATTTACTTAATACCCTCTAGGAGCATGTCATAGGCCCTTTCATAATAGAGAACATGCACAGTTTGGGAGACATGCTTCGTATTTCATTTCTTAAGTACAGGATAACTTTACGGCAACTCAAAACTAAGACTCTACTACAATGGAATCAGTTAACTCCAGCATTCTAGTAGTTGTGCTACAAAATTCACTTGAAAGTCAAATATTCAGCACATAAATAACATGGCTAGGTGTTTGCCCTGCAAAGTTGATTGGACCAATAACAAAACCAAAATATCATAGTGTTGCAATGTTAAGTTTAAAATTGAAACCATAAGTCTTGTTATTCTAATACCATAACATTTAGAGAAACATGCCCAAACACATTTTTAATAGACAGTCTTTAAGGCATTTAACAAGGTTGACCAGGCTCAAAGTCCAGCTTTACTTGAACAAATGCGAGCCAGGAAAGAGGGAAGAAGCTAGAATGCTGACTTTAGAGCCAAGAGCCCTGTGCGCCTGAAGCTAGGATCAGTGACCCGTGACACCATTTTCAGATCTTTTGGTTCTAGGAATCAAAATACTTTTCCCCTTGTCAAGACATGAGACGAGGCGGAAAACAGAAATGCTGACCACAGGCGAGAGTTGGCTTCCTCAAGTCTGGTGCCATGCCGTGCACATGTGGAGTTCAGGAGTAAGGGCAGAGTGGGGCTGGAGCTGCCAGCAGATGGCCAGCCAGCTTGTCTGGGGAAGCAGAGAGGGGTGACACTTCACCCCACACAGGGGCTCGTGTTGGGGTAAGGAGAGCACAGGATGAGGGGATCTGGAGGGGGAAGCTCAGGACAGAACCTCACTTGAACCTGCAGGTTATATTTAAGGGTATTTGAGAACTGAAAACCAGCTGCTGCTGTTGACAGTGAAAAGGAAAACAATGGGTGTGGCTAGCAGCTAACACTGACTGAGTGATTTTTACATAGAAGAACCTGCTCAGAATTCTTTATATATATATATTGCTGTACAATCCTCACTTCATGAGCAAGAGCTCTGAGCAGTAGAGAGCTTGGAGCAGAAGCCCTGCAGTCTGATGGCCAGGAAGCAGAGGGAAGCCTTCCCAGGGAGGGCTCACTGAAGCTTCATTCCCTGTGCTGCAGCCAGTTTTCAGAGCCACTCTCTCCCTGTTCAGTCTCAGACCAAAAAGCAAAGAAGGCCTATCTTTCTAAAACCACGAGCTTAACAATATGCTTTTCCTGGAACTGCAAGCAATCCTTACACACTATGATAATGATATGCTTTTAAAGTTGAAGACACCTGAGTTTGAGTCCTAGTGGTTCAGCCTCTTAATAGTTCTGTGACTTTGGGCAAATTATGTTTTTTTTTCTTTTTTTAGTTTTTTTTTTTTTTGAATGCTGTCAAAGCAGTAAATGGGCTAAAAAAAATCTTTCCAGAATAGAATAGAGGTATCCACTACCCCGCCTATCACAAACTCATCCTTTCCTTACCAGAAAAGCCAAAAACAACAAAATAATTAATCTCCTAAAATAATAACAAAAAAAACAAACCCCTGAACCCTTCACCAAACATTTACCCTAGGCTCAGAAATGAGCTTAAGTCAGCACAAGCCCACCAACAGGAACGAAGACTAGGATGAAGACCCTTTGCTCTTTCTCACACTTAGAACTTGGAAGTCATAAACAAACCCTGTGCCTCGTCCCCTTCCTTAAAGGGAGCCAAGCCACATTCTGGACTCAGACTGCACCAGCCAATGCAGGAAGGAAGGGCAGGGACATTCTGAATTCACATGGTAACAATGATGGCATCTACAACATGTGAAAAAGGTCTCATTTGAAACTGAGAATTTCAGAGCAAGATATTAAAATACCGTCAACATGGTCTCAGCGAAGTGCGCAATTTACCCTGACATCATTTCATCCCCAGGAAAATCTGACTTTCCATGAAAGTGAAAAAAACAGAGGCATAAATAATACAAACTAACAAAGCTTAATACATTATTCCAGGTCCTCCTTGGCTCTGGGGCATGTGACACCCACCGATTCTCTCCAGTTCTGGCTCTCCCCGACCTATGCAGCTTCCCATGCCCACTCTTGGCCACAGAGATCCCACCATGGGGCCCAGGGTGGGCTTCCTGAGCATGCAACCTGTCCATTTGCACAGGACCCTATGCTAAGAAGGGTCATGTATATGTTTATTGTTGCTATCTTAAAATTCTTAATAATTGATCATCATTAATAATTATTAAGAAGTAGCCTTGCAATTTCCTCTTGTACTGGGACTCCCAAGTTATGTATGTGACACAGATGGTGCCTGACTCAAAACAGGCATTTAATACACTGCACCAACTGGTGAGGTGAGGGCAGCCATAACACCTGGCTTAAGGACAGAACTAACTCAGCTTCTTTTGAAACAGACCAGTTTTTATCCTTCATAGGGAAAAACTGGGCCTTATACTACTACCTCAAAAAGCAGGGCAGGGGGTGGGGGATTAATAATTAAAACCAATTTCCTTCCTACTTATTCTGCCCTAAAGGAGGAGGACATCAGATGTCTGCTTAGAGAATTGCTAGTGAGAGTGCAGTTAGTTCCAGCCACCCAAGAAGGGCTGGGGTGTGAGGCAGAGCAGCAAACAACAGCCTCTCCCAGCACAAGGAAGGGAATGGAAGGAGACATACTCACATCAATGGATCAGTTACCCTAAGTAGAGAATGCAGGACATAATGAAAGTTAAAACCCAGTGTCAACCAAAACATTCAATGGAGAGAAGCACGTCCTCATTTTTTTATAAGTTAGAACTGAGCATGTAAAACAGTATTTTTTAATTTAATTTTTATTGGTGTATAATTATATATAATAATGGATTCATCATGCCACATTCATACACGCACATAACAATGTGCTCAGTTTTCTTCCTCAGTACCTTTCGTTTCCCTCCCCTCTCTCCTCCCCATTCGCTTGCTCTATTCTACTGATCTCGCTGCTGTTATTATCTTAATTTTATTATTTATATAAGCAGGATTCATTGTGGTATACTTATACATGGACATAGCATAACTTGGTAGATTTCATTTCCCAGTTCTTCCCCTTCCCCTTCCCACCACCCTCCCAATCTCTTCTCTTCTATTGGTCTCTCTTCTATTTTAAGAACTGATTTTTAAAAACTAGAAATATTTTTAGGAAGAAAGAAAACCACTTTTGAAGTTTTCATTTTCCTAATCAGGACAATCTTCACAGGAAACCAAATTAATTAATTTTTATGCAAACAGTATAAAACTGTTGAAAGTGCTTCCATTTCTTCTGTTTAATCTTAAGATTTTAATAAGTGGCAGGGCACGCAGGGCACACTAGCACCAGCCTCTGCAAATGCCCAAACACAACAACTCTCCAAAGAAGGCAGAGCCCAGTACATAGTCACACACACATTTCTACAGAGAAACTGAAAGGTTACCTCTAGAAACTTAGATAATTTAATACCAGAGAGAAAAGACCCCAATGTTGGCTGAATACAGGAAATTCAATCAGGTAGAAGGCAACCCAGTTAATCCAAATGAAGCAATTTAAATTAGCTTTTATTTTAGACAGTTTTACAAAACAGACACCTAGACTGGGTTCCTTTCATTACCTGCCATATTCCAAAAGTGTAGCATGGATTCGAGACTCTTCATCAAGCAGCTCCTCTGCCCCCTGTTGGCGTTTGTATTTCCGACGTGGCTTGTAAACATCCTAAGTGGATGAGACAGAAAAACAATGAGTGTGAGAAGGATTTCTTGTCTGCTAGATGCTTCCATTCAGTCAGGGGGAGCGGTCTTTCCCCATCACGGCAGAAGTGGCCACAGTTCCACTGCAGGGCACAGGGGGCATTCAGTGAGTCTGCCCTCAGGGAGTCTGTCTGCACTACTGAGGACAGAGAGGCAAGGCTCGTGGGAGCTGGGCCTCTGGTTTCGTGAGATGACTTATTTATGCTGTATGCCTCATTGCTGAGAAACAGAAGAGACTACCACAAGGTACAAAGGCTCATTAACAGAATAGGATCCTCTGCTCTTAATGTTTTGAGTTAACACTGTTAGTGTTCACAGTGTTCTCTTCTATATTATTTACAGATATAGAAACAGTCACGGTCTTTTCACTGCAGCATGAGTTTAAAAAAAAAAGGACATATTTAACAAAAACTTCAGAAAATAGTCCAGCATTGTTTCATTTGTATTTATTTGAGTTGCATAATTTTATAACATGGATCTATTTCTGAAACAAGTTTCAAACAGTATGAAGGATGAAAACTTCTAAAATTTCCTTCATCATCTTCTCTTTTCCCTACATCCAACCTCTCTCCAGAAGTACTACTATCAGTTTGATAGATACACATTCTTCCACACCTTTATCTGTGTATTTATATATATTACATGTATATAAAATACATATTTTAAATAGTTTTTATAAAAAAGGAGAATATGATATATTGTTTTAACATTTATTTTTATTTTTTGCTTAACAGCAGATACTGGAGATGGTGGCATGAAAATAAACTTAATGTATAAATCTACTTCATTATTTTAAACTACATGTACTATTCTTTAATAGAAATGCCCCTAGTTTATTTAACCTTTTACTGAGGTACAGGTAGATAATTTCCAAGTTCTTATAAATAATGCTTACACTGATGTGGAAGTATATTGATAGGATAGAAATGTAGAAATGAACTCACTGATTTGAACAGTGTTTACAATATCAAACCAAAAAAAGGGATGGGGGAGATGTACTAATTTATGTGCCCACCATTATGTAAACGACACACTTTTGGCAACAGCAAATATTTACAAGCTTTCAATTTTTACAATTTTTTCACATCCTATGGGTAAAAGATATTTTATTGTGTTTATTTGCCTTACCTAAATTATTAGTGTGGCTGGAAATTTTATTTGCCTTTTATCTTATTCAAATCCTTGTTTCCCTACTGATTAATTTGTAATTTTCTTACTGATATATAAGCATACTATATGAGTATTAATCCTTTGACTTTTATTTAGGTAGCATATATTTTCATTTAAATATTAAATTTTATCAACTTTCAATTTGGTGGTTCTTAATCTTATGACATTTTAGATTTTTTAAAAATTTCTTTTTTAATTTTAGGTGGATACGATATCTTTATTTATTTTTTTTATTTTTATGTGGTGCTGAGGATTGAACCCAGTACTTCATACATGCTAGGCAAGCACAGTACCTCCAGCCTGACATTTTAGATTTTTTTTTTTTTTTTTTTTTTTTTGTACCACTGGGCCACATCCCCAGCCCTTTTTTGTATTTTATTAGAGACAGGGTCTCACTGAGTTGCTAAGTGCCTCGCCATCGCTGAGGCTGGCTTTGAACTCGCGATCCTCCTGTCTCAGCCTCCCAAGTGCTGGGACTACAGGCGTGCGCCAGGGAGCCTGGCTCATTTTAGATTTTTAATAGTCAGTTTTAGTCATCATTTCCTTCATGGTTCTCAGATTTTATATCTTACTTCTTATTCCAGGAATTTTAAAGGGGGAAAAAAAAAGCCAAAACCAAAACAATGAC
Organism: Tamias sibiricus; assembly: GCA_025594165.1. Classification (NCBI taxonomy): domain Eukaryota; kingdom Metazoa; phylum Chordata; class Mammalia; order Rodentia; family Sciuridae; genus Tamias; species Tamias sibiricus. The sequence goes on along the minus strand of CM046660.1, from coordinate 158,392,060 downwards.
AAAACCTTATATATTACTTTTTATAGTTTACATTTACATTTAACCTTTTAATCTATTCAAAAACATTTTGATATATAGAAAAGTACGAATCTAACAATTTTTTTTTTCTGAACAAAAATAAAGAATCCCAACATTATCAATTTAGTATTATGATTTGCAATGGTACCTACATACACACTGAATTTCTTCAATTCCTTTTGCTTTATGATTCTCTAGTGTATCTCCACTATTCATTTTTCAAATTTCCTGGCTATTCTTACACATTTTCTCTTCCAAGAGAATTCCAGTATCAGATTGTCAACACATTATGAAAAACACTATTGGTTTTTAATTAGAATCACACCAAACTTTTAGATTACATTGAAAAGAACTGACACCTTTATAATATGGAGTCTTGCCTTCAGAAGCAAGGTTTGTTTCTGTTGAAGTCTTTTATTCTTGAAGACAAGCCTTCAAGTGACTATGCAATCAGTTCATGTATCATAGTCACATACATTAACCCAAAGTCCTCTTAAAAATTTCAAAATGGCAAAGGAGATTTCAATTCTTTTAGACTCTAATACCAGAAAAGGAGAGTGCTCACAAACCCTTCAGAGATACCGATCTTCAAACAAATATGTTTTTAGGTTTATCCTCAAAAAGTTTTATATGAACAATAAAATGTACTAAACCCCTTCACTGACTTTATTAGATTGTGTATTTTTGTTTATTTTTGCAACAGAGGCTCACTATGTTGCCCAGGTTGGCCCAAACTCCAGAACTTGGTAATCCTTCTGCCTCAGCCTCCCAAGTAGATTGGGATTACAGGTGCATACCACCACAGCTGTCTAGAGTATGTTTTAGTTGTAAATATAGACGTGTTTTTGTGGTACACATTCTGAAGTTTTATATACATACAAGTACATATGTGTACATGTACATGTGTATCTATCCTAAGCAAAGTCCATGGAATATAATAGTTGACAATAAATGTAGGTCTTCACCCCCAAATGGATGTCCTTCTTGACTGCTAAGCTGTAAGTCAAATAATACCTCATTAAAATCTGCTCAGGGCATTGGGTATGAGCTAGCAGCTATTGTGCCAGCAAGATATCTAGTTGCTCTTCCATGAAAAACCCAAAGCATTACTATCAGTTTTCTTCAGATAGTGACATTTTATTCCATTTAGAATATTTCCCCCTTGATAATTCTGGTTAACTCTATTATTATTTTACTTTTCATTATGAAAAGTTTTAAGCAATCTATGACACACACTATATAATCTCAACAATTTGATGGAAAAGGAAAGGGAACAGGGCCTGGTATGATGCCGAAGGGCTGTTCTCATAAACTGCTGCCACAAATATTCCCTAGTGTGTTCCTGGTGTCTACATGAATATGAAGCTATAAATAACATAAAACAGACATAGTGAAATGAAAAATATAATGAACCCACATGACATAGTTACTGTGTATAATTTAATTTCCCCTTAGCTCTACTATTATAGCAGTGCTATATAATTGAGCTTAACTGCTATCTTCCTTAGTTACCATTGAAAAAGTCAATGACCCAAGGCAGGAAATAGGATTCTTCCAAAAGAGAACTGACTCCAAAACAATAGCATACTGAAAGCAACAGCTAAAAGGACCTTTTATTTTGCCAAATAATGACTATGTTAGTTTCTGAATGTACTTCACACTTTAAAATATATACCATCATATACATATTTTGTATTTTATAGCCACACTATGAGGGAGAGGCAGGAAACATACTATTATTTTCACTTTAGTATTAAGGAAGCAGAGAGGATATGTAGGATAGTGTTCAGCCTAGGATAGTATTAGGCCTTAGGTACACTGGCTTCAAATTTCTTTTCTTTCTTTCTTCTTCTTCTTCTTTTTTTTTTTTTTTTTTGGTAAGAGGGATTAAACCCAGGGTCTCACTAAGTTGCCTAGGGCCTCACTGTTGCTGAAGCTGCTCTTGAACTTGTGATCCTTCTGCCTCAGCCTCCCGAGCCGCTGGGATTACAGGTGTGTGTGCAAAGCCTTTCTGCTGCACTAAGTTGCCCGTGGTAGAGATTCAAGCCACCCAACAGCCATTGCAGCTAGCCCTCTGAAAAGACTCATCATACAATCCAAAGCTGCCGTGTGGATCATTCTCAAAGGGTTTCCTTTGAGAATCTAACTTTTGGAGGTTTCCAGGCCAACTATGAAGAACTATTGCTGAATCACCCTCTAAAGCAGCAGGATTCAGAAATGCTGATGTTAAATCCCATCTCTGCCACTAACCAGTCCTATGATGTTGGGGAAAGCAGCTCCCCTCAAGAAACCAGTTTTCTTACCTGTAAAATGAAGGCGGGCCTAAAGTTCTTGAAGGACACTCTTAGTCTCTCATTTGTTATGATCTCTTAATCCTATGAAGATACTGACTTGCTAACATAATTCTGTCAATTTAAAGTCTGAGATTAATTTTTAAAATACCATACTTTACACATGATTATGCTCTTTTAACAAAGGTATATAGAATCAATACAATGTTTTGCTATTAATGGTTAATGGCCATCATTTATTAGTGGTAGGTAGGTGCCACGTGGGCAGACTGCTATGTATGTCCTGCCCACTTGATCCCCACACCTCTGGGGAAGTTATCCTTGTGTTCTGTCTACAGATGATAAAACTTAGGCAGAGAGGTTAAATAACTTGTCCACAGTTACCAAGGCAATAAGTGATAGAAACAGGATGAAACTAGAATTGGGACTAGACACACTCTATGAAATGTTTTATAATTCAACTCTGATCATCCTTCATGAGTTCTGATGATTTTGTCTTGGCAGATGATAAAGGACACATGAACAGGGGTGAAAAATTAAGGTGACCCTTTTGTAAAGCAGAGAACTCTTGCACTGAGAGTCAGATCTACCTGCAGATCTGGTCATGAGTCAGTCTCACCTGTCATAGTGATGCCTCTGAGCCCACCGCTCTGAATGGCAAGGCAGAGAAGTAGAACAGCCCAGCACCAAAGCAGTGCCTGCAGCAAATCCCTCATCACTGCCCTCCCAATTATGGCAGACAACTTCTTTACTGAAATAACAGAGCAGGCCATGAAGCAGCCACTACCAATCTGGCAGTCTATATTCAAAAGCTTCAGGGGGTCAGACCATACCGGACTCAGCAAGAAATGGCATTTCCCTGAGTCACCTCCAGGGACCTTAATTGCTCATTCTCACAGCCCAAGCCCAACTCCAGCAGACACTCCTTAGCCCCAGAGCCCATAAATAAACCCCACCTCCCTACCTGCAGGGCCTCTCTTACGCTTTCACCACCAAGTGCAAAGTCCTAAAGATTCTACAAGGAAAAGCTATAACTGGGGCAAATGAAATGTTTTATTTTTTAAATTGTCATATTAGTAAAACAACAAACAAAACAAAGCCCCAGGTATGGAGTGAAAGAAAGGAGAGATGATAGATGGTAATCCTTTGTGTCCCCAACCTTGTTCCTATCTATTTGTTCCCTTTTACATAAGCAGAGCACACATAGGAGTGCATCTTCTACTCTTTGAGATCCAGCATAAATCCCACCTCAAGGCTCCTTGAGTTACACAATAGTGTAACTAGACAGGTAAGAATACAGTGTGCTTTATAAGAGAATTAAAAATGGTTACTATTTTGGCCCTTAGCTTCTATCCTGATTTCTTCTTCTTTTTTTTTTTTTTTCTTTTTTTGTCTGTTTGTTCTTCTCCATACTGGGGATTGAATCCAGAAGTGATTGCCTGAGGAGCAACATCCCCAGTCCTTTTTATTTTCATACAGCTTCTCACCAAGGTGCCTAGGCTGGCCTCAAACTTGCAATTCTCCTGTCTCAGTCTCCCAAATTGCTGGGATTACAGGCATGTGCTTGCTACCAGGTCTGGCTTTTTATTTCTTTACAGTGAACTGAAATCCCTTAGTTCAAAAGCTGGCCAGCAATAAACTCAAATTTTTACATGACAAATTGTTTTAAAACAGCCCAAATAAGCAGAATTTTAGTTACTTAAAGCCTACCTATTTTGCATATCCTTCAAAACAACACCCCCCAAATTGCTAGCATTTGCTAACCACAGATAAAAAGGCCCAGGGCTATAAAAACCCCATGCTGCTGCTGCCCTTCAGAGATCCCTGACCTAGAGATACCAACATTCTGTTGAGCACCATCATGGGCCACCTGAGCCTTCTTGAGGATTCCCCATGGGAGTTCCCTTGTCCTGCTCCCCTTATGGATCACTGGCTCCTGTGCCAAAAGCCCCAGGATGGGTTCATGAACTGAGGGACTCCCCAGCCCTACAAGCAAACCAGCAGAATTGTGCAAATAAAGCCGGAATGTGCTACTGCCACCTAGTGGTCATATTTTTCTCCTTGATGAGCTAGAATGTGTTCTAGCATTCAGTAATGCTCAATTAACATTACTAAATGAATACAGAATCATACCAGAACTTTAGTCCTTGCCTATTACTAACTCACTCTCTGATTTGGGGCAAGTTACTTTAACATCTGTGGTCTCCATCTGTAAAACAGGTATAAGTAGAGTTGTGAGGATTAACTAATCAATACATTGAACAGTACCTGAAACATGGTAATAGCTAAGATATATATTCTCACCTATATATGGATATATATTATTATCATCATCATTATTATTATCAATAATAAAAATTACTATAAGGGTTTACTTATGTCACATTCACATTTTACATGCTGGATGAAAGGGCATTCTTTGTAGAATTCCCCCTGGAAAAAACACTGGAGTAGGAATTGGAAATGACTTTTTAAATGGTCTTTTACATGATCCAATAAGTTAAAAAAAAAAATGGAAGCTCTATGAAGTCTTTCTCTTCCCATCCCTTCTATTCTCACACAAATTTCTACACATTTCCAAAATATATATTTTGGGTAAAATTTTTAGGGCATGCTTTACTTTAAGATTAAGAGCAAGTAAAAGACCTCACTCACTGCATGAGACAGATATTTTCAGAACAGGAGGAAATGAGCTGTGTAACAGCACACTGAGACACATAAATATGATAATTATAATCATAATGCAAAAGTGGAGGCCTATGCTGGGGAGGCCTGAGTTTCCATTTCTTCAGTCCTCTGAAAATACCATCTCCAAGGGGACAGGCCTTCTATAAAAAGAAGCTAGCTATTTTGTAAACAGGAAATAGGTAGAAGTAAGAAAGCAACACATTTCAAAGGAAAAAAAACAGGAGTACTGGAGATATTCCCCATGATGATGAAAAAGTGAAGCCAAGACAAAGAGAGTACCTCAAGAGATACAAATAAACTAGTTAAATTGGTTCCACACAATGAATAATCTGCCCCCAATAACAATGCTACAGAGGTATGTATACTGGCATGGAAAGAAATCTTCAACATATTATTGAGCAAAACCAGTAATTAATGAAACAAAATACACAGTGTAATGTCATATTTTCATGATCTCTAATTCTCTACAGTGATATCCATAACTCTAGTTCCTATTTGGAATATCAGTGGTTATCCCTGGCGATGGCATCACAATACCATGGACAATTTCATCTTTGTATTTTTCTTTATTTCCTCATATTTCATTATTACTACAGCATTAGTTTTAAAGAAAAACAACCTTTTAAAACAAAAACTAATGTGTCAAAAAATTGGATGGGTTACACAATTAAGGACAAAAGCAAAAGATTAGAACAATTTTCCAAGGATAACTAAAGGCAAGAATAAGCTACATTCTCAATATTAAATGTTTAGTATTTATTTTTTAATAAAGGAGTTATGTTGAAGCCAGAATAAGTAAAAAGCCTGCTGGTAGAGGCAAAATGGTGTCATGTTGCTAGATGAAAAAAGAAGAGCTAGTTGCCGTGGCACATGCCAATAATCCCAGTGGCTTGGGAGGCTGAGGCAGGAGGATCATGAGTTCAAACCCAGCCTTAGCAACAGCGAGGCACTAAGAAACTCAGTGAGACCCTGTGTCTAAATAAAATGCAAAAAAGGGTTGGCGACATGGTTCAGTGGTTGAGTGTCCCTGAGTTCAATTCCTGGTACCCCCCAAAAAACAAAAACGAATGAACAAATAAAATCAGGACAACCTTCATTTAGCATCCATTATCCCATCTGCAAATGGAAAAAATCACAGAAAATGTCCCCAAGGATTGAAGAGGTGGAGGGAATGTCAGCCACTCTGGACCCATCTGAGTCTCTGGGACCCAGATGAATAATACCTCAGAGACAAGAAATAAGTCAGCAACATTACTGCAAAATTAGTGCCAGGAATGTGTGGGAAAAGAGAGAAACACTAGCAACCTGTTCTGTAGGAGTCAGATAGAAAATAAAATTCTGGCTGCCTCTTCCTAACTCTGAAGCTACTCAGGGAATTTGTTCACCTTTCTAACCTTCAATTTCCTGATTTATAAAATGGAATTCATAATAATAAAATTCTGTGCATGTTGATGAACAGTAAGAGCCTAATTAGATGCCAGGCACACATAAGACACTCAGTAAATACATGGCAGGTAGACACTGCTTTATAAAAGGCTGGGTCTGGAAACTAGGCACCTGTGTAGCTGGTCAAATTTTACTCCTTAATTTCTCACTCACAATTTAAGCCTGGGGTTCTAGATTCATCAATAATTCATCATCTTACCCACTGATAAGGTGTCTGAAAGGCAGAATGGTAAATAGCTAGGAGAAGAAAACACCCTTCAGAACCAGAGCTTGCAAAAAGCCACATCTGTCACCTAGGGCATGTTTCCTTTCCTCCGCAGAGGAAGAGATTTTTCTTGAGGATAATGATAACAATTTGAAAGCTGTTCAGTGCTTTACTGAGGCCCCAAAGATTAGGCCAGGATGTGCACAACATCCCTGGAGTGTTCTGCAAAGTTCTGGAACTCTAATTTCAAGCCAGCTATGGAAGTTCTTGCAGAAATGTAAAACTGGGTACAGTGGCACATGCCTGTAGTTCCAGAGACTCAGGAGACTGAGGCAGGAGGATCTCAAGTTTGAGGGCAGTTTCAGCAACTTAGCAAGGTCTAAGCAACTTAGTAACTTAGTGAAACCCTGTCTCAAAATAAAAAAAGGACTGGGGATGTGGCTTCATGGTAAAGCATCCCTGGGTTCAATCCCTAGTACCCAAAAAAGAAAGAAACCTAAGAAGAGAACTTCTGAAGTGAGAAGTATTTTCAGTAGGTGAGAAAATAAAAAGAAAACAAAAAATAAATGCAACCTCTAACCAATTCATAACACTTCTTTGCCATTTCTGCTAAAAATGCACTACCAGTCAACTGAGGATTAAGTTCACACACAAAAAAATAAACTAATACAAATCATACTCCAAGAAACTCTTGACAGTTTTCTCTCTTTCTTTATTTTTAAATACTGTTTTACAATCAGCTGCAATAGCATTTTATCTAGAAGCTCACAGCAGAATGGTTTTGAGACTGGGTTTTGGTCCTGGGTCCATGATCAACCATGTGACCTTGGGCAACTTACACAACCTCTTTGTGCTTCAGTTTCCTTATTTATTGAAAAAAAAATTAAACAAACAACAACAAAAGAAAAACAACTACTATTTTATAGGGTTATTGTGAGAATTAGATGAGTTATAGACACCCAGAATAATGTTTGGGCACTGAGTATTTGTCATTATCATTATCTCCTTAAATTCTATGTAGTAGCATTACTAAACAGAAGTGGGGGGAAGAGGGTCTCCATTATAATGAAAATCTATAGCTAAAACTGGCTTTTTTTTTTCATTCTGGGTTAGATAATTGATTACTATATTCCTTTCTAAAAATTTACAAAATTTTAGAGTATGATTCTAATTCAGTTAAAAAGTGCATATTAAAAACATGGAAAAATTACATCTAAGCATTAAAAGTGTCTGTTTCTGTGTTGTAAGATTAAGGCTGATTTCTTCCTCCCCTGCATCTATCAATCTTCTTAAAAAGAACTGCAAGGGTATTCTAAACTGTACACTAATTTCATAACCAGGAAAGAAAATTACTCTTGACATTGTATCATCTTTTATTATTTATGTTTCCATTTATTTATTTATATTTTGAGCTATATTCTGTGTTGCCCAGGTGGCCTAGAGTTCCTAGGCCTAAGGTCCTTCCACCTCAGCCTCCTGAGTTGCTGGGACCATAGGCACATGCCACCACACTTGGCTTCTTATTTAATACTGCCTCCAAATCTGAAAACAGCATCTGGATTCCCAATGTCACTACCTTATAGGCTTTCCACCTCTTCCAATTCCAAAATGTAATTGAGGAAAAGATACAAATTATAAACATAAAGTGAGAAGGAAGTTTTTGTTTTACCTAAGCACTTCATGTCTTTCACATATTTGTTGTTCTTTTCAGAGTAATCACATTGCAAGACCACAAATTTTATTAAGTTAGGACAGTATGGAAGTCTTTTTCTGAAAACTTCACAAAGTCACATAAGTCAGACCACCTTAATCTTTATACTTATAATGCAATCCAAGTCAACCACATAAAACATGCACCTGAGCCAGGCACAATGGTGCACATCTATAATCCCAACAATCAGGGAGGCTAAGGCAGGAGGACTGCAAACTAGAGACCAGCCTCAGCAACTTGGTGAGGCCCTAGCAACTTAGCAAGACCCTGTCTCAAAAAATAAAAAGGGCTGGGGATGTGGCACAATGGTAAAGCATTCCTCAGTTCAATCCCTAGTACCCCCCTCCCAAAAAAAGCACACCTGATATTTGAGCTTTCTGCACAAAGTTCAGAAGCTATTTTGCCTCTCCTAAGCCATCACAGGGGTGGGTATGGGGCAAGAACTTCAATTGCCATCTCCAGTTCATCATTTGCTCTTTGAAGTTATGCCAAACTTACCCCTGCTATGGGATAAAAGAGGAAAGGCCTTGCATTTGGACATTTCTCCTTTAAAACTGCAACTAAGAATCCAGGGCACTGGTTGTGGCAATTCTACCTGTAGTTGCTAATGTTATGGTACTGAGCACTCGAAGTAAGCTGGGCTACCTCACACTGCCATCAGAGGCAGCTCCTGGGAGATCCCAGTAGGCAATCTGTGATTCAGACAATTCTCTTTGAAGGTGATGAGTGCCAGGACAGAACATAGGCAAGGGTACTTACTGACAGGTCGACAACTGTCTTGATGGCCTTGTCTTTTCTCTTTATGAAGTCATCATCCTGCAAGACAAAAGACATAAACAAACCCCAGGTTGCTACAGATTACTCAACCAGACTCCTTAAAAATCTGCTTTATAAATTGGCTTCTCATTACTACTTTACCAGAAGACATCTCAATTTCCTAACAAGTTGGGATGTATTCTTTAAAGGAAAATGCAAGGATCTATGCAGATGACCTAACACAGATTCCTACAAACAGTAAGAAAAAGGAGTGCCACGGAGTGTGGTGGTTCAGATAAGTGTTGTTCTCATTTCAGATCCCATCAATGCCAAAATGTCAGGTAAGTCACCTAACCTCAAAGCCTCAGTTTCTCTATCTGCAAAACAGAGACGGTCATTAGGATTAAAGAATAGAAGTCAAATGCTATACTACTAGGACTGGCACGTAATATCATTATTGTTACTGTAACTACTATAAATTACTACTATAGAAATGCTCTAGGCAAGTAAGTGGTCTCTCAAAAAGCTTTATACAAAAAGTATGCTCTTACTCTTGTAATTTAAAAAAGTTCTGGATCAAGTACTAAAATTCAAAGACAATGATAAGACTGTAGGGCTTCAGACTCGGTGGCCATCTAGAAAGGCAGTTCTAATGAACCACGAGGCCCTGTTTCATTGCTGCCCGAGAAGAGGTAGAGATGCCAAGCAAGGAGTTGGGAAAGGGGGCCTGAGCTTGCTCCGCCCCCTCCTCGGTGATCTCTGTAAGTGTACACTTATGGTCTCAGTGGACAAGAGAGGAAAAGCACAATACTCACCTCAGGGAGGCTGTAGTTTTTCTGGAACTGTGATATGGAGTAGGAGCGAATGTAGTCACCCATTTCTTCTTTTGTTTCTATAGCTCGTTTCACCAGCCACTGGGGAAGGAAGTGAGGACACATGAATTGATAGGGATGAAATCCCATGGCAGTAAAGGCCCAACTAGAGACAGCACATCTTGTGAACTGAGATCAGCATGGTTGGAATGACCAGGTGTTAAGACACGGTCAACACATGCTATCCTGTAGGAAAAGCACTGGCTGGGCATCCAAGCTGCTAAGACAGTGAGACCAGTGCTTTTATACAGTGGTCACAGTGCTGAGTAGCTGTATTGAAGCATAAAGCCATTTTCCTCATTCTCAGGCCTCAGTATATCTCTGCAAAGGGAAGAAGATTAGTTGTTCGATATTCTTGACCACACAGTGCTACTACAGGAGCAAAAGAAATCATAGCACACAAGTACTTTGTAAATACCTGAAGCAAAGGCAAATACAGGTATTTCTCCAACCACTATTCCCAGTGGCAGATCATAATGTAAACCTCTCTTTCCTGTGCTTGCACCACAGACCAGGAAAAGGGAAGAGTGCCACAGCAAACGTCTAGTAAAACCCCTTGCTTGATAGAGGAAGAAAACCCCTACAATATTCTGATTTGAAAACGATGTGTACTGAGTATAGAGCCCAAGGAGGTATCTGGTTCAGCTGACAGAACATCCTCTCTTTTGATCCTCATGATGTTACAAGGTAGAAGGTACTGGCTGAGTTTTACAGAACCTGAGGTACAGAAAGACTATGTAAATTTCTTATTGATCTGTATGCAAAGCCACAAAGCTGGGAGTCACACAACTCAGAGGCTCTTGCACCAGATGACTAGACAAGTGGATTTTATTACCTACTTGGGTGTTTTCCAGCTCTACTGGGCTGATACCCAGAAGCAGTTGCTCTTTCTACTCTTCAACTTAAAACTCCAGTTAATTAAAACACACACACACACACACACACACACACACACACACACCCATATCCTGCAGAAGATCCAGGTGCTGAGGGTTAAGAGTGGTATAAGGTGCAGAAAGAGCCTTCCCTTCTTCCCCCTGTTCTTCATGCATTCCCTTCGTTACTGAAGGACAAAAGGAAGGGGAAGCCACTTGTCAGGGCTGCAGCTTCCTATCTGGAAAGACCCACTATATTGCCAAAACAGATTTTAGTAGTAGTTGTGTTTAACCACAGCATACTTGAAGTCTAGCTGCCTGGGGAAGTAGACATATGACCCACAGTAAGGTGCTCCTGGAGGAATGAGAAGAAATACTGTCAGAGAGCAGCCAGCTTAAGTAAAGTAAGGAATGTGTTTAGGAAGTGGCTGACCAACACTGGGGTGTCTGAAGGTAGCTTTATGTGGAATATTTCTTTGTTGTTAGTATCTTCCATTTATTTCCACTACTTTACCACCCCACCTCTAAACAATGACCTCAGGCACTGACTGAGGTAAAAGCAGAGGAAGAATGAATGGCAGGCAACACTACTATAGCCCCTCATCCACACTCTCACCCCAGTACACGGCTAAGGTGGTTAACTTGTTGCTCAACTCAATTTAGCTCTTCTTGCTTTTGGATCAGAAAACGCAGTTTCTGGCTTTTCATGTCTGTCTCTTTCCAGATCTACCTCCATTAATCTCAAATCTACTCTAAGTTACTCCTTGGTTGGATCCTGGGAGTGTGATAAAATAAGGAAGAGAAAGTCTGTTGACTCCTAAGATTCTCGTAAAGAAACAACAGTCCTGCTTTGAAGTTCCTAGTGAGAAGAGCTGTGAAGGGGACCTCCTAGACAGCCAGCTCTGCCACAGGTTCCGTAGCACTCAAGAAAAGCATCTGCCTTCATGGGACTCAAACATCTGGCCTGGGAGAAAAGAATGTGCCCTAGAACTTGTAGGAAATTAGGTCTGCTTTTTTCTCTTCTGGCTTTCAGAGAGTATTGCTATAGTTTTGCTAAACTGCATGAACGTGGGTAGTGAGACTCTAGAACACTTCACACAGCTAGGTTAATATTTCCCAAATGCTGTATATGGCTGGTCTTTCAATGTTCCTTGAAAAAAAGGACAAACCTTCAGGCTTGTGTGAGTTGTCATAATGTTAAATATATTCAGTTTGAAGGACTTTCCTCTTGTCTGAGACTTAGAGTTAAGTGGACTTTCCTTTAGAAAATAATAGAAAAAAGATAGTAGCTTAAAAAATGTTCTTGCTTAAAAGAGCAGTATTGGAGGCATCACAGTAGCCAATTTCATATTATACTAGAGCTATAGTAACAAAAACAGCATGGTACTGGTATAAAGACAGACATACAATAGAAGACAGAGAAAAACCCACAATGATACAATCACCTGATTCTTGGCAAAGGCACCAAAAACATGTTGGAGGAGATGGTCTTTTTAACAAATGGTGCTGAGAAAACTGGACATTCATATGTGGAACAATGAAACTACATCTTCATATCCTACCCTGCATAAAGTCAACTCAAAATGGATCAAGACTCAGGAATAAGACCAGAAACCTCACAACTGCTAGAAGAAAACAAAGGGAAACATTAATACACAGACACAGGTGAAAAACGTCCTCAAAAGGATTTCTGTAGCTCAGGAAATAATGCCAATAATCAATAAATGTGATTACGTCAAATTAAAAAGCTTCTGCAAAGCAAAAGAGCATGTAAAGAAAGTCCACAGAATGGGAGAGAATCTTTGCCAGCTACACTTCTGAAAAAGGATTAATAATCAGAATACATAAAGAACTCAAAAAACTTAATACAAAAAAAAATCAAAAATGGGAAAATGAACTAAATCTATACTTCTCAAAAAAGGAAGTACAAGGCCGGGCGTGGTGATGCAAGCCTATAATCCCAGCACTTGGGAAGCTGAGGCAGGAGGATTGCAAGTTCAAAGCCAGCCTCAGAAAAGGCGAGGCACTTAGCAACTCAGCAAGACCCTGTCTCTAAGGGCTGGGGATATGGCCCAGTGGTGGAGTGCCCCAGAGTTCAATCCCCGGTACCAAAAAAAAAAAAAAAAGGAAGTACAAACAGCTAGGAATTAAAGAGGGAAAAAAACTTTGATGTTTTTAGTCATTAGGGAAATGCAATCAAAACTACACTGAGATTTCATCTCACTCTAGTAAGAATAGTAATTATCAAGGTACAAATAGCAGATGCTGGCAAGGACGTGGGAAAAAGAAACTCATACAGATTGGTGGGAATATAATTTAGTACAGCCACTACGGAAATCAGTTTGGAAGTTCCTCAAAAGGCTAGGAATGAAACCACCATATGATCCAGCTATACTACTCCTCAGTACTCCAAAATGAGTTAAAGTCAGTATAGTAGTGATACACACATACCCCTGTGATACACGCACACCCCTGTATCACCCATGTATCACGCTGGTGATACACGAAACCAGTGTAGGTGTGTCAACAGATGAATGAACAAAGAAAATGTGGCACAGCGGTGTTTTATTCAGCCATAAAGGAAAATGAAATTATGTCATCGGCAGGAAAATGGATAGAACTGGATAACGTTATAGTAAGCAAAGTAAGTCAGATTCAGAAGGTCAAGAGTCATATGTGGAAGCTAAAGAAATAAGGGAAGAGGGACCTCAATAAAGTGGGAAGGAGACTAATCGGGCAGAGGAATTGTATCAGAGAGATCGAAGGAGAAGGGAAAGAGGATGTACTGGTGAATCAAACTGATCAAATTAGGTTATGTGCATCTATCAATGTGCCATAATGATACCCTTTATTTTGCATAATCACTATGTTCCAATAAAAAAGTAAAAAAATGTTCTTGCTTGGCCAACTACAAATACTAATCCTACCTCATAAAAAGATTATGCTTAAAAAATTGTATAGGTCCATGAAATTAATAAATCTAGTAACCACCAGTCAAGGCTCTTCTATTCAGACAAGAACTTCTCTAGCACTGCACTCCCAATGTGGAACATTCACAGACCCTTGAAATGCCAAACTGACTGGAGATCAGTTCCCATTCATTTTCTCATATCTGGACTGGATTTTGTTTTTTGTAACCTCCAAAGTTCTAGTTTAGGATAGAATAAGGTCTAATTCCTAGAAAGTCAGGCTTTGGGGAAAGGAAATCTCTTCACAGTATGACAGTACTGGCGGTTTTCAGCAATCATCAACACCATGGTCTGACTTTCCATTATCACAAAAAGAATAGAGTAAAATCTTCCTGAGTCAGAGACAGAAATTCTAACAAACATACAGATCAATTTCTGAGTTAGACTCTCAACCTCATATTTACAAATTTTATTGAGAAATCTATAAAATTTGTAGATTTGATTTGAAGTCTAGTGCTCAGGAAGATTCAAACAATAACAAGACAAACTGCTATTTGACACTTATAAAGCGCTTACTAAGATATGCCATTCCTTCATCCAAGTACTTACACATATTAACTTAGTTTTAAGTTAATACCTCTATTTAAGATATTGAAAGTTAAGTCATTTCCCCTTGGTCACACAGGCTAGAAGTGGCAAAGTTGAGATTTGAACCTAAGAGGTCTCCTACATGAAGTAATCCTAACATGGAATTAGAAGACTTTTCTAGAAAAGCTGTGCAGCTTCTTTCTCAGTGCCTGCATGAATGACAGAGTGGGAATGACACAAGGCTCATAGACAGGGAGTGCAGGCTGGAATCCATGCTTGTCTGCTCACTTGTTCTCCGGCCTTACGAAAATTAATTACCCTCTGAGTCTCACTTCCCTCAAAGGTAGGATTGGAATTGCATTAGATGCTTCAACCAACAGTATTAGGATCAGATGCAAAGTACTGTTCACACAGCAGGCAATGAACTTAAGTCCCTCTGCTCCTCCTGTTTTCCAGGTGCCTGGAGAGGAAGCCCAGAAACAAGAACCACAAAGAATACAGATAGCAAAGTGGCTTGAGAAAAAACCACATAGGGAGAAGTCTCCCATGAGATATTCAACATTCAAATGAGAACTAAGTACCTACAACTTGCCAGACATACTGATAGGTATGAGAGACAAAAGAGTGAGCAAGACAGCCATGATTCCCTGCCCTCATGAAGCTTACAGCCTGATGGGAGAAACAGATAACCATACATATCAGTGTACATTGTTACAAACCATAGGAAGGAAGATTTCTGTGAAGGAAGGGAATGTGGCTGTATGAGGTGACACCACAAAGGAACCTGTACATTAGGGGTCAAGGAAGATTTTGAAGAGGTTTGGTAGAACTGAGATCTGAAGGATGAACATGAATAAAGAACATAAGGAGAACAGGGAAGAGCATTCCAGCCCAAGAAACTAGCGTATGCAAAGGCCCTGCAACAGAAGCAAGCATAACAAGTATAGGGAAATCTGAAAGTCAAAGGGGCTAGAAAAACAAAAAAACAAAGAAATCAAGGAATAAAATGAAGCTGAATAGTAGAGCAGAAGAGACCAGAACATACAGGGTTACAGAGTTCTATCTTCACCAAAAATCAATGAAAAGCCACTGATGGGAACATTCAAAGATCATAATAGGTGAGTAGAAAACTAGGGTAATATGGAATACAGCAACCCTTTGAGAAAGACAACAGGAAATGTCATCATGTTCTGCTGTACCAAATCCATACCACACCCATTAGATTCATATCCAGGCCAGAAAGCTCAAGTCCCAGGTCTGTTACAGGAATTCTGATGTTCAGAGGACAAGAAACCAAACAGATCTCACCTGCACAACAGGAAATATGTGAATAAAATCCATTCCCTGGATCTGGTGGGGCTCCAGCTGATGTGGACATTTCATCCTTGGAAGGACAGAGACAATCTTTTCTGATAGAGCTCTGTTGAGAAAAAAACAAGCACAGAATGAGAACATCCTGAGTGCCTTTAGACATTTCTAAAGTCTGGGCAGCATCCCAGAAGAATCTGAGTCTCTCAGTGTCAGGCCAGAGCCAGACCATGACCAATTTTCTCCTGGATGACTGCAAAACAGGAAAAAGCTGCACATCTATATGCATCTAAGGTTGCAAAACTTCCTTCACCATTTATTTTAATATTTTGTCCTTTCTGCATTTTTGAAGTTAAAATATTTTGTTTCTTTGTTAATTATAGTGATGTCAGAGGTGGCAGTTATTATTTGTTATCTTATGTGGTAAAATAAAGTTATCAGTGTCCTGTATTCCATTATATTTCATTTTACTGACTTTTTTCCAAAAGCCTGGGAACCATCAGGTTATAGGTAAGAAGAAATTGTTCTAAAAACCCTTTTAACAAAAAATAATCACCAGACACTGTGCCAGGTGCCCAGAATATTAAGACAAAACATGGGGCCTCATTCCTTAAAAAAATTTGTAGTTCTTAACTCTGACACAAAAATATTTTAAAAATAAATGGTAGGGCTGGGATTGTGGCTCAGTGGTAGAGTGCTCGCCTAGCACATGCCCAGCCCGGGTTTGATCCTCAGCACCATGTACAAATAAACGCATTGTGTACAACTAAAGCAAATAAATAAATATTTTAAAAATAAATAAATGGTAGCCTATATATATATAAATCAATTCTAAATTTTGGAGAACTCTTATTTCCATAAGAAAGGAGAAAATTTCAATTTCTCATGAGGGACACCCTCTCCAATACCTTGCCTCAGTCTCCTCCCATGGAATGGCTGGGGTTGGAGGGGAGGAACCAGAGTCCCTGAGGTCCCTGAGCATCTTCCATCCTGGCCAGGAGGTAAGCATTTGCTTCCTGCTGGGGAGGGTTCTCAGCTCAGCCTGGGCAGGATGGTTTTATCACAGGAGGAGCAGAGGATCTTGTGTGTAAGTATGTTCCATCTCACTGTAGCTTTATCCTCTTTTCTCTAACCAACTGGTATTTGATCTCTAATTGTGTGATTGTGTTTTGTATATCATAATCGTATCAGCTTAAGAGGAGAAAAAAGAGGTAATCTTGTGGGTCTGATAAAACCCAAAGCAATGGTATGAAGAGAGAGAACCTCTGGAAACAAGTCACCAGGCATGGCCTTGTGGAACCATATGGAGAAATGGAGACTCCAGCTCAGTTGCAGTCATATCCCCACCCAAGAATCTTTAAAAAAAAATTTTAATCACTATCAGCAGCAACTGTGGCCTTGTTCACAAGAGCAGGATTATGCTCTCACAGATGAAGGTCGTGGTGAACACAGGTTCACTTGGGGTGAACATAAGGTCCCTGGGGTCTTAGCAGAAGTTTCAAATTCACCAAGTTTTGGCTCTACCAAGAGTGTTCCTTATTCAAAAATCTTTCCACCTTTGTTCCACTGCAGTTTAATAGTCCTTCCCAAATAGTTTCCTTAATTAAGATCAACATTTAACTCAGGCCTGAATGAGAGCTATGATTTTTTTACCAATGTTCCCTAGTAGGTTTCATGCTCTCAGTCTTAGCAGGAACAAAGTGACCTAGGGGCAAAAGCTAAGCAACCCTCCAAGAAATGGCTGCCAGGAAACACCAAGACACAGAGTTTGGAATCTGGAAAGTAGCTTAAGGAGGTAGACGTAGGGTTAAGACTGATGAAGACAACAGATATATCTCATTGATCCTCAGATCAAATATCGAGTCCAATATGTTACGAGACAAAGTATGGGGAGGAGGTGACAGATGGTCCACAGCACATTCATAAAGGGAGGGAGCATCCACCTTCTAGAGGAGCCTTTTGAGACAACATATTTTGCCGGCCTCTTCCTCTTTCTCCTCCTCCTCCTCACAGCTCTTCATTAACAGAAGAGGGGTGGGGAGGAATTGATCTAGAAGGCCTGGGAGGAAGGACACCATCTTGTGGCTCAGCTATTCCTGTGGTCTTGTTTTCTCAGTAGCAATCTTCAGGATACACAAGTCTTTTCAGCCATGAGATGTGTGGCCAGCCCTGGTGCAAAAGTCTATGGCAGGCCAGGTCTGCCTGGGGCTTGAATGGGATGGTTTACTAAGGAAGGATCAACAAACCCACTTGGCAGCATAACTAAGGCTTTCTCTCTGATAAGCTTTATTGTTTATTTTGATCTCCATCCGATTCCTACACCTGTTTCCTGATTTCTTTGTGACAGGAGACAAGAGTGTTTAGCTGCTACCCACACTCCAAGCTTAGCAAATACATATGGGCAGCAATGCTGGCTCTGAGTCTTTGCTCACCCAGGCCAGGCACCAGGGCACAATACCAGCACAGCCTTGCCTTAATTACATTTTAGTTCAGCCAGAGGAGCACTCCCTCTAGCGGCTGCAGACCCATCATTGTGCACAGGGTTAGCAATGACTGGGAATCATTCAGTAGCTTAAAATCCAGACACCAGCACCTCAACCCTCTGCCTTCAGGCAGGGTTGCCTCTGGCTGTTCCTCACAACCAGGCTGCTTGCCTGGTTCATAAAGGCTCTGAGGAAATAATACTATAGGTCACGTCAGGGTTTACAACCCTCTTAAACTCACTTCCCCGAAATTACTGCCAAATCTGGACAGTCCCAGTGCACATGAAAGCAGCTGAAAGCATTAACACTGCCAGGAGGTGGGGCATGGAAGGAAACACAGGCAGGAAGGCAAGGGAGGATAGGAAGCCTTCTCACAGAAAGCCACTGGCCTCCACTCACTTGGATCCTTCAAATTCCTAAAAATTAGAAAAAGGGACAACTGCAGAGGTCACCAGGCAGGTTTACTAGCCTCAGGGTTTGACCTACCCACTTGTCATTATAGGTGATTAGTCTGACTCCTTTTGTTAAGAGTACTCAGAATTTTATCCTCCACTGCAGTTTGAAAGAGTGAATTAAACCTGGATCTAAATTCCAGTTCCACCACCAACTCTGGAATGTACTGCAAGTCCTGCAAGTCATGTGGTCCCTC
Source organism: Tamias sibiricus (assembly GCA_025594165.1). Taxonomy (NCBI): domain Eukaryota; kingdom Metazoa; phylum Chordata; class Mammalia; order Rodentia; family Sciuridae; genus Tamias; species Tamias sibiricus. Next base: position 158,373,261 of record CM046660.1, on the reverse strand, counting down.
TGTTCCCATAAAATGAGGGATAATTCTTGTCCTGCCTATTCAAAGATTTTTGGGAAGTTAAATAATAAAATGCATGTGCCTAGAACATGGATGCCCTTGCCTGGAAGCCTCTTCCCTCAAGTCTTAGCTCCCTTGTCATCCTGTAGTGCCTGCCCTACATAAAACCCCAACCGCTTCCTACCCAACTTCTCTCCATACTCCTCCCCAGCTTTGTTTCCACTGCACATACAACTGCTATATATAATTGGTTTATTAATTATTGTTCATGGTCTGTCTTTCCCTACTAGATTATAAAGAGGGCAGTACATTTTTCATTAATGTATCCAAAGTACCCAGAATAGGTAGTAGCCTGACCAGTAGTAAGGACTCAATAAACATTTGCTGAGTGAATAAATAAATGAAAAGAGACTCCATTCAACTGTGATATTTTGAGTTTTCTCCTTTAAACATTACCATTATGGCCCACATACTATTTTCCTCTCTCTGATCCCATCACAGTCCTTAGTTTACTATAAACAATTATTATAGATTTACTTTTAGAACCTACTTATAGATAAAAGTATAGACAACTAAATTATTATAAATATTATGCCCTTACCATTTTTGTTTGTTTTTGTGATGCTGGAGATAGAACCCAGGGCCTAGCATGCTAGGCAAGTGCTCCATCACTGAGCTATAGGCCCAGCCCCTATGCTCTTAATATTTTAAAGGTAATGTTATGATAGATGGTACCCGAAGGTAGAAGGAAAAACAGAGACAAAAAACACACTGCAAATAGTTAGAAATCAGGAGAAACTATCTTATGTTAGTGGATTAAGAAACAGAAGTCTAAGTAGTATAAATAGGTAGTAATTAAAAGACTGGAAGATAGAAGACGAAAGGGATGCAGTGAGGAATGTGAGCTAATTTCCTGTTTTTATCGGACTTTAATGAAAAAGAGACACAATTGTAGTTAAGAGCTATAAAGCGACACTGTGAAGAATTTAAATAGTTCAAGATGGTTATTTCCAGGGAATAAAACTGGGATGTATAATGGGGAAGGAAAGTGATTTTTGTTTTGCTCCCTTTGATAGTATTTGAATCTTTTTTACTTCATGGTTATAACACCTACATAATAAAAACAAAGAAGAATAAAAATCTACCTCTGGAATTTGCCCAACAGGGGAAAGCATGGTCATATGCCTGAACTCTTTGCATTACCTCCTGGGAAGGACCTTTCATTACAGGTGGCTTGATGAGACACCACTGTTCTAGAAGGGCAGATGTTAGGGACATAAAGCCCAGCTATTCATGGTTGGACACTAATGAGCATGTATGCTGTGCTAATAATCAATGCTCTTTTTAATGAGGATCCTTAAAGATGTACTTTGGTCTTAGCACTACGAATTTTTCCAAATCTCAAGGACTGATTTTCCTTCTATTATATGTCTACTATGAACAGGGTAATTTATCATGTTTTTCTTTTTGTTGGTTACCAGAGGTTTAAGGCCAAACCTTTGGACCATCCTAGGAAAACAAAGCATTTTGTGGACCATCCTTCATGTGGGAGTGTCTTTTGTCCCCATCTCCCCCACTTTTCTTTGCTTTACTTTTTCACTATTACCACTCCATATGCTTGTTTATAAGCCATCTTCAATTCTTTGTGTGTGTGTGTGTGTGTGTGTGTGTGTGTGTGTGTGTGTGCTGCTGGGGACTGAACACAAGGCCTTGTGCATGTGAGGCAAGCATTCAACTGAGTTATACCCCAGCCATCTTCAATCCTTTTAATCCTTCAATCCTTCTTGGGGAGGGGAAGGCTTAAAAAATGAATAATCATGTATATGAACTCATGCACTTCTTACACATAAAAGACCTGAGGCCCACAGGAGGAGTAGCCAGCACAAGGTCACAGCTGCTCCCTGGCAGTTGCAGGAGTAGAACTGGGTATCTAAGGAAATAGTCAAGCCCCTGGTGGGATATGAAAGACAGCATGGAGCCCTCTGGTACAATCTTTAGCAAGGTGCCCATGTTGTCTTCTCTCAATGGAGGGTAGAAGGAGGCTCTGCCTTACACAACAGAGGCAATGGGAACAGTAAGAGTCTCCTCCTCCTAGTCAAATTCCACCCAGATTAGTGTATTTGGAAAGAGATAAATTAAGTAGTCACTAGAAACTCTAATATATAAAAAAGTTAGACATAACTTGAACTCTAAATGACTCTCACATATGAGCTGTGTGACCTTGGCTTCTTTTAGCCTCAGTTCCATCTGTAAAACAGGAATAATATCTGCTGTAATGAAAATTAAAATAAAATGATATATATGAAGCACCAGCCTCTGGTGCATAGGGGACCCTCAAAAGTCAGTTCATTCGCATCTGTCTATAGCTACTTTCACACTAAACCAGAGCTGAGCCTCTGTGACTGAAACCAGAGATGAAGATTAAAATATGTGCTACCTAGACCTTCATAGAGAAGATTTACTGACCCTTGATCTGAAGTAAAAATAGTAATAATGTACTGGGAAGTTTATAACACTGAAATAATCACATAGCACAAAAATTAAGGAGGATTTAGTAGTGTTGTAAGGTTCTCACCTTGTATGGAAAGTAATATAATATTTTTAGAAGACTGGCAGAGATAAATTAAAAATTTACGTTATGTATTAAGGCAGTCATTGAATTTTAAAAAGGAAGTATAATTAGCAAGCCAAAAGAGTAGAACAGAGTCATAGAAAATCGCCAAGTCAATGCAGATGAAGGTAGAAAAAAAAAGATGAGGAAGAAAACAAACAATGGAACACAAAACAACTAGCAAGAAGGTAGATTTAAACTCCACCATATCATAAACATATTAAATATAAGTAGTTTAAACTTCCCAACTGAAACACAGATTATCAGAATGGATAAAAAGGAAGGGTGAACTACATAAGGCTTAAAAGAAATCAACTTTTAAAATAAAAACAAAAATTACAATAAAAGATGTAAACAGTATACTACCAAATGCTAATCAAAAGAAAGCTGGAATAGCTATATTAATATCAGACTTAGTAGACTTCAGAATAAGAAACATTATCAGGGATAAATAAGATGATTACAGAACACAAGAAGGGAGAGTTCACCAAGAAAGAGAAGAAACAAGGCTTACCGTCTGCTCTTAATTACATTCTTACGAAGATGCGAATGGCATGAAAAATTTGTTCTGAAAAATCACATATGGCTTTGGGCAACACACTTTGAATATCTTCTATGTGATTTTCTGACCCAGTTGCTATTTTCCTTAGTTTAATGCCATTAGTTTGTATTATCTAATTAAACAATAACAGAAATTGGGGGGGGGGGACAGAGATGCTGAATGGTGAAGAGTAACCAATCTATAGCTAAAAATGTTAGAAATAATCTACAGGTAAACATTTAAAGTTTATGTTAAGAATAAATGCAAACACTATGAGAAATGAAAAGGAATGTGAAGATATACACATAGTTACTACATAATTACCCTCAAGAAAGTCTCTTCTCCCCTGCTTTAGGACCCTCCATGGTAAACCCTATTAACTTACATTTTTTGACCTATAGTAGAGTTTTCCTGAAAGAGCAAATCCACATCTATATCAAAGTTGCAAGTAGTGATACACCAAGTCATTCCGCCTACTACCTGTATAAAAAAGAAAATACTTATTTTCTCTTTTTAGCTCAGGGAACAAGCAAAAGGTAAATAAATTATAAATAATCATTACAGACCCATTAACATAGAAAATTATATATATATATATGTACATATATATATATATATATATATATATCTTTAGAGAGAGAAATGTGCCCTACTTACCTACAATTCATCTAAAATAGCACTGTTAAATAAAACTTTCTACAATGATAAAAACGTTCCGTGTCTACAATACCCAATAAGTAGCTATTGGCCACAATGGCTACTGAGCACTTGAAGTGCTGTTAATGTGAATAAGAAGTTGACTTTTATTATTAAATGGACATACTATACATAGATCCTCTTTATAGTGAAGGTGTCAGATATTCTCAGCTGAGAGATTTCTCAACCCAGTTTCAGGCATGGGACAGATTCCAGAGGAATCATGTGTTTTATAGACCAGGCATATAGGCATCAAGACTGAGATTTTATGGCCCATTACATAATTTCCATATATATATTTACACTCATCTACTTAATGAAGATAAGAATCCCTACTTTGTTTACACAGTTTCTGAGATACAAATGAATCTAAGCTAAAAGCCCATTTTGAAACAAAATCCTTTTCAGACACAACTTGATATTAGAAAAAAAAACAACAGTGATTTCTTACCTCTGCTTTACTTTCATGTGAGCTATTCAATAAAATACATATTCCAGGGCCCCAGCCCAGACCTAGACTTGGTAAGGCCTACTAGACATGCATATAGTAAAACAACCCAGGGTGGTTCTTTTAAGTGTAGCCTGGAGTGATTGTTTCATCTCTGTGTCCTCAACATCTACTATTACTGTTTTGTGTGTAATCACTGTACACAATTCTGCTAATTTTAAAGACTATCCTATAGTGATGTCTTGCTCCTCCAAATTCAGAACATTTGCCATCTGTAGTGTAGTAAACTGTCTGTGAGCATGCTGATTTAGGATAAGTAATTATTAACTCAGATTATTTTCTTACATAAACTTTATAATCCCAAACTGTAAATTCCTTTAATAGAAAAGCAATTTCTTTTTCTTGTCTGTATTTCCTAACACTGTGCACAGACTTATTTTAATTTCTTTGAATAGGAAGTCTGAAAACTTCCATAATAAATTTGTATTAGGGAAAATGGAAACAGAGGAAGTAAAAACATAGTTTGTTCCTTCTTTTTCTGCCATGGTTAACCATGCCACCCTGAATGGTTAGAAAGGTTTCCTCTTACCTTGTCAAAAGGTGACAAGCCTTTAATTCTTGCTCTGAAATACCCAGCTGCAACCAAGAGTTCCAGAATTTCGGTCAACTTCACATTTTGTTCTTCATCTTCTCTAGTTTCCACCTAGAACAAAAAGTACAAGTGTTGCTGGTAAAGGCTACCTTGAATAAACCAGAGCCAAGCATATCCCCAATGCCACAATCTCACTGCCCAGTGACACTGGCTGAATTGCTCTAGATTCACTCTGAAAACTCAAGAAGTGTAATAGAGAACCATGTGGAAATGCTGCCAGAGTCCCCAAGAAGAGGGTTCCCTCAATGAGCTGTTAGTCATCAGAGTTAGAGGGAGAGATGACAGTGCATCACCTCCCTTTTCTCTAAAAGCAGTTTTCTTTCTTTTTTGAGATGGTGGTCTATGTTGCCCAGGGTGGCCTTGAACTCCTGAGGTACCTGTGATCACAGACATATCCCACCATACCTAATTTCAACACATGGCTTTCTTGATGGGTTTCTCAACTAGATCATAAACTCCTTGCAGATAATAACAAGATGTTTTGTTTTTGTTTTAAACTTTATACTCATCCAGGCCTTGGAAGTTACTGATAAAGTAGGAACAAAGGAGGAAATTCAAATGTGTATCTCTTTCTGCACTTCCGTTTTTTATCTTTAACACAAATACAAGGAAGGCTTTCAGCCCAGATATATTAAAAGAATTAAATGTTATTATTACAGTTATTATATAATATTTTATTATATTACAATACATTATTACCACCAAATAGAATTGCTTAAAAATAATGAATTCATCTTATGTGTAAACTGAGATTTCATCTAAAAATTTCAATTTCTATGCTTCCTCACCCAGGTGTTTATTAAATTTGCCTAAATATTCTAGCACTTTTACTTTCATGAACTGCCTTTTCTCTCTTCCATTATTGTAGAAAATCAAAACCCACCTTTCTATATAAAACAACACAAGTTTCAATTTCTCATTCCCATCTCTTACTAGTCTCTTATGCAACAATGCCTGTTAAATCTTTCTTTACTATGCATCTCACATTTTTCTTCCCCTTTAATTCATATTTGATGCCACCATTATTGCCACTTCCTCTCAATCTTTCTTCCCTGTTATTTTGTCTAGTTCAGTCCTTCCTAAAGCTTTCACATTACTCCTCTTTAACTCTTCCCACAGTCCTCATCACAATGCATATTATGTACTCTATCTATAAGATAAACTCCAAATTTCTTGATTTGGCACTCAGATCTTTGACTGCAACTTATCTTTCCAGTTTTGTCCTATATCTGCACTCCCTCCAAAAACAAACAAACAAACAAAAACTGAACATGGCTATAGACAACTGAGACAAGCATGCACATTCCAGTTTCTTTACTATTCACACCATCCGCCGTCACTTGATATTCTCTAACCATTCAGAAATCACCTTCAAATTCTAGCTCCTACTGGAAGCCACCCCATAAAAATCCAGCCAGAAATGGTCATTTCTACACTCGTATTTTGTGTATAGTTCATGTCATTTATACAATTAAGTATCAGCCTTTCCTGAGTGATCTGTCTGGTGTTATGTACATGTCTGTCTTTCCCACTGGACTATTATCTGGTTCAGGAGAGGAGCTATATATTACACGTGTGTGTTTACTCCACTATACCAAAATAACATTCAGTTCAAAGGACATGCCTATTTAATAAGGAAAGGCAAACTTAATCATAACATAAAGTGCATAACCTAAACCAGTCATGTACTAAAATGTTTTCATAGTCAGGACACTGATAATAGAAAATCAAGTTTACACTGAAGTACAAACTGCCAGGAAAGGGAAAATAGATATTAATGCAAAGTTGAACACACAATTATTAAAATGACTGATAATCCTTTGAGATGGGGTAGGAATGAGTTGGGGGAGGTGAAAACTTTGGACCACAGCTCATTTCATCCATCCCCACTTCTCCAACGACACTCCATCCAGCCTATCAACATTTCTAAAGATTAGCATTCACTAGTTCCTAGGGCATCTATAAAAATGAAGTAATATTATTTATTCACAACTTCTCTGTTAGCATAATTGCAGCCATCTTCCTTTTCCCCACCCCCACTTTATGAATACTGTTCTTATTCCCAAGAAATAGAAAGTAGCCCAAGATAAAACCTACCGGCCTGGAGATGTGCTGGTCTCTCCCTGTTCTTTCATTGAGAGATAGAAGACAACTTACTGGTCCCTGAGATGGGGAGTACCGGTTATCCTGTTCTGTCCTTGAGAAGATAAAAGGATGTGCTGGTTTCCCTGTTCCCCCTCTGAGAGATAGGAAAACTGCCTCAGTTCCCAAGAAACAAACTTGCCTTCCACAAGGTCAGGAGATACTTACTATGTCAGTCAAGACTAAACCCACCCTGGTGTGGGGGTCATGATTCTAGCCTATAAAAGGTAACATTCAAGGAGGAGTTGCTGCTGCTCTCCCTCTCTTTGTGCAGAGCAGCCCTGTCAGGCTCCTGAGAGTAAACCTGCTTCATATCCCAGGTGTGTGTGTGATCAGTCCTGCGCCACTTTTCTTTCACTCTCTCTTATGCAGAAAGATCTGTGATGGCTGAGAAACATCAAGTAAAAAGATCAAAGAAAAGATAAAGAGAACTATTCTCATGAAGACAGAGTAGAAAAAGAAAATGAGATGATATAAATAAATATTTTCTTAAAACTCCTGGGATGTAAAATAGAAACACTTTATTTGTTCAATCATTTTTAATCATGAAAAAATTACAAAAGAGGACAATAGGTCATGAAAGGATCATCCCTGCCTCAAATTTTATCTAAATACCCACAGAGTACCCCAATGAAGACACAGGGTCCAGGCTTCTCATTTACTCATGCCCTGAATGGAGAAGTGCACTTTTGCATTAAAACCTGTGAAAGAACTTTTTGGCAAAAGACACTGGAACTGGGATGTCTGACTCCAAATCCTCTTTGCAGATTAACACTGAAATAAAATGGAAAAGGACCACTAGCTAAATACACAAGGAATACAATTACCCTTCTTGAAGTCATAAAAAGTCACCAAGATGATTAGTACACCCAGCAGTTAAAACTAAAATTCTGCTAAAGATGAGTGAGTATTGTTTTTTCTTTTTCTTTTTTTTTTCTTTTTTTTTTTTTTTTTTTTGTGGTACCGGGGATTGAACTCAGGGGCACTCGTCCACTGGGTCACATCCCCAGCCCTTTTTCTTTGAATTTTATTTAGAGACAGGGTCTCACTGAGTTGCTAAGTGCCTCGCCATTGCTGAGGCTGGCTTTGAACTCGCAATCCTCCTGCCTCAGCCTCCCAAAGTGCTGGGATTACAGGTGTGCACCACCACGCCCGGCTAAGATGAATGAGTATTAGCTCTTAAAAAAGGCCCAATAAAGTTTGAATTGCTTTGCCCTGTAGTTCACATACTGGAAGGCAGAGCCAATTGTGGTTATCTTTGTATCTTTCACATACATAAAGTGTTAAAAATTAAATTTAATATATCAACTGGACTAGTGACTGCTTGATGACAGACTGGTTTTCAGTACTAATTTGTTATATTCACCCTGACTTCTTCCTAATTGTGGGAAACTGTCTTAGCTCTTGGAAATGAATGACAAATCAGACCTAGTCTCCTAGCAGTCAGTGAAGGGATAAATGAAGGACCCACAGGAGCAGGCAGGGTATTATTTTAGAAAGACACCCATTGGTAATACTGTGGGAAGTTGGAGGGTTTAAGGTAGAATCTGGAAAATGCTACAACAAAAGCCAAAGTAAACACGTGATAAAGTTTGCCTAGAATTTAAAAATGGCAAAAAAGAATACTTCAACTATCACAGTACAGATCCTATTCTTCACAATCAAAGCAACATGGATGTAAGGTTTTACCTAATGCAGGAATTCTGACAAATATTATACGTGCTAGATTTTCTTAAGATAGCTAAATGGATTTGCATTCTGGGAACACACACTGATGACTATGTTAGTCCTTCCATCACTTCCATTCCCAGCTGGACACAGAATATAGTGATTCTTTAATTGGTGGTGGGATGCAAGAATTAAGATATGGGAGGGGCATAGAAAAGCAAGATTGGTCACAGGAGGGTAAATGTGAAGGGAACACTCACCAGTTAAGAAATCAGTCCCCCTGCCAAGTGCCTACTTCAGAAGCTTAGGAAGGGGGTAAAGATGCAGTGTGGGTGGATTCCATTTCTCTCTGGAATCTAGTAAACTATACTAGCTTTTGAGTAAATCAACTGGAAGGCAAAACAAAAGCAAACCATCTATTTAAATATCTGCAACCAAAAAGACAATGCATGCACTTTCCCTTTACTCCCAGACAAACTGGAAGTGCATGGAGAAACCACTGTCCCTAGGATTGAGTACTTAATAACAAACACCTTTGAAAAAGCACCTGCTATTTTCTAGAGAAGCCACAACGTTTCCGAACAGCTGGGACTGGGTCCCGACTGCACCATCAGGAAAGCGCGTCCCCATCCCGACACAACCCCAGTGCGCGCAGTGCTCCCAAACTTCCTCTCGCCACCGGGAGTGGGGTTAAAGGCAAAAAGGGGGACATTCGCTCCCGACGGCAGGGTGGGTGGGTGTGGCTGATCGCCGGGACCCGCCAGACCTGGAGTGAGCCGGTAGGTCCCCCTAGGTCACCGCCCTTTGCACAGCCCGAGCCCGGACAGTCCAGGCGCCCAAGTCTCGTGACTCCTGAGCTTAGCAGCCTAGGGCTAGCCCTGCAGCACCGAGGGTGGGAGAGACTGTCTGGGAGACCCACAGGGGTGGGATCCCCGGCACCACGGAGCCGGCAGCTGCGTTAGGTCAGGTGTGCGGCCGGGAAGGCCCCCTCCGTCCCAGGTGACCGGGAGCCGCTTAAGTTTGCCCCCACCGAGCCGCAGCCCCTCGCCACTCAGGGGGACCTGCTCTCCCCACTCGGTAGTCAGGGCCGGTGCTTCCCCACAGTGGACACACCGGGGAAGGGGTTGGGGCGCCCCCGACGCACCCCAGGCCCCTCTCCGCTCTCCGACCCCCGGGCTCGGCCCTCTCCTCAGGAACCCCGACGTGTCAGGGGGAGAGAGGTCCTTACCTCCGGGAGACCCTGGCTCTCCGGCCCCTTGGGCAACCCCATGATCCGGGGGGCTGACGTGGGGCGGCAGCGAAGCCCGCCAAACGTCGGGAGGAAGCTGTCCCCACAGCTAAGCTGCTACCGGGGTGGAGTGCAAAGCGGAAACTTCCTCCACCGCCGCTGCAGCCGCCGCCGCCGCCGGCCCGGGGCGCTGAGGCCGGGCGGAGCATGCGCGCTGGGGCCGTAGCGCGGCGAGACTGAGCCTGCGCGGAGGCAGCTGGGCGAGGCGGGGCGGAGCCAGGACCCTAGTACCTGTGCCGTGCGGGAGCTTGGTGCTGGGGCTCTGGTTTGTCCCGAGACGCTGAGTGAAAGGTGTTCTTCTTGCATCTTAAGGATGTTTTGCATCTCGGTTCCCTTTCCGTCCTTTTCTGGGCAGCGGATATCCCGGTTGGGTCCGGTTCTCTCCTCAAGCCGGACTTCGGAAGCTCCCCAGCTTCAGAGTCAAGAGTTCGTTCGAGCACAGATGAATACCAGATCGGGCCGGGGTCCAGCCCTGATTAAGACGCGCTTGGGCAAGTTTCTCGGTAACTGAACCAGGGGATGGAGCCCCGAAGACGGGATTCTTCATGCCCAGTGTCTTCCACAGCGTCCCATCCAGTGGCGTCTAGTTCTCGGGGAAACCCGCTTGGGATAATGCCCCCAACCTCCCCGGGCTTTTGCTCCTCCCCAACCCCGGTTTCTGGGTCTTCCTGGGGGAGGACGACTCAGAGAATATAAATCCTGTGTTGAGGTCATTTGAGCTGCTACGTATGATATACTCTTTGTCCCAGAGGATAGCAGCTATATAAAGGGTTGTCCCTCTGACGAGCGCCCTACCCAACTTCATAAGGGTTTCCCCAGCATTTTTTTCTTTCTCTTTTAAATAAGAGATGAAGACAGAGGGAACTTTCATAGAATCTTTTTTTTTTTAATTATTTATTTACTTATTCATCATGCACTAGTATCTTTTTACATACAACTGCTTGTATACAAAGTATATAAGTACCATTCATATCTTCAATCATGCATTTAGGATAATGATATCCATCTCATTCAACCACCAATTTTTTTCCTCCCCCCCTCCCTCCTTACTCCCTCCCTTCCCCTCCCTTTCCGTTGACCATTCTAGTGTTCTCTCTGATCCTATGTAATTTCAAAAATCCAAATACCGAATGTTTTCTCTGATATAAGGAGGCTAGTTCACAGTGTTGTTGGAAGGATCATAGAATCTTTTACTACAGAAATGATCCTTAATCTGAGGAGTGGGAAGTGGGAGACCGTTAACTCATTGAAACCAAAGAGGTTTTGTGTTTTCCTTTTTTCCTCTTTGCATCCTTAACGTCAAAAAAAAAAAAAAAAAAAGTAACTCAGTAAATGTTTTGCCCTTGAAAAAAATTCTTTGCACTTTTTGCATTCCTCCTGGAGTTTGTCCTGACAACAGAGACTTGTCTGGAACCAAAGCACAAAAGCCAAGGGGCCCTAAAGACATCATTTTGTTCTTAAGTATAGGTAGCAAATAATACAAAAAACTGTGTGCCATCCCCTAACCACCAGGTCCCAATTACTTGAGAAATCTAAATATTCAAGTAATGGAAACTCTCCTGTCTGGGTTGTAGGACAGCTCACTTTCACCTACCAATTAAACTCAATTTCTAAGGTCCCCACACTCATAACTCCCCAAATATCTTATTTTTGTAACCTTAAAACTGTCCTTCACTGAAATGGTATAGGTTGAGAGGAAATGGAGAGTGCTGACAATTTGTGGCCATTCAGGGTAAACAGAGGCTTGAGACAAGTAGCAAACTCTTACCAACCAGAGGGGCCTAACTAGCTGTGTATAAAGTAGCCCAGCGGAAAGGGCCTAGAGAATAACAGGACTTGGAGAGGCTACACCACAGGTCCTCTGTTGTAAATGCCTTTGCAAAGTTTTAAATACCAATGAGCAACTGACTTTTCCAGAAAAACAAAACAAAACCAAATAACAAATAAACAAAAACTGCCTCATTTTACTGTTTGTATGTGATGATTGTAGCAAAGTTGGGTTAGTGACATTTTTTTTTCTTTCTTTCTTTCTTTTTTTTTTTTTTTTATTAAAGATGTCAGATAGCAGTCAAGAAAGCTGAAGCAACACATATTTAAGAGGAGAAACCCTGCACAGTCTTGGAGAAGATCTTGAATGGTGACAGAGGAGATTTGTAAGGAATATCTCAAATAAATGCATTGTTCTCCCTTTCCTCTGGTTGCAGGTACCCCAATACACTTTGTCTCCCTTGTGGGCTATCTGGGGGATCAGGAATCAGTCATTCTGCCCTTTTCCCACATGTTCAGTACAAATCCATGTGATGTTCTTTCAATAGCAAAATTCTCCAGATCCTCACAAAAACAGGTTGTCATAATAAAAAACTCTCTGTTAGGATCACTTTTATCCTGGATGAAGATTTCTATAAAATCAATTATTGTGCTTCTAGGCCTTTGCCAATCCTAGTACTCTAGGCTCTTGCTATGACCAAGAAGAGGAATCATGACGTCCTGAAACAGGAAGACCTTAGAAGGTATCTAGTATACAACAATGGGTATTCAGAAAGGTAGAGTAACACTTCTAAGTCTCACAGCATGTAGATGGCCATGCTGTGACTAGAAGCAAGATTTTCTGATTTGCATTGTACTTTTAGTCATCCATCCATCCAATATTAGGAAGTTCCTTCTGTGTCAGTGGCTGAAGCTTTTCAGCCCATTGAAATAATTTAGTTCCATTCTCAGAGTGTCTGATTTCAGTAGTCTGGGGAATGACATGAACACTGGATATTTTTCACCTTGGAATATATGGATTTTATATAATATAATAGTAAATGGTGACTTCATTATGAATATAGTATGTTTCTTTTTTTTTAAATTTTTATTTATAGTAGTATGTATTACAGTTCATACTATACATATAGAGCATCTTTTTACATAAAACAGTTTGTATTCAAAGTATATTCACAGCATTCAAGTCTTCAGTCGTGCATTTAGAATAATGATATCCATCTTTTTCAACCACTTTTCCCCCCTTCCCCCCTTGCACCCTCCCTTCCCCTCCCAGTATGTTTCTTTATAGATCACAGTGGCACAGAAAATTCAGAATCCTTAACTAAATCTTTAGGTTAAATGAGTTCTTCCTAAAAATTCTTAATTGTATGCTGATCTATTGTTAAGGCTGTAAAATTTTACCATGTATCATCCTATATTTAGCATTTCTACAGGAAAATAATAGAGACACAGGTATTGGAAGCTGACTTAAATACCCCCTACTTCTACACCGAAGATAAAACCAGCTAGCACACACACACACACACACACACACACACACACACACACACATTTGGCTGAGTTCTTCCAGTACATTTTCTAAAAAAATGCAAGTTTAATTAACAAGATTTAATCATTTTCTTAATTTTCACAAACACATTCTAAAAAGAATTTAACAAGAACTCACTACACAGCAGTAAATCTACATGCTGGAGAATATTTGCTACATTCTTAATCTCAGAGAAAACAATAACATTCTTGCTAAAGTGATTTAATAATTAAGCATTTCTTATAGGGGAAGGACAAGTGTATCATTAAGCCAACACAGGTGATTCCAGTGAGCAGCCAATACGACAAGAGTTTGTGCCAGAAACTGTTCTTGGTGTTGAAGATATTGCAGCCAACAAACTAGACAATTAGTGAAAGAAATTAGGCATCTAAATTAATAATATTGGGTAGAAATAAGTGCTATTAAGGGAGGGGAAAACAGGATAGAGTGTAGCTGGAGTCAGAATCTCTTTCAGAGGAAGGGGCCAGGATAGGACTGTCCCTTGTCATTCCCAAGAAGATACCATGAAGAGACTCCAGGTAAGAGAATTCTCAGCAGAAGAAGCCTCTGAGGTGTTCTGAACAGCTTCCCTGTAACCCTGAAGACTGGCTTCCAGAGTTCTTTCCTTGTTTCCTGCTGTACAAAGCTGACCAGTAAGGGCTTCATCAGCAAGGCCTGGGAAGTGAGGATCCAGGGTGGGTCATGAGATAAGAAGGTCTACAATTTGAGTTCTGTGGGTTGAGGATCTGAGTCATGGGACTTGGGGAGTAGGATTTCAACAGTAATTTAGCAAATATACAAGAACTTTAAAATATCCTTGAATATGATACTTCTACTTGTAGGGATTATGTACAGAGATCTTTATCAGAATATTACTGTGGGAAAAACCTGTGTTATGGTTTGAATATCAAGTGTCCCCTGAAAGCTCTTGTGTTAATGCAGGAACATTCAGAGGTGAGATGATTGGATTGTGAGAGCTGGAGAATGTGGGTCACTGGGGCCATGCACTGGACAGTTTCATCTTCTGTGGAGCGGAGCAGCACTCCTCCATCCACCATGCTATTCTGTCTCATCTTGGGCCAAGAACAATGGAGTTGGCCGACCATGGATTGAATCTCTGGAACATAATTCAAAATAAAATTTTCCTCCTCTAGGTTGTTCTTTTAGGTGTTTTGGTCACAGCAATGAAAAGATGACTAATACAACCTGAAAACCATGTAAACAGACCATAATAAGGGGCTGGTTAAATATATTACAATATATTCATTTGGTGCAACGTGTTGCCTGTGAAAAATATTTTAGCAGTCCACAAAAGAAAAGGGTGAGAGATGAGGCTGTATAAATATTAACAATGTCTGCCTGTCAAAACATCATTAAAACATTTAAAAGGCAAACTGGAAAAAAAAAAAATGTTCATTACCTGTGACAAGAAACCTTACAAATGAGGAAGGGAAAATTCAATAGACAAATGAGCATGAGAGTTGAATAGAGAATTCCTGAAGGAAATTGTCACTAAACACATGGAAAAAAATCTCAGCCTCATTTTAAAAATTAAAATGAACAATCTTTTTTGCATGGAAGAAATAATTAATATTTTGAGGACAAATTCACAACAGTACTAGAAGGCAATTTGGTAAAGTTTATTTTTCATCAAATATCCATTCCTTTGGTGCTTACTTTGTGCCAGGCACTGAGAAGGGTTCTAAATAGGGGTGAGGGCAGTGACTGGGCACTCAAGGGGCATTTGGAGTTTATAGTGACTAGGAAATTGTCTTAGTCTGTTGGGGCTACTGTAACAAAATTCCATAGGTGGGTGGCTTCTAAACTACAGAACTTAATTTTTCACAGTTCTGGAGGTGGGGAAATCCAAGATCAAGATGGTATCAGATTTAGTGTCTGGTGGGAGCCCATTTCTCATAGTGGGCTGCTTCTCACTATGACCACGACAGATGGGATGAGAGACTTCTCTGGGGCCCCTTTTATAAGGCCCTTAATCCCATTCATGAAGGCAGAGTCCTGATCTCCTCCAAAGGTCCTACTTCCTAATACCATCAACTCAAGGGCTAGAATTTTAACCTATGACTTTTAGCAGAATACAAACAGTCACACCTTAGCAGGGATATTACCAACATTGAGCACCCAACTATTACAGATGGCAAATTTCCTGCAATGAATCTGAGTCATAAGAATTTCTTTGACCAGAGGAATGGGAGCAGATAGATGATTGTGCTGATCATGCTATGTTCCTTCATTCTCTAATGCTTGTGCCATCTACTGCAAGGACATACTCAGACCATCACTGCTCCTTCTGTTGGGCCCTTGAAGGAGAAACAGACAGGAGAGAATGGAGCAGACCTGAGAGCCAAGCTCAGCTACGCCCCTGTCCTGTGACTGGCACGTCAGGTTTGTTGGGAGCATATTTGGAGGTGATTAAGCACCATGGACACACCATAACCTAACTAATACAATGCACACAGAAGAATTACCCCTCCAAATGCCATAAAAATCCCAAACCCTCTGCCTGAAGAGCACTGAGTAGAGTGTTATGGTTCAGGTGTGAGGTACCCCCCAAAAGCTCATGTGTTGAGACAAGAGGGTTCAAAGGGGTTGCGAGTGCTTTAACCCAATCAGTGAATTAATCCCCTGATGGGATTAACTGAGTGGTAACTGGAGGCAGGTGGGGTGTGACTAGAGGTGGTGGGTCAATGGAGATGTGGCTATAAGGTATATATTTGTAACTGGTGAGTCTGGTGAGTCTCTCTCTGCTTCCTGATCATCATGTGAGCTGCTTCCCTCTGCCTCACTCTTCTGCTATGATGTTCAGCCTCACCTGGACCACTAAGTAATGGAGCCAACTGTCTATCAAGTGAGACCTCTGAAACTGTGAGCCCCCAAATAAACTTTCCCTCCTTTATAATTGTTCTGGTTGGGTCTTTTAGTCGCAGCAGTGAAAAAGCTGACTAAAACATACAGGAACCAAATGGAACTTGGGATGAACAAATAATCATGTTGAAAAATGATACAAGAGCATGTACTATCCTTAGACTCTCTAGAAGGATGTAATTGACTCACTCACTCAGGAAATTCACTTCTAAATAGTCTATATTTATACAAAAATCATCCTTGGAATTGCAGTTTTATCAAGCTTCCATATTAAACTAAATGAGAAAAAAATTCAAAATTACCTTAGGAGACCAGTAAATGGTGTATTCTGGATTAATATGAAAAACTTCTTAAATAGCAATAAAAATACATTATAGTTCACTATCTCAAAATCAAATAAGATAGAAACAATATACTAATAAGATTCAAGCTTACATATTTGTGCAGATATACGTAGGAAAAAAAAAACCAAAGTGTGTTTTTCTACTCTGCTCACACAGACATTCCACACTTCAGACACCAGAAGCACAGTGACATTTCTTCTTATTCAACCAAGCCACTCTGCAGCAGACACCAGCTGAGTGTCTTCCTATACAATTCAATTCTGATACTGCCTACTTGGAGAGACAATTGGATCCCACAGGTTGAAGGCTCAGTGCTACAAGACTGCCCCCATTCCATAGGCCACTCTTAAGCACAGGTTGGAACCTGTGCATCTGATAGACCTGTTATAAATCAGGGTTCTCAGGACGCCCTACTTGGGTTCAATTAATTTGCTAGAATGGCTCACAGAACTCAGGGAACACTTACTTACATTTACTGGTTTATTAAAAAAGACATTACAAAGAATATATGTGAACACTGGATGAAAAGACTGATATGTAATGGCACATGGGAAGGGGCATAGAGCCCTCTCTGGGTAGGTACACCACTGATTAGGAACCTCCATGTATTCAGCTATCCAGAAGCCCTGGACCTTCACTTTTGTTATTTTACGGTGGCTTCATTATACAGGCATGGTTCTTACATCATTGGCTTCTGGTGATCAGCTCAACCTCAGTCCCTTTCACTCCTCAGAGTTTTGTGGGGTGGAGTTGAAATTCCCAGGCTTCTAATCCTGCCTGAGTCTCTCAAGTGAGAAGCCCAACTTAAAGCTGCCTCGTGGCTGCCACCCCCACCATCTCATTAGTATTTGAAAGATACTTTAATCACTTCAAGATTCCAAGGATTTTAGGACATGTCTGGAAACTGGATGAAGACCAAGTATCTATTTCACAACATTATAATATTATAGGTTTATAAAATATCATTCTGAGAACTTTCATATTTCTTGACAAAAAACATTACTGCAGTATCTGTGGATTCTTTTATTGGACTTTCTAACAACATAATACTTTACCTACAAATAGAACAACATGGAAGTCATTAATTTATGATTGAAAAATAATCTAAAGTTATAAAGCATCACCCTAAAAACCATAATACTAACAAGCCTCTATTTGAACCATTGTATCACCACTTAATAACAACAAAACTAACAGTGAAAGAAATCTGAATTACTTTGGTATAGTGAAAAAATTGTCTTGCTGTGGCGAAGTCATTCCAATATACTCTTTATAAGGGGAAATCAACTTGGTAGATGAGTCACTTCTGTAACCAGACTGAGTAGACATAGGTGGAATCCAGGGCTTGGGGAAGACACATTTCTTATTGTCAATGGAGGATGTGGTGGGCCAGCCAAAACCCTGGGTAGAGAGGACTCCTGGGGGAAGGACAGCGGGTCCTCTGCTCAAAAACTGCACATGTGGATGAGGTGTCCATGAGACTGTTCACGACAAGCATTTAGAAAAACACTGAACATGATCTAAATATTCATCAAAAGAGTGGACATATCATTTGGAATATCTTTGTACAGTGGTGAAAATGGACTAGAGTTCCATGTTGGAATGACTATAAATAAGAAAAACATAAATTTAAAGTTGAGTCTTTAAAAAAGCCACACATATTTATTTGCTAAGTTTGCAAACATGGAAAATAATAGGTGTGAAGCCTCTTGGGAGATATGCTCTTGACTGAGGTTTTTTCTGGGAAAGGAATGGGAACAGGAATAGAGAAACTCATTAGCTCTACTGTTCTATTGGTTCAAGAAAGAAGATCTAAGGAAAATGTAGTACGTCACTATTTAAGTATATGAGTGAGGAATACATGGATAGTTCTTATTTTCTTCAAATTTTAATTATTTGATAATAAAATATATTAAGAACAACACAAAGAAGACTATCATGAAAATGAAGTTATATTCAGAAAGGGTATGGGATGTAGACTACTCTTCAGAGAAACTTGATTTTGAACAGAAGGGAAGAAGGACAAAGATGATTAGGGACAACATGATTGATGGAATGTTTTTTTTTTTTTTTTTAAGATGACAATGACTTAAGTTTCTTTTATTAAGTTTCAAGGAAGAGGCCAGTAGAGAATAAAAAAATGTTTGAATACACAGACACGAATCTTAGAGCCTTAATACTTACAAACCTCCCTTAAAAATAAAAAGGCATGTTTCCCTCTACATTAGAATGCCAGCTCATCGAGGAAGGACAGAGCGGTGTGTGTTCTGTTTATCTGTATCTAGAGTCTGCCCCCAAGTGCCCCCAAGCTCATCAGTGGTGGATGATGCATGTAAAGGTGGCTAAGTGAGGTCATGTTAGCATAGCCTGCGCATCCGAGTGGCCACCAGGTGGCAGACGTGACGGTCAGTGATTATCCTTTCAGGGAAAGTTCGGGTGGTAGCTACAAAGTAATAAACCACAGTTATAACTTTCTACTAAGTCAGTTTATGAAGTGGAATATGCCCAATATTTAAGGGAAAATTTAGGACTGTTCTAGTATCTACTGATTTCTTATCTCAAATATCAGTATACACAACTTAGTCTTTCCCAGAAAAGGAGTGTTTGGTCAATAAAAAAAAGGGGGGGGGCATTTGTATGGAGCGATGGTTTAAAAAAGAACTTGCTAAAGTTTGAATCTAGAACATAATCCAAAGCCCATGTGTCCAAGACTTGGTCCCTTGGGGTGGTGCTATTAGAAAGTGGTGGAAACTGATAAGAGGTGGGGTCCAGTGGGAAGTTTCAGGTCACTGGGGTATACCCTCAAAGTGAACTGTGGTATACTAAAGCCCCCCCTCTCTCCCCTTCCTTCCTCTCTCTCCCTCCCTCCCCCCTTTCTCTCTCTCTCTCTCTCTCTCTCTCTCTCTCTCTCTCTCTCTCTCTCTGGCATAAGTTGAACAGTTTTCCTCCAACAAGTTTTCCTCCTAAAAGTGATGGGGCTAACTAAGCGTGGACCAAAACCACTGTTTTAGTCAGCTTTTTCACTGCTGTGACTAAAAGAACCAACCAGAACAATTACAGAGGAGGAAAAGTTTATTTGAGGGCTCTCGGTTTCAGAGGTCTCAATCCATAGACAGCTAGCTTTGTTCCTCAGGTCTCCAGGTGAGGCAGAGAACAATCTGGCAGAAGAGTGTGGCAGAGGGAAGCAGCTCACATGATGATCAGGAAGCAGAGAAAGAGACTCCACTCTCCAGATTGAAAAAAAATATACCTCAAAGCCATGCCCCAATTCCCACCTCCTCTAGCCACACCCTACCCTTCAGTTAACTCACTGATTATCGGGGGATTAATTCACTGATTGGGTTAAGATTCTTACAACTCAATCATTTCTCTTCTAAACCTTCTTGCACTGTCTCACATGTGAGCTTTTGGGGTACACCTCACATCCAAACCATAACAACCACTAAAACTATGAACCGAAATAAACCTTTTCTCCTTTTAAGTTGATTATCTCAAAGTATTTGTTACAGTAACAAAAAGCTGACTATGTCTACCTTTTCTTTCTCCTGAAACCCCACCAAAATGATGGCAAACATACAATTCCACTAGGAAAATTTGGAAGAGAAAACTAAAATATTTTAACGTTGGTTATATTTGACAAGGTACAAGCAAGAAAATATCTAGTTTTCCCTGCATTCATCATTTTTTTAAAAATATTTTTAAATGTTTATTTTTTAGTTGTAGTTGGACACAATACCTTTATTTTATTTATTTATTTTTATGAGGTGCTGAGGATCGAACTCAGGGCTTGCACGTGCTAGGCAAGCGCTCTACCACTGAGCCACAATCCCAGTCCTCCTATGCATCCTTTTTAAAGTTGCTCTGTCAGATGCACTTTCCCCACACCCACACCTGGATGATATTTTGTGCAGATTCTAGGCCTCTGGTGGAAATGTTTTGTAGATTAGGATGATCTCATTTTCAGGCATTGAAAATTCCAGTTTAATCTAACCTCCACTCTCATGCAGTTCACACCTTTATCACTTCCTAGCTTAGGTCTGACCTCAAGTTCTTCTAGATGGAAATGGAGGTATGTAGTCTTTCTTATCCTTCTTTCCTTCTCTCATGCCATGTCTCCCATTCACTAACCGATCCTTCTCTGCCACCCTTGATGCCATACCAAGGGGAGCCAGGGATGAGAAGGGAAGAGGAAAACTCCCCTTTGACCAGCTCTCATTTCCAACATTAGGGCCTCTGTGGGGCAGGTGCCCCAGAGCTGACCCCTTCTGATGCAGAGGCTTGTATAGGGCTTTTTTTTTTCTCCTACTCTCGAATGGGACTTTTGCCTTGAACTCTTCTCCCCACAGTTCCCTGGGGAAAACACCATGCAGCAGGCCTAATATGATGTTCTCCTCATTTTCCTTCCAGGAACTCTGGTTGCAAGCTTATTCTGTTTACTGGAACTCCTAGGTGGGGGTTCTTTCAAAATCACTCATACTTTGCAGATTTCTCGCTTAGAGAAAATGAGATTCTGTCCAGCTTTACCATGGAAATTCAGACCATTCCCAAGGTAGTTTTTCCTTTATTCCATAGGGGCACCCTAAGCAGCCTCAGGGGTTTGGAAAGCACTAATCTCTCTGCCCTACCTGACCTCCTAACGCCAGAGGACATGGGTCCAATTCTCTCAAGAACAATCTTTCCCTACCCTCTGTCCAGGTGACAATGCAGAGTAGGCCCATGGTTTCTGCAGCTGCAGCAGCTGGCTGGGGGTCAAGCTGTTGGTCTTCCCTCCTGGCAGATAACCCTGGTGTTATGTGCCATGAAGCCTCATCTTATCTTAACCCAAGGGGTAGAAAGAAGCATTCACTTTATTTCTTGGCTTTTAAAAAATTTATTCTAATTAGTTATGCGTGACAGTAGAATGCATTTTGACACATCCTACACAAATGGAGCACAACTTCTCATTCCTCTGGCTGTGCAGGATGCTGAGTCACACCAATAGTGTAATCATATATGTATGTAGGGTAAGAAGCATTCACTTTAAATGTTCCCTCTTAATTATAACTTTCTTTCAAAAAATGCTGATTCACTTAAAACAGTGTAGCCTATTTATTTATTTACTTTTCTACATATACGGGTGAGAAGTAGGCTAAGGGCACAGGGCTTGTTTTACTATAAATGCATGGTATGCAAGCCCTACAAGAATGTCTAGCATCTTTCTTTGGAATATGGGGGTACATTAAATTCTAGACTTTGAGCCTCAACCCAAATTCCAAATTAAAAAAAAAAAACTCACTTAAAAGCCTATAAGTACACTATAATCACATAATAGTAGAGAGTTTCTAGTTATAGATTACAAATTAGAATATAAAAAAGGGACTCTTAGAAATTGAAAAATGAAAGGTGAAATTACAAAATTCAGAAGCCAAGAAAATGTCCAGGAGGTCAGATGTGCTGATAGCCGACACCAAGCCCTTCAAAGAGATGATGAAGCAGTGTCCTTGTTGAAAATACTCTTCAAATGCCATGCATAAAAAAATGAAAAAATAATTCATACCAAAGCACATTAATATGACATTTCAGAACTTGAAAGATAAGAAGATGCTAAGATTTTGCAGAGAGAAAGACGAGGTCACACAACAAAGAAAAGAGTAACAATGGAAACGGGAACACAATGGAACATGTTCAACGGTCTAAAGAAAAACTACATGTGGAATTCTACACTCCAGTAAGATCTTAATCAATCAGGAGGGCAAAATAAAAATTTATTTAAATATGCAAAGCATAGTTGCTAATTGTCTAGTCTATAATGTCCATTCTTTCTTGCCTTCCTTGTAGAAGGAATTGATGGGTGTTAAAATGTGTTCCAGTTCTGCTTTTCCCAGGATCCTGTGCAGATCAGGAGTAGACATATGACCCACATTTGAGCAAATGGGATGTCAATGGATGAATGCCAGGAAAATGTCTTCAAAGGGGCCAAGATTCACCATATACATTGCTCTCTTTCATTCTTGTCTTTCTGCCTGGACATGAAACTTGAGTTGGAACATCTTTTCTCCATTTCTTTACTCATTGACTGGTGTGAAGGAACTACTAGAAGTTATTGTAATTATGGTGAGAGGCAACAAAAAAATGTGGGACAGGAAATAAGAATGCAGGAGGAAGCAGAACTTCAGAATTACCCTGAAGTCCATGACTCTCCCTCTTATAATTCTGTTAACTAACCTTGAAACCTTTCCTGGCCTGAAGGCAATCAATCAATGCCCCCTGTGATCAAGGCTGCCAGCTTACTGTGTCTCATTTGTGTCTCTGTCCCATGCCCAGTAGAATAGGTTCTTGATGACATGTTTTTGAATGATGTGAACCAAAGAGTAAATGAACACCATCCTCTATATAACTTTCCAGGACACTCCCATCCACTTTTTAAAAATATTTATTTATTTGCTTTGGTTGTACACAATACGTTTATTTTTACGTGGTGCTGAGGATCGAACCCGGGCTGCGCACGTGCTAGACGAGTGCTCCGCTGCTGAGCCACATCCCCAGCCCCTCCCATCCACTTTTAAGGGTTTTACATTTCACTGTCTTTACTCACAACCTCCATGACTAGCACCCACAAGATCCTTCCAAGTCCTTGAACTCACTGTGCTTTGACTTCTTTTAAGGGAATAAACTAAACAATTCTGGGTTTTTTCTCTTTCTTTCTTTCTTTCTTTGGTACTGGAGATTAAACCCAGGGGCACTTTACCACTGAGCTACATCCCCAGTCCTTTTTATTTTTCTATTTTAAAACACTAAGTTGCTCAGAGCCTTGCTAATTTGCCCAGGATGGCAACTGCACCTGCCTCAGCCTCCCCAGTTACTGGGATTGCAGGTGTGCACCACCGTGCCTGGCTGAACTAAATAATTCTCAAGTTCTGATTCATCTTGCATTCTTATTTCCTCTCCCACAATTTTTTGTTGCCTGTCACCATAATTACAATAACTTCCAGTAGTTCCTTCATACCATAGTGACATCTCCAGCAGACTTATCTGAACAACACAGCTTCTTGGCTTAAAACCCCATTTATTAAAAATCGTGGACTTGAAGTTTTTCCCTTCACAATCTGACCTTGATGTACCTTCCTCTCCTAACTTTTCACTGACACCCTGGACTTCTCACATCTTCTCAAACCCACTTGGAGTTTTCTTAGTTTATATTATTTCTTCTGCCTAGAATTGCATGATTCCCTCCAGGCCACAGCCCTTCAATCAACCAAATGACATTGAATCCATCATTCTAGGACCAATTGTAGTGCCACTTTTCCCTATGAAGCATTTCCCAGTGATTCAAGCAGAATCATCCCCTGGACCCTTGGTGGCTGCAAAACATCTTGCAGTTATGTCTATCATAGCATTTGTTGGGACAGTTAATACCATATATAGCCACCTGTACACTCATTGAGGATGCTTCATTTGTACGGCCCTTACAGACCCAGCACACAGTACTACATGCTCAAAACTTGTTAGAGGAACTGAATTGAGATTCAAGGAGCTATCCTGACTGCAGTTTCAGACTAGCATCTTGTGAAAATAGGAAAGGCAATGCAATACATACCCACTCCCTTAGGAATGCTGCCTCATAATTATTTTAAAAGTTTTCCATTTTATCAAAGAGCCTTAGAAATGGCTCCTTTTCAAAGCTCCCCAAAGTATTATTTTCCTAATTAATTATTGTAGAGGGATAACTATTGCATAAATCAATTTCCAACTTAGTTTGA
The DNA here is from genome assembly GCA_025594165.1 of Tamias sibiricus. Classification (NCBI taxonomy): domain Eukaryota; kingdom Metazoa; phylum Chordata; class Mammalia; order Rodentia; family Sciuridae; genus Tamias; species Tamias sibiricus. The sequence goes on along the minus strand of CM046660.1, from coordinate 158,348,957 downwards.
TCATGATCACTAATGAAATAGATTGGAGATCTGGAGCCCTGAAGAGAATGTTTTCAGATGAATAATATATTTTATTTGTCAGCAGTCCTCAGGCTCAATTTATGGTGAAATTAACTGAAAGTGGATTGCAAATAATTGTCAGCTCATTGTCAGTCTGCATTTCCAAGGCCCTGAATAGGTAGAATGACGAAAGGTAATTTCGTTTTTCTTCGTAATTGCTTCTGGATAATACCAGAGCCTTTGAAAAAGAGTGTGAGGCTGTGCATTTTGAAAACTGCAAAGAAAACGCAAAGCTTGGGTTGAATACCAAAAATTCTCCATATGTCAGATGTAGCAGAATTAACATTTCTTGGGCTCTTTGCAGTCTGTTTTACTAAAATTGTCTACAACAGATAACATGATTTTAGACTTGAGATATGAAAAACACTATTTTACATGTCAATGGTGATAGTTAGGATGGGGATCTGAGTCCAGTTAGTTTTATGGTAATTTCTGAAAGTGTTCAAAAAGACAATAAAAAATCTTTCATACAACAGTAGAAGGTTTTTAGCTACTGACTATTACTAGAGAAGAGAATTTAAAAAGTTACGCCATTTTTCTATTGCAGATTCCTCAGGGACTTTCCTATGTTTGTGTACTCTGATTTTTCAAAGTGGGGTAGGGTACTATGCAAGATTCCTAAACTTATTTGAAACAGGGTCCTTTTTGTGGAACGAAAGTATTAACAAATCATCATTCAGCAATACATACTTTGAGAAATTTTGATCTATAGTCTGACAGCAGTGTGTGGGTACTTTCTAGTAGGTAGTGGCATTATGATAAGCAGCTACCTCCTTTATCTTAATTCAGTTTTGAAATAAATGGAATTTATTCTGTTAATTTATTTTGGAATGCATGTAAATAAATCACAGCTGAGGTTGTTATTTTTGTCTTTTGCAAAGCATTATTTTTTTCTATCGTTAATACCTGCTCACTTTCTTCATTTGATCTTTGAAAGCTCACTCATCTTCACTGGGTGTAGGTTATTCTCCTCTATGACAATGGCCAGCAAACCACCAGAAGCAAGCAAGGAAGAATTCTTTGACAGTGTTCTAAGGAGACTGGCCTTGTTCAGACCTGGACTTCAGATGTCTGGCCTCCAGATCTGTAACGTAACAAGCCTCTGCTGTTTTAAGCCACCCAGTTTTTGGTACTCAAGTAACTTGTTTGAAGCATTCTTGCCGCCACAGTCTCAGTAATGAAGGTGACCTGCCCAGGAAGGAGGTCATCTTCCTGCAGGACCGCATACAGGCTGACCCAGACCACAGAGAAGCTGAGGGAGATCTGTGGGTGACCAGTGGAGCAGGGGGCCTGACAGCTGTCCTCCATGCCCAGGGAACGGCCAACAGCCAGGATGGGTGGCACCTGCAGTGGCACCTACTACCCTACACCCAGGATCAGAGCACAATGGAGGCTGCTTCCCTTCCCACTTTCCAAACTTCACACAGATTCCCTGGCCACCACCGGAACCCAGACCACACAGGGAAGGGGATTCTGTTTAGCTGTGTTGTCACAGTGTGAACTGCCGCGGGGCACTGTTTCTGCAGAGAGCCTCTTTCAGTGTCATGTTGGGTTTTGCACCTTGCCCTGGTAAAGGACAGGGATAGACTGAGGCTCTAGCCACCAGTGTGTGACCTTCTCTAACCCTTCAGTTTGGGGTACAGACATAATCCATGACCCTGACTCTAACAGTTTTTCTGGAGACAGGATTCTGGTCCTTTCAGAATTTCCACAGAAAAATTCTCTCATTTCTGGTGAGAATCAGAGGGTCAGTGACCCAACTGAGAAGGACAGATTAGGGATGGGTCTCATGGCTCTAACAGATGCTTTCAGCCTTGAGCCTGTAATTGCTCCTCAAGCTACCTGTGCCTGAGGCCTGAGGTTGTCAGGGTTCTATTTGGGAGGTCACTCCCCACCATAACCCCAAATAGGCTTTGAGGTGTTTCCACTCCCTCCACTTTGCAGAGTCAGATATGGGTCCTTCATCTGTGTGCCACTTCCTTTTTCATTTGCTGTTGCCAGTTTTATGAACTGTGGTCTCCTTTCATGTTCTTACTGTTCTTGCAGGTTAAGAATTTTTAGAAGTTATTTTCCTCAGGTTTCAGTTGTGTTGCAAGAGGAAGTAGTGATCAATACTCAACCTACCGTTTTAAACACAAGAATTTTTTTTTTTTTTTTTTTTTTTTTTTTGCATTTGCTCTTTAACTCAGAGCCCCTTGGCTTGCTTTCCCACACTCAATAACCTCCTGATGCAAGTGTCCATCGAGCTCCTAATTTCTAGTTCAGTACACTCTTGTCAGTCCTCTTACTTAAACTTTCTGTGTATCAGCCCCTGCTTCCTACTTCTGCCTGGAGGATATTCTCTCTTGTGCTAGGTCTCCCAGACCCCTCTGACTGCATCCTCAGTACCCTGCTTGTCTTCTCTTCCTTTGCTGTCCCCTTAAATGAAATTCCCCAGAGCTTTCTCTTTGGACTTCTTTTCACTCTCACCATGGTTTCAATTATTGTGTATAGAATGATTCCCAAAGCCATATCTCCATTTATATTATTAGGTCTCTCAAGTAACAGAAACCTGATTTAAGTTGGCTTTAAGAAACAAAGGGGAGTTCATTTTTTGGAACTGCGAACTCAACCAGATGCTCAAAACTGTACTGGATCAAGGTTTTGTTTCTCTATGCATCTAACTCTCCACTCTTTCTCAGACAGTGCCTCTCTACCTAGCTTCTGACAAATCAGAAGCTCAGAGATTTCATCGTTTACATGTTGCAACATCCCAGAAAAGGAAGGTGTGTCTCTTTCCCCACAGCTATAGTGAGGTTCCCAGGGAGGCTATGGCTTTGCCAAGGATGCCTGCATGCTCTTCTTTGGGCCCTGGTGGAGAGTGTGGGAATCCACCTCACCTAACACACAGGGACTAAATGGGATTGATGTGGGTTAGCAAAGGAGAAGTAGGTCACCAGAAGGTGGGGTACAGAGGGGAAAGACACATTGCATTCATTTTGACAATGTGAAAGGAATTCTAGATCCAGGACACCAGGTCTGTCATCTGGGTTCTTTAGACTTTTTATCTTTTATGTGTAAAATGAGAAGATTGAACTTCTAAGGGTCCCTTCACCACAATTTTCATGTAATAACAGACATACAGAGTAGAATCTTTTGAAGGTGCCTATGGACACAGTCTGATGCACAGCAGAGCATGATGACTAAGAGCAGGAATCTGAATTCAGGTGGCCCAAGTTCAAAGCTGCCTTTCTGTGCCTTGTCCGTCATAGGGGGTCTGCATTGTGGGTGTATGATCTGTGCAGTCTCACAGCGCCCCTCAGCTCAGAGAGCCTCATACTTGGTATTAAGTTCTGCTATCACTGTCTTCAACGCCTTGGTAGTTTTATCTCTGAATGTTTTGTAAGTGAATTCTGATGGGACCCTGAATCATGCAGGTGAGTGAAGAAGATAAGCATGACATGGGCATCTGCTGTCCCTCCCATCTGGTTCCCTCACAGAGTTGGCGACATCTCATGAACGCAGAATGTTGGTAAACCCACAATACATGGGAGTTCTGTCAGTGAGACTCAAAATGAGTACACTGTGAGCACGTTACACTTCACACTAACTTTGCGCCTGAACCAGAACTTGATTTGAATGCAGGATGAAGACAGTGCATTCTAAGAAATGCATGACAGGGAGCCCCACCACGTCCTTTCTTACATGGTTTGTCTGCGTTAGCCAAGCACTTAACATTGAAAATGGTGACACTGAAGGAAAGAGAATTCAAATCCCTTTCCTGTAAGTCCTTCCTTACTCACCAATAAGCCAAAAATGAGTAGTGTTGATAGAATGTGCTCATATCCTTGAAATAAAAATAGCTGAGTTCTGTTTGCGCAACATCTCCACTTTCTGATGAGAGCAAAATAAATATGTATGAGCTACAAAATAGCCATTGTGCAATTCTGATTATTCTAATTACCAGCTACATGCTCTTATATTTGCACTTAGAACTGGCATTATACAATATAAAATGAATGGTAATATTCCTATTAATAACACAAAATTTCTCTTTACTTTTTTTAATTTTTAAAATTATTTTTAGGGTACCAGGGATTGAATTCAGGAGCACTTAACCACTGAGCCACATCGCCATCCATTTTTTTTTTTTTTTTTTTTTTTTGTATTTTTATCTAGAGATGGGTTCTCACTGAGTTGCTTAGTGCCTCGCTGTTGCTGAGACTGGCTTTGAAGTCCTGCCTCAGCCTCCCAAGCAGCTGGGATCATAGGCGTGGGCCTGGCCAAAAAATTTTTCTTTACTTTTAATGACATTAAATGACAAATAAGAAGATTATAACAAATTGAGAGAGAAAGTAGGGAGGAAGGAAAAATATTTTATATTTTAGTACCTTTAATGGTAACTTTTTCCTGCTTTTGGAACAAAAGGCCCTACATTTTTATTTTGCACCGAGCCCCACAAATGATGTAGCCTTCTCTGCATCAGAAATTTACTTTACCTTTTAGTGATTCTGTTTTTTTATTTGTTAAATGTGCACAATTACAACATCCTCATTATTAGATTGTTGCAAGGATGAACAGTACTTAGCACCCTGCAGTCACTCAAGGAATATGGGCTTTTGTTGTGCAGAGAGTGAGTAGACAGTAAATCTACAGGTGATTTGAATCATTCCATCTTCAATTTCCCTCAATTATGAATTTGTGTTAGCCAAGCTGGTTAGCTAATTAATGCCCCTACACTTCCTACATTGGAGTAGTTGTATATAGTTGGTCTCCAAGTTCATGGTTCCACATCTGTGGATTCAACCAACCCTGAGTTTGAACAAATTCAGAAGAAGAAAAATAATTGTATCTACACTGAACATATACAGACGTTATTTCTTATTGTCATTTCCTAAACAATAGTAGAGCAATTATAACATTTACATTGTGTAAGGTATTATAAGTAACCTAGAGATGATTTAAAGCATCTGAGAGGATGTGTGTAGCTTACATATAAATAAGGCACCCTTTCATGTAAGGTACTTGAGCATCTGTAGAGTTCGTTATTCTCACAGGAAGAGAGAGGAAGAACCAATCTCCCATGGCCAAGAGATGACTGTACTCCAATATTGTTTCATTAAAGGGCTGACTTAATTTACTACTTAGAAGATACCACTGAAATTAGCAGAAAAAATTATGTAGTAAGTATTAGAACAAAATAAGTGAAGAAAAATATTGCAGGAGGAAAGCCCTGTAGATCAAACTTTTTCAGTTCCTGGAAAAGCTGAGTTGCCAGGATTATTTTTTATGTGATAAAAGCAAAGGACGTTTTCTACTTCCCAACAACAGATGGCGCTGTAGCAAAGGAAATGGAAGACAGTGTAGCGTAGAGAAACTCCTTCAAATTCAAGGAAGGAAGCCAAGCTATAAACAACATATGGAAAACAATGAATGTTTTAATTAGGTGTTAATAACTGAATATTGAATCCTTGTCTTCCACCTAACTCACAACAGTGTTATGACAGCTAATTAATAAGTGATTGTAAAGGAAATGATTAATTATTTGCAGTAATAATTAGAATAGCTAACATGCTTGTAATCATAAAATGATTTTCAAAAGTAGATGGATGCAAAGCAAGTTATTATGCTGCTGTTACAGAAAAACTGCGACGCCTCTTTGGGGATGATTTCTATCATCATTCCACATTGTCTGGGTTTATGATACAGGAACTATCAGTCATGGAATATTCCATCAAGTTTCATTTTAGCCATGGAATCAATCTTTGTGTAATATTTTAAAGGCTGCCCTGTCACACTCACTTGAAATTATGTACATAAGAGTAAAAGTGAAAGCCTGCATGTGTGTGGGAGAACTTTTTGGAAAGAAATCAACCATAGAACAAACCAAAACAAAACCCTGGACCAGAAGAATAAAGTCTCCCCCAAGAGTCCCTGTCTCTAGCATCTGATTCCCATATATAAGAACCAAACTAAAAAGCAAGTGCATAATTCCAAACTTCTTCTTTGCCTCCTTCTCATTCCACATTTCAGATCTCTTTGAACTGCCTCATGTTTTCAGGATATAATGAAATCCCTTGCTCTGGAAGGAAGCCACGACAGATATATTTCAGAACCTCTCCCTTTCCTCTCTGCTAGTAGCAGAGCTAATGCAGTTTACTTATTAGATGAGTCACCATGGATACTGATACACTCAAGCCAAGTCTACCCCAGTGAGGGGAATTGGAGAATTGAGGCAATTATCCTCATAATTTAAATAAACAAAGTTCCTCTCGTTTTTTTGTTTCGGTTACCTGAATTTTTCAAGGGACTATCTCTTGAAATTATTAGAGGTGGTTCTTGCTTTGAGTCTCTTATTAAATTAGCTGGCAGAGACCTGGACTCCTTTTTGTCAGGCAAATGTATTCCTGCACAATTTTATCACCCCAAGCATTTCTACCTGACATTTGGGGAAGCAAATGAATAACTCAAGTCTAGGATGAAACATTTCTGGAAGGCAGACAGCATTCAGATCTGGAAACGGTTGTTTGCAGAGACCAGATATTTTCAATCTGACAAAGACATTCACAATACCATGCGCTTCCTGACAATATGGCCCCCATCGTGTCCTGCACGGCCCACTTGTTTCTCTGCTGGTCCCAGGCCAAGCCATAACCTGCACTGGCACTTCCAAATGGAATTTTAGGGCTGGGCCTAAATCTATCTCCTAATCCCATCTTTCTTCTCATGTCCCAATCTAGCCAGTATGAACTCTCTCATTTTATTACCCTTTACTTAATGCAGAGGTAAAAGAGCTTTGCAAGTGGCTGGCATGACTATCATTTCCAACAACTAAGGCATCATATTGCTGTTTTTTAACATCCATATTTAACATCTTAGTTTTTTAGCACCTGTTGTTTTTAAACCACCATTGTGTGGCTTCAGAGAGAAGTCTGGTGATGGTACTTGTTATGGTATGAGTACCCAATGGCTATGATATGCATTTCTTTTCATCCTGTGCATATTTTAAGACTGGCTCTCAACTTTTAGCTTTGGCCACTGCCTTGCTCTAGTGATTCAGCATTAAGGGTCTCTGACCACATCATCTCTGATTTCTTACCTCTCTTCAGCAGGAGATAGCTAGGTTGCCTGTACACAGGCTAAGCCTCTGTCTGATTGGAAAACATGCTATGGGTGGAATGACTATATGTCAGAAATAGTCATTGGCAGCTGATGGTCATGGGTTTGAATCCCACTCTTTCACTTGGATGATATGAAATATTTGTTACCTTCCCGGAACATCAGTTTTTCTTTCTGTAAAATAGGGATAATAACACATGTCTAGCAGAATGGTGATTAAAAATAATTTATGTTAATTTTCTTGTAAGAAGAGAATGTTTAATAATGGTAGCTATGGTCAGAACTGCTCTTTATGCAACAGGGCGGGGGGCAGATTACTTTATCTTTTTGCCACTATGCTTCATTTTCCTTTCTCCACCTTCACAGGACTTTACCCCTCAATACTTCCTTTATTTTTTTATTCTAATTTGTTATATATGACAGCAGAATGCATTACAATTCATATTATACATAGAGAGCACAATTTTTCATATCTCTGGTTGTACACAAAGTATATTCACACCATTGGTGTCTTCACACATGTACTTTGTGAATAATGATGTCCAGACAAACTCTAGATAGGGCAAAGGGGTGGGAAGGGGAAGGGAGGGGACATGGGGTTAAAAAAAAAATGGTGGAATGAGATGGACATAAATACTTATTTTCTAGAAAACATAATGTGAGCTCAACACAGCCGGGAACACAAATGATATGCTCTGCCATGACTCTGCCTTCAGTGAATTACACTCTTGCAACAAGAAGACAAAGTGGGTATGTATGAAACAAAGCAATAATAATAATACCTAAAATATATAGATTGAAAATTTTACTGTGTGTCACAGTTTGTTAAATGCTTTGCAATCACCATTTCACCCTCATGATAATCCAGTAAACAAATATAATTATTGTCATCCTTGTTTTTACAGAAGAGAAAAAGTAAGGCTCTGAGAAGTTAGAAGACTTGCCCAAGGTCACACAGCTAAAAACAGCAGAATCAGGTATTAAAATCAGCCATCTGACTCTAGAATCGGTGCCATTAACCACTGTTCTTAATTCATATAGGTGTATTAAGTGGTACAAACAGCTATCGATTTTCAGAGAATGGAGAAGCCATTGTAGGATAGAATTCACACAGAAGAATTCTCAGAGGGAATGTACCTTTATCTGACTCTCACAAGGCCATCTTTAAAAGGGAATGGTTAACAGTAAAATATAACAGTCCCAAGAAGGTGAACTGGAAGTTCTCCACGAGTCTACATGTCCATCATTTTTCTTTTGGGGCTTATTCCAGATTCTGAATCTTCCCAAGTTATTCACTGTTGGTTGAGGTGTCTCCTGAATCCTGTGATCTCATTTCTCTTACATCAATCATCTGGACCCCATTGTTTAAGAACCAAGGGATTTCTGCACTGGAAAGGATGCCAGGAGTCCCATTGTGAGCTCCAGAGAGAGGGTGTAAGTTGCCCAAGGTGACTTAGCTGGTCCAGCCAGACCTCGGGTCTCCTGGCTGCCACCCTAGTCCTCCTGCTTCACCACTTACAGTATCAGAGATGGGGGCATTGGTTTTACAAAATTTCTTCCAGCCCTATTTCAACTACTTAGGGCGTGGTACTGTTCAATACTTCTTTTACTAAAAGACAGCCAGTCTGCATCTCCCTCATCAAAATGCTATTCTATTGTCTTGCTTAGAACCAAACACAATATGCTAGAGGCCCCCTTTCTCCTACTGAGAAGCCATGCTTGCCCCCAAACTGGAAGTAAAACGTGTTCACACTCCAAATCCTGAGGGTTGATTAGATTTTAAAGTTAGCTGTCCACTCTCTTCCTGCCACCTCATATATTATGTGTTCAGCTGGAGACTCTTTTGTTTCGAACTCATGTCTTTATTTAAAACAAAAACGCAGAGCCTAGTTAGACAATTGCATAAACAGGTATCCAATTCAGAGTGACTTCTTCAAAGAGGCAGCCTCTTGCCTGCTGTCAGTAGGTCCCTGCTGAGTTGTTTGATGCATTCACCGCATTTTATATTACTTAATGTGGCTTATGTATCTGCCAATAAATCTGAAATACAGGTCACAGAATATGTAGCTCAAGGAAATCCATAAAAGTAGTAGAGAGAGGCTTCACTAACTGCATCAGATTGCCAAAAGCTGAGGTCATTTCCTCTTGCTAAAAATGTAGAGCTTCATAAATTATTTTTATCACCTCCAGAGTCAAGCAAACAGTTTTGCACAGATGCCAAAGGAGCTTCATTGCTTTTTTTTTTTTTTTCCCTCTCTTTAAGCTTAAAATGTTTTTCTCAAATCTTCTGCAAAATAATTGTGCTGCTTTTTCCCTCCCCAGCATTATTAACATTCTAGCATATAGCATGTACATCCAAGAACACACACACAATTGCATCTGCTCGGGGTCTTCTGTGAATGCGACACAGATACCTAAGCCCAGAAGACGGTTCTGACCTTGATGTAATTGCTCCCCAAGATTGGGAGTTGACATTGTTTCCTTAAAGACGTTTTTAAGGAGATGTTAGGTATGCAGAGACAGTGAAAATGAGCAGCGAACATTCAGTGGAGAACTTTATAGAAAACACTACTGAATTAACTTACAGTACATTTGTTAAACATGAGCACCTCTAATAATGACATTTCATTTAACAATGCCCTTTGTCTTTTCAGTTCATCAGTTACCTATTTCAGTAATGAACTGCAGTCATACCATTCTGATTTTCTCCTAATGTAAAGGCTCAGCTCACTTCACCGCCAGTGAAGCATGATGCTATTATTCAGTTCCTGGCTTAGGAAAAAAGCTATAGAATATATCACAATTCTAATTGGCTAACAAATATTAAGCCCTACGATTGTTAAGGGCACCCAGTGATTCTGTTTAGCTTTTGATGGGAATAAGTAAAATAAAGAAAGGGAAACGGTTTGAAGGGGGGGAAAAAGGTTAGGGGGTGTATACTTTATGAGCAGTAACCCAAGTATCCATTGAAAAAATATGAGCACACATTATATTTAATAGCTCAAATGTTATCTTAATTCTTTATCAACAATTCATGCAGATAGCTTAATACCAAATATTTTAGTTAGGATTAACAATCTGTGAAACAGAAGGTTTAGCAAATGCGAGATGGAATCTGTTCTAGCTACAGCTGTAAGAGGAGGCGAATGCAAACTACTGGAAGGCTGGGTCATGCATGAGGCGTTCTTTTTCTGCCAAGTAAATGCAGGCAGATTTGGAAAACATTATGTCTATCGTGGCCCTGATTTATACTTCCCCTGGAAGGTAATGAAGCCTGTGTCCAAACTTATTTTTGTCCCTTTTGCAAAGCTTTCCTCAGAATGAAAGATAGGTGCCTTCCTGTTTTCCTTTTTCCACGTGGCAGAATCCACTAAAGCATCTCCCCCCTCTTTTGAACTCACCAAAACATCTCATTAGTAAAGGCAAGATTCAGCTCCCCATAATCTTTCCCCAGCTGAGGCAAAGCTACACAATTTACAATAGATCTTTGGAAAACTGCTTTTTACCGAGTACTGCTGCATCTATAGATCTCTCTCAATTACCCACAGTAAATTTAGGCATTGTACAAGAGCAAATTTTACAGTCCATGAAGAGATGAAGTGAAATCTAGATGAAATTCATTGTGACAGATTCCCAGTTAGTGCTCTGATGTGTCTGTATTACAGAAGATAGACATTCTATTAGCATGGAAGCTCCCATAATGGACTGTGAATCATCTCAGGTAATAGAGATGCCAAGCGGAATGACTGAAAAGCACTATTGAATTCCATTAGAGCTCTTTGTTTTTAAATCAGTCATTTCTTGTGAATAACCAACTCTACACTTCTTGACCCTATCTCCAAGTGATAATTGTGGACTAATATTACAATACATTAATCTGAGTTACTGTGCAATTAGCATTTCAGTTGCAGGCTTATTTGGGTTTCCTAAATGCAAAGGCCCATTCCTTTGGAAGCTGAAAGCTTATGTTCTAAATATGCAATTTCAGAAATGGTCTCTTCCATGAAGCTGGTTTTAGTTCTGTTTCAACATTGCTGGAATTGCCCCTTGGCCATCCTGTTCACAGGGATCTTGTATCGTACCTTTGTGACTTGCCGCCCTTTTTCCTTTAAAGATTTCTCCCACCCCAGGTTAGGCATCAGGACAAAATAATTATCACAGAGATAGGTCTCTAAGGAAGCTTATTTTAAATAAGCCAGCAAGGTTTCTTATTTTTATTCTTAAATGTGCAGCTAATCATTAGGAAAATAAAGAACATCATGTCCTCTTGCATAAACAGCCTCATCCAATCTATCAATCGAATATGATTGGTCAGATGTAAGTGATTACTTGGATAATTAGTATAGAGTTTAGCTTTGTGCCGTACTCTGAAGCCTTTGGGATGACTACAGAATTACCATGTTCAGAGTAGATCAGATCAAGTTGTAAGAATTCTCTGTTCAATTATAACATAAACAAGAAAGCCTTAGAACAGACAACCTGAACAGGCACACATTTCGTAATTCATTGCATTTTGTATAAATGCAATAGCTTGTCAGGAGGCAAAGCTGGATTTGGCCAAAAGCTCTGTGGTTAGCATATATACATTAAAAAAAGAACAGATCTCTTCTTGTGACTGGTGTCTTCCACCTGATTTACAAGGCAGGAACGAAGTAATTTGGCAAAGGGACTGTGGCATCCAAAGCACAGCAATGTGAGTTGAGTCACTTCAATATTCTCCCATAAATCCCCTGGGACTACTTTAAGAAGAGTCGACTTTACGTCTTCTGTCTACGATCATCTATTTTCACATCAGGATGAACAACATTATCCTCATCCGCGGGAGGATCTGAGACTAGTGCCTCAACACGAGGCTTTCTCCTTAATGTTGTAATGACAGGTGTAAGATTAACTTTGTTAGGTGTCTAGCCACTCATGCAAACTAAATTAAATTAATGGAACAAATTTCTCTCATAATTAAGATAAAAATTCATGTCAGCTGTAACCTTGCTGTACACTAATTATATACAAATGATTTATCATCTGCTTCGCCCAGAATATTAATCCTTACCTCATTGATAACTGCAGCCAGTGTTAAGAGATGAGAGTTGATTAACTATGACAGATTGGGCAACCACAGCCCTCAGTGCCGGCGCTACCAGTGAAACCAATAACACTCAAGTAGCTCTCTGTGTTTAAAATGCATTCCCATGGAAACAGATGCATGCTTAATGAAGGATACTGAGATTATTTTCAATAATGACTGATATTGGAACAGTGGGCAGAGCTGATCAATAACAATTAACCACTTAGTCTGCTAAAGACATGGTTAGAGAAAGCAGGTTATTTACACATTAGTAGAACCTTATTCGAAGGCGAGTACTCCATAATGTCTCTATGCAGCACAGTCTCTCTTTTCCTGCCTGGGAGGGGTTCCATGGTAGAGAGATGGTTTTGTGCCAAGCGCCCTCCTGTCGCCTCTTAGCTCCTGCTTATGAACTGAGTGATTGATGTTGCCAGCGGTTCTTTGGATGCTCTCAAGATAGCTGCCAAATGTATCAAGAAAAGTCCAAAAGCAACTGTGACCATGAAACTAATATTGCTTTGTAGGGATTTGGTTTGGTGGAAAACCTCACTGCCAAGGCGTAACTCAATTGTACAGAAAATTCTTTTGATCTTTCATTGTAAGGTCTTTTATTTAATTTTAAAGAATCCAAGACGAGTCATGCAGATATTTAAGGAAACCCTCTGCTTTGGACTCCTGTCATGCTAGCTGGAAAGGGCTTTAATAACATAAATTTAATAATAGATGTGGCTTTCAAATCTGTTTGGAAATTTGCACTTTTATTTTGTATTAATTTGAATCACCCCAGGAGTCAAGATCTTGTAATGCTAATTACTAATATAGACTCCCAGAGTCCCTGCCCTGACAGTCAGCTTGGAGAAATCCCAACTCCCTGGGCCAAAAAGTGTTAATAAAAAGTGATTAGCTACTTAGGCCGAGTCATATTGTAATAATGCATTATATTTCCCTTGAATGGGTTATATGCATTCTCATTTCTCTGAATGAAGAAAATGGTTAAGAAGGAGATGAAAATAAATTCAGGCATTTTAACTGGTATTGTTACTAAAAGAATCAAGCTTAAAAACCAGGAGAATGCTTCTTTTTCCACACTTCTTAGATTTCAGGACTCAGGTCTGAAAATGCAAATAAACAGCAACATACTCTGCATATCTACCAGTCTAGTTCACCTATGTGTTCTGGTATGCAGACCTACTTGTGAATCAGCACAAGAAGCTAATGCCAACCCTAACAGGCTACATGTGTGTTAAGAGTTTTGCACTTAGGTAAAGAAAAGAACACAGCATTTGGCTTCCTTTCACCCCATGGGACAAATGTTCTCCACTTAAATCATCAGCCACAGGGTGTCCGTGGCTGGGACTCCACACAGATGCTAATGAATTTGAAACAATATTTATTGTGACTGGACAAAAATGGATCCTAAACACCCCAAGTCAAGCGCAGCAAACAAGAAATCGGCTGACACATTTCTATCAGGAAAGCAGCCAGGATGTCAAACTCTTGAATGATACTGGGTGATCTCAGCTCTGTTTTATCATCTCAGTAAATACATCTACAGATGAGAAACAACCATAAATACCTGTAAAGAATGCCCTGCAGAAATCAGATCTTATATACACCCCACATATCTGTTCCACATCTCCCCTTCCAAGAACCCCCTCCCCCCCAAAGAAAATCTAGCCTTTTCCTAAATCTCTGGGTAGAAGTAGAATTACATTTAGCACAAAGGTAGGACAGTAATCATTTGATATTTTCTCCCTACAGGGACTAGAGTATTGGATAGAAATAAAACAACCTTCTCAGGGTACAGGCTCATTAGTTTATATAGTTGTCGTTCCTGGGTATCTGTTTATTACATTTCTGAAAGCACCATGATCTTTCCCTCTTGCCAAGGACTTGAATCCTTACCACAAATAACATGGTTCCACCCCTCTACCCTGGCTGGAAATGCAGTAGAGGCAATTATCCTTTCCCTATCCTCTGAACAACACAATTATTGGGAAGATAATAAGATTATCCAGGCTTTTGCTTCTTAAAATTATACTGAGGAACACCGACTGAATACTGTTTCTTATGCATTCATCTTTTAAACAAATAAGGGAAGTAAAAATGTGCCTCTAAGCTAATGAGGACCATGAGACAGGGCCATAGATACATTTTCTCACTTGCCTAATGAGCAAAGTGACAGACAGTGAAACAGTTCACACTTGAGTAATTCTCTAGTCATCAGCAACTGCAGCGGGTCCCCTCCTGCTAGGGTTGTGGAGGGGGCTGGTTGGGAGATGTAATAAATAGACCCTGGCTCTGCTGGCCAGAATAAGTTATCACAGAGAGGAGGTCTTGGGGTACACTCCCCAAGGAAATTTAACCAGAAAAAAAATGGTCCATTGAAGGCATCTTCAGCTATACATTCAGCTAGAATTGAATTAAAACAATGGAAAAAAGAATCAGTAGCTGATCAAGCCAGCTGTAGAGGGGGTGGGGCAGCTAGGAATCTGGATAGCAATGACCCCTTCCCATTGGGGTCTGCATAGCATTTTTAAATGATCCTGTCTTCTCTGGGTCTCATGCAGCTCTCATGTCCAGAGAAAAAAGGGGAAGGTGGAGGAATAGCAAGAGTAGAAGAGGTGGTAGTGGGGGCGTGGAAGAGAAAGATAAAACACATCTTTTTACTGAATAATTTCAGGAGCCTATTTGAGATTTCACAGGGGAAAGGGACTTTGAAACTCCAACACTTTCTGGTTTGATTGTTGGAGGGAAGGGAACTGAAATTCGTTCCACACCAACCATGCACCAGGCCTTGCCCATGTTTATTATATCCTCATGCCGACATCAGGAGTGGGCTCTGGGCAGGTTTAGCCATTGTACAGGGGAACAGCTGAGGTCCTAGATGGCTAAGTGATTTGCTCAAGCTCCTGTGGCCAGTAAATGGAAGCATGGAGATTCAAATTCAGTTTACCTGGCTCCAAAGCCCAAAGTTCATGCTCTTTCCACTAAATCTCATTTTCCTCATCAAGAGGCTAATAAAAGAGAAAGATCTGGGTATGAAGCCAGTCGGAGAAATGTGGGGAGCAAGTGGTCTTTTTAACAGTATAGAAATATTTTTTGAAATTCACACATCATATTTGCACATATTAAGAGAGAGTATGATAATTGGATACAAGTACATGATGTATAATGGACAAACCACTGTAATTGGCATGTCTATCTCCTCAAACATCATCCAACTCTTTCAGTTATTTGGAATATATCAGAAATGATTGGAAACTATGGTTATCCTGCAGTGCTATAGAACACTAGAACTACGTGTCCTATTTAACTGTATTTAGTATCTATTATCCAACTTCTCTCCACCACCTCTCCTCACTTTCTTAATCTGTCAACCACCATTCCACTCCTTCTCTCCATGAAAACAAATTTTCTAGCTTGCAGAAATGAATGCTAACAGGCAGGATATGTTCTACACCTGGCTTATCTCACTTAAGGTGATGCCCTCCAGTTCCATAGGCTCACAGCAAATGATGGGATTTCATTCTTCTCCATGGCTAAATAATATTAGATTGTGTGTGTCTACCTTAACTTCCTGTTATGGTTTGGGTGTGAGATGTCCCACAAAAGCTCATGTGTGAGACAATGAAAGAAAGTTCAGAGGAGAAGAGAGTTGGGTTGTGACAGTCTTAACCCAATCAGTGAATCAATCCCCTGATAATTAGCTGAGTGGTAATTGAAGTGGTAAGGGTATGGCTGGAGGAGGTGGGAATTGGGGTGTGGCTTTGGGTATATATTTGTATCTGGCAAGTGGAGACCTCTCTTTCTTTGTTTCCTAATCATGATGTGAGCTGCTTGCCTGCACCACACTCTTTCTCCATGATGTTCAGCCTCACCTCGAGCCCAGACTAATGAAACCGGCCTTCTATGGACTAAGACATCTGAAATTGTCAGCCCTCAAATAAACCTTTTCTCCTTTAAAATTGTTCTGGTCAGGTCCTTTAGTCACTGCAGTGAAAAAAGCTGACTAAAACACTTCCCTATCCATTTGTCCATTAATGGACACCTTGGTTGATTCCATATCTTGGCCACTGTAACTAGCACAAGCAGTCCCCATTTTACGGAAAGTGAAACAGAAGTCCAGAGAGACTGTCCATTGCAGCCACACAAGCAAGGGGTGATGAAACTGGGACCTGAACCAGGTTCTCTGGGCTCTTCTCAGGACTCCATGCTTCCTGGTCTGTGCACAGGAGAGGAAGGTTTGATGATATTCCAGGAGTGCTTAAAGCAGATACATCAGGAAAGAAACAAACCCTGTCTTCTGCAAATGGTGCTAAAGATTTCCTGTTGCTTAAATTTTTATTCGTTGAAAATTATTGGTAAGAAAGCTGTGCTTGAACCTCTTCCAACTCAATTAGTCTTAAGGAAAACTGTATGTGTAAAAAACTCTCATCTACCTTGTTTGCATAACCTTGTGCCTGGCCACAAACTAGATTCATGAATAGGAAGAAAAGCAGGAATGACTAAACATATGATTCACTCAAACAAAGGAGGAAATGGTTTTGATCTTATAACAATAGCCACTACCCATTGGTGTCCACTATTTGCAAAGTGATACACATATGCCTTCTCTAATCATGTCACCAAAAAGAGGGGAGGGGTGCTATTAGTATTCTCACTTAACAAATGAGCAAGCTGAGGCACAAAAACAGAAAGCTTCTTGCCTATAACAAACACTTTATTCCTAAGCCCTAGCAAGTTGGTGTGATTCAAAGACCAAAGCTCAACACTGTGGCTCCCAGGACACAAAAAATCCAACATGGTCAGCCTTGGGCAATATGTTTTGATTTCACTTACATCATACATACATGCGGCTTTTCTGGTTTGATTGTTGGAGGGAAGGTAACTGACACTCTGAAATTTGTTCTGCACCAATTATGTGCCTGGTTCTGTTTATGTGTACTGTATCCTCATGCCAGCTCTGGGAGTGGGCTGTAGGCTGCAGGCAGGTACAGCCATTGTTTAAAATCCGTATCTTTTTTTTTTTTTTTTTTTTTTTTTTTTTTTTTTTTTCTTATCTCCAGTGCTTTAATGACCGCAGTGTCTTTAAAACTAGAGTGAGCCAGTTCTCACACTGAGCGAGGAGCCTGTTTAACATGTGCCAGTGCTCCATCTTTTAGAGGTTCTTTACTTTATTCAAATTACTAATCACTTAGAGCATCACTAAAAGCCTTTCTCCCTTGCTCCCCATGCATGCTTAACCTAATTAACTATAAATGAGGAAAATGCTATCCACATTAAAAGAAAATGTTAACCTATAAATTATCCCACTCTTTCTGGTTGAGTCTAAGGGCTCCTTGAGAAAGCACGACTAGAGGGGCAGAGTCTCAGTCGATGTGCATCCAGAGCTCTCCCTCATTGGAATAGGCCACCGAATCACTAGTTCACAGAGGAGCCCTTCTCCATATTTGTTAGGATGCTATCTATGTTTGTTCAAATTGACCCCTTTATGTTGGTTTAAACACTCTCAGGAAACTAGAATAAAAAAGTGGAAGTCCTATAAAAAGCCCTTAGGAGCCCAGTGGGGTAGAAATGTATTAAGTGACATTCTAGACTTGTCCCTAGATGTAAAAAAAAAAAAAAAAAAAAAAAAAATCCAAATTCTCTCCCATCTCTCAGAAACATCAGCTACAGGGAGCCAAGCATCCAAAGAGTCTCAGTTCACAAAATATTTTCCTTTGTCTGACCCTATCCATCCTGTTCCGGATGCCTTTTTTTTTTTTTTTTTTTGGAGCCCCTGCATTATCTGGGCCAACATAAATGGGGCAACTCTCTTGGAAACTCTTATTAGAAAGATTACCCATTAACACATTAATCTGAAAGCTCAGATTAATTAACCATATTATCCTGAATTTGACCTTTGAAGGCTGAGGGCAGAACAGAGTCTGGAAGAGGAAATTGGCTGTGGGGCATTAGGAGAGGCTGGTGATGTAGATCATCCCCAGGAGAAGCTCTCTGGAGAAGACCCGGAGAAACTAATAGGCACCAAGTGCCAGGGACAAAGAGACAAAGACATGAAGCAGCAGGGCACAACACAGAAATCCTCTCTCTTCAACTTTGTACATGAAGAATCATCCATCCAGGCTAGTGTGGTTAATTCATTCATTCATTTGACTGCTCAACACACATGCATTGAGCTCCTACTGTGTTCTAGAAATGTATGATGAGTTATTCCTGCTTTTAATACACACGACACATTCGGATAGACAATTCTGAAGTTTTAGTGACTGAGGAAATGCATGGGCACAGGTCTTACCTAATTCTCTTTTTCATGACCCCTCTCACTCCTGTGAACTTTCATTCTGGTTGCAATTTATAACAAACTCCAGCTCATTCCTGCAGCTCTGAGAGAAGAAACTCTAATCTTTTGAGAGGATGAGTATAAGGCCTCTGTCTTCCACCTAGGCTTGCTATAGGTTTGCATCTCTGTTCCTTTGGTTTTATGTAACAGGGAATGGTGGAGGCTGAGATCAGGCCACTTGGGAATGCCCAAGTCCAAGCAGGCTTAGCATCCAAATGTGCAAAGTCAATTCTTGATTATCCACACCAGTGGTCTGTGACCCAGGTCCAGGTAACCCCAAATAATTGACAATCCAAAAGGAATTTCTCTTTGGGTTTGGAATTTGCTCTGATTTTTCCAGCTACAGATCCCTTCTCCCACTTACACTTTCCTGGGTTGGATATTAAAAATCATTTATGTTCCTTTAGTTGGGCACTTGGTCTGAGCAATGGCTTGAAGTCAGCTTCAGATTGAAAATTTGCCTACTCCATAGACAAATGATTCCCTTGCAGGCAGTTGAATTTGACAGCATCATATATTGCATAAAGAATCATCTGTCCAGGCTAGTGTTGTTAATTCATTCATTCATTTATCTGCTCAACACACATGCGTTGAGCTCCTACTATGTTCTAGAAATGTATGATGAGTTAGAGATATGGAGATGAAAGATTGAGCCTCGGCTATTGAGGGGTGTAACTTTTAGGGGGACTTAATATAATAGATTTTGTCATCTTCCTCTAGCCTGCATGCACCCAATGCATTCTCTTACTACCATTTTCAATGTCTCATCTATCTAGCTCCTTTTATTTGAAAAGTTTCTGTACTATTATAGGGGAAGTTCTGTAGTTGATCACTGGTTTGGGCAGGGCCTATTGGAGATAGAATGAGCCCAGGCCACTTTTGTTTTTGATGATCCAGAGATACTAAAAATGGAAGAGATACTAAAATGGGAGTATGAATATGTGGTAGATTTAAAATTTGTACATTTAACAAATTCGTATTTTAGCTGGGCGCAGTGGTGCATGCCTGTAATCCCAGAGGCAGGAGGATCGCGAGTTCAAAGCCAGCCTCAGCAATGGCGAGGCACTTAGCAACTCAGTGAGACCCTGTCTCTAATAAAATACAAACAGGGTTGGGGATATGGCCCAGTGTTTGAGTGCTCCTGAACTCAATCTCCAGTATAAAAAAAAAAAAAAATCATATTTTGACACTCCAAGAGAATAGTGTTTATATAACTTCATTTGGAGAAAATGTCAAAATTCCAGGCCCTTTTTGAATGTAAGATTTGGCTCCTGTCCTTCTCATTCCACACTCATACCCAACCTCTGCCAAGAAAAGCTGAGGTTGTGGGGAGGGAGGTCTAAATGGGGCTGAGTTGATAGCCATTTAATGCTCAGAGCAACCTCTGTAGACATGAAGAACGTGGCCCTGTCCCCTGTGGTCACAGGGAATAGTTCTCAGCAAAGCAGACACATCTGAAGTGAGTGGGCTCAAAAGGCATTAAGTCAATTTGTTCTCATAAAGTTCACCTGATCCATGGCATCCAGGGACCCTGACGGAGTACCTGGCTTCGAGCTACCACTCTCTTGGCCTACCCCTTCAGAGGATGGCCACCCTCCCCTCCTACCACCATTTGCTTACCTCCACATACACTAGTATTAATCTTTAGTCCATTTTTTTTTTGTCATTGTTGGTTGTTGTTTTGTTTTTGTTTTTGGTACTGGGGATTGAACCCTGGGGTACTTTATCACTGAGCTACATCCCCAGACATTTATTATTATTATTATTATTATTATTATTATTATTTTGAACCAGGTTCTTCCTAAGTTGCTTAGGGCCTTGCTAAGTTTTTAAGGTTGGCCTTGAACTTACAGTCCTCCTCATTGAGACTCCTGAGAATGTGCAGCATTGTGTCTGGCTCATCCCTGTTCTTGAAATGACCAAGGAAGGTATGAAACTTCTGACAATATGGAACTTGGAATTTAGGGTTAGATTTTGCCACTCACCTTGTATTTTGTTTTTGAACATAAAACAATAAAGAGAATATAATAAATAATTTTCTAATGACATTTTGACATTAGTCAGTTATGATGTATGCTGTATAATTGATTTTATCTTAACAACCATTGCTTATTACCATCTTTGCAGGAATTGCCTCATGCAGAAGATCAATGTGATGTTAATAAACTGGTTTTTCAGGCAATATTCATGATAGGAGGGATTTTCTCTCTTTCTTCTACTTAAATATTCAATGTTTGGTAATGCTCTGACTCACATTATCAACTCTCACAACTAAGTTCTGGGTCCCTGGGCATCTAGAATGCAGAATAGTTTGGGTACTTAAGATGAAAGAACTCAGGCTTTCTTTATGGCTGATTTGATGTATTTGAAATTCTGTCTAGTAGCAAGGATTATAATCTCAGTCCCGCTTATGGCCCCTTTCATACTGAAACTGAAATTCTTGTGGCTGCTAAAAGGACATTCAGAAGTCAATCCCTTAATATACATGTTTCCTACACAGGAACTTGTGGTTTAGAGGCATTTTCTCCTTCAGTGAGTATGCGTGAGTGTGTGTGTGTGTGTGTGTGTGTGTGTGTGTGTGTGTGCTTGCAGGTCAAAGAGGAGAACTGGAGATTAGAAGCCACAAAAAAAGATTAGAAGCCACAAAAAACCTACCAGGAACACATTAGTGGTTGTGAAGAAGCAAAAGGTAGGCGAATAAGGCTCCATTAATCCCACTAGTTGGGAGGGACAAAGTTAGTGCAAAATTGTATGAAATTAAAGTCAGGATCATTTTATGAAAAATGTGATGATTTACCGTCCATTAATTTAAAAACTAATGGTTTAAAACAAGAGCTAATATTTAGCAAACATTTATTGTGGCAGACATTGCCTAAGTGCTTAACATGAATGTACCTCCCCCAATCTTGACAACACTTCTATAACCCCTATTTTACAATAGGGGAGAAGCTAAGAATTGATGTGTGTCTGTGTGAGCCTAGTGTCTGAGGGTTTGACCATGGCACACTGATGACTTGTGCTCAGGAGTGACTCTCAGAACAGTGGGGACCACATGGTATTTAGTCAATCATCTAGTTCTTCAGTCTCACAACCAGGAGAAGGAAAGTGGGATTAGCACTGTGGACTGTTCCAGGTATACACTGATGGATAACAAACCACTGTAAAACTTACTATCTTAAAGTATCTCACGATTTTGTGTCTCAGAAATTCACTTAGGGCTCAGCTGGGCAATTCTGCTCCTGGCAGGTTTGACTGAGGTCACTTATTGGTATATAGCAGGTGGATGGGCTAGTTCAGAGGTGTCAAGCAGGCTTCAGGCTAGCTCTAAGCTGGCTTCAAATGTCTGCAACTTGGTGGGGATGGGTGGCAGGCAGGCTGGGTCAGTTGAGAAGGGGTGATCACAGCATGGGAGTCTAAGGCTGGATGAACATGTGATATGGTTCCCTGAGGTTCCCAGAGAGAGTATCCCAGGAAGTAGAAGTTTCCAATCTCTTGAGTCCTGAGTCCAGAGTTGGCAGAGCATGATTTCTCAATATTCTCAAGCTTATTGAAAGGGGAGCTCAATGTCACTAATCCTAGTCCCATTCATTCTGCATATTCCCCATCTCTGTGATCCTGCCCCCGTCAATCCTCTGAGACCGTCCTCCCTTAGGTCACCAACCACCTCTGTTACCAGACTCAAGGATTATTCTTTCTCTCCCTATCCATATCCTATGTAATTTCTCTGGGACATCTGACTTTGTCAACCAGTTCCTTCTCGAAACTGCTCTCTTGGCTGTTCAAACCAGGTTCTTGTCCTCTACCTTCCCTTTACATGACAGTATATCCCCAGGTTTGGTCCTTTGGCCTCTCACTTTTTTTTTTTTTTTAAAGCAGTGTTCCCTATCAGGGAGGATTGTCTTCCCCGTCCCCAACACCCCCCAACCCCCAGACATTTGTCCATGTCTGGAGGCATCTGTATTATAGATGCACAAAACGGGATGCCTTGTTCTCCTGTGGTCACGGCCAAAGGGGAGAGGAGAAGAAAAAATTCAGAGGCCTGTGTCTTTGTCCCAGGATTGGCACTAATTGTAAAAGGAAGAGTTTACATATCCAGTGTTGTAAGGGCATAACCTCCCCCCTCTACCTTTTGCTGTCTATGATGAAGGCATCTACCTAACATTTTCTGGGATTCAAAAAAAGGATTCCCATGGAGATGACCCTCTTGGGATTTTATGCAGTATAAGTCATTAACATGAATTTCTCTCTTCTCTAGCTCTGATTCCACTCTCCATGTGGTCATCAGGGTAAGCTGTGGAAACACAAATCTCATCTTGCCCTATTCCCTACATCCTCTTAAATTTAGGATAAGGAAAAACATAATATGGCATACAAACCCCGATGTGGTCAGGCCTTTCCATCCTTGGCTTATCCTCACCTTCCTGACTATGGGGAAGGCCCCTCACAGAGCTATGTATCTCTCTACTCCTTTCTCCTTGGCAAAGTCCCGCAATTGTTCACTTATTAGTGTCCTTTGATGACCATCAGTCTCCCCATCACCTACTCTTTGCTCTGTGACTGCTAGGATTATTTGTCTTATAGTTTTCCATAGAATCCCCAGAGCCCAGCACATAACAGTTGCTTAGTAAATGCTTCTTAAATAAACACATAATTAAATGATATCAATGGTAAACATCACTTTTCTACACCAGCCTGGACTTAACCAAAAATTACTTTTGTTAAAATATATAATTACCATTTCCACAGCAACAACAACAACAAAAAAATGTGAGCTAGAAATAGAACAAGTTAATCAATGATGATGATGATGGTAATATGCATGTAATTTTATTATATAAATAAGAAACAAAAAAGATATATGTTAAATCCTACATAATATTATTGAATGCTTACCAGGTACTATGCTAGGTAATGGGGACAAGCTCTTGAGGAAAATCAGACACAATGCTTTTATACGCTATCTCACTTACTAGGTCCATTAATTAGGTACAATTATTTACATATTTTATAGATGGGAAATTGTAGCATTGGAAACTTATATGAATTCCCCCTGATTATACAGCCAGTGAGTTGGTGATAGAGCCTTTATTAGAACCCAGAAGTGACTCTAAAGTTATTAACCATGACACTGTTTTATTAGGTGAAAAGAGATTAGATCAGGCTAGTGCATTGATTCAAGGGGTAACATCCATTGGCAAATGCTGCAATACCAATAGACACCCCGGCATCCACAATGAATTGGGCCTGTCTACATGCCAGGTGCCACTTCAGGGGCCATATGTACATTCTCACTGATCTTGCCAGTGATTCTGCTGGTAGACAGGGTGATCCTCACTTTACAGGCGAGTCAATGGAAGCTTTGGTAGGAGGAGGCTGGGAAGGGGGCAGAGGACCGTAGGACTCTGGAACACGCTCCAACTCCTGAAGCGTTCACAGTGGAACTTTTAAATTATACTTCAAAGGCAGGAAAACTTTCTGAATTCAGACCCAATAAACCCAGAATTTGTAATATCAAGACACTGAATCATAGACTTTTATAACTGAAAAAGACCTGAGAGATCATTTAGTCAAAGCTCTTCATGGGGCTTCCAATTGAGTATAAAACTGGATAAATCTTAGGGAGCTCAAAACTTTGATTTTATTCGTACAACAAAATGATTTATAAGTTAATCACAACTGGCTGTTTTAAACAACCTACTGAATTTAAATGAGTTAGTAACCCTTTGATAAATTTGTAACTATATTTTATGTAAAAATTATGTTTCTTAAATAAATATTTTACATTTGTAGCATTTAATAATTCTAGTAGGAGTTCCCAGATAACGTTTCATTTAGTGGAGATATGAGATATGATTGTTATCTTATGATCCAAAGAGGTCTCAGGACCTGAGGTACACACAAATTCCAGACAAGCACATTCCCAAAGTGAGATGAAAGTCTCCCCTTCCTCTCTCCCTCCCTCCCTTTCTTTCTTTTAATCCACGCCACTGCTTCATTCTATTGTCTTGGACAAGTGAGGATAGATTGTCTTTTAAAGCTTTTGTCTTCTGGTCATGCATAGGACCTAGAATGCTTCTGGCTCTCAGGCCACTCCAAAGGAATAACTTTGGGTGGAAAAGATGACATTATTGGTGAAATTGAAGGCTCACCTAAACTTACTTTAATGGGGGACCCCAGCTCCCTAGGGAGAAATGTCTGCAAAGATATCACTGGGAGCTCAGAGGAAAATATTATGTTCTAACCTTTTAAAAATTAATCCAACTATTAACAGGGGTCCCAACTGTATTTCATTCAAGCCATAATCTGAAAGGTACGATGATTAAACCAAGACAAATGCAGTGTCATAAGCAAATGTCATGCCATAGATTTACCTACCAACAAGACATTGGCATGGTTCAGGTCAGAGGTTAATTAAAGACATTGAAAGGTCATTCTGTGATTAGGTGAAAGCAGAGTTTTAATAGGGCATCCGTCCGACCCACACTGACAGAAGATTTATGCCAGGCACGATGACATCGCCACGAATCCTGCTGATAACAAGAGCCTCAGTATTGGACTGAACAGAATGATGAATGGAGCACATATCTCCTCACACTTCTCATTACCAGCTCTTTCACTCCTGGTGGCACTTAGCAGCATTTATTTACTGGGGTTTGAAGGTGTGGGACAGCAGCACAGTATATCTAATACTTTTAAATGTAGACTTGTGATATAAAAATGAAACAAGAGATAAGATTAGGTCTTTGAATAATTGCACAGCTTTTCTCCCAAGATTATATTCACTAGTACTAACATTATTCCCCCCCCCCTCCATGTTCTTCTAGCATGTGAGCGGTTCAAGAAAATTAATTGTCTGAGGCAGAAGGTCAGAGGGAAAAAATTACCGATAAGCATGAAACATGGTATAAAAGAGCACCTCACTGCATTTTGCCTTCCGTGGCCCTCAGTAGGAACAAAAGGCAGTGTAGAGAAAAGGATAGACGCATTCCCCCCAAGCAATATTTGGAGTTGCTTACATGCTGTTCTTATTTGGATTAGATTAGGTAAAGGATCTAGAAATAAAAAGCCCAATAAATAAAAAAATAAATAAAAATAAAGCAAACAACTTACAATATCGCTCAGCTAAAAGCAAATAGAAGAGAAACTAAAGCCCTGATGAATAAGGTTTGCTTTTCTACGAAACTCCTTTTCAACATGTTATGTATTTATCAAACCACCAGAGTGTAAATTCTATGAATAAGTCCTATCATCCCTCAACCAGGAGACACCACGAAAATTATAACTACAGAAAATTGTTAGTGTTATAAAAGGCTACTTTCTATAGAGTTAAATGTACCTGCTTCTGCCATTTTATAAGAGAGAAAAAAAAAAACAAAAACAAAAAAATAGAATCTTTCTGCTTGGGCCACCAACCAGGGCCAGGCCAGGAGAGGATCATATCACACTTAACCCCAAGTCGAGGCTCACATTGATTCAGAAACAGTCATGAGGGGGCCTGAAGGAAGTGGTGGAGCTCCAAGAATGTTACCTTTTCTTTTGAGAGGCAATTTGTGGGTAGAACAAACTGCAGGTGGATTTACACAAACTAATAATTCAGCCCAGAACACCTAGCCACTTGGACCCCTAAGAATGCAGATGTGCACAAGTGAACCACTAACACGACATTAGGATCCACTCCTCAGTGCTGGGAAGAGCTTTGTGAGTGGCTGGCTTAATCCCATGTGTGT
This sequence comes from Tamias sibiricus, assembly GCA_025594165.1. Taxonomy (NCBI): domain Eukaryota; kingdom Metazoa; phylum Chordata; class Mammalia; order Rodentia; family Sciuridae; genus Tamias; species Tamias sibiricus. Next base: position 158,322,661 of record CM046660.1, on the reverse strand, counting down.
GTATAAAAACCACCAATAAAGAGGAGGATTTCCTTATTTGCTTTTTGAAAAGAGGCTTCTTTCAGTACCTCTTAGCTTAGGATTTTCAGTTGTCCTGACACATGTTCACTGGAGACCTTCAGGATGGAGACTGTAGCTTTGCGAGGAATTTCTCGTCCCCTCCAGTCTGGTCCCTTGGAGGATTATTATGTAAGCAACCTGTAGTATTAAAATGACAGGCCACTGCAGTGCAGTCCTACCTGGGAAGAGAGGTCAGCTCCAGGCTATTCATTCCACCCAGATGCATGGCCCTGGACTGGGATTCCAAGTGGCCATCAGGAAGATTGGCCTGCTGGCCATGGGAGAACCATATTGCTCAATTTTTGCCAGTTCATATTCCAGAGCACTTTGGGAATGTTATGTGTCCACGTGCATGGGGGGTGGGGAGATTGTGACTGCTTTGGGGCAGTTGATGTATGTAGTATAGGGGGAAAGTATTAAGTTATGTAATTTATGCAAAAAGGGATAATGTTTTTTCCAGCTGCCATGGAGAAGATGTGGCTCTCCCTTTGAGGTTTATTTCACTTTCAGAGAAAATCTGAATCTAACCAACATACATAGCCTGCATGCACCTAGTTCCCATCTCAAACCACTAGATGGAAATTGCATGAAAACAACAAGGTATCTTTTACATTATCTATTTTGGCATGGGAACATCTTAGGGAGAGTTTTGGGTAAGTTGGACCTTTTTTTTTTTTTTTTAAAGCAATCAATTAGCTAGCTTATTGATAACCTATTCTGCATTGGATATTAGAAAGGATTAAAAATAAATACAAATCATAGACCTTGCCCTCAGGGGGCTTAAAATGCATTGAGAAGATACATAGAAACATCAGAGCTAACACAACACAACGCTGCACCTGCGAAGTATAAAGAAATGCTCTAGGCTAGAGTTCAGCACACTTTCTTTATACAGGGTAGAGAGCAAATATTTTAGCCTTTATGGTAATATGTTCTCAGTCTCCAGTACTTATTTCTGCCATGGCAGTGAGAAAATACCTAGGTCAACATGCAAAGGAACAGGTATGGCTCTGTTTCAACAGAATTGTGTTTACTAAAACGATGGCAGGCCAGATTGTCTGGACAACCACACTTTGCTGACCCCTGCTATAGACATTAAGTCCTGTGAGTCTTCAGGCAAATGGGGGTGGGTGTTAGAGTGGGTGGAAAGGAAGGGAAGTCTTCATGTAGTAGCAGCAACCTGGAGACTATGTAGGAATTAGGTGAGAGGGGACATTTTTGGTGGAAGCACATTATCAATCAAAGTTCTGTACAATAGGAAGGCTCAGTGTGGGGGTGGGTAAAAATAAAAATAGGAAAAAATGGGCTTCCCCACAAAGCACCCAAGAGGGAAGGACATTGCTACTTTTGACAAACAATCACAGAGAGGCTGTAAGTGTAAGTCAGGTCCTGAGATATATATTCCTAAAATCATGGTGACCAATTCAAGTCCTTTCCACTAGGCTGTTTTTCCAGCCTGACTCTTTTTCTAGGATTGGCATTTCAGGCTCCAGGGTACAGAGATGTCAGCCCACAGGAAGAATGAAATTAGAGCCATATGCATAATTAAGAGAGTGTCTTTGTGCTGTTTTCTCCATGTTGTCAAGAGCTGCACACCAATCCAAGTGATCAAGGCAGTCCTGAATGTCTGTGTCCCTGATGACAGGAACTCTCAGTTTAAGTCAAACCCTTAAGTCAGAAGGATGACATTGCTTAAAGTGCATTAATCAGAATACTAGTCTTCCCTGATGATTACAGAGAAAGAGATTCTGCAGTGCAACCTATGCTTCCTCTTAGAGATTGACAAGGATCATTGGTCAATTAAAGGGCATGAGAAGGCCTGTGACAAAGAAATCTTTTTCACTTATGTAAACATAAATTTCCACAACGTTTGACAACAGAAACTTTTTCCATAGAGTATCTCTCTGAGCATCTTTTGGAAAGCGATGACTTAGGGAAACAAGTGTGGAGATAAATATTGTTAACAGTTGTGACTTTAAGTTAACATGAAACCACACACACACACACACACACACACACACACACACACAGAGGAATAAAAGAGATTTAAAAACTCAAATGGCTCCCGAGGGATATAAACGAGATGGAGTTGAGCTTTTTTGTTTATTGTAACTGCTCAGAATGTACCCACTCCCCAACCCATCCTCAGTGTGCCAAGCAATGGCACATGAGCTGAGGTACTAAAATGCTGAGAGAGAACAGCCAAAAATGGGGAGCGATGTTTTAAACTTTTTCCCTCCCATCTTTTCCCCTGTAATTGTTGATGTTAAACTTCTGATTTTGTTCCCTTCTTCCATATCCTCCTGGAGCCTTTGTTTGACTGAAAGCATGAAAATGATTGTCATCTTGAACTGCTCTTGGCAGGCAGGACTGAGCTTAGAGGGAAAACAAATGTGTGATTAGCAAGTGCATAAACATCCCAACCCAGAGCTAACTTCCCTCCTCTGCAGAGCAGACTAAGAGCTGTGCGAAGGAGCGAAGCAACCATGAATTCCATTGAATTAGCTGGAGGATTCTCTGGATCATTCTGTGAAATTTGCTGCAAACAAGTCAGACATTACAATCTAATTAATTATATGCCAAAAAAGCTCTAGTTAGTGTCTCATGGCATTTTCCTTTTGTTCTATATATTTCTGGGACATGCTGATCTTTATGTGCTGTATTGGTATCTAGTTTTGTCAACTCATTCACTTAGTGAGTATTTACTAAGCACTTACTATATAAGAAGTACCAGGAAATTAATGAAGAATATATGTGATCCCTGCCTTTGGGAGGTTGGTGGTTAAGAGGGGAGAGAGACACTGAAACCAATAAATGTAATCAAATATTATATTGGAAAGCAATGACTTAGGGAAACAAGTGTGGAGATAAATATTGTTAACAGTTGTGACTTCAAGTTAACATCTGTATAGAGAAAGGGGAACCTAGGAGAGTCAGTTATTGTTTTACTTGTAAATGCCAGCAGAAGTTTCATGCAGGAAAAACTTTAGAACCAAATCTTGAAAAATGACCAAATAGGCACCAACAAGTCTATCTGTACTAGACAGATCCTTGATTTCTCCAGATTTACTTTTCTGAAAGTTTCCATGTGTATTTAGATGCTCAACAATTTTATGAGTTCATCCTATCTTTACAACATTTTAGAGCTGAGAATATTGTACTATTAGGAATCTTTGCAGCAGGATATGTGAACTATAGGATGGGGATGTTCAAGATCATTCACAAGAGTATAGAAAGAAAATTCCAGACTTAAAAAATCAACCTCATCCCTTTGAAATTTCTATTTTGTTATTGTTTTAGAATATGCATACAATAGTGCATATTCATGTTATATATATGATATGTGTGTGCATATATATTTATAGATATTTGAGCACATAGTGCAAGTATTTTTGATAATAGAGTACTTTATCAAAAAGTTATAGACTACTTATATTCATGATTCATCTATGGAGTGATTATATTCTGGAGTTCTCATTGGACACAGGAAGTTTTGGGGAACACTATTCAACTTACCACACTCATTTAAATCTATATTATTGATAGCAAAATGACATTAATTTTAAAAAAAATCATTAAATAGCAGTATTCCTTGTATGGTTGCCTTTTTATTTTAAAGAGTATATTTTAACATGCATATGCATACATAGATAATATTTGGAGAGATATACACCAAAATGGTAACACTGATTGTCTCTGTGTAGTAGGATTATGTTTTTCTTTTCTCTCTATTGTTTCCCATACAAACATTTTGCTATGAACAGAAAATAATAAAAATAATTTCTCTCTTTCTTTAAAAAAGCAAATCTACTTTGATTTTAAAAAATTCCAAAGAGTTTAATGACAGAATATGAAGCCCTCCATCAGTGGCATATTTTAATGTTTACAGAAAATTACTTGGGGGAAATAGAAAGGATTTCAGTTTTTGTTTCAGAAAGTACTTTATCAGCTCTTCCCAGGTTCCCGACCTCAAGCCCTTGTCACTAAGTGTAGCCCTGTTCCTGTCCTCCCAATTAACTACAAAAAGCCTCTGGATTCAATTTTTTACCTTTTGGTTATGGTCATACATCTTGTTCCTTCATAGAACCTTCAGATATTAGGCAAAGGGTTTTAAGATATTTTACAGTGTGAATCAATATACCTTTAATTCTTCCATGTGCAAAACCTCATCTCCCACCAATCTTATGACTCAAGGAAAAGATGGCCCTATACTTCTTTCTTCCTGTATTGTGATAACTAGCTCTGAGTGCATCAATGTCAGCTAAGAAAACATGTGGTTATCTGAAAGACCACATTCTGTATATAAAGATACCTTTTAAAAACAAGTGTTTCTTTTCCTCAGTTGCCTACTATTTTATCTGCTGGTTTTTCCAACACACTAGTCACTGACATGTTACCACCCCATATTTGAATGGGATCATTTCTCTATTTGCCATCTCTGCAGTTAGGGTTGCAGTCTCTAAGGATATTCTGTTATTTTTGTCATCACCTTTGCAATTTAATTTTGTTTTGTGACATGAAAATAAAACTTTGGAGGTTCTTAGAAATTAAGAATAATGTTTAGAAAATTAACAGATGTATATATAAAATCTTCTGTGAGATCCCTACCAGGCTGAGAACTCTCTGAAAGCACAAACTGGGTCTTCTTCCTTACTGTGCTCTAAGTCCAGTACCTTTTTATCTGAAGAGTTTCCACTTTTTGCCCCACAGTGTTGCTATAGATTCTTAAACAAGCCCATGAGCCCTCTGAGAGCAGTTTTAGTTGTGGAGAGCTACCTCTCTCTATTTTATATTTTTTGTGGGGGGATGAAGAATGCAATCTTCTATTCCTCCATCTTGGTGATGTCACTCCTCTGTACCTTGCTCCACATCTGGCTCATAGCACTCACTATGTACTTGCTCCCATTAGCTTCACTAAGCTGAAACAGAATATGCCTGTCCCATCAGGGATGAACAAAGACAGAGCCTGGTAGGACCAAAGGAGAATGAAGGCTGGTAGATTTTTCTTATGCCACTTCTGAGTATGCAAAAAACCTGCCACTGGGGTATAAGGAATGCAAGTGTCTTGGCCCACGGCTCTGGACACACTTCTTCAAGGCTATGATTTAGAGATGCAAGAAGATGAGTAATGGGGGAAGGAATTTCTTTTTTTGTTAATTTGTGCATTTTAGATGTAAATGGCAGCAGAGTGTATTTTTGACATATTATACATACATGGAGTCTAACTTCCCATTCGTGTGGCTGCACATGATGTGGAGTTATGCTGGTCATGTGTTTATACATGAAAATAGGAAAGTTATGTCCACATTCTATTGTATTTCCTATTCCCATCCCTCCTCCATTCCCTTCATTCCCCTTTGTCTAACCCAATGAACTTCAAGTGGGAAGGAGTTTCTTTGACATCATAATCTAGTATGAAAAGGATTAAAGGATTATAGGTCAAGGACATATTGCCAGTTCTCTATATATCTCACCCATCCCAGACACCAGCCAGGCAGAGCATGTAGAACAGCATCTCTGCTTCTGCACCTCTACCCTGCTGTACACATCAATAAGTGAACAGTATATGTGGGCCCTGGGATCAGAAAAGCCACCACACACAGGCCCAGACAATGTCCATGAACTCCATGCACCTCTGAGAAGAGTGTTATGACTGTCTTTTACATCATCTGGTGAATGTGTGGTGAGGAGGTGGGTGGGGATAAATGAACTCCCTGTTTCAAGAAGGTGGGCTCAAATACTGGATCTCATTCTACAGAGAGATGAGGAACCTAGAGGAACTTTGGTTTACAGGGTGGTGAGGAACTGCAGCCTCATTGCTCATGGTAATATCTTCAGCTGAAGTAGTAAGTGTAGAGGAGAGGCTTTTTTCTTTTCCCAGACTATATCAAAGACGGAAAGTGCCAAAGTTAGCTGGATGTTACGGCATGATTATTGGCATGACTGACCTTGGTCTGTTTTTGGTAATTACCTCTCAGAGAAAAGAGGCAACTTTGGTTAACAACGAGTACAGATCACTGGGTGGCTTCATCCAGCCGAGTCTTCAGGATAACATCAGCAGTAGAACACACCTTCCTTCTAGACAATTACAAAAGAAAAATAGCTGAGTGAATTGGGATGCTGAATAACTGAACAACGCTCTGCATAATTATTCGAGCAGGAAAGAAGTGCCTATGTTGTTTGCATCATTTCTTGCTTCAAAAGAAGAGAAGCTAAAAAAAAAAAAAAAACCATAAAGACACATGTAAAATCTCTGTTTTCAGACTCCCAGTTGAGGCTGATAAATTCCTGCTTTAAAAAAAAAAAAAAGATGTTTCCAAAAAGTATAAAATAAATAAAATCTTATTGCAAAAATAGTAAAATTGCAAAGGAGGGGAGAAAAGTAGCCTCAGATTTGTGAGAAATATCAATCTGCAAAGTCTATTATCCCAAGACCTTGTACATCAATACTAGATTTGAATTATGGAGCTGGGTTGCGCCTTCATTTACATGGTATTTCCCCAAGTAGCCAGATAATATCAATATCTTGCATTTATACGACGATCGTCTTCCCAGATGGCTTCATTAAATTGTATGTTTTATGAGAACCACTTTCTGAAATGTGGTCATCTCTGAATGAGAATGATGCTCCTGGGTAACTCGGGGCAAGGGGAAAATCGTGTTTTGCATTTCTGCTGTCTCTCTACCAGTGATCATAAAAATGTTCAGTTAGCAAGCATTTCCTGAGCATCTGCGTGGGCAGAGCCCGAGACAAGGCTCTCTACAGGAACATACGGAAGATTAAAAGGCGTGGTCCCAACCCTCCAATACCTCAGTCTCTATTAAGAACAATTTTCTGTTTCACAAATGTGAAAACTTGTGGGCCAGACAAGTTTAGAGCATGGGCAAAGGTCATATAGTAAATTTGTTCCAGAGCTGGGAGTTCTCATTTCCAGGGTTGGGTTAAGAGTGATTTTGAGATTAACATCTAAAAATGTTACACATATTTCAAACATGGATTTAAGTGTTAAGGTTAAGACTTTGGTTTTTGTAAAAGACCAGCCCTCAAAAAAGGAAAATAAAGAAGGATCTATTACATTGTCAGTATAGATTTGTAAATATTACTAAGTATCTAGGACTCTGTTAATAATGGCAGAGGAACAAAAGACAGGATTCAACCCCGAAGAGTTTGGCTGATTTAACAAGAAAACTACTGCTTATATGTGGTGATTTCAGGGAAATGAGAAGACTCCTTTATCCCTTAAATAGAGATTCAATTTGTTGTCTTTTTTCTTTACTTGGTAAAATTGCAAAGGCTTCTGGGAGAAATCACACACTAAGCAAAGTTCAGCACACACAATGTCTGGCACACAACAATTGCTCCTTGAAGAATGCCGAGGAATCTACATTGTGTAGATGAGTCTATCACAGTCTTTCCTGAGGACTTGAATTTTACTGAGTTTGGGGGTGGGGTGGGGTGCAGTGGGAAGAAGACAGTATGGGTAGTGAGTACAAAAGAAGGGAAGAAGAAAGTGAAAAGGAAGCAGAAAGAAGAGCCCAGATGACTGGGGAAAACAAATCTTTTAATCTCCCTTAGGTTCTGTACTGATATGTAGGGAACTCCATATATGAAGATAGTGGGTTAGAAGACTATTATGTTCAAAGTATCTACAAACTCATATATATCATGGTAGAATTCCCAACTCTAATTCTCATTTGCATGGGATTTGCAGGGAATTGCTTTACTTATGTGGGCCATAGAATTCCATCTGCTAAACGAGGGGATAGATTGGATAATCTCCAAGACAAATTTCTGTCATATAGGATTCTGTTGGTCTATCTAAATGAGAACAGGGTTGCAATACTGGTGTCTATTCTGATTTCAGCTTAGCTTGGTGAAGAGAAGGGACAGTATTGAAGTTCAAAGTTTGGTGACCTCTCTTGATGTGATTCTAGAGCATTTTCAACATATTAGTCCACTCATCAGAATAGATTGGATTCTATACTGTCAACCTTAAAAGACTTCAGCCAACCTCAGACACACTTTGAGTACTGAATGATTCCTCTCTGTTCTAGATTTCTATGCTGTTTCTTTTTTTCTTTCTTACACCAGGATTTTCTACGGGCATGTCTAACATTGTGACTCTTTCTGTAATGAAACAGATTTTTACTTAAAAATAAAACCATTATCTCTGAAACATTCTGAATTTCAAAAATCTTTTCTGCAAAATAAAAGTGCTAGATTATATATGAAAATAACATGTGCTTAGGAAATCAAAGAAGAGAAAGACTGTCATGGTCATAGGTAATCAGGAAAATCTTCAAAGTAGAAATGGGGCTTTTAAGTTGGAACTTACCAAAATTTAAGATTGGACTTGTGAGAGAAAGAGCCTTTCTAGTTAGATTATCTTAGAGCAGAACTTCAAATGCAGACTACCCTAGCTCAGGATGACGTTTTCACTGATTTCTGAGTACTAAGAAAAATAAAGAGCAAGTAACATGTGTGTTCGGGATCAAGCAGAACCAACATAAGGGCTGTCTTATCTTCCTTTTTCCTTCCTTGTTCTTCTTCTTCTTTGTTTTTTGTTAAAATATCCTGTTATGAAATGATAGTGAGTGGAAGTGGGTAATATATGCTTCATTTTGTGAAATAATGACATCAAACTATCCTTCCATATGATTTTCTCTCTACCTCTACCACCAAGCCCTTTGACATTTTCTGTCCAATGAAATCCAAAGATCTGGGCACCACCCATTAAGTGCACATTTCTGATATGGGGCCTCTACTGCAGCCCTTGTGCATGTAGGCCAAATAGGTCAAGTGGATTTTAGGACTTTATTTTCCTATTCTAGTGATATTGTCATGGCCATAAATGCTGATAAGGCTTAGCTAATATTGACAGAGTTAAGCCTAATATGCTGGATGAAGAACGTGCCCCAGATCTCAGCAATTGAGGTCTCAGTGTCCTAGAAAAACAACATTGCCTTTGTCGACTTTTACTTTGTAGGCTTTTACTTTGAACTGCGTGCCACGTTGACAGCAGAACAGCTATTTACCAATGTCCTTGCTTTGTATTGATTAAATAAAGGAACTATTTCACAATCCTTACTCATTCCATTGATGCAGAATGACTCGGTCTTTAGATTTTAACTTTGGTACAGGTATGTTGAGTTCTTTTCTCAGAAGCCAATCTTGGGTCTGTAATGTGCTACTTGACTCCTGGACAAGGGGTGGTACCAACACTCTGAGCCACCATGTAAACACTCACTTTCCTCAGGAGGAAACAGTGTAGGGACACAGTGTTTTAGCACAAAACTTCACAGCTTTCTTTTCTCAAACTCACTTCTGTATCTCCTGGACCTTTACTGATAAATGTAAGGAAACTTTGACCAGTTGTTCTGTGCAAATAGATTATGAACTTTTTATATTTTAACTGGCAAATTTTATTTTCATTTGTATATGACGATCAATCTCTGAGCTGCTAGGGAAAAATATTTTTAGAATCATAAATTCTGATTTCATCTTTTTCAATCCTGAGATGAAGGAAATGAAGGCACAGACTGGGTAGTGACTGGCTCAAGGTCACCCAGCTGGTTAGCTTAAGTGCAAGCCCTTGAAGTTGATCTAGTGTTCTCTCTCCCACCTCCCTCCCATACCCCATTGGAATTGAAATCAGTGCAATAGCCACTGCCAAGTACTTAACGATGGATATTTGATAGTGGTCTTTTAAGTCTGTACCAGGGTGGTTTTCAGTTTTTCACTTCATCAGCACAGGAAGGCAAGGACATCGCCCGGACTAATATTTCATGCTTAGCTCTGGATTCCCTTGGTTTTATATTTCTGACTCTTCCCTCCGTTTCTTGTAGGGCTCTATGATTTAATTTAATTTCAGCTTATGGCTGGCTTTGGTACCCAGAAGAGTGGTAATTTGTCCTTTGAATTATTCACCCAGGGGAGTCGATGTTCTTAGAAAACGAGGAGGGAGAACCTGTAAGCTTCGTCCCAGCAGAGGGATACATGACACACACTGATGCCTCACTCACTTGTTCTTTTTCCGCGATACCTTATCTCCCATGTTCAGCCCTGGTTCCTATAATACCTTGTATTTCTGCAGAGTTTTTCACATTAACAAATAAAGCAATTTACAGAGTATTTACACACTGACTAGCGACTAATTATACACCTGCAAGCACTGCAATCATTCTGGACAAGCAACATTCCTCTACATTAGATTCTTTACAGGAAGGTGTCTTAGAGTTGTTTGCAAAGAGAAATTTGGGCAACAGTCATTCTTGGCTCTGACATTCAATTGTTTAATGTAGGTACAGTGTATATTACCTAGGATGCATCTCTGGGCTTTTTTATCTGGCTAGAGAAAGAAAGTTTACAAAAGAAGAGAATGAATGAATGAATGATTATGATGACTCTAGTAGTAGATCTTACTAAAACTGTTCATAAAACTGGGCAAAAGCATATGCAACAACTCCAAAGGAACACATGGTATTATAACATCCACTTGTCAGGCTGTTGGTTATGTTTTATGCAGAACTGAAATACAGAATGAGGAGGCTGTTGCAGTTTTCAGTTAAAAGGACAAGAAATGAATAATTTTAGTACATTTACCATGTACTAAATTCTGTACATATATTCTTTCACTTAATTCTGCTGTCATCCCCATTTATAACATAAAATTCGTTGATGTTCAAAGAGATGATATAATGTTCTCAAGATTACACAGATAGAGAGATCAGGAACTAAAACTCTGGTTGATCTGACTTTTAAGCCCTCAACTGTACCTTCCTCAAGAAAGGTGACAAGTAGGGGCTGGGGGTATTGCTAGGTGGCAGAGCACTTGCCTAGCATGAGCAAGGTGTTGGTTCAATTCCAGCACACACACACACACACACACACACAAAAAAAAAAAAAAAAAAAAAAAAAAAAGAAGAAGAAGAAGAAGAGACATGCATTAAGATGCAAATATCTAGTGTACATGTGTGTGTGTTAGAGTGGGTTATGCAGAAAGAAGAAGAAAAGGATTGGTAGCATTCCACTTAGAGGGACATCAAGAAAAGGAATTAAATATTTTCAAAGTTAATTTTTGGCAAACAGCAGGATAGAAACAATGGAGGAACCCCGATAAACCAAAATGGATTCAGAGGATGTTACTTGGTGACCTCCAACAGAAAACAGACAAGCAATCATGTTTAAAGATAAAAGAGAAACACACACTTGTTTGAATATTAGACACTGATGTTCAGAATAAAGTGAACTATGTGAAAAATGCAGAGTCAGCCAAAGGCAGTCTACATTGCTATGGAGAATGAAGAGCAAGTAACAGACACCTTTACTGCATGGTGCCTGGGCTCTGCTAATCCTAGTGTGGTGTTTTTAAAACCTGTCTGCAAAATCTCTGACTTTCCTCTCATTGAGGGGTGGCATCAATGTCCACCCCCTCTGAATCTGGGCCAATGTAGGAGGGCAGGGGATGCTGTGTGACTTACAAGGTGATTCAGTGGCTATCTGGTTTGATACATGCAATGGATAATGGAATACCTGGTGAGAATATCAGACTGAAAAGTATGCACCCCAAGTGAAGAGCCTATTTGCTACGGGGGGCAGTTACTCTTACACTCTTACAGTATAAGAAGCATGAGGCCTAAGAGGTGAAAGAAGAGTGGAGGGTGCAAGTCAGTCAAAAAGTCCAACTGGAAACAGGTCAGCCTGTAGAGCATCAGCATTCACAGCCACTCTGAAATGCAAATGCAGGTTACTCAGGACTGATGTGGTGAGTCACGCAAGGTACATTTTCTTTGTATGTGGTGCAGAAATGTTCTAAAGGTCAAGAAGCCTAGAAGTTCCAGACAATTAAAATGTTGAAAGATAAGAGGAGGTAAGTAGAACTACTTAACCATTTTGATTCTTATGTTCTTTCCAGCTAAAAATAGTCAGGTAGAGAAAGGCACTGCCAACACTGATTTTTAAAAATAATGTAGGATCCTGGCTTCCTGGTTGCCAGGAAGGGAGGAGATTTCCTCTATCCTTCTGCCATGATGCTCCACCTCACTTGGGCACAGAGTAATGGAGTTGGCCAACTATGGACTGAACCTCTGAATCCATGAGCCCCAAATAAACTTTTCCTCCTTTAAAAAAATAAGTAAAAATAAGGTCAATGAGGAACCTGTAAGAAAGCACTGCCGCTCACAATGGAATACGTGTCATAACCTAGACGAGGCATGTGTCTTAACTTTGGGATAAGATATAAGAACTCCTGTCAATATTTTTTGAAGAATCTTGAGAATTTGGGGAGGCCAAACAATGGGCAAATATCTCATTCTCAAAACAGAGGTGAATTCTGTGAGCTCTAGGTAGGCGGGCTTTGTATCTGGGGTGTCTTCTAGAACAAATCACTAAAGAGATGATTTGCAAGACTTCAGCAAAGAAGCTGATGAAGATGAAGTGGTGAGACTGAATTTCTACATGAATTTTTCAGTCTCTAATGACATCACTCTGAATGGGAACTGAACACACAGAATAGCTAATCAGTGAAGAGCTCCTTCTGCTGAATAGATTTATTGTCATCTGAAAGACAGGCCGTCAGAGTCCACCACAAGCCTCTGAAACTGGCCCTGTAGTATGTGAAATGTCTATTAGGGATTTGGAATAAGCACGTCGGCATGCTGATGCAGACCGCAGGACTCACAATGCTGAAGGTTCACCAGCATGCTGAATGGCGGAATTCATACCACAAAGATCTTAACAGGTAGTACTGGTGCACATGTTTCAACAAGAAGAAATTCACCAGGGAAAAACCATAAACCCTTTTGTTTAGCACCCACCCTTCATCCCCAATGGAGAAAAATTCCAAACACTCAAAAACTTTACCCCACCAATAAAATAAACAGGAGAAAATGTGGTTTGTACACATGAAAAGGATTTAAGTGCTGTCTCAATTTAACAGCTCAATACAATCTAACAGTGGGATATGGCTGCCAAGAAGGTTACTGCCGTGGGGGCATTGTGTGAGAAGAGGTGTCCAGGAGAAGGTGTGATGAGGAAGCACTGGTGTTTGCTCTGGAAGTGATCCTGTTGAGGGGAAAGTGACAGACCAAAGCATGGTAAGGGGACAGAGAAATTATCATATGGAAAATGATTAAAAAAAAAAAAAACTTGGTATATTTATCCAGGACAAGAATCTGTAGGGAGAATGGAGCAGGAAGAGGACTTAGTGACTTAAAGGCTATTGGATGGAATGGAGTGGGGACAAGTGGAAGCAATGAGGAATCTAAGGAAAATCTCATACCTGGAACTGTGCAAAGAGGAAAACATGTTTCTCAAGAGGTGAGGAATCTCCAATCCTGAGATAAATCAACAAAATAGGAAGGTCATTTGTCAAGGATAATATCAGAGTGATTAAAAATAATACCCAGAAAACTATGACCCAGAAAACTATGGCTTACAATAGGAAGCACTTTAATAATGAAGAAATGGAAGATCAGAGATGTCCAGTAACTTCCCCAAGAACACCCAGGTGAAAGTACAGAGCAGAGACCTGAACCTGGACCTGCCTGATGCTAAATCATGCACATGCTCTTCCATGATCCCAGCCTTCTTGAGATAAAACTGAGCTCTTATTTCCAGGAAAGGACACTGTATCCTTCTTTACAGTAACAGAGGGAGGAGCAAAGGGATATGTTATACCTAGAGTGTCTGATGAATCGACTGAGAATATCAAGCATCACCAGGAATCTCTAGGCCCTCAGTGAGCCATGGGTACCATTTCTCAGTCTGGAATGCTTTTTCCAATGATGGTTCTATCATCATTCAAATTAAAACTAATTTTACAAATCTAGGACACGTTTCTGGAAAGTTGAAATTCTTTTGATCTTTCATAATGCTAAAGCATCAGTTTCTAGACTTTAAAAAGGCAATGCTTTTCTATAGGGCTGCAGCCACATCAGTGTTTACAGCAGTGCAGCTCACAACAGATACAGAACCAGCCCAGGCACCCATCAACAGATGAGTGGACTAAGAAAATGTGGTAGATATGCACAATGGAGTTCTACTCAGCCATGAAGAAGGATGAAATTATGTCATTTGTTGGTAAATTGATGGAACTGGAGAACATCATGCTAAGTGAATAAGCCAGGCTCAGAAAATCAAGGGTTAAATGTTTCTTTCATATGTGAAAGTTAGAACAAAATAAAGGGTAAAAAGTAGGGGTGGGTGGATGTCGAAAAAATGGAAGATCAGTAGAATACAAGAAAGAGATTGAGGGGGAGGGAGAAGGGATAGGAAAGGGAAGAAAATGCAGAATGAATCTGACAAAATTACACTACGTGCATGTATAAATACACCACAGTGAATTCCACCTTCATGTGTATCTATAAAGCACCAGTTAAAAATAAATAAAAAATGAGTAGAAGGAAGATCCATAAAGGAAGGAGAATAGGGGGAAAGAAGAGAGAAGGAAAAGGGAGAACTGGGGACTGAAATGGAGTAAATTATATTCCATACATGTATGATTATGTCAAAATGATTTGTGTGACTATGATATATTAATAAAATTTTAAAAAGCAATGCTCTTCAAATTCCAATAGGATTAAATTTAAAATGATTTCACATAACTTCTTTGGTAAATTCTTTTGGTAGTTTCTGATTTGGACAACTTTGAACCCAAGAATATATCTAAATTCAAGTCATTGAGTTTCTAGGACGTGTTTTGTGTCTATTATATTACCTGGCTTTATACATAAAGTTTAACAATTGGAACATCTGTGCTGTCCATCTATTATCAAATAAAATCCTCTGCATTTGTCAATAATAGGTATACATATTCTTATAAAATTGGCATAACAGGTAATTCTCTGCTACTTCCATCAGTCTCTTATTAAAACCAAGGTATACTTTTAGACAAGTATGCATTTGGCCTCTGTTCATTTACAGATGAGAACACACACTGGGCTTTTTAGGAAAGCTATATAAACATTGTGTGTTGTGAATTCATTTGGAATGAAGGAATGTCCCAGAGCCAAACAACAGCCTGGTGAAAGAGCAGGAGAGGAATCGCTCAGAGAACACCTTGCTATGCTTTTGACCTCTAGTTGTATGGACCCTTGTAATAATTAATAGCTTGTGTTGCTTCTCTTTTCTAGGTCTCTACCATCGCCTCTCTGACAAATAGTTTATAGTCTATAATCTTCCCTGTTGCCTTCTCACTGGGATGCTTTACACCCCGGTGACTGTGTGAGAGTTGCATTTTGCATTTGCTTGCTCATCCACGGTGACCTCGTTTGGGCTTTGTTTAGTTTATTTGTTGCCAGATAATACATACAAGCCTTACAGGGACCATTTGACTTTATTTATTGACTTCAGTTGTCATTTCTTTCTAACAGAACTGTCCAAAAATACCCCAAAGGGCTACACCACTAAAAATAGAGTGCCTTTCTCAATGCCCTCTTCTTTCTGAGATTTGGAAGTTCAAAACCTCTCACCCCCAACCCTTGTGCTTGGATACATGATATTTTTCCTGTAACCAGAATTCATCTTAATGCCAGACTGAGGCAACATAACCATGAGAATTTAGGTGCCTTTGCCTGATTGTGAACGGATCAATTTATAAGCAACTCTGTTTCCACAGTGGGGGACGAGGGCCCTTCCAACCCTGGTTTATTTGAATGTGATATACAGTTTGCCACCAATTAAAATAAGGCTAAGATCAGTAATTGCAGAAAACATCTAATGTGTTTATAGGCTTATCCAAGAAGATAAACATTCCTATGATGAAACCACTTCACATCTGTAACTCCTACAGAATAACAGGTGACCTCCGTGTATTTTTACTATAGTTATGAAATGAATAAATAACTCACATTGAATATACTGAGAAAATACATAGATGCTTTATCTACAAATTCACAAAGAACTATTTATTAGCTTCTCAGAATAGGATAAAATAATAGAGTAGGAAATTTTTCTTTTATATAATTTAAAAGATTGAGTTTGGGAGTATAGCTTTAGTGGTAGAGTGCTTGCCTAGCATGTACTCCTGGGTTCAATTCCCAGCACTGCAAAAAAATAAGAAAATATATAAAGCATGATCTTTTGATCAAGATGAAGTCTATTTTTTTTAAAAAGTTCTGAATTAGGAATCAGAATATCTGATATCTATTTCAACCCAAGTAGCAATAAGCCTTAAGTAAGTCATTTCTCTCTCTAAGCCTTCCCCTGTTCACCCTGTAGCACTGTTAAAGGATGCAATAAGCTCCTTTACCTTAAGGTAAAAAGACAAGGAGCTGGGGATATAGCTCAGTTGGTAGGGTGCTTGCCTTGCAGGCACAAAGCCCTGGGTTCAATCCCCAGCACCACAAAAAAAAAAAAAAAAAAAAAAAAAAAAAAAAAAAAAAAAAAAAAGTCTTCACTCTTTTTCTCCTTACAGCATGCAGCATATACAATACCTGTGAGTAGTGACTACCTGAACTTCCACCCCCTGCAATTAAGTAGTGTTGTGATTGTTGTCACACATGTCACTGTAATTACAGAATTTATAAATTGATGAAATAAAAATATGAAGAGAGCAGTTTTTGTTCCTTTGACAAGCAAATTAAAAACTGTGGGAATATGATGAAACTGTTATTTTCAGATATATTAGATATGGGTTAGATATTTGTAAAGAACTGGACACAAACATTTAGAAAGGTCCAGTTTGCAAGCATTTTGGACCCCATCAGTCTAGCATCACTTGAAACAAAATTAAAGACATGAAGTTTTAGGATGTACTGAGGTGAAGAGAATTTGGGACGCAAATTCACCTGCAGGCCAGCTTGTGGCTATATTTTTCCAAGTACTTATTTTCTATTTTTAAAACTTCCTGGGCAGATAGGGCGAAGTTTTACTTCTGAGATTACCCTCACGCCTAAGGTGCTGTCCTTTGGGGTTCTACCTTTCAAGTTTGAGGCATCTGACTTCCAAATTAAGCAGGCTCTGAGGTTTTACATTTTTCTTATCTGAAAAGTCCATAGAAACAGAATTTCCATTTTCCCAAATCAGCAAATACTTTCAGTTTAATAGTAGCTTCTTTGCTGTGCTAACTTCTCTGGGGTGCCACTTTCCTGTAGATTTGGGCCTCTTTATCTTTTCAGCTCTTTGATGCTCTCAAGACAATACTTAAAATACATTTCAACAAACACTTTTGTTTTCAGCGGGAGGGTTTGCCACCACAACCCAACCAATGTTATATGCTATAGCTTTTCTAGAGGCCTCTGCTCATGATTCTTTTTTTTTTTTTTATTTTTTTAAAATTCAAAGTTGTTGTATTTATAATAGTAGTATACATTATAACTCATAATAAACATATAGAGCATCTTTTTACAAAACACTGTATACAATGTATATTTGTACCATTCACATCTTCAATCATGCATTTAGGATATGATATCCATCTTATTCAATGAGAAACCAAACTGCCTTTTGAAATTGGTGTGACCCTCTTGAAGGGACTAGTGCCAAGTCTGAAAGCTTGGGATGACATAACTCACTTTTTTCTAGATCTAAATCCATTGGGCCCTTTGATTGCATAATTCTATCTTCATCATGCTGAAAAAGCTTATAAATTTTAGGTGGACAAATGGCTGATAGTTAACGATTTTATATTGACTCTACTTTTTTATTGTTTTCTGCCCTGTCAGTATTTTGAGAGGGTTAAATTTATATAAATCATCTAATCCAGTGGAACTTTCTGTGATGACAAAAATGTTCTATAATCTGTAAACTGCTCACACATGACTACTGCACTCCTGGTATATGGCTAGTGTACCTTAGAAATTGAATTTTTAATTTGTTTTATGATAAATAACTTAAATAGTGGCTAGTGTTAGATGGAACACATTCTTAGATAAATTGCTTTATCATACTTCAGGGTAATTATTCACTACATAAGAACCTATATTTCTTAGGTAACCAATAGTTACACAATACAATTGTTGGGTTGTAAAAGAAGACTACATACTCAGCAACTTAGTGAGGCCCTGACCAACTTAGCAAGATCCTGTCTCAAAATAAAAAATAAGAAGGGCTGGGGATGTGGCTCAGTGACTAAGTGTTCCTGGGGTTCAATCCCTGGTGTGCGTGCGTACACACACACACACACACACACACACCCAAAAAAGAAAGAAAAACTACATAAAAATAGTTTTGTGACCACAGCCTTTTCTATAGAAGCTGTACATAGATCATGAAACCAAAACAGAAGAAACTACTATTAGCATAAAACAGATAAATAAATACAACAAAATATTAATTCAACAAATATTTATTGAGCCCATATTCTGAACTGGGCACTACAAAGACTCTAAAAATAGTCCCATATGCCTGGTGATTCATTTACTCTCTATGCAGATGATGACTGGTGTATGACAGATGATTCCATGAATAGCTTTCACTATAAAATGCAAATTCATTATTTCAACTTATTCTAGATATATTTATTTGACAAAATATAAGCATAGTCAACTATTAGTCTTGTGAAATGCTATGAAGTTGGGAAAAAGACAAATATTCCATGGGTGAAATGGTGTGCTGGCATCTTAAAGAATCTCAGAATTCCCATATGGAAAACATATATTTAACATTTCTAATCCATGCTTACCAAAAATGAGCACAGAATTCTATTTTTTCTCCCACACAAAATACCTATTAACTTTAATTCTATGGAACACATTTTGGGAGTTGGAGATTTATCCTAAGGAATTTTAGTAGGCATAGAAGACCAAAAATACTAGATTATTTAGAATACTGTTTCCCAAAGAGGCATTTGCAGGTTGTCAGGTGGCATGAATATATTCTCAGTAGTCCACATTTCCCTAGAGAATTTTGAAGTGATGTGATTCAAATTATATAACCTTAAGATATTAATAGAAGCACATTTTGAACCATGTTGAACACATTCTAACAGGATATTGCCATATGATTTCTCTTAAGATTGACCTGTAATTGTCTTAGGTTGTTTTCTTTCTTTCTTTCTTTTTTTTTTTTTTTTTTTAACAAAACAGAGGTGAACTAAAATTATGTGCTCCAGATGAAGGCCAGGGGGAGACTGTATAAAAGTTTAATAGAGAAATGTGGTAAGAGAATCCAACCATTACATTACAGAGTATTAAAATAATGTTTTATCTTGAAATAATTCTGTTCTGTAGCAATTGTTTCAATATTTATGTCATGCATCAATTTCAAGAAGATGTCTTTTACATTACTATAATTTTAAGCTAAACTATTTTATGCTTTTGCAAATGTGTTGGTTTTTTAGATGCATAGGAGCTTAAGCCTAAGAATTTTCTATGTGGTTTTAGGTTTAGGACATTGTAACCACTGTAGGTTTAAGTAATATTGTGATCAAAATAATTTAGGTCAAAACTAGGGATACATAAAAATTACTTGTGTGGAAACACTAAGATATTTCCATTACATTTCTGAATGCATCATATAGCATTCTTTGTAAATATTTAGCCAATATTTAAAATTGGTTTGCATTCCATGGCTATGTATCATCTGTTACATTTGCTATGTGGCCAGGGAAAGTCTGGGAAGTATTAAAAATTCATCATGGATAATAATGAGTGGACTGTGTTCAATATCACTGCAGATAAATAATAGCTTTATTGACATAGTAAAGTATGGCAACATCAGAATATTTTCCTTCCCCAATCTCTATTGTCTTTTCTAAAAATGTCACACATGGCATATTCAACTACCTCCTAAAACTCTGTAATTCCAGATCTTCATTTCTAGATCCATTTGCTCACTTGACTTCCAGTTGCACACTGCCACTGCCTACTAGATATTTCTACCTGAATTTCAAATATTTCAAACTCATTCAACCCCGAATTCAATTCTGGCATTCTTTTTTTTTTTTTTTTTTTTTTGCATTCTTATTCTAGACCAACGGTGCCACATCCAGTTGATTTCTCAAACTCAAAACACTAAAGTCATCTCCATTTCTATCTTTTTATCACCCTCATATCAGTAGTAGGCAAGTCCTGCCAATTCTCTTTGTGACCTCTGCCATTGCCTCAGTTCGGGCTTACAGCATCTCTCAGCTGACAATTGTGATTTCTGCCTACCTAGATTCCCTCCCATTAGGTACCTTCCAGACAAATCTAGCTTAAAACAGCAGAACACATGATTTCACTGACAGTTTTCAGTTAACTTGTCTATTTACTGGGCTGGCTTGGTTTACTAAGACTTCTGCCGTACTAATCTGTGGCTGTGAATATTAAAGGTAAGAGCTCAGTCTCGTTCATCTTTGTGTCTCAGTGTTTAACAGTTTTCAGCATGGAAATGCTTTCTATGCACTACTGAATATTGACAGGGCACTAATGAGTGGCTAAGAACACAGGCTTCAGGATCCAACAGATCTAGGTTGTGTTTCTCTTCCTCTACCCTTAGTTGCTAAGTGACTGTGGACAACCTAAATTAATCCAGCGATTCTCAACTCTCACTGCATTATGATTATTTCAGATTACATTAGGATTGCATTAGGATTACACAGTGAGTTTATTTAAAGGCCCCCTCTTTAGCCCAATTAAATCAGAATATGAGAGGGTGGTGTTCAGGCACTAGAACTTTTAATAGATCTATAGGTGATCCTAATATGCAGCCAAGGTTGAGAATAACAACTCTTAGTCTTAATTTTTCATCTACTATTTCGTATCTATTTCAAAAAAGTTTTGAGTGTATGAGGTGAATTAGCATGGTGCCTGGCACATGATAAGTGATCAATCATGATGTTAATACACGACTGAGTTTTCAATCTTCTTCCTTCTCAATAGCTACTCTTCCCCTCCACCGATTCTACTTTCCTTTCAATTCCTGGACTGTACCCAGAGTTTCCACATTTATGTCTTCACACTTGCTTTTCATCCTGCTCTTGGCAGATTCCTCTCAATCTTCAAGTCACATTCCAGGCATTTCCTTAATCCACCGTTGCAATATGGAAATGTTTTATCTTCATAGCACTTGTCTCATTTGTAAGTACATATTAATTTAACATTTACTTACTAAACTAAAAGCAAGATGCCTTATCTGTTTTGCTTTCCTCCTATGGTCCAGTGCCTGGTGCCTGAGAAGTGTTCAGGTCACAGCTGTTGAAGGAATGAGTGGATTAATAAATGACCCATTTTGTAATCTCAAAGAGGCAACATTCCTTTTTGTGTGTGTGTTCCTCAATTACATGTATCTGTTTGTTTTGTTATAATAAAATATTTGAGATTGAGTACTTTTTACAGAAAAGAGATTTTTAGCTCACAGTTTGGGGGCTGAAAATTCAATATCAAGCAGCCTCATTAGTTCAGCCTCTGGTGAGGGACTTCTGCTTACATGGGAACATGGTAGGAGCATCATGGTAGGAGCATTGCAAAAGGGAAAGATCACATGACAAGACAGGGACTTAGAGACAAGGGAGGGGCCAGCGTCACTCTTTTATAACAACCTGATTTCTTGGCAATTAATTCCTTTCTAACAGACCTCAACCATTCTAATCAGCAGCAGCATCCATTCATGAGGACAGAGTTCCCATGACCTAATTATTTTCCACTAGGCTCCATCTTGTATAAGTTTCTACCACTTCAACATTACCACACTGGGGCCAACCTTCTAGAACATGAACCTTTGTGGAACAAACCACATTTAAACCACAGCAGTATTCCATATCAAAACACAAGAAAGAAGAAAATAAAAGAATCAACCAACCAAACAACAACAACAAAAAAACTAGGGTGGTCTCTAGTACTTTGAATTTCAGCTATTGTGCAGGAAAACTGCCATACATTTTTTTTCCCTGAATTTTTGAATGTTTTAAATTTGGATAAAGTTTCCAAGTCCAAAGTTCTGAAGACACTTACTGTAAAGCTTAGTCAGTCATAAGCCCTTAGGCAATAATTAATGTTAGTCTAACAATATCTCATTCCAATAAAGCAAATAAATTTTGTGGGTGTTTGTTTTAGTTAACTAAATACTTTTTTTTCCTAATTTACCTTCTGATCTTTTGGTTAGGAGACCAAACAACATGTAAGGCTAGTGGAAAAAAACTTTCTATGAAGCTGCAGAATTTTCAAATCATTGATAATTCTACCAGTAATAAGGACCTTAGAAGTCATTTAAACCAATCCCTCACTTTACAGATAAGACAATGAAAGCCTCAAAAAAATGAAATTTACTAGACATGACTACACATGTTTTTTTAACACCAGTATAATCTGAGTTTCAAGAATCCCTCACCTGCATTCCATTGACATTACATCAATTTCAAAGTAATCCAAGGTTATGATTCTCAAAGTTCTTAATGAATATTTTGACATCAACTAATTTAAGATTTTAACATTTCCATGATAACAAAAATTTAACCCAATTTAATGAGCTTTACATCAAGATCTCACATTTCAACACACATTCTTCCATGTGCTGGGCTCTATAATCTACTTTATGTTTTTCCAACGCTGAGCTCCCACCCAAATGCACAGCCTTACTACATCTGCATATTTATCTTCAGTGTCCACTTAAAGACCACATAGTCCATGAAAACCATACTCAAATATAATTAATGACAACAACCCTTTGTATTCCTCCTAAGGATTTTTTAATTCAGCCTTGTATTGTATAGGAATTACTAGAATGGATGTCAGACTCATAGAAACTGGTATGCTAAGTTAAGTTAGCCAATCCCAAAAAGCCAAATGCTAAATGTTTTCTCTGATATAAGGAGGCCTATTCACAGTTGGGTTGGGATGGGGAACATAGGAGGATTAGAGGAACAGTAGAATGGCCAATGGGACAGGAGGGTAAGGGAGGGGGCAAAAGGGTGAAGAAAGAAAAAAAAAAAAAGATGGTAGAATGAGATGGATATCATTACCCCATGTGCATGTATTAAGTCAAGAATGGTGTGAATATACTTTGCATACAAACAGAGATATATGTAAAAATGTGCTCTATACGTGTAATATATGAAATGTAATGCATTCTGCTGTCATTTATAACAACTTAGGATAAAAAATAAATTTGAAGAAAAAAAAAAAAAGAAACTGGTGCCACACCAGTTACTAGATTTTTAGATCCTGTCCCTCCTTGCAATTAACAAATATTTAAACTAAAATAAATGCCTTACTAGGCTAAAATTTTCCATTAGAATTTTCTTGAAGGCAGTTTCTAAGTATTTGAAAGAACTGGATTGGGGTAGTCATGAATTGTACATATAGGATTCATGTTGTTTTAATGAGAGCCATGATGAGGCAGGACAATTTGAACTTATTGTCTCTTTTCTGGATGCTTTTTCCCTTTTAAAGTTCCTCTTCCATTTAGTATAATTAGCCCATATTTTCTTTTATTTGTAATGTAAAAACCTACAGGAACTAAATTTAAGAGTTCAAGAAAACAGAAAACAAGTAGTGTTATATAAATACACAGCCACTTCTGTTGCAAATTTAGTTTCTCTAACTTTTCAGAAATAGATGTGTTTATAAAAGGATCAGAAACATAAAAAAGCCATCTTACTGGGCTGGGAGTATAAGCCAGTGGTAGAGCACTTACTTAGCAAATGAGCAAGGGAGAGGATTTGATCCCTAGCACTGAAAAAAGCAAAGCAAAGCAAAACAAAACAAAACAACAACAAACATCTTATCCTTTACCAGTACAAAAACAAATACTTTATCCTTTACAAGTTCAAAGTAAAAGGAAACAAAGGAGTTTAACCAACTGACATCCTTTGTCAAACTATTATTCTAGGCCCACAATTCATCTGAAACTTTCCTCAAGGGCACTGTAATCTAATAATATCCATAATGTAGCTTGGGGTTAAGACACCCAAAAAGATGTTATATAGAATAGCCTAGTAATGTAATACAGTCAAGAGAGATTTTGACTTTTCCTTTTAAAAATTGTTAGTTAATGCCTTCTGGCATTTATATATGGTTTACTTATACACTGATGGCACCACTTGCATTCAAAACAAAAGTTTATGTGCACAATCACCAAAGTTCTGTTTGTGATGGCTCATGTTCTAAAAGTAAGGTTTTAGATTCAATGGGTATACTACTAAAGACAAGGAGGGGTTATAAGGTTTCTGTTCTCTCTACTTCGGTGTAAATTTCTAAAGCCCTTCCTATGAATACGACTGCCCTTAAACCACATTACCTGGTTGTCCTTGAGGGACGATTAGAAATGAAAAGTGCTACAGGATGGAGATGAGAGAGAAGTATCAAGTATGTTCTTCCAAAACAAATTATGGCTTGGTAGGGAAGAAAGAGCAAAGAGAAAAGCACTATACAGTGAGAGCTGGCTCCTTGTCCTGAAGAACTTGGCCGCCGATTCTCTACAGCCCGCGACTCTCGGCTAGCAGATGAGGGACAAGCAGAGGACTGCGTCTCACTCGTCTGTGTGCGTGTGTCACTGCACGATTCTTTTACTCCGCCCACAGGATCTGGGCACTCTTCGCAACCCACAACTGTCTACTTAGCTAACAGCTGATCCCGCAGCCTCCCATCACCTACAGGGTCCACGCCTCCCGCCAGCAGCCAATTTCCTGCAGACCGGAAGCTCTGCTGCCCCGACTTTCTAGCCCTTCCCCTAGCTCCAGCGGAAACCGGAAGCTCCTTTGCCCCTACCGCCCGCGCGCGGCGCGGCGGCCGCACAGGCGTAGTGGAGCTCCGGCGGAGTTGTGGGAGGGGAGGAGGAAGAGGCGGAGGGGGGACGGGGGCAGGTCCCAGAAGATGGCGGAGGCGGGGGTGAGTTGAGGTCTCCCAGAGGAGCGCAGGTGATGTGTTGCTGAGGAAAGCGGCCTGAGGAAAAGAGTGGCCCTCGAGAAGAGGAACTACTGGTGTTTTTTTGCAGCCCGGAATTCTGGTGGCAGGTGTGGGGATCCAGGACTGCAGATGGGGCCTGCAGGGCGAGGGGCTCCGCTTACCTGGGGAGAGGTCGGAGAAGTCCAGAAGAGGACAGCGGGCTTGGGGGAGGTCGTAGAGGAGCCGAGGCTCCCAGGACAGTGGAAGAGTGTCGGAGTGGGAGGACGGCGGGAAGGGCGACCCTGGAGATCTGGTGGAGGTGGAGGTCGGCTGTCAAGCATAGAGCTGTCAGGACTTGGGTGGCTTGTAGCCGGGGAGAAAGACACAGACTTGGGGGGTGGGGGATGGATTCAAACTAGGTAGGTATCCTGGTAAATTTAGGAACCACCCAAATGATATGACATTGGTTTGAGGAGTAGGACTTTGGCATTTGGGATTGGAATTGAATACCTTTGGAGTAGGTGTGTGGGTACAACCAAAGAGAACTTTTAGCTGGGTCTAGAGGTCAGTTGATAATAGTTATTGCGATTTTAGGATCACTCAGTAGAGACTGGCATCCTGGAAGAGGAAAGCCATGCTGGTGATGGGGATAGGGGCAGAAAAGGTGCTAAAACTAATAATAACTCACGTCCAGTTAATGTTGGAAAACGTTGTTAAAGAATGGTATCAGCTAGACAGTCTTAGAAAACACACCACCAAAAGCTTGCTGTTTTGTAGGATCGGTGAGTTAAGAAGGAATGGATAGGTTTGACAGCTAGTCGGCTGAAATTGCCAAGTGTCAGTATTGCAGTAGAGCCCAGGAGTGCAGGGGAAGACATGCTGCAGTCCTGGCTGCAGAAAAAAACGAAGGCAGCCAAATAGGCTAGATTGTGTTTTCCGACTTTTGCGTTTGCCATTGATATTGAACTACTGAAGGAAGGAAGGATACCTCCACTGATCAGTGTTCCACAAAAAAACAAGTAGCCATTGTACTTTTCTATTTTTATCCCTTTATTCTGTCTCTGGACTTTGTGTTCAATACTGTGCTTTATCATGGTGTGCTTTTTCATAGTACTCAGTTCAAATCTGGTGGAAATTGACCAAGCTGTGAATCCTGTACACTTGGGAAACCGATTCTTCTAAAACTGACAACTGTTGCTTTTACAGATGGTTGCACTGAAAAGAAAAGGGTAAAATGGAATTCAGTCATTTAAGGATAGTTTGTTTTCACTGTTATGAGAAAATTACCCCCAATAATAGAGTAACATTTTTAGGGAGGGAAATTGATAATTTAAAAGCAGTAAGGGGTTGTAAATGCTGCTTGCTTAATGTTTTATATGTTTGATTTTTAGTGTTAAGAGGAAAGAGTTAACAATATATTCGAAGCGAACTTTTTTTCTTCCTGCAAGTTTTAATATCCCTAGCCTGTGATTATAAGTGTGCCTTTATTTATGGGAGTTAAACAATTTCAGTGATTTTTGTGTTTTTCTAATGTTAATGAGTATTCTATGTTGGGAATGCCATTCTAATTAAGAGAGTATATGATGAAAAAGATGTGAGGTAGTCATTTAACTTTATTATTTAGTAGACTATCTGACCAAGCACCTGAACAGACAGGGTAATCTGAGGGAAACAAATGTCCTTCTGTGGCTTCTAATCATGAAAAGATGAATGATCTTGTTGTTTAGTTCTAGGAAGTGTTGCAATTGTTAAAATGCAACCGGTTTTTTAAGGTTACTAGAAAAAGTTGTGTGTGTTTGTTTTCAAATGTCCGTTGTCGGTGAGTTGTTTCAGTGGTCAACATAAACTTTGATTTTCATTGGAAAATCAGAATTGCTTAGAACTCTTTTATTTGTCTAAAGCAATAATATTAGCAGGTAGACACCTGGAATAATGTTTTTCCAGTATTGATGATTTGTCATTGATCTATCCAAACTATATGAACTATTTTTGTTTACTCACATACTTTGTAGAAATTGGAGCTCAGGACTCAAGGTAGAATTTTTATATATCCCTTGGAAAGTTTTCTTTTTAAATGATTGAAAACTTTAGTTTGGAATTAATAGTAATTTATCAAAATAACTTTAAAAACTGTGTGGTCTTTAAGTTGTATTTGTATGGTGTTTATAGATGGAGACATTGTAGTAGAGTGGAAGTCATGGAGTCTGTGTGTTTGGGCCTCGATCTTTTACTACCTAGTAACACTTTGTGATTTTAGAAAGTAAACTAGCTACTTGATTTTGTAAAATAGAATTAAAAGCACCTGACTATTTATTAACAAAATTATCATTGAGGAATCATTGAGAATACTGTCCTTTAAACAGTATCTATACCAGAGACGACTTCTTTGATCAGAATATTATTTTTCAGATAATCTAAATTTTTCAAATATATATTTTTTTAAAATTTAGAGAATCAAATTTCTTTTTGACATTAAGAGTAATGTTTAAATTAAGCGATGCTAATTCCCTAGAGCTTTCCTTTAAAATAACTAACCCCCTAAGTGCATGACTGATATAATCATGGACATGTGAAATTTCCTATCCCTTTGATGAGTCTGTTCATTTCCAGGTGTTCACTGCATATATTTATAGTCAAAAGATCCAGTACTTAAATCTTGATCTTGTCAATTCATTTGACCACTATTTGTGTCACGTTTACCTTGCTAGGAGAGTGAGAGAACTTTTAAATCACGGATTTTAGCTTTGTTTGGTTAATAGAGTTTTTTGAGTACTTGATATAAATTGTGGAATTTTCAGAAAAATGCACACATGCACAAGTTTTTTTGTTTTTGATTTGCATGAGGGTCAGAACCCTCATATATGGAATAGATGATCTACTTCCCTTCTGGTTCTTAAAGTTTAGAATACTATGATTCTAAAGCATTGTAGCTTTTATTTTTGTCCTCAGTAATTATATGCCATTGTATTATGATGTAGACACAAAGTTAGCTTTTTGGATCACATTCAAACAAATATCAAACTAAAGAAAACTTCTGGGGTGAAGAAGGAAATTATAAAGAGGCACTGCCAGGAAAGTTTGAATAAACAGCTGTGGCAGAAAACATACATGTACAGTTTAGAAAGTCTTCAGCAGCCTTGAAATAGAATGAGGAAACAAGTCTCTAGTAATCAGTGGCTCTCGGAGGACAGTGCCTCCCTTGGGGCATTTGGAAATGTGGGGACAATTTTGGTTATCACTGATGGGGGAGGCTGGTATTTAGTGGGCAGGAACCAGGGATGCTAAGTAATATGCAAGGCTTAAGAGCAGTTTCATATAACAAGAACTTGTTGGGATGGAACTGTCCCAAATGCTGGTACTCTGACAAATCCTGGCAAGTGATTGTGAGATAGGAGCTAGCACAACTAAAATGGCTTTTAAAGCTGAAGTTATTTTGTTCTTTTAAAATGTTATTAAACACATTTTTTTTTCTTTTTTTGCTATTAATTATTGTTTGGAAAATTCAGAGAGACAAGTGCTGTACTGCATTTGGGCTACTTGGAACATAAACTCATCCTCTTGTATCTGTTCCAGCAGCAAGTCAGTGGGGTTTCCTCACTGCTGGAGTTTGGGAAGCAAAGTCAGATGTTGATCTCACAAAGGGTGTACTTAGCCAAATGTGTGTACTTAGCCATTGAGATATTTCCTTTTTACTTTAAAACATCTTTTTCACCTTGATCCAGTATTTTTAAAAATTTCAAGGTGTTTGTACAGTTATTCTCATCATCTCTGCCCTATTACATTGTCTCCTACTCACATTGGCATTTCTACCTGGAGACTATGTTGCAGTTGATATGGTTTTCCAGTGTTTACACATCTCTTCAGTAATCAAGTAATTTTATATAGACCCATGTGCCAAAAACCAGGTCTAAGTAGGTGGAGTGGGATTCAGCATATGGGGGAAAGAGAAGGAGTTTTGGAATCAGACCTGAGGTAAATTTTCAGTTCTAATTCTGCATGTCCTATGACCAATAAAAAATGCAAAGTCTCTTTGACTTAGTATCCTCATGAGTAAAATGAGGATAATTCCTACCTTTAGGATTATTTTGAAGATCAGAGTTACTCTATTCCTAGCACAGAGAATGGTCTCTCAATTACTGAATGATTATTAATAGTGATAAAGAAGAAGAAGATGATGTGATGATGATCATGATGAATTCTGTAGTTACTGATCCTTGCTATAAATGTCTAGAACACATCATGTGCTAATATACCCGTTTACCACACCATGGCAGGAATAGTCTTCAATACCTGTTCAGGAGGATTTCTGGGCATTTTCAGTTGGCATATAGAGTTTGTTTTCCCACAAATCAGCTGTAATATGTACTATTTTCTGTAATCCAATAAACTGTAAAGCTCAGATATACTATAAACTACATAAGATTGTAAGGATCAGCTTAGGATCAGTATTCCCCCTTGAGTGTTGGGCATAAATCTTTTGGTATATCAAAGCCTGTTGTTTGTTTTATCACATGGAGCTGCTAAGCTGTGAAAGTTACTAGTACTTACAAATATTCTCATTTTCATAATGGTTATTTCTCATGTCAGCCCCACCTCCTACAATTTACAGTTGAGTTTTGTTCCAAAATTCATTTGTAAGGTAGTTTGAAAATTGGAAACGCAGAGGCAATGAATTTTAAATGATGATTAAAGGCCTTCCAGAAGGCCTACTTAACCCAATATCGTTTGATTTAAGAAGAGTAAGCTCAATTTAAATACACAAGTAGGAATATGTGGAGCTCACTGTGGGCTAAGCAGGAGCCTTGCTTGGTGAATAAGACCTCCACGTGAAGTTTAAAACCCATAAGGCAACTATACATATAATTATAAGGTAGCTATTATAAGTTTTATCTAAGGTTTTAAACTGCTTTGGGATCCAAAGGAAATATCATTTAAGTAATGACTTGTAAAGATGCCCAAGATATATTGTAGTTGGGCAGGATGAAAGTAAATTATAAAAAAACAGTCTGTGTAGTATTTTCTTATTTTAAAATTGTTAGTATTCATAAAAAACAAAAGCACATGTGACAGTTTGGGAGGCTGAACATTATGGTAAGAGCAAGGGGTTTGGGTTTAGACTGCATGGATTTGAATCCCAGCTCTGCCTCTTACTACACGTGTAAACTTGGTCAAGTGACTTAAACTTCCTTGTGGTGCCTGTAAAGTGGACACAATAATTGCATTTACCTTATTGGGTTACTGTTAGAGTTCAAGAGTTATCAGTCAGGTGCTTAGAAAGGCACATAAAAGCCTCACATGTTATTTGTCTTAAACACACACAAAGGAAAGACTACTGCACTAGTCCATTTTGTGTTACTCTGATGAAATACCCGAATTAGGCGGACTTTATAAAGAAAACAGTTTTGGTTTTTTTATTGGGGGAGGGGCATATGGGGGTATTGAACTCTGCGGCACTCAACCACTGAGCCACATCCCCAGCCCTTTTTTGTATTTTATTTAGAGACAGGGTCTCACTGAGTTACTTAGTGCCTGGCTTTTGCTGAGGCTGGGTTTGAACTCAAGATCCTCCAGCCTCAGCCTCCCAAGCCGCTGGGATTACAGGCCTGGGCCATCATACTGGCTAGAAAAATAGGTTTTTTTTTTTTTTTTTGGTTGTTGTTGTTGTTTTCTTTTCTTAGCTCACAGTTGTGGCAATTTAAGGGCATGATATCAACATCAACTCTGCTCTGGTTGAAGGCCTTGAGGCAAATGACTGGAGCACAGGTGTGGGAGCAAGATTACATCACCAAACAGGAAGCCAAAGAGACTAGGGTCCTGGAGCCCTTTCTGAAGGCAGTGGTCCCAATTGATTTAAGGACCTCCCACTAGGCTCCACCTCTTAAGGGTTTCACTTCCCTGGCATTTCTAGGCTGAGGACCAACCTCCCAACACGTGAATCTTTAGGGGGCCAATGACATCCAAACGATAGCGATCACTTTGGTGAGGGGAGTGAACAAATACCTAGACTGATTTTAGTAGCAGAGTGCTGAGATTTTTGGAGCTAGGAGCCACGTGGATAAAACTCCTCTGAATCTAGTCATGAGACCCTTCTTCATTCTCTTAGCTTCCTCTCTCCTGCTTCCTCTTATGATTGCAACAAAGGCAGACTGGGTTGAAGCAGGGGTGGGGAGACCTATGTGGGAGAGTGGCCTGATCTGGCTGCTGTGGCTGGCCTGAGTGTTAGAGAGTGCATGGTGGGCCAGTTTTTGTACAACACTTTTGTGTAAAAATTTAAATGTATAAAATTGAACATTAAAACGAGTCATTTTGTTCTTTCATGAAGATTGTCCTCATGAGCAAGCCACATGTTATTGTGGAAAATTAAATCTTTTATCGGAATATATTGGCTTTCTGTAAAGTTTAAAACACCCTATTATAATTGATGCGCTTGGAGATTTAGGTAGAAGATGCAGAAAGCTGGGTTTTGATCTTCCAGATTCTTTTGGAAGTGACTCTGATTATCTGTTCTACCTTTTTTCTGAGTGGGGCAAGCTGTTTTTACTCTTATTCTGATCTTTAGGTCTCTTGGGCCACTTATCCTTTTCTAGTAAAATACTAGTGTGGCACTTTGTTTTTTATTATATCATGCACATAAAATACTTTTAAAACTTTTCTTATTTAGTAAATAACTAATTTAAATAAATGAGTATACAAACTTGTTATTTCATTATTTGTCTTTTTAAAGGAGCAAATATTGAAACTAGAAAAATTGTACAATTATGTATCAGACACACTGATTTCTTTCTTTCTTTTGCAGGATTTCTGGTAGGTCATGCTTTAGGACAAGATGTACTGTTGAAGCATCATCTGCTTTGATTCACAAACAGTTGAGCTTTTCAACTGGGACCCTTCCCACCTCCACAGCTTATTGAACTTATGAAACCATGGCGGAAGGAGAGACGGAGTTACCTGGGTCCAAAAAGTGTGGCCCATATATCTCATCTGTCACTAGCCAGAGTGTGAATTTGATGATTCGAGGAGTAGTCCTTTTTTTTATTGGAGTATTTCTTGCATTAGTGTTAAATTTGCTTCAGATTCAGAGAAATGTGACGCTCTTTCCACCTGATGTGATTGCAAGCATCTTTTCTTCTGCATGGTGGGTACCACCATGCTGTGGCACAGCTTCAGGTATGTGTAGGATGTTTTGGCAATGCTTAGAAAAGAAATAGAATAAATGAGTATGGATGTTGTCTGAGCAATAAACTTTTCTTTAAAAAAAAAAGATCAGTTTTATGAAGTATAATTTTAATATAATACAGTGAACCTGTCTTTATAATTTGATGCACCAACTGAATACTCGCAGTCATGTAACCATGAGCCCAATCCAGCTATAGAACGTGTCTGTTGCCCCTAAAATTCTTTTATTTTCTCTTCTAGTCCATTTCCCCCTACAGCCTTAGGCTCCCTCTGATCTGCTTTCTGTCACCAAAGGTTATTTCTGCCTGTTATAGGATATAATATCAGTGGAACCATGGAGTAGGTACTCCTCTGTGTCTTGTTTCTTTGTGTCCTATGAACTTTTAAAATCTAATACTAAAAACTATCCTGATTCCCTTTAGGATAAGGCATTTAACCTCTTAATCTGGTCTTCCTTCAGCTCATCTTGTATAAGTCTTATTTTAAGTTATTTTGATGATGGTTATCACTCTTTGATTCTGAAGGTTTGATGTATATAATGTGGTCTTGTTTTTGAAGTTGACAAAAACTCAAAAAATGGAATAATTTAATTCAAGTTTCAGTCTTTGTGTTTTTTTTTTTTTTTTTTAGATTTTTGGTATATGCTTTTTCCTTTGTATCTTTTTATTAAATATACCTTAAGAGTAATAAATATTTGGAGATCAATAAAGTAGACTCTCTTTGCTTAAAATCATTACTATTCTATTAGTTACTTTTGGTTTGTTTTTTGGTGCTGGATGGCATGTAATGGATAAAGTAGAGCACTTCAGAAAGTCTTATTAATGATGAGCTTACATAATGGATTAGCTTTTTCTAATGACTAAGACCAATAGATTAATACAATTGTATAACTGATAGCAGGGATCCATAGTCATATGGTAAAAGCGCATTCGGATTGAGACAGAAAATTGCTTTTTTGCATGTCCCTGCTGAACATACATGAACATAAGTTAGATCTTTTTGGGCTTACATAGTAGGAGTGGAGGTGAAAGTGTGAGTTCAGAAGATGGGGTCAAATTGTAAGACATTCAAAATGACCTCATGAAACCTACAGGACAACTATGTAATCCAAAGGCATGGATAGAAGGACACTGTGTGGTAGGGTTTTCATGTGGCTTATACATTGATGTCTGACTGTTGCAGTAATCACAATGAAAGAGCAGTTGTAAAGATGATGCTTCTTGGTTTCTCAAGGATTACCATTCTCCAAGAGAATAAGCAAAATTGTTCAAAGACAAGAAACCATAAGTTGTATTTTATCTCTGTCTGCTCTATCTGCTGGTCCTCATGTATTTTGTTTTATTTTACTTATATTCAGAAGAGAAAAATAAAATTTTCCCAACACCTTTTTCTAGTTTTTTTGTTTATTTTCTCCTAAGGTATAATTCTGTCTTGCTGTTATACAAGACTTGGAAGAACATTGTGTTTTCAGGATAGAGAAAAGGAAGGCTAGAGGCAGGAAAGTTTCCTTATTGCATGTTTCCTAATTTAACAAGTGTTTCCCTTAACCCCAGGGCTCTGTAGGACAACCTCAGAGAGAGATGGTAGCATTGTGCTTGTTAGGGGATGAAGAGATAAAGAGAGGAATCAATGAGCCCAGGGTTCTAGAGCCAGTGAATGGTGGGGCTGCTGTGGAAGGGGGTCACTGAGAGCAATTCATACTGGCCCCTACTTGGGATACCTCTTTTCAAGCCTCAGCTTTCAAGATGAGATGCTAGGTTTGGATGGAATATACTGGCGTGGGTTGAATATTCAGGGTCGGGACAGGGGAACTTGGCTGAGGTTTCATTATACCTCCATTATGGAGCCAGCCACATCTATTGCCTGGTCCTTCTGTCCCTATAATGAGGGACCTTTTTTTCATAAACTCATATTTAGGAAGGGAAATTCCAAATGTTAATACTACCACTCAGCCACTTGGTCCCTACTTTCCTTCATTTTTCTAAAAGCTAGGTTTTTCACACTTTAAAACTTTTATTTAGGGGATTTGCATTTGCATTTCTTGCTTTTTTTTTTTTTTTTTTTTTTTTTTTTTTTTTTTTTTTGAAAGCACACGTTCCATAGTGTACCTAGACAGAAGAAAGTAGAGAGGCACTGGGAAATCTAGATGCTTCTCAACTCCTGCTACCAGTTTTGTTGGGTAGGTCATAGTGTTTAGTGAATGAGAGTGATCAGGTTTGTGAAAGTTGCCAAAGGTGGAAAATGGATTGCTGCATAATCTCTCAACCTCCCATTGTCATTTTAGGGAAAATGTCAGGGGGAAAAAAAGAAGTAAATGATATAAGAAAATAGTGTGGGTGAGTTTTTGTGTGTATGTGATGTATATATGTTTTTTGTCTGTGTTGGTATGCATTTTTACAAACTTTTAAGATTCTTAGCATCATTAAGTCAGAAAAACTCATACTTATCATTTGATTTTCCTGTCTAACTAACATTCTTAGATGGAGCACTTACCTTTTGGAGTGTCTCCAGAATTACTGCCTTCTACCTATAAACAGAAGGGCCTCTTTTATCATTTGCTCCCACTTCCTATAGTGCAGTTGGGTAAAAGTTAGCGGTGCTTCTTGAGGAATCTCAAGAAAACTCTGGTAAACTTCTTTTGATCTTGTTTTTCTTTTCTCAGTTCTCTATTTTTCATTTAACAATGCTGATGTTATAAGTTGATTACCTTTTTTATGTGTGCAGTACACTAGAATTGGAATTAAAAACCTCTTGAACATTATTGAGGGCCACAAAGGCATCTTTGTCAAGACTTAAATAGGAGAAGAAAATACAACTGTCCTGGAGTGGGTAAACTAAGTAGGGAAGTTGCCTCAAAAATCACAAATATCCAAGTTGAGCAAACCTAAGTGATAATTCATTTAAAAAGGAAAGAATTTTTTTTTTCTGTTTAGTCATGTCATCTATCACCCCATTCCAGGAGAGTCTTGTAAGATTTCTCCCTCTCACCTTCCACATCCAGCTTCCAAGTTTTGCATCTTTCTTCTGTCTCTTTTCTTGGTCCAAGCTCTCACCTACTTGCTTGCAGTTATCAGTCTTTCTCTTTCTGTCTCTAATTTTGTACTCCCTGCTTGTGTTGTACACTTACTGCTGTAAGAACTGTTGCCTCTCTCTGCAACAAAAGTGATAGAATTATTTTCCTCATCCCAGTGTCTTCATATTGGTCTCTTTATGGTATGTCCCTTGTCTGCTTTGATCTTCCTCTGAGCCACTTTGAACCCTCAAATTTCCCTTCATGTCCCATGTTTACAGTTTCCTGGTATTACCAGCTGTTTTTAGTTGTATCTGCTTTTTCTTGATGCCTATCTGTGATGAGAAAACCTTTTCCATGCTGGTCATCTGCTGAGTTCTCCTGATCTAGGGTCACCTGTTCTGTGAAACTTTCCTGACAGTCCAGCACTCCATATCCCCTTAACACATGCAAAGACAGGACCCCTCTGTGCTCTGTCAGTGCTTCTCCTAACACAGTATTGTATTTTATAATGTCTGTGGTCACTTTGCAACTGGAATCATGTCAATTCTTTTTTTTTCTTTTAAAATCCCCAGCAAATACCAAGAACCAGATGTATTGTGAAACTTAAATATTTATTGAATGAAACTATTACCTTCCTCTGTCATAGTTTTCCAGGGAAGTATAGCTCATTTAGTGGCTTTGAGTTTTCAGTCCCTTTCCTTGAAAAATGTCTAATTTATCTGTGTTCCTTTTAGTGACTCACTGCATTAAGCACACCACCACAAAAAAAGTCATGACTTATACTGGTATTTTACAAACTTTTGTCTTTAGTCTTGGCAGACTATAACTAGTCCTGGGAAATCACTTAAAACATCTAACAAGAAATGCACTTTTGCATCAGAGCACTGTCTGATTAATCAGGACCATGTTTGCATATGATTTTACACAGGCATGATTTTATCAGTCTCTTGTGTTAAAAAAATAAAAGTGCAGGAAGAGGAAAAGCAGCCCATACATATTGTGCTGAGATCTCAGATGGCAGAGCCTCACAGTGCTGTATATATTGCTATCAGACTCTGCTATGCCTTTATTTAAAGGAAAGAAAGAAGACATTTAATGGGAAGTGACAAGCTTCCTCGAATTCTCCCTCTCAGTGAGCAACCGAGAACCATGCATACTCAATGGATTTGATTTTTATTGGCAAATCCCAAGGTTGGCAGCATGGCAGTTTAAATTCTTTTTTGTGTTTTTGCTTTTTCTCCTCAGTTGTCTCTCACTTGCAAGTCTGACATCACATGCATAAAAATATAGTCAATTTTACTTATTTATATCTTCACATACACGTCAGTATTCTCTATGTAATAATTCTTTACCTATGGCATCAACTGCTGAGGAAAATTGACTTAGAATGCCTGTTCTTACATGATTTTACTCAGCAATAGGCAAACTGGATCTATATTTATCTATCTATTTATAGAGATAGATATAGATATATTGACCTATCTATTGCTATCTTTATGTTATAGAGAGAGGGAGGGGAATAAGAATGAGGAATGATAGGTGAGACATTAGTTTAATGACCCCTTTAGAAAAAAAAAGAAATAACATTCAATTAGATAATCCAACTATTAGGCATGTTAGTTGCCCCCCCCCCCTTTTTTTTTTTTTTGTAATACTGGGGGTTGAACCCAGGAGTAGAGTACTCTACATCCCCAGCCCATTCTTTAAAAAAAATATTTTTTAAAAATTTCTGAAACGGGGTTTCACTAAGTTCCCAAGACTGGCCTCGAATTTGTGACCTTCTACCTCAACTTTCTGAGTAACTGGGATTACAGGTGTGCACCACCACATCTGGCTGGTTCCCATTTTAAATGTGTAGAAATTTAGCAATGTGGTGAGCTAATCTTACAGGATTTTAGAGCTGTGTGTTTTAAATAGGAAAGTAATATGAAACTTAAGTTTTCTAGTAGTTGTCGGAGCTCTGCACTGCTGAGATTTGTTGTTAATCTCTTCATGGTCTGTGAGCCATCTATACTCAGCAAGTCTTTAAGTCAAAAGAGTTATAGACTAGACAATGCATATAATATTGTAGCATCTCATCTCCAGATGGAAGAGTAGTCAGGCAGCCTCTTTCAGATGTTGCTCCATTGGTCTGCTAGCCTGTGATTTTTTTATATTAATTGGCTTCCATTTTTCTTTGAAGATTGAAT
Organism: Tamias sibiricus; assembly: GCA_025594165.1. Taxonomy (NCBI): domain Eukaryota; kingdom Metazoa; phylum Chordata; class Mammalia; order Rodentia; family Sciuridae; genus Tamias; species Tamias sibiricus. Next base: position 158,285,479 of record CM046660.1, on the reverse strand, counting down.
GCAGTGCTTGTGAGATGTCGCTAACCAATACCAGGCAGGGAAGGGTCTCTTATCGGTGGGCACTTAGATTTTGGTATAACAGTTTTGTCATACATCATAGGTGGTACCGGGCATTTTAAATATACTTTTCAACTGATGTGACAGTTGTGTCTTTATTACCAGAATGGCAACATAATCAGTCTGTTTTGAGGAATATTAGCAAATCAAAGCAGCTTTGCTATTTCCTATTAAATTTAATCTGTGGAAATGGATTTTTCTTTACAATTTGTTGAATAATGTTTTGGTTTTTTAAATAGTCTTTTTTATTAACAGCATTTACATTTTCTTCTATGAATGAATAAAATATCAAGGTTTAACAAGTATTTAAGAATTGGCTGAGAATATTTTGAGTCTCAATCATAGACATTTTGTATACAGTAACTGTATTAACTGTATTTATAATTAGTTATAGGTAACAATCAAGATATTCTTTGAAAACTAAGCCATGTACTAAAATTATTTCTCCTTATCTTTTAACAGTGAATTTAAATTTTATGTGAAAATTTGTAATTCCTACAGGTCATGTGTCGTCCATTTTTTTTCTACGTGTAGAATCAATCTTCTGTAGAAATTTCAATTGGGAGTTTTCCTTCCTTTCACAGTATGACCTACATTCTTATTAGAGGACCAGGGTGGACAAGAGTGTCAGGAAAGGGTGCTAGGTATAGAAAACTGGGATGAGAAGCTGGTGGGGGCAAGACTAATCCATGGAACAGGACAGCCAGGACCATCAGAATATTGTGTGTATGATGAACTTGTGTTTGTTTTGAACTTGGGTTTATGCTTCTGGCTTCCCTTTAGGTTTATGTCATTTTAATAGATCATTTCAGGGTTATGGAGGTTTGAGAGAATATTGCTTAACTGGCTTGATGCTTTTTAAGTCTCATAGATATTTGTAGCAGAAAAGCAGCATGAATTATCTAGTTAATCTGCTAAATTGTGAATCATATACTTTATAGAGTGTTTTGCTATTAGAATTTAGAATACTGTCAGTCATTTACAATGCTTTCTTCAGTAGTGCTATCTTCATTCTTTTCTTTTGGGAGGTAAGTTTAAAAATATCAGCGATTGATGTTATATAACTTTTTTTCTTATAAATGAATATTTTTAATGCTTTTAGTGAGTTTTATAGCTTAATTGTTACCAGGATAGCATTGCAGATGACTTAATTTTTTTTTTTTCTTTCCCTACAGCTGTGATTGGGTTATTATACCCTTGCATTGACAGGCATCTAGGAGAACCACATAAATTTAAAAGAGAGTGGTCCAGTGTAATGCGGTGTGTAGCTGTCTTTGTTGGTATAAATCATGCCAGTGCTATATCCTTTATGCTGTAATGAAATGCGTAATAATAAAGCAGCTTCCAACAAACCAAAGGTTAAACCGTCCCTTGTAGCTTCACCCTCATCAGAGTGTGATATGCCCACTTAGTCATAAAAAGAAGGTGAACCGTATTGTTGAAATTTCAAGGTAGCAGCTATGCAATTATGGTGTGGGAATCGTCCTTTATTTAAATCCTTGTTAATCAGTACCACTTAGAAACTTAGCACATTTAAAAACCTTACATGTTTGTATTAAATTGGATTATTTAATTACTTCCATATAGTTTTGGTAATTCCAAGATTGGAGCAGGTACATTTTAAAAGGCTTTTTTCCCTTTTCTTTCTTAATTTAAGATTTGCCACTAAGGACATGTAGTGGCTTTGGATATTATTGGTTTTTGTTGTTGTTGTTGTTGTTTCTTTGTTTTTTGTTTTTCTTAATTTAAAAATGTTTTAATTTTTTAAAAGGCAGATTATCATTTACTGGTCTTAACCAACACCAAAAAGCCATATAAATATTCTTAAAAGTGACATCATAGAAATACCTAACTTAGACCTTAGCCAAAAATAACTTTTTCCCCCAAGGTACATATAATTAAAGTTTTATCATTTGAAGATTCTGACATTTTTGCACAGTGATTAATGAATATTTTTATAGTCCTAGGGAGAGATAAGGTTGCCATCATTTACCTTGCTTCCTTCTGTATTGCAGAAAAAACCTCTAGAACACATGTTTTTGCCCTCAAGGATTTCATTCTGTCATTTTCCTGATTTTCTTTCCTCTACCTCCTCCCCACCCTATGCCTTTCCTTTGTAGAAGAGAATCTGGGAAATGCTAGTCTGTCTTCTTTCTTCCAGAAGATATGGTTTAGGCAGTAGAAGTGGCAGGAACCTTGGGAACCAGAAAGAGGAAGAAGTGAGACTGAGGCTGCCAAAAGTGCCCTTGTCACTGTACTGAGCTCAGGGCAGGCAGGTAGCCTGAGACAGGGTGGGTCATGTGGCAAGTTAATTCCTGTGCCTTTTACCAAAAGTATTGAGGTGTTTTTTGATAAATTTGGTAACAAAAACCACAGAAGTAGGCAGGGACCTGGATTCTAAAAACAATTACAGTGCCCAGTTTCACTGGTCCTGCAGGTCTGTGAATTTGAAAGTCTCTCAGGGGCAGTTATTATTTTGGTTTTCTGTTTCCTTTTGTATTAAATAATTTTTCAGCATGTTTATTTTTGTGAGCTTTTTGACATTTATGATTTTATTAAAAAAAAAAAAAAAACCCACAAATGTAATGGTTAGGAGGGCTTAAAGAGATAAAACCGTGTACCATAATATCTAGAAAGGAACTGAGAAGTTACCTGGCTCCCTGTTTTCTTTGTGAAAATATAAGACATGTGGACACCAGAAAGGTTGGATCATTTGCTAAGTCATTCACATTGCCAGACTGTGACAGAACTGAGACCCGACCCCAGAGCTCCTAACTCAGGTCCGGGAACCTCTCATTCTCCTCTCCAGGAGCTTCATAGGTGTGCACTTTCCTCTCTGTCTGCTGGATTAGATAGTCCTTTCTGTCCACAGATTTTGGCTGCAATTTCTGTTAAGTAGAGAAATTTACATAGCATTTTTCTAGTATTTTATAAATTTTCCATATTACATTCTTTGCTTTTATTCCACTTTTTTCTTTCTCTCTTAACGAAATACTTAAATATAACCATCTTAACTGCCTTGTCTGTTTTTTAAGCAAAACTTACAAAATCTAGAGCACAGACTTTTCATATTAGGTTCCCTAGACTTTAGAAAATCACGTGGTACTACTTTTAAGATTGATGTACTTTACTTGCTTACACTGGAATCCCCATTATTTTGCTTGACTCTTATTGAAGTTAATTTATTTAGCAAAGATGGACTCCATTAATAGCAAATTCCACTCTTTATGTGAACATTTATTTATTGTTCAAAGGGATCAGCTCTCAAAATGTTTTCTTTAGATTATAAATAAGTATAGTGACAGCTAAAGAATAAGAAAATGCTTTTCCAGAGAGCATACCTATGTGAGCTATAGGTTTCTTGATAAATCAAACTTAAGCAAGGAATGACCTTAAGGGAGTGACCCTCAACAGCCCTGAGATGCTGAGAAGTCAGCAAGCTGGGTGTTCAGGATGTTGGCCTGGCAGGGGTGCAGGATGATAACAAACAGTGGGTGTTGAAAGAAACAGGAAATGACGTTATGTGCATTTGGGGGGAACTTCACTTTAATTGTAGCATGGCCAGTTAGTTTGGTGAGATATGTAGCCCCCCATCCCCCTGCCAAAGGAGCTGGTTATAGAGCCAAGATATGGCCTTTGGGACATAGATAATGCCCTTTTAATGACACTTGAAATTAATTCCTTTAGTGTAATCCTCTAGCAAAGAAATGAGAAAATTGAATTTGTAAAGCTTCGTTTTGCCCAGAGATTTTGGAGTAGAAAAGGGCTGTACATTTGTGAATAGATGCTTAAGTAGGTGACGGAAATAAAATATTTGAGCAAACTGTCCTATACTAGAAAGACTCAGGCACCAAAATAGCTTGGCAGGTTGCAAGATAATGTTCACTTCAAGGCTTTATCCTCAACAAATTAAAACTAGAACAGTTGACATAATAGAAAGGGATACTGTGTCCTTGGTACTCTTGTTTCTAAACTGCATTATTATAAAATGTGTCTGTCAGTAAATCATGTAGAAAATGTGGTACCCTGTTAAATAGCTGTCAACTCTTCTATTTTCAAGTCCTGTATGATTTTCAAGTAATTCTAAACCTGTTTGAAAAGTAATATTGGTTTTCTTTTTCGAAAGTGTGTCCCTTTAGCAACACTACTATTCTGAAGCTTGCAGTTACATGTTCAGCAAAGACAGGATTTCTTAAATAATGGGTCTGACCTTATAATTGGGAATGTCTATAGACTATTATTTTTTGGAGAGGTTACAAGTCTGTAGGATCTATTAATAATGCCCTCTATATGTCTGGTATTTGGAAAATTCCAGAGGCAGCTTTAATCCCACCTAGCCTCAGATATGGTATTAAAAGAATGAATGTACTCATGAATAAACAATTCATTTGACAGTGGTATCTCTTATTTTAGAAAAATGAACAAGTGATTCTGTTTTACATGTTTTAAGATGATTCTTTAACACTGATCTCAGAAAGTGGATTTTGATAACAACATACAATTGTCTCTCACACTGGCTGCACTATCCATTGGACTGTGGTGGACTTTTGATAGATCTAGAAGTGGTTTTGGCCTTGGAGTAGGAATCGCTTTCTTGGCAACTGTGGTCACTCAACTGCTAGTCTATAATGGTGTTTATCAGTAAGTATTCCTTTTGGTGCTTGTTTGCTAGGTAAATAAACGATAAATGTATTTAGAATTGAGATCTTTGAAATTGCGTTATCCAGTATGATCTACAGAATAACTTATTTTCATTATAATTATCTTAGATGTACTTGTACTTCCTCTTTGGGTTGTTAAAATGTTTCTGTTATCCTAGATATACATCTCCAGACTTTCTGTATGTTCGTTCTTGGTTACCGTGTATTTTTTTTGCTGGAGGCATAACAATGGGAAATATTGGTCGACAACTTGCAATGGTAAGCTTATTTATTCCTTTTTCTGTATGCGATGCATGAGTTTTCTCTAAGTGGCAGTCCTTTAAGTGAAAGGAAGTTTTGAAGACATAATTCTTTGATTTCTTTTGTACTTTCATTGAAATAAATCATTTGGAAGAATTTAATCACAGGTGTATTAAAAGTCAAGGACTTAGGGCAGAAGAATAGCAAGTTCAAAGCCAGCCTCTGCAACTTAGCAAGACCCTGTCTCAAACTAAAAACTTTAGGACTATGGGTGTAGTTCAGTGGTAGAGCATCTGTGGGTACAATCCCTTGTACAAAAAAGAAAAAAAAAATTGAGGACTTATTGGAGAGAAAAGCCAAAATGTGTCATGGATAGGGTGATATAATTTATTGACCATATAGGGATATTCAAAAATTTTTTTGGTTTCCGCTTCATCAAAAAGGGACAGTTTTGAAAGTAAGGGATACTACTAATAATCACATTGCTAGAGTATTTGTAAATTAAGAATGTCTCCAGTGAATCAATTATTTGGTCTTTTTCGTTATGAAGGAAAAGGACATCGTTGATAATGCCAGTCATGGTGGTAACAGAGAATAAAATTCAGAGGCCGTGGCAGTTTCATGAATAAGTGCTGTCACTTTTACCATTTTAGCCAGCTAAGACAACAGAGTGATTTACTTTGCTATCTTTTTATAATCTGGCCACCCAATTATTTTAATTCCATTGGTTTTCTTTATTTTGAATTGTGACTATATGTTTTTATACTTGTATATTAAAAATACTGTTTTGACAGGAAACTTTTGTAATGTGATAAATTTTTTCCTTTGAGCCATAACATGATTTGAAAAAACAATCATCCAAATTCACTTTATCAGTCTTGTCCCTAGTTCATGACCTGTTTCTCTGCAGACTTGCCTTACTGAGCAAAGAAACCTACTTTGCTTCCTCTTCTCTCATATGATAGGATTGATCTGAATTACATATTCTTGTTCATGATGCAGAGACCTCATCTTTCTCATGCTTCTGGCTGTGGCAGTTTCTCTTGTAGAATGTGAATTTGCTTTTTCCCTATTACATTTATCATTAATTCTTTATTCCTCAGATTGGGCATATGTTAAAATTATTCATTTTTGGAGCAGTTTGTTTTATTTGGAAGTTGCAATTCAAGAGATTTTAATCTGTTAACCTTTTAATTTTTGCAGTATGAATGTAAAGTTATTGCAGAAAAATCTCATCAAGAATGAAGATGGCAAAAATATATCTTTTTGTACAGAAAAACAAGAAGAAAAGGGCATGTAAATGATAGATATGTCAACAAAACTAAGGACTGCAAAATTGCCAGGATGCAATTTTTTCCCCTTGATTGGTGTGTATAGATAATGCACACACATGCTACTGCTGCAATCTGTGATTGCTTCATCTGTAAATCAGTTGCAAACCTTAATGTATTTGACTTGAATAACTGTAAGATATATGTGCACTACATTTAAAAATATGATTAGTAGATGGAATTTTTAAATTAATTTTTAAACATACCATACATTGTATCACAATGTAGATGTGCCAAAATACTCTCTTATTGTCATAAAGATTATAAGGATGCTTTGAACAATTTATAAATTTAGTGAAATAAAATATAAGAGGAAAGCCAAAAAACAAACAAACAAAAAGCAAATGGGAAGCTGGTGTTTTCTCTTTCACTTACTGTTGTGTCTTTTTATTTTTCTAATCACAGCAGTATGAGTTATGCATGCCCTGATGTGTGTTAGTTTCTATTTTCATGTTGTTTCAGAGTATTTTGAGTATTTTAATATCTGATGGCAAAGAACTTCCATAGAATGATTTCAAACCTGCATCACTGGAGAGAACCCAAAGAGTAATTTTCTGTTTTGGCAGATTTTGCTGGAGGTGTATGTGATGAGCAGGTGAGGTTATCAGCTCACTTTGAGTCTAAATTTGGAAGAATGTATGTAATAAAAGTTAGAAAGTTTAAATAGAGTAAGTAAATGTTTGGGGACTACAAAGTGACCTTCTGCAGTGCCACGAAGTGTAAAGTGATATTAGCTGTCATTTGCATTACAAAATCTCACTGCTTTTGCATGAGCAACATATAAGAAATTCCAAACAGATCAAAAGGAGGTTTCTCATTCTATAGGGTTCTGTAACATATTGGGTTCTGTAAAGCAAACCACTTTAGCTAGGCTTAGTTATATGACTGACTGTCAGTGGAATGCCTGGATTTGCAATCTTATATGCAATCTGGGGAATAGATGGGTATATGCTTTCTTATGTATTTATGTCTGCTAGTGAGCAAATAGTTCAAATTTGCTGAAGAATGTATTCATTTGGCATTCTGTGCATAGTAAAGATCTTGATAACAGTTTTCGGCATATCTTTTTAACATCTAGAGCCATTCAAGTATGGCTTAAATATATTCTTAGCTAACGTTTTTCCCCTAATTTTTCTTTTTGAAATTGTCAACAATTGTCTGATACACAAGGGCAAAATCTTCTGAGTATTCTGGTGAGTGTATGTGAATGAGAGAGAGTGTATAAAATATATATGTGCATGTGCTCTTGCTTTCCTAGAATGTCAAGTGAATATTTTAAAATTTTTGGTTTTAAAGCAGTTGCTATTAGACTGCAATCTTGTATGCCAAACTTTATTCTGCTTTTATGTTTTCAGGCTAAAAGTGTGAAAATCCTAGGAGGATATCATGTTGAGTGTATGTACACAGGCTTAACTAGAGTGGTGGTAAACATACAACCATAATTTATTATTCTATCTTCCAGATAATGTTATTCATTTAGAACAAATAAAGTATATTTTTAGAATCAACTTTGTAAGCATTATAAAATCTTTAATAAGTTATAAGGTCTATGATGTGTTTACTTTGAAAATTGCTGTTAAAAGCAAGATGTATTAAATATGTAATTATAATCTTGGCTAAGAGTCATTTTTTTCTCCTTACAATAATTGTTTAGAACATAGTTCTATGGATTAATCTTATAAAAATTAACATGATTGAATTTAATGGAAAATGATGAAAGGAAACAGCATTGGGGAGATTGAAGGATTGTCACTAGAGTGCTTGAATTATTTTCAGATCATTTAGAACCAAAAAAGATAACTACGGCAAAAAAATAAAATGGTTTCAATATTTTGATAAATGTGTAAATATATAACACTTATTTTTTGCATTGAAAGTGGTAAACATTTTTAATATTGGTATATTGGTATTGTTTTTATTATTTAAAGTTGTAGAAATTAAGACAGCTGAGAACTGGACTTCATTCTACAAAAACACAAGAAAACAGTTAAAATTAACTAGTCAGAGCTCTACTAATACTTGTTGTAAAATTTGTTTATTTTCACTGAACCATTTTACCTTCATGAAGGCCATGGGACCTCCCAGTGGTGCACATACTTCACATATCTTGTATTTCCAGATTTGGTCAGTATTACCAACTCCTTCTTTGTCTCACTTATTTTCTGTATAAGGCAATGCTGTGGTGATGACTGAAATAGTAGAGTCTGAGCTCTGTGTGTCTGAGAAAATCTGTTTTATTCTTGAAGAACAGTTTAGCAGGCTAGAGAATTCTAGGTTCACCATTTTCTTTTTCCTCTTTTAATGCTTTGAAAATGTTTAACCTCATGTCTTCTTTCTTATCACATCATAGATGACAAGTCTGATGTTAGTGTGATTTTCCTTCCTTTGTAGGCAATTTGTCTTTTACTCCAAATATTTTACACTATTTTCTCTTTATCCTCAAGATTTTTCAGTTGCATTCAAATTTGTTTATTTGTAGATTTTACTTTTACACTTTCAGTCATGGTTTCATGGCTTTATTTCTGGAAAATTCTTCCTTTCCTATTTTTCTTTTTATAATTTTAGCATGACGTTTTTTCCATATTTTTATTGGTGCATTGTAGTTATACATCATGGTGGGATTTATTGTTACATGTTCATGCATATATATAATATAACAATATAATTTAGTAAATATCATTCCCCAGTATTTCTGGAAAATTCTTAAATGTAGCTCCATATTGGAATCACATGGAGACCTATAAAACTACGCTGATTCTTGGGTCCTCCCCCTCAGGGACTGGTATCTTTGGTCTGGGATGGGCCCTGAGCATTAGGAGTTTTATAAGTTCCCCAGGTACAGCCTAGGTTGCTACCCACTGGTACAGTTTTATGTAAGATTAAGAGGAAGGGCCCAGGTGAAAGAGATGAGATGTGTAGTGACACTGGAAATAAAGAAGAAGGGATGCTTTGAGCTGCACTTCAGAGTAAAATCATTGGAACTTTGTGTATTGGTTAAGGAAAAGGAAGAGTCAAAGGTGACTCTAATTTTCTATCTTGGGAAAATAAGTGGATGATTTTTCTATTAACCAAATTAACTGCTGTATGTGAGTGGGTAAAGTTAATGATATTAACTTTTTTATATTTTGTGGTTGAGGTATATAGGGGACAACTGGAAAAGATGTTAGAAGCATTTGGATATTTGAGTCTAACTGACTATATGTAAATGTGGGAGTCATCAGCATATAGCTGTAATTAATGAAGCTGTGGGAGCATGTTATAATGAAAAGAAAAGAAGTCTGAGGTATACCAGTATGTTGGCAGAGAAGTTTGGGAAGGAGAAATTGACCAGGAGTAGAAGGAAAATCAGAAAAGAGTGCTGTGAGTGAACCAAGATGGGAGAAAGTTCTAGGCAGAGGGCAATTGGTATTTTGAAGTGCAGTTGGAGGGGTGAATTATTCTAGAGATAAAGGAGATAATATTTAATCATTTTATGTTGAAAATGCTTTTCCAACATGTTAAATGTTAACTTTTTAGACTAGAATAGCTCACAAAATGTTTTTTAATATTTATTTTATTGGTGTGGAGTAACTATATAGAATGCAGAGTTTCATTATGGCATATTGGTACATGCGTGTAACATTATTTGGTCAATTTCACTCCCCCAAGAACACCCCTTACCTTCCCATCTTCCCTCTCCCTTGCCCTCCCCTCCTCCTTCTAGCTTCCCCTTTATTTATGCCATTGTCTTCCCTCTACTTTCATGATGTGTCCCCTTTTTCCCCCACTGACTTCCACACATGAGAGAAAACATATAATACTTGTTTGGGAGCTTGGCTAATTTTGCTTAATATGATGCTCTCTAGTTATATCCATTTTCCTGCAAATAACATAATTCCATTCTTCTTTATGGTTGAATAAAACTTCAATTTTTGTGTGTATACACACATACACATATATATATGTACATATACACATTATATATATACACACACATTGTACATGTGTGTATGTTTGTGTATACATCTCACATTTCTTTATCATAATGTATTTTAAGAAAAACCTGATCACTGGTAGTGAGCTGGGGGAAGCTAGAGGACTTGGAAGGAATGATGCTTTGGACATCATCTTTTAAGAATGGACACAGGAGCTGAGGAGAGGTGGAGAAAAGACTTGCCACCCAGTTTTGAGGCCACTAGGGATCTAGGTGAGAGTCCATGATTATTCCATGTCTGAGTGGATTCATCAGCTTGTTAGTTTAAACCAACCATGATGGAATGGGATGATTCCAGTTGGGGATTGACTGGTCAGCTTGGCACAAATGTGAATGAAAAATTAATGGCTCCTAATGAAAGATCAAGGATAAATCATAGGATTGAGACTAATTGGGAAGGAAGCTGAGTCAGCAGTGCTGATCTGACCATATAAGGGAATAGGGTCAAGTCAGAGGACTGCAAATCTGAAGGAGATGAGAAACCTTGTGGTGGTAGGTAGTTGGTAGTGGTAGGTTTGGGGTTTGTAGGTTGAGAGGAATGTAGAGGAACACTTCCAAAACTTGATCAAGCATAGGGAGTGAGCTTAACAACTGTGTTTACCCAGCTCAGTGGAATGGATAAAGAACAGCATGGAGTAGAGGTGCAAGGCCTGGGTGATCAGATGTCAGTACTGATGGAGATGTCACTTGGAACATTTCAGAGGGCAGACGGGAAGGAAGCGAGTCACCTGTACTCTGCCACCCAGTGAAATAATTATCCAGGTGCCTTCTTTGTATTGGAGTTATAAATTAAATGGGATCCCCTCTTTAAGGTATGTGTGTTCATATACAGATGTGCATATGCATATTTTAGGTATTTATCATCATACTAGGGATTCTGAAATTTTATGATACATGAGTCCTTTTAATCCTGTTCAGAGAAAATTCAGGAAATTCTCTTCTGCCTCTTAGTATTTCTTTATGTGTCATTTCTAGTCTTTTCATCTGAAAGTCCGCTTGTTTCTATTTTATGTATTTCTCTTAGCTTTTCTCTGCCATGCTACATTCTGGAAGAATTACTTAACTGGATCCTCCAGCTCCCTAAGTTGCTCTTCAACTGTATCCATTCAGCACTCAGCCTATCAGTTTAGTTTTTAATTTCAGTGATCACTATTTTAATTTCCAAGATCTTCATTTTTTAATGAAGTGTATTGTAAGCTGCCTGTCGTGGCCAGCCACAACGCCGCGGGAAAATTCTCGGAGGCAGAGTAAAGATACTACTACTTTTACTTCTACTTTCTTAGAGCTTAGAGAGAGAAAGAAAGATTTTTCTTCTTCTTAGAAAGAGCTTAGAGAGAAAGATTCTTCTTCTTCTTCTTAGAGCTTAGAGAGAAAGAGAGAGAGCTTGAAAGAGAGAGATTTCTTCTTTAGAGAGAGAGCTTAGCTTTTAGAGCTTCTTTCTTCTTTCTTCTTTCTTCCTCGGGAGCCTCTGCCTGACTCTGACCAGGAATTACTTCTTCTATCTGGTTTCTCTTCTGTAACCGCTCTGCCTACGTTCTGGCCGCTCTGATTCCTTTCTTCTTCTCCGACCCGAACTCTTCTTCCGACCGAGCGACTGCATGACTGACTGAATGAATTCATTCTTCTCCTGACTCCGACCGCTTTCACCCAGTTATATACCTTTAGCTTTGCGGGTGCCTCACGTGCATTTACAGGTGCGTCATATACATACTTATTATCAGGTGGAACTTATGGCTTCCAGCTGACCGCAATAGCCATCTCCCTAATTGGGGCTCCTTCAGTGTATTGCTGTTGTGTCTTCTGAGGATTTTTAATTACTCTTCTCCTAAAGTTTGAAACTGCCAGCCAGTCTGTGGTGCATCCTCAGCATGCTTAGGGCTCACGGCCATGCTTCTGAGGAGGGAAGGTGATCACAGCCCCATGCCAAGTTCTGAGGACAACAAGATTCCTTGCATGCCCACACTTACGCTCACATAGTTTAGTAAGGGTGATGCTGACTTGTCTGCCCATATGCCAAGAGGCTTGGTTTGGCAGAGAGGCTTTGAAGGTGTGGGAAGGGAGATATAGAATAGATAGTAAAGAAACATTGGCCAGCCTGGCTCAAAGTGTTCCTTCCACAGGACCATTATTAATGTTTGCAGTTGCCTGGGAGAGAAATATAATAAAAAAACATTTCTAGCACCAGCCAAGGTTGGAGCCAGCCTGGCAGGACCATTACCTCATTTCTAGCAGCTTAGACTCTCCTTGCTTTCATTTTTAGCCAATTCTCCCCTTCAGTGTTTTGAGCTATTGTTTTCTTCATCCAACTGCTCTCAATTATTTTCTTCTTTCAGGGACTCCTTGTAGTTTCTGATGCATAGAAGACAACTTCTTGTTTTGCAGTATAGTTATGTATTCCTTTTCTTTTTAAAGTCTTTTGTTGTTGCTATTTCTATGGCTTTGTCACAGGAGGAAAAACTAGGGTTTGTCTCCTCTGCTGGGGATTGGAAGCCAGGGCTTTACGCTTGCTAGCACATCTACCACTGAGCTACACTCGCAACCTCTCTCACCACTTTTTTTTATACGACCGAGTCATGCCATCTTTCTACTCATTTGCCTTTACATATCAGAAACTCAATTCACTTTGTAATGAGATGAGCAGGTTAAGTCAGTGGTTTCTTGCTGGGTCTAAAGAAAAAGTGTGCTATAGAGGTTTTTGCTCTTAAAATAGACATAGTACACTTGGTTCACTGTGCCAGCAAGTATCCTCGTATCTGCTCCTGTATGCCTCCCTTCTTTTCATCGCTGAAGAGATCCGTGGAACCTGTCATCTTTCTTTGTGATTTACAAGATAGACTTTTCCAGGGTATGTCAACTGTCCTGAAGACAATGTTGTTAAGTATCAGATTTGGCAGATCAGATAGATAATGATGTGCCTCGGAAAGACTGGGCTATTGATGAGCCTCATGTCAAAACTGATTGCCATATATGGACGATTTTTCCTTTTCACTGTCTCCCTAGTTTCAGTTTCCACAAGGATTTTCATGAGTAAGGGGCAGTTTTGATTCCATATCAAAATTGTGCTCGAGTAGCTGTGTCCTATTCTGCTTTCACATGGCAGGAGTTGCAACTGCTTATCCTTTCATGGTTTTTAAAGCCCATCTTTGGGCTTTAAAAGTAATAAGCACTTGGGAGACATATTGCCATTTAAAAATATTTTTTTATTACCATTCTAAAAACAGTAAATTCAGGACTACTGTGCTTCCATGAGATTGTTTCATTTGCAAGATTTGTCTCTCTTTGGGAAACACTTTCTGTGGAAACTTGTACAGACTGTGATCACAGACCAATTCATTGTAAGGAGCAATTGAGCAGACAAAGGAAAGAAAGAACCCAAGTGCTGAATCTGTTTGTTTTAGAACAGAAGTTTCTAAAATGTATTCCTTGGGAGTTTCTGCCACTGAATGAAACTCATTTCTATTCCCTTTATAGTCATCACATGTCACTCCTAGATCTTCTGGGAATGTCTGCTCAACCAAAGTATGACAGTGGCAGTTCTGCTTTGAAACAATCTTTCTGCATGTATGAAAGCTGGAGGTTTTCCAGCAGGACATTACAGAAAGACAAAAGTGCTACCCCGTCACCTTAAGATCAGTTGGATGCACCTGGTGTGCAAAGTCTCTACGCACTTGGCTTGGGAAATCTGCAGACTGACAAATTTAAGATGAAGCTTAAAACTGTTTACAAAGACAAATCTTTGTGGAATTTTCAATGCCTTAGACCTGGTGCACGTCAAGATCATGCCTGTCCAAGTGCAAACAAGCCAATACATGTTGCAGATCTTTCCAGAATGTATGTAAAATTCAATTTAAATTGAGTCAGGAAGAGATTTTTTTTTCCTCAAGAAAAATAAATGTTTGACATTTTTATCTTTGAAATGGCAACTTGTTTTCATTTATGTGTATCTTGGTTGGTGTATTAGGACACTGTCTGCTGTAAGAAATTAACACTTGGAAATCTCAGGTTTGTTTCTCACGTGTAACATAAGCAGGCTTATTTCTCACATATGTGACATGAACAGCTTGGATGGTGGGAGGCTGGGTTTGCTCCACCACAGTATGATCCTCATTTGTCACCAAGGCAGAGAAGAGGAGGCATGGGCCCTAGTGCCCACTCTTCTCTACTTGAACCCAGAAGCAATATGCCGCACTTCTGCTGGGCTCATCCAGCAGGACTCATCCCCTGGGATGTGTCATCTTTCCTTTTCCTGGGGGGAGAGAATAATCAAATATTAGTGATCATTGATAATGTCCACCACCATCGGTGTAAAGTAGTAGCATTCTCACTAGAATATTCTCCCTTAGTGATTCATCATGAATACAACTATAAGAAAATATTTTTGTGGTATAAATTTAAAATAAGAAAATTATAGTATTTGGAATACACAAAATATAAACTTCGTATTTCTAAGTCCTAGACTGGTGAGAGAGTAGGAAGGGGTTCACTTTTACTTTTCTATCATCTAAAAGGAGAGGAGGAATTAATCACATATTTCCTTTATGCCACCTGTGGGCATCCCCAACACACCTTCTGGGTACCAACCTTTCGTGGCTGCCCAGGTCCATAATTTTTGAGTGGCAGAACAGGGTTTCAGACCCTGACTTCACTCTGATGACCAAGGTGTCTCCTTATCACCATGACCATCACAGAATAAATAAATGACTTACACAGTGGGCATTATTGACATGAATGCAACCTTAGGTTTTAGTAGAAAAGTATAGACTTTGTAGATATACTTAGGTAAATACATTCGTCCACTACATAACTCAGTTTTCTTTAGGGAGTTAGTAAAAATCATTCCTAGAAAGCCTAACAAGTTTCCCCTTCTGTGAGTGCCTTGGACTTGAACCTTGGACCTCAAGCCTTCTTCCATGGCAGAGGTTCCACTGTAGCCTCCACAGAACAGTCTTATATGGAAATCTGTCAGAGTAGAGAAGAGAGAATTTTAACAAGTGTTGACTTCTGATCTTTGGAAAGGTTCAATCTGAGAGAAGCCTGTGTGAATTATTGTTCTGGGTGGTACAGTGTTGATGTGAACCATACTACAAAAGTACTAGCTTTTTAAAAAATTTTTTTTAATATTTATTTATTTGCTTTAGTTGTACACAATGCAATGCATTTATGTTTACGTGGTGCTGAGGCTCGAACCCGGGCCGCACACGTGCTAGGTGAGCGCTTTATGGCTGAGCCACAACCCCAGCCCCCAAAAGTACTAGCTTTATGAGAGCCATACAGATGGATTGTGCAGATGGCACATTCTGTAAGAGGAAGAACACATCATGCACATGGTGATCAGAAAAGGCTTCTGAAAGGTTAAGACCTAGGTACCAACAAGATTTGACGGCTCTAACTCAGCTTAAGGGAGTCAGGGTATTTCTCCTTGGGTGGTGCATCAATTAGGTTTTCATTACTGCAAGGAAATGCCCGAGGCAGGTCACTTTACAAAAAAGGGGGGTTTACTTTGGCTCACATTTTTGGGGGCTGGAAGTCCAAACATGGTGCAGGCTCTAGTGAGGACATCCCTTCCCTTGTAAAGTCACCAGAGTTCAATCATGGGGGTTCCATCTTAATGATGTAATCTAATCTAATCACTTTCTAAAGACCTCCAAAAACTATAGTCAGATTAAGTTTCCACCTTCAACATCATTAGCATAAGGCTTTGGGGATTAAACTCTTGTTTGAGTTTGGGAGACAAATCATATTCAAACCATAGCAGATAGAATAGACAGGAAAACCATGTGGAAAGACAGGTGAAGGCTTGGTCTGGTTGTGTGAGGACTGCAGAGAGAGGAAGTGGTGGGAGGTAGAACTTAAATCACAGGGGTTGGCTTCTTTTTGGCAATTTGAATGGCTTTCATGAAGTCTGCCAGCAGGGCATACTTCTGCTCAGGAGGATTCACAGTTGCCCCTGGAGGTTCTTTTAGATCTGCAAGTTGAGACCGCCTCCATCTACCCAAGTTCATGGCACTCCCATTATTAAGCAGCATTGCATTTTTATTGAAAAAGAATGTTTTGAGAGTGATCAAGGTGTGGTCCTGAGGTATGGTGGAGAGAGCCAGGGAGGGGTTGGCCTTGGGAGTCAGACAAATCCAGACTTGAACTCTGAGTATGTTACTTGCAGACTGGGTCCCTGGGCAAGTGCCTCAAGCTTTCTAAGCTTCAGGGTTTTTACCTATACAATGGAGATGCAATATCACCTTTTGAGAGCAGTTAACATTAAATGTGATAATTTTAAGGGCTTAGCTTATAAGGCCTGTGCAATTAAATATTAGTTCCTTTCCTTTTCCCTTCTCTTGTATTCACTTCCAAGAATGTGGATTGAGCCAGTGCATTGGCAAGTCCTTTGGATTAGGATGCCTCCCTGAATGTTTCTGTCTAAATGAAAGGAAAAGTAATCCATGAATCCACTATAGCTTCTCTCATTGAATTAGTTAACAGGGAGCAGGTTTCTAAGGAGGTAGGGCAAAACACTGGCCAATTGTTATATCGATCAATTCATTGTTTAACTCAGAGCTGGTAGCTTGGCCAGGTCAGATTGGAGCTGTCATCCATAGAGAAAAGTTCAGGTGGGGCATCACAGGGTCACCAGAGGGAAAGAAGGAGATCAGTTCTGTTTGCATCTTATTTTTACCCAGAGATGATGGCTGTCCTTATACTTTATAGTGTCACCTCTGTGAGAGTACAGTTTCCCAAACGTGGAGTTACATTTTAATTAGCTGCAAAGTGCCTGATTTCTGACGTACCAGTCCTTTTCTCCGGGCCTCATCGTTTCAGATTATTTTTGCCTGTGTCCGCCACTTGCCTGCTCCTTTCATGTGTATCAGAAGGAAACCACCAAGCTGCCTGGAAATCCTATTACCAGACCTCAGGATATTAATTGTCGAGTTCTCCCCCACGGTTACACAAGTGCTGAAAAAGTGGTTCTCTTTCAACAGTGTCTTGTCAAAACGCCAGGCACAGTTTGTTTTTGACATTTTCTGCTACTGTTAAATAATAGTCTTGCTTCTGTCATAGCTAATGTTGACTTGAAGGCATTTGGAGGGCATTTCTCAACTCCAGCCTTAACAGCGAGACCCGGGTCTTGACAGATATTTTTCTTGCTTGCCCAAGGCAAGTGAATGTAAGGGTCGTGACATTTGCTTTTCTAAGCTCTAAGAAAATTTCAAGTGGGCACATACTGTCTAAAAGTTTAGATTCAATTGTGCGCACATGCAAGACGTAAACACAGACACACATGCATACAAGTCACAATTCTTGAAGTTTTGACTTTCTAGGATTGACACTTAAATAAATTAAGCAGTAGCCCATTTTTAGGACCCCTCAAATCTGGCTGTTCTGCCTTGGTAAACCTCTATCAGTTAGAATGTCATACTTAATTACAGATCTCTTTAAAATCAATAAGCATTTTTATTGTTTCTGTATCTGCAATGGAGCAAGCCCCTGAACACTGCCGGGCTAGCTGCACGCACTGCATACCATCTGTCAGAGAGAATCTGGTTCTTCATGCCCAGCGCTTTCCTGTGTTGCTATGTCCATTAGGAATTTAATTTATGCTCCTTTTTCCCACCTTTGTGTGAAAGCACCTTTTGAGTTTTTCCTCTAATGCCTCATAATAAACATGTAGAGACCTCCTGCTAAAGGGATTGTGATTTCTCAAATGTTCCACATTTATGAAGTAATGGAAGGGAGGGCAAGAAAAAAAATGGACATAGCAAATGGGAACTGTAGAAGAATTCTGTGGAACTGTGTGGGAGTTGGCATTATTTGTATGTGAAGAGGCCAAGAAATGCACAGTTGGTTCAAAATAAATACCACAAGAATGGTTAATTGTACAAGTCTGTTTGGCCTTTCCAGAAGAATTGGAAGTATATTAGTCATTAGGATTTCCAATTACTAAGGCAACTTGGATTTGGATCTTTCCATGTAGAGGTGCAATTATAAGCCTAGTGGCCATGTCTTCTGAAACACACTTTCTTTGACTAGATATATGCCTCAAAATTCAATCTCATCTTCAAATTTTTAGAAATAATTTTCAGAGAATACTCAAATTACAGAATCTGAGCATATGAATTGTTGTATCTTCACTTCTCAATTATTCTCTCTTCCTCTTTCTTTTTATCCTGATGCTGACATTTATTTGGTAGGCCAGTTTTAGATGGCAGCAGTTTTTCTTCTTCTGAGAGGAATATGGATTCCTTGGAAAGCAAGATGTAATTATCCAAAGATGATTCGAATGGATCATACAGCCACTGGTGGACATACAAGAGTCACAGAGAAGAATTGTGAAGATGGCAGGGGCCCTAAAAGTCACCTAGGATGGTTCATCTGGTTATTTTACAAATGCAGAAGCAAAAACACATCAGTGAGTGCTTGTTCCAAGTCACACAAGAAGCCAGTGGCAGAGTCAGACTCAGTTGTTTTTAATAGGGTGTTAACATTTCAATCCATAAAAAGTGGAGATTTAATTTTAAAATCATGCAAGATTGGTAGCATATATGTTAACAACTGGTCATAAATGAGCATTCCTCAACTGTGAATGTTTCTATTACAAAGGATAATTATTTGTTCCCATAAGTAGTAGTTGTAAATAACATCATCTATCATGTTTTACCATAACAACTCATTTAATTATCCCTAAATATATGTGGTAAATATTATTATCTGTAAAGTAAAAAGTCAACACATTATACGTGAAGTCAGCACCTCATGTGAAGAGACATAGAGGCTCTAAGTAACCTACCAAGGTCATGTAATTAGAATATACAGGGGATGGAGCCCAAGCCCCCATTCTTTCTAGGATATATCTGTACTGACTTTGGGTGTCAGTACAGTAGTTTGGTAAAAATCTGGTTTATTCCTATAAAATGTTTGATGTGGAACATAAACATATATGTGAAAGTCATACCCTTGTCATTTCTAAGCAAATTTACCTTTTAATTGGAGCAATGAACAACTTCACTAGTATAATTCTTGACAAAGATGAAATCTGAGCCTGGGATTTACTATTTTGTGATAGGCTAAGGTGGAAGTCTTAAAGGAAGAGATATGGGGAAAGATAATTTGCATCATGGCTTTAAATTAAAGTGGAGCTATCTATAAATCAATGGGTTGAGTTACATAGTGTAAGAGCCTTAATGAGGAGGTAGCTAGGATGGCGGTTGGCTGAGAGCACAAGAGGAGGCATTTAATTGTTTTCTCATGACCTTAATGTAATCAACTAAGAATCTTTCTGTGCCCGTGAACACTGTGTGATGCACCTGTAAGTTGAGCTTGTGACACGTGTATACTTGTTAAGGTGAAGAGTATTTAACCAGGTAGGGTTGGAGTTGTGTGGGGGTTGTTGTTGGAGTTGAAGAGAGAAGTCAGAAGAGAAAGCAGAATAAAGAACCTACTCATTCCCAATCTGCCTCCGAATTCTTTCCCGCGGTATCGTTGCTGCAGGCCGCAACAGCTACAGGTGGCAACAACATAGTCTCATAATGAATAAGTAGGATGTAAGGCACACCTTACCAGATATATTTTTGTTTCTGATTTAAATTTGAGCCTATAAACTACTGAATTGTCTTAATTCTTTGGATTAAAGTTAGTATACTGAAAAAAATCTAAAATGTTGGCATATCTACAGGAGAACAGCTATGAAATGGACTCACATTTTCTAAATTTCTATTAGACATGCATATTAAAAAAGTCACAAGCATCATTTATAATAAAAAATTTTTGCATATTTTTGATCTCTTGTATTTTGACATTTGTGACCTTAATGAAGACAGGACAGAAAAAAATGTGATTAGGCTAATTGTCAGATCAAGAACTCTAATTAATGAGAAGAAATGGAAGAGGTCAACTACTTCCCGCCCTCTGCTCCATCATTAGCCCTAGATAAGTCCTACATACCAGGAAAAACTCCACCCTCCCCTCAGCACACCCTTGCCAACTAGGCCATTCAGTAAACTAGAGCTAAAAGTTCATGTGGGGGAGTAGAGTTGGCTCACAACCCAGGACTGACAATTATATTAGTTGGGACTTTCAGGCTTATGCGTGACAGAATATCTGATTCAAATGATTTAACCAAAAAAAAAAATAATAATAATTATTAGCTTGTGAAACTAAAAGCAAGGATTTGTCTCACATATTACTGGGATTCAAATTTCAAAAATGTCCGACAGGACTTACCTTCTTTCCATCCCTTTCCCTCCCTGCTGAGTTAATGCTGGTCTTGGACTTCACAGAGGCTGGGTGGCAGCTCTGGTCTCTGGTCTCTCCTTTTCATCCTCCACTGCTCAGAAGGCTCAGCAAAAGCTTCATCAGATCTTATTGGCTCTGGTCAGGGCAGATGTCCATTGCTGAGAACAAATTCCCACATATGATTCCACACAGAGTAAATAGGATATGATGACAAAGCTAAATGTAAATGTAAAAATAATGCCAGATGTTCTCTATCAGAGCTAGAAAATCATAACAAAGTAGAATCTACAAAAGCAGGAGAAAAGGGCAACATACAAAGAGAAGCAGAGGCAGCAGACAATGAAGAAATGGGGTGAGGGAAGAGAGATCACTTGGTGTCTTTTCACTACCCATGAAACCTATGCCTTCTTCAAATGGAGTGGTTTACCGTAAGCAAATGACCACAGCTAAGATAGTTTGCTAGCGTTCCCTTCACCCATTAAGGCTTGATTCCAGGTAATTTGTACATTGTAGATGTCTTACAGATAACTCGTGTCCTTCACTGGGAAGAGAAGCCTGCTTGCCAAACAGATTGTACAAAGATTAGATGTCTGGTTTGAACTAAATGATCTTGGAGGCCCAGGAGACTTGAGGTTCTGAGGTTTTCTGGTTTTCAGATAATACCTGCATTCAGATTCATGCAAAACTTACCCTTTGCAACCTCCTCTCCTACACTTCAACTTCTTCCCTGGTGTCATGGAGGAGGTTCCTGATTACCAATGTGGTTACACTTCCTTTTAAACAGGATCTTCTTTTTGCAAATAAGAATATTTAGGAAAAGGAGGTGGAGACACCTTTGAAGGAAATCTGAGGGGGACTACAATGAAGCCAGTTCAGCCTATTATTTGAAATGAAAGCTAGGGAAAAAAGATTCTGGAACCACTCCAAAAATCCATCTCAAATTTTCAGTGGCTCTAACTTTCATTTGGCATTCAGTAAATATAAATTAGGAGACTAGGGAGATTGATTTGCTCTTTAAGATGAAAGGAACACATTTTATTCAGTTTCTGTTACAGAGTTCAAAGTAGGTGGAGTGGTAGAACCATCTCTGGACAAATGTTTTTATTTGTGAGAAAGACCATTGCTTCTGTATTCATACCGCACAGAGATTCTGTAGTATAAGCAGAGGGCCAGGTTTCCGGGGCTGCTTGTTGATCCTATCTTGATGGCTCATAATGAACAAATCCCAGGGGGATACCATCAGCCTTAGTATCAGCACGCCTTTTTGCAAGTCTCTTGTATGGAGCTGCACAGGAGTACCAGCCGTAATCACCTGGCATAGGTCCCTGCCCCAGCCAGCTAGACGACTTTGATTTTTTGGCATGCCAAATACTTCTAGTGAAATTCTCTTATCTTGCCAAAACCATTATGTTCGTTTGTTCTTTCTTTCTTTTCCTTCTCCTTCTCTCTCTCTCTCTCTCTCTCTCTCTCTCTCTCTCTCTCTTAAGAAACCAGAGCCTCATGCAGGTTGGACAAGTGCTGTACCACTAAGCTACATCCCCAGTCCCCATTATATCTCTTTTTAGTAAAGTCAATACACTGGGTCAATCCCCACCCCCAATGCCATAAACCCCCTTCTCTTTTTATAATTACTGGGATGGATGTGGAATGGAGAAAGGAAATTCGCCATCTGAAGTCAAGCTGCTCAGGAATGCGTCAAGTCACTTTGGGCAACAGGGAAAGGCTCTGAGATTTGGACTTAGAAATCAATACAAGAAGCTCACCCCTTTACATCCTGTCTATTAATGGTTATTCTCTGCCTTGAGAACCGACTAGCATTCTTTTCTAATGGCTTACTTTCGTTCTTACTTGTTCAGGGAAAGTACCTATTTCCAAGGCTGACATCCACAATCCATAAACAAAGAATGAAGTTCACATACATGGGAGTTGGAGAATATAGGAGGTACCTATTAAAATATGTCTCCCACCTACAAGAATTTATTCTTGAAGAATTTTAGTTTCTTGCTTATGTTCCCCTGATCCTAGTTCATTTTATATATCCTAATTATATTAAAAGTTAATTTATTCCATAGCTAAGTGATTTCTTCAGGAATCCAAATGTATACATTATTTCGGTAGTTTTTGCTTAAATTAGCTTTTTATCTACCATGGTGTTGGCCCTGTGGCTCTGTGAGTGGAAGTAGGCAGGGATGCTATTCAATGGTTGGCTCATATCATCATCCAACAAATTACAACTTCTTTCCACCACAAAAAAAGAAAATGTGGTATATATACATAATGGAATACTATACAGTGAAGGAGCCTATAATCAAGGAGATAGCTAAAGATTGCGGTTAGCTGAGAGCCATAAAAGATGTTCTAGTTTCCACCTGATATTAATACATTATTCAAAGAATCTTTGTATGCCCGTGAACACTGCGTGACGCACCTGTAAGCTCGAGCTGTAAGCATGTGTCCTTGTTAAAGCTATATGTATATAACTGGGTGAGGTTCGTTAGTGTGTGTGGGGAAGAAGAAGGTGGTGGTTGGAGTTAGAGCATTTGGAGTGATTGCTGGAGCTGGAGAGAGGAGAAGAATAAAAGACCTTTTTTCATTTTCATCCTGCCTCCGAATTTTCCTGTGGCGTTCGCTGCTCCAAGCGACTTCCGCTTCAGGCAGCGACAATACAGCATTAAAAGAGAATAAAATCATGGCATTTGCAGGTAGATGGATGGAGTTGGAGAATATAATGCTAAGTTAGCCAATCCCAAAAAAACAAATGTCGAATGTTCTCTCTGATATAAGGATGTTGATTCATGATGGGATTGGGGGGGATCATGGGAGGAATAGAGGAACACTAGATAGGGCAAAGGAGTGGGAGGGGAGGGAGGGGGCAGTGGGGTAAGAAATATGGTGGAATGAGATGGACATCATTACCCTAAGTATGTGTATGAAGACATGAATGGTGTGACTCTACTTTGTATACAACCAGAGATATGAAAAATTGTGCTGTATATCTGTAATATGAATTGTAATGCATTCTGCTGTCATATATAACAAATTCAAATAAATAAAAATTAAAAAATAAAAATAAAAAATCTGCTCCCATGCACAGTGAGGGGCAGTGCTGTATAGTGGGGAAAGCTCTGGGCGAAGGTCCAGATATTGGGGATCTAGTTTAAATTCTCTTAGTAGCATGATGGGAGACCTTTGAGTCTGTTTCCTCACCCACGAGGTTAAGCCACTGGGCCAGGTGGTCTACGGAGAGGCAGCAGAGTCCAGTGACTAAGGTTGGTGTCCTGGATCCACTCACTGCTCTCTAGTAGTTTGAACTGGGGCATGTCATTTTATATCTGCTTACCTTGTTTTCTTAAAAAAAAAAAAATCTGTGAAATGGAGAAATTTTGAGTTGATGTTAGGATTAAATAACCTAAGACATGCCAAGTACATAAAAGAGAGTTTGGCTCACAATAAATGCTCAAATGTTTTCCTGGCAACATCACCACCTAAAATACCTTGAAGCTGACAGAAGGACCTCATCCTTCCCACCACGGAGATGTAAAAGGCAGACTGAATTTTCCAACTTGATTTGGGAAACAAAATCTATGTATGAGAAAATTAAACACAATCTGAAATTACCTGATTGAATCTGATGTGCCTTTTCTATAGGGGAGGGAGAGAATTGAGGAATGCAGACAATTTTTAGGGACATGGGATATGATTTTGAGGGGAACTAAATGGGCACGGAGAACATACAGATTTTGCCCTAGACAAAATCTGTTAGGCCTACAGAGCAGACAGTGGTTTGTAAATGATTCCTTATGGGACTGAAACAGAGGAGCATGGTGCGTGCCTAAGGTCCAACCAGGTGGGCTGACAGGCTTTAGTCTTTCTTCCTGAAACATGTTAGCTAATGAAAACTCAGGGAAGGGACCAGGTATAAGCATTTCTTCTTTGGTGAGTCAAGACATTGGGCAGATGAAAGAACTTGGCAGAAAATCTTTCCCTGTGCTGGGAAGGGGAGAAGCAGGAAAGATCAGAAGGTACCCTGATTCCAGCCTGCTTATTTAAGGCCTTTTAATTTCCCTTAAATTGACCAGCTTGCAAAACAAAACCACAAAACCCCCAAAAGTCATATTTTGGGGGTGTCATCCATTAACAAATGAAAAGTTGATTCTTCTTCCTTTCAAATAATACCAATAAAAATTAGAAAATATAGACTAGCATATTTGGAATGGGTGTCTTTTTTTAATTTATTTTTTTTTTGTTGAGAATGATTTTAAGATTATCCTCAGATATTAAAAGACCTTGTGGTTTCTCTGCATTCCATTGCCCCACCCCAGAAACTCCTCCTCAGATTGGACTGAAAAAAATAAAGATATAAAAGACCTACTCCACACTATCACAAGCTATGATGGATATATATCAAACTCTGTGCCCGGTAGGTAAGGGATATATTTTTATTTCAAGTGGCCATGAAGCAGTCACAGTAATTAACCATTATCTAGCTACCACAAAGAAAGCCACAGTTTTTAAAAGTGACAGTAATGTAAATATCATTTTCTGCTCACATTGCAATAAAATAAAAAAAAATACAAAATGGGAGAATTTTAAGAAAGTTATCATTTAGATTAATTTTGGGTCAAAAGAAAAGTACAAATCATCCAAGTTGCAGATTCCTAAGGAAAAAAAAATGATAATAAAAATGTTACCTTCTAGTGTCTGAATCTAGGAGACAAAGCTAAATTAGCAAGACTCATAGGAAATGTTGTAGTCCCAATTAATAACAAAAGAAATGAAACTGAAGGAATGAGGAGTCAACATAGAAAATTAGGAAAAATAAATAAAAGGAAAGAAGAAGTAAGACAAAAATGTGAGGAATTGATGGCTTAAATAACAGAGAAAAAAGTAAATAATAAATGAATAACTAGAACAGTGGGGGAGAAACAATAAAATAGGTAAGCCTCATCAAAAACCAAAAGAGAAAGAATAAATGCAAAATAACAAACAAAAATAAAACAATGCAGAAACCAAAGAAAAATTTTAAACTAATTTTAAAACTTTATGTATATAAATCTATAAACCTGAAAGAAATGGATATTTTTCTGGGGTATAATCTATTGAAATCAATGTCAGAACATATAACTAGGTGAATTTCCAGAGAAAAAATGTTAAATCACCAGTGTTAAAAGTTTTTCAGGCAAACCCAATATTTAAAGATGGATGATTCCAATAATATTTAAACTGACCCAGAGCAAGGAAGAAGAAAAAAAAAAAAAAAGGTTCCAAATTCTTTTTATCCAGTGAGAAAAACATTGATAACAAAGGCTATTCCAAACAAACAAAAGAAAGAAATGATAAATCAATCTCATACATGAATATTGATACATAAGTCCTAAATAAAATATTAGCAATCAGAATGCAGAAACATACCTAAAGCTTATTACAGGCCTCCTTCAATACCCATGGGAGATTGGATTCAGGACTCCCTGGTGCTGTGTTTGCATATAAGCTACAAACATTCTACTGCATACTACATTATCTATAGATTACTCTTAATGCCTGATACAATGTAAATGCTACATAAATAGTGTCTTAGAAAATAATGACAAGAAAGAAATTTGTGCATATTTAATACAGGCAAAATTTTTAAAAAGCATTTGAGCCCCAAACTTGTGATACTCCAACATCAGCCTGGCCTAAGCAACTTAGCGAGACCCTTTCTCAAAACAAAAAATAAAAAGGGCTGGGTATGTAGCTTAAAGGTAAAGCATACTTAGGTTCATTTCTCAGTCCAAAAAAAATTTTGGTCCACATTGGATCGAATCAGTGGATATGGAACGTGCAGAAATGGACGGCTGACTGAGTTGCAGTTTATTCTAAGAATGCAAGGACAGTTCCTCAAAACAGACTGAAGGAGGGCTGGTATGTGGCTCAGTGTGATAGAGCACTTGCCTAGCATGCATGAGGCCCTGGGTTTGTCCCCAGCACCACCAAAATAACAACACCATCACCTAAGGAAAATAACCATGGGATTATCTCCATAGATTTTGAAGATGCATTTGGTAAATTTCATACATGTTTTCATTTGCATAAAATACTCTGAAAGAGCAGATGAGAAGTTAATGACAAGGGTGACTCACAGAGACAGAAAACAGGAACAGATACAAGCCCAAGTGTGGGCCAGGTTCTCAAGAGGGAGCAAAGCAAAATCTTCTAGAAGGGAAATAAGAAGCATGTTTGGTCTTTAGTTAACTCTGACATAATATTCTGTGACATCATGTTCTTTCTGTAATGTACTGGAAACTTAAGTTTTCAACAGGGACACAGCTCAGAGTGTCTGGTATGAGACAGAATGGAAATTAAAATAATAGCATTAAACATTTATAAAGAACTTTAATTTTTGAATAGGTAAAATTATCACATGGCTGGAAATTTTAAAAAAATGTCAAATAATGTACATTGAGAAACTGGCCCAATTCTTGCAATCAGGTAGATGCTTATTAAAGGAATGAATGATTCGTAAGTTGCATTCCTGAAGGAAAGCTGGCCACACATTTTTGCAACAGAGAGTTAAGCAAGTCTTATGGAAGTATGAAAACTCAGTCAGGTGCTTAATTTTTTTCTCAAGGATCCTGAAGGGCTTAGTGTGCCAGGGCACAGCTAATATTGGCTTGGGAATACAATTCCCCACCCTCACTCCCTTCACTTCACCTTCCCTTGCTCTGTCCCCTCTCTCTTTCCCATGTCCCACACATAATCCCCGTCCCCCTATAAATCATAGTAAGGATTGATATCAGGGAATTCTTCAGGTGAAAATTTTAAAGGGCTGCCTGGAGATGCCAACCTTGGCTGCCAAGACTCTAAACATAAATCCCATTGTTATTTATTATTTATTGTTGGATTTCAGTGCTCATTTAACTTCTCCGAGCCTTAGTTTCTCCCTCTGAAAAAAACAAATATCATATTTACCTTGTTTACTCGTCCTGCTTTTAAAACTCAGAACACCTGGTACATAATAGGTGCTCAATAAACAGGCTGGCTCTGCTGCTATTATTATTGGTGATGGCGATGGTGTGTTTTAGCAGTTCATTCATCAGTCTCAGCACATTGCAAATACCAATCAGAAGAACCTCCTCCATCATCCCATTATGTCTATGTGTGCAGAGAGCAGTAATGAGTAGACAAAGATATTGAGAAATTAATTAAGCAGTACTAAATGAACGGGGCAATGAAATGTGAAAAAGAAGACAGAAAAAAAATAAGACTGAAAACAAGAACTTCTTGTATCACAAGGAAAACAAGCCTCCTTTAGTTATCCAAGCGTGGGGCTTAAGGACTCAGGACTTTTCTTGGAAGTAGATTGTTGGCGTGTCACCTAGACCCGTGCCTTTCAGCTTCTCTTGGGTTCTTGGAAATGTGCTTGCTTGTATTTCTCCTTCCCTTTGCTCGCTCTTTGTCAGGTTTCTCTGCTTCTTCTGCCTTCCCTTAACTATTGGTGCTCCCCAGGTCTTCATCCTCAGACCCCGGTGTGTGTCACCCTGGGCACCCATCACCAGGTCAGGGACCCCAGAGGATGCCTCTTTCTTTTCTCTTTCATCAATCACTAGCTCTTCCAGCCTCACTGCCACACTATTGTAGACACCAGTAATCACAGCTGGATTGCTGCAGGAGGTGCAGGAGCTGAGCTGTCTCTGCACCTTCGATTGTCACCCTACTCCCCTCCTAATTTGCCATCTTCACTGCCCTCAGAGTGAGGCTCCTGACATAATCTCTGCTGTCCTCAGAATCTGGGGCTCCCTGGCACAACGCCCCGGACCCTCCAGGACCTGGCACCTGCCCACCTCCTCTGCCACATTCTGTCCCTTTTGTTTGTCTGTTTCTCCCACAGGGAGGACAGAAGCTCTGCGCTGACCCCTCAGGGGTTTTGCTCAAATTGCTCTTCTTTCTGGGAAACCTTTCCCTACCTCCTAGTCAGAACTCAGCTTTCCAGGAACTGTCCCTGGAAAGGACACTGCTGTCTCCTCCTCCCACCCCTTCCACCGCTTCCACCCTCCCGCTCTCCCGGGACCCCCAGCTCTCCGCATCACACCACACTCGCAGCACCCACGGCATCCCACCGCCTTCCACCTGCCTGTGTGGCGTAGTGGCGAGGGGAGGGCACCTGGAGCCAGCCCACCTGCGTTCACATCTGAGCCCAAGCCCTTGAACAGAGATAGCCCCATGAACTCCAGTTCCACGGGGGGTAATTCTGCTCCTGGGGGCAGGGATTGTGAGGATGAGATGAACCAGTGGCTTTGAAGTGTTGGGAATGGGGTGGGGCACCTAGTGACCCTGGGCCAGTGTGACTTGGTGGTTAGACTGTGCTCACCTTGAGGGCCAGTTCATCTGATTTGTTCTCCTCTGAATCATCCGTTTCCAAAAGAGCCCCTGGCACCAAATTACTGATTACAAAATAATAGCTCTGACAATGATGAAAAGAGCCACAAACATCTGCAGAGGTGGCACCTGAGAGCCTATACAATGTTTTCACACAGCAGACCTCATTTAGTCCTCAGTACCCTCCTTTCAGAGACTCCTGGTCATCCCCATTTCACAGAAACTAAGCCTCAGAGAGTATTACATTTGTCCACTTTGCTGGAGGGCTGACAGAGATGGGATTCTAGCCAGCCATTCCGATTTCACCAGTCATGCTTTGGAATCAGGCGATTTTTTGTTGTTGTTGTTGTTGTTTGGTACCATGGATTGAACTCAACCACTGAGCCACATCCCCAGCCTTATTTTGTATTTTATTTAGAGACAGGGTCTCACCGAGTGGCTTAGCACCTCGCCATTGCTGAGGCTGGCTTTGAACTTGTGATCCTCCTGCCTCCTGAGCCACTGGGATTACAGGTGTGCGCCACTGCACCCATCAAATTAGGTCATTTTAATAATTGAGATTACCTCAGCATCTTCTCTTTGTCTGGAATTCTCTGGTCCAGATTCTGTCTGGTAAATTTTCAATTGTACTTCAACTAGCTTCAGTCTTCACTCCGAGGGAAACTTGCTCACCCTTATGTTCTGCCTGGACTATTTGGTCTGTGCCACCCAAATGCATTTCTCGCTCCTTCTCCCTTTTCCTGATGCTCCCACTACTCTGGGGGCCCTTTGCAGGCAAGGACCATTTATGATTCATCTCAGTATCTCCCCTGCTTCGATGGTGCTGGCAGGAGAAGGTGTCAGAGCCAAACTGAATTGAAACTTGATTTATTCAGCTTGTGCTACGCTCTTGGGGTAGAACATGAGGTGGACTGCAGGGGGCCGTGTACCGTGTGGAAGGATGCCCTGGATGCCTCCCTTCTACTTGGTTCTGCCAGGAAGTCCCTGGGCATTATTCCTCAACCTTTTCCTGGAAAGCCATAACAGCATCTCTGCTGGACAGTTAGGCACAGCTCCCACCTCACAGCCCCCATTCTGACCTCCACCTCCATAGAAAGGCCCTCGAGGATTACATCAAATTAAAGGTTTCTGCCCAGCAATCAGCAGAGCGAAGAGACAGCCTACAGAATGGGAGAAAATCTTTGCTGGCTTTACATCTGACACAGAATTAATATTCAAAATATATAAAGATCTCAAAAAGCCATCAAAGGAATAAGTTTTCCTATTAATAAGTGGGTCAATGAGATGAACAGATATTTCTCAGAAGAATAACTACAAATAGCCAATAAATATATGAAAACGTGCTCAACATCTTTAGCCAGCAGGGAGATGCAAATCAAAGCTACATTGAGATTCCATCTCATCCCAGTCAGAATGGCTGTTATCAAGAAAACAAACAAAAAAATAAATAAATAAAAACACACTGGTAAGGATACCAGGAGAAGGAACCCCATACACTCTTTTTCTTTCTAATTCTAATTTGTTGTAGATGACTGCTGAATACATTGCAATTCATATTACACATATGTGGCACAATTTTTCATATCTCTAGTTGTATACAAAGTATATTCACTCCTTTCATGTCTTCATACATGTACTTAGGGCAATGATATCCACCTCATTCCAGCATCATCTCTATCCCCCTGTCCCTACCCTTCCACTCCTGCCCCTTTGCCCTGCCTAGAGTTCGTCTATTCCTCCCTTGCTCCCAGTCCCTACCTGGCTATGAATCAGCTTCTTCATATCAGAGAAGACATGAGGCATTTGGTTTTTTGATATTGGCTAACTTCACTTAGCATTATATTCTCCAACTTCATCCATTTACCTGCA
This sequence comes from Tamias sibiricus, assembly GCA_025594165.1. NCBI lineage: Eukaryota > Metazoa > Chordata > Mammalia > Rodentia > Sciuridae > Tamias > Tamias sibiricus. The sequence goes on along the minus strand of CM046660.1, from coordinate 158,254,766 downwards.
AATGTCATGATTTTATTCTCTTTTATTGCTGAGTAATATTCCATTATGTATATATACTACATTTTCTTTATCCATTCACCTATATCTAGGTTGATTCCACAGTTTAGCTATTGTGAATTGTGCTGCAATAAACATTGATGTGGCTGTGTCCCTGTAGTATGCTATTTTTTTTCTTTTTTTTTTAAGTCCTTTGGGTATAGACTGAGGAGTGGTGGGATAGCTGTGTCAAATGGTGGTTCCATTCCAAAGTTTTCCAGGGAATCTCCATACTGCTTTCCAGATTGGCTGTACCATTTTGCAGTCCCACCAGCAACGTATGAGTGTGCCTTTTCCCCCACATCCTTACCAACATTTATTGTTTGTTGTTTGTATTCTTAATATCTGCCATTCTGACTGGAGTGAGATGGAATCTTAGAGTAGATTTGATTTGCATTTCTATAATTGCTAGAGATGTTGAACATTTTTTCATATATTTGTTGATTGATTATATATCATCATCTGAGAAGTGTCTGTTCAGTTCCTTGGCCCATTTATTGATTGGATTATTTGTTTTTTTTGGTTTAAGATTTTTGAGTTCTTTGTGTACCCTAGAGATTAGTGCTCTATCTGATGTGTGAGGGGTAAAAAAATCTGCTCCCATGAAGCAGGCTCTCTATTCACCTTACTGATTGTTTCTTTTGCTGAGAAGAAACTTTTTAGTTTGAATCCATCCCATTTATTGATTCTTGATTTTAGTTCTTGTGCTATAGGAGTCTTATTAAGGAAGCTGTGGTCTAATCTGACATGATGGAAATTAGGGCCTACTTTTTCTTCTCTTAGACACAAGGTCTCTGGTTTAATTCTTAGGTCCTTGATCCACTTTGAGTTGAGTTTTGTGCATGTTGAGAGATAGCGGGGGAACCCTATACACTCTTGTAAATTAGCACAGCCACCATAGAAAACAGTATAGAGATTCCTTAAAAACTTAAAATTAGAACTACCGTGTGATCCAGATGATTATGGAAATAAGATGATACTGAGATAAGATCTTACTGAAGATTGCATTGTATTCTCAGCTCTTGTATGAAATGATTTCAATCAAGAATGAGACTTAGTAAAAATGTAGCACAAGCTTATTAGAAGAGAAGGAAGAGAGGGGGAAAAGGAGAAAGAAGGGAGAAAGAGTGGGTCCTCTCAGAAAGGAGGACAACTAACTGCTTTGTGTCCTTGCTTTTATTGGGGTAGGAGGGAGATTGTTAGACGATCCTGTCCAAGTGTTACCTCTTGGCTCTGGATTAACCAACTACATGCCTTACATAAGGGCAACTCTTTGTCATCTTGGCCTGGATGACAGGTCCTAATTGGAACTGGCTTTACAGCAATTATGGTTGGTGGGCTCTAGTCTTAATTATTCAGTTTAGGACCTCTGGTCTGTGTTGTTTGTATAGAGTCTTGCTTCAGATGCTTTAGCAATTAGCCCTTTCTGAGCAAATATTTCTTTGTCCTTCCCCAAATTTATTTATCTTGCTCTTATTGTAAAAGGAATAGTTTATAGGACTGAGACCAGGCAAGGGTCTGGAAATGGCCAACTTGTTGACCTGTGGCACCACTGAGGCACAGTTGCTAATTTAAACGGATTTGTTCTGTACTAAGTATTTTCTTGAACTCCCGACCTACTGCTCATGTCTAACTGTTACCTTACACAGGTATACAACTTCTGCATACACCCAGGGAATCACACAGGAGAGAAAACTGCAGACCCATGTCTATTGAGGCACTATTCACAATAGGCAAGTTATGGAACCAGCCTAGATGCCATCAATGGATGAATGGATAAAGAAAATGTGAGAAAAATATATATCATATATATATATATATATGTAATCATTCACACGTATACATAAATATACACACACAATGGAGTACTATTCAGCCATAAAGAAAAACAAAATCAAGTCATTTGAAGGAAAATGGATGGAACTGGAGATCGTCATGTTAACCAAAATAAACTCAACTCAGAAAGGTAAGCATCACATGTTTTCTGATATATATGGAATTAAAAAAAAAGACAACACAAAAGCAGAAGGGAAATTTTAAGAGAAGGGGATGGCAGCAAGCTAGGTGGAAGGGGGAGGGGTGGTAAGAGGGTAGTAGGGAGGGTGGATTCGATTAAAGCACATTATATGCATATGTGAAAATGTAACAATGAAGCCACTAATTTGAATAATTAATATGCACTAATAATTAAATAAAATTAAAAATATTTGAGTAATTACAAAATTATAAAATGAAACAAAATTACATCTTCCAGCTGATGAAAAAATAAAAAGGTAGGGTGTCAAGAGTGGCTGTCAATGCCACTATGCGTGATAACCCCAAATCTCCCAAAGGGAGAAGGAAAAAGGGGAAATCTTGTTTTGCTAACTTCTTTGAGCCTTTATGGAAGGTGTATATCTAAAAACCGTTCTACCTATTGTTAACTGAAGAGAGAGAGAGAAAAGAGAGAGAGAGAGAGAGAGAGAGAGAGAGAGAGAGAGAGAGAGAGATTTTGACACAGAAGTCAAAGCATTAATTCAGTAAGCTAGGAGCTGCAATTCAGGTACATTGAATCAGGGCAGCCCTGAATAATGTCCCTTAAGGAAAACACAGGAGAAGTTTTTTTATAGGGGTTTTCCATGAGTGTTGCTTTTGGAAGCAGTTCATTGGCAGGGCAAGCATCTGGGACTGTAAACCAGCTCTGATTGGCTGGGTAATTAGGATAGCCCAGCTGAGACACTGAAGACCCGAGGATACTGACTTGGGTTGTTTATCCAAGTCTATTGAAACATTCTATGACTTAACCTTTAGCAGGTGTGTGTGTGCAATCCTCCTGCAATCTCCCAGTTTCACTTTAGAAAGTTCTAGCCTTAGTTACTTCATTTTCTTTCATACTCTTGATAGATGAGAAGTGTCTTATATTCAAAATATTATTTTTTTCTTTTCCTCTTTAAAGTCTGGTTCTCTGTCAAATTCAGGTCTTGGTTACCTCAGCTTGTGACCTTTCAACACAAGGATAATGCTTGGCTAGGCTTTGGACCAGTCATGTGACACCATTTCTTTCCTGAAATGGCTGGGTAACAAGCACTTGATATTGGTGCTAGGAAAACCGTTTCAAGGTCTATACTATGTGAAAAGACAGGTGATTTTAAGCAGGTTTGGAGATGTCTTCATTAACCATTTTGAGCTTCTTCTATAAGACGCCCTGCATTGTTATGCAAGGTGATTATGAAGATCAAAGGAGATAAATGGTTTTATGGCCATGGCCTTCAAGCAACCTCTTTCCAGCCAAACAGGGAGCCAAGTCTTTGGCAGATGAGGTGTGACTGTGGCCAGTGGCAGCTGGCATTAAGGGTTGCCATTCTTTGCCCTTACCATACCCATGCCTGCTGCCTTGCATCTCCACAGAGCTGGCCCACCCTGACTCTGGGCTCGGCTGCGTGACTTACTTTGGCTGATGGACCAGGTCGGAAGAGGTGGTGAGCCAGTTCTGGCTCCTGGCTGGTTCCACTTGTCCTCTTGTGTTGCTTCCATCTGTGTGAGGATGACATGCCTGAGCTGGCCTGCTGATGCAGGGGAGGACGAGGGAGAAGGGAGAGGAGCTGGGTCACTTCAGCCAGGGCCAGCCTGGGTCAGCCATCCCAGATGCCTCAGTGCGCCCCAGCTGGCAGCAGCAGAGCTCTCCAGCCGGGCCCAGTGGACATGGCCTTTGGGCTGTGCAGACCCATGGGGAATAGATGCTTATTGTTTGAGCTTCTGAGCTTTTATTTGTTATGCTGCAAAAGCTGCCTAATTCCTGATGCCATGTGTCTTTTCACTAGGGGGATAATGGGAGGGAAAACCCACAGGCTATTTAGGGCATACATGGTCGTGAAAGCTTACCTAAACTGTGTTTGGGGGTTGGTGTCTCTTGATACTACATTGTATCTCTGCATAGTCAAGTTTTTAGATAAGCTTTAGAGTATAAGAAGCTTTCCTGGGGATAGATGGTGGTAGGGAGGAAGGAAGTGCATGCCAGAGTCCTTCCTTTCATATCAAAAAGCCTGCCTCCTTCTATATAGCTCATCAGAACTGTCATATCTCTGTCTTCATGCCCCACACATAGCCGATGCTAAAGATTAGTGTTGACTAAGGAGATAAAAGATCAAATACTTCTCTCATCCAACATACACACGTCATTCATCTCCCTTTGCACTCAGGAGACATTATGTGAATTCTTTGACTTAGTTTCCAGCACATGAAAGCTTAGGTTCAACGAGCTACTACTGTCTTCCTTTGAAGTTTGTGGAAATTTGTTCTAAGTGGAATCGTGCCTAGTCCCAGTCTTTCTTTGCATTTGTTCCTGTGTTATTCTGGAATGCTCTCCTTATCCCTTACAAGTTGGTAAACCATGTTGGCACCAACACTCTCATTCTACATTACTTCTAATCTCAATTCTGGCAGCCTAATTTAATGAGCCTTGCCATTGATCTGCCTGGGTTTATGTCTGTTCTGGCTACTCCCTTCCTTTCTTTTTCCCTGCCTTGACTTTGTTAACTTCAGACCCATCCCACCCTCCTTTCAAGTCCGTCTCACTTGTTTGGCAGCTGATCCTGTATTACCACGTGGCCGTTCTTGTACTGGGTTTTCCATTGTCCGTTCTGTTTTGTATTTGCATGTATTTCTGTGGCAAATATTAACCGAGCACCAAGATGGCATCATGACGCATCCTGAATTGCAGTTACAGCAACAAATAAGTCCACTCTCTGCTCCAGGCTTTCAACTTGACCGCTCACTCCTGAGAGCACGGACACCTAACCGGGACTCCTTGAGCCTCCATCAGTCAGGACTCTTTCTGTTCAATGGAACAGAAAACCTGACGCAAACAGGCCTCATCTATAGAGGACATGTAGTGGCACCCAGACAGAAGGCCCAGAGGCCCAGAACTGTGCATGTGCAGGCTATTAGGGCAATATTGCTCTGGCGTCAGCTATTTATCTGTCCCATTCAGGATTCTTGTCATAGTTTAATAGTTTAAGACCACCACAAATGTGGTTACTAATATTTTCTTAAATAAACTTAGTTTCAAAGAAAACTGTAAATCAGTGCCATAAAGGAAAACCAATGTCCCTTGCCATAGAAAGTAATGACAAAAGTTAAGTGCAATAAGAACGACCAAATTCTAACCAATGTTGCTGAAACCAAGCCTCTTTTTCTAAGGCCAGTTCGCTCTTATTAGAAAAGAAAATTGGAAATGGCTGGAATAACTACAAAAGAAACACGAAACTAAGTTGTTCTCTTTGATATAATCGGAATTGAAAAAAAAAAAAAAGAATTATTTTGTTACTATAGGATTTACATTGTTAACTATGATGCCCAAGTTATGTCCAAGTTTTACTCTAAGTAAATCACATTGAACTCTGTAAAAGGCCATTAAGGAAAAAAAAAAAAAAAAAGCCTATGCCATGATATCAGATGATCATGGGCAGATTGCTGGGACACTTGTTACGGGCTGTGGTGATAAGAGGTGGCCAGGGTGAGCTGAGTTTGATGGGGAAGTGCAGACAGGAGTCAGGCAGTGTGGAAGGGGTTTGATGGACGATGACCGGGATGACACCCAGGCGTGATGGATACAGATCTTAGAGACCAGAAAGTCAATTAGGCCTAAGGGGCAGAAGGGACTTAGTGGCATCTCCAAAAAGATTCTCTAACAAAGTTATAAAAGAGACCTAAGTTAGGCCCAATGAAGAGAACAAAAGAAAACTGGTCTATTAAGTCACTTATATCATAATGGCCTCTAAATCATAGTAGAGCAGTGGGGCAAAGGATAGAAGCCATGGGTCACTGGGCTCGGGTTCAGCAAAGATGTGAGCAATTTGGCATGGTTTCTCACTGCTGAGGCAAATGTGTGTGTTAAGTTAGAGATATCAAGTTCAAGTACCTGCATGTGCCAGCTGGGTAATGTAAACCGACTTAGTTGTGTGGATGTGAAAAAAAAAAAAAAAAAGAATGGTGGGGTTTGGGGTAGAAAACGCGCACACACACATACACACACATACACACACACACACACACTTAAAGGCACCCCAATTTAGATAAAACAAAACACTAGCCTCGCCAAAGAATGCATCCAGGCATCCTACATGGGGTTAGACTCTGACTTAAATTTCCTAGGTGTTCCCACATGGTTGCGATAATACGTAGGATACTAAATCATGTTGGCTCAAGTTCTCCAAAAAAGCAGACCCAAAGATGTGATCAGACACATGACAGAGTTATGGGGAGAAACACCTGTGAAGGGAAAGAGAAAGCCAGAATGCATGCGGAGACCTTCAGACAGGGCTCTAGGTCTGACACCATCCTAAGAAAGTCTCAGCCAGATCAATAAAGAGTCCTCAAACCAAAGCCTTCTTCACAGGGGTGCCTTGTCTTCAGGAATGGCCTGTGTCAATTTACCTGCCACAGTCAGTCTTTGGGAGCAAAAGGGGTGAGGGCGCATTGACTGGAGAGTGGATCCGAAAGGCAACGGCTGGAGCTGTCCGTCAACGGTGCTCCCAAAGGCAGGAGATCTGAATGGTACCTTTTCATGGCCACAGCATGGATGGGGGTATTTGATGGGCTTTTCTGAGTCACATAGAAGGACTCTCAGCTGTTATTCAGCTTCAGTGCTGAGTAGAAGGGCTGAGCCTTCTTGTATCCTGGGATCCCCCGACCCACATAAGAAAAATGATTAGATCTTGAAAATCTAAAAATGATAAATGTTAACTATCAAAAGAACATTGTGACTAATAGTTGTAACCCCTCCCATTAAAACACATTTCTTAGCCAAAAGACTTTAGAATATTGGAATGCCTCTGTTTTTAAGCAAAGTCAAGCAATTACTATGATTTCTTAGAGCTGTTTCTAGGCAGAGGTTTACCTTCAGTCTGAATGGCATGTAGAACGTGTCATATTTATTTGACCATTAACCCCGCCCCCAAGGTTTTATTATGCTCTTTGCAGAATATTCTACAAGGCATGTTTGGAAGTGCTGGAAGTGTTGTGCATCTTCTGCTTATTCCTCCATATCCACTTGCCATCCTTCTCCACCTTGCTCTGTGCCCAGGAGGAGGACCTTCATGGACAAGGTTATGGCCCTCCCTCACCCTTTATCAACCTTGCCCAATAGAACTTTTGGTGATGATGGAGATGTTCTATATCCGTGCTGCACAGTGTGGGAGCTAGTAGCCACGTGTAGCTACTGAGCACTTGAAATGAGGCTCATGACTGTGGAATGGAATTTTTAATCTTCTCTGATTTAAATTAATTTAAATAGCTCCATATGACAAGTAGCTCCATTACTGGACAGTCAAATTCTAGATTCTGGTTGGGTTTGGCCAATAAGAGGCACCAACAGGAAACTGGGGAGTAGAAGTGGACTGAAGAGGGTTATTTATTTCCTTGACTCCCTCCCTGCGTGGTCATTCCAGATCATGGTGTCTTCCATCCAAGGTCCCAGCTCTTTGCAGATTGTCTTCTCCATATAGTCACCATCTACGGGGTCAGCAGACTGTTTTCCTTCCCTTTGTGTCTGAGAGGTGGCAAAAGCAACCTGCTGTTGGCAGCTTACTAAACTCACCTGGTAAATTTCCCTATCCTACCCTGCCCACACTATTGCAAATAATCCTTTTAAAACTCTTCTTAGTTACTCTGCATTGTGTCATCTGTTTACTGCCATCTCCCAGAAACACTGAAATAGAACTTGTTTTGTTTATTTATTGACATGTAATATTTGTACATATTTATGAGTTACAATGCTGTTTTGATTCATGTCTACATCGGTAGTGATTAGAAAAAACAATCTTGAAATTCTTATGGAACCACAAATACCTGAAGCAATCTTGGACCAAAAGAGCATAGTTGGAGGTATCACACTACCAGTCCTTAAAATATTCTAAGAAGCTGTGCTATTTAAAACAACATGGTATGGTCATAAAAAAGACACACAGGTCAAGGCAACAGAACCAAGAACCCAGAAGTAACCCCACACACTTACAGCTAACTGGATTTTGACAAAGAAGCCAAGAACATATAATGGAGAAAGGATAATCTCTTCTTGACTGGGAAAAGTGGATATCCACATGCAAAAGAGGGAATCTTGACCCATTTCTCACCAGTGATAAATATCAACTCAAAATGGAAGCGTCATACTATCAGAACTTGTTTGTGTTTTGACATCCCATTTTGTAAAATGAAGGTATTATCTTGCTTCCTGTTCCTTATCTTTTCTCTAAGTTTTTGCTTCCCTAATTCCAGTGCAGCTGCTATGATTTAGATCTTGAATGCTCCCCAAAGGCCATGAGCTGAAAACTTGGTTCCAAGCCTGTGGAGCTATTGGAAGATGATGGAATCTTTAAGAGGAGGAGCCTACTTGGAGGAAGTTAGATCATTAGGGGCATGCCTTGCAGGGACTCTTGGGACCCTGGCCCTTCCTCTCTTTGTTTTCTGGCCATAATGAGAAAGGATAATCTCTTCAAAAAACGGTACTGGGAAAAGTGGATATCCACATGCAAAAGAGGGAATCACCATGTGCTCCTCACCATTTTGTTCTGCCTCACCACAGGCCCAAAGTGATGGGGCCAAATGACGATGGTTTGAAACATCTAAAGCTGTGATTAAAAATGAATCTTTCCTCTTTTAGGTTGATCTATCTCAGGTATTTTGTCACAGCAATGGAAAGCTGACCAACACACCAGATAAACCCATGTTTTTAACTTCATGAGTGTGATTAAGATTTATATTTTGCTTTGTAAACATTTGATTGTCTATGCTTTGTCTACAAATGTTTCTAAATACTGATAGTCAGTGATCAGCATTTATATGATGTTGATTGTTCACTACCAGAACTAAGTAGCATGCACTTTCTTTTCTCCAGGGCCTATATCACAGTCTCTTAGCTATTCAAAAGAGAGCATTCCTAGCTTCAGGGTCCAATGCACTCCCCTACCCTCCTATTCCTCTAATTGCTAAAATGATGCACATTTTGGTTTGATTCTCTTTAGTCAATGACCATTTTGTACATATTTGATTTCTGGGAATTTAGATTTTTTTCCTTTTTGTTTCATAGGAAAAATTTGTATCTAACTGTATTCCAAGTATCATTCAGTTCTACAGTCATTTTATTAAAATATTAAAATCTCTTTTATTTTCCTTCTTAACACAATCTTCTTAAAAGTCAGAGACTCTATAATTGTTTTCCAGGCCTGAGATCTACTAAAATTGGACTTCTCTCCAATTTTCTACTTTCCATAGTTCTCCCTTTCTTCTTTCGTGCCTTCTCTCCCCCCCTGCCCCTCCCTTTATTGGCAGTAAAACTTCAGGTAAATTCTTTAGAAAATGCATGGATGAGGTAAATAGTATGGAAAGTCTGGAAATTATGTCTTTTCCTTATTCTAGTTTGGATATAGAATTCAGGCCCCCGATAATTTTACTTCCATATTTTGAAAATGTTATTCTGGTATCATATGGCGTCCTTCATTGCTAATTAGAAGTCTGATCCAGTTGGATTCAAAATTTCTTACAGTTCTTTTTTAACCCCCCACCCAGAATCTCAGGAATATGATCTAGGGTAATTTGGTATTTTCCATGGTATGCCAAGGTTTGGTCTTTACATAATTAATTCTGATCAACATTTGTACCTATGACCAATTCTTAGAATTACCTGTATTTTCTCTTTGATAACTTCCTTCCCTGCTTTCTTAACATTTCTCAACTGGTTGCTGAAACTCAGAGATATTTGCTTCATGTGTCTTTTCTCCTTCTTTATTTTCTTTTTTTGCTCAAGACTATAGGACATTTCCCTATTTATATCTACTAATTTTCTATCAGCTATTTTTAGATAATTATTTTAATTTGGCAACTTCATGTTCAGGAAATATTTATTGTTCTTTGTCTTTAAAAAAATTCCATGTTTTCAGGTTTCAACTTATGGATAAAATGCCATGGATAGTCTATTTCTTAAGGAGTTGTTTTTCTGTTTTTCTTCCCTTAAATATCCATTCATCTTTAGTTGTCCATTAGTTTCTAAGGATGAATAAATAGGAACACTGCTTTATAATACGTTCGTCTATCTTTTCCCCTCAAATATTTGTTCAGCTGCCAGCTCATTTTTCTGAAAGAGTATAAATGTTATCAGTTTCTGAGAATGAGAGTAGGTCTTATCAACTAGCAAGCCTCTCTCTAGGATGTGCCTAGACATGCAGGCCTTAATTCGGGATGTCAACACTAACATCAACTGCCCTGTCCTCCCCAAACAAAATACAGTCATGTGTCACAGTCTCTTGATGCAATCCAGGGACAAGGTAAACAGGGATGTTTATAACACAGCATATTGCTTTACAGTAAACTTTTTTTTTTTTATTAGTAGAAGAAGCACACCACAAAATAATGATGAAGGGTGTAGTATAGTAAACATGTGAGCCAGTAACATGGTTGTTTATTATCATTATCAAGCACTATATGCTGTACATAATTGTATGTACTGTCCATTAATGCGATGGGCTGTGCAGTAAGCTCCTTAACATCAGCATCACCACAAATAGTCATGCCTGTGCCATGCTGTTGTGATGCCACAACATCACTGGACACTGGGAATTGTTTAGTCACTGTCACATACACAGTCTGTTGTCACCCAAAACATCATTACATGATACATGACTACGATGAAACTTCTTAGAAGGAAAACCTTTCTAGGGTTGGAGGCTGGAGTCAAGCCTGTCTCGAGAAGATCAATGCCTTCCTCCTTTGGCCCTCACTGCCACCCACTGATATGTTTTTTTTTTTTTTTTGTTTTATGTTTTTGTAGTTGTAGATGGACAGAATGCCTTTATTTTTTTTTGTTAATGTTTATGTGGTGCCAAGAATTGAACCCAGTGCCTCACAGGTGCTAGGCAAGCGCTCTGTCACTGAGCTACAGCCCCAGAAGCCCCTGATATGTTTGTTTTAGGCTGTGGGCACCTCTGCTGTGACCAACCTGTTGACATACTGACATTCTTCCAGATGTGCTTTCTCTCCTGAGATGTGTCAAAATTTCTTCTTCAAAAGTGGCTCTCAGCCGGGCATGGTGGCGCACGCCTGTAATCCCAGCACTTGGGAGGCTGAGGCAGGAGGATCACGAGTTCAAAGCCAGCCTCAGCAATGGCGAGGCACTTAGCAACTCAGTGAGACCCTGTCTCTAATAAAATACAAAAAAGGGCTGGGGCTGTGGCCCAGTGGTTGAGTGCCCCTGAGTTCAATCCCCGGTACCAAAAAAAAAAAAAAAAAAAAAAAAAAAGTGGCTCTCCTCTTATTCTCTTCCCTGTTATGGGTTCTATCATTAAAAACAAACAAACAAATATACAAAGAAAAAAACTCTTTCTTGGGAGAGAGGAGAGCAAGTTCATGGCCTCAGTTCACCATCTCAAGATGGAAACTTCTGGAATATCAACTGGACCATCCAAGGTCTGTACTCTGACAGCCTCACCTGGAGGTTACCATGAAGCCCCTAAAACTCCCCCCAGAGTCATTTTAGTGAAAAAGCTCAAGTAGAAAAATCTACTCAAGAAGATTTCTTCTTTGATGAAGAAATCTTTCTAGCTACAAGTTTTATATTTGCAGACAAAATACCCAGTTGTTTATTGGAGCCTATACTCTGCAGTGCTGTGTTTGAAATGACATACGAGGTCCTCGATAAACATCTGTTAAGTGGAAAAATGAACAAACTAATAAAAAATGAATGCTAAATCAGTAATCCGAGAAAAACATTGTCAGGGTGGATAATAAGTAAAACTTCAGTCCAAAAATAAGTAGGATGATTTATACATGTGTACATTCTATTTTTGATGCATTGTTTCTAGAGGAAACAATTGTTTCTAGATTTTAATGCAAATATCTTGATTTTTAAAAATGTATCTGTTTAAATAATGTTGATTTTTAAAATATTTATCTTGAAAGTCACATTCTCATTCTGAGGTTACTGCCACTGGTGAACATTTTTTGTGGGTTCTGTTTTGAACTTTTCTTTTTAAAACCTATACATTTTTTTTGTGTACGTATTTTTCTTGGTGGGGACAAATCTTTAGTCTTGGAAGATATATTTGAAATTTTTTTCCTTTTTGGTACTGGGGATTGAACTCAGGGTACTCAATCACTGAGCCACATCTCCAGCCCTGTTTTGTATTTTATTTAGAGACCGGGGGTCTCACTAGGTTGCTTAGCACCTTGCTGTTGCTGAGGCTGGCTTTGAACTCACCATCCTCCGCCTCACTCAGCCTCCCAACTGCTGGGATTACAGGCCGTGCGCCACTGCTCCTGGCTTGATTTTTTTTTTTTTTTTAATAACCAAATAATCTGAACACATTACTTAAATTTAGAATGAGTGAAACATTTTCTTGTGGTTAAAACCATGTGATAAGGCAAATATCAAACAGGGTTATAAATTGATGAAAAGAGGAGGTTGTGTGTGTGTGTGTGTGTGTGTGTGTGTGTGTGTGTGTAAGAGAGTGACAGTAGCATTGTTTCACATCTACACTCTTCCAAGGTGTCCATTCTGAAGAGACAGACACTCATGTCAATGTGCAAAATGAGGCTCACTGCCTTAGAATCACCCCCATACATTATTTTCTTTCTGTTTGTAATAATCATCACTGAGGTGCATAACAATGGCAGCTGTCATTAATAAGTGGCTACTATGTAAAGCCAGAAACTTTATGCATTTGTTGTGTCTGGTCCTGACCTTCATTTTTGCAGACGGAGAAACTACATCATAGAAATGAAAATGTGTGAGATACAAACCTGGGAAACAGTGGAGCTGAAGTGGACTATCTGGCCCATCAAACCCAAGTGCTGAACTCTTTCTACCTCACAATCCCTCCTGGATAAGTATCACTCCTCTTTCATGCATGAGGAAACTGATACCCCGCAAGGCTGAGCCATGGGACCAGGGTGACAGGCTAGGTAATTTGATCTTGCTTTCTAGCCCAGCTATTTCTCCAGAACCTTCTGCTCCTTCCACTTGTTTCTCAAAATATTTCTTCACCAAGAGTGGTCTCCACAGCCAGTGTCAGTTTGTCTGTCTCTGTGTGGCAGGTGCTGCTCTCACACATGTGTAGGGTGAGGATATGGTCATCTGCATGCCCACGCCCTGCTTACATGTCAGCCTTCTGCAGGAAGGTGAGGGACAGAGCTGGAGGTGTCCAGGGTCCCTTGGTTTCCTAGTGCCCTGGCCTTCACTTTGTGCTTTTGTTCTTTTGTCCTGTTCTAACTGTAGCTGTCCACTTGAGCCAGATCTAACCACAGTCTCTGGTTCTCAGTGTAGAGCTAGTGGAAGAAGACTGTCTATATCCCACCTGCCTAGTTTTGACAACTCCAAAGGGACACTGAACCCTCCAGAAAGAGGAAAAGCCCATCATTCTCCCATTTGGGGGAGGCTCAGTCCTTTTCCTGAAAGGTGGGGCATAGGATGACACCTAAGGAGACGTATCTGATATGAGAATGGGACAAAGGTCTAGAGAAATGTTTCTAGGCATATCTGAATGCAGTGTGTGTGTGTGTGTGTGTGTGTGTGTGTGTGTGTGTGTGTGGTGTATCAGGGGTTCTGCTGGTTGTGTTAATTAGAGAACCTAATCAATAAATGCTAACGAAAGGCTCCAGTTGTATAAAAGTCACTCCTATGTCCAGGCATAACCAGTGCCCAGGATAACAACACTGAGAGACCCAAGAAAACAGAAGCAGGAGAGCCTGGCCATGTGACATCACAGCAGGGGGTCTGGTACTTCTGACCCTGGACATAAGACCACCAAAATATATTTCAAAACCCTGCTGGCTTGTGAACTTGAGACTTTGTGGGTTGGTCCATTTGTTTCCCATGGGTTCTCAAAGAAAATTGAGGCAGTTTCAGATGGATAAATGTCTATTCTAACCACCAACAGTGAAGCTGGACCGAAAGGGGTTGAAGACAATGAGCACTGTCAAATACCTGGGAAAGTTCTGTTCAGTGCCTGGCTAGGGGTCGGCATGGGGAGAATATAACTCTACATAAATATTTAACTCTTTGTGCTTTTCTGTGTGATCGGATAGTACACAGCAGCACTAGGAATTGGTTGTAGATTTGTAATTCTCTCCATTGGACTGTGGATCTATTCTTTTTATCCATCAGAGATTCACATTCCCGCTCCCTAACCCAGCAAAAGGTCTGTTAGGCTTCATTCTTCTCTAACAGGTTTATTTACCTGAGCTGTAGGTATTGTTCAAAAGTTGACATTAGTCCATTGTGTTTTGATCTGTTCATGATGTTGAGGCATATGGTTTGAGAGCCTTCACTGTGGGGGGTTTGAATTTTATTTTATTTATTTATTTTTTATTCGAAGTTGTATTTATAATAGTAGTATGCATTATAATTCATAATAAACATATAGAGCATCTTTTTACAAAACACTGTTTGTATACAATTTATATTCGTACCATTCAAATCTTCAATCATGCATTTAGGATAATGACATCCATCTTATTCAACCACCTTTTCTTTTTTTCCCCTCCCTTCCCCCTTGCTCTCTTCCTTCCCCTCTCTCCCCTTTGACCTTTTTAGCATTCCTCTAATCCTCCTATGTACCCCGACCCAACACCACTGTGGATCATTCTCCTTATATCAGAGAAAACATTCGGTATTTGGATTTTTGAGATTGACTAACTTCACTTAGCATTATATTCTCCAACTTCATCCATTTACCTGCGAATGCCATTATTTTATTTTATTGCTGAGTAAAATTCCATTGTGTATATGTACCACAGTTTCTTTATCCACTCATCTACTGAGGGACATCTAGGTTGGTTTCACAATCTAGCTATTGTGAATTGTGCTGCTATAAACATTGAAGTGGCTGTGTTACTGTAATATGCTGTTTTTAAGTCCTTTGGGAATAGACCCAGGAGTGGGATGGCTGGGTCATAGGGTAGTTCCATTCCCAGTATCCATAGGCAATGTGGGGCCACGAAACATTCTTCAGTGAGGAAACATCATGATGAAAGACATCCCCGGAATCCTGCTTTCCACATTTCTTAGTCTCAATGGGCACCAGCAGTGCTCCCTGTGTCCGAGTCATTCCCTCTGTCTCGGACGTGGATGTTTTGTCTTTGCCTTTGCTTAGTATTGGCTTCCCAGGGCTACTGTAACAAATGACCCTGAACTGGTTGACCTGAAACAATAAGGATTGCTTCTTCACAGTTCTGGAGGCCATATGTGCAGTTGAGATATCTGCAGAGCCATGTTCTCTCTGAAGGTTCTGGGAAACAGTCTTCTTTGCTTTTTTCTAACTTCTGGTGGTTGCCAGCAACCCTTGGCATTCCATAGCTTGTAGTTGCATTGTTCCTGTTCCTCATCTGTCTTCATGAGTCTGTCTTCTCTCTATGCATCTGTCTTTACATGGCCTTCTTATACAGGCACCAGTTGCTGGATATGGGGTCCACCCTACCTTAGTATAACTTCATCCTAATGAATTACATCTGCAAAGACCCTGTTTCTGAATAAAATCACATGCCAAGACTTTGGGTGGAGATGAGTCTCTTCGGGACACTATTTTAATCCAGTTTCATTTGTAGATCTCTGGTTTACTGATCCATTCACTTTTGCAGGAACTCATATCTCTGCTCCTTAACTCAGGATTTTGCATGAATAAAGCCTTGTGGAAGTGCATGTAATTCCCCCATTCTGAAATCTGGAGTTCAGAATTTAAGTACAGTAACTGGGTTCTGTCCCTGCTATAATTAGGTTACCTTTATTCCTCTATGAATCATTAACTTTGAAAACTGCTGGTTCTATCTGTGACAACCAGTGATACATCATCTTTAACCAGTCTGTACCACCATAAAAAATGCTGCTCAGGTTTTAATTTATTGCTCCATGACACAAATGGTGCATCTCAAACAAACTCAGCCAATTTTAAGGATGATTTCTGGGCTGTTTAAAAAGGCTTCTTCTGCTAGCTTTTGGAAAACGTTGCTTTAGAGATTATTATTTTCTGTTTCAGGACAAATCCATGAATTTGGCCCATTCATGTTAGCTACAGTGAGACGATGCATCTCTTATCCATAAAACTTGAATGCACGGGTGTCATAAGTGATTTTTCTGAAGTTAACTTTTCCCATACTTTGAGTTATCAGTTTCTGTCGAGCTGGTGTGCATTTCACTTGAGGTTTTATTACATTGTGTTGGCAGCACATTATGTTTTTTACACATGGATTTGATTGAGAAATGAAACTGGAATAAGAATGAGGTAGCAGCAGCATCTGCTGCAAGACTCAACTATTGCTGTTGTCAATCAGCCTGATTGATTAAATATGGTGATACACGTTTTCATTAAAATGAAATACTTCTCTTGAAAAAGGACCATTATGCCAATAGATGATATGACTCTCCCAAAGAAAGTGCCTAAGGAAGAGGCTTGTTGGTGGAGTGCAATCACTACAGATAGCTGCAACAAACAGGAGAGCTCAGATGAGATCGGTCTGGTTTTGCAAATTGAAATTTTCTTGCATATGGAAGAAGTGAACTAGCAAGAACAAAGCTCTGTGAAAGGACTGGAATTTGATTGGATCCCCAAACACTGTCCCTTAATTCATTGACATCCTATGGTTCACTCAGTTTTAAGGCATCTTCCTTGAAAGAACAGCAGACATGTAGTCAAGTGAAGTTCCAGTTCTCTCAGTTTTCATTCAAACCCATTTTACTTTGCTGCTATTATACAAATCTGGAAAACTGAGAGCCAGGCAGAGATGAGAATAGATTTTATTTTATTTTATTTTTTGGCACCAGGGATTGAACTCAGGGCACTCAACCACTAAGCAACATCCCCAGCCCTATTTTGTATTTTATTTAGAGACAGGGTCTCTCTGAGTTGCTTAGTGCCTCGCTCTTGCTGAGGCTGGCTTTGAATTCATGATCCTCTTGCTTCAGCCTCCTGAGCTTCTGAGATTACAGGTGTGCACCACTGTGCCTGGCAAGAATAGATATTCTTGAGAACAAAAGTGGGTGCATTATTCCACTGACTGGCATCAGGACCCAACAGACATTATTCCTGTCTGCAAGACCCTAAAATTTGGAGGAACTTCAAAGAGGAAGTGGCGAGAAGTTGGGTATTAGACCATAGTGAACACATTGAGGTGAAATAAGAATCAGGACTGCTGCTTAGAAGGAAAACCAGACATCTAATGAATCCTGTTCAGTTTTGATGTCAGTGATGTTTTTTGTCTTGTTGTGGTCAATCAGGTCTCCTCAGCTGGGGCTCGGTCTTCTCGGTGTTGATTATTCGCCCTCACTTAGATCAGACTAAATTCCAAGGAACCTGTTGAATCAGGCCCCCAGGAAAAATGTCTCTTGCTGAAATCCATTTAGGATGATAACCCAAGAAGGCTTTGCATTAGTGTAAAACACAGGATTTCAGAACAGGGCTTTTCAGAAAAATAAGTGGGCAATAAGAAAGGAAAAGCCTTTGGAGTAATTCCTTTAACACAGAGGATGCTTCTGCTGCGGGGCTTGTGTCAAGACTAATCTTATAGGATTGAGATATTTTCAGCTGTATGTAATTTAGGCTTTGAGTGTTCCTTACAGAGGGATTGCTCCTGAAACAATCTTTCTCACTGCCCTCCCCATCTCCATCTTCTAAAGCCTGTTTGTAGATTTGGGGATTGCTTACAGATTTGAAGCGGAGAAAGAAATCTCTGAAATACCCGAAACAGAAACACTTGAGAACTTGATATCTTAAAAAAGAAAAAGTTGTGAAGGGGGTGGTCTCCAGCTCTCAGTTAACTTTTTTTCTCTGAACTTAGCCATGAATGGTGAAATCCCTACAGAGATTTGCAGATTTACATTTGGGGCTTCCTACAGGATCCAGAGACTTCCTTTTAGGGTATTGACCTTTGCTTTTTATTTGATTTCTCTCCTGGCATCTTTATCAATGCCAGACCCTTTCACAGTATTGACAGGGGTCACCAGATGAATGTTAGGACCAGAAGATGCAGCACAGTCATCCTGAATGTCCAGCTAGAAGCTGAAGGTTAGCTGTCAGGAGCAGGCCGGGCACATGTCGGGAGTCAGGCAGATCTGTGAGCTAAAAGCAAACCAAAGTTCAGAAGTTCTGGAAGGCATGCAAGTTGGATTAAAAATCAACACTGCAAACACTGACACAGGGACAAAAAGCCTAGCTCACAAGAGCATGGCCATCTGTCTACTTGTAATTCATGTTTTATCTAATTTTTAAAACTTATTTATTTATTTAGGTACCGGGGATTAGACCCCTGGGTATTTACCACTGAGTAACATCCCCAGCAGCCCTTTTTAATTTTTAATTTTGAGACAGGATATATCTAAGTTGTTGAGGCTGGTCTCAAACTTGAGGTCCTTCTTCCTCAGCCTCTCAAGTTGCTGGGATGACAGGTATGCACCGTTGTGCCTGACTTAAACCAGGTTTTAGCCTACTGTCTCTACCTTTGGGCAAATGACTTAATCTTTCTATATACTACTTTCCTCATCAGTAAAGTGGAGGTTACACATTTTACAGAGTTATTGGGAAGATACAATAAAAATATTAAATTGCTTGGCTCAGTGTCTGACACTCGGTAAATGCTTCATAGATTGTACGATCATGTTTTCCAGTTTATAATGTGCTCCTATAGAGGCAGGGTGGACATGCCTCTCAAAGGGCTTGAGTTCCGGGCAGGGGTAAAAGGGACAAGACTGGTGGGGGAAATGATAAGAGGTGGTCCATTTGGACACACCTCTGGCTGGGATGATACTCTTAGAGCAAAACAGTTGAGCGAACTATCTTTTTTCTCCCTCCTCAACTTGTGGTAGCCTGAAGGAGTTTTAGATGTCATAGTTTGTTGCTGATGGTGCATCTTAGTTAACTTTTCATCAAGGTATAACAATTTATTGAAAAAAAAAACACAATCATAAGCAGACAGCTTACTTAATGTCCGTGACTTGAACACACTCATGTGACAGGACTAAAATCAAGATCACAATAATCCTAGTACCCAGGAGTTCCTTCTAGCTCTCTTCTTGTCACTAACTCCTACCCCGTGAGTAGCTACTATTCTAACATGAGAAATAAGATTGTCTGTTATCAAAATATGTGTAAATAAAACCATATACTCCCTTCTTTTTTGTGTCTGGCTTTTTCTGCTCACATTTCTTTGCGACATTCACGCACACCCTGGCGATGCTAGGCGTTCCTGCTCTCTCACTGCAGATAGTATTACCTCGGGTGACTACATCACTACAGTCTTTCTCTTGTTGATGGGTATTTGGGTTGTGTCCAATTTAGGGTTATTATGACTAGTGTTTCTCTAAACATTCTTGGGCATGTTTTTTTTGGTGAGCGTGTGTCCTCATATTTCTTGAATATGTCCCAAAGAATGGAGTGGCTGAATCAGCTACAGCAGATGCTTTCAGTTTCCAAAAGTAGTGGTTCCAATTTACCCTACCCAGTAATGTGTGAGAATCCTGGTTGCTCCACATCTTCCCCAATCACTTGGTATTTACTCTGTCGTTTGAAGCTTTCTGATGAGTGTAGTGTACTATGTGGTGGATTTCAATGTGCACTTCCCTAGTGACAAAGGCAACGGGGCATTTTTTTTTTTTTTAATTGGAAATATATCCTCAGAGGAGCTAAAAGTTCCCCCCAAAGACATGCAACTTGTAGATCATTCTAAATGACAGGTCTTTTAGTCCCTGTGTTGACATTACTTCTTCAAACTGAGGTGTGGATTTAGGCCACACTAATCAGGAGAAGGGAGGCGACAGTTCCTCAAGGAAACTTGAATGGTGTGTTCTGTTATGAGCACTTTAATTTAGGAAAAATGGGGGCAAATGAGGTTACGTCGGAAGGGGAAGGAGGAGAGCACCATTCAGAATACAGAGGAAACAGAAAGAAGAACTAGGGTTGTTTTACCTACAGAGAAAAATCATTGCCCAATTTGTGGAGGGCTGTTTTCTGAAAAAGGACACGCTTATTTTGAGGGAGGCAAAAACAAAGAAAGAAAGATAGGAATGAAGATTATAGGATGGCAAAGAAAAGCCCTCTTTTATTACCCTCTTTGGTCTGGTTTGGTTGAGGTTGAGCTAAACAATAAAGCCAGGGCAGTTTCCCCTGGAGGCCACAAAATGGTCTATCTAATTTTCATAGATGAGTTAGATTCTGTAAATAGGGGTCACAGAGAATATGAATGTTACCAACTTCAGAATGTCATCCTTCCCAATAAGTATTTATGGGGCCGGACCTGAGTTCTTCAAAAGGACAGACATGATTACAACTGGAAATCTCTACGTATTCATTGATGAATTCTCCCAAATTTGGCATTTGTAAAACAGGCTTAATCAGGGCTGGAACAGGAAAATAATCAAAGAAGACAGTTTAAGAAGACCTCTTACAGTGCTCCCTGTCAAGGTGAGTGAGAGGTGGTGGTGGCCATGAGAGGGGCTAAGGTCAAACAAGGTCAGTGGAGTTTGAGAGGCCTCCAAAAGGACACAGGGAATGATTTGATTTCAAAGAGAGGGATGCTGAGCAAAGGAAAGGAGCAGAAAGGGCAGGCCAGGGAAAAGAGGGGAAGGGGCATTTTTATTGTTTTAAGGAAGGGAAGACCCTGGTGTAAACACAGGGAGATGAGCTCCGTGAGGAAGAATGTCATGGGATGGAAGAAGCATGAACAGAGGTGCTGAGGGAAAGAGGGAGTGGAAGAAGGATGGGAGCTAATTTAGGGGGGGGTCTTCAAATCTGGAGACATACAAAATATTGTCTGTATGCTCAGTTGTAAAATTCCAAAAGATTCACTCAAAGATTCATGCTGATTTTCAAATATGTACCAATGTTATTCTGACTTAAATATCTTTTAAAAGGAACATTGGATGCATAGTTGATTTTGCCATGTATTTTCTCAATCAGTGGAATCTAAAAGTGCAATCTATAAAATGTATAGGTAAGAAGAATTTTTTTAAAAAATTTTTATTTTATTTTTTGTCATTAGAAAGGTGTCTGATAGCCAGGCATGGTGGTGTAGGCCTGTAATCCTAGCATTTTGGAAGGGTGAGGCAGGTTAGAGGCCAGACTCAGCATCTTTGTGAAATGCTGACTCAAAATGAAAAATAAAAAGGTCTGGGGGTGTTGCTCACTGTGTGTGTACACATGCACACATGCATGCTGTAGTGGTGGGGCAGACAGGGAAGCAAAACGAGTTTCTCACATTTGTGACTCCACCAAGTCTCCTTCAGCTTCCTGACTACATATCCCCACTGGTATTGGAATAATGCTATAGACAGTAATGAAATGGATTGTAGACAGCTTCTAGTCTCTGTCCTTTCTGTCTTTCCTCCAGGGAAGAAAATGGGAACCCTGAGAGCACTTCATGACAGTGTCTCAAAGGTCAAACTTGGGTTCAGTAAAGAAATAGTGGTACTAAGGGACATGTGATTTCGAAATGAAGTTTCCAAATATGTAACTGTATTTTTCTTTTCAGAAAGTGGGGAATGCATTTTATCTCTCTTTGTATGCATCACAGTAAAATGCTTTGCAGTGGTTTCCACTTAAAAGTATTGACAACAAATCCAAATAATGAGAGAGAAACAAATAGATTGTCATCTGCCTCAGAGGGACGATGGTTGACCATGTTATGCATTGCAAAAGTAGAGAAATGGATAGCATGAGCTCTCTGAGCGATAAACTCCAGGGCTGAAAAAGATTCAGAGAGCTCATGCTATCTATTTCTCTACTTCTAATTCCCTTTCAGATTTCACCTATCTTTCCCCTACTTAATTCTGTGTATTTCCAGTTTTCTGTAGATTGACACCAACAACCATATTCCATACCAACAGTTACCAGTGGTGGCAAGTATAAGACTTCTTTTTCCTTTCTTTTTATGGTACTGGGAATTAAAGCCAGGGATGTGTATACACACACACACACACACACACACACACACACACACACACTTCTTGTAAAGTATGCATTTATTTTTAAAATATATTCAGTTATTGAACAGGTAAGCCATCAAACAACAACAACAAAAGACATTTAAAGGAAGGTTCCTATTTTCTCCTTGACAGGACACACATTAACTAAACTTAACAACAGCTGCTCTGGTGGGAAGATATTTTTCTTTAAGCTGTCAACAAGTTTTGATCCCCCCGCCCATCTCTGAGCATATATCTAGAAAAATTCCAACAAGATATCACTATTTCAGCATTAGTGAAATAGCTTAGGGTAATGCAGGAAACATTTTCCATCACTTTTGAATGGAAAGATGAGATCATTTAGCTCTTCTTACCAGGCCATGAAATCTGGGTAGAGGAAGACTAGATGAAACAGGCCAAAGAATAACAGACCTAGAGAAAAATTCCCCAAAGCCAAAGACCTTTGAGCTGAGTTAAGATGAATGCAACCTGCCACATCTTCCATCTTAACCTGTGACTATATTAGTAGCTCAGTCTGCAGTTATTCACTGATTGAATTAATATACTCCTCAAATACAAACACATGTACATTTGATGGAAAGATAACACCATGTACATATGAAAATGAAAGTGGAAGCATGAAGGTTATTCAAGGTTGGTAGCAGGATTAGTAATGCTTTGTACTGATTAAGCCAAGGAAGGTGAGAAGTTAAATTGGTCTCGGAGGATCAAAAGGCCAGATGTGTTGGGATGGATCCAAAAGCTATTCCATGGGAGTGGAGAAAGAGAGAGGATTATTGTTTGGGAACAATGAGAAAGAAGACCAACTGCAGAGATGGCTGCTGGCTAAAGAATAGTACAATGTTCAAAATCATTTATTCAAACATGTAGAAGATGCAACAAAAAATGAGACAAGTTCTGTCCAGGTAAACCTTCAATCTGGGATAGGAGAAAGATGCAAAAGAACATAGGTCAGAGTATAGTGGGGTAAATGATAAAACAGGGCAGAATAATGCTTTCTGTGCTGACATAGATTAGTCATTAACATGCTCTGTACTTAGGTAAGGAAAGGCTTCCTATAGGGGTTGGCCATGCAGAGGAAATGAAATGGTGTTACTAGGAGAAGGAAAGTTTGTGTCCATGAGGTGGTATGATAAATTAAGGGCATGGTTCTTAACCTGGAACACATATTAAAGCCAACTGGGGGATTTAAAAAACAACTAAATAATTTCCACTTCAGACTATGATAGAGTGGCTTGTGAGTATAGTATGTGAGTTTATTTCCCAGAGAGGATAACTACATAAACTATATAGAGGGAGAAAAGTAAACAGTTCCTTGAAGATAGCAAAGAGCAATCTTAACAATCAGGCATTGTGGGACCAAGATCTAGGAGAAGAGTCTAGCCCAACTTCTTTTTTTTAATATATTTTTTAGTTGTCAATGGACCTTTATTTTATTTATTGCTATGTGAGGCTGAGAATCGAACCCAATGCCTCACACATGCTAGGCAAGTGCTCTGCCACTGAGCCACAGCCCCAGCCCTAGCCCAATATTTTTTATGTTTCTATTCTTGAGATATTTGCTGATTCGTAAGCAGAATGGGACTGAGAGACAGAATAAAGCATGAACCAGGGATTTTGGTAGTATCACAGGGCAGGTAAGAAATGGAGTGAAGGGGTACTAAGACAGGTGGAACTTGGAAGAGCAAGGGTCCAGAAAATAGGGAACCTCAGGGAAGCAAGCCTGCTATTCTGCATTGCTTTCACCTTGAGGCACCTATTAACTTCTAAGTTGCATGGACCAACATAAAGAGACTCTAAAGCAGTACAGAACTTTCTATAGCCCCATGGTGCTGAGTGGTGGTGGCAACTATTGCAGTTTCAGGACAAAACATATAAAACAAGTTCTGTAAAGCCAACTGGGGGATTTAATTCTGGGATTGCATGGATTTAAAACTGGGATTGCATGGACCAACATAAAGAGACTCTAAAGCAGTACAGAACTTTCTGTAGCCCCATGGTGCTGAGTGGTGGTGGCAACTATTGCAGTTTCAGGACAAAACATATAAAACAAGTTCTGTAAAAACTGAGGCTTTTGGGGGCTGGGGTTGTGGCTCAGCGGTAGAGCTCTTACCTAGCACGTGCGCGGCCCAGGTTCAATCCTCAGCACCACGTAAAAATAAAAGCATTGTGTACAACTAAAAAATAAATAAATAAATTTTTTGAAAAAAAGTGAGGCCTTCATTTGAGACCTCTAAAAGATATATCCCACGGTTAAGAAAAAAACATAAGCTAGATCATCCTTTATAAAAACGAAAATCAAGTCTTAAGTCATGTAATCATTGCTTAGACAAGGTAATATTTTATACTTTACCAAAAAAGAAAGTTAGAATCCCTGTGGAGAAAAATGATGTCACCCAAAGCCTCTAAGATTTATCATACATAAGGTCCAGCATGCAGTTGAAAAGCACTAGACCTGACTGGAGGAAAAACAAGAGAAAGAAACAGACAATAGAAACAGCCCCATAGATAATCCAGATATTTACACAGTCCTTAACTATGATTATTATATGCAAAAAGTAGATGACAAGATAGAGAATCTCACCAGACAGCTGGAATCCATCAATAAAAGCAAAATGAAAATAAATAACTCAAATGATGGACTTAACAGGAAAGTAGATACGTCAGGAAAAATGATTGGAGAAATCTAATGTAGGTCAGTTGAAAATATCACACTGACGCACAGAGAAAAAAAAGTTCAGGAGACACAATAGACAGATAAGAGACATTTGGGACCTGCTGCAAAGTTCTAACACACCTGTGCATATAAAGCAAGGAAGAGAGAAAGAGACAAAATAGAATAGAAACAATACTTGATGACACACCCTTTGAGAAATTTTCAGAACTGGTAAAAATCATCCAGTCACAAATTCAGCAAGACTAGCAACATAAAGCAGAACAAGTAGAAATTAAAACAAGGAACACTCTAGGCAAATGCCTTAAAATCAAAGACAAAGGGAAAATGTTAAAAAGGGCCATGTTAAAAAGACACATTACCCATAAGGGAACAGCAGTAAGTCTACAATTAATGTCTTGACAGAAAACTAGAAGTCAAAAGGAGGATGAGATGACATATTTAACATGCTAAAAGAACGTATTTCCTATTTTAGAATTCTATACCCAGCAAAAATATTCTTCAAAAATAAAGAGAGGATATAAAGACACTCTAAAGCAGAGAATGAGCTATCAACTGGCACTTTAAACTAAACACTAACATGAATTCGTTTTTGTAAATATTTTTTTAGTTGTAGGTGGACACAATACCTTTATTTTATTTATGTGGTGCTGAGGATCGAACCCAGGGTTTCACAAATACAAGATGAGCGTTCTACCACTGAGCCATAGCCCCAGCCCTCTAACATGAATTCTTCAAGCCAATGAAAAGTAATCTCAGATGGAAGTGCAAAAATGCAAGAGGAGATAAAGAGTTGTACAAAAGTTAATACATGTGTAAAGTAAAAGAATGTTTTATCGTTTACTGCAACAACCATGAAAATAATGTCTTTAGGGTTTTAAAGTATCTAAAATTAAAATGCCTGAAAATTACAGTATAAAAGTAGAAGAAACAATAACTGAAGTATTTTAAGATTGTGGCATTACCTGAAAACTAGAAAAAGAACCCATTTGTAGTAAATAAACCCTAATGATCCAGTGTATTTCCTCTCAAAACTACATGAGCTTTATTAAATTAATAAGCTGATTTCAAATGTGTATAACATCCAGTGGGAGCAATAATAGTAAGACAATATGGAAATGTATTGTCATGGTATGGATGTGAGGTGTCCCCCAAAAGCTCATGTGTGAGACAATGAAAGAAGGTTTAGAGGAGAAACGGTTGGGTTATGAGAGCCTTAACCCAATCAGTGAATTAATCCCCTGGGTTAACTGAGTGATACCTGAAGGCAGGTAGGATGTGGCTGGAGGAGGTGGGCATTGGGAGCATGGCTTTGGGGTATATATTTTGTATCTGGCGAGTGGAGTCTCTCTCTCTCTCTCTCTCTCCCTCTTCTTCCTGATCATCCTGTGAACCGTTTCCCTCTGCCACACTCTTCTTCCATGTTGTTCTGACTCACCCAGAGGCCTGAGGAATGGGCTGACTGTCATTGGTCTGAGACCTTGGAAACTGTGAGTGCCCAACAAACTTTTTCTTCTCTAAAAATGCTCTTGTCAGATCTTTTAGTCACAGCAGCAAAAAAAAGGTGACTAAAATGTGTTAAAAGGTATTCAATATAAATAGACTTAAATTGTGACAATAATTACCTGAAGTGTGTGTGTGTGTGTGAGAGAGAGAGAAGGGGAAAAAGTTAGAGTGTAGAGGTTTTGAATGTCATTGCACTTAAATTATTAACAACTTAAAATAGATGGTTAACACTATAACATATTTTATGTAAAACGTAAGGTGACCACACATGCAAAGACACCTATGGGAAGTTACACAAAAGGAAAAGACAACAGAATCAAAATACATCAGTAGAAACAACAAAATGCAACGGAAGACAACATGCTAAACAGCCATTGACCAAACTGAATGGAAAAATAGACAGCAACACAATGACAGGGGGAGACTTCTGTCCCCACTTTTAATAATGGACAGAATATCCATGCAGAAGATCAACAAGGAAATGGGGCACACAGACACTTTAAATCAAACCGGCCTAATGCACACGAACAAAGCATTCCACTTGATAGCCACAGAATACACGTTCTTCTTGAGCATACATGGATCTTTCTCTAGGACGGATCATATGTTAAGGCACAAAATCAGTCTTAAAAAATGTAAGATGGAAATCATACCAAATATCTTTTCTAACCACAATGGAATGAAACTAGAAATCAATAACATAAGGAAACTGGAAACTTCACAAATCTGTGAAAATTAATGCACCCTGGAATAGTCATTGAGTCAACAAAGAAATCAAGAAGGAAATTAAAAGATACAGCAAGAGAAATGGAAATGAAAACACAATATACCCAAACTTTCGTGATGCAGCAAAAGCAGTGTCAAGAGGGAAGTTGAGAGTGATAAATGCCTTCACTGAAAGAAGAAAGACCTCAGATAAAAAGTCCTAGCTTTAAAGGAAACAGAAAAGAAGGAAAAATTAAGCCCAACATTAGCAAAAGGAAGGAAATATTAAACATCCGAGCAAAAATAAACAAACTAGGAAATCAACAGAAAATTATCAATAAAACTAATATTTGTTTTTTTTTTTTTTAAAGGTGTTAACAAAACGGACAAACTCCTAGCTGGACTAAGAAGATAGACAATTCAAATAAATAAAATCAGATGTGAAACAAGGCAGACTACACCTGATATCACAGGAATTGAAATGGTCATAAGGGACTACTATGAACAAGTATTTACCAACAAACTGGATAATTTAGAATAAATTTCTAGAAACATACAACTTACCCAGACCAAATCATGAAGAAATAGGAAGTCTGCATAGACTGATAATTGAATGTAGATTGAATCAGAAACTACAACCTTCTAACAAAGCAAAGCACGGGACCAGATGTCTTCACTGGTGAGTTCTACCAAACATTTAACTCATGCCAATCTTCTCAAACTCTTCCAAAGCACTTCTACATTCATTTTTTTGAGGACAGCATTTTCCTAATACCTCAGTCACACCAAGACACCACAGAATAGAACTTTATAGGCCAACAGTTCTCATGAAAATAGATGCAAAAATAGTCAACAAAATGGTACAAACTGAATTCAACAGCACGTTAAAAAGATCATATACCATAACTGTTAGCATAATTGCAGCCATCTTCCTTTTCCCTGTCTCCGCTTTATGAATACTGTTCTTATTCTCAAGAAATAGAAAGTACCCTGAGATAAAACCTATCCACCTGGAGACATGCTGGTCTCTCCCTGTTCTCTCACTGAGCGATAGGAGACAACTTACTGGCTCCTGAGATGGGGACGTACTGGTTTCCCTGTTCTCTCCTTGAGAAGATAGAGGGACTTGTTGGTTGTCCTGTTCCCTCTCTGAGATAGGAAAACTGCCTGTCTCTGTTTCCAAGAAACAATTTTGCCTTCCACAAGATCAGGGGATGCTTACTATGTCAGTCAAGACTAAACCCAACCCTGGCGTGGGGTCATGATTCTAGCCTATAAAAGGTAACATTCAAGGGGGAGTTGCTGCTGCTCTCCCTCCTTGCTGCGAGTCTCCCTCTCTTTGTGCACAACAGCCTTGTCAGGCTCCTGACAGTAAACCCGCTTCATATCCCAGGTGTGTGTGTGATCAGTCCTGCGCCACTTTTCTTTCAATAAATGGACTTTTCTTTCATGCAGGACTAGACTCCAGGATGTAAAGATACAAAAATCAATTTGTAGAGATCATATGATCATGCCAATAGATGCAGAAAAAGCATTTGACAAAATTCAATACCTTTCAAGATAAAAACTTTCAACAAACTAGGAATTGAAAAAATATATAATATAAAAGAAAATACACTGTACCAATTTTGGGAGGTTGGGGAGTAAATGAAACTTTTGGACATTGTTGGCAGAAGTGTTCATTAGTACACCTCTTTGACATTATTTAGTTCAAGTGAACAATTATATTACCTTATGATTCAGTAATTTTATTCCTAGTTATACATATTTAAATTTGCAAACAATTTCATGCCAAAAAAGCGTGTGGCAGCATCATTCATAATATCCTCAAGAGGAACAATCCAAGTGCTCATGAAGAATAGACTGGACAAATAAATTATAGCACATTCACGTGGTAGAATCTTACATAGCAATGGGAAAGAAAAAGTTATTGTTGTGTACAAAATATGAATGAATCTCACAAAAGAAGTTAGAAGAGCATGTACTAAGTGATTCCATTTATATGTTGTTCAAAAACTGGGAAAATTTGATATTTAGTAAGGGAGGAAGAACAGCAGTTACTTGGAGGAAGGGGGTAATGACTTGCAGGAAGTTCGAAGGAGATTTTGGGGAATGCTAAGGACATTATATGTCCTGATGTGGTAATGACACAGGTATCTTCACTTTGGGGTTGGCGGACTTGGATTTGGATCCTGACTCATGGGGGTATACAACTCCAACTTGCTTAATCTCTTTCCAAGTTTCATTTTCTTCACTTGCAGAGTTCAGATAATAAGACCCAGCAAGGATCAATGAGATGCTGTAGGTACAGCTCCTAGCTCAGAACCCAAAGCCAGAAGCCCCATGGTTTCTTTGCCTTTTATTTTCGGGGCTGTAATTGTATTGCCTGAGCTCGTTGGAGAAGACACCTCCCTTGAGTCCTCTTTTCCTTCCCACCCACCTACATCAGTGAGGTGTTCTTTATGAAAAGATTCATCTGTAAGGGTCAGGAAGCCACCCATACAACAGGGATGCATTCCACAGCTACTTAGCAGGGTAAAGCTATGCACCTGGATTAGGAACCAGACCCATAACCTTGGCTGTGCTGGGCTGGGCTGCAGACCTTAAGTAGACAGAGCACGCATGCCTCAACTGTTAGGGATCTTGTCTGGCCTCACTCTCCTCAGGGGTGGGGCCGGGGGCGGACATGCCTCTCTAAAGCAGAGAGGTGGCTGCCACTTCTCTTCATTCAGTCTCTCGCAATAGGGACGAGGCAGTGGTGTGGAGGGTACCCAATCACTTGGCTGAAACCCAGTGTTGAGGATTAGATTTTGCCTCCCTGCAATTCCTCCTGGATCGGGTGTCCTCGGCTTCCCTGTCCTGAACTGTTGGGGGGTGGTCGCTGGGCAGCTGTGAAACATCTGCCACCACATTCCACCTTCATTAGAGAGGTGGGCAAAGTGATATATGTGTGAATGTTCCAGATACTGTATGTGTGTGCGCACTTGTATAAAGTTTCATTTGGGGGCCCTTCGTGCAGTCTCTGGGATGAAAGGCAGCCCAGAGTCGACGCTGTCATTCTCACAGCCAGACCCTCATATTGCTTTGGCATATGTAATGGTTCCCAGGCATGTGACATTTTTCATTTGAAGAGGCAGCCTCGAGCACATTCCAACTTGAAAGATTTCCCTTTCTGGATGGTGGTTTCTCCCTCCAAGTCCTTGGGAAAACATTGCCACGGTGGCTCCCCTGTCCCAAATGATTGACTTCCTTGAAAAGGGCAGACACAGCTCTTGGAAAGATTTAATTTTTACCACTTCTCTAATTCTTTCCGGGCAAAACAGATCATTACACAAAGTGACTGTGTGGAGTACGGTACCCCCTGTGGGAAGGCGGACACCATGGCCAAGGACACAGTGTTCCCCCATGGTGCTGGTGACATCGCTGCTGGGGCAGTGAGGGCTGCTGACTTCCGGGCAGAGGAAAGAACGTGGTCTCTGGTACAGTCCATTCCGTTCTGGTTCTGTCTCTTCTTAGTTGTGTGTCCTTGGGTATTTGATCTCATCATGGAAAGTGGGACATCGTGGAAAATAAGGCAGGATATGTCAGTGATCCTCGCGGGGATGGTTCTGCCCCCCAGGAGATGTTGGGTGATGCTTGAACACATTTTTGATTGTCAGGACTGGGAGGAGGCCACCACTGGCATCTAGTGGGTAGAGACCAGGGATGCTGCTCAACACCCTACAACGTATAGCGCAGCCCCCCCCCCCCCCACCACCAAAAGAATTAGTCACCCCAGATGCCAGTAGGTGAGGCTGGGAAACATTGGTATGTGGACCCGTGGACAGAGCTGGGCCTCCCCAGATCTGCCCTTCCTCTCCCCTTTCTTTTGGTCTACAATTTCTTCCCTGAGCATTCTTCCTGCTGAGGACCTTCTGTGAGTATCTGAAGTTTCCTTGGTGGGTTCATTTCCCCTTCTCCACTGTGGTTAATTTAGACCCCTCCGCTTCTCTCAGACCTCAAATCCCACCACTCCTTTTCTATTGCTTTGAGCAGATGACAAACGTGCATCAAAAATGCCATTTGACAAGCGTTCACTCTATTTTCTGCTCCCAAACTCACTGACCTACCTCATCTTTACCTCTAAGGCACACACTGCTATTTCTAACCCAGAGCCACTCCTCTCCTCTTTGCTGTTGGAACCTGGGTTTTGTCTGGTGAATGGGCAGAAATGCTTTCATCTCAGAGAAGCAGGCCCAGCCTTGGTCTAAAGGTGACTGTTCACGTTCCAATTTTAAGTCAAGTCATGTATCAGGAAATCTGGAGTGCTTCTGGAAAATATTTTGTCTTTCTTCTAAGAGGGAGGTTCATGGGGAAAAAAAAAACTGCCCTGTGCCAACACATGTGTCCTGATTATGAATTGGTCATGTAAGGATGTGATGCTTAGAGCTGCTGCAGTCATCTCGTGACTGTGAGGCAAAGATACACCAAATCATAGGGTTGCTGATTCTGTGCTCTGCCCAAAATAAGCTACTTTAATAATGGCTGGAAAAAAACACTACTCCTAACTTTTAAAATTTGAGTTCAAGTTGCAATCCTGGGGCAGGACTGTTATTTGAGCCTGAGTTTCTAACATGCACAGCAAGTTCTTTCACTCCTAGTGAAATGTCGCCTGAATCCTCTCCCTAGCCACTGCTCCAGACGTGCTCCTCTGCTATTGTTTCCTTCCTTTCTTCTATATTTTAAAATCTTTTCCTTTCTATTGGCTTTTTCTTATGAATATTAAGACATGCTGAAGCCTTTCCCATCTTCCAAAAAAAAAAAAAACAAAAAAAAAAAAAAACCCTCCCCCAACTACCCACCCCCCCACTCTGCTACACAGAACCCCTTCCAGGGACTTCCCCGCATTTCACCCTAACTCTCCCAGTAAGTGACTGGTAGGCTTTGCCTGCACTTGCTCTCTCCTCTTCACCACCTCCCACCTGCTCCTTCACTGCAGCAACCTGGATTCCACTCCTACTGATGGACCAACACTTGCCAAGGTCATCAAGACCTCCTCTTTATCCCATCCAACCCGCGCTTCGCAAATGGTCTCATCCTAGCACCTGGCACAACTGATCTGCTCCACCCTGTGGAGAGCCTCTCTTCCCTTGGCTTCTGAAACACAGCCCCCTCTGTGCGGGTTCCTCCCACCTCCCTGGCTGGCTTCCAAA
The DNA here is from genome assembly GCA_025594165.1 of Tamias sibiricus. NCBI lineage: Eukaryota > Metazoa > Chordata > Mammalia > Rodentia > Sciuridae > Tamias > Tamias sibiricus. Next base: position 158,222,719 of record CM046660.1, on the reverse strand, counting down.
GCCTAGTACTCGGTTTCCTTCTTCTGCCATCTTGGAGGGTTCTCTGCCAGCTCTCCTCGCCTTCCCTTGACTCAACCCCGTGGGAAATCAGAACAGCCACGCATTGTCCATTTGTTCCCAACCTTCTGTCTCTAACCCAGAGCTCTCCCGCTTTGGGATCCTTGCTCATCTGTCTTGAATAGTTCCACTTGGTTTCCTCTTGGGAGCCTCGGTCTCGACACATCCAAACGAAATTCAACGTATCTTCTTGAAACCTCTGGGTTAGTCAGCTATTCATCACTGCGACCAAAACACCTGACAAGAACAACTTGGAGGCGGAAAAGTTTAGTTTGGATCACGGTTTCAGAGGTTTAGCTCCATGGTTGGCCGATTCTACTACTCTGGCCCAAGGTAAGGTACAGCATCATGGTGGAAGGGTGTGGTGAAAGGACGCTGCTCCCTTCATGGCGACTAGGAAGAAGAGAGAGAGAGAGGGTAAGGAGCCACTGGAGAGATGAACCTTTCCAGGGCACACCCCACTGACCCACCTCCTACAGCCACCTGGTGCCTACAACTACCATTCAGTTAGTCCATTCAAACTAGTATGGACTGATTAGTGGACAGCTCTCACAGTCTAATCATTTGTCCTCCAAACATGCCTGCATTAACACAGGAGCTTTGGGGGAATGCCTCATATCCAAACTATAACAACCTCCCACTAACAGTCAAGGGTTCCACCTAGCTGCCTAAGCCAGGTACCTGGGAATCACCTCTCACTTCTTCCTCTCCTCATCTTTCATGAAGATGTGAGTGATATTCTCTTAGGATCTCACTGCTTTCCTTGGTCCCCTCAAATCTCTTACTTTATTTCCTGCAATTCTTTCCACACTTTCTCCTTGTCTCTGTCTTGCCCTCCTGCTTAGCACTATATGACAGTCTTACAATATGGACGAAGCTCATCACTGGGGTTTACAGGGCAGGTGTTGGATTTGCCTCTTCCTAGAACCCTGCATTCCCACCCCGTCTACCTGAGCCCAGCCTGGGTGACTCTGCTTGCCTCTGACAGCTGAGATGTCATCTACCTCCAGTGAGTCTCTCCTCACCTTCCTGGATTAGGAGCCGCTCCCATGTCCCACCTCAGAGTCTCAGCCCACGGAGTTCATGTCATTTCTTTATACATCTGTACCTGTGTTCAACCATCACCTCCACGAGGGTAGCCTTCTGTCTGACTTTTTCCCCATTTGTAGACACTTGTTGAATACTTATGAAGTCACAAGAATAATGAGATGAATGAACAATAATGGGCATGTCCAGGGTCCTCCACAGCACTTATCGATGGCCTCTCCCTCTGCCTGTGTCAGATCTACTTCCTCCTTTGCATTTCTCTCTTCTGTGCCTCACTGTGAGCTCATCACCTTGTAAGGTCCATGTGCATTTTCTGCCCACCTTCAAGTTTCATTTAACTCTCAGGATGATTGTGAGATGGTGTTGTTACTTTCATTGTAGGGATAAAATTCAGAGAAGTGAAGTAAACTTTCAGAGGTCACACAGTTAAGTAGCAAAGTCAACATTTCAATACTTTGTCCTTTAAGCTGTGTTTTGCTCCACCATAATAATCTTGAATGAATGCTTTAGAGAGTGGTTTCATTTGCAGTATTGTTCCATTCATGCAAATTCGTTGCTAACTCGAGTATTGAGACACAAAGTAGGTCTCTTTTTATCTTGGCAGTTCATCAGAATGTTGTTGCTGGTAGGTTGATTGACAGATCCAACTTGAGGTGAATGCAGTTTCTGGGAGGAAGGGACAGGAAAGGGGACTCTTCTTTAGAGATGATTCCAAGAACCCATCCTACCCCCTGCAGGGGGACAAGTTTTTCCTCTAAACTCAAACTCCTCTCTGGCACAAATAAATAAATGCTAGTTCTTTTCCCTCTGCCCCTCAAGAACCTTTTTGAAATCCAAGAACCCTCTCTGGGACCTGGTTTACTGCAGTTTAGATAGCCTAGGAACCTAGCTTCCAACTATGTTTCTGAATGTTCTGTCACGATTGGGAGTTTCATAAATGAAGCCCTGGGGCTGTTAGCTATGGCAAGGAGTTGCCCTGACAATGTCTTGGGGATCCTGGAGGAAAATGCCCTAGCATTTAGATTCCACTGAGAAATTGAATACTACTCTGTCATCGCTGTCAAGAAAAAGGTCACTGTTTATTTCCCACTTAATATTCATTTGGCCATTTATTTATTCATCATATGTATATAAGCTTTTGTTAGTACGCTATGGTTATACATAATAGCGGGGTTCATTTTTACATAATCATACATGAATGAAATATAACTTGCTACATTTCAGTCCAAATATGTATTTTTGAAAGTCAGTGGCAGGCTTTGCGTGAACCATCAGGAATAAGCGATTACAGTGAGACGAGAACAATAACTGGAGGAATTCTGGAGGTGGGGTGTTAGGAGAGGCTTTCGACAGGTGGGAGCAAGCTGGCCGAGACCTGGAAGATAATGAGATGCTTCCTGGTGGCAGCCAGGGAATCATTGTGGTGGGCACTGGAAGGGGATGCAAGAGAAACCTAAGCTTTGGTCTCTGCCTTCCAGAAACTCAAAATTAAGTTCAAAGAGAGACAACCTCCTATGACGTGGTTAAGAAGCAATGCCAAGCAGTAGCTATTCAGTGTCAAATGGATGAAGTAGATTTTAAATGCCAAAGAATTCCTATAAAGGCTCTAAATAAGAGTTGTATCACCCAGGGATTCTTTTGAGAAAGTGAGTACCCCATCATGGAAGGTATTCATGTGAGTCTGGAAGGCCATTTATGGGTAAGGCTGAGCAGCCAGGGGAGGAGGCAGACTGCACACACAGCAAGGACAGTGTTTTCTAAGTTGACAGTTATCTTCTAAAATTGCAGCTGAACTTCAGTTGTCAAACACCTCTCTCATGACTTTTGCTACACCTCAACGCCAACTCTGTTATCACTTACATGTTGTTTTAATTAAAAAGATAGATTTTGTAAAGAAGGTAGTGCATATCTACATTTGCAATATAATCTCATACATTTTCATGTGAAAATAATGAGGTGTAAAAGTATGACATGGATATGCCACCATTTGTGTAAAAAAGATACATTTACACTCATATTTGTTTCCTGCATAAACATACATTTACACTTGTTCATACGGAACACTTTTTTTTTTTTTTTTTATGCTAGAAAGTATCAAGCTGCTAATACTGGTTGTCTCTGGGGTGGGATGCTGACAGACTGGGGCACATATTAGTTATTAAAAACAATAAAGATTATTTAAAAATCCATGTCAATTACATACCCATTTTGTAAGTTATAATGTACGCTATACATTAATAAGATGAAACTTTGAGTAGTAAACCCCTGCCTATGCTTGTAAGCTGCCTGTTGTGGCCAGCCACGGTGCCGCGGGAAAATTCTCGGAGGCAGAGTTAAGCTTTTACTACTTTTACTTCTACTTTCTTAGAGAGGGAAAGAAAGATTTTAGCTTAGAGAAAGATTTCTTCTTGTCTTCTTAGCTTAGAGTCTTAGAAAGAAAGATAAAGATAGAGCTTCTTAGAGAAAGATTTCTTCTTGTAGAGCTTCTTAGAGAAAGATTTCTTCTTGTCTTCTTAGCTTAGAGTAGAGCTTAGCTTAGAGAAAGACTAGAGCTTCTTTCTTCTCTCTTCTGTCTTCTGTCTTCTGTCTTCTGTCTTCTCAGGAGCCTCGGCCTAACTCTGACCAGTCATTACTTCTGTTTTCTATCTGGTTTCTCTTCTGTAACCGCTCTGCCTACGTTCTGGCCGCTCTGATTCTTCTGACCGACCGAGTGACTGCCCGGCTGACTGAATTCTCCGTTCTCCTAACTCGGACCGCTTTCACCCGGTTATATACCTTCAGGTTTGCGGGTGCCTACAGGTGCGTCACATACATATCAGGCGGAACTTACGGCTTCCAGCTAGCTGCAACAGCCCTTCCTAATTAGGGCTCCTTCATATGCTATATTTTCTAAAATATCTATAGGGAACATTTAAGATAGTGTTAAATGACACTATTGGGTATGGCGATAAAAGCAGAAAGGTGTAAGAGATAGGAGGAGGCAGCCAGAGCAACATGTAGACTTGAAGAGTAGAGATGGGAAGGTACAGAGGCCGGGGGAGGGCAGACCCCTGGGTTTGGGATCCAGAAGAGTGTTGGCCTGATGGGAAATTTTTGGACCAGAGATAGGAGGAAAGGATACTACAGGGGGCAGGGGCAGGGGGCAGAGGCTGACTGAGATTCTTCCAGTGAGGGCTGGAGGACTAGGTTAGGGCTTTGCTGGATAGGTAGTCCTGGAGCCTGAGAGCAGGATAGCACCCGAGCAAAAGGAATGGGGAGCCAGAGGAGGCTGAGGACAGAGAACCAAGATGGAGACAGCATGGTTATGAAGATCACTGGTTGCCCAGTCTTGGGAGGCCCCTTCCCTTTTGCAGTTGTACCTGCAACCTGAATACCCAGACATGGCAGCTCTGGTCAGAACCCAGGAGTGGTGCTGGGTGGGTTGAGGGGAGCCAGGCTCTGGCAGCAGACACCCAGAGGTGAGAGTTGAGGATGGGCAGGAAGGACGTTGGGGCATAGGGGAGTTTTGCACCGGAGGAGGCTAAGTCCCAGGAGATGTCAGGGGCAGGTGGCTACTCTGGGAAATTTTTGGCTTGGGTGATGGTGTTGGGGTTTGTCTTCCCGACCTGGAGTATGACCTTGGTATGGCTGCAGGCCAGCAGCTAGCAAAGGAAGTCCATCTGTTACTTGTGCACCACTTGACCATCCTCATCCCAGGGATGGCTATCGTGCCTGCCCTAGGAAGTCCTGGGTGGGGGTGGAGGTGGGACTGGATAACCTTCACAGGACTGCAGCATGTGGAGTTGGGAGAGGACCCTGGAGGAACGGTGACAGGAGGCTGAGAAAAGCCCTCCCTGAGGCTAGTTCACAGTGTTGTTGGATGGGGGTACATAGGATTAGAGGAACACTAGAATGGTCAAAGGAAAGGGAGGGGAAGGGAGGGAGCAAGGGGGGCGGGAGGGGGGAAGGAAAAAAAATTGGTGGTTGAATGAGATGGATATCATTATCCTAAATGCATGATTGAAGATCTGAATGGTACTTATATACTTTGTATACAAGCAGTTGTACGTAAAAAGATGCTATATATGTGCATTATGAATAAGTAAATAAATAATTAAATTTAAAAAAAATAAGAAAAGAAAAGCCCTCCCTGGAGCAGATGAGGTACAGGGAGAGCTGGGGCCCTTGAAGACATTTGACAAAGGTGAAAGAGATCTGTGGCAGGTAGGGTCACCTCTAAGAACTGATTTATTGAATCCTTGCAGGAGCCTTAATGGGAAGGGTTTCAGCAGCAGAGAGTAAGGAAATAGTCATGTTTCCCCTTAGAAATCTTGAACCTGAGCTTCTAAGAACTTTCCTTTCCGTGGTTCTGACAACCTAACACAACTTCTCTGTTCTAGAACTCATCCGAGACAGGTGTTTCTCCATTCAGATAAGGCAAGAACAAGACACACTCTCCTTTTTCCTAAAGTCCCTTAGAAGAAAATGACATTTGCCTATACAGTTCTATTTTTTTTTTCCTGTTGGTTTTTTAATTATAAAAAGCTTCTAGCAGCTGATTTATCATATAGGGAACAAATTGTGTCTTTGAGACCCACTAGGTAATTACTTGAGTTAGCACTGCAGATATCTACGCAGGGGCCAGCAGTCAATTTTGACTCAGAATAGATAATACACGGACTGCTATTAAGTTTAATGTAGATTAATGTGAGTTGCTTCCCTTTGCACGTATGTGTGCAGGTACCAATAATTAAGATTAATTTCCACTAGGTAGAATGGCCTTCATTGTGCACAGTGCCAGAAAATGCTTCTTTAATAGCTGTTAATTGGATATATTTGCTTTGATGGTGAAATCCTGATTAGTCTTGTTACCCTGAAAACTCCCCTCCTTGCTCCCCCCGCCCACCCCCACCCAGTCTTGAGGGAAAAGATTGACAGTGGCAGAATCAGAACTTGGAAGGTGGTGACCCTTTCACACTCCCCTGTCCAAACCCATGTCATGCGCTCCATTTCTGAGTGAATCAGCCATAGCTGCTTCCACCTGAGGGCCTACTATGTGCTGGGTGCTTTATTTTCATGTTCATTTTTTCCCCCCAGTACTGAGACTGGAACCCAGGGCCTCTCCCACAGTAGGCAAGTGCTGTACCACTGAGCTCCACCCCAAGCCCTATTTTTGTGTTATTGTAAGACAAGGCTCACTAACTTGCCCAGGCTTGTCTCAAACTCGCAATCCTCCTGCCTCAGGCTCCCATGTAGCTGGGATTATAGGTGTGCACCACCATGCCTGGCTCCATGTTCATTGTCAACAGCAATACTGTGTGGTGGAAATTACTACACTGTTTACAGAAATGAGGAAACTGAGGTTCAGCAATCCTTAAGGCATTTGCCCAAGGCTGCAAACCAGATATCAACAATAGGAATTCCAGACCAGACAGTTACTGAATAAATACATAAGGATTTCCAGAATTGTCAGGATGAGCTAGTGTCTTATCAGCTTTGTTCTTACCCATTCCTCTCTCTCTTTCTCTCTCTCTCTCTCTCTACCGTATGAGCCTCAGCTGAAGCATCAGCTCCTTCACCTTCTCTGGGTCTCTCCTCGTTGGTATCTGCTCCCCTACCCACACTGAAGGGTTCAATTAGACAAAAAATAGAAACCTTCATTTTGGTCAGGAACACTAGTCAAAAGTCTGGTTATTTCCTCAACAAAAGGCTGGTTTATTCCTCCCAAAGGCTGGCTTATGTAAGAAAACGGTGTGAAACAGTAATAGGTCTAGACAGATTTTTATACTTCTCCCTAGAAGTGATATCCCTTCCCATTTTTATTCTACAGTGGGAATGACCTTTCTTATATTTCCGTTTTCAATATTGTACAGTTGAGTATCCTTTAATCAAAATGCTTGGGACTAGAAGTGTTTTGGGTTTCAGATTATTATTGTTATTATTATTTTAAGATTTTGGAATATTTGCATGCATAATAGGATACCTTGGGGATGGGAACCAAGTCTAAACATGGAATTCTTTTGTTTCAGATTCACCTTCCACACATAGCCCGAAGGTCATTTTATACAAGGATTTTTAGTGCATCTGTATTTTGACTGCAACATGTCACATGAAGTCAGGTGTAGAACTTTCCACTTGTGCCATCATCTTGGTGCTCAAAAGTTTCATATTTAGGCCAGGTGTGGTGGTGCACCCTGGTAATCCCACTGACTTTAGAGGCTGAGGCAGGAGGATTGCAAATTCAAGGCCAGCCTCATCAACTAAGTGAGGCTATAAGCAACTTAGCAAGGCCCTGTCTCAAAATAAAAAAAAAAAATAAATAAAAGGACTGGGGATGTGGCTCAGTGGTTAAGCACCCCTGGGTTCAATCTCTAGTATCCCCCAAAAAGTGTTTTATATTCTCAAGCATTTCAGATTTTTTATTTTCTAATTAGAAATGCTCAACCTCTATAGGTACTCTTATAAAAGAACAAAAACTATGGTAACAGGAACCCACAACCAGCTTTTGTTGCCTAAGTTCAGTATTGAAGAGTGAAGTTGAGGGCACCACACAGGGAAGGCCTTAATATGATCTTTGCATTTCCCAATTTTGTCCAGGTTGGTGGAGTCTTTAGAAGACTTGAGGTATTCTTTAGGGTATCCAGTGGGTGCTGGTTGATCTTGTGTGGCTTCATGGAAGGACTGTGTGATTTGCTGCTTGGGAAAGTTGATTTGAAATCTTGCCTCTGTCATAGATGAGCTGTGTGACCTTTGTCAGTTTACTCAACCACTCTGAACCCAGTTTCCTTTCCTCCAATGTAACCTAATTCATAGGAGCTTTCTTCTCCTTTTAGAGGAAATGAATAGTTTGTGATAAGCATTGCACTTAATGCAGGATATTTGATGAATATGATTTTCCTTTCCATTTCTAGGGACTGTGACCTATTGATGGGTTTAAGGGGAAGCAAAAATTTTCATACATTTCCCCCCCTAAGGGAGCTGAATTTTCACTGACACCACTGGAGAGGAAAAAAAGTCCTCTCTAGATCTGTTTTTGGGACTTCCTTCAAATCCTTTTTCATCTGTATAATTAGAGAGTTGGACTCAGGCTTTGGGGTGCCAGTGGCATCTTTGAAGGGCAGGGCGTCATTGCATGGGTCTGTTTTGCGCATTAGAGCCCAGTTAGCATAACTTACCCTGCCCACTAATTACCCACAGCACCCTCAGTCATTGCAACAGCTCACCCACACCTTGTGACATGCCTCAGGAATACTTGCTCTCACAATGGTCAATAGTCACTGGCACCCTGCAGCTCTTTCCTGGGAGTGAGGGTACCACAAATCAGGCTTGCTCCCCAGCAACAGCTGCTGATGGGCTGAAGGGGCTCCCCATGAGCAAGGCCCTGCTGCAGAGCAGACAGCCCCCTGTCCTTGTGCAGACTTCAAGGACTGGCCTGGACACCCTCCTTCCCTCCTCACCATTGGGCAGCCAGTTTCAGCATGGCTCCCAAATCCTGACCTGGCACATGCTGGGCAAGGAACCTATGGACAGGGGGACAATAAATTCCCAGATCTCTACTCTAGACTCCATTCTCACGTGGCCCGGAGTTGAATGGGGAGATCTAAGTCATTTGTGCCTTAGGCTAACTGGCCCCTTCCATGAGAAGGTTAATATTGATGCTTAGATACCAGCACACCATTCGGGGAGTAAGTCATTTGGATGTAATTAATAGCTATAAAGGGTTCTAATCAATCCTAGATTCTCCTTCCAGAACTCTGTATGTAAACCCGTCATAGTTGTGATATGAATATAGTAAACTGTATATTTTTTTCTGATAAAAATATTATGGTCAGGTGTTTAGTAATTCTGGCTGTAGAGTCCCATTGGGGTTTGACACATTTTTCTGTCACTTATTAGCTGTGTGCTGCTATGTGAATTGCTAAGCCTCTCACGGCCTCAGTTTCTCATCTGAAAACTGGGGAAATGGAACGTATCTTACATAACATAATCTAATCAAATTATGTAATGTGCATGTATAAATATGGCATAATGAATCCCACGGGTATGTATCATTATAAGGCACCAATTTAAAAGCCTGTCTTACAGAAGATTTTTATGAGAATTAAATGAAGTAATGTCACAAAACAGTTGATGGTAGGTGTGGAAGAAGAATAGTGTCAGAGGTAAAAAATCTTAAGACCCAGGAGCAGGCTTTTATTATAGCAAGATAGGCTGAAGCTAGCTCTGAAAAATATCTTAAAGGTAGCTATTGTTTTACTTTGGGACAAAGAGTAAAACAGTGTCTGAAATTCCAGGAAATCTTCAGTAAGATATGACCTATTCCATCAGAAATAGTTCTGCTTAAGGGGTTGGGGGGTAGCCCAGTGACAAAGCATTTGCCTAGCATTGTGGAGCCCTGGGTTCAATCCCCAGCACTGCAAAAGAAGAAAAAGAAGTAAGGAGGAAAGGAAGGAAGGAAAGAAGGAAGGAAGGAAGGAAGGAAGGAAGGAAGGAAGGAAGGAAGGAAGGAAGGGAGGGAGGGGGGAGGGGGGGTGGTTCTATTGAGGTCTGACCAGAGAGAGGGAGAGAGATTAGCGGTTTCCAAAACTCAGGTTGTATCCAACTGATTCACCACGATGGAATGGCTGCCAGCTCATCTACCACTGCAACTCTGATGGTGCAGGCATGTGCCAGGCAGGTGGGCATGCCTTGGCCCACCTGGCCTTAACTGAATATGGCTTCAGTCTAACTCCTGGTCAAGGATGCACTTGTGCAAAGTTGAGCCTGAATAGACATTCAGAGATCTGAATTTTCAACAAGAAGCTGTGCAGAGATCTTTCTTCCTAATAAGGCCACACTTACAAGGAAGAAACTTGTATGGGTCCAAGTTTTGCCAGATATTGAATTCAGAGGTCTGCACACAGACAAGGAAGCTGGCAGCAAAAATTGGAATTTTAAGCATATTAATATATATTACACCAGCCAGGAGTGGGACTTGGAGAAGTGGGTCCTTAGTGTGGCAGGCACGATGAAACCTAGTGTCAGATGAGGAGTTACAGAACTGAACAATCAGGGAAAGTGAGCTTGAATGTCACCTGGAATGACCTGGACAGATCATGAAAGCTCCGTTGGTGTGGATTTCTTAGGCGTGTGAGGTTTAAATGAGATTTAACTCCATTGTCTTAGAGCGTGTGAGTAGTGGGAACAGCTGAGTGATGCTGGCGTGCCTGAGACCCTGGCATGCATGTTAGCTTGCCCACGTGGGGCTGACGCTGTGTCCTGAGCGTCGTTGGAGGCAGCAGCAGTTGTGGGGGGCAGTGCTGCTCTTAGGATGGGGTTTACTTCATTCTATTATCAATGCCACTGTCCAGACCCCCAGTATACACTGGGATTCCTGCTTTGACAGGCACCTTTGAGATGGAAGGATGGAGGCATGTAAGCACAGGGAGACGGGGGAAATGGACAGCAAGAACAGAGAAGGAAAAGAAAGCTGGGTTTCATGCACAAAAATAGTCACATAGGGACAGAGAAAGCCCAAGGAGCAGTAGGGACCGTGGGGAGGTTCACAAAAGGAAAAGAACAAAACTAAAGAAAAACTCGTCACTATGCTCTGTGTGAAGTGGGATGTGCTCAAAGCTAACATGGAAAGATGTGTATAAAACCTCTTGGATTCTAGGCCAGCAATCAAAATGCTTCAAGAAGGAGGGTTTAACACAAATGAAAAGGAACATTTCTTTTCATTCTATTCAATTATTATACGGACCATGAGGTGGTTATGGATTGGAATTATTACTGGGACCAATGGATGGCATTTACGTGGAGGCAGGCTTAGTAGGAAGTCTGTCATTAAGAGATGGACAGCGAGGAGGCAGCCTCAGACATCTTGAGACTCTGTGGTTCAAAGTGGCCTGTCAGGCAGGTGTTGACCGTGATGCCTGCACTGGGCAGTGACAGACCAAGGACCTCTCAACTCTCTTGGTAATCCCTAGATTTTACATTTCTGCGATCAAGAAGGACTTGAATAAACTCTTACATAGCAAATCCCATTACAGGTTCTTCTTGGAGACTGAAACAAGGTATAACACACCCACATACTTGGGAAAAGGTTGGGAGGAAAGAGGGGAAGAAGAAAGAGTTAAAGGGCACCATTCTATGTTCTGCTCGGACCGGTGCTGAAGTTAATCTTTTTTTAATTCTCACAATTACCCTGCGAGGTAAGCGATTAGCGTCAATCGTACACGTGAGGAAACAGATGCTCAGAAAAGTTAAGGGACTTGTTTGAGATAACACAATAACACAGGTGGATTTTCTTTTAACCTAGTTTTTTAAAGCTTAGTCCATGCACAACCCCATCTGAGGACCCTAGACTAACATTTCCCTGGATGCTGGGTCCAACATGGTTCTGGCTGGATGGCTTTGGGACCAAAGTGTTGCTCTCTGCCTATGTTACATTGTTATCCAAAGGATAACACCTGTGGGCAGGATGGCTTAATGGTTAGTGAATCCGAGTGGAGGTAAGAATGCACTGGCTGTGTTGCTCTTGTGTTCAACTGCAAGATGAGCACACACTCTCCTCATCATTCCCTCAACAAATATGTCACCAAGAATCCAAAAATCATCATTAAATAACACTCTACTGCTTAGCACTTTTTGGTAGAGTATTTATTTTGACCTAGAAATCAGAAAATGAGATTCTTATTCCAGGGCCAGCTTTAATTTTTCTTTTCTTTTCTTTTTTTCTGAGCTTTGGTGACTTTATTTTAAAAGGAAAGAAAAGAAGGAAAAGTGAAATTATCTTAAAGGATTTTCAAGTTATATACATTTATTATGTAACATATAGTAATATACATGTGTGCATATCTATACATATATGCATATACCATCGCACTAAAATTTAAATCAATATTTTCTTATCTACACTGACATTAGCAACAGTGAGATAATTAGTCAATAATCCAAAACCAGAAAATAGTTTAAAATCCATTGCTTGGTGGGAGTATATTATTTAGTGATCTTCTCATAGATAAACTTCAAATCACAAAGAAGTGTTATTTTTATTTCCTAGAATATCCTGAGGGGTTGGTGCATGGCAGAGATCTAGGAACGTGGAAGTAAATTCACTTGGGTTGAAATAAATGATCTGCAGAGTGCCGTCTGTGGTTCATGTAGGGGCCAGGTTGGGTCTCGACTCCATTTCCAAGCTACAGTAATCGTAGGTGAGCAACTGATCTCCTCTGAGCCTCAGTTCCCTCACGTTGGTAGAGTGAGCATAACAGTACCTGTCCTGTAGGACTATTGAGGGCGAGAAGAGTTCACAGCATGGCGCCCGACACAAGTTGGCGCTCTACAGATGTCACCGCATTGTCATGCAGGTCCTTCAGGTAGATCCAGGCTCCTGTCCTCACCGGCGTGATCTGTGTTCCCTCTGTTGATTCGGCGTGCTGGACAGGAGTACAAAGAGGTATTTGCCAATCTTCTGTGTGAAGAACAAGGTCATCTCCACTGTAGAAATCAAAGTCTAAAATCTCTGAAATGCAGCCTTTGCAAAAGCCGTTCCCATTTGCTCTTGACCATGCCCTGGGGGGGGGGGGGGGCAGGGGATTTCCCCCCTGTGTTTGTCACCAAGCTTCATGTTCCTCTGCTGCAGCAGCTAAATTTCCTGGAGCGCCCATAGGCCAGCTTTCCAGTCAGGAGGGGGTTAAAACCAACATTTGCAGATAAAGAGGTAAACATATTTACATTCCTCTCTTCACACTTTATGCATATGTCATGCAGTGAATAGTTTTAGAGGTCTGTTTGTACTATCTCTCCAGAATTTTTACAGTCTGGAGGACACAAAATCTCTATAAAGTGACTTATTGAAATAGAAGCAGATTGGTAAAACCGTTTCCCTCTTATGAACTGTGAAGAATGATCCTCTAAATGAAATCAGGAAGGAACTGGACAGAATCTTGTTTAATGGTCTGACAAAATGAATCACAACGATTCCAGACATCCATCACTGCTAAAAGGGGACCACAAATGATCTGTGAACCACTATATATTGATTACCCATGTAGTACAAGTGTCGGATTTAATGTTCACACACCATAGAGAGGCGGCAGGGACAGATGGTGCCTTAACTCTTCTTTGATAGATTTTAATGGTGAAATATTGATTTCTATCTGGCCAAGGCCTGCTGTTAGGGGCCAAAGTCATTTGTTGGGGATTGCCGGACACCCAGTTGGCCCGGCGTAATCAATCATTTTTGGCAAGGCAGGTGAAAATCCAGAGAGAAGCACCTTGGAACCCAAACTGGAGCGTGATGTGTCTGAGTCCAGCCACCTAGAGAAAGAGAGAGAGCGAGGGAGACAGAGAGAGGGGACTCTTGGAGACTGTGCTTGTGAGGAATTATTAATGATAAGACATGTTTACTGAGGAGAGTCACAGCGAATCAGAGCTGACATGAAATAGTCCAGGAGCTTCGTGGAGAAAATGAGCCTCTTGCTAAGAGGGACTATATTTTATTTAAACATCCTTCTAAGGCTGAGAACTCAGGTAATCTGTTGTGTTACAAGCCACTGGCTGTTCTTGCCATCCAGAGAGATAACAGTGAGGCGCTAATAGGAACACATCAATCACAATCAGGCTGCAATTCCAGTGGTGTCTTATCCTCCCAACTCCTCTTTAAGCTCCTTAATAACGATGATAACATAGTTCGGGGGCTGCTGAGAGGGGCTCTCCCCTCTGAGGGTCATATTCATAAAGTGAATAGCTTGCCAAGTCAGCATCCAGGGAAACAGGCTCCATGCTGGGAGACCTGTGTGCAGAGACAGAGGGAGCGAGCGCCCTGGACCAGCAGGGAAGATGGGAGTCCACCAGGAGAGTTTTCTGTCATCTGTTGGTCACTGGGTTCTGTGATGTCATTCCTGCTTGCTTTCTAAGAAAGGGCTGTGGGCATGGATGTAATGTGTAATTATCAAGTAACAAGGCTCATTTTCCTGGGCAAAGTATAAAATGGTTTTGAAGGCAATTCCCAGATGGAGCCCTCCTGGTGTCTGGAGTGATGGCTAACCTCATGGGAATTTGTGTGTGGCTTCCCAGGAAGACTCTGGGAGGTGGGTATGTCAGGAAGGGGTGCGGGGTCCTTTTTGATCTCTGCAGCTTCGTGTCAGCCTCTAACCTTTCACCTTCGGGGTTAAACATCCACTTGCCTGTTTGACTTCCCTGTGGGCTGTGGGCTACTTGAGGGTGGCTGTTGTAATTGTCAGATTCCCCAGCACATGGCCTGGGGACTCACAGGAGGCCCCATATCTGAATAGGACTCAATACATAAGTGCAGGCTGGTGCACTTATTTATTGAATTGCACTTATTGTACTTATGTATTGAAGCTGGTCATACTGCTGTGAGTGTTCACACAAATATATGTGTGTTTCATGCCTGTTTAAATGTACACATTTGTCAGAAATGCACAGACCTTATAAAGACCTGTAGCACACTTTATATTTCTTTGGGTGACTGCTTTGATTTGAATCTCAGCTCTACTCCTTAGTAGATGATGACTTGGGCAAGTTGCTGCAACTCTTTGTGCCTCAGTTATCTTCTCTGTAAAATAGGCATAATAAGAATACCAGTGTCTTGAGGATTAAATGGATTAGTGGATTGAACTATTTATAAGACTACCTTGCCTGCATAAGTATAAACATTCTGTATTATATATTTTTGTTAAATCATATATTCTGCCAGGGCATTATGTTCAAAATCTTCACCTGAATGAATGAATAAAATGCACTGAAGGGTTGTTTTTGTGGTTGATATTAGGGATCCCAAGGAATATATACCTTCTTGCTTGGGATATAGCAAGCTGCACTCTGAGCAGTGTTTATTTTGGTGGTGGTTTGGTGAGGAGGCAGATATTTTGATTCATAGTAAATGTTTGTGCTCTCTTCTGATTTCATACTTGGGCCTCAGTGAATCTGAATTTGCCTGAACCTGTTTATCTCCCAAAACCCTGGCACAGGAGTGTGTGTTTTGAGCAAAACAAGGGCACATGTTTGTGCTCACATACAGAGATGCTGCAGGGCAGGATGAGCCCAGCTTTGTGGACTGCACAGCTGTGCACCCTTCCCCCAGATGTGAGCGTGCAGGCAGCAGATTCCGCTTAGATTATCTTGCTTACCTAATGATTTTTGCTTCACTGCCGTGCTCGATTGTGTTCACCAGGACGGCAGGCTATTAAAATGTCAAGGCACATTGAATTGTTGTTATCCAGGAAAGAGACCTTTCCAATCAACCCGTGTTCTGGGGGTTGCATAAACTCCAAGAAGGCAATTGGAGAAAGGCTTTATGGCTTTTTTACATAGATGAGGGTGAGCAGAGAGACTGGGAGAGGGCACCAAGGTTGGGGTGGGGAGGTGGGGCCCAAGCTGGGGTTTTATGGCAGCTGGAGTGCTGTAATTAAAATACCATCTTCTCAAACAGGTATCGGTGGTTCCTTGCCTT
Organism: Tamias sibiricus; assembly: GCA_025594165.1. Taxonomy (NCBI): domain Eukaryota; kingdom Metazoa; phylum Chordata; class Mammalia; order Rodentia; family Sciuridae; genus Tamias; species Tamias sibiricus. The sequence goes on along the minus strand of CM046660.1, from coordinate 158,207,175 downwards.
TGCATTTATGGGTGACTGCACTATGGCCTTACTATGTGATGCTGTGGTTTAAAGAAAGACGAGAGGGAGGAAACCCACAGAGGCCAGTGGAGGCCAGGACGGAGGGCTGCAGTGCTGAGGCTCTGGGTGGCCGGCCTACAGGGAGCCACACTTTAAGGCAGAGAGACACAGGAGTTAAATTTCCGGTTGGCAGGAAAGGCAAGAGAGAAAAACAAAGGTTTCCTTGACCTTGTACCTGTCTGGGTTCTGTGGAGAGCCACCCTTTTCCCCTCAGGAGGTGGCGGCCATTTCAAGGTGACAGTACTGAGCCAAGGGCGCAGTGTAACCAAGTGGGCACCTCTGGCCTGGCCCCTCCTGTGCCAGCTGGGACGGTCTGGAGATCGTTTTCTTTTCCTGTCCTCAAGTCCCGTTTTAGCAAGGATTTAGTTTCCTTGGGGCGAGAGGAAGCGCAGGGGTAAAGGATGTTCTCAGGAAGTATCCAGCCATCAGGGCCGCTGACGGCTCCAACCAGAAACTCAAACCTCCCTGGACTGACTTTTCCTCTTTGTTCATCGTCTGACAAATATTTGGCTTTCCTCGGCCACGTCTGTTTCATTTTTGCTTCAGAGAGATGGCTTTGTTTTTGCTGTGTATGGCCCTGCGAGGCGCTCCAAGATCCCTCCCCCTGGCCTCGGGCATCACTGGCTGCGCGAGCTTGGTGGCCGCCGGGGACTGCTGGCGCTTTCGCCTTTGTCAGTTTCATCAGCTGTAGTTGCGCGCGCGCGTGCGTGTGTGTATGTGTGTGTGAGAGAGAGAGAGCGCGCGCGCGGACACACACACACACACACACACACACACACACACACACTCACCCCTGCGCATGCGCTCACCCCTTGCCCCACCTCCATCAAGACCCCCTCCCCGCCCCCAGCCGTTCTCAAGTTCCTCACCGTGTTCCAGCCTTCCCCTCTCCACTTCTCCACGTTATTTCCTGGTCCCCGCACAGCCCATTCTTCCGACTTAAAGCATATCTCCAGTACACGTTTCCCGTTTGCTTTGTCTCTCAGGTAGCTGCACTGGCAGAATATTTCTGTAAGACTCCCCCAGACTTCCCTAGCCTTGGGTCCTCCTTCTTGACAGGGTATGGCTTTGGGGACGTGGCCCTTGGAGTGTCTCTGGTCCCCTAAACCTACTTTGTTCCATTTCCAACATATTTTATCCAAAGTCTTTATCTACTTCTGCCCCTCCCACAGCACGCAGCTCTTTTGGAAACTTTGGGGAGGTGAGATGCTCCCTCGGGTCCCCTCCCCAGTGGGGAGAGGAACCTCTCATTTGAGTTTCCAGAGCTTGCTGTGCGCTCTCCCCCCCACCTCCTCTCTCTCATAGCTTTATCATACGTTATTGGAAGTGCCTGTTTACTTGTTTTGTACAAAATAACAATCAACAAGTATTAACCTAGAAGTATTAATATATGCATCTACTCTATTAATAAGTTAATAAATGCATATACTACATTAAGTGTTACCAGTTGTTAAGTGTTGGGATACAATGGGGAGAAAAACAGACTTGCTTCCTCTCATGGCCTATAAAAGACTCTCTGGGTCAGGAACTATATTGTATTTATTTCTGTAACCTGGACCATATAGACGCTCAATAAATTTCAGATAGACGGATGAAAGAATAAATCCCCTTGAGCAACCCTATCATTTTAGGTGTGCTATAGTGCTTTATTATGCTAAAACACAAGTTCAATATGACGAGCTTGATAGAAGATTTACTTTCTCAAGTTTTTATAAGGTATTTTCATTATGCCTCTGGGTCTTCAAAGCTACCCTGTGTGGTGACTTTGGTCCAGTTCTAGCATTCCTTTAAATTAAAACTCAGCAAGTACAATGTCAGAGGTCAAATAGTTCATTGAAGCCCAGGCCAGGCCTCACATTGGGCCTCAGCAGTGCTGGCACATGGCTGTCCAAATGACACATAGGCCTGCATGCCCTGTCCAATGTACCTGCCGTGTTCCTCACCCCCCACCCCAACCAGAATCTGAGGAAAATTTTAAAACAGAGAATAGGCTGGTGCTTGGTTTCCATCTAATTCTCTAGATTCGTCCAAGACCCTCCCTGGCATTGCTTAAAAGGGAGAGTGATTTAATGGATATTAAGATATGATTTCCTTTTTTAGCTATCCCTTAGCCCCTACCCCTGCCCCCAATTATCTGTATGAAGCATGGTAGGCTTGATTCTATCTTAATTGGATTTTCTGAGCATTGTCAGTAACTTGGAGCTGAGTGTTCTTGCCCATCACCTGGGCCAGTTCAGTTCCATGATTAGATTTGTTTAATTAACCTAACTGGGAGGCCCTGAGACCTGAGCTGTGAGGGACAGAGAGAGAGAGGGAAATGTTTTTTGGACTCTGCTAATGGCAGCCTTGGTTCCAAGCCAGCAACTTAACCTCGTCCAGAGCAGGCACTTGAAATTCTCACTGTCTTGGTGAGGCCAGGGCTTCTGGGCCCTGGGGATGGGCGGGGTTGGGGTCAGTGTGCTTCTGCCTTGAGCCAATAGCCTGCCGCAGGAGAGCTAAGTAGGAGCATCAGAGGGACTGATTCACCAGCGGTGAAAGACAGCTCTGCCAGTCCTGGGGTGCACTGGAGATGGCCTGGGCTGCGATATAAAACAGCTGGGTCTTTTGAGTTCCATTTCTCTGAGTTCTAAGTTTCTTATTTGGAAAATGGGAATAACGAAGGTTACTCTACGAGGTGGGTACAAGATTCAGTGAGACAAAGTCCATTAAGTGACCATCTCATTGCCTCTCACGGTGTACCCAGCCCCCAACAGTCTATTTTGATGTAAGTGCGCATGTGTGCATACACACACACACACACACACACACACACACGAGTACAAGGCTGCATTCCAGCTGGGCTCCTCTTTATTCTTTCACTTCCATCTCATCTTTTTTTCTTTTTTTAAAAATACTTCTTTAATTTTCTACCTCTCCTGGATTTCCTTTGCTCTTGCTCCTTGTGTCTAATTCTGTCTTTTCCTTTGGCTCTACTTCCTGATGCTTCTCATGAACATTTTTCATTTGGGCCCTGCCCCTAAGGAGCCCTGTGATATTGGCAGGTGTTTTCCTCTCTCCCCAGGAGCACTTGTCTTCGCTGTGTTGTCCTGTTCTGCAGTCATTCAATTCCCTTTGTGCCCCTGCATCAAACTCTGACCCCCTTGAGGTGGGACTGTGGCTTAGTGAGCTAGTAAATAGGGGAGACTTGCTAAAGGATGGTGGTGGGAGGAGAAAGGACTCTTAGAGGACTGAAGGTCAGCCTTATGAACTCCAGACAAGCACAAGGTCACCACTAACCTCTATGCATCTTTATTTAGAAGAGATACCTGCTTGCTTCCACCAGGGGGCCTGGCTTGCAGACCTCACTTGCCTTCTTGGCTGGGGCCTCTGCAAACCTGCAGACACAGGCAGCCTCAGACAGGCACTGGTCTGAGTCACGTTGCCCTTGGAAGTGGAATGGGCTTCTGCTTTTAAAAAAAGCCCCTGCCATCAGCCTGCTCCGTGGAGTCTCAGTGGAGAGTGGTAACTGCCACCCAGTGTCCCCCACTCCTCCATAGGCATGCAGTCATTTGACAGAGGCCCCCACCTTGTACCTAGAAGCTGCCTCCACTGGGTGATCTTTCTGTCTTAATATTCCCTTGAGATGCTCATGGATAAAGGTGGCCATCTGTATAGATGTTGCTAAATACCCACTTGACATGTGTCAAGGCACTATGCAGTGCTTCTTGTTCCCCAAATCTACATGAAGATAACAGATCTCCCCATTTCACAGGTATGGAAATTGAGGTTCAAAGAAGAGAAGTTGACAGAAGAGTTGGTGGAGGACTGTTTCCATACTCTGTGGTCTCCTCTAGGAGTGAAGGCCAAGTTCAGGGGGTTCTCTGATGTGAAGATTCTTTTTTTTTTTTTTAAATACCAATTTCCGGAAGTGAAGCTTTTAGGAAATGATTGGATCGAGAGGACTTTAATTTCATTGGTTCATTCATCCATTTGCAGGATTAATAACTTGAATGGATTGGGAGGTAGGAGCTAGGTGGAGGAAGCAGGTCACTGGGGGAATGTCCTGGTCCCTTCTCCCCATCGCTCTCCCTGTGTGCTTCCTGGCTACCATTGGATGAGCAGCTTCCCTCGGTCATTCCCTTCCTCCTTGATGTTTCTACCTGGGACCCAGCCGACCACGGACGAAATTCTCTGAAACCATGAGACTGAATAAGCGTTTCCTCCTCCAAATTGTTTTTGTCAGGTATTTCAGTCACAGTGAAGAAAAGATGACAATCACCCGGGAAGGAGCATCTCTGCATTGGGTGGGAGACAGGATTTGAGGGACCGATTGCTTCTATCTTTGGCCAGAACCTGGGCCATATCAAAACCACATGGACATTTCCCTGTCAGAGAACAACAAAAAAGTATATTGAAAACTTGCAGTCCCGCATACATTTGGAGATAAATATAGCTTGTAGAATATGAAACACTTTTGTTACATTTTAGAAGTGGGGAGGCAGAAAAGGTCATATTTTCATCTTTTCAGATGTCCAATAATAAAATGAAGTTTTGTTTTTTTTTTTGTTTTTTTCTGTCTCCTGACTTTTTCACTGAGTCTCAGTGCTCTCAAGTTACTAATTTTTCCATGATTTCCTGAAATTTCCGTCTCTCTCCTCACAGAGGACTGGTATTTGCCTCAGCCTCAGGCTGAGAGCTATCAGTTTGCGGCAAGTGACTTCTCAGATAACATAGACAGTTCCAGTAAGGATGGTAGTTCTGTAGGAACAGGCTGAGGGGAGGAAAGCGTCATTCCACAAATCTATGCTGAAAACACAAGAAAGACTCAAGTTCAAACCCCTGTCCTGTGCCAGGTGTGGTGGCCCATGTCTGTAATCCCAGCAGCTCAGGAGGCTGAGGCATGAGGATTGAGTTCAAAACCAGCCTCAGCAACTTAGCAAGTCACTAAGTAACTCAGTGAGACCCTGTCTTTAAATACAACACCAAATAGAGCTGGAGATATGGCTCAGTGGTTAAGTGCCTTGAGTTCAATCCCTGGTACCAAAAACAAAAAATGAAAAATAAAAAAACCCTGTTCTGACACTTGAGAAGCAACTCCTGCATCTTTGTGCCTTGAATTTTGCATCTGTAAAATGGTGGTGACTAGCCATGTGTAGTGGCGCACGCCTGTAATCCCAGCACTTGGGAGGCTGAGGCAGGAGGATCGCAAGTTCAAAGCCAGTCTCAGCAATGGCGAGGCACTTTGCAACTCAGTGAGACCCTGTCTGTAATAAAATACAAAAAAGGGCTGGGGATGTGGCCCAATGGTCCAGTGCCCCTCAGTTCAATCCTCGATACCCCCCCCCAAAAAAAAAAATGGTGGTGACTATAAGAGCGTCACAGGGCTACTCGAGGAACAAATGAAATCAGACAGATGAAGAGCATGGAATGGTCTGACCCATACTGGACTCTCCATGCAAGTTTATTGCATTTCTTCTCAGTCCTTCTAGTCACCTGCATCCTTACTTTGTCTGTTCCTGTGTGACACTTGCTTGATTTTGCTCCATGAAGCTGCTACTCACTCCAGGCTCGGTTATGGGTTTGACTTTTCTCTCTACTACAGGGAGGAATCAAGTTTTTTTTCGTATCTTTCCTGCTCATGTGGGCATCCTGGGTGTTGTATGTACATGTCTGTAAGATGGCTCTTCAAAGTGGCCAAGACTCACTGGGAGTGGAGACTCTAGTCTACCTTTCTTTGTAATTCCATGCCATCATATGACTTGATGCAATTATTATTATTATTATTTTTTTTTTTTTGTGGTACCGGGGATTGAACTCAGGGGCACTTAACCACTGGGCCACATCCCCAGCCCTACAATTATTTTTTAAGTACACATGATCACTGTAAACATTTGACAAGAAGGAGTTTTGTTTACTGGGTATAAGCAGTGAAACCAAATCTCAGCCCTGCCTCTGATGAGTCACTCAGCCTCTCTGAGCCTCAGTATTTCCACTGGTGTAATGGGGATGATGGCAACTCTCCCAGGGCTGGTTACAACATTATGTGAGATCATGGATATAAAGTAGAGACATGCCTCAATAAGCTACAACTATTATTAGTTCTGGTTGTCATTTTTATTCTTGATGTTACATAAATGATACCTGTCTTTCTATTTTGTCAAATATTAGCAATTTCCATTATAATTTCCTAAGAGATGCTGCAAAAAACAATGGATCCAACACTGAGTAAAAGTCATGCTGCAGCCACTTTAAGAAGCATTATATGTCCTGAGTGAGTTCTGGACCAAATACATTGAACTGTTCATTTCACCCTTAAAAGAAGTTTTTAATGCCAGACAACATTCAGAATTTTTTTTAATGAGATTTTTTTAAAGTATTTTTTTTTTAGTTGTAGTTGGACACAATACCTTTATTTTATTTATTTATTTTCATGTGGTGCTGAGGATCAAACCCAGTGACTCTCATGTAATAGGCAAGCACTCTACTGCTGAGCCACAACCCCAGCCCTAACATTTGGAATTTTTATCTGCCCTTGGCAATGTGAATGACATAGTCAAATATGTTAACATTGATAAATATTTTATTAACCTTAAAAAGTGAAATTATGCATATGACAATGATTTGTACTGTTTGAACAAGGTCTCTATTATTCCTTTTGTGTGTGGGAGGTTCTTCTCTGTTCTCTCCACACATATTTGTTGGTACAGAGGATAGGAAGGACTCAGTGGGTCCCTGCCCTTAAACAAGTCCCAGTTTGGTGGGCAAAGCAGCCTGGGTCAATGCTCCTGCTGTGGGCAGAGTCAGTACAGGGGCATCATGGAGGCAGAAAGGAGGCTTCTCACCAGGCTTGGGGGGGCAGCAGGGGAAGGGAGGTGTACCGGGGAAGCTGCGTGGAGCCAGAGATAACCAGGCTATTCCACAGAGGAGGAAGAAGTGCCCCGGGGAAAGTTGGGGAATAGTGAGTACCGTGATCCCCCAACCATGGTTTCACTTTCCAAGTTTTCAGTTACTTGAAGCTAAAGGAGTTCTCAAAATACTCAATGGAAAATTCAAGAAGGAAGGGCGCTTTCATCAGAAAAGCACCAGCAGCCCGACACTCTGTGGCGATGTCTATGTCACCCACCTTGCTCCCTCTCACCAGGCAGGCGCTGTATCACCTCTCAGGCTCACAAGAGGAAGGAGCCAGAGTGTAGTGCGCAAAGGTATTTTGGGAGAGGGAGACCGTATTTACATAAATTGTACTACAGTACATTGCTGATAATTGTTCAATTTTATTGTTAGTTATTGTTAACCTCTTACTGTGCCTAATTTATAAATTAAACCAGCATAGGTATGTATGTGTAGAAAACAAAGGGTATTATATAGGGGTCAGTACCATTTGTGGTTTCCGGCATCTATGGGGGAGTCTAGGCATGTATCCCCCATGGATGTTGGGGCACCAGTGCAGTATGATAGAAGAGTGAAGGCAGGTAAAACAGAACAAAGTGGGCTGACATCCTGATTTCCCTGGGGAGAGTCAGGCTGAGAAGCATGGACAGGATCCCAAGAGTTTCAGGTGGGAGGAGATGGGTTCAGTTTTACAGTTGCATTAATGGGAAGCTGGAGGGTGGGCATGGGAGTGGGGGTTCTGCTAAGTGGGGGGTAGACGGATGATTGCTTCCTAAAATGTGGTCCAGGGGCCGGTAGACATGCAGAGTTCTTACCCCCACTCTAGCCCAACTGAACCGGAATCTGCTTTTTTAACAAGGTCCCCAGGAGATTTGTGTCCACACTGTGTTGGAGACTCTAGGAAAACTTGGGACTGGATGAGGATGGGGCAGTGGCGCTGGAGATGAATCTGTTCTGAGTCTCTGGTTTACAGAAAGTGGAATGGCTCAGGAAGGAGTGATGGACAGATTTTTTAACAAGTTCTTTCTAGAAGCGTCTGTGTGAATGTGCACGCTGTGTCATCAGATATGTAAATTAATTACCTGGCTGATATTTTGTGGGAAGTTCCAAAATGTGCTAAAAGAGAATGCGAAAATTACTTATGCAGGACTGTGCTCCAAAAACATTTCTGTTCATTCAGGCAATCATATATCGAGTGTTATGTCAGGTGCTGGAATATGGAGGGGGACCAGACAGAGGAGAAACATTGCCACAAACTACAGATATTTGAAGGGCCCAGAGCATGAATGTGATGTGTGCCACCAGGATAAGCACTCAGACCTGCCCAGCTTCAGCCAGCAGTAGCCCTTAGTGCTGACGCTGGTTATGAGTCAAGACACCCAGGTTCCAAACTCTTCCACCTGGAGCACCTCCACAGTCCCATGGGTCTCTTTGTGCTTCAGCTTCTGCATTAGCAAAATGAGAGGGGGCGGGGAGAACTTCTCCGGGTGTTTTTCAGGATTAAAGGAACATGTATGTGTGAAATGCTCAAGATAAAGTAGCAATCACATTATTACTGTTGTTGCTGTTCTGTTATTCTTTGTTCTTACTCTTGTAAGAGGTACAGAAACAATGCAAAACATTCTGAGCTCTCTAGAAGTTTCCTTATTTGTTGGAGAGAGAAGACACCAGTAGGAGATGGATCGCCACCAACTTAAGTCAAAAACTGGCTCCAGTCCTGTGCATGGGACAGGCCAAAGGCATGGAGCAGCATTGAGGGTGTGCTTCCCAATGGGCTGAAATAGCCAAGAGACATGCTGTCGAGGCAGGCACATGAGTGAGAGGCGTAAGTAAGTGTCCCACAGTCACTCTAGAAGGAGAATGCAACAGAGGAACTCTACAGATTTAAGGAGAGAAGTATCTATGGCAGCCTTTTGGCCCAAGGTGTTCCTTCTGCACATGGGGAGAAGGTCAGAGGGTATAGTTTGTGTTCAGGATCACCCAGCCATGGGCTGGGGTTGTGGCCTAGGGGTAGAGCACTTTCCTAGCATGTGTGAGGCACTGGGTTCGATTCTCAGCACCGCATATGAATAAATGAATAAAATAAAGGTCTATCAACAATTCAAAAAATATTTTTAAAAAAATCACCCAGCCAGTTAGGGGTTGTGCTGGGATAGAAACCCTGTCTTCTGGCCCCCAAGTGAGGGCTTTTCCACCTTAGCGATAATAAAAATCACGGCATATCTACGTGCAAAAAATGCATCTAGACACACACATCTTATACCCTTCACAAACATTGACTCAGAATGGATCACAGACACAAATGAAAACCATGTAAGCATAAAACTCTCAGAAGACAACATAGGAGAAAATCTGAGTGATTATGGGTTTGGTGATGAGGTTTTAGATGCAACACTGAAGGCATAACCGATGAAGGAAAGACATGATAAACTGGACTTCATTTAATTTAAATGTTTAAACAACAACAACAACAAAAAACAGTGTCAAGACAATGAAGAAACAAGCCAGAGACAGGGAGAAAATATTTGCAAAGAATATATCTAGAAAATAAATTGTTACCTAAAATATGCAAAGAACCCTTAAAATTCAACAATAAGAGCATAAACAACCTATATTAAAAATGATCTAAAAACCTTAATAGACACTTAATCAAAGAAGATATTCAGTTGGAAAATAAGCACATGAAAAGATGCTCCACAACTTGTCACTGGGGAAATGTACATTAAAACGACAAGATACTAGTCTACTCCTATCTGAATAGTGAGGATCCAAAACACAGAGAACCCCAAATGCTGACAAGGATGTGGAGCAATATCTCATTCATTTAGCAAAATGGCACACACTTTGGATGACACTTTGGTGATTCCTTACAAAACTAAATATATTCTTATGATCCAGCAATCATGCTACTTGGTATTCACCCAAAGGAGCTGAAAACTCACATCTGTGTGAACACCTGTGCATGGAGGCATATAGAAGCTTTATTCATAATTGCCAAAACTTGGAAGCAGCCATGAAATCCTTCAGTAGGTGAAAAGATACATAAACTGCAGTTCAATGGAATGTGATTCAGTGCTAAAGAGAAATTAGCTATCATGCCGTGAAAAGACACAGAGGAAGCTCAAATGCATATCAACAAATGAAAGAAGGCAATCTTAAAATGCTGTGTACTGCATTATTTCAAGTGGGTAACACTCTGGGAAAGGCAAAACTTGTGGAGAGAGTGGAAAGATCAGGGGTTGGCAGGGGTTGGGGGATGGAGGGCTCAGCAGGCAGAGCACAGAGGCCACTGAAACTGCTCTGCATAAAGCTATAATAGCAGATTTATGTCCTTATACATTCTCCAAGACCCATAGAATGTACAACACCAAGAGTGAACCCTAATATTAACCATGGTCTCTAGGTGATAATGATGTGTCAATGTAGGTTCATTAATTGTAACAAATGTACCACTCCAGGGGTGGATGTTAATAATAAGGGAGGCTATGCATGGGTAAGGGTAGGGACTATCAATTTCGCTGTGAATCTAAAATGTTCCTTATTAAGTCTATTTTTTACTTTTTATTTTTAAAAAGTTTAAATTTATTATTATTATTATTTTTTCCCCGGCAGTGCTGGGGATTGAACCAATGGCCTAGCACTGCTAGGCAAGCACTCTACCACTGAGCACATCTCCAGTTCTTAAGACTGTTTTTGATAAAGCACATGCAGCATGGCAGTTGCTCACTAGCTCTTGAGGGTGGTTATGTTGCCAGGTGGTCTGCAGCAAGGTAGATGGAAAGGAGCCTTGGGTTCCGATTCTGGTAAGGCATAGAATTCAAACTCTGCCCCCAAATAACTGAGTGTACTGCTTTTAAGATGGTTTCTGCTGCCTCCCTCCTTCTCTTCCCTTCCTCCTCAAATGTGTGTGAGGGCCTACTCCATGCAAGATCACATGCTAAGTGTTGAAGGCATAACACTGAGTGACAGTCTCTGTCCTTAAATAGTGGAAAAGATATTTCAGTAAAAGAAATCAATTCATTTGATTGGTAGTGACAGTCTTCATGCTATATGGAGAGATTTGATGCTCCTTGGAGATCCTGTGGGAAGTCATCTGGTGATTGATTAGCAATGTCTATCAGGGATGTAGGAAGAGAAGAGTGGTAGAGGAAAAGAAGTAAACCAATATATGTGTTATATTTAGGATTAGGTTTGCAACAAGTAACTGAGACTCTAAGTGGTAGTTTTATTTTCTCTCACTTAAAAGTCCATAGATGTATAGCCTAGAAGTTTCTCTATGCAAAGTCCTCAGGATCCACTTTGTTTTTCTATTTACTTTTCACCATTCCTCAAATTTGTCCTTATCCTTACAGTCCAGTATGATGGCAACCACAACCATGTGTTCCCACAGAAATTGGGACAAAGACCTGAGAAGGAAAGGGATAAAAGGCAAAACAGCTGGTAAGCTGTTCTTTAAGGAAGGGACCCATACTCACAGCAAGTCTACTTCTATCCCATTGGCCAGAACCAAGTCACATGGCCATACTCAGCTGCAGAGGAGCTTGGGAAATGTAGTCTTTATCCTGACTGGTTATGCAAACTGCTAAAATTGTATTATTTATAGAAGGGGGTGATGAAACTTTGAAGGTCAACCCCAACTTATGGATCCCTTTGCACTGTGGTTAGCTAAATGATAAATCCTTCCCTCTATTACTCACTACATGTCTTGAGTGAGAATGGCATAACTTTCATTCTTGGTTTTCATTTCAATCTGATTGTCACCAGCTCATGTCACTCTGGCACTGTTTTCTAAAATTATCACCTGGACAACTTCTGGCAGGAGGAATTCCTTTCATTGCATTCTCACAAAGGAATAGGTGAATATTTTGATGAACTTTGTGTTTCTTTCTCCTAAACCGACTGGGACACAATCAAAGACTATTTGGTGACCTCCATGACCATCTTCATCACCAGGGAGATGGCTACAAAGGGAGTAGAACCCAGACCTATCACACTGCAGAGGTTGCTGATCCCAGCCTACAGTTATTTTTTTTTTCAAGAAGAAAGATATGCTTAAATGATAGCCACACCTCCTTATTTTGTGTTCTGGGGTATGAAGACAGATGGCAGCAGCTCATTTTTACCAACATTTGTCCAATGAGTTGTATTGCCTGGCAATAAGTAAGACATACATGAGGAAATGCCCACACTGTGGGAATATGTACCTTGTCCCCGACCTCATGGAATTTCATGTAGCTGGAAAGACAGAAAACACATAATTATTCTAATAGTCGTTTAATTACAATAATATCTAAATTAATTCACTTTTAATAACAAGCAGGCATTTTCCATACCTGCTTCCTTCTCACACACTACATCAGACCAGAAACCAGGACCTGGGCTTCTTTCTTGAAAATGCCTCTTTTACCTCTCACTCTTGCTGGCCCCTTATTTCCACCTATGACAACTGGATCATGTGGACCTTGAGAGCGGGGACTCTTGCGCTAGGCACCCTGCACCAACTCCAAATGCTGCTACTTACTCCTCTATAATGTGGGGTGACAACAGACAGACTTGTTAGGACTTCTGTAACACAAAATCTGGTGCCACTAACTGAGCAGCTTAAATACCTAAATGCATTGTCTTACCATCCTGGAGGTTATAAGTCCAACATCAAAGTGTGGGTAGAGTGGCTCCTAAGGGCCAGGAGAGAGAATGTGCTCCCAGGCCTCTCCCTAGCTTGTGGTAGTTTTCTGGTGATCTTTGACATTCCCTGAATTGCCCTGCTGTCCACATTCATCTTCACATGGGATTCTCCTGTGTGCATGCCTACATCCAAATTTCCGCTTTTATGAGAACTAAGTCATACTGGCCTAGGAACCTTCTCTACTTGAATGTTACCTTATCTTGATTACATCTGCAGAGACTCTATTTCCAAACAAGTTCACATTCTAAGATACTGGAGGTTAAGACTTCAACCCGTGAATTTTGTGGAACATAGCAACTCATAACACTGATCACATACCCTTGTAAGTGCAAATGCACTGTATATATAAGACCCTTAAAAAAGGGACTTGCATGCAGGAAGTGCTAGGATAGGTTTGTAACTATCGTTTTTTATGTGTGACTTCCCTTTCACTGGTCCTCCAGCTCTGATATCTGCCTTCCAATCCAGCTGGAATGATAGCTCCTTCTTGCATGTTATGCTCAAACCACAAGCTTTGCTGTGCCATCCAAGCTTGTCCATCATCTGGTATAAATTTATCCAGTTCTTTTCCATATTCCATTCCATTATGTAGAGAGTTATCATGTAATCTGCTTGGGCCTGTGTCTGACTGTGAGTGCTAGCAGCATGCCCAGCGGGCTCTTTAGGGTGGTTCAATCTATTCTCCACTATAAGTCTGTTCTCATTCAATTCTGCAGTTCCTGTGTTCACGACAGTCCCAGACTTCCATTAGATTTTGTGCAGTGCTGACCAGTGCTCCATGTGGGAGGGGATGGTGTGTTTCTTTCTACCTAGGGTCAGACTATCTGCCCTGTAGGGCTTCACTCTTTCTGTTATGCCCCACTTCTGCTTCTGGTCCAGCAACTTGACCCTCATCACACCACCTTCACAACACCTTCCTTAACTTGGGACCCAGCTACTTTCTATCCTGTCTCTGCCCTGAACCTCCTTATCCTTCAGATGAAGTCTGAAGGTTTATGGATAGGCAGGAAGTTAGCTGGCAGGAACAGCTGGTGTCCTGACCTAACAGGAGTGTGGAGCTCAATGGTGGAGGGACGGAGGCCAGGAGGAGGGCTTCTGCCCTTGGTGCTCCTTACCTTTTTCAGTGCCTGTCCCATCAGCCCTGTTCCTTTCTCCTCTCAAGTACTTCCTATCCTTATTCTCCCTGGCCTGGGCTTAAGTGTGCTCTTGAGAAAGGGGACATTATTAGTTCCTTGTCCCTTGATGCCAATAGAAGTCACAGGATTTCACTTTCTCAGCCTGGTCTCTGATCAGGGACTGGATGGCTTTTCTGCTATGGAAGTACTTGATTAGAGGAAGGCTTCAGTGCAGGTGGAAGGGATACCTACACTGTGCAGCCCAAAACTCCAGAGAGAGTTCTTCCATTCTTCCAGAATTCTTTGGCACCTGCCCTATGACTTCTAATTTGTAGATTTATCACCTTTCCTAGCAAACTATTTGGAATTGTAAGGGGAAGATGATGTTGTCTCTGACCTGTTAGCATATCCATGAGGATGACGATGAGAATGATGGCCTGAACAGACATGAGAAGTGTGACTGAAATGCAGGGACACACATGCCACAGGCATATACATTAGCCCAGGGCAGGAGAAGGACCAACTGGAAGGCAGCAGTTTGTTTTGATGGAGGATCCTGGGAAGGCTGTCTGGAGGAGGAGTCAGAGGAGCTGACCATAGCTGGAGGAACAGAAGGGTCAGGAGAAGTCCTAGAAGGTAAAAGCTTATTGTTGGAGCTACATATCTCAGGGGGAATCCAGATTTGGAAATGGGAGAAGCCCACACTGAAAATAGATGAGAAATCTGCTTATATTTGAACTTCCTTTCATCTGCCTTCCCCTCCCCAGAAGTCCTGCCTATATAATCCTCCACTAGCCCATTTGAAACTTGAGTGAAAGTTGAAAAAGTGTGCTCCATCAGGGAAGAACGGATCCTGCAGACATGTAAGTTGGCCAGCAGATGGCGCCTCTGTGTGACTGGAAAAGCCAGGGCCCAAGGCTTGGTCAGTTCTGTACCAACTACATTTTAGATTCCTCTAGTGCCTTCAGGAGGACATCCTTGTGCAGGGCATAATCTAGTAGACCCTGGGCTTATCTCCATCACTGAGACCCTGCCTCGTGGACCCTCTCCACCTCTTCTGAATCCCACAGCACCCTTCACATCTCCTCGTCTTTTCCTTCTGCCCAGAGTTCCTGGCTCTCTTTTTTTTGCAAATTTCAACTCACCCCTCCAGATCAACCCACACACCCCTGCCACCCATGATCCTGTTGAACTTTCTGTGGCCAAGGAGGAGATCTATTCTCTGAGTTCCTGAGTCACCATGGCACTGGGCACTCTTCATCCACCAACATACTCCAGACCAGCCCTGGCCAGGCAGTGGGGACTCACTCAGCAAACCTTCCTATGTTTGCTGAGTGAGTGGGTAGTAAAATGGACAATACTCCTCAGTGCATCTTCTTGTTCCTTCTCTCTTTTTATATTCACTGACTCTCAGAGAGGGGAGCATCACTAATATCATTGTGTAGACAAGAAATGGGTGACCGTAGCAGGTCACTGACCTGCTGAAGGTCAATTTATTTCTGAAGTGTCATCCTACATAGGAAGCCTGCCCTCCCTTTTATAATAAGCTCCAGTCAAGTCTGCTGGCTTCTGTTTCTTGGAGAGGCTCTGAACTTTCCTGCCCCTCACAGGTGTCCACGCGGTGCTCTCTACCTGAGTGCTTCTCCCACATCTCACACACTAGGCCAGGTGAAGGGCCAGCTCCAATGCCATCTACTCCATGAGGACATTCCAAGCTTTGGGACCTGGAGATCTTCAAGGTGCCTCTTCAGTACTTGTGCTGCCTTTTGATCAGGATAAGTAGGAAGTGTGAGGATGCGTCTCTACCTTGGAGAGCTGGAAGCTCTGAGTTCTGGGCTTTGTAGTGCTCCCTGGACCACCTGGAGAGTGCCTGATATGCAATGAGGTGCACACTGCATAGGAATTCTGGGGTGCAGATTGCTTGTGTAAGTAGTTATGTTCACTTGTTATTTCACTTATTTTAAGTATGTATTTACCAATACTTGCCCACTTTTATCCAGAAAGGATTAAGGCAATTGATCTCATTTTGAAATAGTTAAACCAGTGACTCTCAGACTCTTTCATCTAAAGCGCTTAGCAACAAACACATTTTACATTATGATCCTGTATATATGTGTGTGTGTGTGTGTGTGTGTGTGTGTGTGTGTGTGTGTTTTCCCTCTGAAACTAAACTTTTCCAAAGCAGTATCTTAATAATGTGTAACATACTAATATTTTCTATTCAATGCCATCCTGCTTTCAAAATGCTGGTTGTGACCTATTGAATTGATTTTAAAAAAATGAATCCAGGCTTTCAGTTTGAAAATCTCTAATTGAAACCACCAAGAGGCAGGATTTTGAGAAAGCATTGGAAAATGAGTTAACCTTGGATAGGTGTGGGATATAGAGGGTGGTGGCTGCTAGGTGACTAGGTGACTGAGTCTGAAGAGAGGAGGGTTTTTTGTTTTGTTTTGTTTTTTGTTTTAAGTGAGAATTTTATATTTCTCCTCTTTCCACATTTTTGAAATTGGTGCATTATAGTTGTAAATAATGGTGCTATTTGTTGTCACATATCTGTACATGCACACAATATAATGATATCCCCAGCACTTTCCCCCTCCCTCCCCTCCTCTCACCCTTAGTTCCTTCGCACTACTGATCTTCCTTTGATTTTCATGAGATCTGCCCCCTGCATTTCTTTTCCTTTTTCCTCTCTAGCTTCCACATATGAAAGAATACAGATGATCCTTGACCTTCTGGATTTGGATTATTTCGCTTAACATAATGGTATCTAGTTCCATCCATTTTCCTGAAAGTGACATAATTTTATTTTTCTTTATGACTGAATAAAACTCCATTGGCTATACATATCACATTTTCTTTATCCATTCATCCATTGATGGACACCTAGGCTGGTTTCACAGTTTATATGGAATAGTGAATTGTGCTGCTATAAACATGGTTTTGCATATCACTATGGTATGATGTGGACTCAGGTTCTTTTCCCCTCCTGTGGACATGAGCAGTGATATGCCTGGCACATTTCGACCTTCTTTTCTGAACCCTACCTGATACCAGGACCGTCCTGCTATCTTCTAGGATGCCCCGAGTGGTGACTGACAATAACTCACCCCCCTACCATCCCGTCTCTCTGTCACTCCTCCCAACATCCCTGTCTTCTCACCCAAGTCTGTGAGAGGGAGGGCAGTGTTCTGTCCGTTCTTACAGCCTCAGGACCTTCAGAGAGCCTGGCCTCAAGTACTCCATGAACACTGGCTGGGTGTGAATGAGCGAATGGGTGCCTATAGCCAGGGTTCTGCTGACTGGGGTGTTGCCAGCTCAAACACCATCAAGCAGGTGATTCCACGAAGCAGGCCATGGGGGGGGCAGTACAAGTTGCACCCACAAAGCCTCTTGGAAGCCAGTATCTGTGTGTATTACTTTCTTGTTGCTGCTGTAAAAAGTCACCACAAACTTAATGGCGTAAAATAGCAGAAAATCATTGGCTCGCAGCTCTGGAGGCCATGGGTCTGCACCGAGTCTTACGGAGCTGGAAACAAGGCATCAGCTGTGCTGGCTCTTTCTCGTGGCTCCATCTTTTCCCTCTTCAATTGTCCGGTGGGTGCTGCTGGTTTGGGACTTGTGGCCACATCACTCCAATCTCTGCTGAGGACACTCTGCCTTCTCCTCTTTCAGGCAAAATCTCATTTTCCCCTCTGTGGTGACAATGAGTGCTTTTTGGAAAAAAATAACACAATATCACAGACTGGGTAAATTATAAAGAAAAGAGATTTATTTATTTTGGCTCATGGTTCTAGTCCAAGGTCAAGGGGCCACATTTATTAGTAGTTTTCTTACTGGCAGGGTCTCCAGTTGGTACAGGGCATCACATGGCAAGAGACAGGAAGCTAAAGAGACACCTGGCCAAAACAGCTTTTGTAGCAGACCCACTCTCAACACAGCGCATTGTTTGAGTTTTGGAAAGAGGACAGATGATTCAAACCATAGTAGGACCCATCCAGATCACCCAAGACCATCTCCCCATTTCAATATCCTTCATCAAAGTCCTTTTCGCCATATCAGGTAAACTTCACAGGTTCTGAGAGTAGGACCAGGGCGCTTTGGGGGTCATTATTCAGTCAACCACACCAGTGGAGTTGGAGGGAGGGTTGAAATCAGAAGAACCTGAGCCTCTGGTCCTCCTTCTCCCTGTAGACACAGGGAGGTGAACACTGGAGAGGGCAAGGGACCTGCCCTTGGTCATTCACTCGTCAGGAGCAGGGACAGGAGAATTGCATCCCTTCTGCCACTCCCGCAGCTGCGGCTTCTTGCGGGTAGCCTGTGGCTCTGGTGTAGTCTTCTGCAATGTGTTCTCAAGGGTGGTATCTAAAGCGCCAGACAAAGGTTCAGCACTCGTATTTTTAACCCAAGAACTCAGATACATTGTCAGTTATTTCTGGACTTTTGGAGTTGAACTAATACATGAAAAGCTGGTGTCACCTTCCACGGAGATGGTGCTTCCTTAAGGTCTTAAGGATTTTCAAAGCCTCTGTGAGCTGTCAAGGGCACCTTAAAGTAACTGTATGTACTCCCTTCTCCTTTAATCTCATCAATTATTCATGTCGTACTTTCCATTCGAACCACTCATCTCCTAAGTATCCCATACGTTATTTTTTTCCTTGTTGTAATCATGCAGTTCAATAAATCCAAAGAAGGTTACAGTCCTGATGTTTGGAGGGCCCCAATCCTTTCAGTTCTGCATAGGGAGGGATTAGGAGGCTATCATTTTCCTTCTAGATTGATCCAGGGTGAGAAAAGAAAGAAGAGCTCACCAAGGAGAAAGCACCAGGGAAGATGAGAAAAGTCAGTCAGTGTCACATGGAACACTCAGCCCAATGTGTGCCTGGGTATTCTGTGAGGGGACATGTCTTCCTTATGGTGTCTTTGAACATGACCTAATAATGTAATGTACACTTAGAAAATGGACAGGATTTGGCCAATTTCTGTAGGTACGTGGAGAGAGGGAAGAGATATAAACATACACAAAAGGTAGACAAGATTCCTTGTTCATATACACATCTGTATAAATATAAATATATGTACGTACATGTGTGTGCATGTGTGTGCATGTGTGTTTCTGTATAATCTTTCCAGAGTAATGCATTACATAACTTTGATCACTGTACAAAGTAGAATTTAGTGAAACATTTTCCAATACTCAAAGAAAAGAGATGCAAGCAGGAAGAGTCCACCCTAATATTATGGACATGGGGACCTGTCCTTGTTTTCCTTGTGATTTCTATTCTTATGCCCATCAACTGACAAGGCAGATGAAGCCTGGATATGTGTCCTGGCAGATGTCTGGATGAGGAAGGGGACGTCCTCACCAAGAGCTGCGGGTTTTAAATAGGTGTCCAGGCACCCTGCTGAAGAGTCACCCAGAAGAGGACGTAAAATGTGTGGCCCCCAACTTCACGCACGGCAGGATCAATCATATCCTTGTGTTGAATGCAGGCTTTGGTTGAAATTTCTCTATTCTCAGGGTTTTTTTTTTTTTTTTTTTTTTTTTTTGTACCAGGGATTGAACTCAGGGACACTTGACCACTGGGCCACATCCCCAGCCCCCTTTTTTTTTGTATTTTATTAGAGGCAGGGTCTCACTGAATTGCTAAGTGCCTCGCCATTGCTGAGGCTGGCTATGAACTCGCGATCCTCCTGCCTCAGCCTCCCAAGTGCTGGGATTACAGGCATGTGCCACCATGCCCGGCTTGGGTTTTTGTTTTATATTTTATAGTAGTCAAATTTGGGGTGTTTCCATACCACAAAAGGCTAAATAAATTTCTATAGGAACCAGCAACATTATGAATAACTCTCTGTGGGGAAAACAGCAAAGACAGCTGGGGTTGCTGGGCTCTGGGGAGTGGAGCTTGCTCATTAATGCTAGCAGAGAGTACCACCCAGC
Source organism: Tamias sibiricus (assembly GCA_025594165.1). Lineage (NCBI taxonomy): Eukaryota > Metazoa > Chordata > Mammalia > Rodentia > Sciuridae > Tamias > Tamias sibiricus. The sequence goes on along the minus strand of CM046660.1, from coordinate 158,187,506 downwards.
TCCAGCCAATTGTGGGCATTTGTGAACGTGGATTCAATATTTCTAGATTATTCCATTTTCCAACAGAATCTGGAAAATTCCAGTCTTAATACCAGTGAAACCCTCCACAATGCATTAGGTCCACAGGCCGTCGGCTTGAGACCTTTCCTGCCTAGAGCCACTCCCTAACTAACCAGATGGCCAATTCTGTACTTAGGATAATCTAGTGCACTGAGGAGTTTGACTGTTTTCTGTCTGACTCCTTTTCTTTCCCTCCCTTCAAAAGATGATTTTGTTCTAAGGGTTTTACATTTTCTTCTTTTGTGCTATATTCATGAGTAGCTCTGAAATGGTGATTTGGGATAATAAGTTTAAATGAAATTAGAATTAACTCATATTACTCAGCAATTAACTTGGCCTAATTAACAAATACTAATCTACTGCTGAATGGGTGGCAGGGTCCCAAAGAACAGTTAGAGCATCCTTTTGTGTTCTCCAGAGTTAGTACTGCCCTCAGATTCAATAAGCTCCGTCTTGGCCCATGCCCAGGCCAGTGGAGTGGAGATGTCATATACACCAGGAGGTCTCAGGGATCCTGTTAAAACATGCTGGTTCTGATTTGGGAGGTCTGGGGTGGGACCTGGAATTCTGCATTTTTTCCAAGCTTCTGAGTGATGATGATGCTGTGGGCTACATTTTAAGTAGCAGGACTTGAAGACCCTGCTCTGGCTTGCTTCTTGCTGTGCCCATCCCAAGGGGTGAGGTGTCTTGGGGGGGGGTGTCAAAGGGTAGCGCCCACATTCTCAGCTACATTCTGGGTCCTGAGACAATGAGATTCCTTTCATAAATGGCTCCAAGCCCTTATTCAGGACCTGCATACGTCTCTAGTGTGGAACATCCTCCAAGGCTAGACTGTGCCACTTAGGTGCTCAACCGAACATTGGCTGGGGCACACATGGTGAGGAGCAGAGGGAGCTTGATGTGAGGCTTGAGATATCCACATCCTTATGCACATGATCCAGCGATCTGTGGACCACACCCTGCAGATGATCTCTTGCTGTATACCCACTGCACACGCCAGCAGAGAACCACCCGCTAGTCAGAGCAGGGCCAGAGAGAACTACAAGTTGCTCAGAAGTCATCCCAAATCACTCATGATCAGTAACTCAGGAACAGTACCATTCCTTTTCTTCTGGCAACCTTGCAAGGAAGTCTCCTCTTGAATTCCTCTTAGCTTTACCACTAGTCACAGAGTTTGGACAAGGCGGTTCCCCTTTTTAAGACTCCAAGTCTTGAAGCAAAAGAATTGGACTGTCAATCATTAGAAGACTCTCAAAGTCCCTACTAGATCTAAAAGGCTGTGACTCTTGAAATCCAGGGCACTTCTTCAGTTTCACTTATTCACATCAAACTCTCACTGGTTAGGGTTGTAAACCTTGCTCTTAACATGCACCCATTCCTGGGTGAAAAGAGGGTCAGAGATGCACGGGACAGTCACCCTGCAGCAGCATTTAGTGTGACACCTGACAAGGGATCTTTTGAAAATGCAGATTATGAATTAGGAGTTCTGGGGTGGTGCCTGAGATTCTGTATTTGGAGCAAAGTCCCAGGTGATGTCATGCTGCTGGGCTGGGGGCATAGCTTTTTTTTTTTTTTTTTTCCCTCCAGGTTTTTGCAGTGTCAATAAGTTTAATCAAATTCCTTCCTTCTGAAGACCTGGAATTAGTCTAAGGAATTTGGCTTTCTTTCTTTCTTTCTTTCTTTCTTTCTTTCTTTCTTTCTTTCTTTTTTTTTTAATGTTTATTTATTTGCTTTAGTTGTACACAATGCGTTTATTTTTACATGGTGCTGAGGATCGAACCCGTGCTAGGCGAGTGCTCTACCGCTGAGCCACAATCCCAGCCCCCCCCCCCTTTTTTTTTGAGACAGGGAATAGAGAGAATTAATTGATAGCAGAGTACCCAAAAGTGTACTAGCTTGTGAAATAATGTAACCAGTGGGCCATTACTAGTCACAAGAGGGAGCAGCGTGGACTGTGGAAAAGTGGAGAGAATGGGCTTCACTTTAAAGGGAGGGCACTACCCAGCTCTGGCCTTTTGGTGCCATGAAGCAATGTGACTCAACAAAGCAAAATTTTCCAGCTTTTTATGAGAACCTAGAAACTGGGTTCTATGAAATCTTTTGATTTTTAAATGATGTTAATTAAGTTATATAAACTAACTGAGCAACTAAAAACCAACAATTTAACTAACACCAGGCTAGCCAAACAAAACACTAATAAAGACCAAATGACTTATGAGTAAACACATGTAGGCAAGGGAAAGAAGTCTTGCTTTGCCCCTGGGAGTGTCGAGGGGACACCAGGCAAAAAGGTGAGTGAGGGGGAAAAAGGGCATGGAAGAAGTAAGAAGTTCAACATGGCCATTTCCCAAGATGTTTCCTATGGATTCCATGTCTCCATCTTGGAGATGATGCTGTATTCTTCCCTCTGGAGGTGGAGGGAGGAGGAAATGAAGAGGAGGGGCTCAGGGCTGAATCTGGATCAGGGTGATGGGCAGGGAGGGGATCCAGGCCTTCTCTACCCGCTGGTGGCACTGTGATCTTCTCTATGCCCACCTGCTAAACTGGCTCCTGTGTTCATGAGGGGGCACTCTGTGGGTGGCCTTTGGTATGGTAAGAGTCCAGAGGGCTCCCTGAGGGAAGGTTGGACAGAATGAGTCAGAGACTTCAACAAGTCCAAACTGATTTTGTAGCAACTTACATTTAATTAAGGCACAGAGGAAAAACAAATCCTGGAAGGTTAAGTTTCAGTGCCTTTTTAAACTTCACCTCTGGATTATTGTGAACACATATGAGAAGCGATTTGTAAACTATAAAGCACCAGAAGTATGTCAATGATTGTTGGGAGGTAGCAGGAAGCCAGCAAGCCAAGTAAGCCTCCTGGCGCTCCCTAGTTTTGTAAGCAGTGAATTGACTTCACCTCTCCAGAGTTATCTCCCCACCTGTACAACAGGTTATATAAAGCCTACTTCTTAGGGGGAGGATTAAATGAGACAGCCCATGTAAAACATCCATGTTTCATCTGATATATAATAGCTGTTGATCAGTAAATGGTAGTTAATATCCTAGATATTATTTCTAATTTATTCAAAGTCCTCAAAATTTATTTTTATACACTTAAATGCTTCATAAAATCATTCAAGTAATTTTCATATCAAAAACTCAGAAAACATTAATAAATAAAAAGAAAACAGGAATCAACCATGATTCCCACATCTCGAGATTAACCACTGATAACCACTGTCCTAGACTTTCACAGACCTAGTCTACTCATAAAAATATAATAACAGTGTTTTGCATCTTGCTTTTTGATTGACTCAGCAACATATTTTGAGAAAATTTCCACATCAATAATTATATTTTTACATCATTCAAAAGGTATGTAGAGCTCTTCTATTTCTGGGAAGGTAAAGTAAGATACAGTTTTCTTTAGTCCTTCCCCTAAGTACAACTAAAAACATTGAACATTATATGTAAAACATGTAATGTGTATATATATGTATATGTGTGTGTATGCAAATATGTTCAAAGCCAGCCTTAGCCACTTAGTGAAGCTCTAAGCAACTTAGTGAGACCCTGTCTCTAAATAAAGTATATAAGGGTGTTGGGGATGTGGCTCAGTGGTTAAGCACTCCTGGGTTCAATCCTTGGTACCACCTGGTACCACCCGGGGTTATATATATATATATATATATATATATGCAACTCCGAAAGGTGAAGAGGAAAGGGAGACTGAATGGAGACAGACCTCAGGGCCCAAAGATAGCTCAATAATGATTTCCCTGTTTTCTTTCTTTTTGTTGTTGTTTGTTTACCTTACACATTCTAATATTAGAGCAGAAAAAGCTGGTAACTTGAAAATACCAATGGGCACAGTCAAAACAAAGCAAAACAAAATTTAACAAAAAAACCCTCAAAGCTCAGTAGTCTGAGGCAGGAGAATTGAGAGTTCAAAGTCAGTCTTAGCCACTTAGTGAGGCTCTAAGCAACTTAGTGAGACCCTGTCTCTAAATAAAATATATAAAGGGGCTGGGGATGTGGCTCAGTGATTAAGCACCTGTGGATTCAATCCCCAGTGCCACTCAAAAATAAATAGATAGATAGATAGATAGATAGATAGATAGATAGAAACACTGTTCTTTCTATCAAAGGATGAGCAAAGATAAAGCCTAGCAAAATAGAAAAATTTAAGGCAATAACAACTGCACCCCAGCCAAACACCACAGCAAAACTATGGCCCATGCCCCCTGCCTCTGGACTCTCACCCTCACTAGGCTATATGAGGGGCTCCAGCATCACACACTGGTGTGATGCCATAGAAGAAAGCCAGGACCTTTATATCTAGCAGCTAGTAACAAGTGCAAAGACAAAAAGACATGAAGAAGAGCCAAATGAAAATTTTAGAAATAAAAAAATACAATAACCCAAATTAAAAGCTGAGTGTACTGGGCTCAATGGCAGAACGGAGAAGATAGAAGATTCACCAAATCTGAGCAGTATTAAGAAATAGATTGAAAAAAAAAAAAAAAAAAACTGAAGAGCACCTCAGAGAATTTGGATGGTAACAAAAGATCTGTTTAGATCATTGGAATCCTAAAAAGAGAGGAGAAAAGGGTGGGGCTGAAGAAATGATGGATGAAAACTCCCCAAATGTGGCATGACATATAAACCAACAGTTTGAAGATGAACGAAGCCCCAAGAAATCTGCATGGCATCATGTCATAGCTAAGCCTCTAAAAACTTAAAAATGAAGAAAAAAAAAATCTTGAAAGTAGTCAGAAAACAAAAATAAATGACACCTTGCCTACCAGAAAGAAACAATTAGAATGGAAGACGATTTCTCATCAAAAACCTCAGAGGCCAGAAAGAAGTGGCACAATATTTTTCAGGTGCTGCAGAAAAAAGAGAGCTGTCAGCCCAGCAAAAACATCCTTCAGGAATGAAGGAGGAATCAAGACGTCCTGCAATGAAGTAAAGCCACGTGAACTTGCTACCCGAAGACCTGAAGAGCTAAGGAAGTGCTCCACACAGAAAGGGAATCATAGGAGTCTCCGAGCACAGAGGAAGAAAGGGGAAACAAAGAGGAGAGAAATTTCTTCACTAGAGTTTCTATTTGCTTGTCGAAACAAAAATTATAACACTACCTGAGTTGTTTTAAATGCATATAGAAATCTTTAATACAACTATATTGTATATGGAGGAGGGTATAAAGATTCAACAAAGATAAGATTCCTATGGTTCACTCAGCCTGAATGTTATCATTTTACTGAATTTTACTCAGGTAAAGTGCTATCACCCGTAGACTGTGATAAGTTGTGTATATATAGTGTAATACCTACAGTAGCCAGCAAAAAATCTATATGAAAAGATATACTCAAAAACACAGATAAATCAAAATGGAATACTATAAAATGCTCAAGTAACATGCAGGAGTCAGAAAAGAAAAAAGAAAAAAAGACCACAGAAATGAAAAGCAGATAGGATAAGCAGAAAACAAAAATAAAATGGTAGGCATCCTTAATACATTAGCACACAAATTCAAAGCCAGTCTCAGCAAAAGTGAGGTGCTAAGCAACTCAGTGAGATCCTGTCTATAAATAAAATGCAAAACAGGGCTGGAGATGTGGCTGAGGGGTTGAGTGCCCCAGAGTTCAATCCCCAGCACCCCCCACCCCCCAAAACAATCTTCAGGCATTTGAAAACTAAATAACACAGTACTAAATAATCCATGCATCAAAGGCAAAGTCTGAAGAGTAATAAAGAATACATCAAACTGAATGTAAATGAGGTAACATAAAAATTTGTGAGATGTAAATAAATCAAGTGTGAAAGGGGAATGTATGTATATCACGATGTATACATTAGAAATGATCAAAAAAAGGCTCAAATCAATATAAAAGTTCTGAACTTAAGAACCTAAGAAAGGAAAACTTAAGCCTAAAGTAAGGAAGGAAAGATGAAAGAAATAATAAGAATAGAAATCATTGAAAGAAAAAATAGAATAGAAAAAAATCCATGGAAAAAAGAGTTAGTACTTTGTAAAGATCAATAAAATAAAAAAATCTCTAACAAGAAAAAGAGACAAGACACAAATTACCAATAATAGAATGAAACAGACGATATTAGTTCAGACACTGCAGACATCCATAAAATAGTACTATGGAAAACTTCACATACATACATTTGACAACTTAGAATAAGTGAATCACTTTCTTGAAAAATACAAATGATCAAACTCATACTATATGAAATAAATAATTTCAATAGTCTTATACCTATTAAGAAAATTCAATTCATAATTTTAAAGCTTTCATAAAAGAAATCTTCAAGCCTATATGGTTGCACTGGAGAAATATACCAAACATATGCAGAAAAATTAATACCAATTGTACATAATTTCTTCCAGAAAATAGAAGAGGGAACACTTTCCAATGATTTTATGAGGGGAGAATTACTTTGATGCCAAACTAGACAAAGACAACACAAAAAAGAAAACTCTTCAGACCAATATTTCTCATGAATATAGGTGCAAACATTCTTAACAAAATATTAGTGAATAGAATTCAGAAATTCAAAAAACAAATTATACACCATGACCAAGAGGGCTTTGTTCCAGGAATGCAAGGCTGATTCAATATTCAAAAATCAAAGTACACTTCCAGAAAGAGATTAAGAAAAAAAAAAAAAAAAAACAAGTTCATATCAATTGATGCAGAAAAGCATTTTACAAAACTTAACACCCATTTATGGCAAGATTTCTAAAAAAATAGAAACAAAATTTTCTCAACTTGGTAAAGAAAATTTACTTTTAAAAAGTCTCTGAAGTTAACCTTATGCCTAGTTGTGAAAGACTTAACACTTGCCTCCTATTCTAAGAAATTGGATAAGAATGTCAGTTCTCACCACTTCCATTTCAAGAAAGTGTAGAAGTTCTGGTCATTAAAATTGGGAAAGAAAGAAAATAAAGGCAATCAGATTAGAAAGGAAGAAATAAAACTGTTCCTGTATGCCCATGACATGATTGTCTGTGCAAACAATTGTAAGAAGTATACAAACAAAACTCCTAAAATTAATAGGAGAGCTCAGCAAAGTCATAGGATACAAGATCAATACACAAAAATCAATTATATTTGTGTATTCTCTCAATAAACTTATGGAAACCAAAATTTAAAAATGTGATACCACTGGTGCTGGCGTTGAGCACTCATGTAGCATGTGTGAAGCCCTAGGTTTGATCCTCAGGACCATATAAAAATAAATAAAGTAAAGGTATTGTGTTTAACTACAACTGAAAAAAAAAAAACAAGATTGAGATATATCAAAAAGAAATAATTTTTAAAAATACCACTAACAATCACTCCTCTAAATTAATACGTAGGTGTAAATCTAACAAAACATATATATGACTTGGATGTTGAAAATTACACAATGGTAATGAAAGAAATTATAGATGTTCCAGATAAATGGAAAATCATATAATGTTCATGGATTGGAAGGTTCATCATAGCAAAAGTATAAATTCTCCCTAAATTGATATGCAGGTTTTCAGTAATTCCTATAAAATCTTAGCAAGATTTTTTTTGTTGATATACACAGTATAATTCTCTATTTTAGAAGAATACAATAGGAGAAATCCGTCTACCTAATTCAAGACTTATTATATAGCTACAGAAATTAAGAGGGCAGAGGGGTAGACCATTGATCTATGTGCCCTCTTAATTTATAGATCAAAATATGTTCGTAGATCCGAATATATTCACTTGATATTTGTAAATGATGCAACGGCAATTCAGTGAAGGAAGGATCTCCATTTCAACAGATGGTTCTGGAATAACTGACGCAAAATGAACCTTGAACTCAAAACATAACTCTCCGCTCAAAACTCATCGTGGATTCAAATGGAAAACAAAACTATAGAACTTTTACTTAAAAAGCAGGATGCAATGCTCTAGGTCTAGGGTACGCAAAGAGCTCCTAAATGTGACACCAAAAACATGTTCCATAAAATAAAACAGGTAAATTGTACTTCATCAAAATTAAAACCTTCTGTTTTGTGAAAGATTCATTTAAGAAAAGACAAACTACAGAGCAAGAGAACATATTTGCAAACTGCACATTCAGCAAAGGACTAATATGTAGCATATATAAAGAATTCTTAAAGCTCAACAGTAAAAAGCCATAAACAATACAAACTAGAAAATGGATAAAAGCTGTAAAAAGACGTTTCACCAGAGAAAATGTACAGATGACAAATATGCACATAAAAGATGTTCAACATCATTAGCCACTAGGGAATACAAATTAAAACCACAGTGACATAGCTTTACTACCTATTAGAATGGCTAAGATAAAAATTTATGACAACACCAAATTCTGATAAGACAGAAAAAACTTCATCGCTAAAATATTACTAGTGGGATGTAAAATGGTACAGCCACTCTGGAAAGAGTTTGGCAGTACTTAAACACTAAACAAGAAGTTATCATAGAACTTAGCAATTCACTCCTGGGCATTTATTCTAAAAACCAAGACCTATTTTCACACAAAATTCTGTAGAGGAATGATTATAGTAGCTTTATTTGCAATAACTCCCAAATCAGATATGACCCAACTGTTCTTAGCAAATGCTGTGTGTCTGTACTATGGGGTACTGTTCAGCAATAAAAGCAAGCAAACAAACAAACAAACACAAAACAAAACAAAGCAATTGAGGCATGCAACCACCTGAGGGGTCTCTGGAGAATTATGCCAAGTGAAAAAAGCCTATTCCACTTATTTGACCTTCTTAAAAGATAAAATTATGGAAATGAAGAAAAAATTAGTGGTTGCCAGAACTTAAGGACAGGTAGGAAGTTGGAAGGAAGATGGGTGGCTAGAAAAGGTTTTATGAAACATTTTCATGGTGTTGGAAGTGCTTTATATCTTGTAGTAATGAGGTTCTGAGGGAACTGGTTAAAGAGCACATGGGTCCTCTTTGCATGTTAATCTACAATTATTTCAAAGCAAAACATTTAATTAACAAACAATTTGATAGGTTAAAAAAAGAATATTATACCCTATTAATATATTCCATTTTTTGAAGTGGTTTCTTCTCTTTAGGAAATTGGGGTCACTAAAATTTCCTTATTTCAGAAGCACAGAATGAATGACCTTTGGGGGCATCTCCTTACTTGTTTTCTTTTTACATGTCCCTAGGAATGCAATTGTTGGTCAAGAGCTTACGTGTTTTCCTGAACCCCTTGAATCCAAGATTTTGGAAGCATTGAAGTTATGGAAGCATTCAAGTTATGCACAGGAAAAAAAATTGTAAAAGATGCCAGTCCCTTCTGCATTTTTTTTTTTTTTTGGAGCAATTTAGGTATAAGAAGTTGCTAATGTAGCACAATAAGCAAAATTTGGGGGCTTTGAATATGTTAAAAAAATTTTTTCCCACCGGGCACGGTGGCACACGCCTGTAATCCGAGCACTTGGGAGGCTGAGGCAGGAGGATCGTGAGTTCAAAGCCAGCCTCAGCAATGGTGAGGCACTTAGCAATTCAGTGAGACCCTGTCTCTAATAAAATACAACAACAACAAAAAAGGCTGGGGATTAGTGGTTGGCCCAGTGGTTGAATGCCCCTGAGTTCAATCTTCGGTACAAAAAAAAAAAAAAAAAAAAAAAAAAAAATTTCCCATGGGAGTAATACTAGTTCCTATCTGTTTTAGTCAGTTTTTTCGCTACTGTGACCAAAAGACTTAACAAGAACAATATGAAGGATGAGAAGTTTATTTGGGGCTCACAGTTTTCAGAGGTCTCAATCCATAAATGGCTGACTCCATTCCTCAGGGCCTGAGTGAGGCAGAACATCATGGCAGAAGAGTGATGCAGAAGGAAGCAGCTGGGAATATGGCACCAGGAAGCAGAGAGACACTAAGCTCCGCTCACAATACACAAACCCCATAGGCGTGTCCCCAGTGACCCACTCCTCCAGCCACACCTACCTCCCTATGGTGGGTCACCACTCAGTTAATTCCTTTCAGGGGATTAATTCACAGGTTGGGTTAAGACTCTCACAACCCAATCATTTCTCCCCTGAACCTTCTTGCATTGTCTCACACATGCGTTTTTGGGGGACACCTCACATCCAAACCGTAACACTAACTTCTGAGGTTGTAGTGGAGATTAAACACATGGCAAGCACTAAGCAGAGAAGTTGGCACATAATAAAGACTCAATAAATGGTAGCTGCTATTGTGGTTAGGATCATGACTGGAAGCCAGAAACAGTGCAGTAATAGATACTGGCCTGCTGGAGGAAGCCGTCGCCAACACCAAGCATTGCTGACCCACTATTTCCATCTTTGCCATGCTTCATTGTCATTTTAATGTGCATTTCTTAGCTTACTAAGAAATTCTTCATGTATTTATTGGCCGTTTATATATATTCTCTCACGCCTTGCCTGTTTGTATTCCTTGTCCATTTCTAATTTAGGATGTTTCTGTTGCTTTGAAAGAATTTTTATGTAGGCAAGTCATTCTTTTGCATATTTAGTGAAAATATTTTTATTAGTTTGCTCAGCTTTTTAACTCTTTGTGTTTCTTGATGCAAACAATCTAAAGGCGTTTAGATAGCTATATTTATCAATAATTTCTTTATCTTTTTTTTTTTTGCTGTCAATGTTTTGTCTATAAGAACCTTCCTCCTAAGAAAACTGTCCACACTTTGTTATGTTTTATTTTTTAAAATTTTCATTGAATCTCATGTGTAAAATACTGCTAGTTTATGTCATAGTCTCATCATTGGTGCAGGAAGAGTCATCTTGTATGTATCCATTCATTTGTTTTTAAGCATAAAATAAGCATCCATGAACCCACTGCTTAATATAATAGCTAGGATCTTGAAATAAGCCACATTCTCCTACGTGCTCTAAGTGCATCCTATTCTCCTGTCTCCTCCTACTTAAGAAAACCATTCCGAAATCTATGTTGACCTGTTCCTTATGTATAATTTCATCTTATCTGTGTATTTTCCTGATATGTGTGTGTATACATATATATGTATTTTAAAGTTTTTATTCTTATAAAAGGAATATAATGCTTAGTGATCTTCTGGCACTAGCTTTTCCTCTACTTAATTATATTCTACTCAGAATAATCTATATACCTGTGTCTCACTTTGTTTTGACAGCCGTATTACTCAGGTATGTCAGTGTACCAGTTTTTCATACTCATTTATGGATGCTTGAGTCACTGTTATGCCTACCCCTGTTCTGAAAGCACTTACTCTTTTTTTTTTTCTTCTAGTGTCCAGGTGAAAATATTTTTGTTGGATAGATATCCTGGAATAGAGTTTCTGGGTTACATAGTATTTGCCAGACTGTTTCCCAAAGTGATCATGTTTTTCTGTTCCAAAAACTTCATTTAGGAGATCCTGTGGGATCACATCAACTCCAACACTTGGCCAGGCTTTTAAGATTTTTGTTTTTTCAATTGAATAGCATTACACTATCTAAACTAATACACCTACAGGTATTGGATATAACAGAACAGGTATTGGAATATAAGATGGTATCTCAATATGTTCTTGGTTAGTATGTCCTTAATCTTTTTGGTATTTTTTTGGATTATGTGTTTTCTCTAATGTAAGATGCTGATTTGAGTCTTTTGCTCATCTTTTGCATTTCCTCTTTGCATGTAAATCTTTAACAACATAAAATTAATGTTTATTAATTCTTTTGGACAAATGGATAATATATATTCTCAACAAAATTTAGAAAACAATCCATGCAGTTTAGACCATTATTTTGAGATGTTGACTCTATCTTACACTGAATTTTTATAGATATGTGAAATCTTTTCTGTATTCTTTGTTTAGTCTCATCACTTGGTCTGATTTCCATATCTATATCCTCTTGTGAAAGTTGTAGCTTTCCAGAACATATAATTAGGTCAAGTTCATTCTTTTTCCATAAATATTTTGGCTTTTTTCATTGCCTCATTCTTTCAAGTGAACTTTAAAATTATGTTGTCAAATTCCTTTCTAGCCCACCCTGTTTTACTCCCAACCTATTGGTTGGATACATACACACACAGAGACACACACGCACACAATTTGGAAATTGAAGTCTTCATTACAACATTAAGTCTTTGAATTTATGAACTTGGTCTTTTTCTTCATTATTTGAGTCTTGTTTTGGAACATTTCTGAAAAAAGTTTGCAGTCTTCACCATATACTCTCTTTACAATCTTAAGTTTGTAATAAAGATTTTAGATTAGGCTGATGACAAAATAATTATTACTTTTTCTTGTTGGGATTGTTTGAACATCATGCAAGAAGCCACCCGCTGTTTTTGGAGAGGGGCCTCTAACACAGCACTGTGGGAAAGCCTCTGCAAATTCAGGTATAGACAGTTGTATCTGCTGTGCAACCAGCCCATAACAGCCCGCCTGGCTGTTCCTGCTTCACAGATCTGCACATATCAGGGGTTCAGTTGGTTAACACAAGATGAATAATTCAGCAAACGATTTTACTAATTTAACACAATTGAGCACCTTTCTCTTTGGGAGTGCAGTTTTGCAGGGAAAGCATTTGGGACTCTCTAATACTGGAATGTGGCCTTAATTTTGCACATATTCTTGAAAGCACATCATCAAGTTCATTTTCTCCTTGAATAAGAGGCCTTCATAGAAGATAGATGTAGCACACACACATGCATATGCATTTTATTGGATATACATTCTATTTTTTAAAACCAAGCTTGGCTTGGAGGAAAAAGTATCGACTTTTTGGCCCTTTGGTCTTTATCACCAGTCAGAAAGGCCATGAAAAAATGATTCCTGCTTAAAGGCTAGGAAAACCCTTAGCACTCTAGTGCTGACCAGCACTTTTGAGAGAAACAGCAGACCCACGGGCTTGTAATGGGTGCTAACAAGCTTTGTATCCTGAAATCCATATTGCATAAGGGATTGAAATCTACAGAAAGCCACATCTGTGTGCTCCTTGCAGACCCCAGCAAGGAGCCTGAATACAGCATGTCATTATGATTAATTGTGAGTAATGAGGGTCTTATGAACCTAAGAAAAGAGAAGCATTTGTTTCTCTGCTGCTACAGTTATAGCCTCGGAGTTGTTTTCAAGCTCTGCAGAAGGGAGTCAAAGTAGAATGGGAAACAACTATTCTACAGCTGTCCTTTCCTACCCTGCCAGGCATTCCAGTAAATTAACATGCAGGGACCCGTTGGGTTTTTTGTAGCTCTTTCAAGGACGTGATGAAGAAAAGTTCTCCCAGTTCAAAGAATCTGTATGAAATCAAGCTGTAAGCGGTCGGGCTGCTGAGAGAAGCTGAGTGGTGCTCTGCCTTCAGATACAAATAGGACAACAGAACAGGGTGAATAAAAGAATGCTTTATGGAAGCGTTGGGTGTTTTCGTCATTCTCTAACCTACCAGAAGGTGGCGCAAATTCACTGCTGATACAGTAAAGCAGGATGTGGCTTTATTTTCTTGAGCCCTGTCCTATGCAAGTACAGTAAAACAGAAAGAGAGAGAGAGAAGAGAGAGAGAGAGAGAGAGAGAGAGAGAAAAGAAAACAAAAACAAAAAACACAAACATAAAAGAAAAAAGAGGTCCTGCATTTAAAAATAAATTAACAGACAAACAGATTGGATGACTTGCTCTTTTAAAAAGTAAATAGACTTTTTTTTGAGTTCTGTAACCTCTGAAAACTTATTTTTTTGCCGGCCTCACTTGATGTGGGTTAAGTTAATGAAGAAGGATGAGATAAAGATTTGAGGAAGATAATTTTGAATATCTTAATGTAAGAAAATTAACAAGATGGGGTAATGACTACAAATACTAGATTAAGAAATGGCCAGTGCTGGGAATTATAACAAATGGCAAAGAAATGACGAATCAGATATACATTCCATTTCATTTTTATGATAATCATTATAATGTCTAATGTTTGGACGATAAAAAATATCTTTAGGATGAAACACTATGAATTTTGTCCTGTGGGCAGCTCGTGTGCATTCTTGAAATGAAAATTAAACCTTCCCCCAGGAAGATACAGAACATGGAAGATCCAACAAGAGGGTTAAGAAAACAAAAAAACACACTTTAACAACCACCAAAATAACAAAACGCTCCCCTTTGATGTGAGGGGAGGGAGCCCTCCTCAGCACAGAGCAACTTATTGAATGTGTGGGCTGGTATACACTTTTGCAAAAGTCAAGAGCATTTTTAGAGATGAGACATCCACCTTGGAATGGTAAAAGTTTTTTTTTTTTTTTTTTAATTTATAATTTCAGTAAAATATCAGGGGGCACTAACAAAAAATCCTTTCCTAAATTCTCCTAGTTTCCAAGACCACTAGTCCAAGCAGAGAGGGAGTATTTTTGGATAAAAACAAAACAAACAAAATTTTAAAGTCTCAACCCTTTTTACATAGAAAACAAAGACCCCAAGGAAGACTAGAACATTTTCGAATTAGAATTTGTAAAGAAAATGCATCCAGAGAGTGACCTCAGAGTTCTGGGTTAGCCTTCATTTTTCAGCCCGAAATCAAGCATAGTTTTAACAAATGTTTCCAGGGAGAACAATGTATTTTTGTTTCTAACTAAAATCTATCTTAAAAAAAAAAAACAAAAAAAAAAAACAAACTATTTGCTTTCCGTATTGCAGGATTACATTTTCATTTAACTTTGGTGCCGTACCTGTATCTTGCATTTAGTTTTTTCTTGATCTGTTTCTTGTAAGGGGGGAAAAATAGTAGAAAGAAAAGAAATAGAATAAAAAACAAACTTGTAGGTTGCAGTTAAAATATTTTGCTTTATCACGCCTGGCGGGAAAAGAACCAACAACATTGAACTCAGGGCGGCTGAGAGTCACACGCCCCGTTCTCTCCCTTTCCCAAACCTCAACATCATTTCTTAAAATCTTCGGGGGCTTACTGTGAAGCCAAGGGCGCTTGGCATAGGAAGAGAGTCGCTTGTAATTTATTTGGGAGAGGGATCGGGTCTTGGAAAGGAAACTGGGGAGTTTACGAGGAGGACGGGTGGGTTTTGTTCAACAACTTATTCTCGGGCGTTTTCATGGACTGGAGGGGAGTTTATATCCCGTCTCCGGCTCACCTGGAAAGCCCCCCTCCTGGCACCCGCTTTGTCTGGCGTTCCTTTAACACCCCGTGTTGGCAGAGAGACCCACAATGAAACAAAATTCTCATTTTATGACGTCTTTCCCCCCGTAGGAGTCCGAACAATGTTTCGGGGGCTCGGCACGCATGAAGATAAAAGCGTTTTATTTTAAATGCGATACGTGTCAGGATTAGACAGCGTTTCCTTTCAGCTAAACTACAGAGCGGATCTTCATTTCCTATTTCACTGCTTCCCCCGAAAGAAACTTTTCTTTCTTTTTCCTTTTCTTTATCTTTTCTCCCCCGACCCCCGCCCCCGCCAAGAGTCAGGGAGAAAAGTGCTGGGCACAAAGCTTTGCCCCTGACCCCCGGAAAGCATCCTTAGCTCCCGATCGTTGTGACTGTCTGGGCAGCCCGGGGCCTCGGCCACCGTTCGGGTCGAGTTTTATTTGGGGAGGCGGCGAGCTGGTTTTGGAGGCAGTGGCGAGGTTTTCAGAGTCCGGGCGAGGTGCAGCCCTAAACGAGGCCATTGTCCGGGGCAAAGGTTTCCAAAGGAGAGCGAGCTGGGGGCTGCAGGGACGCCCCCGCCGCGCGCCGCCAGCCCCGCGCACAGGCTCAGCCCTCGCCCGGGACGCGTCGGGCCGCCGGGTCACCGGCTCGTTCCAAAGGGACGGAGCGCGGACAAAACGCCTTCGCTGCTGGGATCTCTGGGTTTTACTTTTGCAACACACGGACCCTGATGGGGCCGGATGACTGGCGGAGAGCTGGGGCCGGGACCCGACCGCGGCGCGGGGCGCGGCCTTTGTCGCCGAGGCTCTGCGGGCCACCGCCGGGCGCCGGGTCGGGCGGGTGGCCCGGCCTCCGCTCCCTCCAGGCCGCGTCCACTCCTTCCCGCGCAGGCAGCGGAGAAAATGAGCACCAACAGCATTTTGCACTTTTCCGCCCCTTTAGCGGGAATCCGAGGAGCCGGGCCAGAAAACCAGAAAAGGGAGGCCGTTATTTATGGCCGGCGAGTTGGAGTCTGGCACCATATGGTGGGATTTATCTGGCCCGGCCGCTTCCCAGCCTCCCAGTTTCCCCAACGTCGGGCAAACAGTGCCCAGGCTGAAAATGTCGCCAACCCAGCAGCCCACGGGCTGGGAGCCTTTTATGGGTCGCCTTCCTCGCTTCCAGCCCCCTCCCACATTTCCCCCCCTTTCTCCAGATTTTATTTTTAATGGTATCACTAGCAATTATACAATAATAATGATAATAATTAGTAATCTTTGAGCGCCAACACTTAGCAGCCAGTGGCGCTGTCCTTTCTGGAGGAAGCTGGAGCTGGGGGCCAGTTGGACCAGGTGGAAGGTGGTGTAGGGTTAAGAAGCGTCAGACCTCGGAGAAGGGCCTCACTTCCTCTTCGTTTTGTCGCCCTTTGTGTTACATACAGGGGCAAGCAAGGTCTGCCAATCACTACCATTTCTCTTTCTTGTTCTATAAAGACAGGGTCGTCACAGCAACAGGGACATGACAGGCTGGTATCTCTCTCGAGCTCCAGGGGGCCCCTAATAGGATTGAAGCAAAAGATCAAGCGAATGGTTTCCTATTTTAGGCCAGTAATAACTCCCAACTGCTTGCATATACATGGGCCTTACAGTATTATGAGGCAACTTTTAATCCCAGAAATAAAGCAGCCTGTTTTCTAGAAGGTTCTTCTTCTTTAGAGAACTCTACGGGATGCTCCCTCCCTCCCATCCTTCATCCTCATGAACTTTCTTCCCCTTTCTTTTGGGGGTGGAGTGGGGATTCTCCCCTCCTCAATTTCACTTACCACCCCTCCCCCAGAAATCCAAGGTGTCATTTCCTTTCATTAATTCATTTTACCAACTCAAAGAAAAGATTCCAGTTTAGAGGAAACAAAGACACCCCTCTTTGGTATTCAGCCGAAGTCCTGGGTGGGATCAGAAGTTTGCACATCTTTTGGACAAGTAGGCCTTGGATGTGATTTACTGAAGATGTCTCCCCTCCACCCCAACATACATACCTGCAAAAAGACCAGCAACCAGGAGGGATGAAAAGGTTTCCCTCCCTCAGGGCATTTATGCTCACAATGAAAGTTAAGTCCCATGGGTGTGGGAGTGTGTGTGATGCGTGGGTGCTCTTTATATGTGCTGTTTGTGGTGTAGAGAGAATAAATAAATGAAATGCATGGGACAAGAGGGGCAGTTTGTTTTCACCCCCAAGACCTGGGGAAACCAGTCAAACAAGACTGACTTCAAAAAACCAAGACTGCCTGGGAAATCTGAATGCAAACAGCCTTGGAATAATCAGCACCACCAACATCTGTCACCACAGCTGTTTCCTTTCTGGTTGGTGAGAGGACCTGTCTCTCTCCTGTGGGCTGGCAATGAACTCCAAGTAAGGCGCGCAGGGTCTTTCTCTCCCATACAGAATCTTCCAGATCTCTGTGTATTACAGCTTGCTTAAAAATAAAACAGCACAAAAGAAGACAGGCATGATGGTGTCACTTTTTAGGTAAAAATAATTAGCCTAGTCAAGTAAGTTAGGAAGAAGTTTTCTTGTCGTGTGGGCACAGGGAAACTGAGGCAGGCATGGTGGCACCTAGTGGCTTTCAAATTGATATTTAGGGAAGAATTCCAATTGATAAATCCCATCACCAATGCATTGGATTTTGCCAGTGTCTTTGAAGGTACTCTTTAAAAAAATAAAATAAAATAAAACGGTGAGTGGTTTTATTTTTTTTTTTTTTCTTCATTAAATCAGCAGATAATTATTGAGCATCTAGGAGATGCAAGACAAAATGCTTTATATTGCAGTGGGGGAAAATATGAACTATGTGGTCCTAAAGGAGTATGGTTTCCGGGGAGGGGGGGGGGGGCTGTGATAAGCAAAAGCATCCCTACCAGAAAGTATGCAGATGCTGTGATGTCTGAAGTTAGGGGAAGGAGGGCTGACAAAGGACTGTGGAATTCTAGGGTCATGTGGAAGAAGTAGAATTGGCCTAGGAGTTGAAGGCTGGCTGAGGTTTTGATAAGTAGAGGTTGGAGAAAGGCATGGGAAGTGCAGAGAACAGCATGCAATGCAGAGGGAACTGCAAATTAGTTTCTGGGAGGATGGAAGAAGCCTAGGCAGGAATGTAAGAAGAGAGTTAAGGCAAGGCCAGAACTTGCCTGTGGACCTGCAGAGCTCTGAAGTGACAGATCTAGGGGGCAATTGTGGAGGGTAAGTCAGGCAGGGTGTGGGGTGGTAAAGAAAACCTGAGTTCTGAAATCCCAGTGGGAGGGTTGGGGAGGGCTTTTGCAGACCAGTGGCATAGGCTTGGAGAGAATGAATGGGTAACAATCAATAGCCAGAGGACATAGAGCTCCAAGTAGAGAATCAGATCAGAGAGTTTCTTCAAAACTGGGTAGCTAGGAAATAGAAGGCAGCCTTGTTATATGCAAGAAAGCAAAACAACATTTAAACCTGGCAGTACCTGCGGACTGAACATGGAATTCTTCATGATAACAGAGAAACTCGGAAACCGACATTGATGAGCTTTCTTCCAGCGTCCAAGAGCTTTTTTTGTCAGACTGGACGCAGCCTCATGGCTGAACCTCTGTCAGACCTAAGAGGCCAGGACCTCAGAGCTCAGTGATTTTGTAGGGTGGACAGAGAAGCAGCCAGCACAAACCATGTCTTCCCCAAGACACAGTATTCCTCTTTAACATTCATTTCAATTTTTATACCATTATCGAGAAAAGAAATTAGAGAGAGATACCCCAGAGGCGTTTTCTCTGCTACTCACAGGCAGTAAGTAAATGTGTGGGAGGTAAAACTGATTCGGCATTTATTTACTTTCAGTTGCATCCAATACCTGTTTAAGAATGTTCTGGAGCGCAGATACCTGGGTCATCACACTGCAAATGCAGGCCAGGAGGATGGAATCCCGTGAAAAGTCACTGGCCTGGGCCTCCAGTTCCACAGTTCCCCTCCTGGCTCTGTCTTCTAGACTGTGGGAAATTACCCACACAGTGGTGCTCTCTGGCCTCATTTCCCCTCCTAAAAATGAGGTGAGTTGGGTGACCTCGGATGTCCTTTCCAACTCTAGGTGAGTGGATCAGGGATGTCTATCTTTCTTTGAATATCCCCAACAGTTTCCTCCTAACTTTCTGCGTTCTGCTTTGCATGAACAAACAGAATGGATATTTATGTCAGATGATTTGGACGTTAGTCTGGTTCTTCATAACTTTATTTGCACTGAACTTTATTAGTATTTCAAAAGCAGCATCCCATCCATCCTCCCTTGATCCACAAAAGTGCCTTGGAAAATGTGTAAGCCAGGGATGTAGCCTCAAATGATAATCATTTTTTTAATATGGTGCCTACTATCTGTTAACATATGCCTGACATTAAATGTCTCACTGAATCACCCCACCCTTGTAGCTATTGTTATCCCCACTTTATAGATAGGAAAGCTGAGACCAACAGAGCTTGGACCTCGTTGAATGCTTCCAGCATACTGATGGCTGAGTCAGGATTTGAAATCAGATCTCTGTAAGGCTTGGGAAAGTCAATTTGCAAGAGCTGTCCCATCCTCCTGTGAATATTTCTTGTGTGCTTCTACCATCATCAAAGGAAACTGTGGGCCAGTGTGGCTCCCACGGCTTCCCATGGGAAACAGAGGGTTCTAGATTGAAATCAGGCAAGCTGTCGACAAGTGTTCAGCAAGCACCCGATGCCTGTCTAACACTCTACTAAAGGCTTGGTGACCCTGAAGAAATTGTAGAAATGCCTCATTCCATGAGGATTTTGCAATCTGAGATGAAGAAGCCAACTGAGCCAATGATACATCCATGAATGGCAGTGTTCTGTATCTGAATGGAAACGGCCAAACTTCACGGAATGCTCCCCTTTCCTCCCCCTGTAGCCTGAACTCTTTGCCTTAATTCCATGGCAAGTCTATGTGGTGGGCAATCTCGAAACCTCTTTCAGAGATGAGGACGTTGATGTTGATGCAATGAGAGTCTCAGCCCTCATCCTGAGGTTCCCTAGTCAGCAAGAAGCAAAGCAAGACCACAACATCCTTCCCGGAGCCACAGTGGCTCCATCATCGGTCAGCTGTGCTTAATTTCTCCAGACCTTAGTTTTCACATCTGTCAACAGAGGTCATGGTGTGTCTCTGTTCAGACTTAAGATACCTGATGGTGTCCACTTTGATAGGATGGCTGGCCAATGGCCCATGCTTGGGGAAATGATGGTTACTAGAGGAAGCTACAGCAAGGTCCTGGTGATAAAACCCACAAATAACACATGGGTCCAGTGAAGACAGTTGGGAAGTTTGTTCTGAGTTCAATGACTGCCTTGTCTTAGAGTTTGACCGAATTCCAGATAGTTTAATCCTAGAATCAATAGGTAAGACAAACAGGCTCAGTTCTGGCTACCTTTAAGTCATACATGATCAGTGGATTAGTACAACACATGTTTATTCTGCTTTTGAACCGGAGGGTTAACTGGGTTCAGCTAGGCATTTCTTCCTTGGGGTTCCTCAGTCAGATTGTTCTGGGGCTGAGATCACATTTGGAAGCAACTTCTCTCATGCATCTACAGCCTGGGCTGGGAAGAGTCCAATAGCTGGGACTCCTTGCACCTCTCTCTCTAGGTGGCCTCCCCACACAGTCTCTGTAAAACCAGCAGAAGTACTCCACGGCCTTGCTTGGGCCCTGTTCCTGTTCTTGTTCCTGTTGAATCTGGGGATTTTGCCCCCCACATAGACTCGCCATGAGAATTAAGGCAAACAGTTCAGGCGACAAGGGGAGCAAGAGTGAGCATTCCGTGAAGTTTGGCCATTTCCATTCAGATACAGATAATGAATCACTGTGGGCAGAGGGAAGCTGTGCTTTCATTGACCAGACCTGGATCTTGTACTTCCCCTGGGTCAACCCCACTCAAACTCTTTAGATGGACCTAGAAGATGGTGATTCCCATGGGAAAATTGAAGTGAAGATAGTTGATGGGAAAGCAGGACTAGCCAGTGTCCACTGGAGTTCTTTGTATGAGCCCAGTAGGCAATTAGTACATGATGGTGGGTGGAGATGGGTCTGATGCTCTTTGCTGTGAGACACCAACACCACTGGCCTAAGAGCTGCACACATTGCTGCAGCCTAGAGGGCGGGGTGGAGGGCCACATGGAGTGTTTATGACCCTATACTTTGGCAAAACTTGCATTTTCCTGCCTTTGCACCTCTGTATATGTCATCTCTTCCACTGGAATTGTCTTCCTTCTAATTTCCACTACAGTTGGTGTTTTAGTCAGCTTTTTTTTTGCTGCTGTGATTAAATGACCTGACCAGCATAACTGTAGAGGAGGAAAGGTTCATTTGAGGCCTCACAGTTTTAGAGGTCTCAATCCATAGACTGGCTCCATTCCTCAGGGCTCCAGGTAAGACAGGAATAATATGATGGAGGAGTATGGCAGAGGGAAGTGGCTTAGGTGGTGATCAGGAAGCAGAGAGGGAATCACTCATTGGATACAAATATATACCCAAAGCCACGCCCCAATTCCCACCTCTTTCCACCACACCCTACTGTTTCAGGTACCACTTAGTTAATCCCTCTCAGGGGATTGATTCACTGATTGGGTTAAGACTCTCACAACCCAATCATTTCTCCTCTGAACCTTCTTGTATTGTCTCACATGTGAGCTTTGGGGGGACACCTCATATCCAAACCATAACAGTAGGAGTCCCCGATTCAACTAGTTGAGATTCAAAAATACTCACTCAGAAAAAAATTGCATCTGCACCGAACACATTCGAACCTTTGTTTTTTTCTTTATCATTATTCCCTAAACAATATCATAGGATTTTTTTCTTTATCATTATTCCCTAAACAATATCATAGGATAACAACTATTTAAATAGATTTTACATTGTATTATGCATTAGATAGTCCAGAGATGACTTAAAGTCCATGGGAAGATGTGCAAATACTACACCATTTCATATGAGGGACTTGAGCCATCTGCAGATTTTGGTATCTGCGGGGGCCCTGGGACCCACCCCCTCAGATTCTGTGGGGCAGCTGTATTAAGATTTATTTCCTTTTTTGCTCTCATTGTCCCATGAGGGTACAGGGGAGTTTTCCAGAGGCTCTGTGACCTACGAAGATGAAATCCCTCTGATGGTTGCTAAACCCTGCGCCTGGGTGTTCTTGTGTTTATAAAATAGGTTTAAATTATGATGTGATAAATATAAATATGCATACCCACACAACAGTTTTAAGAGTGTGAAGGGATTTGAGAGCTGCAGCTCTTGATCCTTCTACCTCTGGGTAGGGAAAGCGTTCACTTTACCTCCTTGCTCTGGCCATCAGCTTCGAGCCAAGCTGGGCGGAGATGCTGGGTTCCTTAGGGCCAGAGAGGGCAGCCTACGTCTCCTCATCCGAGGACAAAGAGGGGGTCCCTCTCCTTCCTGTGCATGTGTTACTGTGGAATCCTTTTGTAGAATCCTTTTGTTAGGCTCATGGCTAGACACAGAGAACCTGAATATAAATATTTGGTAAACACTTTGAAAATTAGGAGCTCCTTTTGAGTAAGAAAAAAAAAAAACAACCAAACACACACACACACACACACACACACACACACACAAAAAAAAAAAAAAAAAAAAAAAAAAAAAAAAAAAAAGAAAGAAAGAAAGAAGGAAAAAGAAAAAGAAATTGACCTCCTTCTTCTTCCCCTTTATTCCTCATTTATGGCTTTTTTCATTTTTCAGTTCATCCTGTTCAACTCCCTGTGGGTAGAGGAGGGACTTTTGATACATTTAAAGAAAACCAGCACAGGTTAAGAAAAGATGTGTGACCTTCGAGCACCGTGGGAGGAGCCATTGTCATCCAGGACCTGGTTTCAGAATCCCTTCCACCAGGTTCCTTGCTGCTAGAGTCCAGGTCCCGGAGAGTTCATAAACAAGCAGAGGGAAGTCCTGATGTTTTCCTGCTGAGAAGGGCTGAGACAGCAGTGGGTGATGGAGCATGTGGCCCGGGATGGAGTGATGGTGATCTGCAGGGGGTTGAAGTCCATCCCTCCAGGACCTTCCAAGGGTCCCGTATGGGGCTGGGTCCTGTGCTTGGGAATCTCAGTTCTTTTGCTCAGCAGCCTAAAGAAAACTGCAGTGTTATTATCCTGAATCTTCTTTGGGGGAAATGGAGGCTTTAAGATGAACTTGCCTAAGGACCCAGTGGATGAGTGACAGCTCTTGCCTGTGAAGACCAGCCTTTCTGCTTCTGCTGAAGTCTCTCTGGCCCTGTTCCTGATGGCTTGGCTTCATGGAGGGACTAGGTTTATTGCTCAGGTTGATGGGGTCATTGAGAAGGATTATTCTAGGACTCCTGCTTGAAATCAAAACCCCCTTTGGCTTGGACAGCATGTCCCCCCACCCCCATTCCCAACCCCACCCCACCCCTCTACCTTCACTCTTCCTTTCTTTGCTGCTTTTATAATTCTACAAAGTGCTGTTGAAGAAAATGGATTCTTGGGTTTAAAGCACAGCTGGTCCGTGTGCAAGGGTGTGTTAAAGCCAACAGCCCCTCCCCCTGCCTGTCCTGATGTTCTTGCCACAGAAGGGGCAGGAGCATGATGGGCTGAGGCTCTCCTATCCTGTGAAGGGCAGCTTCACACCTCTGCCGGAGGCTCTCAAAATATCACATTCAAAACCCACTGGGCTGTTTCTATGGCCCACTCCATCCAAGTTAAACTGTCCGTTGCTCAGTGTTAGGGGCTCAGGTGGGGGGCTAGGAAGCTATGGAGAAACCAGCTCATTGAAATCCGGATAATCCCCAAACCTCATTTTCCCCATTGCAAACCACTGCCTCCAGCCCTGCCCCTTTCACCACATCGGCCAAGAAGCCACTGGACCGCTCTGCCTGGCTCCTTTTATCTTCCTGGCCCGAGGGGGCCATGGGCTAATGATCAGTGAAATCAGGAAAGGCCAAGAGGCCCGGCTAATCCACAAATTGGATCATCCATCCCTGAATAATCAAGAGAGTTGCTGGCACAAAAGTTGGTTTCTCTCTTTGATCATCCACATGCTCAGAACACACCTACATTTGCTTCCTGTGGGAGACCTCTGGGGAATTCAAGGCTGGTTCTGTTTGGCCAAATAAAATTCAGATATAGGACTGAAAAAAATCCAGTGTCCCAGGGTCCCTGGGGGAGTGTTTTAATATGACACTGAGGAGAGAATTGAAATTCTAAAGAGGTTTTTGTAAACTCTCAAGATTTGATGGGCCAGTTCCGTTTGGTGTTGTAGACACTTCTCCACTGCGAGGGGGGATTTAATCATATGTAAACCTTATTATGCCATATCTAATGTTATATATCTTAATAATGATGATGCATTGCAACAATATCAACAGTAATAGGTCAGTCATCCATTGCTTTAAGAAAAACCCAGCATATAGAAGCTATAATTCTAGGGGAAGAAGTAAGAGATGCTATTTGCATTACAAAATGATTTTTTTTTCCTTCCTAACTAAGGCATCTTTTTAGGTTTTTTTTTTTTTTAAATAGCAAGCACATCAGTGGCTGTCGGATGATTTAAAGGACAACACTGCATTCACACACATTGTCACGAGTGGGTTTGTGTGGCCCACACATCTCCTCTCCTGACTTTTAATGGTCATTAAGGGATATCCATCTGCACTTGATCCTGTCCACAAATCTCCCTTCTCAGGCTATGAACTGTGATGTTATAAGAGTGGGTCCCGGAGTAAAGGGAAGGGAAGGATTTGGTTGGGAGATCCTTTATGAACAGAGAATATTTATGAGAAATGTTTCCATGGTATGCCTTTAAATCTTCAGAGTCAGATAGATGAGGAATTGAATTTTGACTCTGCTACTTTTGGGCAATGTAACATGCCATTTCTGAGCCTCTTTTTTCACCCATGCTTCCACCTCCTGATCAAAACCCTCCAGTATTTTCCCTTCTTATCCAGAGCATCATACAAAAGGCCTCGTCATGGATTACAGGCACCTTATGATATGTCTATTATTGACTTATCTGAGCTCTTGCTCACCAAGCTCTCACAACTCAGATCAGCCAAGCTCACTTCTGCCCCAGGATCTTTGCAAATGCTCTTTCCAGACCAGAGAAACTATTCCTCTAGACTTTTGCCTGGCTCCCACTATCATTCACTCAGGTCTTTACTCAGATATTATCTCCTTACAAAGCTCCATCATGGACACATGTGTTGCCGCCTGAAGCGATGGCCGCTTGGAGCAACGAAGCCACGGGAAGAAGTTCAGAGGCAAACTGGAAACAAACAGGCTTTTTATTCTGATAACTTCTCTCTCTGGCTCTAACAACGACTTTAACATGTACCACACACCACCAAAAACCCACACACCAAATGGCGCCCACCGGATCAGCAATCTCGGCCCAAGTCTCTCGAGATCCCGGGCCAAGTCTCGTGAGACTACGGAAGGCGGCAATGCCCAAACATCTCTATGGCCCGTAGTCAACCGCAATCTTAGCCATCTCCCCAAACAGGGCTCTTGCATCAGGGCTCTTGCACACATGTCCTCAGTACTCTCCTCTTTGGCCGCTCTGCTGGCTTGACTTCACAGTACTTATGGCTGCCTGACAGACATAATATTTATTTGTTTATTAATTTGCTGCCCATCTTTGCCGATAAAGTTGTAAATCCATGCAAGCGGGGTCTTATGTGTCTTGCTTGTCTCTGTGTTCTCACTTGCCCCTACCTGGAAAAGACACTCCACAGTCACAGAGTGAATGATGTGGGACGTGGCAATTCTAGGGTCTACCGTGTGCACGTCCTCAGGAGCAGGATGATGTTGGCAAAGCCTGGCAAAAGCAAGTAAGTGGCAATTATTATTTTCTTTGTTCTTTTAAGCTATATATGACAGTAGGGTGTAGTTTGACATATTATACATACATGGAGTATAACTTATTCTAATTAGGATCCCATTCTTGTGGTTGTACCTGATGTGGAGTTACACTGGTCATGTATTCATACATGAACATAGGAAACTTACGTCTGATTCATTCTACTGTCTTTCCTATTCCCACCCCCTTCCCTTCATTCCCCTTTGTCTAATCCAATGAACTTATATCACAACCATCACCTGCCTCGCCCTTATTGTGTATTAGCATCTGCATATCAGAGAGAACATTCGGCCTTTGGCTTGTGAGGATTGGCTTATTTCACTTAGCATGATAGTCTCCAGTTCCATCCATTTACTGGCAAATGCCATAATTTCTTTTTTTTCTGGCTGTGTTATATTCCATTTGTATAAACACCACATTTTCTTTATCCATTCATCTGTTGAAGGGCACCTAGGTGGGTTACATAGCTTAGCTACTGTGACTGAGCTGCTATAAACATCGATGTGGCTGCATCTCTGGAGTAAGCTGATATTAAGTCCTTTAGGTATAAACCAAGGAGTGGGATAACTGGGTCAAATGGTGGTTTCATTGCAGGTTTTCTAAAGAATCTCCATATTGGTTTCCAGAGTGGTTGCACCAATTTTCAGTCCCACCAGCAATGTATGAGTGTGTCTTTCCCCTAGTCAACACTTACCGTTACTTGTATTCTTGATAATTGCCAGTAAATGGTCATTTTTATGATTGTTGTTAATATTAGCATGAGGCCTGGTAATTCTCCAACTGGGGCTTACAGTTGGTGCAAATAATACTAATGATAATGTTCACTGAGGTCATAAATAACTGGCATGCACGTGTGTCCCTTCATAGCACAGTTGCCATATTAGTAAAATGATGCTTCATGCTCATTTAATCCTTTTTACTTCTGAGTATTCTCCTATATGTGACCTCATTTTGCCCTCACTACATACCTAGGAAATGAGAGACAGAATCATTATCCTGATTGATCAGAGGGAGGCATAATGTGACTTGTTCAAGCTCATCCACAGTTAACATGAGAGCTAGGACATTTTTTTTTTTTTTTTGGTAAATGGACGCGATGGGCCTCAAGGAACCTTTCCTGGGTGGTGGTTCAATTCCTGCTAATGAACAAAGCCTCAGGAAACTGTTTTGCTGATGTACCTAGCAAGTCTCCCCTCTTCCTGCTCAAAGATCTAAAACTCAAATGCTTGCAGGAATCCGGCAGATAGCAGAGATGACTGAGGCAGTCTGGTTGGAACTGTTAACTAAAGACACCGTGATCAACTCCAGGTAAAGGCACGGGGTTGCTGCTCTGGCTTTTTCAAGAGAAATCGATCATCCAGATTTTTATGTAAACCCTCCTTATTTTAAAATGCTTTGTTGCTCTGTGTGCGTTTGACAAGACCACGCTCATGTTAGCAGACTCATCAGAAGGACCCACCGGACTCAGCATGTAGTTGTGTACTGGATGCAGTTTAATCACATGAGTTGTGAGGGGGTACACAGAGGGACTGTGAGGGGGAAAGACACACCCACAGCAGGAATCCAGGAGACTTCCTCATGAGCTCTACCTTCCTCAAGGTCTCATAGAGCCCACTTTTCCCTGAGCAGTGAGATAACACATCTGTGGTGTTTCTGCCAAGGGAAGTCCATGCTTTCCACTGGGGGCTTCAGGGAAGCCAGGGAAATGCGTGAATGCATTATTTATGATCCCAGTGAACATTCTCATTTGTATTATTTGCACCCGGCTCTGAGTATTTTCCTCTCTGACCCCTCAGTGTTGGGCAGAACCCACCCCCTGGAAGAACACTTGGGTGCTCCCTGGATTCCATTAGGCCGTGATTCTTCCTCTTTTTATGCATCAGATGGAAGTTAAGATGTGTCTTGGGTGAGGTTCATAAGAAGCAGACCTTGAGGTTTATGATTAGCAGTTTATTAAGGAAGTGTTCCCAAGAGAAATGAGAAAGGGAGTTGGGAAGCAGGACAGGGAAGGGGAAGAAACTCAGCAAGGGCATGATTTCAGGAAAAGTTCATCAAGGATAGCTGCAGCCTGATCCTACAGGGGAACTCCAGATTAGCTTATACCTTAGCGTCATCCTACACAGAAGCTGGGGTGTTGGAATTTCATTCTTTGCATTGGCTGAGGGCTGCCCTGCCTGGGGGACACTTCCAGCTCTCTGGGTGTTCAGGCCATAGGGCTCTAGCACCCAGGATAATCCTCTGCTGAAGAACCATAGGTACACACTGTTAGAAAAAGCATACTGAAGCTCAGATACAGGGTGCACAGAAAAAGAGCCAGAGGATCTGAGGAGAGCACTGACAATGTCCACTACAGAGAGAGAAGGTGGCTCCGTGGGTCATCAAGCATACAAGATAGTTATTGTAAATATGGGAGTGGTTGGACATTGTCTCATTTTGCTCTTACTCTATCAGTGGTCAATTCTTTTGCAGTATTCCTGAGAGGTAGGGGTGACTTCTAGAGTATAGATGGAGAAAGAGAGTGAGGAATTTAAGAATTCCTTCTTGGCTGGTTGGAGTCTTCAAGGGAACCCTGGGCTAAGAGTTCTGAGTCCAGTTCTAGCTGTCACTTTAGCTGTGCATGAGCTTGAACAAGTCACATTAGGCCTCCCTCTGATCCTTTCCCAGGTATGTAGTGAGGGCAAAATGAGGTCACATATGGGAGACTACTCAGAAGTAAAAAGGATTAAATGAGCATGAAGTGTTGTTTTACTAATATGGCAACTGTGCTATGAAGGGGAACACGTGCATGCCCGTTATTTATGACCTCAGTGAACATTCTCATTAGTGTTATTTGCACCAACTGTAAGCCCCAATTGGAGAATTATCTCAGACCCAGCTGACCGAAACCTGGGTAGGTGAGGTGGTTCCCTTCTCTCTGGAAGACCTTGGCAGGGGCTTGGGTGATTGTCCTTATGCTTTTACCTGGAAAGTTAAAGGTACTGTCTACTAGACCATGAAGTCTGCCCAAGGCTACTGACTCCAAGTGCAAAGATTCAGCTTATAAATTCAGAAGGAAGATCCACAGAAGACCACTCGCTTGACATGAGAGGCAAGTTCAGGGATTCCCCAAATCACCTCAAGGTCTAATTTACTGAAAAGCCTCAACAAAACTCACTGACACCTGTTATACTCTTGGTTACAGTTTATTACAGGCAAGAGGTACAAATTAGATCCAGGTGAAGGAAGACACGCGCAAGCAGAGTCTAGGAGGAACCCAGACACAAAGCTCCTGTGTCTTCAGGGTGCATTGTCCTCCCAGCACCCACGTGACAGTGGCTTTGAGCATTGACAACTTGGGAAGCTCACAGGAGCCTCAGTGCTCCAAGCTGGAGCTTCAT
Organism: Tamias sibiricus; assembly: GCA_025594165.1. Lineage (NCBI taxonomy): Eukaryota > Metazoa > Chordata > Mammalia > Rodentia > Sciuridae > Tamias > Tamias sibiricus. Next base: position 158,158,097 of record CM046660.1, on the reverse strand, counting down.
TATGCAGGAATGATTGATTAATTATTGGCCCACAGGGTTGAACTCAACCTCCAGCCTTCCTCGCTTGGAGGTCAGGACTTTATCAGGAGACCTGAGAGGCCCTCCATAGGCACCTCATCATGAGTAATAAAGTCACCCTTTCACTGGGAAATTCCAAGAGTTTAGATGTTACCTCCTGCAGGAGCCCTGTTTGGGGAGATGGCTGAGATTGTGGTTGGCTGCGGGCCATGGTCGGGCATTGCTGCCTTCCGTGGTCTCGCGATCTCGCGAGACTTGGCTCGAGATCCCAGGATAAAAAGCTTGTTTGTTTCCAGTCTGCCTCTGAACTTGTTCCCGCAGCTTAGTTGCTCCAAGCGGCAATCGCTTCAGGCAGCTACAACCTCCTAGTAGCTGGGGACAAGGCCTGACCTCTCTTTGGGCAAGGCCAAATTCTCAGACACCTCTACTTCTTGTGTTTAAAACCATCTTTCCACATGCAGCTCTAGTTCTCTCTTCCTGTACGTTGCCGTTCCCTGTTTTCTCTTGCTCTCAAAACTCCTGTGGCTCTGATGGACCTTCGCATAGAGAGGAGTAGTTCTTAAGAGCTCAGCTTTAGGACAGATACCTGGGTTCAAATTCAAACTCCACTATGTGCTAACTGTGTGACCTTGGGCAAGTTTAATTAAATTTTATGTACCTCCATAAATGTTATGACTTTTATTTTGAAGGAAATTGTTCACATATTATTTACAACTTACATCGTATTTGTATGATGGGCTTACCTTTGATTTTGTACTGTTGTTTAAACCTCTGTAGTTCTACTTTGCTTTTGTTGGGTTGTTCATCTGTTTGCAGTGCTGGGGATCGAACCCAGGGCCTTGCCCGGGTTCGGCTATCACTCCAGCACTGAGCTGTATCCCAGCTCTAACCCTCTGTGGGCCTTAATTCCTGTATTTCAAACTCTGAGTGAAGAACTTTAGCCCATTTTAAAGCAGAGACTATGACTTTGAGGATGTGAGTTGAATGGCACATTCTCCTCCTCTAGGTTTTCCGGTTTTCCTGGAGGGAGGGAGGAGACAGGTGGATCAATAATTACAGTGCAGTGTGATGTGTCCTGAGATAAAGGTAAACAAAAGGTGTTTTTGAAAATAGGAGGATTAGGGTGAGGGTAATCAGAGGGAGGTCAGAAAGGCTCCCTGAAGGAGGTGACACTCAAGCGAGATTCTTGTATAATGGCTGTGATTTGCACACCTTGGTGTGTACTGCAATCACCTTGGGAGCTGGTGGAGCACACAGGTATCAGGGCCCAGCCTGACCTCCTGACTCAGGCTGTGCTCAGAAGGATGAGGCCCTCTCTTCTGTTGTTTTCTTTGCTTACTTCTTTTTGTCTTGAATCAGCCTGGCTCTTGTAGGTTTTTGTGTTTTCAAAGTCAGTAGGGAATATGAAATTTTGTTTTGATTCTTGTTAGAGCAAAAAGCTACTGATTTTAGCAAGCTCATCCCAGTATTAAAATCGGTAGGATCTGGAAGATTTAAACAAAGAATTCAACTCAGGGGAGGGGTTTTGACAGGTGGTAAGAAAGATTAGTGACCACAAGACTTTATCACAGACAAGGGCTTTACAATCTGACTTCAGAGTATCAAGAGGAAGGGATTGTTAGGGATCATCCACCCCAATGTCATCTCACTTTGTTCTGGGGAGTCCTGGATGTCCCTTGGAGCTACCTTATCTGACTGAACAGGGTGGCATTCTTGGCCCTCTTTCATAGCCCATGGCCCTTGTCAACCAGAAGAGCTTGACTATTATTTGCTTTATTTGTTTATCCTTTTCAAATTGCTTTCTTTGGAAAAAAAAAAAATGTTCTGAGACTTTGACAGCTGCTGATCTTTTTGAACACTTTCTGGTTGCTTACAGGTACCCGGAGACAGTGGGGAGTGTCTTCTCCAAACCATTCAGCTCCTGCGGCCAGAGTCTGCGCTAGAACTGGGTGGAGCTCTTGATATAATTCTGCCTAGCCTTGGTTCCATCCTGGTGTGATCCAGAGAGGCACTGCCGAGCTCTACAGATGTAATGGTGGGCAGATGAGAAGGACACCTGGTGTGAATATGCTAATGAGTCACTGTATCCTCAGCCTGATAAGCCCTGTCAGGAAAAAAATCTACACATTTGCTTCCTGGAGAAATATTTGTGAAATCCCTTTGTGGTTATCTTCTTGTGGGAAAAGGCATTTAACAGAGATTCATGAAGCATCGCAGGAACCCAGGCTAACTCAGGAAGGAATTCTTTCCGGTACCACACTGCACCTTGGGGAATGCTGGGTTGACAACTCAGTGATCCATACATAGCACTGAGCACTGTACCCAGAACGCTGAGTATCCAGGGTTCTAAGGCAAGGTTAGGGGTGCCCTCAGGCCCCTGATCAAAGAAAAACCTTCCACTTTGCTCCTTTTAGAACTGCACTGGTTTGAATGTGGCAAGGCTTGATTCCCTAGTGTAATGGCACTGTGGTGATAGGGACTTTAAGAGAGATAACTGGACCATGCATGGGGCACTGTCTTCAGAAGGGATTAATGCCTGCATCTTAGAAGTGGGTTAAATCTCATGGGCAGGGCTTGTTACTGTAAAAGCAGGTTGTTATAAAGTGAGGCTGCCCACGTGCTTGGTCTCTTTTGCACATGCACATTTCCCTTTAGTTTCTTCGCCATGTTGGAGCCAAGGGGCCCTTGCTGGAGACTCAAGCCATGCTGTTTGGACTTTCCAGTCACCAGAATTGTCCAATAATCCACTTTTCTTGGTTTATATTTCCAAACACCAGGTAGTGTATAGTAACACAAAACAAATATGACAAGGACTGCCTCTCCCAGTCTCTGGTACTGTGGCTCTAACACCTTCTCTCCTTTTACCTCCTTTTTACAAAAACATCTTCTTGTTTGCCTTTTTAGCTCTCCTGTCTTGCAGATGGTGTGGTTGCTTTCTGGTGTGCTAGGCACCTTGGGGCAAGGGATGGAAACATTAGGTACCTTTACCCCCAAAGGAACACTGGTACAAATAGTGATGTGCAATGGAGGAGTCATCTGTTCTAGAAGACAGCAGAATCAGAGGACCACATGGAAGGCCATGAGTAATTAGGAATGCAGAGGAGGGCATGCCTGAGGCTGCATTCTGGAAAGGGGGAAGGTCCTGTCTTTGGTTAGGTTGGAAGTGGAACTGCAGCTTCTCAGGACTACTGTATACAGTGGAGCAGGTGGTTTCCTGCAGGTGGTGACCAGCTGAGGGGATAATGGAAGCTATCAACTAGTCCATAATTCTTCTGCAGAGTTGTGCATGCTAACAAGGGTACACAAAGGGACTATGTAGACACCAGGGACACTGACCATCAGCCACAGTACTTGCATAGTCTTCTGCAGAGTTGAGAGGCAGTGCTGAGTGCCCTAGACTTTCATCTTCTACCTCTCGTCCCTGGGAAAATTTCAGGAGGCAACTACCTTTCCAGTGCCTCATGATTCTATCTCAGGTGCTCTAAAATATATTCAGGTACATAATCTAATCAAGGATAGAGAACATAGTGAAAGCTTTGGATGCATAAGCTCATGTGAAATGGCAGAGGATTTAGCTACCTGAAGTCCACCAGTGGAGCCTTTCTGGAGACTACTCCCTATGCTTATAAACCCCAGCACTAGAGAAATAGTCTTGGTCTCTCACCCTGCCCCATGGAGGAGTAATGAGTTACCTGAGCAGTAATGTAGCTAATTCACATTTCTTGTGGAGTGGAGTTACCTGGATCAGAGGCTAGAAGACAGAAACTCTTTCTGGGTAGCATGAGGTGGCAATCATGGGTATGTGTCTTTCTTTTGCAACCTCAAACTCTCCTTCTGGTAGGTTGTTCCTCAAAATTCAGGAGATGGGAGGTCGGATGGCAGGGAAGTTCAGCATCACCTTTATAGTCAAAGTTCTAGACCCTTTAGTCAAAGACCATGCAATATGTTTTCTAGTGCATCACCAAGTTCAAGTAAGCATTGTCAGTGTTAGTTCTTGTATAAGTGAAGGAGCCCCAATTAGGGTGATGGCTATTGCGGTCAGCTGGAAGCCAATGTATGTGCCGCACCTGTAAATGCACGTGAGGCACCCGCAAAGCTAAAGGTATTAACTGGGTGAAAGCGGTCGGAGTAAGAAGAATGAATTCATTCAGTCAGTCGTGCAGTCGCTCGGTCGGTCAGAAGAAGAGTTCAGGTCAGAGAAGAAGAAAAGAATCACGGCCAGAACGTTGGCAGAGCGGTTACAGAAGAGAAACCAGATAGAAGAAGTAATTGCAGAGTCAGGCCGAGGCTCCCGAGGAAGAAAGAAGAAAGAAAAAGAAGCTCTAAAAGCATTGAAGAAATCTCTCTCTTTCAAGTCTCTCTCTTTCTCTCTAAGCTCTAAGAAGATGAGTCTATCTTTCTCTCTAAGCTCTAAGAAGAAGAAGAAGAAGAAAAAGAAGAAGAAAAAGCTATCTCTAATCTTTCTCTCTAAGCTCTTTCTAAGAAGAAGAAAAATCTATTCTCTAAAAAGAAGTAAAAGTGTAACACTCTGCCTCCGAGAGTTTTCCTCCCGCGGCGTTTGTGGCTGGCCACGAAAGCTTAGAAGTTATTCTTAAAAATAAATGGTGAAAATAGAAAGGGGTCACACATGGAACAGTACTGAGATTGTCACATGAACCAAGGATCATGACAGATCTAGGTCTATGCATTGTGACTGCACAAGAGACAGACTGTAGGTTATGGAGAATCCCCAGGGAACATGACCTTAAAAGGAGCAGAGAAACCGGTTGTAAATGGAGAAGTGACATGCTAAATTTGCCTCTTTTTTTTTTTTTTTTTGAAGGGGGAGGGGGTGAATAACCATTGTCATCTCATGTAGGATCATATCTAGTGGGAGGAACAAGACTGATGTTAAGCTTTTGTGACAGGCTATAAGGGATAAAGCAAGCTCTGCATCAGTGCAGGGTATTAGGGATGGAAGGAGGGAGACTGCTTTGGGGTCTAAGTAGGAAGATTATTGGCAGGACCTTGTAATTGATGGGATGTAAGAAGCAGGGGGGAGGGTGGATGTGTTAGTCAGCTTTTCATCTCTGTGATCGAAATACCTGACAAGACAACTTAGAGGAGGAAAGGTTCACTTTGGGCTCATGTTTCAGAGGTCTCAGTCCGTGGTCAATGGACTCCATTGCTCTGGGTCTGAGGTAAGGCAGAACATGATGGTGGAAAGTCATGGCAGAGGAAAGCTGCTTAGTTTTAGACAACTAGGAAGTAGAGAGAAAAAGGGAGGCACTAGGAACAGAATATCATCCTCAAAGGGCACTCTTCCAGTGACCTACTTCCTCCAACTACACCCAACTTGCCTATAGTTACTGGACAGCCTAGTAATCCTTTCAAATTATTAATCCATGAAATGGATTAATCCACTGATTAGGTCACAGCCCTCATGATCTTTTATCTCACCTCTGGCCATTACTGCAATGTCTCATACGTGAGCTCTTGGGGCATACCTCATATCCAAACTATAACAGTGGAGTTCAAGGCTGACTCTGAGGTGGCCAGCACAGATGAAGGTTTTTAAGGCCACCTACCAAGCTAGGAGAATAAGAGGCAAGGTCATGTTAATCATAATAGCTAGCATTGATTGAGTACTAAGAACACAACAAGTATGACTATATTTCATTTTCATGAGAATGCTTTGCTATGTGGTTGCTATGTTGTAAAACTGTGCCATTTTACTAATAGGAAAACTGAGCTTCTGCAAAATCAAGCCATTTGTCCAAGAAACAAAAGTTAGGCACAGTTACGGTGACTTTGAAATGCGCCAACGTGGCTAAGCTCCGGAATTTTCCCCAAATTCCCTTTCTTGTAGGTTTCTGGCTAAGGTAGGCCACCAGAGAGATTTCTTGGGCAATTTAGATAGAATAGATTTAGATAGAAGGGGAAGCAGCAGCCATTTTGTAGCTCACATGTGTGGATGCTGCTCTGTTGGCCCGGTTCGTTGGTGTGAGGCTGTGATGAGACCTATCTCGCATTCCCCTGAATCCTCAAGTTTTCCTGAGTCCCAGGCCAATAGGACTGCAGCGAAGACACCAGCTTCTGCATAACACCACGTCACTAGGCAGTAGGAACTGACATGGGTCTTAGCCCATCCTCATGGGTTCTGGTTTGTATTTGTGGTTCCCAGCTGGCTCTTGCTCCCATCTTCCCTACTCAGTCACCTGTCCTCAAGACTTCAAGCTTCAGCATCAGGCATAAGACACATCTCACAGAGGCCAGCTCCCACAATCATGTAAGGTCAAATCCCTGTGAAAATATTTCTTTTAATATCTATATCTATACATTTTTATATCTATATATCTCTATCTGTGATTTGTATATATATATACATATATATATACATATATATATACATATATATATACATATATATATACATATATACATATACATATATATATACATATATACATATATATATATATATATATATATACACACACACATGTCTCTATCATCCGTCCATCTATCTGTACTTCCAAGTGGTTCTGTTCCTTTGATTGAATCCAGTGACTGATGTCAGTATAGCAGTGCAGCAAAGATCTGACCTCAGGTAGTGCCACTGCAGGACATGAACAGGCTATGATGCAGATTACAGGCTAGTGAGGAGGGGTCCACTTTGGGCAGGCCGAAATTGAGGTGCCTGTGGGATATTTGGGTGGTAAGTCACAAGTAAGCTGGAGAAACCAGAGGAACTTTGTGTGCAGCAGATGATGAGGGGAAGGGAAATCAATATGGGCTGACTGGAATTGGGAACAAGTTTTATGGTGGCAAAACTTGATTTAAGTCTCACAGGCTGGAAGAACTGGTTAAATGAATAAAGAGAGGCCAGGCACTGTGGTTGGGGAGAGAATGGTGTGCAGCAGGAATGAGCAGGGTCTGAGGAGATCAGCCTGAATGGTCCAGGAAGGATGTATTGATTATATGGCCACTTCTATCTATTCAGGTCTGTGAGTTATACCTCCCTAGTGGGCTCTGAGTTTGGTGACTTGCACCTGGTAAGTAAGTTTCTAATACAGTTAAACTTAGTTTGCCTCAAACATTTTGTGAGAACCTATCATATGGCAAGATTGTGTTGGATGTAGATATGAATGACATGAGAACTGTATCCTGGAGATAATTGGGTTCTGGTTATAAAAATTTAATATATTTTGGTTAAATTGGATTGAATGGAAATCTTGAGCCAGTAACAGGGCAGATTGTGCATGCGTAATTCCATTTGGGGCTAATTGCATGGATGAAATGTTGAAACTCAGGTCAATCTCTCTACTCACTCATCTCTCCATCCATTCACCCGAAGCTGGCTTGCTCTGCGTACCTACTGACCTATCATTCTCCTATCTCTATTAACACCTATCCATTACTTCTTTAATTAAATGGGGAGAAGTCTGCAAAATTAGCCATATGTAAAATGACAATTAAAACATAAAAGCAGATAAAAAGAAAGCAGAAACAGATACTGGCAATGATGGGGTCTAAATAATCATTATTGATGATTGCAATAATTAGTTATTGTAGCTGAGCATTACATTTGGGGCTGAGTGTATTAGAAACTAAGGCAAAGATAAATAGAAGGCACACTGAGTTATCCAGTCTGTAATATCTGAAGAGAGAAGGAATACAAGTTGGAAGAGTTAGACTTTCTCTAGCATTGTGTGGCCAGAGGATTCATTGTGTCAGGGCTATGTGAGAATAACAAGTAACTTAATGGACGGTCTTTTACTGTGCTTCACGGGGGCAGAGAAACGCTCCTCAAATGTTTCTCCTGTCGACTCTGTATAAAGGCTAAGGGCATAACATTAAATCTTGTTCCAGCACAGGCTTTTCTGTGGTAAACTAAGATAATAATGTCCAGCTACCTTAAAGTCTGATGGCCAGACTCAGAGAGAGAGAGCCCAGAGAACTCAGAGGAAGGTGTAGCAAGCTGGTGATCTATCTGCCTCTGTGTTTCAAATTTCATGCTCTCCAGAGAGACTTGGGCTGAAGGGACTTTAATCTCCAAGCCAGAAAAGTTTCTCTATCCCTAAAATACATAGTCATTAATTTGGAATTTGTTCTGCTCCAGGGGTAGGAGGGCTGTACCCAGGGCTACCTGCCTTCCATCCTTTTACAAAACAAGAAGCTGAAACAGTGTCAAGAAAGCCCCTCAGCTTAAAATTTGGGTGATTGCCCCTCCCCACCCCTAGAATGATTCAGGAGTCCCTTGAAGGATGATGCCCCAAGTTCCATTGTCCAGGGATGGCATATTTGCCCAGCACCACCAGCTGGCCCTCTGTGGGGTGGGTCCAGGGTGTGGCCTGATTGACATCTGTCTCATTCTGTTTGGCAGCTTTACCACATCCAATGTGGGACTGTCCCCCAGAATTTATTCCATGCTTAGGGCAAGCCTGTGGGAACTTGAGGTCAGCTCTGAAAGCCCCCTGGAATTGTGAATGGTAGAAGCAAGTGTCCCCAGCATTAAGTCATTCATGAATCTGAGAGGACTCTGTCCCCATGAATCTGTCCCCATGAATCTGAGAGGACTCAATAGTACCTGTTGGATAAAGTGTGTGAAGGCTCATGGGAGGGGTTCAAAGAGGGCAGTTGGGAGGGAAAGGAGCATGAAAGATGCAAAAAAAAAAAAAAAAAAAAAAAAAAAAGAGAGAGAGAGAGAATGAGAGAGATGAGCTTGGACTTTCAAGATTATTGAAAGGGTCTAGAGAAAGGCTGGATGTCATCTGAAATTATACAACAGGACAAAAAGGCCCCCCAAGTACCAGGGTGGAGCCGTGTGCCTTGGACTGCCATGTGGCATTAGATATCATAGATCCCCTCTGCTCTCAGGTCCCTTATCTTTATAAAGCAGGATGGATTGAGGTGAGGGGAAAAGAAAGACCACAGCACATTGAGAAAATGAAAAAGGGCTCCATAGGAATGCAAGTTGATGTGATTATTAACATAATGATTATTTTTAAAAAATATTCATTTATTTGCTTTAGTTGTACACAATTCGTTTATTTGTACGTGGTGCTGAGGATCGAACCCGGGCAGCGCACATTCTAGGCGAGCGCTCTACCGCTGAGCCACAACCCCAGCCCCTAACATAATGATTTATTGATTTTAAAATACGACCCGTGAAATGAACTTGCTTTGGTGTCCGGAGTTATCAGTGGTCAACAATGGCAAGAAGGACATTCAGAGGAAGCCAGCATTGTTCACCTTGCTTCCTCAACAGGCCCCATTGGCTAATATCTGTCTCCCGTTGTCCTTCTTTCATACTCTCTAGACTTTCACTTTCACACACAGTTTGTGATTCTGTGTTAGGCACAGCCAGATGAGTCATCTGACACCTGCCTTCTCTCCAGGTGGCTTGCTACTGCCCTGCTTGTGTTAGAGTCCCAACCTCCTTCCTTCCACTCCTGTGCCCCACGGATGCATTACAACTCCCTGTGGTGCTGGTTGCCAGTCAGAAGAGTCCCAAATGCCTCAGCTCCATTCAGATCTCCTTTTAATTTTATGATACAAGATACAGCAGTCCTTCCCTTCTCCATGGGAATACGTTCAGGGGAGCCTGAAACCTGAACCCTATATACTCCATGTTTTTTCCCATGCATACACACCTACGATCAAGTTCAATTTACAGTTAGGCACAGTACAAGATGAAACATAGTAACTAATATTACAACATAACAACAATATAACAATATGCTGCAATGAAAGTTATTTAAAACTTAGGAATTGTCTGTATCTGGAATTTTCCATTTAGTATTTTTAGTCTGCTGTTGACTAAGGGTAACTGAAATGGGAAAGCTAAGCTGCAGATAAGGGAAAACTATTGTATTCCCTCTTACACTCAATGCTAAAATTAATATGTAATAATAATATATTAGTGACATAATTATATATAGTATATGCCATATACTATATTTATTACATACTATATATCCTATGTATCAATATAAACAGTCTATATTATAAAACTATACACCATATTACAATACAATTTCTTATTTAGTTTTCAGAAAACCCCACTGAGGTAGGTAGGTATTTTATTACCTCCACTTTGCAAATGAGGAAACTGAAGGTCAGAGTGGTTTGGGTAATTTGCTAAAAGTGATTCAGTGAGATTAAATTATGAAGCCACAATCCATGCTATTGTTATTTACTGCTTTTCCGCTGATTTTTACAATTCTGTAGTGTTAGGGGATGATTTTTTTGATGATTGTGACTATGATCAATATTTTTGCATTGGTATTGCTGCTGTTTTGTGGAAAGAGAGTTGTGATGGTGTGTGTGTGTGTGTGTGTGTGTGTGTGTGTGTGTGTATGCCTGTGTCAACTGCTCAGTCTGAATATCTGTCAATTTCTTGATGTCAGGTCTCGCACATGAGACTGGGAACTTGCTAAAACTCATGTGTGCACCATTACGTGGGGCATCTCAGTAGGTGAAACACAACAGAACGGTGTACCTGAGGGAGTGGCCGTGGAAATACTCTCCTACCACTCTTGTCTTCAGCTCACTGCTGTCCCTTCCACTGACCCTAGGGGTTTCCCAAGCTTCTAAATGTTGGGCAGTTCTCTCTGTTGGAGGCCAGTGTGAAATATGCAGGAGTTGATGAAGATAGTAAAAGACATATTCTCATCTAGTTGAAAATGTTGCAGGTGGTGACGAAAGAAGGGACAGTACCAGGGGTGGGGTGGAAGGCAGGAGAGGGTAAGAGTGGATGGGTGTGATGAAGCACCATATATGCATGTATGGAAATGTCATGGTGACACCCACTGTGCAATTAATATGCATTAATAATTATAACTTTTAAGGAATGGGATGTTAGTTGTGGAGAGTTGGTGTGTGTGTGTGTGTGTGTGTGTGTGTGTGTGTGTGCGTGAGTGCGTGCATGTGCCCACTTGTGAAGATGGGCTACATCTAAAATGCAGATTTTCCAGTATTTTAGTTATGAGCTGGATTTCCTGTGTTTCCTGGAGCAACGTGTGTGTTTGCTTTCTTCAGGGAAAATACAGAAAGGACGCTTCTTTCTTCTTTTATGGTTATTGTGCTTGAAAATCAAAAGCACTTTACAGTAGGTATTTTAAGGACCATCCTTGTAAGAAATAAATGCTGGGAAGTGCCCCTCACCATCCTTACCTGCCAAGGAATGCAGACACAGGGGTGGAAGGGCAATCCCAGCTCCCCTGGCAGCTCCACTGCTCATCCCCCACCTCCCTGTCCTTGCTGAGGCTGGGGACTCTAGGCCCCAACTCCTGGTACCCCCTCTGTGCCCTCCTCCCTTGCTGCTCCAAGTCTCGCCCTCTGTGCTCACCTCTTCCCCCAAGTCAGAGCCCTCGTGTCCCTGAACAGCCCTGGTCATGTGCATTCCTGCCCCAGAAACTTCCCTGGCTCCCCATCACATGCTGAGTAAGGCACAAGTTCCCACCTCAGAAATTAACCTCCTCCCAAGAGGCCCCAGACTTCCTTTCAAGACTCAGAGGAGGGAATAACTAACCAGCCTGCAGCAATCAGAGAAAGCTTCCCAATGGTGCAGATGTATCCATGTATCAGCTTTTGAAGAAAATCAGCCTTTATTGCTTCCCAAGCAGCCCTCTCTCCTTCCTCTTTGTGTATATGTTTTCTTCTAGGTTGAATATCCAGATTTACATCTCCTGAAATTTATCCTTCCTTCAAGAATCTTTCAAATGCCACTTTCTTGTTCAAGACTGGCATCTGATTCCCTGACTTGAAGAGACCTTGATCTTTAGACTCATGGTATTTTGGGCCTAAAGCTAGGCTCATTCTGCTTTATGAATTGCTCCAGGCTAGTTGCTTTGCATTAGTAAAGTAACTAACACAGCTACCCCTATGTTTACTGGTTACCCTTTCCCCAGCGGAGAGCTTTACAGAACTGCCCCAATGGTGTCCCCTATATCTTCCTAAAGTGGACCAGGATCCACCAGCACAGACTTCAATGAAAGGAGGAACCAGCCTTGCTAGGCCTGGAGAACATTGTGCCCATGAGCTCAGAACCTGGGCCTCTACGACTACCTGAGGTTGTGGGTGGTCACCCTCGACCCAGTGACCTTGGCCATGTGCCCTAGTGTCAGTGTGTAGGTTCCTATTCCTGACATCCATCTTTCATGTGTGGGCTCTGGGGCACAAAGCCATCACCTGTGGGAAGATGCAGAAGGCTGGGGGGTCACAATAGGGAAAAAAGGGGACCTCAGGGTCAGGAGACAAGGGCTCCAGCACCACTCTGTCACTTCCTGTTGATCTGCACTTTGGATTCCCCAGGTGTGAAAGGTTGGCATTGGATTAAAGTTTTTCCAACTGAGTATTGTATAAAATGTAATGAAAAGAACTAAAATCACTCATTTTTTTTTTTTAAATCTCTGTGTGCCCTAATCTGAAAAGTGGCTGCTCCTATGATTACATGGAAGAGCCCAGCCTTCTCTGTCCTTTGACTCAAACTGGAACTATCCTCTCAGTCGATGACTGAAAATTGTGCTCCTTTGGTCAAAAACTGTGAGAACGTCCACACGAAATGCCACATTTTACAGCTTCAGTGACTTCACCGGAAGCTCATCCCTGCCAGCTGGCCAGATGGTTCTAGAATGGACTGTGAAAGACATCCCTGCAACATAGTTCAGGCTATTTTACCCAGAAAGAGTTTGTGAGCAGAAGAGAAGATGTGTGTTTTGAAGAGTACCAAGGGCTTCTGAAATTGTCGTTAACAGTTCTCCTTGGTGTTCCTCTTTAATGAGATGAGCAGCAGTGACATAAGAAGAGAAATAACAGCCCCATCTTTGTGTTTTGTAATGAATAATAAAGCATTTTAACCTCTTTAGGGACTTAACACCACGTTAATCCTTTAATCCCTGGAAAAACCAATTTTGTTGACATGAAAAGGGAATATTTAACTTCATCCAATTAATTTTCTACCTTAGAGATGCCATGATTATGAAGATTAGATTGAATGGATTCATTAGAGCTACCATATTGTGTATAAAGTAGTGGCTTTGACACCAAAAAAGGAGCATCAAAAGAAGAAATCCAAACTCACAGTTTTGTTAACGTTCACCCACTTTGAAGTGCCAGGGCTTGGAACTTGGAGCCTCAGTGCTGTACTGAAACACTTACATCTGCAATTGCTCAGCTACCATGCAGCCATTAAACCAGCAACTGGGCTCACATTCCTGCAATACCAGCTCCCTCTCTCTTTCTCTCTTTCCCTCTCTCTGAGCCCCAAATTAGAACTGTGCTTGTGAGGAGGCTGAAATGCACGCCACAGAAACATTCCTAACAGTAAAAAGTTAGCTAAGTGTGAACTCAATTTGAAATTACACAGCAGGGGAAGCGCACCACTCAAATCCTTCTCAGAACAATGGACTGGAATTGGAGATGGAAGATAAATGGTTGGAGATTTAATTATTTTTGCATTGGACTTCAACATGCAGACATGGAAAGGTTTTAATTCTACCCGAAACCCAACCCCCAGCCAGAATTGAATTTATAGGGATGAAAGAAATTGATGAAAAGCAAGGGTTATGGTGGTACTGCAAATATTTTAATGGTACAAGGCAAAGGCTCCAGACTCCTCTGACTGAAGATGGCCCCTTTAAGGAAGGAAAAATGGGATGTGGGAACTGTCAGGGTGACCACTCACTCTTATCCCAGAAGCCACTTTCAGTAGATGTCACTTACCACCAGCCTGTCATCCCAGCTGCAGGGCAGGAGCACAGATGATCTGTGTTGGCATCCCTTGTGTGTCTCGCTCAGTGCTTGGCATGCAAGCGGTGTTGTCTAGCACAGTGCTTTCTACTAAAGGATGACATGGTATGACTGCAAAGAAGTGACACTGATGTCCTTTATGTGGTTGATGGCAGAGCACGGAGGAATGGGAGATTTGGGAAAGTCTGGAATCTGAGTATTGGTCCAAGCACCCTCCAGTCCTGCAGCCTTGGATAAATGGCTTGATTTATTTAAGACCTAGTTATTTCATCTGCTAAATGGGGAGAATGGTATCAGCCTCTAAGTTTTTACAGAATTGTAGAAGGCAGTGGAACAATGACCTCAGCACAGTGCTTTGCAAAGAATGGATGCCGGGTGAACGCTATAGTGTTTTCTTCTCTCCCACCACGTGGAAATCAACATTATTTGATTGACTTTGGCATAAATGATAGAAGTTTAAAGGGATTTTTGAGACCACCTAGTTTTCCCCTTAATTTTGCACTTGAAGAGTGAAGCAATTTGCTTAATGCCATGGGATTAATTGATTCTAAAATGGGCCAGAACCAAAAATCTTGACTGTTGGATCAGAGCTACTTCCATGATCTCATGTAGCTTGGTTAGATCAACTAACTCTGCTTTGGGAGAAGCACATCTCATCTAGTCCATCTTTTCCCTGACCTGAACACAGTCACTCTCTTACTCGGTCCCCAATTCCCTCACTCTCTTTTCATAATAACAGTATCCCAAATGCTTTAAGGTGGCTGTTTCAGTCCCACAGTGACTATGCCTCAACTCCAAACTTCCATTTGTCTTTTCCGGGTGGACATAGTGGTTTATCTTAGAACCTAAACCTTTGCTCTTAAGTGCCATAGTGTGGCCACTTGATATCTGCTTTTGAGAATGTCTCAGTGCTAAATAAGAATGTGCCTTTGGGGCTGGGGTTGTGGCTCAGCGGTAGAGCGCTCGCCTGGCATGTGCGCGGCCCGGGTTTGATCCTCAGCACCGCGTAAAAATAAAGGCATTGTGTACAACTAAAAGCAAATAAATAAATATTAAAAAAAAAAAAAAAAAGAATGTGCCTTTCTTTCAACTTTCAGTCTTCCTACACATCCAGACCAGAGAAAACCAGAAATAATATCTGCCTTTATGGAACAATGGAGATTGTTCTTTCCCTAAACATATTTGCTAGAGTCCCATGTGCTCACCTTGAGAAAATCCCTTACTATTTGTAAAACACCAAACACATTTTTAAACATTTGCTATAGTTTGTATCGTAAATGTCCCCAAAGGCCCACATGTGAAGGCTTGGTCCTCAGTTTGGGTGTTATTGGGAGGTGCTGGAACCTTTAAGAGAAGAGGCCAATTGGGTGATCTTTCAGCCCCTGGGGGTGTGGCCTTAAAAGGGATTGTGGGATCCCAGCTGCTGTTTCTCTCTCTTTTGCTTCCTGGCCAGTGGCTTTGCTGTCACCATGATGTGCTGTGTCACTACAGGCACAAAAGGAAAGGAGTCAATCAGTTATGGATTGAAGCCTCCAAAACTGTGAGCCAAAATAAGCCTTTTCTTCTCGCTTTGTAAGTAGGTTGGCTCTGGCATTTGTTCTGGTAACAGAAAGCTGACTGACACACCACCAAACCATGAACCATCCTATTGACAAGCCCCTGAATATAATTCAAACACCATATTATGGTGGGGGAAACTGGACTCTAGTGGGGGTGTCACCCTAAATCATACAGTAGATGATGATCAGTCCTTGTCTGTCAGAATGACTTTTCCCTGAACTGGAAAATTAGTGCAGGTGTCCCTAGTTTGTCATGAGAATAAGGACTGGTCTGTGTGAGCCTCACTCTTAATCAAAAAGGAGCTATGTAGCTCAGCAAAGACCTCCCTGCAGGTAAACATGACCCCAGTTGTATAGAGCTGGAGCAATCCCTGTCCTTGAATTCGCCAAGTAAATATTGCTTTCTAACAAGACCCTCTTTGGCTACCATGACACAGGGTCATCTCAGAGTAGTTAAAGTTGGCAGTCCGCAGCTGCAAAGTTGCCTAACACAAAGTCAGGTAGTGCGGTAGACTGACGTCAAGTGCCTATGTCGTTTGAAATGAAAATGGATTTTAGGTATGATTTTGAAAGGGGTTGATGTGTTTTAGTCACTGGAATGCCCCAACCCTTGAATGCCCAACCTTCTCAATGTACTTAAGGAGCACTTGAACCCCATTCCTTCAATTCATTTCCAGAAAACCAGGAGTGCCTGGTCTCCAGCTCTGGTGTGGCTGTGTGGGAAGCCTGGGGGTTGAAAGAAGGGCACATTCTTATTTGGGCACAGAGACCTTTTCAAAACATGACTCTTCTTGATGCACTTAGGCTGCCTGTCCCAACCTCTGTCCAACACAGAGTCAGGACCTTTCCTAAGAAAGGAGACCCAGAGGGCAGAGAAGGGAACAAGACTCCTTTGGCTGGTTGTAGCTGCAGAGACCCTCTGATGGTTGTTCTGCTCTGGTGAAAGGACTCCTCTCCCTGAGAACCAAAGTTCTGATGACTACACTGTCTCCCCTGTCCCCCTGTCAGCTCTGCCTGCAGTGGGGAAGAACTCTAACCCTTACCTGTCTTCTTTGGCTCCAGCCCTTCTTTACCTCAGGCCACAGGAGTAACAGGGATGAGCTTTCAAGCTTACTTATGTTTTTATCCATCTCTGAATGACAATCCATGGAGCTAGTAGAGAGTCAGATTTGTTGAATCTTGTAGTCCCTCATGAGAAATAACCACTTTTGTGAACCCAGATTCCTGCTAAACTATAATCTGAGGGGCACCAAAGTATCATATTTTGGCCCACTTATAGTTTAGGAGTGGGGAGAAAGAACTGTGTATCCAAACAATGAAAATGCAGCCAAAGGCAGAGATAAACTAAGGCCCAGTTTCTGGGCCTCAGCAGATGAGCAAGTAGGAATCACAATACCGGTGGTTATGTTTTCTTTCCACCACCCCTTCCTCCTTCGTCTCCCCCACATTATGGCAGAATTTAAGAGATAAAGGGCTGAAAGCCACTGTTAAGGCTTCAGGCTCCAGAGCAAGAAGGGCTGGAGACCTGAGGAGAGGTCTGGGAAGAGACGGAGATGCTCAGCCTTGGAAGGACTGGCCCACTTGGGCAGGAGGAAGGTAGCGTTTTGGAGTTATTTTTGGGGGGCTGTTTCTCTTGGCCCTGACCCAATACCAGACAAGAGCTTTGGAAGATCCATTACATTATACAGTGTCTATCATCTGCAGATTAGCTTTCCTCAAATAGTTCCCCACACTGCAGACTCTCAGCATGCACCCCTGCTTTCTCTGTCAATAATCCATCAATTAAGGGCTGCTAATAATATGCATTGACACAGCAGATTAAGAAGCCGTGTTCCCATTGGTAGGCCTGCTCTTCAAGTCAATGGTTGTAGGATTATCAACCCCGCCATTGACGTTTGTTTCATTCTTCCTTCTCCAGTCCCTTGTGGAATGCCAGAGAGAGCTCCATTCAAACCCAAAGGCTCAAAAAACAAAAGAGTAATCTCAGCGTGAGGGCCTGAAAAGCAATTCAGATCAAGAGAATACAGAGGCAACCTATGGCTTCCCTCCCTCTCCTCCCTGTCTTCTCCCCTCTTTGTGCTAAAATTGTCATTTAGTTCAGAGGATGGGGTGTCAGAACCCTCAGAACCCCCTAATCCTGCAGACCCAGTGGCCACAGGAAGCAGGGCATGATGCTGCTGGCAAGGTCCTTGTTCTCTAGGGGCAAGGCAAGGCTATGATTGTTGCTCTGTATCTTGTCCTCTCTGGCTGTAGATGGGAACAAAGGTCTGCCATGAACCTGGTCTTTGCAGGACTTTAGACACTTACCTGTTAAGGGAAACAGTGAGAGTCTGTCTGGTTTCCTTTTGGGCCTCCCTAACTCTCCCCTCTGGCCTCCAGTCCCTCCCCAGGAGCAGCTTCAGTGTTGACAGACAGCAGTGATTTAAGCAGAATGGTGGGTTCATGGCCACATGGGTGGTAGACTGAGCAAGGCTGGCCTGAGGCTGATGTTGGAAACAGGCTCTGGGGAGTCCATCCAGGGAGCTAAACCAGCCCCAAACTCCTCAGTATTATATGCCTTAAGGGTAGGGTGAAGTAGGGAGAGAGAATTGGGACTAGAAGATGGAGATATTTCGGGAACAAGAGAGGAAGACAAGAAGGCAAGGGAGAACCAAGGGCCAGGGGGACTTCAGATGTATTGCTGCATCCTTAATCCTGATCACAGCGAGCTGCCAATGTATTCATGTTAACATGCTTCCCTCCAGTGGGTGAGGAGAGAGGGGGTAAAGCCCTCTCAGCAAACTCATGATCCTGTATTAGTGTGCTACAGCTGCCATAAAAAATGCTATCGACCAAAGGACTTATACAGCACTGTATTCCTCCAGGTTTTGGAGGCTGGAAATCTGGTTAAATTTCTTCTGAGGCCTCTCCTCTAGGCTCGTAGATGACTGACTTCTCACTGTGTCCTCACATTTCTTTCCTGCTGTCCTTTATCCACAGTCCCATCAGATCAGGGTCTGTCCTAATAGTCTCATTTTTACCTAAGCAGCACTTTAAAGGCCCCACCTATACATACAGTCCCATTCTGAGGCATTGGGGTTAGGGCTTCAACGTAAGAATTGCGGGGGTCATGGGATACAATTCAGCCCATACCAATCAATCCCCAGGGGTACCTCTGCTGTGAGCTGGGAGGAATTGAGCCTCGAAGGACATTTTGCTCAGAGTGATGCTTGCCTTCAGTAAAAGGATGGTCCAGACAGGGAGCACTTTCTGGGGCAGCTGATACACCCAACAAGGAACTCATATCTTCCTCCAAGTTTTTGTTTAAAGTTTGAATGGATTAGGCATTTGGAGCACCCTGTAAAGCAGCTTCTTTTCCTAGGTACCATCTATCCTGTCATTTCCAGTAGTTGCCACTAAGCTAATGGTGGTGAGAAGACACTGCTGGGGCATCTCTCTTTCTTGAGGGCAGACTGGATCCTCTCTATCAGAGCCCTGTGGACAGCATTGAAGATTGCGTTATTGCTCCCAATTCTTTATTCTTTGCATCACCAAGTAATACTCATGTGGCTTGGCAGTTCCTGGTGCTAAAATGGGAAGAGTGCATTTCCCTGCTCTAATGTTGGCCAAGTGACTTGAATAGGTATCATGCCAGAGGAGCAAGCATGCTGCATGCATGTATCTGATTTGCCCAGCCTTGAGTTGTGGAGAAGCTGCCTGTCTGCTTTCTTGATTGCACGCCACAGTGCAGCCAGGAACGCAACCTCCTCTATTCCACCATCTTGGATCTCTCTGACATCTTAGTTCTTGCTCTGTATTACCAGACAAATATCTAGGTCTCAGTGTCAAGGTGATTGAATCAAAATGGTAGCCTTCAAACGTGCTTAGCAGCAAAACTCTTTTCGCAGTAATCATAGGTAGGAGACCACGGATAAGTTGCTTTGTCTGAAGTCAAGGGGATGTGGGAGCAGGACCTTCCTGGAAGTGACAGAGCATTTGTGAGGGCGGCCAGTTGTCCCAAATGAGTGGTCACCAAATGAGTGGGCCAGCCTTCCAGAGCTGACCCTTGTCAGAGAGGGCCAGTTTCCATTGTCATTGTCAGTTTTCTCTGAGTATCAGAAGTTTCAAATTCTCAGTAGTTTTTAGCAGCAAACATTTGTGTTTCTCCCTCATGGGTCCTGAAAGCTAGCTGGACTGGCTGTGCATAGCTGGTCAGGTGAAAATGTGCGCCACAAGTCTTCATTCTGGAACGGTGCTGTGTTCCTGGAAAACCGCAGGGACAACTCCAGCAAATACAGGGAGCCAAAGATCACTTCAATAAAGAGTGAGATTCTGAACAAATAAAAACCAAACAGAAATCCTTGAAATGAAGGAAACAATGAACCAAATTAAAAATTCAATAGAAAGCATCATCAACAGACTAGAGCACTTGGAAGACAGAACCTCAAGCAATGAAGACAAAATATATAATCTGAAAATAGAGTTGACCATGGAGAAAAGATGTTAAGAAACCATGAACAGACTTCCAAGAATTATGGGATAACATGAAAAGACCAAATTTAAGATTTATCAGGATAGGTGAAGGTGCAGAGATACAAACCAAAAGAATGCACAATCTTTTCAATGAAATAATATCAAAAAACCTCTGAAATCTGAAGAATGAAATGGAAAATCAAATACAAGAGGCTTACAAGACCCCAAATATGCAAAATTACAACAGACCCACATTAGAGCACCTTATCATGAAAATGTCTAGCATATAGAATAAGGATAGAATTTTCAAGGCTGTGAGAAAAAAAGATCAGATTACATATAGGGGAAAACCAATACGGATCTCAGGTGATTTCTCGACCCAGATCCTCAAAGCTAGGAGGTCCTGGAATAGTATATACCAAGCTCTGAAAGAAAATGGATGCCAACCAAGAATCCTATAGCCACAAAATTAAGCTTCAGATTTGAAGATAAAATAAAGATCTTCCATGATAAACAAAAATTTAAAAAATTCACAACTAGAAAGCCTGCACTATAGAATATTCACAACAAAATATTCCATGAAGATGAAAAAATAATGTGAAAACCAGCAAATGGAGAAACTACACTAAAGGAATAGTCAATCAAAGGAGAAACTAATTCAAATTAAAAACTAGAAGTAAACCAAAATGACTGGGGACACAAATCATATCTCAATAATAACCTTGAACATTAATTGCCTAAACTCATCAATCAAAAGATACAGACTAGCAGATTGGATTAAAAAACAAGACCCAACAATATATGGTCTCCAAAAGACTCACCTCATAGGCAAAGACATCCACAGACTGAAAGTGAAAGGGTGGGGAAAAAATATACCACTCATATGGATCGTGTAAACAATCAGGGGTTTCTATCTTTATATCAGATAAAGTGGACTTCAATCCAGAGTTAATCAGAAGGGACAAAGAAGGACATTTCATACTACTTGATGGAATTATACATCAACAAGGTATAACAATCATAAATATTTGTGCCCCAAACAATGGAGCATCTAGGTACATCAAACCAACCCTTCTCAATTTCAAGAATCAGATAGACCACAGCACAATAATACTGGATAACTATAACATGCCTCTGCCACCACTGGATAGATCCTGCAAACAAAAACTAAATAAAGAAGCTATAGAAGTGAAAAATACAATTGATAATTTAGACCTACCAGACATATATAAAATATTTCATCCATCAATGACTGAGTGCACTTTCTTCTCAGCAGCACATAGATCCTTCTCTAACACAGATCATGTTATATAAGTTATCACATATGTTGGCTTATGGTAGTAATATTACCTTAATATATTTTTATCATCTGTAGGGTTATTTTGATAGCTCCCTTTCCATTGATATTATTTTTTGTGTTCTTGTTTTTTTTTCTTGATTAGACATATTTGAATTTTATCAAAATTTAGCTGTGTTATTTCTTCTCTATTTCATATATTTTGCTCCTACTCCTATTTTTTCCTTCCTACTACATAATTTGAAAATATTTGATTGTTATTCTAGCTTCTTTCTGATACAAGTACTTTAAGTTATAAATGTTCATCTGAGTACTATTTCATCCCAGAGATCCTGATATTTTAAGCTTTTATTATCACTTAGTTCAAAGCACTTTTTGTTTAGTTTTCTTGTGCTTTCTTCCTTGGCTTCTGAGATATTGATTAGTGTGCCATTTAATTTTGGAATAGTTGACATGTGGGGGTGGGGTTCTATATAGCTTAAGGCGATTGATTTATAATGTAATAAATCATGCAAGACACACAGTCTGCATGATCTCAAATTTAAAAAAAGTAATGGAAATGCTTTTAATATTGTTTGTATTGGTTATATGTCAAAACTGATCAAATTGCACACTTCAAATATGTGCATTTTATTGTACTTCAATATTACCTCAATAAAGCTATGGAAAAAAAACATTAAAAAAAAAACAGGAAAAAACATACTGTCAGAAAAAGAAAAGAAGAACTAAGATGTCATGTCTTCCTCCTTGGCCATCCTAGATCTTTTTGGGGAGGTGCCCCAACACTGAGGGGGTCAGTTGCTCTTGACCAACATCTTTGTGAGAGATGCATTGGGGAAATTAGGAGCAGTAGGTGCATCCCACTTTTCTAAGTTTAAAATTAAACACTTAGATGTTCAGAGATTGCTCTTGAACTTTAGGTTGAACAGAATTGGGCTAATCATACTCCTTGAGCTATAACACTCTATCATCATTAGTCCCTTAAAGGCACTCTTTTAAGGGTGACTTTGTTTGATTGTTACTTTTTGTTTAATTTAACAACATAATGATCATTGTATTAATTCTCTATTACTGCTGAAACAAATTACTACAAATTTAGGGGATCAACACTGCACAGATTTATTCTCTTCAGGTTCTGAAGGTCAGAAATCTGAAATAGGTTTTGCTAAGGTAACATCAGGATGTTGGCAGGGCTGTGTTCTTCTCCGGAAGCTCTGGGAAATAATCTGTGTCCTTGCCTTTCCAGTTTCTGGAGGCCAGCTGTATTCCTTGGCTCATGGCCTCTTCCAACTTCAAGTCAGCACTGGCCAGTCAAATCTTTCTTACATCACACCACCTTGACACTGACTCTGACTCCTTCTTTATAGGGCTGGACATCTTTGGGGAGCCATAGTCCACCTATCACCATCATCCAATTCAAGAGCTAGAATATAACCTACATCCCCTCTGCCAACTCTGTATTCCGCAACCAAGGTGATCACTATTCTGAATAATTTATGTAGCATTATCTCGCTTTATTTTATATAGTTTTACAAGCACACATGCACGTGGATGCATATGTATATGCACGCATGTGTCTATTATCTATCTATCATCTAACTCACATGTGCATGTATGCTTGAATTTACTTGCTTTCTTAGTTTATAAAAAGAAATCATACTTAACCCATTATTTTCAGACTAGCTTTTATCACTTACAAGTATTCATCTATATTGTCACATGTAGCTATGTTACATTTATTTCCCTTGCTATGTCATATGCACTTGTGTGAATATAAAATTTATTTGTCCATTATTTGGATTGTTTCAGTGGTGAGTTTTCTGAGCAGGTGATGCTATGAACATCACTGAATATGTCTTTTTGTACACCTGTGCAGACTTTCCTTTTTTTTTTCATTTAAAAAAAATTTGTTCTTTTATACCTGACAGTAGAATTGTATTTTGACATATCATACGTACATGGAGTAAAACTTCCCATTCGTGTGGTTGTACATGATGTTCAGTTACACTGGTTGTGTATTTATATCTGAACACAGGAAAGTTAGGTCTGATTCATTCTACTGTCTTTCCTGTTCCCATCCCTCCTCTCTTCCCCCCATTCCCCCATCCCATCCAGTGAACCTCCACT
Organism: Tamias sibiricus; assembly: GCA_025594165.1. Taxonomy (NCBI): domain Eukaryota; kingdom Metazoa; phylum Chordata; class Mammalia; order Rodentia; family Sciuridae; genus Tamias; species Tamias sibiricus. Next base: position 158,134,910 of record CM046660.1, on the reverse strand, counting down.
GCCCCCTATCACCTATCATGAGTTAGCATCCACTTATCAGAGAGAACTTTCAGACTTTGGTTTTTTGGGATTGGCTTATTTCACTTAGTCTGATAGCCTCCAGTTCCATCCATTCACCAGCAAATGCCATAACTTCATTCTTCTTTAAGGCTGAATAATATTCCATGGTGTATATATATGTACCACCAGACTTTTCTGTTACACATTCAGGAGAGGAACTACTAGTCCACCAGGTATGGGAACATTCAACAATACAAGACAAAGCCAGTGCCCCCTTCCATCTGCAGAGCATCACATCCTGTTCATCCAACCTATGGCAGTTTCAGCATTATGTTTTGCCAGTTGTTGTCTTGATTTATCTCCCTGATTTCAGATGAGTTTGGCTATCTTTTCATATGTTAATTGCCCACCTATATTTTTTTCTTGAAATCTTTGCATTTTGCCCATTTTTCGTCTGGATTCTCTCTTTCTTAATACTTAGAATTAATAATTATGATGTCATTATAATTATAATATTTTATAATTATTCTGGGACATAATCCCTTGTTAGTTAAATATGTTGCAAATATATTCTCTCAGTTGGTGGCTTGTTTTTTGCTGTTCAAGAGTGTCTTTTGATGAATTGAAATATTTTCTTTGAATGCGGTCAAATTTATGTGTATTTCATTTTAAAGCTTAAAATTTTTTGTGTCTTGCCTAAGAAATCCTCATTCTACCCCTTAGTTCAAGGAGATAATTCTCAGGTATTTAAAAAGTATCATTGCTATTGTAAAAGTTCTTTTTTAAAAAAAATCTGTATTTTCCAATTACGTGCTTCTGGTGTAGAGAAATGGAATCAACATTAAAAAAATGAATCTAACATCCTGTCAACTTGAAACTATTTGCTATTATTTCTAATTATTTGCTTACAGGTTATTTTATAACATACATAAATAATGGCAATATTTTTTATGCTTTCAAATATATTTTCATTCAACTCTTTTTAGTCATAATTCACATACGATAAAATGTATATGCTTGAAGTGGATGTCTTAGACAAATGAAGACACCTGTGTAATCACCACTCCAACCAACATACTATTTCTATCACTACGGAAGTTTCCCCACTCATTTAAATCTGGTATTTTTTGCTCCTGCCCCAGGCAAAACCTAATTTTGTTTCAATCACCACAAATCTTTTGCTAGTTCTAAAACTTCATGTAATGGAATCATACATTTTTTTTTTTTCACTCAACATTGTGTCTGAGAGATTAATCTTGATTCTGTGTATTTTGTTTGTACATTTTTATTGCTATGTAGTATGCCAGTGATTGTTTGGCTATTTGCTTACTCATCCATCTGTTGACAAAGATTTGGGTTGTTTTTAATGTAGGACAAGCATTTTTGAGGTCATCCATTTTCAGTTGTTGTGGAATAATACCTGAGAATGAATTTATGGCTCAGAGTAAATTTGTGCTTAACTTTATAACAAACTAACCAAACAGATTTCCAGAGTCATGTGCTACTTATCCTTCTACCAGCAATGTATGAGTGTTGTAGTTATTCTATTTTCTCATCAACACTTAGTATGATTAGTTTTTTTAACTTAATTTTTTTTAGTTAAACATGACAGTGAAATCCATTTTTTTAACCAAACTTAATGTAGTTTCCACAAAATAAAATGCATCCATTTAAGTGGAAAATTTGATGAGTTTTCACAGATGGTACACTCATGTAGTCACCATGATCAAGGTTTAGAGCGTTTCTCCATCTCCACAAGTTGTTGAATGCTGTTTTACAGTGGAGCCCCTCACCTCTAGCCCTAAGCAATTGCTAATTTACTTTCTGTCACTAGAGACGAGTTTTGCCTTTCATCTGCCTTTTCATTTTTAGTCATTCAGTGATTGTGAAATGTATCTAATTATGGTTTTTAATTTTCATTCTGCTGATGACTAATGATGTTGATCATTTTTTATGTACTCACTAGACATTTGTATGTGTTCTTTAGGAAGCGTCTGTTCAAATATTTTACCCATTTAAAAAAAGCTATAATGTTTGCTGGATGTGGTGGTGCTTGCCTGTAATCCCAGTGACTCAGGAGGCTGAGACAGGAAGATCACAAGTTGGAGGCCAGCCTCAGCAACTTAGTGAGACCTCCCTGAGCCCCCCCCCACCCCCCTGGCAAATTACCAAGAATCTCTTTCAAAATAAAAAATAAAAAGGTCTGGGAATATAGTTCAGTGGTAAAGCACCCCTGGATTCAATCCTTAGTACCAAAAAAAAAGTAATATTTGTGTCTTTTCTAGCTCCTTTGTATTTTTATATAATCTTTAGAACTGCCTTGTCAACTTCTAAAAAAATCTTTCTGGGGTTTTGATTTGGATTGTGAATTATATATTGAATTCAAAGAGAATTAATACATTAATGATACTGAAGCTTCCAATCTTTGAACATAAGCATATTCTCCTTTTGTTTCTCTCACCAATATTTGATTAGCTTCTAGTGGTGTTGTTTTTTTGTTAATTTTATTTCTAATTATATTTTATACTATTATAAATGTTATTATTTAAAATTTTTATTTTCCAAATGTTTATTGTTACTATATATAAGTATAATCTATATAAGTGTATATCGACTTTCTATGCCATAGTCTCACAAGTTAACTTGCTAATACCAGGTTTTTCATAAAGTTGTTAAGATTTTTCTATATTGCCAATCATGTCTTCAATTATAAAGATAGTTTTACACTTCTACTTACAATCTTAATACCTTTTGTGTCTCATAATATGTTATGTCTCTGTTTTGCAAAAAAACTGGAATAGATTTGAAGGTGGCAACCTGTTCCTGATTTCAAAGTGGTTAATAAAGTTTCTCCATATAGGATGATGTTCAGTGTAGGGCTATTTTTTTTAGATGCTTTTTACCTATTTAACAATGCTTACTTCTCACTTTATGAAGGTTTTACCGATAATGATACTATTGTATTCAGTGCTTTACTGCACCAGGGGATGATAATGAGGTTATTTTTCTTCATTAGTCTATTAATGCACTGAATGGTATTATATATTTTTAAAATACATAATATTAATATTTTTATATATTATAATATATATCTATAATACATATAAACATGTAATATTTTAAAAATATTAAACCAGCTTTGCATTTCAGGGATAAATCTAATTTGTTCATAGTGCATTTTCATTTTCATACCAAATTGAATTTGGTTTGTTTAAATTTAAAGGATATTTGTATCCATGTATGTAAATTGAACCTGCAATTTTTGTTGTTGTTGTTGTTGTTATTGGTTGGTTGGTTTTTTGGTACCAGGGATTGAACCTGGGGAGGCTTAACCACTGAGCCACATCACTAGTTCTTTTATTTTTTATTATGAGACAGGATCTCACTAAATTGCTTAGGTCCTTGCTAAGTTGTTGAGGCTGGCTTTGAACTTGAAATTCTCCAATTTCAGCCTCCTGAATCATTGGAATTACAGGTGTGCACCATTGCCCTGGTGAACCTGTAATTTTTATATCTTATATTATCCTTCTCTTCCTTTTATATCAAGACTACCATTCTCATAGAATGAATTAGGAAATTCCCTGGGAAAGCTTGTATGTAATTGGAATGAAGTGTGGGGGGTCTTTCTTGGCATGTATGTGGTAAATAGTGGTAAAATGCTTTAGTGTTTTCTGTGTATGAGGCAGTAGATCATTGTTTTGATATCTATCCTTATTATCAAGCTATTCAAACATTCTGTATATGTTATATTTGAAACATTCTCTCTTTAGAAACATGTCCAAATTTTTCTAATTGTTTAAATATATTGGCATAAACTAATCCATTATGTCCTCATATCCTCTTATTTCTGAAGTTACCATTAAATAGAAAAACTATTACCTCTTTTAGGATCTACTGGATGTTCCTGAATGAGAGGTTTGCTGGGATCTCTGAGAAAAATAGGGTCTTGAGATGAGTAATTCACAGAATTCACGAAGGGATGGAGAGAAGTGTGTGTGTGTGTGTGTGTGTGTGTGTGTGTGTGTAATAGACAGAATTCATTGTAGAAGTTTTTTGATATCTCTTTCAAAATATATGTCAAGATTTTCAGTGGAAGGGGGTTTAACTTGGACCTAAATGTGTAGACCAAATACAACTGGTATGTAAATAAATTTTGACTCATGGTAACACCAGAAACTACCCAAGAACAGCATAGATTGTTTTATAGGTAATAGGTTACTATTGTCATTAGTTGTATTTCAGAGATTTAAAAACTGAAACAAATTTAAACAGATTCAAAAACTGGTGGTCCTAGTTGTTTATTCATTCTCTAAACATTAATTAAGGATCTATTATTATATGCCAGTCTTTCTGCTGAGCATTAGGAATATAAAGACTTAGAAGAGATGATTCTTATTCTAAGACAGTGAGGGTGTCATGTTATTAGGGTCATAGAATCTAGAAATAATGGTGTCCAAGCCCTTAGTGAACTTACAATTTACAAGAGTAGATTAAATAGAAATAACTCCATGACCTATTTATGTGTTTTCATGTCATATACCTCCACACACGTGCATCTATATGCTCATGTTTCAAAGTGTCAAAATCTGGGTGGGTCTGAGAGTCAGAAGGAAAAATAGATAATCAGAAAGAATACTGGATTGGAGCTCAGAGATCTGGGTCCCAGATTTTTCTGCTACTATCTAGCCCTATGACATTGAGCAAGGAGATTACCGTTCTACCTTTGTTTTCCTATCTATCAAGAGAATGGTGAACAATATGGCAAATTTCAAACTTTAGTATATCTTCATTACTAGTATTTTTATCTTACATATAGTGCCCTTTTTTCAGATGAAATCTTATGAAAGAAGCTTAACATGTGAACTGTAAATAAAATGCAAGTTGCACATAAAGTGACACAGCACTGTGTGAGGTCTGAATCCTCACCTGCTGGACACATCTTTGCTCTGTCACAACCACCTCTCCCAGCGGCTTCTTAAGGGCACTTAATAGGACCTCTTGGATTCCTCAAAACTCAGTTGAAACCAGTGAACATGATGAGAAGTAAGATTGGTATGAGCTCTTACATTTAAATTTCATGAATCTATTTTTTTTTTTTTGTTCGTTTTGTTTGTTTTATCTAGTCTAGGAAGCCTTACTAGAAGCAAACTGAATGGAGCTGACCTCTGACACCTGTGCCAGGTGACACCTGGCAACCAAAAAGTGGATTCCAGGATATATGGAAGACCCTGTGCTTAAGAATCACCTGTGTTTTTAACCCTCGGCCTCTACTGCTTAGTAACTGTGTGACATTCAGTAGGTTGCTCTTATAGTGTGTATGTGAGGTGTCCCCCCAAAGTTTCTTTGTTAATGCAGGAAAATTCAGAGGTGATATAATTGGCTTATGTGAGCTGTAACCTAATCAGCCTATCCTAGTTTGAATGGACTAGCTGTGGTAACTGCAGGCTGGTGGGGTGTGGCTGCAGGAGGTGGCTCACTGCGGGCATGGCCTCCAAGGGTGCTTCTTCCTTGTAGCCCCTTCCTCCACCTCTCTGCTACCTGGCTGTGATGAAGGGAACAGCTTCCTCCACGGGTCCTTCTGCCATCAGATGCTGCCTCATCTTGGGCCCAGAGCAATGGACTGGACTGATTATGGACTAAATCTCTGAAATCACGATCCAAAATAAACTCATCCTCCTGTAAGTTTTTCTTGTCAGGAATTTTGGTCACAGTGACGAAAGCTAACACAGTTGCTTGATCTTTCTGAGCCTCAGTTTCCGTAAAATAGGCTATTGATACCATGCTGGTAGTGGTGAGTGTGATGAGGGGGAGGTATATTTCCCAACAAGCCTTGTGGTACAATTTAGATGCGTCCAGTGCCCAGAATGTCACAGCTAGCGGGAAATATCAATTTTACCTGAGGACTCCGCTGAAGTTCACTCTCCCCCTTTGACATTTCCCAATTAAAGAATCCCTTCCAGCATTTCCGCAGCCTTTGAAATTCCCACCCTAGCTGCAGTTCGCCCTTTGTGCCCTATTTGATAAACACGCAGACTTACACGCCATGTACTTTCTGCCTTAAAGTGTAAACACTTCTACATTATTCATCAAAAGTATCATCTCGCAAGATCAGCCATAAAAAGTTCTCCACATCATTCACACAAACAGGTTTTTGAACCCTTTCCAGAAAAAGAAATTGCAGAAGCAGGGGCAAAAGCGTGTTATTGTTTGTAGGCCTTTAAATATTGCCTCACAAAACCACTTTTCATCTTGTTCTCCAAGGGATTAACTTTTGAGCAGTAAGGATTAACTGATGTCAGGTTAGAAAAGCAGTCAACACCAGGGTCCACTGGCCTGACAAGATTAGTCCCTAAAGAATTTACAATCTGTTTTAAGACTGCGTAACTGGGACAGACGGGCGCAAGCGAGGACGGGTGGACGAACGCACGGACGGCGGCGGGCACGCACGGCCCGGGCCGGCGCTTTGAGGCCCGCCCGGGAGGGCCGGGCCGCGCTCAGGTCCTGGGAGGAATGGAGAGGGGTCCTACTGACTATCTTTTCTGAGAGTGGTCAGAGAGTTCTTAAACAGTTATCCACATGGTTCTTGGAAAACTACTGATGTCTTTGTCTCTGTCCCCACTGCCCAGATTGTGATTTAATTGGCCTAGATGTATGGAATTGACGTGGGCTTTGGAATTTTAAAAGGATCCTTGGTGATTCTGAAGTGCCGAAAAGTTGGGAACCACTGCTCTAGCTAGTTAAAGCAGAACTGGTCACTTTGCAACTGGTGACTCCCCACCACCCTGTCCCCATAATTCTGATTTGGCTGCTATCTTGAAATATAAGCCCTAAAAATGCCAACTTGTTTGGACTTAGAAGATGACCTGAATAAATGATAAAAATTAAGAAAGACATTCTGGTTTTCTTATTGTCCACTTGGCATATGCTTCAGGAATAATATTCACCATGGTTTTGGACGACCTTCCTAACTTAGAAGACATCTATACTTCCTTGTGTTCATCAACAGTGGAAGACTCAGAGATGGAGTTTGACTCTGGACTAGAAGATGATGACACAAAAAGTGACAGTATTTTGGAGGATTCCACAATTTTTATGGCCTTCAAAGGAAATATAGATGATAAAGATTTCAAATGGAAACTAGATGCAATATTGAAGAATGTGCCCAATTTGTTACACATGGAATCCAGCAAGCTAAAGGTACAGAAGGTGGAGCCCTGGAACAGTGTGCGTGTGACTTTCAACATCCCCCGGGAAGCAGCGGAGCGACTACGGATCCTGGCACAGAGCAACAACCAGCAGCTTCGGGATCTGGGGATTCTCTCCGTTCAGATTGAAGGTCTCTTACTTTGTCATGTGCCCATCTGGACCAAAATATAACAATAGTAGAATATAGCATGAGTTCTAGTGCTGTTTTGTCTATTCCTCTGCTCTTATGTTTTAGAATGCCAAGTAGCTCATGACAGCACCTTAGTATAAAGAGGGATCGAGGTTATTTCTTGGACCCAATGTTCTTCAGCATCTATGGTCTCAGACTTCCATTTATCTGTCTAATTTTGACCATCAGTCTCAGACTTCGGGTTTTTTGGTATTGTTTTGGGGGTCTTTGTTTTTCAGTACCGAAGATTACATCCCCAACTCTATATTAAATTTTGTATTTTGTGATAGGTTTTCACTAAGTTGCTCAGGGTCTTGCTAAATTGGTGAGGCTGGCTTTGAACTTGCAATCCTCCTGCTTTACCCTCCCTAGCCACTGGCATTACAGGTATGCGCCACTGTGTCTGGCATTCAGCATTTGGTTTTACTGGTACCCTAACTAGGAACTGATTTGCCTTTTAAAGAATATCTAATTTTGATTGTTTCTTTCTGCCAAAACTTTATTCACCTAACAGATTAGGAGGTCCTAAATAGTCTTTTTGTCTCAATGACGGTTTTTCAAATATTTTTACTGGAATGACCCCTTTCAAAATAAAAATATGCTCAGCACAAAAAAAAAAAAAAAAAAAAAAAAAAAGACTGCGTAACTGTGACTTCCTCCGAAAGCTTTCACTACCTTGAGAAAGGCAGCACATTTCCGAAGCCGCAGGGCCATATGGCTCCCAGGCAGGCCTTGAAGTGAGGAAGGGGAGCAGTGGAGCGAGAGGACCTTCTTCTCCCTGGGTGCCTGCACACCTGTGGAGGGACAGGAAGGGGTGAACCCTACCTTAAGGAAGCCTTGGCTAGATGGTGCTGGGTGAGAACACCACTGATAGGAGTGACCAGCAAACGGTCCTGGTTGGGCCTGGAAGCCAGAGAGGCTCTCTCATGACGAAGATGCCTGTCCCCTGTCTCTCCTTCCTAACAGAACCACGCTCTCCTCCTTTCAATTCTTACTTCTCCCTGGGTGCCCAGCTTTCTAACCTTCTTTGTCCACAGTGCAGTGTGTCCTTATGAGGATAACCTATCTCAGACCCCAGTCATAGGACTGTATTCAGACCCCACACCCAGGTTTCTTTCCCTGTCTGTCCCTGTACCATGTTGAGTTTGGAAACTTTTAGTATGAAGCTGAGAGTGCAGGCCTTAGAGGCTGCCTGGGCTTAGGTCCCAGCTTGGCCTTGAGTCAACTGCCATGAGCCTTAGTCTCCTTATATGCAAAATAAGGATAAAAAAACCCAATCTCATACAATTGCAAAAGACTTAAATGAGATAGTATATGTCATACACGTAGGAAGTATTCAATTAAGAAAAGAAAAGCCAGGCAATTATCATGTACCATGTACATAGGACATGCTTAATAAATATATGCCAAGTATGTGTATAAATAAATACATGGTGCCTGTTGTGGATTGAATTATGCCCCTTTGTGTTAGTCAGCTTTTGGGTACTGTTATAAAATACCTGAGGTAATCCATTTAAAAGGAGAGAAGGTTTATTTTGGCTAACCATTTCAGAGGTTTCAGTCCATGCTTGCTTGGCCCTATTGCTTTGGGCCTATGGTGGCATAGTACACCATGATGGGAGCACAAGGGAGAGGAGACTGCTAGCCTTATGGTAGCCAGGGAGTGAAAAGAAAATGAGAGAGAGAGAGAGAGAGAGAGAGAGAGAGAAGAGTGGACGAGATCAGCATCTCAATATCCTTCCAAGGGCATGACCCAGTGATCTCATTTCCTCCTACTAGGCCCCTCCTCTTAAAGGTTCCACCACCACCCAATAGTCCCAACTGCTAAGAACCAAACCTTCAACACAAACTATAGCATTCCTCAAATAAGTATGTTGAGGTTTTAGCCCCCAGAACCTCAGAATATGACCTTATTTGGAAATAGGGTCATTGCCTATATAATTAGCTAATGAGAACATACAGAAGTATGGGAGGCCTTTAATACAGTATGACCAATGTCCTCTTAAAGAGAATGCCATGTGGAGAGAAAGAGACACAAGGAGAATTCGACCTGAAAACAGAGGCAGAGATTGGAGCTACGTAACTACACACCAAGGAAGATCAGAGACTACCCACAAACCACCAGAAGTAGAAAGAGGCAAGGAAAATACTTCTTCACTAGAGGCTGGGGATTGAGGGTGGCTCTGCTGACACCTTGATGCTAAACTTCTAGCTTTCAGAACGGTGTGACAATAAATTTCTATTATTATTATTATTATTATTATTATTATTATTATTATCACCTACCCAATTTGTAGTACTTTGTTACAACAGCCCTAGGAAACCAATGCTGTCCCCCACCAACCTACACACAGCTTCCTTCCTTCCATTCTTCTCTGTCTTTGCTGGGCTCTTCTGTAAGGCCCAGATCGAATCTTGCATCCACTATAAAAGGCCCACAGGAGGAGAAACAATACACGGTTGGTTAAGTTAGTTGAGTTGAGAGGAAACACATTCAAAGCCACTTGTGTATGCTGTCCCAGGCATGTGTCAGAGGCACAGGACAGGCTGATGGAAGAGATATACTTGGGAACAATGGCCTCTCTCCATCCTTGAATCCCTCTTCACAGGTGCTTACCTCCAGAAACTTTGTCAACATCTGTCTCTTCTACTTCTTCTGATTTTCCCTTGCAGTCTTCCACCCAGCAAATCCAGAATCAGCATCGAAGAAGACCCCAAACCTTGACTGTCCAATGTGTGCATTTCATCATCAAAGCAGATGAGGTCATTACATCGTGAGGTTGACCTCCCTACCCCCTGATTTTTCATACACTCAGCTGGAGAGAATGCATTTCTTTTTCTTTTCTTTGCATGTATATTTTCTTCCTAAATACAAATAACAATCCAGTTGCCCCATAATTAGATTGGATTATGGAATAATTACAACCTTGTTTGCTCTCGGCAGATTACATGGTAATTATACTTGGCATTACCATGAAGAACCAAGAAATTCCAACGATGTCATTACATGGTTATTTGTACAGTACAATGCAGCAGTGTAATTATACATGCAACATTTGTTCTCCAATAGGAGAATGATTAAAACAATGCTAATGCTTCAAAGTGTTGATTAGGCGCCAACATGATATGACGTTTACAATGTGAGGCGGGTGTCTGAATATTTTTTCTTTAACATAGCAACATATACCTTCCCCTGGACTCCCTCGTGACATCTTCAATAGGTTGTGCACTGGTCAAGAAGGATGTGGGACCTACTTTCGGCTTTATCCTCACGGTTCATTCATTCATGCTCACAGCAGCCAGTGAACTTGAGTCCAATGCCTCTCAGCAGAACTGAATCATCACCTTCCTCTGTTTAGTGAGGCTGCTTTTTTAAACCTGCATGGAAGAAAGAGGATGGGACAGAGCATCAGATATCAGAGCTCTGGATCTGCCTTTAGTCTTTTGTGGCACTGGGCAGGACATTTTCTCACTCAGGGTCCCAATTTTTTCATTTTTAAAATCAAGGCCTTGGACATAACCTCTAAGGATCCTGTGAGAAGGTAATTCTCTTTATTTAAATTCCCATAGAACCCAACTAGTATTGGCTGATGACATGAGAAAAGCTTTTCTCTCCAGTTTTAGATGCCATGGAGAGTTCACTTTATTGGAAGGTTGCTTTCAGCGATGGCATTAGACTTTGCTGTTTGGAAAAGTGAGGCTGCGTGCCTGGTGTGGGAATGAGAATGGGATTTGGGTGTCCAAGCTCCTAGATGAATCCTAACTTCAAGACCTTGAGGACTTTTTTTTTTTTTTTTTTTTTTTTTTCCCAAACTTCTTTGAGCCTGTCTGCTTACTGCTACAACGATGTGGGGAGAACGATGCTTACCTTGGATGGTGTGAAGCTTAGAAACAACATACACAAAGCTCTGGGCCTTTGCCTTGTGTGAAGAGCCCAGTGCTTAAAAAGTCGTGGCTGTTGGTGTCAGCATCAGGCACCAAGTGTGCTTTCAGGATATGAACATGGAGCTCTGGTCACTGGGGTATTTCTCCTGCATGGTGATGGGTGCACCGTTTATGTGCCAATTTGGACAAGCCACACATCAGGGTCCAGAGCTCACTTGTGATGTGCCTGTAGCATGGCTGGAGCAGCTCGTGGTCCAGCAGCACTGGCTGCTTCTACCTGATCCTTCATTCATCTTCCCGACGGCCTTCAAGGGTGCCAACACGTGCTCACCAGTGACATGCACAACTGTGAAGTCCACACAACTTTGAGCGTGGGTGAAACACTCTTGGCCTCTTTTAGTATCTATTGCCTGCGCCTCAACAGAGAGAACAAGGTAAGGCAACTTGAAGTCAGACAGTAAGTGAATGTGGTCTAGCCTTTTCTGCATGTGTCTGGATTTGTGATCTGGATTTATAGGAAAATGTGTGTGTGTGTGTGTGTGTGTGTGTGTGTGCGCGAAATCTGCATACTTGTGCAGAAAAAGACTCATTCTTTAGCCAATGCTGGATGTCACTGGTCCTAGTGAGGTGGAGAAGACAAAAAGAGGTATAGTCAGCTAGAGGGTGGAGTAGCGGTGGTGGAGAGGATTATGGAAAGCAGAGCTAGTTCCATGAACCGTTTATAGGCCACCTGATATTTTTGCAACTTTGTGATCTTTGAAAGCTATTTGGAAATCTGCCAAAATCCCAGTTCTGGAAGATGCAAACATCACTCATCAAAAAAAAAAAAAAAAAAAAAAAAAAAAAAATCTGAAAAACCAGAGAAGGGTCAGTTAGAAGTGTAGAATGTCAGATAAGGGGGTTGGTCCTGCCCAAGGGAATTGAGCATCTAGGGAGCCCACAAAAGAAGGGACTTTGCAAGGGACCAAGCCTTCAGGACAAAAAGTCTTATAGTGCTAGAAAAGATGAAGTTCCCACTTGACTCAAACTTGCCCTGCTGCTGGAAACCGGAAGTTACAGTGGGAAGAGAACACTTTGCCAGCCTACAGGTATTGTAGAAAATTACTTTTTTCTGGACAACATTAGAAGGAATATATCTATATATCTCGTGTGTGTGTGTGTGTGTGTGTGTGTGTAGCACATGTCTATATAACATTATGTGTGTGTGTGTGTACACACATATATTCCATTTCCCATGCCCTCTCCAGGACTGTGGTATGTGTTCTGCAGCAGGAAATTAAAATGAGCCTAATCCTATTTCATATTCAGGTAGCATGAAAGATGTGAAGGAAGGGCCTGTCCAGATGAGCATATGGTTTCCAGGGCTGGGAAACTGCTGAATATAAACTCCATATGAAAATTCCCAGCTACAGCATTCCACAGTGGAACACTGCAGGCTTTGAGGCCAGCCTGGGCTGGTGGATTTATAAATGGTAAGAGCTCCACCAGGTTTGAGGAATGATGAGCAGGCAAGAAGGGGTGAACTTTTGGAGCTCATGTACCACCTGGGGAGGTGAATTGCAGAAGCAAGGGTCGGATGAGTCAGGGGCACCAAATAAAGCCTACTCACCAAGATGCATGCTTCCTGGTCTTGGCATTTCTGTGCTTGATTCTCAAGCCTTCTGTAGGAGAAGCGGTGTTGCTACGACAAGGTGGAAATATGAGCTTTGAACTCGAATATGTTTGAGTTCAAATCCCATCTCCATTACCCTGACTTAGTGGCCTTGCATGAGTTCCTTAATCTCTCTGAGTTTCAGTATTCTCATAGGCAGAACTAGGCAGAACACACCTACTTTTCAGTTTTACAGTTAGGACTGTCTGCAGTAATTTATTTATGGCACTTATAAGTTTTTGGAACACACTTAACATGCTTCAGTGTTCAAGAAATGGGTACTGGCTGGGCCCGGTAGCACAGGCCTGTAGCTCAAGAGGCTGAGACAGGAGGATCTCACATTCAAAGTCAGCCTCAAAAATTTAGCAAGACCACAAGCAACTTAGTGAGATCCTTTCTCTAAATAAAATATATAAAGAAGGCTGGAGATGTGGCTCAGTGGTTGAGCACCCCTGGGTTCAATCTGTGGTACAAAAAAAAAAAAAAAAAAAAAAAAAAACTGTAATTATTGCAATTTTTTTCTAGGATGTTTGCAGTGGCGTTAAGCTAAATGTGGACAGACTCAGGGACAAGAACAGGAGCCTTGGACATGGCTACAAGGTCAAGATGAGTGGCTTCTGTATGTCCTGATGACCATTAGTGACAGACCCTTGTAGAACTAGGTTCTGGGGTCACTCACAAGCCAACCTTTAAAGTCTAATGCCACGGCCAGTAGGTAATTAGAATTCTGGCCACATTCCATTAATCTTCCTTTGTCTACAGAAAAAGATCCTAAACCCTGAGAGAGTAGGAAGGGCACTGGAATGAGAGGCTGCAGGCCAGCCCTGATTCTGTACTGAAAACTGCTGGGCCAGGAGCAATTCTCTTGGCTATTCTGGTCCCAGTTTTGCCATAGTAAATATGAGGAGTTTGAATAGAATAGTTTCTAAAGTCCTGTCCAGTTGTAAAATTTTATAATCCTGAGAAGGTTTTCTTTCCCCTTCCAGGAAACGTGACCACATTGTATATTTGAAATCAGTTTAGTTTTACTGAGCTGAGCTTCATTCTACACATACATATGCGTACTATAAATATACACATAAGCATATGCACACACAGGCATTGAAAGAGGAAATTGTCCGCACACATCAGTGCTTTCAATTGAGCCATCAAGTCACTCAGGTATTTATGATGGAGAGAAAAATATGGGCACTGTTTTCCTCTCTCTGGAGGATCCTGCCAGGAACTCTGCATGGATGTAAAATTCATGTTGAAAGAAAGAGATGAGACTTGAACATGTGAATGGTGGCTGCTTGGAAAATTAGATAACGTGTCTCCTTTCTGGTCCTGTATTTCTGTGCACTAATTGGGCTGTCTTCTCGGAGCATCAGATAGACCCCACTAAAGGATATCCCCATTTCTGTTCCTAAGCCCTCTCGGTATATGACTCGGTTGGGCTCTGCCGTTCTTGCATCCTATATGTGATATCTGTTTCCATGCCTGTCAATTCCTCTATCATTCATGTGACAAATGCTGTGAAGGACCTCACAATGGGTCAGGATCTGTGCTCAGGGCTGGTCACAGCAGCAGAGAGCACAGGCTCAGTGTTCTCCCTTGCAGGACTCAGTTACTGTGAAGTTGGCTACCCATGTCTCAGTGTTTTAGCATAATATAAATTGATTCTTGGTTTATATAACAGCAGTTTAACATAGGTAGTAAGCAGGCAGAATTTGAGATCCTATGCTCCTTTTACCTTATGACACTACCACCCCCAGGATTGTTGTGTCTTTTCCTTCCCTTGGATAGGTGGACAGAGCCACTTTAGCACTGTAGTGACGTGCATCACATCATACAAGTTAACATGGGTTGACACTTCCATCCAGACTTGGGGTACTGGAACAACATGCATGGTGGCTGGGAAGCACACATCTCCAGTGGACAGATGTTCAGTGAGTACTCCCACGAGGAGCCTGGGTACTATGAAAGAGGAGGATCAGAATGCTACCGCGGGCCTAAGCTAGCCTGTGGTCGTCGAAGGCCTCCCAGAGGAAGCACATTGGAAATGACCAGGGACAGGAAGGTGGGGAATGAGAAGACAGAGTTCCTGGCTGGGCATCTTCAAGGCAGTGGGTTAGGGGAGGGGAGGTGTGCAATGTGGATTCACTGCACTGTGTGCAAGGAAAGAGAGGGTGGGAGAGTGGGGTGGAGGAGGTTGCAGATCATGAAGGTTCTTATGAGCCATGATACGAAATTCTGACTTGGACCCGGAGATGAAGTGAGTTCCAAGGAGCATGTCAACAGGGGAACTGAGATGATTGCCATTCTCAGAAGCTTGCCCTTTCTGCAGGGGAGGGTGTGATCCAGAGCCACTGCCTCAGAATTGGTGAGTGATCATGGGCCATAGCCTATGATGCTGGCAGTGGGGTGGGGAAAACAGGGGATTCCAGGGACATGTTGGTGGCACATGCCTAGAAATAGGCACCTGCTGAAGATCCCTGGTCTGGTCCTTCCACCTTGCAGTACCACAGCCGCCTGTCAGCATCTCATCAGCCTTCTTGTCAACCTTCCCCCCAACTGTCCACTGCCAACAGGCTTACGCAGTGTGATCATGTCATCCCCTGTATGGGTCCAGGTTCTAAATTGCAGATAACACAATCCAATCTGCCCAGTGTCAGCAGAAAGGGATATATTTACAGGTGGAAGAAATGTGCAGGATCACTGGGATGGCTGAAGACGCGATCAGAGGCAGGGTTTTCAGGGGGAATTAGCAATGCCCACTGCAGAACTGGCCTGCCACCATCAGTATGTTGCCCACCACCGCTGTCTGCTGGACAGCCCCACTACGTACTAGCAAAATGAGCAGCCCATGCCCCACTGTCTTCACCTCCATCCATGACTCTGCTCCAAATCGAAGCTTAGTGCAGGAGCATCTGATCAGTAAAATTTAATCATGTTTGGTTCCCAATGACAACAGAAGCTGGGAAATGCAGTTTGGGGGACTCTCTTGTGGGTTTTACATGCAAGAAAAAAACCAGAAAGCAAAGAGAGTATTCAAAAGGTTTTGAGAAGCCACAAATGAGAGAAGTTTACAATGCTCCCTCGCTCACTGTGCAGGGTGTCGGGTGCCCCGTGTCTCATGTCATCACAGCAGTGTGGCCAGGGGCCTTTTCTTCTCACAGATGAAGGAACTGACTCATAGAGGCTAGAGACCTTGCCCAAGGTCACACAGCAGGCAACTGGCCCAGTCTGATTTGGACTCTGCTTGTTCTGTCACCAAATCCTGCCCTGTCCCCTAAGAGTCCAGGCCATTATAATATTTACTAATCATTTCGTACAGAAAAACTCACCTCAAACTGACCCCAAGCTACTCACCCACATTTATTTTGCCCAGTGCCAGTAGGCGATAGGACAGAATGGCAGCCACCCCTGAGCTGGGGATGTTCTTGGCATGCAAGGGCAGGGTTAGACTGAGCCATATGCAACATCAGGCTGTACTGCTTGAAAGCTGGTCTTGTTAACACACTGTGCACTGCTGTTCTGGGCAATAATGGAAGAAATACAGTCGTTAAATTTTAATTAGGAGGAAAAGAGGTTCATTATTAGTTGTCATTCCTCATTGTTTCCTAATTATGTTCATTGCATGATAAAACGAAAGGCTACATTTCACTGGCATTGTTCTTGCTCAGGGGCTGAGGAGAAGGGCATATTCTGATTCTCGCTTCTGCCTCTTTGACTGAACTGCCCCTCTGAGCTCAGCCTGATAGCCAGGAGGAAAGGGGAAGTAGAGTAGCATGGGCCCTGCCTCTACCAGTCACCAGGGGCCAGGTTATTCGCTACACTCTGTTTGTCCTTCCTTATTTGTTTGTTTGTTAGATAGGATCAGGCTATCTTGCCCAGGTTGGTTTGAATTCCTGGGTTCCAGTGATCCTCGTGCCTCAGCTCAAGTTGCAGGTGCATGCTACTACACCCAGTTTGTTCGCCTCTTATAAAACAGAAATCATAAAACCTTATTTTTCAGAGTCTATGAAGATGACATTGCATACAACAGCATTCATAAATTACCTGGCACATGAGAGTTGCTTCAGTATGTACCAGCTACTTTTATGTTGTTAAAACTTAATATCAACCAAAGGCTCAAGTTTCAGGTTAAGAGGGTTAGCATGAGTATGGGAAATCCCTGGTGGCTCATTCAGCAAGAAGGACCAGGATGGAGGAGTGGGTGGTATAGGTATATAGCTGGTAGTTGATACAGTATGGAAATTATTTCACTTACTTGGGCTTCCCAAGAAAGAGGTGATTGTTTTATTCTCTTTTCCTGAATAGAAAATATAATAAAGCTTATCCTTTGAGAAGTCTTCCCTGAGCTCCTTGGTATCACAGAACCACCAGAACCATTGGCAGGAAAAGACAGACCAGCTTCGGGGTAACCCTCTGGGTAAGAGCACATTGAATGAATTCAGGGGGGACTATGCACCTTTGTGTCATATCCAGGCACCTGCAACCCCCAGACTGGTCAAATACTTTTGAATTTTCTACTGGTCTCAGAGTTAATGCCTCCATTTATATTTGATTATTTGAGGTCTTTGAAATGTAATTCACCTAAGGTGTAGGGAATTGGGAATTTTGCATTGAGCTGATGCCCTATTTTGTATGTGTGTAAAGTTAATTTGCTCCTGCAGAAAAAGGAAAGAAGAAAAAAACCTCAAGAACGATATTTTTTTTATTTTGATACTGAGCCAAATGTATTTATTTGGGTTAAAATGTGGAACTCCCAGAACTGATAGAAAATTCACAAGGCTGAGCACACCTCATGTGTAGCTTGCCATAGAAACTGTTGGAAGGTAGACTGTTATCTTGACTAATTCTCTTCCAAAAAACATTCACTGGAATATGAGGTAAATGGGTGGTTAAACAACAACAACAACAACAACAACAACAGCCATCTTACTTTGTGTCCCTATCAAGCTAAGCAGCACCCCTATGGTAAAAATATTTCCTTCACATTTAGAGAGGTAGAGGGGATGGCGTGAAAGAGAAAGGGAAGCGAGGTCTCCAAACAGCTGTAGTCATGTGTTGCTTAATAGAGAAGAGCTTCTGAAAAAATGCACATTTAGGGCATTTTCGTTGTTATGTGACCATCATAGAATGTACTTATGTGAACTAAGATGGTTATGATGTCATTATGTGACATAACCTCCTGGGACCATAGTCACATATATGGCCCGTCATTTACAGAAAGGTCATTACACAGCGCATGACTGTATTTGGATAAAATTAAGGCTTTTCAAGAGCCCCACTGATCTGCATCTTGGGATATTACTAGATGTTACCTACATCTTGGGATGTAGAAGCTTGTAGCAGTCAGCACCACAGCTGGAGATCATGAGTCCAGGTCGTACCATAAGAGTTTGGTGCTCCCTAGGTTGCAGACCGTAATTTTAGGATCATTAAAAGACATTCTGGTGTCAGACTGGGAGGGGTGAAGTGGAGGGTGGGGCTGGCAGAGTGATTCCTGAAGACTCTCTGAAGAGCTGGCTGCTTGCCACCCCGGGAGGTGCTCACGCCTGAGATTCAGACTAACCTTAACCAAACCCCAGACAGAAGCAGAGACCTAGGCCTTCCTGGAGAAGGCAGGATCTGGCCACGCAGCTGGGTCCTGCCTTCACACTGGTTTTCTGAAGGAGCCCTAATTAGGAAGGGCTGTTGCAGCTAGCTGGAAGCCATAAGTTCCACCTGATATGTATGTGACGCACCTGTAGGCACCCGAAAAGCTGAAGGTATATAACCGGGTGAAAGCGGTCGAGTTAGGAGAACGGAGAATTCAGTCAGTCGGGCAGTCACTCGGTCGGTCGGTCAGAAGAATCAGAGCGGCCAGAACGTAGGCAGAGCGGTTACAGAAGAGAAACCAGATAGAAGAAGTAATGACTGGTCAGAGTTAGGCCGAGGCTCCCAAGGAAGACAGAAGACAGAAGAAAGAAGAAGGAAGAAAGGAGAAGAAAGAAGCTCTAATCTTTCTCTAAGCTAAGCTCTATCTTTCTTTCTCTCTAAGACTCTAAGCTAAGAAGACAAGAAGAAAAGCTCGCTTTAATCTTTCTCTCTAAAAATCTTTCTTTCCCTCTCTAAGCTCTAAGAAAGTAGAAGTAAAAGTAGTAAAAGCTTTACTCTGCCTCCGAGAGTTTTCATCCCGGTTTTCGGTACCAGCTAGCTTACAGTTTTCGTGTTATGTCCTGGAATGACTCTGCCTTCCTCAAACATGGATGGATGGAGGGACAGAGCTTTTGGAATGCCCATATGTACGTGATCCAGAACTGCTTTCCTTTTACCTGCTTTGCATACTGGGATTCCACAGAAGGTTTTGTTAAGATGTTTGGAAGTCATTGTCTTTGCCTAAATATATAAATACTTGTTATGCAAGTGTTCTCCATTTTGAAGTAAAGTCATCCACTCTGTTGATAAAGGCAACAGTGAAATATGTTCAATGTGAAATATTTGAAAAAAAAAATTGGAAGAAGAAAAAACAACCACTATTAATGTTTTTATGTTTTTCCTTCCAACTTCTTAGATATATATATATATATATATATATATATATATATATATATATAATTTATATACAAATTTATGTACAACTCAGGAACAGCAGGAAAGAGGAGATGCATAGGGATGGAGGACAAGGGGACACAAAGTTTCCCTTCTTGGGACTTGTCACCCTTGTAGCATATTGATGTATTCACCAACCCAGAAACTTGACAATACAAATTTTTAGACAATGTAGATACCACTACTTCTGCATTAACCAGTGTTTTTCATTTTTTTTCTTTTACTTAAGATGAGGTAATGGTTAACTTGAATTGTCAACTTGATTGGATTAAGAGATGCTGGTGATTAAGAGGCTTTGGGGTGTGTCAATGAAGGTATGTTTAGGAATGATTGGCATGTGGGATAGCCAACTGAAATGGAGACCCTCCCTAAGTGTGGGCAGCACCAGCCAATAGGATGATGGCTTGAATGGAATAAAAGTTGGAAGAACAAGGAAGCAGCAGCAGGTGCAAGTTCTCTTCTTCTTGACTGGGTTCTTGATTGCAGCTGCAATATCAGACTCTTGCTTCTTCACTCTTCTAAAGCAAACTCTACCAGTGATTCTTCAGGAAGTTTCCAGAAGCCTTTGGTCTTGGACGAGGGTAGAATCATTGGTCCCTCTTGTTCTGAGGCTTCAGCCTCTTGGACTGTGCAGCTACTGGTTCTTCCAGCTGTCCAGCCTGCAGACAGCCATTGTGGACTATCCAGCTTCTGGTCGTGTAAGACAACCTAATAAATCCCCTTTTGATAATTATACTTCCTGTTGATTCTATTCCTCTAAAGAACCCTGACTAATACAGATGACTTGAAAAGCATCTGTGATATGGATGTGTCAACATTAACTATCATTCTTACTATTCTTCATAAACAATTTAGTATGTAAAACTCTCAAATTTTGGATTGTTTTCTAAGGATCAAGTCTCAGTTATTATAAGTTTAAAACATATGGGTATTTTAAAGGTTTTTGGGAATATAACACAAAAGTGTGTTGCCAAAGGGTCATATTGAGTTGCTTTTCCACAAGCCATTTATGAAACTGATGCTTGTACCATAGATTCAACAGCACTGGGTATTTTTATTTAAAAATATTACCTTGTTTCTTTTATTATCAGTGAATTTGAATATCTTATGTTTGTTTTCTGACTGTATTATGGGAGCATTACTTCATAAAAACAATTTTGAAGAATTTCCTTTCCTTCTTAAAAAGCTCCTTTGCTCCCACCCACCAATACCCCATGCCTAGGTGTGGGGGAAAGTCCTGTGTTGTTACGGAGGAGAGCACACTCACTCGACCAGGGAAACCTTCTCTAGCCAGTGTTTTCCATGCAATCTCTGTGTGACCTTGGACCAGTCCCTTGATCTCTCTTAGTTCAATTTCCTTAGCTACAAAAGTTGGAAGAACAAGGAAGCAGCAGCAGGTGCAAGTTCTCTTCTTCTTGACTGGGTTCTTGATTGCAGCTGCAATATCAGACTCTTGCTTCTTCACTCTTCTAAAGCAAACTCTACCATGATTCTTCAGGAAGTTTCCAGAAGCCTTTGGTCTTGGACGAGGGTAGAATCATTGGTCCCTCTTGTTCTGAGGCTTCAGCCTCTTGGACTGTGCAGCTACTGGTTCTTCCAGCTGTCCAGCCTGCAGACAGCCATTGTGGACTATCCAGCTTCTGGTCGTGTAAGACAACCTAATAAATCCCCTTTTGATAATTATACTTCCTGTTGATTCTATTCCTCTAAAGAACCCTGACTAATACAGATGACTTGAAAAGCATCTGTGATATGGATGTGTCAACATTAACTATCATTCTTACTATTCTTCATAAACAATTTAGTATGTAAAACTCTCAAATTTTGGATTGTTTTCTAAGGATCAAGTCTCAGTTATTATAAGTTTAAAACATATGGGTATTTTAAAGGTTTTTGGGAATATAACACAAAAGTGTGTTGCCAAAGGGTCATATTGAGTTGCTTTTCCACAAGCCATTTATGAAACTGATGCTTGTACCATAGATTCAACAGCACTGGGTATTTTTATTTAAAAATATTACCTTGTTTCTTTTATTATCAGTGAATTTGAATATCTTATGTTTGTTTTCTGACTGTATTATGGGAGCATTACTTCATAAAAACAATTTTGAAGAATTTCCTTTCCTTCTTAAAAAGCTCCTTTGCTCCCACCCACCAATACCCCATGCCTAGGTGTGGGGGAAAGTCCTGTGTTGTTACGGAGGAGAGCACACTCACTCGACCAGGGAAACCTTCTCTAGCCAGTGTTTTCCATGCAATCTCTGTGTGACCTTGGACCAGTCCCTTGATCTCTCTTAGTTCAATTTCCTTAGCTACAAAAGTTGGAAGAACAACACCTCTATCTTAGAGTTGTGATGAAAATTAAATGACTTGTCCTTTGGAAGGAACTTCACAGAGTATCTGTTGTAGAGCAGAGCTCTAGAATCAGTCATGGCCATTCTATCATGACCATGTAGAGGGCCTTTTATCGGGATAACAGCCAGAATGAACATCGACCTTCTACTCATCAGACACCATGCTGAGCTCTTTACCTATATTAGCTCCTTTTATCCTCATGACAGATTTGAAGGAGATGATGTTAGTATGTATGCTTAATTGATGGGAAAAGTGAGGCACAGAGAGATCATGAAACCTGCTCAAGTTTATACCACGTGAATGGTTGGGCATTGAACCTTGTTGTGTTGTATGGTGGGTCCCAGCCTCCTCATTGCAGAGCTTTGTAATTCCCACCTCCTAGAGCTACACAGCCTTCAGGGAACAGGTTGTGTCTCTCGCTCTTCCCCTCCATGAACACACATCCCTTTTTTCCCCCTGAAAGTCCTGTTAGCACTTTAGCATCAGAATTAAATGTCCCCTGCACTATGGTCAAAATCAGGATGCTCTTTCTTTATGCCCACTGATGCTTGTACTTTTATCTTCTGAGGTACTTAGTCCATTTTGAGTGTGTGTGAGTGTGTGTGTGTGTGAGAGAGAGAGAGAGTATGTGTATTCATATTAACATGCGTGACATGTATGAGCACTGCATGTGTGTATGTATATATATGTATAGGTTAGCATTTTGCTTATAATTTGTGATTACAATATATATTCTAGACTCTGGACTCTAGGAGACTTCAATTTTATTTTTTATTATCACTAGTTCCTAGTTTGATGCCTAATACCTAAAAGGTGCCTAATTACCATTTGTTGCATGAATGAGTAAATGGTGGCAATTCAGGCACATTGGGAAGCTAATAGGGGAAAAACCTGAAAGCAGTAGGGCTTTCTGGAAGGCTTCATACAATCTCTTGAACTTGAGTTTGCACAGTGTTAGACTGGTAGCAAACTAACCATTTTTATTGGCCATCAACCTCAGCTTGCAGCCCAAAGGAAAAATGGCCACAGGCTACACTCCCAGATGATCCAGATCCTGGCCATATGGCTTGAGGGCTGCGTTTCTGCTGACGGTGCTACACAGCCAGCCAGGCTGCTCCTTTCGCGTTGGCCCTGCACTTGAGTCCGACAGAGCTCCAGAGGGGATGCATTAGTTCCTGCCATGGTCTCTAGAAAAAAATCAACTCTTTTAGAATTGTCTAGAAAGGGGCAGATGGTGTATACAAATGAGTAGAGATGAGCCAGAGCTAGTCACAAATGTAATTGTTTTCAAGAGAGAGGACAGGACACGGCTTCTGGGGTGTTCAGGCCAGCTGTAGTTTGGGAGTAAGTGCAGTGTGTTCGCAGGAGAGCGCAGAACTGAGAATACAGAGGTCATGATTAGAAGTACTGTGTGAGCTTCCTGTTGCTACTGTACTAAATTACTAAGAAATTGGTGGCTAATAATACATATTTATTCTCTTTCAGTACCAGAGGTTGGAGGTCTGAAAAGGATCTCCATGGGCCAAAATCAAGGTGTCAGCAGGGCCTTGCTCCCTTCCTTCTGGACTTCCGGGGGCAGGGACTAGACTGTTAACTTAGTCTTCTAGCTTCCTGCTCAGGGCCTTTCCTCCTCCTGCTTCCATCATTGCCCAGGCTGTTCCTGCTCCCCCTGAATCAGACCAGCACTAAGCAGTTGAGGATGGTGGTGGAAAATGGAATCAAGGACACAGACCATGGATCCAGACTGCCTGGATTTCTCCTACTTGATTTCTTCCTGAATTAGCTGAAAGTCCCCACGCCTCTCCATACTTGGTTTTGCACATCTTAAAGTGAGGCCAATGCAGAGAGCACAAGCTATCAGATAAACCACATTTATGCAGCTATCCCACATGTTTAGTACCTGAAGACATCTTCTTGTCCATCCATTCTCGGATGGTTTTATAGCATGCATTACAATTCATATTAAATATATAGAGCACCTTTTTACATAACACTGTTTGAATACAAAGTATATTCGTACTATTCATGTCTTCCATCATGCATTTAGGATACTGATATCCATCTCATTCTACCATCTTTTTTTTTTCCCTTCAGACCCCCATTAGTGGGGAAAAAAGTGGACATGTCAAAAGATTTCACCATGGGTGTTGGGAGCACTCGTGACGTTCCTTTAGTTTTATTTTACCTGTGAAAAGTTTTTTTTTTTTTTTTTTTTTTTTTGAGAGAAAAACCTTCCAGAAAAGATTCCCATTTTTTTTTTAATTTGGGGGACAAGAACTGGCTGAGAGAGCCCCAATTTACCTAATTGAGTAGATATAATTTCTAACTTGATCAAGTGATCAATGAAGGAATTGTGATTGTCCTAGGGTATTCCCACTGGCCTTCCAGCATGTTACATCTTTACTAACTATTATTGTTATTTCTGAGCTGTGCTCTGCGCTCCCGTCTGCCTTTGGCCTTCGCCACTTCCCCTCCCATTGTCTCTGGGCCTCTGCAGACACCCACAGGTATTCATGAACCAACCTCTGGGAGTTTTCACAGGGATTCAGTGCTTGCATGGGTCCCTGAGGATGGAATCTGGCACTGATACTGGGGGAGGAAGGGTCCTCAAGGCAACACTGATTTTCTCTTACCCAGAATGCTATTTCCTGGGGTTTCCAAGCTATAAACCCCTAGAGGTGCCAAGAAACCTTCTTTGGTCTCTTCGTACCTAGTGCTGAAGCTCTCCATAGTCCATGCAGGGATGCTCCTGTGGGCTTCCCTCTGGACCACTCTGGGCCCTGCCCCATCCTGGGGCCATGACAGTGTCTTCTGTCTCTAGCTGTTCTTCACATGTGACTGGTTGGGAGAGGAGTGCCTTACTGATTTCTTTCTCTTCTCCTTCCAGTTGTGCCTGTAATACAAAAACTTTCCTTGGCCTATTTTTCTGTAGCACCCTTCCAGGTCCCCCGTATATATCTATTCATGCCCGTATCTGTGCAACAACTCAGCCTGCACTGCAGCTGAGAGCTCAGATCAGCAATTTTCACAGAATGATTCATCGTCAATTTTCTGGGGCAATTGTGAATATTTGACAATGAGGTTTGAGGAAGTTTGAAAGACTGAAGTTGAAGCAAGTATACCACACTGGGCTTGCCAAGGGGCTCAGCTCCGCCTTCCAGCATCATAATGCATGCTGAATTAATTGCCTGGGCATTAGGAGCCCTTTGGAAATAAGTCAGATAGTTCATACATGTAGCATGGAGAGGGAAGGGCAAGGACACAACCAGAAGCTCATTTCTAGGGGAGACTGCAGGTCCTCTGATTGACAACTACCCCGGGTGAGGAGGAGAATGATGCAGGAGTCTTCTAGTCTCAGAATCCCAGTGCTGGAAAGCAGCAGTGATTCCTGAAACCACAAGTGCCTGCCTGCCTGCCTCTTGAACTCACCTCTGAGCTGTCACCTTGTTGGTGTTGTGGGGGAGGACAAAGGCCTACATATTGACATGACCCAATTAGGTGAGGGACTCCCCTCTAGCAAAGCCAAACACAGGGATGGAGCGAGGAAGGAGTGCAAGGGGGACTCTCCGCCCCAACCACACACACATAAAGGCCAGAGCTAGAGGCACCAGTCAGCAGACAGGGATCCCAGGTAGGGTGGAGTGTGGGAGAGAAGGGGGGTGCAGAGAGGAAGATGCGCAGGGCTTGGCTCCCAGTGGGGTGGGGGGGACTGTGAGGACCATAACCCCCCCACCTGTCAGTCCCCCCAAATAGTCCCTTCTTTTCCTTCCCCAGGCTACTGTTATTTCTTCAATGAAGGTTACTTGGTTCTACTTGTGCCATGGGGATGTTGTGCAACTCAAATGAAATAAAGATCAAGGTGCCTTGGAAGCTTTCAAGTGCCAAGCATAGGAAAGGGAATTGTGAAAGCATAGCAATAGTGGCTCTTGTTTTCAAGCGGATGGTGGGAAGTGGTGGGAAGTGTGATTTGCTTCCAGTGCGAATCCTTTTCTCTTTTCATCCAGAAGTATGGCAAATTTTGATGGGATCCGGGTCTCCATTCATGCATTTACTAATTCATGATTCAGCACAGGCACGTTGCCCCCTGCTGAGCGACAGGCCCCAGGCTAGGTGTGCAGCCAGCAGGAGACTCCTTGCAGGTAGTGAATGTCCCAGTGAGGTCTCCTCTTACCTGGAGGGCAGGGTCCCCAGCCCAGCAAAGTGAATCACTTTCATATTTGGAAAGCCAGGGGTTTCAGACCTTCTGAAATGTCTCTGAGTGCTGCTGAGCTTTTAAAGGGCTGCTGACAGTTGTCATTAGCCCCGCATCAGGAAGGGAGCGATAATCACGGCTGAGTCACTGTGAACACCACGTCCCCCAGAGGATCTGGAGCATCCAGCAACTTGTTAGCTTTTGTCTGGGCTGGGGAGAGAGAAGGAAAGTTCCCCCAGAGAGCACATTTGCCAGAGTAAAAACATAAAATCAATCGTATGGTTCTAATTTAATTTTAATTCACGTTTTTATACGTGGAGTTCGTTAGAAAGGCTGACGTTCCACCGTGAAAATCTATAAGGGCTGAATTGTCCTCGCATTAGAAGATTTTTAAAAGAAGTTCTTTGCCACTGGGTTGCAATTTGTTAAAACAAACAATAGCATAACCGCAGTGCAATCGGATGCCAAGGTATTACTGGACTCAGCGAAAATCAAGTAATCTTTTTTAGGCTCTTTTCTCTCCCAACTGAGCTCCCCAGCAATGTCAGAAAATGACAAATTACAGGATGAATATAAGAGCAGTGCCTTCAAAAATACAATAGTTATACAAGCCATCTATTGTTAATGAAGAATATAATGCAATTTGCCTGTCTGTAATACAATTATGCAAATCAAAGGAGGAACTATCCTGAAATCTCTTTACATTCCGATTAAAATGAGATAATTTATCAAACAGAATATTACTGATTATGTTTATGTGTTGCACATTAATCCTGTTACAATAATGTATCCTTCTCCTAATGTAATGGATTTGTGCAATCTAACAGAAAATGACTTTTATACTATCCACAATTATAAAAATATTCAAAGCATATCCATCCCCGTGCAATAGCACATGTCTACAGCTGTGCAATAAAACTATTAAAACAAGCAGAGCTTATGAATGTAACCTTCATCCCAATAAAGATGACAGTGCATTCAATTTCATTCTACTCATTATCTGAACAACTCCATAGATGACAAATACTAGGAGTAAATTAGTTTAACCTTCTTTATCTTATTCTTTCTTTTTGCAATAAGGAGTAGACTTTAATTAATAGCATCAAAGTCCCTTTTCCTTATCTGGATCTTTTGATATTCATGTGATTTTATATAGGAGAGATTTCTAGAAGATCTTTATAAAAACAGTTGTTCCTACTTGTACCTCTTGGTGGATGTTTGGATTTGGGCTTTTGGTAGGGTGTTGAGGAGGTTTGCAAAATGCATCACTTCCTGTGTTGTTTGTGTTCAGTGTGTTGGGAAATATGTATGCTGTGGATAGAAATATTGCCTGAGCTGTACTCATCCACAGGGGGCACATGAGTCTCCATTCTTATATGGACATCGTAGCCAAAAACTAATGAGGAGCATTGTCAGGAAAAACAAGAGCCCAAATAATTGGCTAAGGTTTTGCTTGTGCTTGTATTGCCAAGGATAATCATTTTTGTGTTTAAACCAATCTCTTCTACCTTGATGAGCATCATTAGCATCTGACAGTGAGTGATAATATGCTTAAATTTCACACCTCTTGGCCTTGTTTGCATTGTGGACATTTCCCCATATGCATACCTGCAGGCTGGCATGCAGGCTGACTTAAACAAATGTTTATCTTTTGTAGTAAGAGTGTAAACCCCAGTGTAATTGCAAAATTTCAAATTGTTTTTTCATGCCTACAAGCCAGTTTTGCTTCAGATTATACCCAAAATGTCATTTTTCCCTACCATGCTGGGGGGTTGAAAAATGGGGAAAGGTTTCTCTTTCCTCTGATTAGAGAGACATGCCAAATCAAGAAAATAAAAGAAAGAAAACTATAGTAAAAGAGCATTTTTTTTTCACTTCTAAATCCACCCCCCCCTCCCGTGGACAAATCTATTAGCCTTAATTCAACAAGCTAGTATTTATTGCCACTGTAAGAGTATTTTTTTTCCTAAAGATAAAGGTAAAGAAAGAAGGAAGGATGGAGAAAGGAGGGATGGAATGAAGGAAATACATTTATTATTTAATGAACAATAGTTTCAAAAAAAACTACAGGTTGGCCGGGCATGGTGGCGCACGCCTGTAATACCAGCACTTGGGAGGCTAAGGCAGGAGGATCATGAGTTCAAAGCCAGCCTCAGTAATGGCGAGGCACTTAGTAACTCAGTGAGACCCTGCTTCTAATAAAATACAAAAAAGGGCTGGGGATGTGGCCCAGTGGTCAAGTGCCCCTGAGTTCAATCCCCGGTACCAAAAACAACAACAACAACAACAACAACAAAAAACTACAGGTGCTCCTCAACTTACCATGAGATTTTTTTTTTTTTTTTCTGGATAAACTCATCATAAATATCCTTAATTAAATAATGCCTTTAATAGACCTACTTACAGAAAATCATAGCTCAGCAACATAGTACACTGAGGAGTATTGCTAGTCACATATGTTAGCCTGGGAAAAGATCAAAATTAAAAGTTCAAAGTACAGTTTTTACTGAGTGCATCTGGCTTTTGCACCATCATAAAGCTGAAAATTGCAGGTTGAACCATAGTTAAGTTGGGGAATGTATTATCACCTAGAGCATCTCAGTGGCTGTCCATGGTGAGTTAGAAGTGAAAACTTGTCATTTCCTCAAGATGAATCCTGAAAAATAAAGAAGCTTGGTGAGTTGGAACCTGGCTTGGGTGGCGAGTCGGTTTTCTCTTTCCATGATTTACCAGTTGGCTTGGAGCACTGTTGACTTTTTCTTGTCTTCAAGTACAGACCTGATTGCCCCACGTGGAGACTTTTGATGAAGAAAGAAATTACATTGTCCCTGGGCTCTCTGGGAAGATATTGCATCTTGGCTCAGGAGGAAGCCAAGGAGCATCTTCCACTCAGTAAGATTCCCTATGTGTGGGCAGGGAGATCCTGTAGCTTGGAGTGATCAAAAATGGGGACCTTAGAGACGTAGTGATAACAGTGGAGTGGGAAGCGTGAGGGGACAGCAGATATGGAAGGCATCAACATCTCTGCTGCTGGCTGAGGACGGCCCACGCCTCCTTTTCAGCCATTACCGTGGCCGAGCGTGTACTTCAAGCTTGGGGTTGGAAGACGATGGCCATGAGAAAGCAAGACTGCGACGGATGGCTAAGGCTTCTCAGAGCTGTGCCACACTGTCTTAATAATGTGTGGTGGGACTGAAATTTCCAGACCCCTCTGCCATGAAGAAGGGCTAGAGAAAATGAGATGGACAATGTTTTTCAGAGCCACTGAGATTGGGTTGAAAGCAAATGCACGACAAGCGGAAGAGAGCATCTAGCTCTCCTGAGCACTCGCAGACAATTGCAAGCTTTTTTTTTTTTTTTTTTTTTTAAATTTAACAAATATTAGCTAAGGTGATGATGATCTGGCACACCAATATGTATCAGTGGAAAAACAGATAAGTAACTAAAAATAATAGCATGTTAGTAACTAAACATGGAGGGGGGGAAGGTAGGGCAAAGCCTGGGAGATCAATCAAGAGCACAAAGGGACCAAGATTTGCAATTCTCAAAATGATTCTACTTTCACTGTCAAAGAATTTAAAACATATCTACTTTAAATAAAGTATTTTTTCTTAGTTAAGGCTTGGGTTGTCATGATAATACACAAACAGTAGGTACGTAAATAAATGTGAAGTTCGATATATAGGTCATTTAGGACCCTGTTCTCAATTGGTAACTTCTCAGAATTGATATAAAAAAATTAAGACATAGAGAAGAAGAGTCTTAATTTGTTACATTGCTAGTTATTCTCTTCTCTTTTGGACCATCATTTTGTTTTAACTGGAATAAAATATTCAGAACCATTTTTAGTTGGATTATATTTAGGGGAGTCAATTTAGCTAGGTTCCTTTGGAGGAAATGATGGTTTAGGGGGGTCCCAATAGATAGCATTAGAGACTGTGCAGATCCCACAGGTACACAAGTGACTCTGTTTCTAGGTAAAATTTTCTATTTCTGCTAATGATACCCACATTGCCCTGTGCCCCAAAGCCAGACCAAGTAGTCAAATTATGTGACTGATGGCCAATAGAATTGGACCCAGGGTGTGGTCCCAGCCCCCATTTAGGAAGAAGGAAATCACTCCTCTAGGTACTGGAAGCCTTGGCAGCCCCCAACGTCCCGGTGCCGCACTGGGTGACCTGCATCCTGGGATGGGCCAGCAGTGGGGGTTATAAAGGCCCCAGCCCCTCACCTCAAGTAGGAGACTCACTGAAGGAGCATCCCTTGGAAGTTCTAGAGATCCCACTCTGAAGCGCCCGAGCTCCTGAGGGATCAGTGGGGGCCTCTGATTGGATGGCCCTGAAGTTCAATTCCTCTGCCCAACACTGCTTCCCTCACTCTCCAGTAAACTTCCTGCAGCCCATTTCTCATTTCTCAGAATCTATTTCCCAGAGAACTCTGCTTTATTTGCAGAGATTGACTGCAGAAATCAACACTTCACCCCAATGATGTCCTTGTCCTCATGCCAAATGCCACTCTCTTTCTGCCAATATCTGACCCTTTGGCCCAGCCCCAAATAC
Source organism: Tamias sibiricus (assembly GCA_025594165.1). Taxonomy (NCBI): domain Eukaryota; kingdom Metazoa; phylum Chordata; class Mammalia; order Rodentia; family Sciuridae; genus Tamias; species Tamias sibiricus. Next base: position 158,104,314 of record CM046660.1, on the reverse strand, counting down.
TGTATTCAGTTTCAGTCTCTCTATTCAGACCTCATGATACCTTCAGCTTCCTGGATTTTAACCTTTGTTCCTGATGGCTTTTTCCCCGCCCCCCCTAAATAAGGGTAAAACCCATCCATTCTAGCCTCAGTTTGCCAGGACCTATTCCAGGGGGCTCCTTCTGTCTCTCCTTCCATCCTGAGTAAGCAGCTGACTTCAGGAATCACCTCCTTTTATAGGTCACACCACACTCACTTCATCCAGTGATGGCTTAGAAGGAAAATTTCATAAGAATGGGACACAGTGACCATGAGACTGTGGGCTACGCACAGCAGTAAAGGAGTCATTTCCTTAAATGCACTGGTTGAGTTTATGCACACATACAGGCCATCCAAGCCCTGTGCGTCCCCTTATGGAAAGTGCAACATTCATGGTTTTCAATGATAATATTTTCATGATGTTGGGCTCAAATTTGAACTTCTGGCTCAGAGGTCATAACTGACTTAAAAATACACTTTGATTTCTCCTTAAAGAATCCCCCTCTTGGTATAATATTACCACAGGGGTTTGTAGGCACTGCTTCTCTTGTTGTGTTATTTATTTCAAATGAAACACCACCCCAGTGTAAGTGACTTTTGGTGCCCCCTAATATCTTAGGAATTTTTTTCAGTTGCCTGTCTGTCTAAAATTATCCATGGCTCCTGCACGGGTGGGTAAAGTTAGGGCCTCCAAAGAGTTATAAATCCAGTGTCCCCACTGAGTCCATTGTTTTAGATCCAAAAGAGTATGAATTGCTGCCCCTAGATATTTCTTTATTCTTTGTTATGAAATAGGTAACCAGATCTCACTGAATGGAAATCCTCCTTCGAAGACTTTTTGGCATCTGACTCTGCTTTCAACTCCTGCAGACCTTATTTTGGAAAAATGGTCATTTATAATATCAACATTTCTAGATCATGTTTTAAAGACAGTTACAGGCGTTCAGAGCAACCACATGCCAAAGCTGTCTACTTCTAATCTAACAACCCCCTAGGTTGAAACCAGAGTGAAGTTTAGAGACAGGCAGCCAAGAGCTAAAAAACTCTTGGGGGATATTTATAATCCCCAAATTCAACCAAAATTGTTTCCACTCAAAATTAATACTTGGAAACAGATTTTGAAGCCCAAATTTAGACTCTGTCTTCAGTTTCTTGGTTCGTGGTGGAGCCAACTATTTGAAATATATGTGTTTGAAACTGATTGAACATTAAAATGATTTTCTTTTACGTTGAAAAGACAAATAACAAAAATATTTAAAGGGATGCCCTCTCTATCCCAGAGCTCTCCTAACCAAGGACCAAGGGTTGACTGATGTCCCATAGCCAGAAAGGGTGGGGACCAAGAGGGTGGACTGCACCTCTGTTTACACACGTGATTCCTCTGTAGCTTAAGCAAGCGTCTCTGCTTGGTGAATGTAGTTTAATTCATATTTATGGAGGTAATATGAGACGGTGGGAAGCATTTGGCCTTGAAGTTAGAAAATCTAGGTTCAAAGTACTGCTTTATCAGTTCCAAGCTGTGCAATCTTGAACAAATCATTCAGCCACTGGGAATCTCAGTTTCTCCATATGTAAAATGAAGCTAACCAGCCCTGCACTGTCTTCCTCTTAAGAGCTGATTAGAGGCTTAAGTGAAGAAATATACATGAAAGAGTTTTATCACTGTTTCAATGTGTAGTGTTACTCTGTTCTATCTTTTAAACTTAGTATTCAAATTTCAACAATTTTTGTCATCTCAAATCAGAATATCAGATCTCATTTAACCAAAGTTGTACAAATAGAAAAATAAAAACAGAATAGATTTCCCAAATATAATTCCCTATAAAGAATACTAACTAGGGCATTATCTTTGTTCTGAATATATAGACTATTTTTTACAAGAGATTGTGAAAGTATTTCCTGGTTACTCAACACAATCAATTTAAAGAGTTTGAGCTTTTAATTATTCATTTAGTTCTATGTCTATGCATTTCACAGAAATGTTTTGAACATGTATAAATTTCCAGATGATGTTCTGTTAGAATTGCCAGGTAACATAAATTTGAATTTCAGATAAACAATAAACAATTTTAAGTATAATATTCATACTTTAAATTTAGATTCATATTTAATTTGTCTAAGTATTAGTAACTGTGTTAGTCAGCTTTTAATTGCTGTGGCCAAAATACCTGACAAAAACAATTTAAATGAGGAAAAGCATATTTTGGCTCATGGTTTCAGAGTTTTCAGTTCAGGGTCAGTTGGCTCCTTTGCTTTGGGCCTGAGGTATAGCACAGTACTATGGCAGAAGGGTATGTTGGAGGAAAACTACTCAGCTCACGGCGGCTGGGAAGCAGAGAAAGAGAGAGAAAAAAGGGCCAAGGACAAGATATGGTACCCAGGGGCATGACAACAGCGATCTGCTTCCTCCAACCATGCTCCACTTGCCTACAGTTTCTACTACCTCCCACTAGTCCATTCAGCCATTTAACCCACTAATGAGGTCAGAGCCTTCATGATTCACTTTCTGAAAGCACCACCTCTGAACCTTGTTGCATTGGGACCATGCCTTCAACACATGAGACTTTGGGGAACATTCTAGAACCAAACCGTAGCAATCAAACCATTGCTTTTAAATACTGTGATACCGTGTTTGTCAAAACAAACCAACACAATTATCATATGGGATACACTAATACATAGATAGAAAAATAAAAAACAAAAATTCTAACACAAAGACTATTTTATAATAATTCAAAGCTCATACTAATACACTAAAAATTATTCATCGTATTTATTGGTCACCTGAAATTCTAACCCCAGTTATGCTCACATCTTGTATTTATTTTCTAAGTCTGGCAAACTTATCCATGTGTTGGGAATATAGGAGTCCAGCCCTCAGGCAGCAGTCATCTCAGGAAGCGACACAGACAACAGACATGTGAACAGATAAACAAGTTAAGTACGGATTATCCTTGACCCACAATCCAATAAATCAGTCCTAAGTTGAAAATGCACTTACTGCACCAAACCTACCAAACAGCAAAGCAAAGCTGAGCCTAGCCTGTCTTAAACATACTCAGAATATTTCCATTAGCCTACAGCGGGCAAAAAATTCTAACACAAAGGCTATTTTATAACAACGTGTTTCATCTCTTGTGTAATTTATTGAATAATGTACAGAAAATGAAAAAGAGGGTTATATGTGTGTGCTTTCACACCAATATAAAGTCGAAAATTGTGAATGTAACCATCTGGAGTCAGGGACGATTTCATATTTTTGAAGACAGTAAAGCTGGGCAAGAAGACAGTGGTTAGGGAATACTCCTATTTTAGAAAGGGTGGAAGGGAAGGCCTCTTTGGCGAGATGATTTGAAGTGGACATCTGAAAGTAGGAGTGAGGGGCATGGAGACAGGGAACACCACCCAGGCAAGCTTGTGCAGAGAGCCTGGGTGAAGGAGCTTGGCATGTGTGAGGAAAAGCAAGAAGTCCCAGGGACCAGAGCCTGGTGTGGGATGGGAGGGGGACAGGGGATGAGATCCAAGGTGCAGGGAGGGCAAGACTGGATCTTATCATCAGCCACTGGAAGGTGGAGGTTTGGTCGTAGTGGGTATGTGATGGGGAGCCTCTGGAGGATTTCCAGCCCAGGAGTAACTTAATCCGATCAGGAACCGACCTTCACCTTCAGACGTTACACGGGAGAATGCTACAGAAAGGCAGGAGCGGAAGTGGGATGAGGCAGGAGCGGAAGTGGGATGAGGCAGGAGCTTACTGTGGGAGTCTCAGCGAAGGGTAACGGAGGTTTGAACTAGAGTGGGAACAGCAGAGGTGGGGAGATGTGTCTGTAGTCATGACGTCAAGCGTGGAGCTGGAGGACTGGCTGCAGGGCGTGAGAGAGAGGGTGAGAAAATGATGGCATGAACAACAGTGTGAGTAGCGGTGGCATTCACGGAGATGGGGGAGAGTGGGGAAGAAGCTCGTGAGGGCATAATCAGAGCATTTTGGTCTCGACACGTTGTGTATGAGTCGTCCATGAAATAGATACTCTAGTGGTGGCCATGGAATATAAAAGGAAGAGTAGGCGAGGAGGAGATGGGCCATCTGGGATCTCATTGGCCACTGCAAAGGATTTCAGCATTGTTTGAATATTTTTAAAAAACTAATAAAAGGTTCTCAAAACTATGGAAGTGAATTGTATTAATTTTCACTTTTAGAGGATTACTTCACTGATCAAAAAATAATTGACAGGCGGGAGGAAAATTAATGCTAGGAACTCAGGGATTCCTGAGGACTCTTGTTAACCTTCAGATTCCGTTTCAGAAGGTCTGGAGAGGTGGCCAAGATTCTCCATCTCTAACAAGCTCCTAATGATACATGTCCGTTTGGTTGTGGACTGCACTTGGAGCAGTAGGGTGTTGGGAGACTTGTTTAAGTAGCCCTGGTGAGCGATGATGGTGACTTAGATCTTCCAGGTGGTGATGGGGTTGAAGAGAAGCGGGTTGATTTGAGATCTCACTTGGAGGTAGGATTGAAAGGAGGGTGTATGGATTATATGTGAGCTTTAAGGGATAAGAAATGATAGGAGCCTGTTCTCACATTCTGGCTTGGATACTGGGTGGGTGCTAGTGTCGTTTAATGAGATGTGAAAGCCTGGAGTTGGTACAGGTTTTCTGAATGTGTGGAGAGGAATGAGGAGTTCTGTTTTGGACATGGAGGGTATGAGACACCTGTGAGGCAATTAAAACCATGTCAAGTAGGTAATTGCATATATGACTCCGGAGTTTGGAGCTCCAGACTCCAACATAAACTTGAAAGCCCTTGGACTAATGTGCTAATCTAGAAAGAGTGTAGAAAAGAGACACAAAAATGGCCCGGGACTGAGCTGAATGCAATGTAAATATGTGTATCATACCTAGAAAAACTCTGGATAAATGACACAGAGCAGGGCTCAAAATCATAGAAACCCACCAATGTCTGGAGGGCCAGGTAAATGACAGAAATGGGCTGGCTGTAAGACAATAGGGAATGGTGAGGACCTCAGATCTCAGAGGTGTGAACGACTCATGTTGGCAGCTACCACTCCATTTTTCCTGTTCACTAGATCTAGCAATACAGATAGATACTCTACATTTTCAAGAGAAGCCAGAAATTCAGATTATGCACGGGAAACCTTTCAAGTGTTACTAACCCAGCCGCTGTTTGCAAATATGGCATTGGCCAAATAAAACATGTCCATAGCCCATGTGCCCCTAGTTTGTGGTTTCTGACATAGACCTTTGGAAGGTCAGGGTTAGGATTAGGGTTAGATTTACCATCAGTTGCTGCAATCATTAACGGGGGAGGGGTGGCCTGGAAGGTCTATGATGTGGAGGGACTCATAATTGTCCTGAGACACAGAGTAGAATTAAAGTCACGGGTTTGCAGCGTTAGCGATTAACTTGGTTGCAACAGGACTGTAGTCCTGTACTCATCTCAAGAAAAAGCAAACTCAGGGGTTTTGTGAGGAATGGCTGCATATAGTTTTGGTTTAAGTGGTAAAGTGGCGAGCGTTTGGTGGGGTCTAAGGATAGGAAATGTGTGGCTTTAGTTGGAAATGTGATTCAGGAAAAAGCCCGCAGCCCAGATAAAATTTCCACAGTCACAAATTTGGAGGTTTGGGAAGGTCTTTGGCAGTTTCCCTGGAGAATATTTGGGAAGATTTCTGAATATAGATGGGAGAAAATATGTGGTCTAGTTGAACATCAAGATCGATTAAGGAATGAAGCAAGAATCCATTTGCTTCCCGATGGCAGCACTGATCTCTTCTGTTCTGGGTGCTCAGGTGGAAAGAACATTCTAAGAAAGAGAAACCTGTATTTGGTAATTGGGGTGTGTGTGTGCTCGGGTGCATTTAGATCTTTGTTCCTCTGGGTCATAGCAGGCTTAGGACACAGTCAAAAGTGTGAGTGATAATCCTAATTATTTTTGGTTTATGATGCCTTAACTAATATCTTTCCTGGAATTAAACCCCGTTTTTATTCTCTCCCTTAAGTTCCCCCTAGTATGTCACACACTGGTGTACAGACAGTTCTCTTAATTGCCATCCATCTTTCTTTGCTGCTCACCACCATGGTCTCTATCTGTGGTTCAGTGACCAGCACCATTGGCAAAAAGGAATGAGCTTGCCCCTGGCTGGAAGAGACCAGTGTTAATTGCCACTTCCTCGCCCTTTGCTGAGGAGAAGCTATTCTCTCAGGTCACTCTGTTCATCAATAAACAGAAATGACAATATGGATTTCATAAAGACAAAAGTGACCAGTGTAGTACTTGGTATTCAGTCGACGCTTAATAATCATTTCCCCTCCCTCCACTATCACCTTCATTGTTCTCAGTTTTTTACCAAATCTCACCGTCTTTGAATAAAGCATCTCCAAAGCCTCCATGAGTTCTCCCAGGAGGCCAACCAAGCATGGGCTAGAGGAGGCTGACCTCAGAGTCTTGTCCCTAAGTCCCAGGTAGGAAAGAGCATGGAGTGTTTTTCCCCTGAAACCTTGACCCTTGCTACACTTAATAAATCAATTAGTAAGCACGGCCCATTTATTCTACAGACGTTGACTTGCTTACCATATGCTCAGTGTAAGACATGGTTTTGGCCCATGTGGGGTTGGCCATCCAATAGGGAAGAGCAGACTTGTAAACAGAAAGTGCCATAACGCATTACAAATATGTATTGGGTGGCAGATGTTGAAGCTAGCTCACCCTGACATCTGGAAAAAAATATGGATTGAAACATTTTCTGAGCAATGTCTTCCCCCCAGAACTCTGTAAAAATATTCGGTATGCTGAGTATGTAGGGCATGATGGTGCACCCCCACACACCACCCCGCCCCCCACGTTCTCAGTCCAGTTGAGGCCTGTGACCTTCTTTGTGACTTGGTTAGTCCCTGTCCTATTGGGATAACAAGGCAGGAGAGTCTGTAGATGATTAGGCTCAGTATCTCCACGTGTAGTATCAACCTGGGTGGGTTCAGTTATATCAAGGGATGGAGAAGAATACAACAGTTTCCAAGAAGGAACGATCCCTGTCTGGGAGGGTCAGGGCTGGGGAAGTGGTGTTAGTTGGTGAACAGAGCATGCTCAGTCCCTCCGATGGTTCCTGTGGGGAAAGCTGCTCTTCTGGCTGACAGGGCTGGGGATGAATGGCCTGTGTACTCCTGTTTTCACACAGTACATCAGGTCTAAGTGAAAGGTTTGCGCTGCTGCCAAGAGCAGGAAATGATGGCTCTGCGTCACTTTCAGAGGAGAGGATGCTTTAAAGCAGACTCTGGCTCTCAGAGAGCTTTCGATGAGATGCTGACCCGGAGCCTCCCAGAACATCTGGTCCACAAGGTCCACCCAGTGCCACCGCTTCTAAGCAACCTTCAAGGCTGGGGGATGCCTTCTGCATTGCAGACATCTGGGGTGATGTTTAGATCCTTGCCTTCCACCTCTTAGTGAAGAGAGATGTGGTCTATTAATGAATATTCAATAAAAATAGAAGCTAGTCATTTATTGGAGCAAGCACAGCATGGCTTACTTTTCTTTAGGAAAACCCAGGGTCTGGATTCAGTTAATGGTTGTCTGGCCTGGTCACTCTGCAGCTTGGTCTGATTTGTACCATGGGCAGCAACCAGTAAGGTAAGTGCTCAGTGCTCCCTTCTAGATCTTAGCCCACCTCCAGAACTAATGCTACTTGTCTTGGCGTTCTATGCTTGGTACCCATTGCTTTTCCTTTCCTCGCTCACTCCTTTCCTTCTTCCCTCCTTCCTTCCTTTTTTTTTTTTTTTTTTTTTTTTTTTTTGTCACTGTTGGGAATGAAACCCAGGGCCTTGCTCATGCTAAGCAAGTGCTCTCCCATTGAGCTACACCCAAGTGCAACCCTAGGTTTTTAATACTCTATCCCACTCTCTAGTCCAGACTCTCTTTCTTTCCTCAGATGCACTCTACCCCCAGATCGCTCATTCTTCAGCTATTGCCCAGCCTTAACCAGTAACACTTTCCTTTTGTAATAATAGTGCCCCCAGGATTCCCTTGTTATCTGTTCTGCCTGGCCTTGCTGATGAGGCTGGTGGGTCTGGACCATCCAGATGCTTTCTGTCTTTCTTCCTGAGTAGCTTTACAGGAACACCCTCATACTCTAGGTTCAGCAGGCTCCATATTAGTCCATGAAATATCTGGACAGAAAATGTTTGGGAGTGGTGGGGACTGCGGCACACTGAAGAATGCATATCTTTACTCAACTCCTAAAATTTCTGCCGCCTGGTATGCAGCTCCTATGATGCTAAGTCTTCTCATTTTCAAAGAAAAATCAGACGTATAGATTTTTATATAAATTTTCCATTGGAACATTTAATTAAGTGAATATTTATTTATGTCAAAAAGACTCTGATAATATTAAACTCCACAACTAGTAACTCTTTTAGTAGTTTTTTTTTTTTTTCTTCTTCTTCTGGTCTTTAACCTATTTATTATTTTTTTTGCTTGTCTACCAACATCTACCTTTCTACTATGGCAGTTATGTGAATTCCCTCTCCTACTTTCTCTCCTTTATTTTCTCAATATTATTATGTCACAATTGTTGGTTAAGTCAAAGTTAAAGTTTCTGTAATTATCACTGCATTTAAAATTAGGGGATGAAGAGTTTTAATAGAGTATATTTCCTTTTCAAGCTTTTATTTATTTATTTTTAGCTTTCCTGTCATTAACAGTGCCTTATGATTTAATTTTCTTGTTTTTTAAGTCATTTTCCACTTAAAAGCTTCCATAGCTCTGTCAAACTTTTATTAACATTTTCTAAATCAGCGTGTGTTGATTTCCACCTTTTCCTTGAGGATCTACCCACTCTCCTGCTCCTGTCTAACTGAATCTCTCCTTAGGCCCACCATGTAGTTGTCATCCAGCCATCTCCCTTTCTGACATTCAAGTGTTGGGTCTTTGTATTCTTTTCTCCTTCCATCTTTATTATTTTTCAACTCAGAGAACCTATTTTTTTTTTTTTTGGAGTTTATACTTTAGTAGCTTTCTCCAAAAGGGTGCATGAGTAGCAAACTTTTGTCCTTAATCTGAAAATGTCTTTATTTTGCCTACTCACTTGATTATTTTGAGTAAGTATAGAATTCTAGGTTGAAAATTCAAAATAATTTTCTTTTTAAAAATATTTTAGTGGTGCATTATAATCATACATGGTAGTGGGATTCAATATGCCATATTCACACATACACATAACATAATTTGGTTTATCTCATTCTCAGTATCTTTTCTTTCCCTCCTCTGTTCCTTCTACATGCCTGCTTGTTCCAACTACTGCTCTCCCTTTCATTATTACCATTATTATTATGATGATTTTATTTGTATATCTATAAAAACATGATTCACCGGGCATATTCTTACACGGACATAGCATAATTTGGTGGATTTTGTTCCCCAGAGTTTCCCCATGCCTTCCCCTCCTCCTCCCTCATGATCCCTTTCCTCTTCTTGGTCTCCCTTCTATTCAAAATAATTTTCCTCAGAACATTGAAGACATTGTTCAGTTCTCCTTGAATTTCCAATGTTTTCATTTCAGATTCTCGGTCTTTATTGTGTACCCTGGTGTTTTGCCTTCCAGCAGACCTGTGTCATATCTTTGTGTATTGTGTTCTAAAATTTCAGTTATGAGCCTCGTTCTCTTGCATTCTAGTGCATTATTTATGCAATGAGCCCTTTCAATGTAAAAACTAGCTTTTTACTTCTGAGGTATTTTCTTAATTGTTTTGATACTTTTCTTTCTTCTAGATCATTTGTTCTCTTTTTATAGGCATTTCTGTCATGGGAATATTGAACTTCTTGGGCTAATCTCAAACTTCCTCCACTTTTTCTGGTTTTCCTCTATCTTACTTCCTGCACACTTCTCTCACCCCAGTGGTGGTTTTATACTCTATCAGCTTGGTTAATGTTGAACTGTTTTCTAGAATCCTCTTCCATAAGGCGTTCCATGGTGTTGATTTGGTACTGTCTTACCTTGGCTATACTAGAAAGACATTTCCCCAAATCAACTTCCCGGCATGGTTGGAGCTTACAGCCTGCCCAAATAGAAATCTGGGTGAGATTGGGGGTGGACAGCAAGCAGCAGCCTGGACTTCATGTCCAGGAGGAGTGAGTGATTAGTGAGTGGCAGGAGACAGAGATGCCAGCAGAATTCTTTTTACTTTCTCCCTCCCTGCCCCACATACTCTTCTGTCTATGGACAGATCTTCTTTTCTACTGTTGGGACTGATGCTCAAAAGTGACCACAGCTCTACCTCTGCACCTTGGCTACAAACACACAGAAGCAGGAGCTGTGAATGAGCCATCCAGATGGCCCTGAAATCTCCCACTTGTTCACCTCCCCTGGTGCTTCAGGGACTCAGGGATGCTTCCTGGAACCTCTAGCTACCCTTTGGAGACTTTGCTTCTCTTACTCCTTTTTTTTTTTTTTTTTTTTTTTTTTTTTTTTTTTTGATTTTGTGAAGTCTAAACTATTTTAAAAAGTCCTCATTCCATGATACTCATGGTGATTCTGTTTCCCCGTGTGAACCAACAAAATTTTCTATTAAAATGTTCACTTCGGGTATTGTCGCTTCGGTTTCCAGGTGTGCTTTCTTGTTGCGTGGCTCCTTTGCTGTTGTGGGTGTTTCTGTCAACAGTGCCTGTGCAGGGTTCAGAGGTATCTTCCCTTTCCCTGTACTCAACTCTACCTGGAACCTCAGAATGTGAGCTTATTTGGAATCAGGGTCTTTGCCCATATAATCAGTTAACTTGTGGGTGTAGTTTATTAGGCTGGGCCTTAAATACAACGATTGGTTCCTTCATGAGAAGACCATGTGAAGACAGTTACACAGGGAAGGACTCGTGTTGACAGAGGCAGAGATCAGTGAGGCAGCCACAGACCAAGAGTCGCTAAGGATCCCCAGCAGCTGCTGGAAGCTAGAGGATAGGCTTGGAACAGAAACTTGCTCACAGGACTCCGAGGGAATCAACCCTCAGCACCTTGCTTTAAGGCTCTGGCCTCCTGAACTGAGAGAGAACGCATTTGTGTTGTTTTAAGCTCCCCAATGTGTGGTCATGTTTGGTGGCAGCCTCCGGAAATGAGCACAGTATCTTTTCTTATTTTATATCTTCTCTTATCCCTCTAAGTGACTGATGGATCTTTTAAAGTTTTCTTCAGACTCTTATATGCTATTTCCACTGGGTTCACTTCTATTTTTTGATCTTCAACCTTTTTGTTGATGATTTTCATCAAATTGCTTGTAATCCTTGGTTGGTTGTGAATATTTAGGATTGGGACTAAAAGTTGGAAGCTCTTTGTACATGGATGAGGCTGGTTAACTAGTGGGCTTTTCTGAAAAGTAATTAAGCAGTAAGCCAGCATTTTCATTGGCATGGGTGGGGTATGTAATGTTACCCTCTTGATATGTCTTTTCTATGGGGCCATTTAGTTTTATTTCAAGAATTGTCCTCTAACTTCCTACCTTGCAATCAAAAGCCAAGCTACAGGGATTTTTAAAAATAGGACAGGGAAAAGTATTGACAGTACATTCACCAGCAGACAGTCTTGATCAGCTCTCTTGTATCCCAGTGTCTCCTACATCAAACTGGGGTTGTGTTCCCAAGCCTGAAGATTCCCAGATGCAATTTTCCCAAGCAGAAGGCCAAATCCCCTTCTAAGGGCATGGCAGGGAGGGGAAGGAGGGCTGGTTGCTTGGATGCTCAAGGTATTTGGAGGACAGGGGCTCCAACTACTCCACATGCAACTTCCCAAACAATTACCTACCCTGCTTTCCACCTATGCCTTGGGATGGTTAATTTTGTGCTCACTTGATTGGGCACAGGAATCCCCAGATAGCTGGTAAAGCATTATTTCTGGTTGCATTTCTGAGGTTGTCTCCAAAAGAGTAGATCAGTAGACTGAGTAAAGAAGATTGTTCTCACCACTGTGGGAGGGCATCATTCACATCTGCTGAAGATTTGAATAAAACCAAAAAGGTAGAAGGGCGAATTTATACTCAGTGCTCTAGTTGAGACATCTATCTTCTCCTGTCCCTGGATACTGCAGCTCCTGGCTCTCCTTGTGCAGACAGCAGATCATAGAACCTCTCAAACGTCCTATGTGTGAGCCAATTCCTATGGTAAATTCCTTTATCTGTCTGTCTACCTACCTACCTATCTGTCCATCCATTCACCCTTTTGGTTCTATATCTCTGGAGAGCCCTGATGCATACTTCATGTCTTCTTCATGAAGTTTCAAGTTGGGAACCCTGAGCCTTTTCAAAGATACTCAGGGAAAATTAAGTCTACTTTTAATCAGATCTTCCTCTGTGGGAACCCAAGTTGGGCACCTTCCCCTCCATCAGTTCTCATTCTTATATCTTCCTCTAAAAGTCTATTGAAGTATTTTTTTCTTCTCCAATTATTTTGGTCTTTGTGACCTGATACTCACATTTTCTTTTGTTATTATTTTTAATTGGGCGGGAGAGGAATTGAATACATATTACTCATTAACTCCCAAAGTACCCTTCCATGTAGCAGGGCACTTTGGGAGGTGATGAAGTTTATGGTGGTGGTAATGGTGGTGACTGGATGACTTCATGGGCGGATGCTTTTTTCCAGATGCAGCCAACGTTCACATTAAATACCTACAGCTTTTTGTATGTCAATTAGACCTAGAAAAGCAGTTTTTAAAATGCTGTAGCACCTAAGAAGTAAATAAAAATGAAGGTAAAGAAATCAATGAAGAAACAATGACAAAAACGTATCCTTCTGATTTTCAAATCATAGGTCACATCTTAAAACAGAACAAAATGTAAGTGAATAAGAGAACAGTTAGGCTTTTCTTTGGCCTGTGGGTATTTTGATCTCTGCCCAAGGGCTTACCATGAAGACAAAAATAGAGACAGGGGACATAAAGCCACCATACAAATTGTAGTTGCTAATAGAACTAAGAGGAAACTGTAAGGAGGGAGTCACTTTGCAGGGAGAGGGACAGCAGTTGCTTCCCTGCCCAGTACCTGATGTCCACAGACCAGGAGTGAACCTGCTCGGGGAAGCAAAGGGGTCATGAGCCCAGGAGTGGCAGACATACCTCTCGGCAACAGGGTTTACGAAGTTGTGTGAGTTGTCTATTTCAGCGTTACAAGTGATCCTTGAATCGAGTGGCTTAGCACAATGAACATGGATTATTCCACACAAATCGTGTTGTCAGTACTTCAGAAGCAGTTTAGCTAGGTGGGTCTGGCTCAAGGTCCCTGATGAGTTTGCAGACCAGGTGTTGGCCAGGGGTGCGGCCATTGGAAGACTTCCAGTGCTGGAGGACCCAAGTTTAAGCTGACTATTGTGGCTGTCAGCACAAGGAATCTGTTCCTCTCTGAATGTTGACTAGAGGCCTCAGTTTCTCATCACCTTTCAGGGCAGCATGGTGGCCTCCCCAGGGTGAGCAATCCAGGGGACGAGCAGAAAGCTGGTGTGACTTTTTTGACCTGGTCTCCAAGGTTGAACACTATCAGTTCTGCTTCATTTTCTTTGTTAGAAACGAGTCACCAAATTCAGAATGCTCAAGGTAAAGGGAATTAGGATCTACCTTAGAGGGAAGGAGTATGAAGGAATTTTTAGACATTTAAAACTACCTCGTAGCCGGGCGCGGTGGCGCACGCCTGTAATCCCAGCACTTTGGGAGGCTGAGGCAGGAGAATCGCGAGTTCAAAGCCAGCCTCAGCAACAGCGAGGCACTTAGGAACTCAGTGAGACCCTGTCTCCAAATAAAATACAAAAAAGGGCTGGGGATGTGGCCCAGTGGTCGAGTGCCCCTGAGTTCAATCCCCGGTACTACCAAAAAAAAAAAAAAAAAAAAAAAAAAACTACCTCGTGGGTCTTTCTGGTTTCTTCAGTATTAGAACAAGGCTTTGCTTTGTTTTGTGTAGTTTTCATCTCTTCCCGCCTCGCATTTCAGTATGAGGGTTTGAACATGTCTCCAAATTTCATGTGTTAGAAACTTGGTCTCCAGTGCTGCAGTGTTGAGAGGTGGGACTGTGAGGAGGTGACTGGGTCATGAAGGTGGCCCTCACACATACATTATTCATGAACGATTTGAGGATGAATGAATTAATGGGTTTCAGAAGGAATGGCTTTGTTACAAAAATGAGCTTTCTCCAACGCACTTGCTCTGTCCTGCCTGGTGGTGCCCTCTGCTGTGTAATGAGGCAGCAAGAAGGTCCTCACCAGATGCTGGTGCCACACGCTTTAGATTTCTCAGCCTCCAGATCTGTGAGTCAAATAAACCTGTATACTTTGTAAATTACCCAATCCATGGTACTCAGATATAGCAACAGAAAACGGACTAAGACACTCACCTTATCTCTCTGGTATGTGTGTTTGCTGCTTAGAAAGCACCATTAATTTTGGGAGGTAGGAACAATAATTTATTAGGAGATTATCTTATTTAACCCTTCAAAAATCCCTGAGGTATTGTCGTTGCTTACTTAATTTCATTTCATTCAGCAATTATTTATCCAGTGTAGATGACATTTCAGGGCTACGTCATAAAAGGCCCCACTGCTCGGTTTGTTTGTTCGTTCAACAAATATTTTTGAGTGCCTAAGATATTTCAGACTCCGTGCTGGGTGCTGGGTATAATGCTGACCAGGACATGGCACCTGACCTCATCTAACTTGGCTCCTATTCTTGTGGGGGACCTCAAGGAAAGTCAAGATATGTGCCCAAGGTCACACAGGGATGAGTCACCCTAAGCTACCCTCCTCAGAGGAGGAGTCACAGGGCAGAAACTGAGGGCCAGAGGGAAAGGGCTTCATTGTGCAATATTGATTCCCGCTAAGAGCAGAAATAGAGATGGGAGTATTCAGTCGGGGAAGAGGCTGTCCATTTGTCCAAACGCACTCTGTTTTAACACTCTGGGAAACAGAGGGACAGAGCCCTGATTCCACTGCCTCAAGCCTGAGGAGTAGCCAGTGATGTGGGTGTTCTAGGCAGGAGAAATAGGCTGTGTCTGAGGACAAGGATGCTTCTCAGCCTTTCTCACATCATCTGTACAGACAGCTGTCCCTCTGCTGCTGCTAAAACTTGGTTTGGCCTTTTCCAGGCTAACACATCTGGTCCAGATGCTGACCTGTGCGGACACTTCGGGAGAAGCTAATAGCAAGCTGGGGAACAAAACCCCAGTTATATTGGTGGTGTTAGAGTAGGGAGCTCAAGCAGAAGGGAGCAATTTTGAAAGCCAGAGGTGAAAAGGAGGGAGGAAGACTTGAGTTTCCAGGAGGGGTGGGCTGCTCCTGGGGCTGCTAGAGTCTGGGTGGCTGTTGGGAGCTTTTCTGCTCTGTTGCGGTTGTAATTACAGCGTCTGAAAGCTTGCGTGACATTGCTAATTTTAGAGAAAATGGGACAGTGATATCTGTAAGAACACTCAGGCTTAGGTTGCTGATTAACGCTTCCACATATCGCAGAATCAAACCCAGAAATAGCGTAGGCATTAGGAAATATTATTATTAGAAGAATGTTCGTAACGATGGAAATGAAAAATGTAAATGCCAACTCTTTAGAGAGGTTTTAAAGAGATTAATTGGAATAATAAAACAACTGGAAGTCAAATTGGTTATGGAACTGTGCTTTGAAATGATGAATTCTATTTGAAGTGTGTTTTCCTTTGGCACATTCTTTTTGGCTAAAATGTAAAAATAAATTAGTAAAGTGAGTTTCTGAAATTCATGAAGGACTATACAATACGGATATGCTGACCAGCTATTTCTCGTTTGTTGTAGGAAAATAAATTTTTTAAAAATAGAGTGTAGGGGTGTGTGTGTGTGTGTGTGTGTGTGTGTGTAAACACTCTTGTAAACAAAAAATGACACCCATGGATTGGCAATCGAAGATCACTTAAGGGAAAATCTCTACAGAGGAACTGAAGATATTTTGCTTGAAAACAGGAACAATGGGATAGTTTCAAGACCACACCTAGAAATAGTAGGAAAAGCAATAGGGTTAAGAGACAAAAAAGGGATTAGCAGAGTTGGAGGTAAGACAGGGGCAGTGGTTAGGCCCAGAATGAATAATACAAAAGTCTTTTTTGTTTGTTTGGACTAAGGCAGAGAATAAGTCACATGAAAAGAGGTGAAACTAATCATTATTCTTAGGGATAATAGCCTGGAAACATTTTGACCAGAAATGTGTTACACCATATAGATGCAAGCAAACGTCTCATCAAGTTCTCAACATTGTGTTGTTAATGGTGTAGTTTTATGGTTGAGAAGACTGGCTGCTCAGGGCGACTGGAAGGAATATGAACTTTGAAGCTAAAGAGAACTGGATTTGACTGGTGTGACTTTGTACACACTCTATTTCCCTGTGTCCTGGTTCCTCTCTGTACAGAGAGAGACTAACATGTTAGCCCTTCAGGATTGCCATGGTTAATGAGGCCAGGCACACACAGCATCTTGGCACATATTACATATGCTATTGCCTCTTCCTTCCCTTTAAGGGAAAATTACTTAAAGAAGGGAACTGATGATGCAAGAAGTTGCCAGGACCTAACCTTCCTGGCCACGGCCTCTAGCCTAACCTCTAATAGAGGCCTGTGGCTTGAGCATGGCTCTGAAAGATTACAACTCGGTTTACCAGGAAACTTTACGTGGAAGCCTGCAAGGTGTTTGGGGTTCAATATTGACGATATTAAAGAGAACTTATTAGGGCAATTGGTCCACAATGGATGCATGCCTTGAATATCTGTGACAATATCTTTAGATAAGATTGAATATCTTTAGATAATGTCGAAGTTACTGATTAAATTGTCAATCATATTTAATAAAAATTTGCTAGCCCTTGCTAGCTAGGGAGAGTCACATAGCTCTCTGATCCTCTGTTTTCTCAGCTCTAAAATGGGGATAATAGTACACATCACATGGGATGGCTGGAGAATTGAAGGAAAGGAGGTGTGTTGATGTGTTTAGAGCACCCAGCACAGAGTAGGCACTCAAGACCAGGTATGAGTTACACAGTTGAACAAGCAAGCTAACAAAATCCCGTCTCCCTTAGAGTGCCTGATACTCCTAGCGCTGGGTGACAGTTGGCTCTCAGCCCTGGCCGTATAATTAATCACAGTACAGTGAACTCTCGATTATCTGCACTAGTGAAGGGCAGAGGCGTGGATAATACAAAACAAGGGGCAATCTAAAAGTCATTTATATCTTTCGCTTTGGAATGAGGTCAGAGGAACAAACACACACACACACACACACACACACACACACACACACACACGTACCCTTCTCATTTTCTATCTTGGCAAGGGGTTTCCAATTGGGGAAGGTTTTTTTATGAGGTGGGGGGAGGTAGCACTTGGCATCAACAAAGGAGATAAAAGATCTGTGAAACACCTAAGAATTTTTTCATAGACAATACTGTACATGCAAATAAAATTGTCATTACTGTTTTTGATAATAGTCTACTTGTGGATTTTGGACAGACAACTAAAGGACTACCTTAGAATATAGAGGGACAAGTTGTTCTCAGTCATAACTCCCTTGTAAGAAACCATGTACTTGTCTGCTGTCCCCTCAACCCTGGCCAGCCCAAAGGGACTTGAGAGCAGATTAAAGATAGAATATGATTCATTTTTGCATACCTCTAAGTGTGTAACTAACATAGTGCTTGGTCTCCAGTGGGAGGGTACAAAGCACCGCTGGTGGGAATTAATGTGTTTTAGGGAGATTTCTGTATGGGGCGAGTGTTGCATTTAGACTTAGGAGGTAGCATCCTCTACCAGGCCAGAGAGTTCTCAGAAGGTGCCTGAGCAGTTCCATTTCATCTAAGAAGGTTTCAGGCTTTGACCTTCTTAGAGCCCTGCCTTTCTTGGAGAGGTTACTGTATCATTCTTTTGTTTAAGTACTTGACAGTGACTGAGGGTCGGACAGGGCTGGAGACAAAAATGTTGCAGTGAAAGAAGTGGTGGCAACCTCAAAACCCTATGTTAAGGGTTTTCAGAACCTCCCTGGCAAAATCCCCAGGACTCATTGAAACTTCATTCATTTAATCAACATTTGCTTAGCATGTCCGTGTTAGTCAGCCTTTGTTTGGGGACTTACAGTTTCAGAGGTCTCAGTCCATAGACTGCTCCATTCCTCGGGGCTTGAGATAAGGCAGGACATCATGGGAGAAGAGTGTGGCAGAGGGAAGTGGCTCACATACTGATCAGGGTGCAGAGAGAGAGATCCATTTGCCAGATACAAAATATATACCCTAAAGCCACATCCCCAATGCCCACCTCCTCCAGCCATGCCTTACTTGCCCTCACTTACCACTCAGTTAATCCCATCAGGGGATCAATTCACTGATTGATTGGGTTAAGGCTTTCATAACCCAATCATTTCTCCTCTAAACCTTCTTGCATTTTCTCACACATGAGCTTTTGGGGGATACCCCACACTCAACCCACAACAACATCTTACAGGCCAAGTATTATGTTAAGTACCAGGAAAACAAGTATTCATGCTTTATATTATAATTGTTGTAGGCCTGTTTTGCCTCCTAGACTCAGCTCTTTTAGAGCAAGTACCACATCTTGTTCCTCTTGTGCCCCCAGTACTTGGTAGAGGACTGAGCAACAAACTCAGGACCTGATGGATAAAATAATGAAGAGATGAATGCATGAGTAAGACATCGTCTCACTTCCTTTAGGAGCTTGGTAAGGAAAGCAGCACATCAATGTTTGCAGAACAGTATTTAGCCTGTTATATCCTGTAGGTCAGTGGAGTAGAGCTTTTGCCTAGCATGTGTGAGGCCCTGTCTTCAATCTCTAGTACTGTAAAGGGGGGGGGGAGGCTAAAATTTAAGAATTAGCCAGATGAAGAAAGAAAGAAGAGGAAGGCTTTCCAGAAAGAATCCACAGCCACATGCAGGTGTATGACCTGTTGGTGGGAAGATGGGCAGGAACCCCAGAGCCTTTTAAACCCTTACTTGAAAAACAAAATTCACACATAATAATTGTACCTAAATGGGTTCTGTGCAGTATTTCAATACATGAATACAATGTGTAATGACAAGATCAGGGTAACTGGCATATGCATTGCCTCAAACATTGATCATTTCTTTGTGCTGGAATTATTCAGAATTCTCTGGAATAGCCAGTTTGAAATAGACAGTTGTTGCCAACCATAGTTACCTGCTGTGCTACAGAGCATTGGAAGTTACTCGTCCTGTCCCAACTTCATACCCTCGTTCTTATCCACACATCACTGGGTTTGTTTATTGAAGGCTGGTTGTTAAATATTCTTGTGGGTCCCTCCAAAATATACATGGCTAACATTCTCAGGGGCAGCCCTGCAGGCTTTTCCTTGGCCCTACAGGACCCAGAACAGGGCAGGGCTTGGGCACACGCTCAAGGTTGTTTGTCTGAACTCCTGATTCTTCCTACTGATGGCTCTTCTGCACCTTATGCTGACTTCTTCAGCCACCAGTGTAGAGGGTTTTGACACACATTGCACCTTTTGTATCTGTTTCTCTCACTAACCCAACCATCCATCCATCTATTAAGTAAGACAGTCATGCAAATTGCCTATTTTTTTTTAAATGTGCTTGTTTATTAGTCTGTAGAGAAGACAACAGAGTTGTGATTTCTAAGATATGACTTGCACTGGCTAGTGCCAACTGTACGGCTTTAACTGCTTGGTTTTCTTCTTGTTTATTTATTTTCTTCTGTGAATAAATAAAGACGTTGAAGGCCTTCTATCAAGATTCCACTGACTGATGCACCATAGCTAAACTTTTCATTCAGAGAAGCCATCTCTAGTGGCAATGGCCAGGGTTCGGGGAGAAGAAGAGGGCAGGAAAGAAGTTGCCCCCTTTTGTTTATACCAGACCCGGACCCTTTTGGAATCTGATGCATCTCTCAGGGTCATGGGCTTCCTTCATATCTGCACCGCCCACCCACCCCCCACTCCGCACCCAAGGCTAAATATTTAGTGTGGGCAAGAAGAGGCAGGGGAGGGAGGGAGTGGGGGAAGCACATGGCTGTGTATTGGAGTGTTTGCCTCCCACAATGGGAGGGATAGGAATAGAAAAGACCCAGGCACGACATAAATATTTCCTATTATGGAGAAACTAAAGTCACAATGGAATCTGTCATGCTTGTGATATGAGAGATGGACAATATTTCGGGGCTGCTGCCATGCTGGCACCTGAATGGAGTTTATATTTTGTTTATGGAGCTGAATCCGAAGCCTTTTATTTTTTTGGCCCAGCCTGTGTAATTCTTCTTCATGGGAGCTCGAAATGGCTGCGGAGCAGCTCAATATTCCATTTATTTTATTTATAAAAGAAATTCAAAGGCTGAAAAGATGAAGTAATTGACTTACTGGGATGACAGTTAAACCCACTAAATTTAATCTTATCCTCTCAAGTACAACATATCGCGCTTACAAATTATCGCCAGGCACCAGGCAGCCCCGCGCTGCTCACCTAATGCAAATGGAATGGAGGCCTCTGTTATTGTATTATCTGACTTTACTATCAGCATTAATCCGGCTTAGCTCACTTAATGATGCCACTTGTGGCACTCTGAAGGCAGCGGAGAAGTCTATAAACTACTTCCATTAAAATGCAAATCGGGCCCGCCGAGAAAATAAGTGACACAAAAAAAGTGGGAGAATTGGGCCCTGCGCGCCGGGCCCGCCGCCCGCGTGATCCGGGATGATGACAGATGCTGCGATTATCGGGCCGCGCGGCCCAGAAAGGGAGCCAGCCTTGCACGCAGCGCCACAAAAGTGCTCCAACAAGCCGGGGCATTTAATTTCTGAAGAGATTTATATTTTTTGTTGTCAGGAAATGAACAAATACTTATCAATGTAAAAACTGCTATCTCCCATCTCCCCGCCAGGTTTTTCATACTGATATTATTTGCACCCCATAACACAGGAAATGAAAATCTTCTCTGCCTTTCACGTCGCCCCTGTATCTTCAAATCCTCTGCGCACAGACCTGCCTTCCCCTCCCCTCGCCTCCCCCCCCCCCACCTCTGGTAAACAGAAAACTTTTGTGGGCTAAGGATGGAGAAATTCCAAGGTAGCATGTTCCAAGCCGACTTGGGTTTCGGGGCAACATGTCAGTTCCCTGCTTTGCAGGGTAGGGAGAGAGGATGAGTTGGGGGACAGGAAGGAGGGGAGCGGGCTGGGAATGCTGGCACTCAGCGGTAACATCTGTTTTCCTTAAGCAGCCCATTCGGTTTAAGGATGAAAAAAGTATTCCCTTTCAGCGTGAGGCATCATGGGCCCTGAGGTTTGTATTGATTCAGAACAAGGCCTAATAAAACACGAGCAGGTGATTTGGTTTCATATTTTGATTCCTTTGTTTAAACAGTTTTTCTCAAGTTCTCCTCTGTCCGCTGGGGGAACAGAGCATCTCCCCTTTGCTGCTGGAGGAACGCCAGGGCGGCTCCTGTGGGTGACTGTGGTCTTGGAGGGCAGAGCACTTCTCAGGTCCCCCCATCCCCGCCACCGGCAGGCAGCCAGCGGCTCCTCTGAGATCCGGCGCTCAGATCCTGCTAGGATTTATGGTGCTCATGGAGGGATCAATAGTACTTTTTAATATTACAATACCTTTTATGGAGACAATATTACAACAAAAACATTTTATCCTGTCAGGGAACCCAGTTAAAATTGATTTGGGCCCTCTTATTGGTGGGCTTGCCCTGTCTGTCCTCTGTGTTTACCACAGCTGAGGACAAGCTGTCCCTGCTCCCAGTACGGAGTGGTAGTGGTCCCGTCCCACAGGCCTCCACACCAAAGGATGGGATTTGCAGCCAGTGAGAGCTTTGGGAAACTGGGAAGGTGTTGGGGAAATGAGTCCTTTCCCAGGTGACCTGTTTTAGAAGGCCTCCTTCTCAGTCCCACTGACTCTTTCCTGGCTCAGAGGAAGGGGAGCTGAAGTGAGGATCAGACTGAGCTGTGTGGCAGAAGCCAGGATTTAGGATGAGATTTATGATGGAGCCCTCACACAGGGCCACAGGCCATCTTCCATGGGTCCGTCAGTCCTCTGTGTGTCTGGTATGTGTTGGCTGCTTTGACTGACACCTCCCCCTGCTGGAGTCCCTGTCCCTCCTTCACTGGATTAGAGGGAGCAGACACTGCCTCTTCCCATAGTCTCTGGCCTTGCAGTGTAGATACATAGCATGTGCTCAATGAGAGTTTGTTGAATGACTTCATGAATATTGTACCATGGTCTGAATGTCTCTGTCCTCCCTGCCACTCATGGGCTGAAACCTGATCATCAGTGTGATGGAATCTGAAGGTGAGACCTTTTGGGAGGTTTGATTAGGCTACAAGGGTGGAGCCCCTTTTATAAAAGAGGGTTCCCTGGTCCCTTCTGCCTTGTGAAGACATGGCAAGAAAAACTAGAAATCCATCCCTTTCTATACATCACATCTGTCAGCAACATGATCTTGACTTCCTGGCCACCACAATTGTGACAAATAAAAAGTTTTGTTCTTTCTAAGCCACCCAATCTAGGGTGGTGTTGTAGCAGCCTGAATTAACTAAGTCAGGAACAGTATCTTGTTCTTACTCCCTTGTTCCTGCAGAAGCTCCAGATTACCTTTGTAAATAATACCCATCAACGGAATGGATTGGTTTCACACAGAGGAAAACCCCTTAGGTTTTCCTGATGCACTTGAACTTGATTTGCTCTGCTTTATGCAACTATGGAGTCACACCCAAATTTGTACCCTAGTTGCTTCACTTCTAAGCTGTGTTTCCTGAGAGGGACATTGAATTATTCTGTCTGTGTCCTCATCCCTTAATTAGGAATAGGGAATACCTGCCCAGAAGAGCTATTGAGAATTTGATGAGACTGTTACAGACTCTCTGCTGAGCCCAGTTGAGGCAGATATATTAACAGTGGGCCATAGACTGCTTGCTACCAATTCATAAGAGAGAGAGGAAAAAATTTGAAATCATTTTCTCCATTTGAAATCCTAAATTGCACACATTTTTTTTCTTTTCTTAAAACTTTGGGACATATGTTCTGAAAGGGGTTCTTGTGTCGTAGAATTGAATGCATTCAAGTTTCATGATGTTTATCTGCTTTTTCATTATTCCACGAACATTTATGAAGTGTTCTCTATGCATCAGGCCTGAGGATAGGTAACGGGATATAGCAGTAAGCAGGACATACCAGATCAGGGTACCTACAGAGCTTGGATTCTAGTGGGAGGGGAAAAGCAAAATGCCAAAATGAATGAAGAAGCAAAAGAAAACTATAATTGTAAGTTGTATTAAATGCCATGAAGGAAATGTAGAGGTGATATGATAGGAAATAGTCCACAAAACTATTTTGATTTCTAGATACTCAGTCTTCTGAATAAATATGAGAACAACCAAAATGTGTATGACAGCCAGCCAGCATCTAAAACAGCTAGTTCCAGTGAAACATTACTCCTTATTATGACCTAACCTTGGAAGTCACTTTTGCCCTATTCTATTTATTAGAGGTAAGTAGCTGAGGTGGATCCACATTCAAGAGGAGGGGAAGTAGACTCTATCTTTCCAGAGGAGGAATACCAAAACAAAACACCCCAAAACTAAATGACTTAATATATCAACAACATTTATTTTGCTCCCAAATCAGCAATTTGGGCAGAGCTCAGTAAGGATACTTTATCTGCTCCTCTTGGCATCAGCTGTGGGAAGAAGGGGTGGAAATTAAAGGATTGTGCTGGGTTATCTAGAGACTCAATTTACGTGTCTGGAGGTTGATGCTGACTATCACTGGGGACTGTTGCTGGACTGAGGTTGAAATGTGTGGCTTTTCCATGGGGCTTGGCTTCTTCATAGCCTGGAGGCTGGGTTTCAAAGCAAGCAGCCTAAGAGAAAGAGGATCAGGCAAAACATTACTCCTTATTATGACCTAACCTTGGAAGTCATTTTTGCCCTATTCTATTTATTAGAGGTAAGTAGCAGAGATGGATCCACATTCAAGAGGAGGGGAAGTAGACTCTATCTTTCCAGAGGAGGAATACCAAAAGGATTTGTGGATGCTATATCACATCCCTCAAAGCCTCAGCTGAAGAGATGAGAAGCACTGGCTTAGAAGGTGTGAGGAAGCACACTTTGCCTCCACATGCCATCTCATTTTCCAATTGGTTCCCCACCTTCTGATCCCTCTGCTGTCTATTCACCAGGCCACGGCCACTTGTCTTCCTAATGGTGCACTGATTGATTTTCACTTTGTGACTATTGCCTTCTATTGTCCTCAACTGTCTGCTAGGAAAAAGCCCAAGTTCCAGGCTGGGGATCTGGGAATATAGCTCCGTTGGTAGAGTGCTTGCATCACATACACAAGGCCCTGGGTTCAATCCCCAACACCAAAAAAAAAAAAAAAAAAAAAAAAAAAAAAGTCCAAGTTTCTTATCCAAACATTCAACATTCAAAATCCTAAACCAGTGGAGAAAAGCTGAATCTAAAGACAAGACCACTCCAGTTGGATGTGTCTAGTTATTTTCACCTAAATGACATACAATGTGTGTTTCTCTGTATGCTTCCTTCTCCTTCAGATTGCTCCCCAACACTCAAATTCTACTTATCCTTTGGATCTCAGTTCAAGCCCATCTCTTACATGACATCTCCCAGACCACACCCTGCTAAGAATAATAGCAGTAGCCAGTACATACTGAGCACCTATTCTGTGTTAGCAATTTCTCAAGAGGTGTTGCATTTATTTCCATTAAATTCTTACAATAATCTTGCAAGTTTCTACTTGCCCATTGAACAGATGGGAAAACTAAGTCAAAGAGTTTCTTGAAGATACCCAGCTAGTATGGTACATTTAGCATCAAAATCTGCCCATCAGCCCTGAGTCCAAGATTTGTTCTATTATGGTATCTATAAAAATCAGCACAATCTCCACTAGGTAGAAAGAACTAAGTAGTTAAGTCATGAAAAAAAGTACTGGGTGGTGCAAAGGTCTCATTCTATAGGGGTTGAACTAATCAGGAAATTTAACATCAATAATTTGGTGTCACCAGAGTGATAAGTAGACTCATTCCAAATTTAAAGTTTTTGTTTGTCTGTTTACTATATCAATTTCAGGGCCAGCCACCCTCTGAGGAATTTCCATGATTTCCTTAAATCTCTCAATTGCCATGGGCATGTCCTGAATTAAGGACTGGGAGAGCTGAATGGTAAAAAGAATAATGGGCTATTACTTAGGAAGCTTGTATGTTTACTCTACCTCAGCAATTTTGAAATAATTATTTGTTGGGCTGGATTTTTTTTTAAAAAAGTATATAGCCACAAAGTCCTCCCTTTCCTGTATTTGTGACGCTTATTAAAGAGTTTCTTTACTGCCCCATTGCTGTAGTTTAGAACTGGAGTGTCCCCCTAAGACTCATCTTTGTGTTAAAGTCTTGGTCCCCAGTTTGGCACCATTGGGAGGTGGTGGACACTTTAAGAGGTGAGCCCTAATGGGAGATCTTCATGTAATTGGGCCATGACCTTGAACTGGATTGTGGGAACCAAATCTCATCTCTTTCTTTTTTGCTTCAATTTTGCCTTGCCAATTACTCCCACCATGATATTGATGGCCTTGTCATAGGTATAAAAGCCACAGGTCCACCCAAATGTGGACTGGAACCTCCAAAACAATGTAAACCTTTCCTCTTTATAAGGTGGCTTACCTCAGGTATTTGTTACAGTCAAGGAAAACTGGCTAACATATCTACCCATGAAGTAAGAGGGACTCCAATGTGTACTGGCCTTACAACTTGCTTTGACCAATCAAATGGCAAATAATGATATAATGGGAGCTCTGAAATGAGGCCTTAAAGGGTCCTGCAGCTTCCTTCTCCCCTGCTTATTATCTACTGTGAAGCTGCCATGCTAGAAGAAGTTGGAATAAAGAGCCAAGTAGAGAGAGGTCCTGCAGTCTGTTTTTCCAGCTGTGACAGTTGAACCCAGCACAAATGAATGCTGCTGTGTGAGAACTGGCCACCCAATCACAGAACCTTTGGAAAAGGTAAATTGTCGTTTTATACCTCTATATTTTGATGTGGTTTGTTACACAGAAATAGATAAATGGCACACTTGGGAAGGAATCCACTGGGGAAAGGAAATTTGAAAATCCATTGGAACATAGATGTGAAAAGGAGTCTTGGCTACAGAAATTGAATGAAATAGAGACAGAGCTTGCTAACTTCAAGAAGTCAATAAAGCTGGGATAGAACAGGAATAAAAAGGATGTTCAGAACAAGAGTAAGTGTTCAAATACTGAATAAAATGAGAATCACAGAATCAAAATTTCCAGGCCTAGGAGGGCTTTCTGGAGCCAGGTTGTTCAGGGATGACAAATAAGTTCATAGTTTGCCAATTTCAATTGATTAGTAGTGGCTGGCTAGAGGGCTGTGTTGAGAATTCTGGAACTTTATTTTTAACAGAGGAGTGCTATGATCAATTAGTAATGTCTGACACAGGGTGGGGGCGAGGAGGGGCAGGAATCTAATTTTCATTACTTGAAAGTGCAAAACTCTTTCTAGTTTCAGCAGCCTTACTCATGCTGCCTACTCCATCACTAATTTTCTAGCTGGTTCATTTTTCAACTTTCAACTTTAATGTCCCGCTTTTAGAGAAGCTTCCCCTGCCTATAGCATAGCTCCTCCTATGAATGTCTGTTGATTACATGTCATATTCTGTCATTTTTAATGACCCTTTCTCATAGCACAGCCATATAATAGCATGCTTCCTGAGGGCAAGGCCATGTCTATTCTTTCCCAAGTGTTTATCTAGTGCCTAGGACAGTAGTGAGGTGTAAGAGGTGCTCAGTAATATCCAATAAATGGATGATTGACAGATGGCATGGATACCAAATTTGACCATCCCAAACTAATCTAATTTCCTCCTTTTCTGAGTCATATTCGTAGGACATAAAGTCTATGAAGATACAAATTCCTAATCCAGGTCTGTTTCTAATACCTCATCTACATACATTGCACATAGACGTGTTTTAAGTATTAGGAGTTTTGGAAGAAGAGAAGTCAAGACTGTGCTGACAGCCTGGTATTGTTCTGAAGCAGTCAATCAATTCAGACACATTATCAACACACTGTTGAAGAAAAATAATGATGTCCAGATAAGTTTACTTATAAACTTTGTCCCTTAAAGCTGATGTTTGGCCATCCCGGGGTAGGTACAGTTGGGTGGTACCAAGTTGTGGGTATGCAGAGGTGTTCTGCCTTGGGTTTTGTCTCAGTCCCCACCCACACAAATGGAATGTTAAGGAGATAAATAGATGTATGGTTGCAGCATCCATATCCCAGAGTGGATATTTTAAATATAATAGGACATTTAATGACTCCAGATACCTTTTGGACATTAATAGTTTATTAAAAAGGAGACAAATTGAAGATGAAAAATAAAGATAAATAAAGATACTTTGTCTCATTCTCAAAAATTAATTGACATCTGTCCAAGGCAATCATCCTATTTGGCAAAAATTCACGGTACTGTTTGCAAAGCTTTTTCTTATTAGGGTGGCCAGTGTTTCCTTGGGGTGAGTTGTCTATCCATTGACCTACAGAACTGAAGCAGAGGGAGAGAAGGCACTTTCCCTGACCTGTGCATCAAATAAGGAAGAACATTTGGCAAATTTCTGTGACAGATGGAGTTATGATGACTATTTGCACACTGTTAATACTGGTAGCATTATGGGAGAGGTATGGAAGAGGTCCTGGACAGGGGACCTCAACTCAGGATCACTGGGGTCCTCAGCATATACGAAGGAAAAGAATTTCAGCCATGTCAGATATTAAGCACAGAGATTCGTTTAGGAAAGCCTAGAGTATACGTTCAAAGGAGAAGGTGGGAGATCTCATGAAGCGCTTTTGGGGTTTTAAAGGAAAGCTGGCAAGGGTAGGCATGGGAAGATACCTGGGGATGACATTACAGGCTGGTGATTACAGAATGGTAGAGGGTGGTCTGGGCACACTCAGGATCCTTAGATCAATGTATTCTCCATTATCCAATCAAGACTTTTTACTGATCATTGGGAAAGGACCCTATACTATAGTTTTCTGGGAAAGTTCCCTTTATTACACATTTATATCTCCCTTTGCTTAACCTGTTCTAAAAATTCACATTTTAATGAGTATATTAACAGAGCACAGGGAAATTTTCATAAGTGGATGAATGTTCAGTAACTTTAAGATTGTAAATGAAGAGCTGTAGATTTTCCAGGAATCTGAAAGCCAGGAAAAACTGGCTTTGGTAGTGAAAGTATGAGAAACTTTAGCATAAGGCTTTCAGATTAAAGTTATGATGCATTCCCCCCCCCCTTCTTTTTGTCTCCTTTCTACCTATCTTTTCTTTTCTTCTCTCTCCTACCTCAATAGGACACATTAAAATAATTTTTAGCATCTTCTCTCTTCCTCTGGTTTTCTCTTTATGAGATGTGTACTCTCCTCAGTTTTACCACATAAGAGAGGGGTTAGCAAATTTTTTTTTTTTCCTGTAAGATGGCAGATTGTAAATATTTTAGGCTTTTGTAGGTCACAAAATCTCCACTGCAATTCTGCAATAGTAGTTCAAAAGCAGTCCTAGACAATAGGTAGTTGAATGTGTGTGGACATGTTCTAATAAAACTTTATTTACAAAAAGAGAGAGAACTAGATTTAGTCTGTAGACTATAGTCTTCCCGCACCTGCTTTAGGAGATTGGAGTCAGTGCTTTTTTTTCTATCATGAGAATTGAAAACCTCGGTCACCAATTTCTAATGGTTACTTCTTGCCTCCAAATATGCAATTAGTATAAGCAGCAAAGTATAGGTGAAATTCCATGACTTTAAATCTATTAAAACAAAGAAGACTAAGTTCATTGTGCCTCTAAAATGAAGTGTCTAATCTAAGAAACTGCTAAAAAATTAAAACGATGTATAATTTCCAAATTCTGCTTCTATGCAGCAGTCTTCTGCATGTGAAATTTTCAAGTAGAATAGCTATTATTTCCCACTGATGAACCACAAATGGGCTGAAGATATTTGCATACCTTTTTACACACAGTATACACCAGTACTCTAACCTCTGATTCTTCTTACCAAATTCCATTTAATTTGTCATTAATTAGTAAATTGTTATGTGAAATGCTGCAAAGCATCTTGGGTGAACCGGCCAGCGTGATGATTGTTCTTTTGGAAGCTATCTGAAATTGTTACCACTGAACAATTTCCATGAAAATAGGAGGGTCTTTGGAGCTGTTCTTTTAAAATAAGAATAAAATTAACCAAATGGGCAGAACGAATAAAGGCAATAATAAATCAAGGACAAAAGACAGGAAACTAGTCCCCAAAAAAGTATCTCAGAAGAAAGTCTATTATTAGTTTCTTGTTGCAAACAGTAGGTGCTTTTTCAACTTTCGTTTGAATATGCGATAAAAACAAAAAAAGTTAAAGCAAGTCTGAAAATCTTGGAAAGCCAGTTAGTATCTGCTTTAAGAATCTTTGGATCTCTAAAACCCTTTCTCTAAGGGGACCGAGGGACTTCCCACTATAGGCAAGTTCCTTCCTTCTTTCTGTCACAGCCAGCCTGTTAATTTGCATAGATGTGATCAATTTCAGAATCGTTGTTTTGAGTGATTATATTGCCTAACTCTCCGTTTTCCTGCTTGCTTGCTTGCTTTCTGGATTTCCTTCTCTCCCCTTCTTTCCTGTCACTTAAAGCAAAGCCCACTGCACCTTCCTGATAGATGGGATTTTTGCCTTCACGTTGTTTCCAGGGTTTAATTCCTCCTTACTGCCATCTCCGGAACCAAGTCCAAATGAAAGGGGAGCCTCTTTGACCCTCTGCCCTCCCTTTCCTGCCTTCTCTTCTCCTGAGTTTCAATGGTTGATTGAACGGTGTGTTAGGTTCACTGAACTTGGTCTTGGCTTGGGTTGCAAGCAGAGACAAAGTCTGCTTCCAGGTCAATTTCCATATGAAAGCCACTGAGATCTCTTTCCCCATTTTGGAATTCCAGGCAGCACCCTGGGCCCTGACTTCTCAGACTTAAAGTTGTAGCCCAAATTTCCTCCACCCCCATTCCCCACCCCACCCCTAATCTCCACCCACTGCTGTTTCTTGGGCCACCAGTCTGGTTTCTAGCTTCCCCAGGCTACTACTGTGTTTCGGAGAGTGGAGCGCTGCTGTGAACTGAACTCAGGAACAACTTGCTTCGAGTTTTCTGAGGCTGATGGTGTAAGAGGGATGTTTATTAGTTTTTGAGTTGGGCAGCAGGAGGTGGGAGGTCCGTGTAGGACGAGGAGAAGGTGGAAGAGTCAAAGCTTGCTAGGGTTGAGTTTAAGAAAATCGTAATTCCCATTGCCAACTATTTAGGAACAAATATAGCCCCATTAAAGAATTTATCCAGCTGTAAATCTTGTTTGGGGTCTTAGGCGAATTGCGTCCAATATTTCTGCCTTACTTAAGTCCAAGATGTGGTTTAGCCAAACTGGAAAACAAAAACAAAAAAGACCTTGCACCTTTCTATTGCATGTCTTTTGTAAGCAAATGGCTTGTTTGGACCTTTAAAAACGCCATTAGCAAAAATAATATCCCCAAGCTAGAAGAAACCCAGGAAGCCTGTTTCTGTTCCAAAGCCACAGAGATGTGTATGGGTTGACAAACAGAAACATCATCCTCAGGTCCTCATCTTCTTCCCCTCAGAACAGCTCCATAAGTTGCTAGTGGCCAAATCAGCCTTTATTTACTGGCTTGTGTTAATAGTGGTACCTTGATATTTTCCTTTGATGGTCTTGCCTGTGTGAATACCTAGTTGCAGTTCAGTTAGGCTCTGAACAATGCTTGCTTCTTCCTGTTGCTGGGGAATAAGGCAAGTGATTTATAAACTTCTGGTGGGACAAATGCTGTTATTGTTTTCATTAGGTCTCCTAAAAACAAACAAACAAACAAACGTCATTTCTATAGTGGGGTGCAATTGCCTGGAAAGCTATAAATATGGCTGTAATTTGGACACCGCAAAGTTGACACAGAATCCCTGCCATGGGTGTGAAGAACAGACATGCTCGTATGTATAAAAGGGTGTGCATGTGTGTGTACATAGGCACATTGTGCATCTTTGTGGTTTTACACGTGTTCTCTACTGTATGTGTGCATGTGGTATGTTTTCAGCCATGTGCACACAAAGGTACTTGTGTATATGTGAATGTGTGAGAGTGTGTGAGGTGCATATGCACATGGATTTCCTCGAGGGCAAAATCTAAATTTGCGAGTGGGTATGTGTGTCATTGAGTGGAGTGAGTGAATGTGCAAATTGAGAAGTGGAATCCTGCCAAAGGAGACCTAGCCTCCTCCTAGCAGCCAAAGGCTTTCAATACTCTTTGTTATGGTTGCATTCCCAGTGGGCTCCAAACCTCAGTCTCTGCCTGGGGGTACAGTATACTCTCCTGAAAGGAGAAATTATTGAAATGCAGAATGTCTGCTGCTGCAAGCCCAAACTCTACTAAGTCGGGCTGGCCAGGTCCCTGAGAAACAGCCTGGACATCACTGCAGATGCAGGCCCTAAGCAAAAACACATGTGCACGCCTCTGACTTGGAATCTAGTGGTCTTTAAGGAAATGCATCTCTGCGGAAGAAAGAAAGGAAGGAAAGCTGAATTAGGCCCACTGTTTGCAGTGAAGGTGCCTGGTGTCATTTATTATGCTGACCAGGTACCTTCAGCATGGATTATAATAAGATAATCTCTCCTTGTTCTATCTGTGGACACTTTATTGTCCTGCATCTGGCCTTTGTAATGAATTCATACCCAGATGGGTGACAACAGGGAAGAAGACTTTACGTATTTCAACAGTGTTAATATTGATCACAGAATAGATTAAGAGACAGCTAGGAGGAATTTCTTCATGGGATCAAATTCTCCCTCTTTCCCCAAACCCTGAGACAGCCGGCAGCAGGAGACACCAACATTTATCAATGCAACAATTTCAACTCTTGAGCAAAGAGCCTCCCATTCCGAGATTTTGCATCTAACAAATCATTGCATTTTGTCCTGAAATTTATCCCATGGCAACATTTTGGCAAGATTGTCAGACTGTGGGATAAGGAGTCAAAGAATTTTCAAGAAAGGATTTCCCACCCCCAGCTGCTACACACTGAACTGCATTGTCCAGGGAGAGGTGGTGATGATTAATCACGTCCAGTTCCCTAGGATGACTCTGCCCTTCCCCCTCTCCCATCCCACTCCCTCCCCTTTCATAGGCTTCTATGACAGGGAGAATGATTTACTGACTAGTTGAGGATAACAGATATCAGGTCTTAGGGCCAATCTAGTTTAGTGTCTTTTAAATAAACAGACCTGGCCTTGCCTTGGGCCCTAACACCATTGCCTTTTTCATGCCCTTTATTCTGAACAGCTTGTCTCTGCTCCCGATCCTGTTTGCTTTGCTTGGTCCCTGACCCCTCGACTTACTCTGCAGCATCATGGCTGAGACCCAGTTCGTGGACTTGCATCCCTCACTGTGACCTCTGGCTTCCCTTTTTAACTGCAATTCCCAATTGCCTTTCTCTCTGGGGAAGCACTTTGCATGATCCCAACCAGAATCCTTGTTGGGTTCTCATTAGTTCCAGAGATAGGACTCCAACTCTTGGCCAGCTCCAGTTGTGTTCTGAAAATTACTGCAGAAGATTTTATAGGAAATAGAGAGGAAGGAGGACTCTGGGCTATGAGCATCCATACCATGCCAAGCGCTGTGCAGAGCAGCTTTATGTATGTCACCTAACACAACCAGATGTGTTTGTTCCCAGTTAACCTTTGCAGAAGCTGAATCTACAAGAGTTGAAATATATTGCCCAAGGTCACTTGGCATAGCTAGTGAGTGGAATAGCCAGGATTTTAGCTCACATTTAATAGTTTCCTGTTATCTTGCTCTTTCCAATAATCCTAATCCTAATCAAAACAGTATTTGCTGAGCATTTATATCTGCCAGACTTTGTGCCAAGTCAATTATTTATACTATTTACTTATACTTTAAAATTTGAGATTAACTTATATACTATAAAAATCCATCCTTTACAAGTATAAAATTCAGTGTTTTTAAAAAGTGTATTCACAAGGTGGTGCAACCATCACTACTGTTTCATTCCAGAACATTTTCATGCATGCCTGTTACCAGGCCACCCCCGACTTCCCCCTTCCTGCCCTGACAAACACTTTCTGCTTCTGCCCTTTGGATTTGCTTATTCTACACATTCCACAAAAATGGAGTCATGCAATATGAATTGTATTCTTTTTGCCTGATCTTTCACTTAGCATCATGTTTCCAAGGCTCATCCATGTTGTAACATGGATCAATACCTTACTCCCTTTTATAACTAAATAATATTCTTCTGTAAGGATCTAGCACATTTTGTTTATTTTAGGTAAACTTCATCATTACCCTTTGAGGCAAGTGTAATTATTATTGGCATAAATAATGATATGATAAACTGAGCTTTCCAGAGGTTATATAGACAGGTTCATATAACATTTTAGGTCATAGGATCCCAAATGTGATTGCATTTTCCATTTGTTTTCAGCTTAAGTTGCTTATTATCCGTCTTAAGCAGACAGTGGGTTGAACTTGGAACTACTATGTGACATAGGTTGTCACCCTAGGTTTTCTGCCAGGCTGTGACCTCCACTTGGAGATTCTGTTCTCTGGTCTCTCTCCAGGAAGCTCCCAGGAAGCTCCAGGAAGCTCCCAGGCACTGCAAGCCCTAAGCTCTGCAGTGCCTCCTTGACCTCAGTGGTTTCTGGCAGAAGAGAGG
Organism: Tamias sibiricus; assembly: GCA_025594165.1. Classification (NCBI taxonomy): domain Eukaryota; kingdom Metazoa; phylum Chordata; class Mammalia; order Rodentia; family Sciuridae; genus Tamias; species Tamias sibiricus. The sequence goes on along the minus strand of CM046660.1, from coordinate 158,070,506 downwards.
TAAATCAAGAGACACATCACTTTCTAAGGGGCATTTCATTATGGTTCTCAGTGAGCACAGTGTAGCCATCCAGTTTTCTGCCTCCGTCAGAGATTACTGGAGGTATAGTGTTTCCTTCCCCAACAGGATCTTCAAGAACCAGGTGGTTCTGGAGAAACAAAGATAAAAATTGAAAAAAAAAAAAAAAAAAGAATTTATATTATAGCAGTAGGTAAATTACCTTTATCAATAAGATTATGTTTTATCTCAACCAACTATCATTTCAGCCTGTTTTTCTGATGATGAATATTGACTATTAAATGTTCATCTCAGAGCCTATAGAATAAGGCACTCTTCCCTCTGTCAAGGGCTCATACTCAGAGTGGGGAGCTAGATCATGCACAGGGCAAATCAATGGCCATAGAGGGCTCTGCACGCTCTGTCACACACGGACATTGACAGTGAGTGTGTTGTCAGAAGAGGGAGGACCACTGTGGATTGGAGCATGCTGGGAATCCTCCCTGTATTAGAAGGGGACAGTGTAAGCTACCTGGTACCAGTAAACCGGGATAAAAACTCTCGGGGGCAGAGTTAAGCTTTTACTACTTTTACTAGCTTAGAGTAAAGAAAGATAGAGCTTAGCTTAGAGAAAGATTAGAGCTTCTTTCTTCTCTCTTCTTTCTTCCTTCTTCTTTCTTCTGTCTTCTGTCTTCCTCAGGAGTCTCGGCCTAACTCTGACCAGTCATTACTTCTTCTATCTGGTTTCTTTTCTGTAACCGCTCTGCCTACGTTCTGGCCGCTCTGATTCTTCTGACCGACCGAGTGACTGCCCGGCTGACTGAATTCTCCGTTCTCCTAACTCGGACCGCTTTCACCCGGTTATATACCTTCAGGTTTGCGGGTGCCTACAGGTGCGTCACATACATATCAGGTGGAACCCATGGCTTCCAGCTAGCTACAACAGCCCTTCCCAATTAGGGCTCCTTCATATTCCTTCCCTTTAGTTTAAAAAGGTGCTTTAATTCTATTTTCTCTATTTTATTTTATTTTTTGTCCCTACCTAGCTTTTCACCTTTTATTTTTGAAAGGGTGGATATTTGAGCCCTTTGAGAAGGTGCTGTGGCTTTAAGGAAGTCTACTGCTGAGGAGCAACTAACGCACTTAGTTAAGCACAATTGTATAAGCGGCTTTGACTTTTTTTTTTTTTTTTTTTTTTTCTCCTCGTCTTTATTTTTCTTTATGGCTTTCTTGCCAAAGCTCAATGGCTTTTTTTTCTGCATGGTTTTTACCATGCTATTTAATTCTCTATTTTCTTTTAAGCTCATGGCTTTTTTTCTTTATACTAAAGCTCAAGGCTTTTTCTCTATATTTTTTTTATGGCTTTTGGCCGGCTACTCTGCTTCGGCTTTTGGCCGGCTTGCTTCGGCTTTTCGCTGGCTACTCTGCTTCGGCTTAATTCTTAACTGGCTTCAACTGAGTCAGAGGCTCTGCTCTCTTGTTTCTACTCTTTTTGCTGGTCTCAACTGAGTCTGAGGCTATGCTTTTTCATTGCTCTTATTTCTTAGCTTTTCTTCTCTGCCTGCCGAGCCCCGGACGGACCACCATTTGTAAGCTGCCTGGTACCGTAACCCGGGATGAAAACTCTCGGAGGCAGAGTTAAGCTTTTACTACTTTTCTGTCTTCTGTCTTCCTCAGGAGCCTCGGCCCAACTCTGACTAGTCATTACTTCTTCTATCTGGTTTCTCTTCTGTAACCGCTCTGCCTACGTTCTGGCCGCTCTGATTCTGACCGACCGAGTGACTGCCCGGCTGACTGAATTCTCCGTTCTCCTAACTCGGACCGCTTTCACCCGGTTATATACCTTCAAGTTTGCGGGTGCCTACAGGTGCGTCACATACATATCAGGTGGAACCCATGGCTTCCAGCTAGCTACAACAGCCCTTCCCAATTAGGGCTCCTTCAGGACAGGATAGGGCTGGGAGGGGTTGGGACCTTGAAGAAAGGTTGGGACTTAGAAAAACATCCCAAAAGAAATAGAAGTGCAGGAAACAGCCCTGGGAAAGGCCCAGGGCTTGTAATGTCCTGGATGTGGTTGGAGAAAACTGAGTAAACCCACCAGGCTGGAGTTGGAAGGACTTCCTTGGGCGGCGACTGTGAGGGAAGTGAGAATGGGACCATGGCAGGACAAAAATTTTGAGTTTAATTTGGTAAGCAAATAAAATTTGGACCAGGGGAATGCTGGGAGGGTGAACCTTGAGCATGGTGTAGTCTGCTGGCAAGACATGAAGTCTCAAGTAACTGGGGGACAGCTTTCTGACTCGTTGCTCCTTGAGAAATTAAGGCAGAGATATGGGGCCTAAACCCTCCAGAGGGACCTGGAGGCTACTAAAAGCAAAGTGCAGATAATAAGCAAGGCACCCAGGAATTGACCTAAGAAGGCCTGGTGCAGTGAGGGAGACCAGGGGGACGATTCCAAAGTGTCCTGGACAGTTGGCCATCACTATGCACTGCCCTTTTGGTGGCTGTTATGGTTTAGATCTTAGATATCCCCCAGAAGTTTGGTCCTCAGTCTGTGGTGCTTTGGGGAGGTAGTGGAATCCTTAGGAAGTGGGGTCTAGTGGAGGAAGTTAAGTCACATATTGGGACCCCGTCCCTTCCTATCTCTCTCTTTTGTTTTCCAGCCATCACAAATGGAATAGTTTCCTCTTCTGCATGTTTCCTGCCCAAAGCCACAGGCTCAAGCAACTGTGCTCTGAGGCCTCTGAAATAGTGAGCCAAAATAAACCTCAATGTGCAAAGTCCATTAGGTACATTAGCTCCAGTGTTCACAATTTGATGTATAAAGTAACTACTCAGAGAGGTTAAGGGACTTGCCCAATGCCAAACAGCTGGCGAATAGGTAAACAAAGGCTCAGTTTTCATGTGGTTCAGTCAAGCCCATGCTCCTTGACTCACTCTTGCTGTATCTGTGTAGGTTTTTAGATATTGTATTGTCAGAGAGGCATCTGTGCAAATTTTTATCCCATTATCCTAACTTTTGGCTTCCTAACCCATTCATGAGGAGTACAACCCAGGCCTGGTTATGTATCTTCCTCTGGCCTAAAATGTAGATGCTGAACATAAGGTCAGAATAAAAAAACTGGAAAGCCTGTGCATCTGCTCAAAGCCTTATAGAAATTCAATCAATTCTCTCCATTTATACCCATGAATTTGGTGCTACAACCACATGGCCAAGTTTTTCTGCAATTGTACAACTATCTAGTGCTAGTATTTCTCTTGGTATTTAAGAGTTAATCTGCCTATAGGAAGATTTCATCATTTAGTTAGAAATGCATGTTGTTATTTTATAGCTTTGTGTGAACCTTGGCCTCTTAATTCACAATACTCATCAGGGGGTTAAACACATGCATGGGCACGTGTGCACACGTGTGCACGCACATACACTCAGCCTTTGTTATTGGAAAAGAACAAGCACAAATAGGCAGTGGGAAGCAGTCTGGCACAGGAACGTCTCTTGCCTGCCTGGTGAGGTCCACGTGGAGGCCGTGCTGCAGGGGTAGGTGGGGTGCAAGGGTGGGGGAGGTCTGCTCCCCTGACCTTCCCACCAGGGTTTCTGGCACCAGCGCTTACATTCCAAGCATCCTCTCCGAGGGCACCGCTTGGGGTATGAGGCACTCACATCAGGCCAGGAAATTTCATCCATATGTTTCTGATTCATTTACACTCATAAAAATGTGATTCTTAAGAGTGACGTGACATGCAATAAGCTTTCTAGGGCCGTCTCTTCTGTTCTGTGTCTCTGCTCGTAAGAACAGATAGATCCGTTTGGCCAAGAGAAACCAAATTCAGCCCGCAGGATGCTCCACCCCAGAGGCACAGACGGCAGCAAGACACACACAGGCCGACTCCCAACCGTGCACCACCAGGCTGAAACTGCGCCTGAGACCAGCTCCGGCCCTTCCCCAGGGAGCACTGGCTCAATAACCTGATGTGACGATGGCCTTTTTCCTGGCTATTTTTATTTCCTCTGTTTCTTATACTTTCACTGGCTCTCGTTACCCTATGAATGCTGATTCCCCTGCTGTGCTGATTGCCCTAAATACTCTGCAGCCACCATTCTGCCCTTGTTTCTCCAGGTTGGCATGCAGGTTGGCATGTCTCGAGTCCATCCATTTGCTTCCTTTGTTTCTTGCTTTTGTTTTCTGAGATATTGCAAATTGTCTCAAGTCCTTATTGTCTTCTAAACCATAATTAGTCCGAATTTGGCTCAAGAGCTGTGTATCTTGGCCTCCAGTGAGGTCACCCAGCCCTGACATCACACGGTCCTGTTGACTGTTCTTGTCTTGAGTGGTTTTCTGGTCGGTCCTACTTGGTTTCACTCTGTTACCCCTCGAGACAGTGGGTGAGGCCTGACCCTGTGATGCCATCATTTCCAAGGGACATAAAACCACTCCATCTTAGGAGATGTTAGAATCTCTAAAGGCTATGGATCAGTAAAATAATCCAGTCTTCCCCCTTCCTAGTTGTATGCTTAGACCTCAGTTTCCTTCGTGGTAAAGTGAAGATTATAAAATCTGTCTCCCAGAGTTGCTGTAAGGATGTGACAAGATGATGTCATGTTGTCATCAGAGTGCCCAGCACACAGGAGGGGCCCTTTCATGTTGATGATACTATCAGCTGAAGGCCACCAGGAACAAACCTGTAGTTAAGCAAATTTCATGTGCAACCCACTGTAGGAGAGGACACGTGTACCCTGGGGATCTGCGGGGAGTCTCTGTAGGGTGTGTAAGAGCCTATTATAGCTTATGAGCTTTCATTAAGTCACTTGGGAGATGGTCTAAGGAAGGGGTTTTGACACTGTCAGAAAGTGGTGCTAATTCTGTGATTGGGTATCTTAATAAATCTCATCAAAAAAGAAAAGACCAGTTGAGAACAATACTGGAATTGGTAAGGAAGTAGCAGTCATTCCTTCTGACACAGAAATGGGAGGGTTTGGTTTTGTGCATGGCACCTTGATCTAGACACACTTATGAAATGTGTCTTACTCTGTCTCATTTTATCATGATCTCTCAGGACCTTTTTCTGAGGGTGGTATTCTGTGAACGGTTCCTGTCTAGCAGGATAACATGGATGAGCTGCGAGTCCCAAGTCAATTTCTGAGTGTAAAAATTTCCTCTTTTTTTTTTTTTTTTTTTTTTTTTGTTACCAAATTCCTCCTTGTCTCTGTCTGTCATGGGGAACACAGGCTGGTCACCTGGCCAGTGTGTCTATAAGGAAGTTGAGTTAGAGGATAAGCAGCACATGTGTTCTGCTGTCATTTGAAATGGGCCCCCATGGAACCCAAGAAGCGAGAGCACCTTGGTTGGAGAGCAATCTGGCAGAGTAGAGAGAGGAATTAAGAGCATCAAGGAGCCTGGAGCATATTGAATATTTCCTGAATCCTTGTCCTGGATAAGTGGGGGGCAGGGTGCACGAGGAGTCCCAGGAGCAGGAGAAAGAATTAGAGGGGATTGAGAGCGTGCAGCAATCTGGTGGTTGGGAGCAAAACTGAACATGGTCTGCACATGCTGAGCAGAGGGATCTGACAGAAGGTGGAAACAAGTACAGGAGAAACAGTGGGTACAGAGAGATCAGGTGAGAGGCCCCAGGCCTGGGAACTTGGGCAAGCAGTAGAGAAGCAAGGACTTTATTAGATGTCACTGTCCTCCCCTACTTGTGGGATGTGTTGGAGTCAGCTTTAGCATCACTGTGACCAATGTACCTGACAAGAACACTATAGAGGAGGAAAAGTTTATTTTGGCTCATGATTTCCGACAACTCCACAGCTCTGGCCCTGAGGTGAGGCAGAACATCATGGCAGAGGGTGTGGTGGAGGAAAGCAGTTCAGACATGGCAACAGGGAGCAGAAAGAGACCCACTCACCAAGGACAACATATAAACCCTGAAGGGCACACCCCCAGTGACCTGCCTCCTCCAGCCACACCCTGCCTGCCTACAGTTACTTCCCAGGTAATCCATATCAGTGGATTAATCTACTTCTCATAATCTCATCATTTCACCTCTGAAAACTCTTGCATTGCCTTACACCTGAACTTTTGCTAGACCCCTCACATCTAAACCATAACAGGTAAACTCTTAAAGATGCTGGATCAGGTTGGGTAAAGATGGCATATCAGGAAACCCTAGGGAATAATGTGTGTCTGAAAGTTGTAAAGGTGAGAAGTGACCAGATAATTCTTAAGTGTAGTGTCCCTGTTCCCTGCTCCCTCCAATATACATCTATTTGTTAGGATTCGTGCATTATGGTGCTCAGTTGGGCTTCTATATGGTTATACTGATTTTACCGAAAGAATATTGTCACACACAAAAAAAAATCTTTCCCACCTGAATCACAGAGATGACCTCCTTTCGTCTTTAACAAATCTCAGAGTTTTCTAGCAAATCTATTGCCATAGTTTGGATACAGTTTGTTCCCCACAGGTTTATGTGTTGGAGGTCTGTCCTTGTTGTGGCGATTTGGGGGTGATGGAACCTTTTAGAGGTAAAGTAGAGTGGGAGGTAATTAGGTTGGGGGCTCCACCCTTGGATGGAACTAACGTAGTTCTCACAGGACTGAGTTAGTTGTTGCACGAGCAGGTTCTTGTAAGGCAAGGACTACCCCCTTCCAAATGCAGTCATTTCCCTTTCTACTTCTACATCATGTTGTGGCATCCAAGGAGACCATCAAGAGGATACTGGCATTATACTCTTTGGACCCTACAGTTGCCAGAAGCATAAGCCAAAGAAATCTCTTTATAAGTTACCCAGCCTCAGGTATTTCATTACAGCAACCTAAAGTGGACTAATACATGTTTGTTAAGGATGCAGCTAGCTCTTCTCCATGTGCCTCATACTTTATCATTTCCCTAGTAAATCTGAAACTGGGAAATTTCCCTTCATTAAAGTCAATGCCAGGGACTTCCCTTTCCTTGGCTCACCTGTAGCTAGTGCCCACCATGCCTGCCCTGGGTAGAGAGAACAATAACAATTTATGGTCCAGTGCCCACCTTAATTCCTCTACCTATTCACTAGGCTCTTTCTAGATTCTTTGTCATGTTTCTGATAAATAAGCCACCTTGATTTTCCTAATTCTTACTACTAGACAACCTGGAATTCTGTTTTCCTATTTCCTACTTTTTCAAGTCTTTCTTGCCTACTAGAATTCTTATCTACTGGGAGTTAGTTGGCCTTTGATTCCAGATGCTTGGGTCATAAAAACCACCAGCTTCTAGGCCTAACCTTGACTGGGTTCGACACCCCTAGTTCTGCCCCTGGTTCTCTTCCTGAGTCCCTAAAACCTGCCACTGCTCCCTATTGTCTGTGAAGCCGGCCATTGAAAATGAGGTAGATGGAGAGACTACATTCATTAGAGAAGAGTCTGGACTATAGAATCAACCTGATGAATAAGAGAGATTAGCCCTGTGAGGTTTGTCTTGGGTTACTTTCCTGGTTGTACTGATGTGTTGGTCCCCGAGTGGGTCTCCTTACAGGATGTGGCCTATGGACCAACCTCATGGTCCGGGATAGACCATCCCATGTTCAAGAATGGTTAGCAATTGTCCCTCATTGCTTGCAGCTCTTGCCCAGCTTCTTTCTGTGTGACCACGTAGTTACATTCCATGTGGCATACCTGTTCCCCTAGATGAACTTCCTACTGCCCTAGAGCTCTAAGGAGTATACTTCCTGCTGGAGCCCCAATCACAAGGCACATGGCTCTATTGGTGTGTAACTTGCAGATCTCTGGATAATTTTGACCTTGAACCATCTGCCCTGAACATTTTTTAGTTCCATTCTCTAGTGCAATTATCCCAAACAACCCAGCTGTGCCTTGAACTTTGTTCATTATATTCTTTCTTTATTATTTCTCCATCTCCTCCAGGTGTATAATTTTCCAAATGCCCCTTTACTTTCAGCATAAGGATTGCTTTCTGTTTCACAAGAAGAGATAGAAGCCAGTGGGTGGGATGACTCCATCTTCCTGCTCCTCCACTGCACAATTGTTCTTACTTCCAGACTCGCCCTTCCCTTCTGTAATTACAATGAAAAAGGTGTCCCTCTTGCTGCCTCCTGATAGACCATTTTTCATTTTGTTTCCCCAAATTATCTACTTGTCTTAATACTATTTATTAAATTTCTCCCTACTTGTTTAAAAAAGTCAACTTTATCATATTCTACATTTCACATGTTTATAGATTCTAGACTCTTATTTTGTTCTATACATCCATTTATTTGTCCTTGTGCCAATGCCATAGAGTTTCCAGCACTATAGCTCTATATCACATCTCTGTCCTTAACAGAAGTCATTATTAAGTACTTTGTTCATTCTTGTCTTCTTACCAGAGTGTAATTTCCATGAAGTAGGAACTTTGCATGTTGGTTATCACTAGGACTCCAGCAACATGATGGGTATTCACTAGCTCTTTGTTCACTAAATGAATTTCCTGTCTTTAATCTTTTCTTCTAAATCAGTTCCTTTGCATCAACGTTTTTAAATAAAAACTTTTCATTAAAAACAAATAAATAAAACAACCCATCCATACCCTATGCTTACTCTGGCTACACCCTATCTCCTATTATTTCTTCACAGTTGTACATTTTTCAAAATGTTTTCTACGCTGTACTCACTCATCCCATTTTCTCCTGACTTCCACCCTTCGCCATTCCCTGAAATTCTCTTGCCATGACCACTTAGGACCTCTGCTCCTACAATATTCTGTGTGCCCCCCAAACTCAAGCTGAGTAAGATACTGTTTCTGAGCTCCAAACCCATGTGCCCAACTTCTGAAAAATTATTTCCATTTGCTTCCTCAAACTATGCACAATATCCAGATGTTTAAATAACAGATCTAAGACATCCCCGACATCTCCTTCTTCCTTGCCCTCCAATTTCCAATAAATCTTCAGTTAATTCTCTTTTGTTAATTCATTCACCATCTTGATTGCCCTGAATTTCCACAACAGCCTCCAAATTCATCTTCATGTCTTCAGTGTTTCTTCCCTGAGACTCATTGTCCACTTCCTAGCCAAAGTTCGTGTTTTGAAATGAAACTTCAGTCCTAAACTCCACTTCAAATCCATTCCCAGCCCTGACTGTGGAGTGAAACTCAGACCTTGGTTTGGTTTTGCAGTGCTGAGGATGGAACCCAGGCCCTTGCACATGCTAGGCAAGTGCTCTACCACTGAGTGACGACCTAGCCAAAGCTCAAACTCTGAAGCATTAGGTCATATCTCTCGTTTACTCTTTAATATATAAATACGTGCAAATTCTGAGACTTTGTTTCTTCATCCACAAAATGGAAACGATGATGTTTGCCCTACCTATTTTGTAGTGAGGATGACATATCATCAAACTTATAAAATGCAAAGTGCTGTGTCAAGTAAAGAAGGATAATTTACTGTGCAATCCATATCTGTTGAGTGGGTGAACAGGTCACTTCTGTCACTCTGTTCCCCACTGCAGGCCCAGATGGGGAAGGAGGGAGGCCAGCAACAGAGACAGATTCCAGCCCCTTGAGGCTGAAGCAGTGCCACTTCGCAATCTGGGACCAGTATGTTTAGTGCTGACTTTCCTTCTCCTCCAGTGTCTTTATTGTATCCATCCATAAATCCAGCTGTGGAAGAACCACTTCAAATAAGCTCCTCTCAGCACATATCACCACCCCCTGAGGAGGCTATGTTTCTGTGAAGTTAAGGAAATAAATATAGATTTTTCTAGAAGGAGTATAAAAAAAGGAAAAACTTTCACTTTTATTCAATTATCACACTAGCAGCTGTTTACATGACTTGGAAAATTCTCTTCACATCTCTCGATGGGTTCTCCATTGTCAAGTCCATCCCCCTTCTCACTGGCTGACAGAGGCTGGTTTTTAGTGCCAACAGTGTGTGATGTTGAAATGCAGAGGGAAGTGACACTGGGATCTCCTACTCCACATTAATCTCTTCATTATTTCTGACATAGGTATTATAACATGGTCCCAGATTTAATAGAGGATAATGGCAATGAATTCAAAAGCAGGAGGTGTGATTTGGGGTGACTCTGGTCTAAACTTTTAATATAAAAAAAGATATTCTGAGCGCGAAGGTAAATGAGCCCGAACACAGCCTCACACAATGGACACCACAAAAGCATCATCCTCACAATAGGGAGTGAGAGACGAACTTTTCATTACTGGATATGATTGACATCTTTTTGTGTCCATTCATGGCTGCAAAAATCCTAGTGTCACAGCAGAGAACATGAAGCATTTTTCCAACAGCTGTGATGGAGACTTTAAGGCATGAAGTTATGGAAGCTTAAAAGTCAATTGTTTCCAAAAATGCAGAGAAAAGTGAAATAATTTTGCACCTTGCTGTTAGTCAAGATGTTTCTTCCAAGACATTCTTTTTCCACCCAGTGGTATCTAAATGATATATATCTTTCCAATAGCCACAGGTGGTAAGTGTCTGTTCCAAGGATTTCTCTGTAAATGTTTCCAGCAGGCCCCCATGGAGCTAAAGAAACAGGATAAAATCATCGAAGTTGCTTAGCTTTACAGCTTCAGGCCAGTCTAGTGCCCTAGAACTAACTTATTGCTCCTCTTGTTTTTTTGGTGGTGGGGGCCCATTGTCTTTCATGTGGGTTTGACATCTGGACTTACCCTTTTCCCAATATCCCCAAGGATTAAGAATTCAAATCTAATCGTCTGCTCGTCTCTGACTTGATACTTACTTTCTTGAGTTGACTGTTGCAAAATCAGTCTCCTTGACCATGATGAAATGAAACACAGCACCTTCTTTCCACTCTCCGGGCATCTCCCAAGTGACTCCAGAGCATCCTAAGGCCCTACTTGTCCTGATAGAGGAATCAGATGACAGGTTTTGAGATTAGGATGATGAGGCTTATTATATGGATGGGAAACTGGGGTGTGGCAAGGTCTTGTGAATGGACCAGGGTCACACATTTTCATGATAGAACCAGGACAGAACCTGGCCATCCTAACCTCCCAAGTCAATGCTCTGATTCGTAAGGAGGCCAAGCAAAAGAGTAGGAGCAGTGAGTTTCCCGTACGTTTCATGATTAAAGTACTTTAGAACACATTAAAAAGGATTCATGCAGGTGATGGTACTTCCATCTTTTGCCAGAAGAATAATTTCTTCTATTAAAAGTGTGTTTCTTTAGAGTCTCTGCTGACATTAACAAGGGGAAAATGTTGAAACTTGACAGGAAAATTTATTGTCAAAATTAGAAAGAAAGAAGGAAAAAAAAGAGAAAGGAAGGAAGGGAGGGAGGAAGAAGTAGGGAAGGGAGAGAGAAAAAGTCCAATACTTGCAAAAATCTCTTGAAATATCTCAGAATCTTAAAATGTAACAATGTATTTTGCAATACAATCTCTAGCAGATTTATAATGGATCCATTTTTCCTTCAAGTTTATAAGAAAAGTAAAGGCCGCCCTAGTTTGTAAATAGCTATTTCCTAGGAGCTGCTGAATCCAGTTTGTCTTTTACTGTAGATAATGGATTCAAATAAGAAATCTCGAGAACTGACTAATTTTATAACACTGAATCCAAGTTATGAAAACACATTTTCTCCTAGTAATTGCCCTTTCACACCAGTCACTAGAGATGTGTTAGTAGTAAAATTTAGGGAGGGAAAGAAGTGAAGAGATTGAGGTTCAAAGGGGTGGAAGCAGGGAGAATGCAGACTCGGTCTGGAGGATAAAGGGAGTTGTCACTGGTCAGACGGCAGTGCCGAGATTTTCATTATGATTCCTGCACATTGAACTCTTCTTACTAGTGCCAAGTGATTTACATATATTAATTTTAGTTTTTTTCACAATAATACTGAAATATTGCTATTATTAGTCTCATGTTGTAGGTAGAGAAAGAGCAGGAGCAGTTTGATTGAGGTTAAGAAGTTACTGTGGGAGGCAGCTTCTGACATATGTCTGGTGGTCTCCTCTCCTGAGGTTTGGGCCATCCGCTCAACCATGGGCTGATTAGTGACTTGCTTCTAAGGAGTAGATAATATGGCAAAAGAGATGAATAACAGTCCCACAATTAAGTTATGAAAGACTGATTTCCATCCCTGCCCCCAGTTTCTTTCTGGAATTTTCTTTTCTTTTTTACTCTCTCTGAAGAAGCCAGCTGCCATGCTGGGTGTGCTCTATGGAGCAGCTCATGTGGCCAGGAACCCAGAGAGCCCTCTAGCTAACAGCTCATGAGAAACCGAGTCCTCAGTTCAATGTGGCACAAGGGTCTGAAATCTATCCAACAAGTATATGAATGAACTTAGAAGCAAGTCACCAGTTGGACCTCTGGCTAAGAACACAGCCCTGTCAGGTGTCATGGCGCACACCTGTAATCCCAGTGGTGTGGGAGGCTGAGGCAGGGGGATCACAAGTTCAAAGCCAGCCTCGGCAACAGCAAGGCACTGAGCAACTCGGTGAGATACTATTTCTAAAATAAAATACAAAATAGGGCTGGGGATGTGGCTCAGTGGTTGAGTGCTCCTGAGTTCAATCCCTGGTACCATAAAAAAATAAAATAAAATAAAATAAAAAGGACAAACAGCTGGGTATGTGGGCTCAGTGGTTAAGTGCCCAAGTGCCTCAGTTTCAATCCCTGGTCAAACAAAAAACAAACAAAAACAAACAAAAAAACCAAACCAAACCAAACAAAACAAAACAAAGAACTGCACAGCCCCAACCAACACATTGACGGCAAATTTTGAGATACTGGGCCAGAGGAATCCAGATAAGCTGTATCAGATTCTTTATCTGTGAAATAATAAATGCATTCATTTTAGTTTGCTATGTCTGGGTGCAATTTGTGATACAGCAAGTTAACTAATACAAGTTACAAAGAGGCTAATACAGGATTTGAACTGAGAACTTATCTGACCTGCAAACACATCTTCTTCCCATGTCACCCTTCAGTCATCCTCAAAATTTGCTGAACATCTTGTATGTGCTGGCCATTGTGTTAGGTACTGGGTATGTATGCTCAACTCAGTTGACTTGGAAGGACACCTTTACTTCATGGGGATTTAAATATGGCTTTGCCTCAATTTGGGGGCAAATGAAGAAGAAGGAGGACAATGTCCCAAGGCAAGGGTCTGAAAATGGGAATAGAGCATGGGATAAACTGGGCCTATAATGAACAGACTGGATGGGTCAGAATGAAAGGTTCTCATCTGTGGCTTATGAAAAAAATATGACTCCAAAGCAAAACTTATGAGTTCTTGAGGTACAAATGGAAAACACCTATTTTGTTTTGTACACTTAAACTAGCATTCCTTTAATAAAAGATATGTTACTATTGCAATATTCTGAAAAGTAGTACCTCAGGGTCTCTATGAATTGACCATAACCAATCTCCATGGTCTATTGCTAAGTGAATAAAGCAAAGTGCAGCATAGTAGTTTATCAGCTATTGAATAAGAAACGTTGAAAAGACAAAACAGAACGTAACTCCCTGCTGCTAAAGCCTTGGGGCAAGACAGGAGAGAAGTGGAGGGGAGAGGGATGACACTAGTATGTCTTTTTGTATAGTTTTGAGTTTTGTAAACATCTTCAAGAAAAGCAAACTCCAAAATTGGAAAGAAATGGGAAAAAATAGATTTAATTTTATATTAAATTAAAAAAAAAAACTGTTTCAAGTTACCTTTGACCACAGTTTTATGACTGTGTTTGCATAGTGGTATATATACTAAGAACAAATATGATCGACTCTTTTCCATATTTTGATGTTAAAAGCAATACTGGTATTATAATTTTTAAAACTATATAATGTATATTAGAGAGTACAGCAAATAAATGATTCCAAGAACCAAGAATTTCCATGTAAGAGAAAAGCAATGTGGTAAGACAAGATGTGCTTGGCTCAGTTTTTATGTTACTGGACCTAAACCTAGAATCGGTTACTTCTCCAAGAAGCTCTGGTTCCTCTTGGAGGGAAGTGGTATTTTAAAACCACAGTCCAGACACTGGAGAATACAAAAAGAAATGGTTTCCCTTGTGTCCTTTTATTGCCTAGGGTTCTGGATGCAGCTGCTTTGGTTTAGTTTTGCCTCTAGCTGACAGTGGGAGGAGCTGGGGCTGCGTCTGGAGGGGTTGAAGGGGTTGAGCGCCATCTGATGCAGAGGACATTCAATGCCTATATTATACATCTGGACATTAGCTGATCACAGAAAAGAAATGATCTAATGCTACTGGGACTTACTTCCCTGCTGGTGGCAGCAACAAAGGATAATTTTTAGTCTGATGCATCTTATGTACTTAAGTGATATCTGGATCCACCACTGAGTTTCTAATTTCTTGTTTGCAGTATTTCATAACCTATTTATAGTCTGAGTACAAAGCCACTTACATGACTTTGCAAATCCTGGTATCATTTCTTGCTATGCCATTGTAAGTACTTGAGGTCCTGGTCTTAGCCCAGCAGGATTTTAGCATTATCTTATTACCAAATTAATATCAAATTTTAGTTAAATTATGTACTGAACTTTAAATATGGTGGGAAAAAGCAATCTGAGCAGTCTGACCTTTGCACTAATCCAGAATGTCTACCAATTTACTTCTTGTGAAGTATACTTGTTTTCTTGTCACTATTTTATAAATCATAAAAAATGCCATAACCATGAAAAGCATAATTGATACAATAGTACAAGATACTATGATTGGGGGCTGGGGTGTATGGCTCAGTGGTAGAGAGCATGTGTGAGGCACCTAGTTTGATCCTCAGCACCACATAAAAATAAATAAATAAAATAAAGTTATTGTGTCCACCTACAACTAAAATAATATTTTTAAAAAGAGAGACACTATGATTGAAAAAATAATTCTCTTTCTACTTTCACTCTAATTGGAAATTTTTTTTTTCATTTGTTACCACCATATTTTTACATTCATTTATAGATGTCTTCCTTTGGAAGATGAAAAATTTAAGTCATTTACATATACTAATTTCACTTTCCCTTTTATGTTGCTTCTATTTGGGGGTTTATTGATGATCTTTGTAATTTAAAAGAATATAGTGAAGCCTCCACTTTTGGTTGTATTTGCTGTAGACATCATCTGTTATTTAATTATTATTTAGAAATAAGCTAAAATATATTACCTCTCACTTTTTTCATCTCCCGCTCAACTCCCTCACCAGCTTAATTTTTTTATATTACCAAAGGTTTTGGCATTGATACTATATAGTGTAATTATAAATAAGTGTTAAGTTCCTTTTTATATTTATTTGAAATAGTAAAATTCATAAATAAAAGTTACAATTATGATATTTATTATAGAACCAAATAGTATGATTAGATTAGATCCATGGAGAAAATAAATGTAATTCGTGTCATTAAAAATTGTGCTACTTGTAAGAGAATGTTTCAAGTGTCAATACCAATGGGATTCTCTTTCTTTAATATGCCATAAATTACTTAAATTAATTCACATTTTAGTGTGGTTTGTGTTTGAGTCATGATTGTCTTGTACTGTTTCATTTTTATTGGCGCTCATAATTGCATTTATTTTCTTTTTCTTTTTTCTTTTCTTTTTTGAGAAGTTATACCACTGTCAGCATCACATTTGGATCTTTTAGCTTTGACTTAGAACACAATATTTGTTTACTAAAATGAATTTGCTTTGAAGAAACTTTCCTTAGAACCCTCTAGTTGCTGGTTGTAAATTACGTCAAGTGATATTTCTTTTGTATTGCACTCCAATAATTTCTTGTTTCCTGCATAAGTCCTACTTCCTAGATTCTCTTTTCAATTACTGAAATATGTCCTCAATAGATAGTGTATGGTAAGTCCATTTTATGCCTTGTATGTATAAGACTATCATTTTTCTTCAAAATGTTGAGACCATAGATCCATTGTCTTCTAACCTCCACTGTTGTTGCTAAGACATGTACTGCCAGCTGAATTTCAGTTGCTTTTTTTATATAGGTGACTTGATCTTTGCTTTTCTGTAATAGCTTCTAGGATATTACTTTTATCTTTAGTGTTCCTAAATTCATAAGCATTCCATTAAGTTATGCCTTTTGAAAATGAATCCTTCCAGGCTTTGGTTGAGACCCATCAATCTATTAATCTTGATTTCTTATCTTTCTTTAGTTCTGGAATTTTTCTTCTATTCTTTTTTTGGCTGTTTTTTCCCCTCATGTTCCCTTTTCCTTTCTACCTGGAATTCCTATAAAGTGGATTTTTATTTTCTGATTATTTCTCTATGTTTCTTCATTTTCCTTTTTTTTTTGAAATCTCATATTTCTATGACTTTGTTCTTTTGTTATGTGTTTTTAAAAGATTTTCCTAGTAAGTTCCTTTAACACTTTGGATTTGTTGTCATTTAGACCATCTTATTTTTAAATTTCTAATAATTATTTTTAAATTATCTTATTGCTCCTGTGTGGGTAGTAGCCTATTATTATTTTGTATAGATATTCTCTTAAATTTCTTCCAGAATAACTATGGTTTGAATGTCTTTAGTACAATTCGTGTGGGAATTTAATCCCCCAAATCAGATGTTAATGGTATTTGGAGGTGGAGTCTTTGGGTAGTAATGAGGATTATGAAAGGTCATGAGGATGAGGCCCCCGTGATTGCATTAGTGGCTCCAAAGAAGAGGAAGCGAGCTCTGAGCCAGCATGCTCACCCTCTGTTACCATGTGATGCCCTCCACCATGTCAAGACCCAGTAGGAAGGTCCTCACCAGATACCAGGCAGATGTTGGTGTCATGCTCTTGGACTCAGAGCCATAACCTAAATAAACTTGTTTTCTTTAAAAATTACCCAGTCTACAGCATTCACGTATAGCAACAGAAAACAGATAAATTTATTATTAATCTTAAAACTTTTCCTGTAATCTGAAATCAGATATTCTCTGGTTCTTCCTTTCACCACTACTGGTGTCCTCATTTATGCATTTATGTTTACGTGGTGCTGAGGATCGAACCCGGGCCACGCACGTGTGAGGCGAGCGCTCTGCCACTGAGCCACAACCCCAGCCCTGGATGTGTTATTCTAAGACACCTTGTTCACCTCCAGGTAGGACAGTTGCTTGGAAACTTTGGTATGTAAGGGTCAGATAAATAGCAGCTTTCAGAGTAGGGTTCTTGAGATGGGAGTGCATCTTGCCTCTTCAGATGTCAAAATAATACAGCTTTATCTGCAATGCTGCCATCCATCCTGAGGTCCTTAGGTTGGCCCAGGTATATTTACCATATCTGGTTTATGTTGGGAATAAACACTGCCTCTTTCAGTCTCTGTACATATGAGGGAAGCAGATAAAGAAGATGCTCTTTGGCCTAGTTGTTGCATATACAATTTATTGTTATTAACTCTAATTTCACTAGAGAAATTCCCTCTGTCTAGTTTTTCTTTATTAATCCTAAATCCTTCTTCTGAAGGTGGGTTATGAACTAGGAGCTGGTGGACATGTTGGTGGGCGACCCTTTTGTAACTTCTTCATAGAGTCCAGGCTTCTTCTGGCAGAATGTGGGGGTTTTACACCTCTGCTGTCAACTGAAGTGCCTCAGCAGAACAGAAACAGCACAAAATGGCCACAGTACCAAGAGCATGATGTAGAGTCCATGCATTCCCTGTCAAAATACCAATAGCATTCTTCACAGAACTAGAGAAAATAGTTTTAAAAATCATCTGAGAAAAAAAATAAGAGGCCTAGAATAACCAAAGCAATCTTGAGCAAAAAGAGATGCTAGAGGCATCACAATACCAGACCTCAAATTATGCTACAGAGCTATGGTGACAAAAACAGCATGGTACTGGCACTACCAGACCTCAAATTATGCTACAGAGCTATGGTGACAAAAACAGTATGGTACTGGCACTAAAACAGACATGAAGACCAATGAATAGAATAGAAGACACAGAGACAAACCCATATACTTACATTAACTGATACTAGACAAGATTGCCAAAAACCTATGATGGGGTAAACTTAGTCTTTTTTTTTTTTTTTGGTACCAGGGATTGAACTCAGGGGCACTCGACCACTGGGCCACATCCCCAGCCCTTTTTTTGTATTTTATTTAGAGACAGGGTCTCACTGAGTTGCTAAGTGCCTCGCCATTGCTGAGGCTGGCTTTGAACTCGCGATACTCCTGCCTCAGCCTCCCAAAGTGCTGGGATTACAGGCGTGCGCCACCGCCCCCGGCGGTAAACTTAGTCTTTTTAAAAAAAAGATGCTGGGAAAATTGGAAACAAATATGTAGAAGAATGAAACTGAACCCTTACCTCTCACCCTGCACAAAAGTCAACTCAAAGTGGATCAAAGACCTAGGAATTAGCCCAGAAACTCTGCAACTGCTGGAAGAAAATGTAGGCCCAACACTCCAACATGTCAGCACAGGAACTGACTTCCTTAATAAGGTTCCTAAAGCACAAGAAATAAAACTGAAAATCAGTAAGTGGGAGGGCATCCAGTTAAAAATCTTCTGCAGAGCAAAGGAAACCATTAAAAGCATAAAGTGAGATCCTACAGAATGGGAGATCATTGCTACCTCCTACTCAGACAGGGCATTAATATTCAGAATATATAAAGAACTAAAAAAATTTAACATAAAAATAAATGACCCATTTATTAATAAATGGGCAAAATAATTAAACAGAAAGTTCTCAAAAGAAGAAATATAAATTGGACAACAAATCTATGAAAAAATGTTCAACATCTTTAGCAATTAGGGGAATGAAAATCAAAGTTACATTGAGATTGCATCTCACTCCAGTTAGAATGGAAATTATCAAGAATACAATTAATAATAAATTATTGTTCGTGAGGTTGTGTGGGAAAAGGTACACTAATACATTGTTGGTGAGGCTATAAATTAGTGCAACCACTTGGAAAGCAGTATAGAGATTCTTCAAAAAAAAAAAAACAAACAAACAAAAAAAAACAAAAAACTAGAAATGGAACCACTATATGACCCAGCTTTTCTACTCCCTGGTGTATATACAAAAGACCTAAAATCAGTATTTAATAGGGATACAGTCACATCAATGTTTATAGGAATAAACACAATAGCCAAGCTATGGAACCAACCAAGGTGCCCTTCAACTGATGAATGGATAAAGAAAATGGGTGTATATATATATATATGTATATATATATATATACATATATATATATACACAATGGTGTATTATTAAGTCATAAATAAGAATGAAATTATGGCATTTGCTGCCAAATGGGTGGAACTGGAGACTATCATTCTAAGTGAAATAAGTCAGTCCCCCAAAGTCAAAGGTTGAAAGTTTTCTCTGATATGCAGAAGCTAGTTCAGAATAAGGAGGGAGGGGGAGAGAAAAAAGAAGGGGGGGGGGAGGATCTTTCAAAATATAAGAAAGATCAGTGAAGTAGACAAAAGGGATTTAGGAGAAGGGAAGAGGGATGGGATAAGGGAAGAAAAATGGAATGAATGAATCTGACCTAACTTTCCTATAAATAATGAATATACCACAGTGAATCTCACCATCATGTATATCCACAAGCTCATATATTTTTTTAAAAAGCTATAACTAAATAGCAGAAAGGTCAGTAGAGTAGAGGGAGAGGAAGGAGGAGAGGGAAAAAGGGAAGTACTAGGGACTGAATTAGAGCAAATTATCATCTATGCTTTTTAATTATGTCAAAATGAATCCTAATGTTATGTAGAACTAAAAAGAACCTTTTTTTTTTTTTTTTTTTTTTTAAAAAAAAGAAAGCAATGGAGACATGGGTAGTCCTCATTTAACATCCACTTGCTGAGCAATGAGTACTGAACTGTCTATTCCCAGGCTAGATTCTTCCTTCAGACCAGACTCTTCCAAGGTTTGAGAGTCTCTTTTTCATCTTCATTTCTGTCCATCAAGGAAGCTGACTTTAAACTGCACTTTGGCGCCTGAGCCAGGAGAGAGAGACTAAGGAGACTGGGCAATTAGGGTGTGGTTGAGTAAGGAGGGGACTGGCAGAGGAGGGGGGGGGGACTTGAGGACAATGCCACCACGGCACTTAGGAGAAAAACCTGGGGAGTTCTTCCTCGCCAAGCTGGAGGCCCAGGTTGTAATGCTGTGATGGTCTAATTATCCTGCAGCCAAAGCGGTTCTGTTTTTCTAGAAATAATACGGCCAAGGCCATAGACTGAACTTTGTAAAGTACCAAGCCTTGGAGCAAAAGGAGAAACAAAAAGACAAAGCGGGGCTGGTTAAAGACGGGAGAGTCCCGTCCCGCTGATGGGCTGTGAAGTCCCACTCTGAGTGCAGCCGGCTCCGGGTCTCCAGCTGCCTTGCTCGTTTATGCCTCAACTCTGAAAATGTGCAATCGTGTCCTCCCGTCAGAAAAGCTTTCTTGACAGTTGTGAGCGCTCGGCGGGAGCGTTTGGAGCAGGGCTGTGCAGGCGGGCGATTAGGCCGCGCTCTGCTGGCTGACAGACTGTCACTGCCCGGGTTCATCCTGGCCGGCGGCTCTGCAGGGGGAGCCCGCGCTGGACAGAGCGGAAGGCCCGCTCCCCAAAGCCACTTTCAAGGAAGGGTCCTGCCATTTGGGGACGAAGCCACCTCTGGGTGGGGCTGAAATAATTGAGAAAATCAGCTCATGTTTTGGTGGAGACACTGGCACGTTTTCTTCGTTCTTTTTTCTTTCTTTCTTTTTTCTTTTTTTTTTTTTTTTTAATATCCATTTCAGCACTTGCAAGTCTAGTCTGTGGCTGGATGAGTTGGCTTCCAGATTCCAATGACATTCATATTAAGGCCTGGAAATAAAATAATAGGAAGTAGCATTTTTGTTGCACCCACTATTACAGACTCTGTCATAGAGTGCTTTCAGCACACTGTCTTGTTCAATCTTTACCCCCATTAGGAAAAGCATTATTGTCTCCATTTCACATGCATGTAAGCAAAACCAACATTTGAAAGCAGTTCTTTCTGGCTTCGGAGGGCTGCTTTTTCCTCCATTAAAATCTATATTTATTAAAGTCTAGAGTATTTGGAAAGCACTGGATTAAAGTCTTATTTCAATACTTATTAGATGATTTTAAATAAATTAACCTCTCTGGGTTTCAGATTTCTCATATATATAAAACACAGATAATGAGGCTGAGGCAGTAGGATCGTGAGTTCAAAGAGAACCTCAGCAAAAGCAAGGCACTAGGCAACTCAGTGAGACCCTGACTCTAAATAAAATACAAAATAGGGCTGGGGATGTAGCTCAGTGGCTAAGTGCCAGTGCCCCTGAGTTCAATTGCTGGTTACACCCCCCTAAAAAATATAAATAAAATTGTATCAACTTTGAAATCTGTTGTGTGTGCTAAATGACATTAAGTCTATATTGATCTATCTCAGTACCATGCCTGGTACATAGTATACATCCAATAAACTTTTATTGAATAAATGAATGAAAAACAGTAATAGTTCTATGAAAGTGTTTCTTTTAAACAAGGGTTTTCAACTTTAGCACTACTGGTCAGTTGGACTGCATTCTTTGTTTTGGGGGCCTGACCTGGGCCTCATAGGATGTTTATCAGCATCCTTAGCTGGCACCTACTAGATGCCAAGAGCGATACCCCTTTCCCACATGATCACAACTGAAAATAGCTCCAGACATTGCCAAATGTTTCCTGCGAGGCAACATTGATCCTCTTTGAGAGCCATAGCCTTAGAGAAAATCACTTCTGTCTTAGATACCATACAGTAATAATCTGTAAATAGTAAATAGTTTAGTCATAGCATATAGTTTAGGTTTTTCAGGCCATACGATCGCTGTTGCAACTACTCAGTTTCTACCATTGTAGCTCAGAAGTTGTCACACACAACACATAAACAAGCAAATGTTACTGTGTTCCAGGAAAACTTCACTAAAACAGGTTGGCTCATGGGCTGTCGTTTAGTGAATCCTCCTCTGGCACAAATGCAGAATTAACAGGAGTGGAGCACCTTCTTTACACATAGCACCCTGTTATTGTGTCTTCCATCTTGGGACTGGCCTTACTATAGATAGGGATTTTGTCTACATGTGGAGTGTGAGAAGGGCCCCGATAATGCCATCTGCCTTATAGGCTAAACATGGTGCCTACATCATCTCCATGGAAGGTTCATCCTGCAGAGAGTCAAGCACAGCTTTGACCAATATCTTCCTCTAAAGAGTACATTCCTACAAGACCAGAAGATAAAGTGGTTATTGGTGCTAAGTACCTACACATGAATGAATTGCTCTATTTAGAGGGATTCTTGATTCTCTGTAGCCACTGAACATAGGGCGAGAAGATGAAGCAGAACAGACCTAGGAGGAAGGGAGTCTATAAGAGTGCAGCAGGGCCCCTCAACACAAACTTTGCGGACTCTGCAAAGCTACCGATAAAGAGGAACTCCAGTTTAAGTTGGAAAGGAAATGGCACAAGAGCCAACTCTATTATTTGGCAAGGCTGTAATTAGGCTTACAAATGGACCTTTATTAATAAGGAGCACTGAGATCCTTCTCTAAATAGTACCCTGCACCATCGTGTCCTCTGAGCCTGCAGGTAAAAGCATGTCCCTTGTTTCCAGCATGCTCTATATGTCTGTCTCAATAGCACACAAACATACTCTCAGCCTGACACAAACATACTCTCACACTGCCACAGTTAGAGTCCTTCCCAAGTGCAAACAAGGGAGTAGTGGATGGAAAGTAAGGAGTCTGAATGAGATTGTTTGGGATCTACTGCCTTCTTTCGTTTCACTCAAATTTACTTCTTATTAAACATGGAAACATTTAAAAATATCTCTGACATGAGGGCACACTTTCTTTTTCCACATTACTATTCTGGCTTCTTTTGCAGATGGGGAAGCCACTGATATGTAAGAAGCAGGCATGAGTGGCTTTAAGAAATGCTTTTCTGAGTCTGTCTCTTCTGTCCCTCTCTTTCTGCCGGAAACTTTGTTGTAATGGCTGGAGTTTTTGCAATCACCCTGTAATCAGGAGTCTGGGCTGCTGATGACATTACAAAGTTGTAATCAAGTCCTGGATATCATATCCTTGAACCTATCATTATAAGAGTGGGGGAAAAAACATATCTTCATTAAGAAGCTATTTTGGGAGTCTTATAACAACTGTGGTAGCTTAAAGATGGCCACAAATTCTTTTCCATTGTTGTTATAGAGAGGGAGAGATCCAGAGAAAAACTGGGATATGGTGATCAATAAACCCAGCTCTACTCTTAGCTGACTGCCAGCATTGGCTTTCAGTCAAGTATGGAATGTTCCAACCCACTCAATTCTCCAGATAACCATAGTCCTTGACAATACCAAATAGAGTTAAAGAATCACACAGCTGAGGCCAGCCTTCCAGACACTTCTGCCTAATCTTCAGATGTGTGGGGGAGTCCTTTCAGAAGTACAAGCCATTCATTTACTGAAGGGCATCTAGGTTGGTTCCACAGTTTAGCCATTGTGAATTGTACTGCTATAAACATTGATGTGGCTGTGTCCCTGTAGTATGCTGTTTTGGGTATAGACTGCCTTCAGTAGATGAATGGATAAAGAAAATGTGGTATATATACACAATGGAATATTACTCAGCAATAAAAGAGAATAAAATCATGGCATTCACAGGTAAATGGATGAAGTTGGAGAATATAATGCTAAGTGAAATTAGCCAATCTCAAAAATCCAAATGCCAAATGTTTTCTCTGATATCAGGAGGCTGATTCACAGTGGGGTTGGGATGGGGAGCATAGGAGGATTAGAGGGACACTAGAAAGGCCAATGGGGAAGGAGGGGAAGGGAGGGGGCAAAGGGGTAAAAAAAAAAAAGGTGGTAGAATGAGATGGATATTATTGCCCTGGGCACACATGTATGAAGACACAAATGGTGTGAATATACTTTGAGATATACCAGAGATATGTAAAAATGTGCTCTGTAAGTGTAATATGAATTGCAATGCATTCTGCTGTCATATATAACAACTTAGAATAAAAGTTAAGGAAAAAAATAAAAAAGAACTACCAGCCCATCAAGACTTCAGGTAACTGCAGCCCCAGCTGACACCACCTGGAACAGAAGAACCACCCAGCTGATCCCAGCCAGCCCATGTCAGGAGAGGTAACAGGCAGTGGTAGTTATTATAATGCACACCAGTGTAGTGCCTGAAAGAGAGAGTACACAGGATAGAATTAGGGAAATGGAAACGGTGATCCTATCAGAAGAACTCTACCCACTCACTTGAGAACATGACCTGAAACCTGGCCACTAATCCTGGGCTATGGGTAGCCACAGTGTCAATCCTCAAAACTTGAGGTCTCAGGCATGCATTTATTGTTGAGAAATTCAGGGGCCTAATTCTCAGCTTCACTGCATGTTTCAAAAGCTCCTGAACAGAGAAACAAACCTGAAAGCTGCCTGGGAGTGGTAACTATTTAGATAACTGAACAAACCAATGGTGAAACCCTCCCATAGACCTACCAGCAAGAGTCTGAGCACATATGACATCCTCCCACTAAATACAGATGCTCTGAAAGGAAGAATCACAAAGTGCACAGAGAAAGCCAACGTGTGACGTGCAGTGCATGCAGTGAATGACAAAAAGAAAAAAAAAAATCACATCCCCAAACAAGAAACAACAGTGAAAGGATAAAGAAAATTTGACATTAATGTGCTTAAGGTACTTAAAAAAGATCAACAAATACGTAAGGTAATAATGAGATATCATGAAAAAAATAGGAATAGTTTACTCAAAAACTCAATAGAAATTTTAGAAATCAAAAATAAAGTAATTAAAATTTAAAGAGTCTCAACGATGTGCTAAATAGTGGCCTATGTGCATTTTACAGCCCCCATTCCCCAGGAACTAGTGACTTTGAAACTAAATCTAATAACTTACTTAAAATATGGCATAAATAGATAAGGAGAAACAAAGTAGAAAAGAGAACTAAAAGATATAATGGAAATTTTAGAAAGAGAATATAGAGTGAAGCAGTGAATTGTATAATTTTCCCAGAAATAAAGAAATACCTGATTATTTGGTTTGAAAAAATATTCTGAGTCTCAAATAGAATTTCTTGCACAACTGAATCATTGACTAATATATATATATATATATATACACACACATATATATACACACACATATATCTATAATTTTTATGAAATATGGACTTCATTTCATACCGTGAACAGATGAACTCATTATCATAACATCTCTTTTATAATTTCCACTTGTGGTAGAACTGGATCATTGGTTTACCTTTCTTCATTTTCTCTGGGCTTTCACCCAATCCATGCCTTTTCTCATTATGTCCGCCTTACTAGGAATGCCTAATCCTATCTCTAATGACTGGCTAAGCTCTGCCGCCTCCTAGAAACCTCCTCTGACCACCCCAGGAAAATGTCTCTGCTTTCCCTAAAGTTTACAGTTCTATGGTAGTAAAGTCTCATTTACTTGTTTGGCTAATGATCTCTGTGCTTTTTAATTGGCTCTAGAAGCTCTTTCAGGTTGAGGGCCTCATTCTGTGGGTTATCCTGGACTTAATTTGTTCTAAAAAAAAGTTAGTTCATTAATTGATGGTTAACTCTTTGAAGATTTGTGAGAGTAACTTTGGGAGGATCAAAGGATTAAAAGAAGGAAAGTGTGATAAAATCTTTCTATCAGAGCATTGTTATGGTTTAGAAATAAGATATCCCCCCCAAGCTTGTGTGAGACAATGAGAGAAAGTTGAGAGGTGAAATAATTGGGTTATGAGAACCGGAACCTAACTGGTGCATTATCCTCTGATAGATATTAATTGGGTGGTAACTGTAGGTAGTAGGTAGGGTGTGGCTGGAGGAGGTGTGTCATTGGGGATGTGCCTTTGTGACATGTATTTTGTCTCTGGAGAGTGAAGCTGTCTCTGCTTCTTGGTGTCCTGTCCTGAGCTGCTTTTCTCCACCATGCTCTTCTGCCATGATGTTCTTCCTTACCTTGTGCCCGAAGCAATGAGTCAGCCATCCATGGACTGAGACCTCTGAAACCATGAGCACCAAATAAACTCTTCCTCCTCTAAAGTTGTCCTTGTCAGGTCCTTTGGTCACGGTGGCATAAAAGCTGACTAACACAAACATGATGTTGCTGAAGCTGCATCTGTACAAAAATAACAAATGCTTCTACTATTACTACCATCACTCCTACTGCTTCTACTACTGTTGCTGTCACTACTACTGTTACTACCAATGTACAACAAAGGCCTCAACCTAAAACAAACATCTTGAGCAGAATTTTTCCAATGAAACTGCAGAAAAGTTGGTGGTGAAGATAGGCAGAGGAAGGAATGTCAGGAAACAGGAGAAAGTGAAAAGAGGAGAGGTAGAGGAGAAAGGATACTGTGAGAGGGAAACAAAGGAAGACTGAGATTCACTCCCAATTGGGTAGAATACTGGGTGGTGGTGGTGGTGGTGGTGGTTGGGTAAAACAAAAAAAGAACCACAAAAATGGTATAATGCAATTTATTTCCACCCGAGGGAAGACATGTAAGGCCCTCAGTTTTGTACAAGATGCAGAGGCAGTTTGCTCAAGAGCAAGCTAAGACTGTTTCAGAGAACCTGAGCTGTCCGTCCGCAAAGCCACATCCCTGTAGAGGAAGCATCATCCTTTCAATGACCCAACTTCACTAGATTAATTTGGAACAATTTTAGAGGTCCTGGAGGCCAGCAGTTCTTCAGGATACTGTTTGGATGGGAGCTGGAGCTTGGATGAGCAGGTGGCTCAGCCAAAAACTGAGCGTTTTGACTTTTTCCCCTCAGTGTGATCAGTTTAAAGGAAAAACTGGGTCAGTATCAATAAAACCACCAGATTGGTCATAACCATGGATCCTGAATCACTGACCCAACTGGACTTATTCCCATAGCCTTTAATTTTTACCATATTTAAAGGGAAAGTACCTTTAGTCCCAAATTTCTCAGTCTTCTAGACTAAGGTCCTGTCATTTTGTTCATCCAAAGTCAGATTGTTCTTCCCTTGGCTAATTTATTAACTGAATTTTCTATATTGTGTGTGATGGCTCTTGATTCAAAATTTCCTGCTGAACACATCAATCTGTCTTGTTGCTGACTTTCCAAATCCTGGCTCAATCAATCAAAAAACACTCTAATCCTTCTTGGCTTATCCTAAATTACGTTTGATACCAGTTCAACCTTATCTTCAATAAGCTCACCTAGGTAATTTGCATGTAACAAACAATTTAGGTCTTTCAGTGATTATTTATAGGATGCCAAAGCCATAAATCAACCTACTAATCACCTGCTATCACAGGCCTTTTGCCTAAGTAGGGAACCTGATAAACAAGTTAAAGTTAATTCTTTTTCTCAAATTTAATTAGTTCTTTACAAACAATGAGGTTCCATCTGTCATCTACAATTAACTGTTAGAGTCAGATCATGCTACTATTTTTGATGTTTTGACATTAATGCTTTTATACTTTGGGTACATGATCACAAATTGATGATCTTTCTAACAGCTCTACTGTAAGTTTGTATGTGAATGGTACAGGGCTGAGCCAGATTCACCTCTGGCTCTGCCACATAGTACCCATGAGTTATTGGATAATAGGACACCATTCTCCCAGTTTTTCCACTTTAAATTGAGGAGGTAGAGTCCATGATTAGAATTCAAGTGCTCTATGACACTTGAAATGCCATACAATATTTTTAATATTTTTGAGCATATTTTTTGCCTTTTACAGGGAAGTAAAAGAAAGGCCCATCGTTTTGATTAGAACCTATCTCTAACAACAAAAAGTTAGGAAACTACACATTAATGGTAGTAGTAGTATAATACTACTCCTATTTCAGTATTTGCATAATGTAATTTGATTAGTATATTATGTTATCATGGAGACTTCTATTTTTTTAAAAAGCCATACTTTTATGCACTGAAGTGTGTTTTCTAAATTGCACCTACAATTCAGGGATGTTATGAAGAAGGATAGACTTTTTGGTAAACTATCCTGATATTGGTCATTTATGTGGAAAAATTAAATCCCTACCTCACACCACACAAAAAAATTTCAGATATATTAAACACCTAAATGTGAAAAGCCAAAATTAGAAACTTTTGGAACATATGGGAGAATATCTAGCAATAGAACATTTCTAAAATATAACAAAAAATATATTAAAGAGAAAGACATTAATAAATTTTACCACATCATTGTTGCACTTCTGTATTTATTTATTTCTGTTCCCTGTGTTATTGATAAATTCCACTGTAATCAGAAAAATATATTTTGTACAATTGAATTTTTTAAAATGTTTCACAAAACTTGCTTTTTGATTTAATGTATTGTCTAGGACAGATACTATCCAATGTATACTTGAATAAAACACAGGTTCTGCTGTTATTGGGTGGAGTGTTTGATAGGTCCAATTGATTTATAGCATCTCCAGATCCTCTATTTTCTTATTTATCTTCTGTCTGGTTGTTCTGTACATTATTGAGAAATTTAATGTTAAATCTTCAACTATTATTATAGAGCTGTCTATTTCTCCTTTCCACCAAATTCTTTTTTGCCAATTATGTCAATTTCTATTTCATATATTTTGGATCTCTGATGGTTGATACATATATGTTTATAATTGTTATATCTTCTTGTATGTTCATATTTTATCAATATGTAACATGCTCATTATACATACCAGTTTTTTTACTTGAGGTTTATTTTATCTATTGTTAGTATAGATACCCCAGCTTTCTTTGTTACTATATTCATGAAGTATCTTTTTCCATCCTTTTACTTTCTACCTATTTGTCTTTAGATGGGTAGCTGGGATTTTAGCAAATCCAGAATATATTTGGATCATGTTATTTTTTAATACATATCACTGATATATGCTTTGTAATTGGGGAGTTTAATTGATTTATTTGAAAGTAATTTCTTAAAGAAGGACTTTTGCCATTTTGTAATTTGTGGTCTATATGTCATAGTTTTTTTCTCCCACTCAATTATAGTTTCTTTTATATTTTTATGATTTTTATAGTGTCACATTTTTATTTTATTCTCATGTCTTTTTCTATATATACTATAGATTTCATTTTGTGGTGAATATATATCTTATAACATCATGAGATTATAACATTCTAATTTGAATTGATATCCACTTAACTTCATTCTCCTACAAAACATTTACTTCTTTAAGGTCCCTACCTCATTATATTATTAGCATCACAAATTATAACTTTATATATTGTGTGTCCACTAATATAGATTATGATTGCTTTGCACTCTATCTAAATCCTATGGAAAATAAAAAGTGGAGTTAGATATCAAAATTCAATAATACTGGCTTTTATATTTGCCTATGTATCTACTTTAACTGCTTAATGTCCTTTTATTTCAAACTGAAGAACTCCTTTTAGCATTTCTTATAGTGCAGATCTAGTGCTAAAAACTATCTCAGCTTCTGTGTATATCAGAATATCTTAATTTCCCTTCATTTGGAGGAGAAACTCTCTCAGCTTCTGTGTATATCAGAATATCTTAATTTCTATTTCATTTGGAGGAACAAGTTTGTTACATATGTAATTTTTGGTTAAAAGTTTATTTTTTCTTTAAGCACTTTATATCATTTCACTTCTTCTGACATACAAGGTTTCTGCTGAGAAGTTGGTGAATGATATTATTGAGAATCTCTTATATCTGACAAGTTGCTGCTTTCAAGATTATGGCTTTGTGTTTCAAAAACTTGATTATATTCTGTAGGTCAATTTTAAAATTATCCTATTTGGAATTTGTTGACCTTTTTGTATTTATAGATATTTTTGGCCATTATTTCTTTAAACAATCTCTCTTCTTTTCCTGTGACCTTCATAGAATACATGTTGTTATGCTTAGTGCTCTTATACATCCTTTATATTTTGTTCATTTTTTTTTATTTTTTTTATTTATGTCCCTCAGACTCAATAATTTCAATATTCCTGTCTTCATGTTCACTGATTCTTTCTTCTGCTTGCTCTAATCTGCTGTTAAATCCCTGTAGTGATGATTGCAATTAAGTTATTGTCTTATGTCAGCTCCAGAATCTGCTTGGTTTCTCTTAATAATTTCCATCTGTTGATACTTTCATTTTGTTTATATGTTCTTTTACTGACTTTATGTAATTCTTTGTGTTTTCCTTTAGCTCTTTGATCATAGTTAAGACAGCTGTTCCGAAGTCTTCATCTAGTAAGTTTGATGCCTGTGTTTCCTCAGGAAGATTTCTACTTATTAATTTTGTTGCTTTGAATGTGCCATGTTTTGCTAGGTTTGTTGTTGTTGTTTGCTTTGTGATTTTACTGTTGTTGTAGTAGTTGTTAAATGTCAAACATTTGAAAAAGCAGTCACTCCTCCCAGTCTCTGCATATTGGCTTTGTACCCAGGCATTCATTCACTAAACAGCAGGTTATTCTCTGAGAATAGGAATCAGCCTAAGATGTAATTTCAAGGTCTTTCCAGCTCTATTCTGAGCATGCATTTTGCCTGGGCTTACATGTGGCATTCTCAATTCTCAATTCCTCTGTATACGCTTCCCCTGACTTTGAATGTCCTAATTTCCCGGAGTCTTACCCCAGATTCTCCTTATGACCTCAGATTGTTTATTGCATATTTCTGCCCATAGATTCTTGCCCCAGCATTCTATAGGTTGACAGCCCCCATGCAGCTCTCACAAGCAGTGGCTCTTGCTTTTCCCCACTCAACAACTGAGTTAGGCAAGGTAGAACCTGGTTCTTCAAGAAGCCCCCATGTAAATTAGAACAGTGCAAGTATGGTCTTCCCTGCTCCCCCTGGCTCACGGGAAGGAACCGAGCTACAGTCTCCTCATAACCTAGACGGTGGCATTCCAAAGAGGGACTAAGGCAAGGATGAGTAAAAATTCCTTGAAATAACTTATCATTTTGAATGTGGCCTTTTCTTTCTTAGGCAGTTTCTTGGTCACTGTAGAATTTTTCCATTTCTCCTCAGAGCTCCTCTATGTAAGGTTAGTTAAGTCAGTTTCTGGTTAGTTTTTAATATTTTCAAGGGGAAAAAGGGATTTGAATTTCCTTATCAACCATTTTGCTGACATTACTACCTCATCCTTTTTTTCAAATGAGAGCATCTAGTGAAGTTATTCAGTTTCTGCCTCAAAATTGTATGTCAGGTCAGTTAATTTGTTTGTTTAGTTTACAGATAATCTAAATCAAGAACATTGCACCTAGGAGCCTCATAGTCATCTGAATCTGATGCAGATGATGAAATATAAACTTTGACCTGCCACCATAATAGAATGGACTTTTGAGAGAAAGGCGTGTAGTTTGCATGTGAAACAGATATGAAATATTGTTGCCATGGGGTGTAATGTGGTAGACTACTTTCAAAGATGGCCAATGAAAGTTTCTTTTTTTTCTTATCTATACACTGCTCTCCTTCCACTGAAAGGTTTATTTCCCCTGCCCTTAATCTAAGATGGTCTTGTAACTTTCTTAGACCAATAGAATGTTGTTGAAATGGTGTTCTTGAACTATAAAACAAAGGTCTTAAAAGATCTTGTAGTTTCCACTTTTAACTTTTAATTTAGTCATCATTTAAAGAATTTTAGGTTAAGTCAATTTCAGTTAAGAATTTAAGAATTTCAGTTAAGAACAACTGGAGACACAGATTAAGTACAAAAGCACCAAGGCATCCAAGCTGAGCCTCAGCCAAATGCAGCCATATACATTATGCCCATTTGCATGGTGTGAGCAAAGAGTATTTGGATGAGCCCAGCTAACACCAGCTCTTAGCCCTCCCCCAAGTCCCAATAAAACTGCAGAATCATAAACAAACAGAAAGATGGTTACTGTTCTTTTAAATCACTAAGTCTGCATGGGGAAGCAGGATGGGCAGGAACAGTGGTTATCTAGCATTCATCTACTCTTTATCTGAGACAACTGGTTAATAGTTATTTTCATGAGTAATTGGACTATAAGCAATTTTCACCTACATAGCTGATCTTATAAACTATCCACTATTTAAAATGAGATTCCTTCTATACCATGTCTTTGTTTCTCGTTGATTTCTACATGCAAAGGAGGAAATGGTCTACGTTTTGGGTATAAAATTCTGGGTATTAAATTATAAGTGATTTCACCTGAGTCAAGGTTTGCTGCTTTGTGAAATAAAGATAAAAAAAAATTTCTCCTTCCTTCCTTCCTTCCTCCCCTCCCTCCCTCCCTCCCCCTTCCTTCCTTTCTTCCTTCTATCCTTCCTTCCTTCCTTTCTTTGTTCCTTGTGCTTAGAATCAAACCCAGAGTCTCACACATGCTAGGCTCATACTCTACCACTGAAGCACATCCCCGGTTCCCCAGATCCTTTGTATTTCTGACCAAACATCCAGGCTTACTGAGAGCATTAGTTACCTAGTGCTCTATAACAAATCACCCTGAAACTCAGTAACTTAAAACAACAGTGGTCATCTATTATCTCTCACAGTTTTTATGGGTTGGAAACTCATAGTTGTGTTGGGATCCCCCATTGGATAGTAGTTGGATGTCAGCTGGGGCTGCAATCACCTGAAGATCGGACTATGGTTGGTGGATACACTTCCAAGATGGTTGTTTTACTCAGCTTTTTCACTGCTGTGATTAAATCTTTCATAACATTCTGTCCCTGGTCACCCAAAGCTCACAACCATCTTATAATGCAAAATACATTTTTTTTTTTTTCCATTTCCAAGAGTCCCCAGAGTCAGCAGTTCTGAGATTGCTCAAAATTCAAGTCCAAAGTCTTTTCTGAGGCTCAAGGCAATCTCACATCGTGAACTCCTGTAAAATTAAAAGCAATTTACAAGTATCCAATATATAATGTACAGAGTAAACATCACCATTCACAAAATTGGGGGGCATAGAAAGAAGGGATAGGACAAAGCAAGACTGAAATCCATCTGGGCGAACAAGTCTTGTAGCTCCATATCTGGCATCTGGGGCACGTGGCATCTTGATGTTCTCTCTCCCAAGGGCAAGTGTAACTCTTCCCCTGTGGCCTTGTTTGTTGCAGCCCAAGTGGACTTTCTGTTGGCTTATCTCTGC
The DNA here is from genome assembly GCA_025594165.1 of Tamias sibiricus. NCBI lineage: Eukaryota > Metazoa > Chordata > Mammalia > Rodentia > Sciuridae > Tamias > Tamias sibiricus. The sequence continues at coordinate 158,037,495 of CM046660.1, read as the reverse complement.
TTGATTCCTGCAGCTTTCTTAGGACAATGTCCCACGTTACTGGTATTTCTTAATCTCCGAGGTCTCTGCTGCAGCTTTGGCTACGTCCTCACATCTCCACACTTAGACTTCTCAGTGGTTGCCCACAGGGACTCTGACCTTGCTGCACTTTGCCTGGCCTCCCTGGCCTTCCTTTGATATCTTGGTGGAAGCCTCCATGAACTCCTAACTCCAACATCCTGCATTCCTGTAGAACCAGCACCACGTGGTTGATGCCATGGTCTGTCACCATCCTGAGCAGTAGCCATGCCTCCAAGGACCCTTGCTGCAGCAGCCTCTGAGTGTCTGAGCACACTGAAAAAACTTCCTAGGCCCCTTGTGCAAGAAGAGTGCCCCACTGGTCTCTTCCCAAGAGAATTTTCACTTTTACTCCCTTGAGCCTGAGGTGGGTATGGTCTTGCCAGCTCCTGAAATGCCCTCAAGCTGTCTTTCTTATTGTCTCTGGGCAAAGTCTTTTTTTTTTTTTTTTGGTACCAGGGATTGAACTCAGGGGTACTCGACCACTGGGCCACATCCCCAGCCATTTTTCGTATTTTATTAGAGACAGGGTCTCACTGAGTTGCTAAGTGCCTCGCCATTGCTGAGGCTGGCTTTGAACTCTGGATCCTCCTGCCTCAGCCTCCCAAGTGCTAGGATTACAGGTGTGCGCCACCACGCCCGGCCCCTCTGGGCAAAGTCTTTAGCATTTATCTAGTGGCAGCAACTCCCTTATACCCAGTTTAACTCTTACTTTTCAAGTCCAAGTTTTTCAAATATTTTCCATCTGCTTTCTGCTCCTGAATATCACAGTAAAATTGTCTAAAAGCTTCCATCAATACCCACGCCACTTCCTGAATGCTATGCTGCCTAGACATTGCTTCCACCAGATTAAGAAGTCCATTGCTTTTAAAATCAGCCGCACAGAAAGTCTCAGGACACGGGTAACTTGCAGATAAGTTTTCAGCAAGAACATAATACAAATGGCCTCTAGTCCAATTGCCAATAGTGTTCTCCTTTTCCTCTAAACCCTTTTGAGCTCTGTCTTCACTGTCCACAATCCTATTGGCATTCTGGTCTTCTGATTTTCACCAGAATCACCCATTAAGCTCCATTTACAATAACCTAAAGCATTTCCAGATTGTGCTACTAAACATCTCAAAATTCCTCCCACCAATTCCAAAAAGCTCAAAAAGCTTCTGAACCACATGGTCAGGTTGGTCACAGCAACGACCCTACCTGTTGATACCAATTTCTTTTTTAGTCATCTTTTTCACTGCTGTGACTAAAGGATGTGACCAGAACAACTGTAGAAGAGGAATAGTTTATTTGAGAGCTTATAGTTTCAGAGGTCTTAGTTCATAGAAGGCTGGCTCCATTCCTTCGGCTCCAGGTTAGGCAAAACATCATGGTGGAAGAGTGTGACAGAGGGAAATAGCTGATCAGGAAGCAGAGAGAGACTCCACTTGCCAGATACAAAATATATATCCAAAGCCATGCCCAAATTCCCACCTCCTCCAGCCACACTTCAGTTACCACTTCAGTTACCACTCAGTTAAATCCCTATCAGGATTAAATCACTGTTTGGGTTAAGACTCTTACAAACCAATCATTTATCCTCTGAACCTTCTTGCACTATCTCACATATGAGCTTTTGGAGGACACCTCACATCCAAACCATGACAATGGTGCACTCATGAGGATGGTTGTTGGTAGGAGTTGAGAAGTTTCATTTCCTCTCCAGGTAGGTCTTTCCATAGGGTTATTGTGTTACTTCACATAGTGACATGTAGTGAGAAAAAGATCCAAGAGTGCAAGGGAAAATTTCAAATACCTCTTGCAACCTACACTAGGGAATCAAACCATCACTTCCCCTATTCTGTTGAGCACAGTGGCTAGCCCCAATGGGAATTCATAGTGCAAAACTTCACCAGAGGGTGAGGACCACTGTGGGCCATCTTGGAGGCTGACTACTCACCACTGTACATCACTGAGTTTTCTAGAGCAGAGCCAAAGCTACAATTCAGATCAGACAAGCTATTAATTAGATGTCTCAGGAGAAGACATCATATAGTTTCATGAAGTGTAAGACTTTAATCCTTGACTTTCTTCAGAACTGTTATTCTTGACCAATGGGTCTAGAATTATCTTATTTATGCAACCCTTACCAATTGCTATTATTTTAGAAAGAAAGAAGGAAGAGAGGGAGGGAGAACAAAGGGGAGGGACGTAAGAAAAAGGGAGGGAAAAATCCTTCTCAAGTTGTTGGCCTTGTTGTTATAGTGCTCTGTAGTTCTGAGGCCAAAATGAGAGCACTTTACAGTGTTATGTTTTAAAGACTCAGACCCATTAATAGTTTCTATAATTACACTTATTCTCCTACTGGTTGAATCAACTGCTCTTTGGGGTGTGTGTGTGTGTGTGTGTGTGTGTGTGTGTGTGTGTGTGTAAGCTCTCATGCTATCTTCATGATGTAAAAAGTGGTATTTTTACAAATAAGGTCTCCTTGGTTCAGATCTTCTCAGCATGTAAGAGAATATTCATTATTTCTTATCAAACATGCAGAATGGGTATCGATTAGAATATTTGTCACCATTTGCCCTGCAGACATGTTGATTTGGAAAAATGAATGTATTTGCATTTTAAAATCCAGGTTTACACTGATGCTGCTGTCCATGATTTGGTTTTCTTTTTTGATAAACTGGACAGCTTTCTCTTTATTATTTTTTCCCCCAGTCATGTTATATAGACACAGGCCTCCTCAGAGAGCACATGTATTTAGGTACGGTTATCCAAAGGGTAAGCATTCTAGCTCTGGAAACTAAACCTGAGTGTGAATAATTATTAACCAAGGAGCCATTGGGTGTACTATTTAAATTCTCTAAGCTGCAGTTTCCTCATCTATAAAATTATTATGGTAATAATACATCCGACCTTATAAGGGTATCAATGTGACACCTTGGTTCTCTCTGTCATCCTCAAAAACTGTTTTCATAATGGAATTTAAACCAGCAATAGATCTCTCTCGTGTTGATGTGTGAAGTGAAATAGTACAGAGGATGTGTTTTGAAAGTGAAGACCTCTCTGACAGGTTCTGAACACACAGCATGCATAGTCTCCCTGCAGATGAATTCAGACGACTGCTACTCTGGCTGTTATGGTTCGGATCTTGAATATTTCCCAGAATCCCATGTGTTGAACATTTGGTCCCCACTGATGCCATTATTTGTAGGTGGTGGGACATTTAATGTGTGGAGCCTACTAGAAGGATGTTCGGTTATTGGGAGGTGTTTTTGGCAGCTATCCTGGGACCCCAGCCCCTTCTCACTCTCTTGCTTCCTGGCCACCATGAGGTGAGTGGCTTTGCTATATCACATGCCCACACCACGATGTGCTGCCTCACCCCAGGGCCAGAGCAATGGGGCCAACCAACCAGGGACTGAAACCAGGAGCCAAAATAAATCTTTCCTCTTTAGAAGTTGATTTTCTTACACAGTGAGTGATTTTCTCAGTGACAGAAAGGTAACACACTAGGCTATTTCCAGTTTGTCACAGTAGTTGATATATTTAATTCAAAATAGCATGAATTTCAGCTTAAACATAACACAGATGTTTGTAAACATCAAATTTTATATTGAATGAAAATTAAGCCTCAAGTTTTGCCACAAATATTGGGTATCTTCCTTCAGCATCTTGAAAGCTATGGGTTCTTTATAGTAGTTGGGTCCTCTTCTGTTAGTTAAAATAATGGGTGCTGTGGTGCATACCTATAATCCCAGTGATGCAGGAGCCTAAGGCAGCAGGATCACAAGTTCAACCCCAGCCTCAGAAACTTAGCAAGACCCTGTCTCAAAATAAAAACATAATAAGGACTGGGGATGTAGCTCAGTGGTAAAGCTGAGTATTGAGTTAAATAGTACTGGGTTAAATCCTAGTGAACTCCACCCCCCTCAAAAATGGGGTGTATTGAATATCAGAAAGTATTTTATTTACAGAATATCCACATTTTCTATGACAATGTTACATATACTAAGAATACACACAAAGAATAAACTTTTACTTAATAAATGACTAAAAATAGTAGTTGCCAGTTTTTCTCTGTGTATTCCAATGGACTATCTTATCCATACCACGGTACGGACACGTTTAACTTTGGAGACTGTTACTTACTCTTTGTTAAACAAGAACAAATGGTCAATTATGAGATACTACTTCCATACCAATTAGAAAGATGAAAATCCAAAACATTGACAACACCGAATGCTGGTGAAAATGTATGTGGAGCCACAGGAACTCTCATGCTTTGCTGGTGGGAATGCAATGTGCTACATTCACTTTGGAAGACTTGTTGGCTGTTTCTTACAAAGTTAAACAAACCCTTACCATACAGTTCAGCAATTATACTCCTTGGTATTACCAAAATAAGGTAAAGTTTTCACACCAAAACCTTTACATGAATATTCTTAGTAACTTTATCCATAATTGCCAAAATTGAAAGTAACTAAGATATCTTTCAATAGGTGAATGAATAAAAATACTTTAGCACATCCTTCCAATGAAATATTATTCAGTGATCAAAAAAGAAATGAGTTATCAAGCCACAACAAAATGAAGAAAACTTAAATCTATGTTGTTTAGTGAAAGTCAATCTGAAAAGGCCATATTCTGGATGATTCCAAATATAGTAAATTCTAGAAAGAGTAGTAAAAAGATCACTGGTCACCAGGGTTCTGGGCAATGGAGGAAGAGGGATAGAGAGCTGGATTGGTTTTAGTACCAGTCATTTTTAGAGCAGTAAAACTCCATGATACTGTCATAGTCTATGTATATGACGGTTTACACTTGTCAAAACTCAGAATGCACAATGTGGAGTGAACCCCAATGGACCTTAGCTAATAATAATGTATCAATATTGGTTCATCATTTATGACAATGTGCTACACTAATGAAAGATGTTAATATTAGGTGGAGGACAGAGGTGCATAGGAAACCTCTCTGTTCTTTCTGTGCATTTTACCCTATAATCTAAAACTGCTCTAAAAATAAACATCTATTTTATAAGAAAAAAGACACCAAAAGAAAGAAAAGAATAAATGATTGTTTTGACTAGGGTGCCTATTTGAGAATGATTACTGAGAGTTTTCTGAAGTTCTGGTGGATCATGTTTGGAACATGCTAAGGAAAGGACAGTTTTCAATCATTATGGCCAAAGTAAGAGACTGGTTCTTTTTCTGGAAAGGCAACTTTTATGCAGGGCAATTTTGAATCTGCCCCAGTACTGCAGCCACATGACCACAAGCAGCTCACTGAACTGTTGTACGTCTTAGTCTCCTTATCCATAAAAGGAAAATAATTTTATGATTTCTTACCTCATAACCTTAGTGAGGATTAAATATTGAAGATATATGAAAAAGATGAGTGGGCAGTAGGCACCAGTGAATGATAGCTTTTATTGTGAGGCAAAGTTGAATAACTATATTCTGAGAACTATCACTACATATTCTACCTCGGCTTGTACATTCAGTGAAATTAAGAATTCTGATGTCTATTAAAAATTCTCACAATGACACTCAACTTTACTGAAGCATAGGAAATAACTGGGAACCATAATAGTTTGTAAGAAATGAAATAAAATGAAGCTAATGTAAATAAAAAGGAGTTACTTACCGGCTTTTCCCAATTAATTAGCATATGCACATTCAATTATTCATACCTTAGGGAACTCATTTAGGCAATCAGGTGTCCCATAAATATTCATCTTATTTACCTTCAGTGTCTCTGTCATTAGGATTGGAAATTGGCAGTGTTTTCTCAATATATTTCACAACTGGTTGCTTTGAAAAAGATTACCTGGGACTAAATTCGTATGTCATTAATGGTGAAAATGATCTGCCACATGAACGCTGAATTAACAAAGGCTGCTGGGTGATTGTTGTCATCTCCTGGGTGGGGCCTCCATCTTCATCTGACAGGCATGTGGTCTCGCAGTGGACCTGCAAATGGGACCCAGAGGTGCGATTCTGACCTTCAGCCACTAGCATGTGCTCTTGAATAGTTTTTCATGGCAATCAGGCCCTGGGCCCACAGGAACTGAGAAGGCTACACCTCTGGTTCTAATTTGTTGAAGAGGCAGAAAGAATGTGATTTACAAGTGTGAAAGCGCTGTGCCACCAACATAGACATGACCCCACCTAAGTGGCTCTTCATAATATGAAGAATGGCCTCTATAGCATTTAGGGGGAGAATGTACAAACAGGAAGGGTGACATAAATTGCAGGACCCAGTGCAAAATAAAAATGCTGGGTACCTGTTCAAAAATTAAGAATTTTAAGACAGTGATGGATGGTGGGCCCTTCAGAGTTTGGGGCTCTGTGCCATCGTTCGGGTTCTATGCCCTGGAAGCTGGCCCAGAGCGTAACACATGGTGAACTTCTTCCTAAAACACCCAGCCTCAAACAGAGGAGAAAACCAGGGGAACAACACTTCTTGATTATTAGGGAAGCATATTTTGCATTATAGGTTCGATCTTTCCTTGGTGTCCATGGGGTACCCCCCCTGAGGTTGCCAAAATGCACAGATGTTCAGGTCCTTTCTGTAAAATTGTATAGTATTTGCATATAACCTACACAATGCTCCTGTATACTTTAAATCATCTCCAGATGACTTATAATATCTGTAAATGCTATGAAAATAGTTGTCTACTATATTGTTTGGAGAATTTTTAATATTCTATTTGCAATCTGCACTTGGGTGAATCTGCAGGTACCAAGCCTGTAGATACAAAGGACTGAATGTACCATATAGTTCTTGAATGCTTGTTAGAGCCAGGCCCTTCGCTAGACTGTTGTTGGATCTCTAACCTTTCTGATACAATCACTCTCAAAACAGATTTCAGTGTCTTCATCTTGCAGGTAAAGAAATTTAGTTTGAGAGAAAACAAGGGACTTGCACAGAGCTAGGAGGCTGAGTAAATTTGGATGAAAACTCAGGCTTGTCTGACTGGCCCATGTCCTTCTTGTGCCAAATAGGCTATTTTGTTGAGTTGGAAGTGCTGCACTTCTAAAATATAGTACGCACAGTTTTGGGGGGGGAGGGTACCTTTTCAATTTGCAATAATTTTATTTACCTTTAATGATCTTGCAATGCTGCTCAGCTCCCTTCACCGGGCTGTGCTTCCTTCTCTCAGTGACAGGAAACACTGCAAGAAAATTTTACAGAGCAAATTACAAGTGTCGCTTCCACCTCTTACCCTCCAGGCTGCAGACAAAAGCCCTTTTCATTGTGTCAAAGGGATACAGTCAGCCGAACAGTATAAACTAGCAGGACAATTTAGTTTCTAAAGAGGAGCCTAGTCTAAACTTTTCTGATCCACACTTGAAATAAATCAGTATGATGCAGGAAGAGTCATGAAAGACCCTTTGAGAAGCAAGAGGTCTTCAGAATGCAGAGCGGAGCCAGTGTGTTTCCCTCACTTTCCCACTCTCAAAATGTTGTAAAAACCAGGGACTGTGGGGTGGGAGGATATCATGCAATGTCCTCTTGAAAGTCCTTTCTTGCTTAATGGTAAGAAGACAATTCCAAAATGTCCCCACCTTAGGAAAGGAAGCGCCTTTTGTTGGAAGCTTAGTAAAGCTTCTTTGGTTGCCATGAAGACAGGATCAGTATGAGGGACTATTGCAAGGTTTTGGGCTGCACTCCTCTTGGAAGCCATGGCCCCCTTCCAGCCAACAAACAGCATGAGTGGCCCAGCTTTCCCAAAGCTCGGCTGCTCATTAGAGCCATCAGTTAACCCCCTGCCCCTGCCCGTTGCCTACTTATTGTAATTAATTTTATGGCCCCTTTAAAAAGAGAGAGAGAAAAGAAAAGGGAGACCTCTACATTTTATGCTACATTGCACAAGCAATTGAAAGTTGCAGGGAAAGAGGGGGAAAAAAAATCCAAGCACCAAATGTTTAGCAGGCTTTTCTTCTATTTTAAATGAGCAACCTATTTAAATCAATTATCAGCTCAAAATGAGCAGGCTGATCTAATTAGTCTTGGCCCCTGGTGGGTTAACGAATGAAAGGGAAGTACTGGGTAGATGTGGGCTTTCTCTGGAGTCTTCCAAACTGACCACACTCACACAGAACCCCTTCTGGGTTGCTTAGACTTACAGCACTATAGAAAGAGAGACAGGGGTGGGTGGGTAGGGGAGGGGAGAGGGAGCATTATTAGTCCCATCAACAGAATGACTAAGCATTGCATGGCATTTTTTCAGCCTGTGTTTTACCACACAGTGATCATTACCATTTGATAAGTAGTTCAGAATTGCAAATAAATCAATTCGTGTTTTCTTTAAGCATGTTTGCAATGGAACAACGTATTGACTTCAGAGGAAAACATGGTGGTGAGCGATGACAGCTCCAGCCCTGAATCTTGGCATGTAGAAACTCCTCCTCCTTCCCGCCCCAGTGATGCCTTACCCTTTATTTAATCATAATGGCCCCTGGACATTAATATATAGTTAATTAAGGAACTAATATAAGGAAGCAGGAGTGGGAAATATGATGAACAATAAGTTTGTGAGCGTTAGACTAGAAGGTCTCAAGTTTCCCAGGCCCTTTTTTTTTTTTTTTTTTTTTTTTTTTTTTAATACATCTTTTCGAGCATTCCTCTGTGCAAGGAAGTAGATATTTGCTTTTTGGGCTATGACATTTCTTACCCCAAATGTTAACTCTCTGGTAAATGTTACAAGTATTTATGGTTTGGGAATTTGATATCTGTTACTTTTTGAATTATTCTTTTCTAGTGGAAATCACACAGGCTTTGGGATCAGGCAGACCAGCTCTGCTGCTCAAGTGCATGACCTTAGGTAACTTTCTTTCCATCTCTGAGCCTCAGTTTTCTAATCTTGAACATGGGGATAAGTTCACTGAGCTATTCTGAGGATTGAGATGCTGCATAGAAAGTGGTCATTGAATATGGCCTGCCTCTCCTTCTCCACTCAAATGGGTGGACTAAGGACGATAGAGCAAAGGGTAGAAATGACCTTGTGTTTTTCAAAATCATGTAATGAGTGTGTGAATTTATGTGTGTTGGTTTTTACTTGAATTGAGTCACTTTTTAAAGGTGCTTCTTGAAGGAATGATAGCTATGTGTTGCAGAGAACCAAGCTCATGCTTCCAATTGAAGATGGAGAGTAACGGGGAGGCCCCATACCCACCCCTACTGGCTGTTTAATTGGAGGCAGCCAACAGTATTTCGGGGTTATAAAAAGCATCATTGTGATTAGGTTTTTAGGATGCCAATCATGAGCAGGATGGTGTTCATGCTGTTGGAGCTGAACCTATGCTGAAAGTGGGTGATGCCCCTGAAGAACTGGGCCAAGGTATACTACCATATGTGGAAGAAACCACTCTCCATAATTCCTCTGCCCATCCCCCTCCTGCCCCACCAGGTTGTGTTATAGTGGAGTCAGAGAGATTTGGGAAATATTGGAACACTCTTGAACTACAAAATTAGTGTGTTGGCCTATATAGCAAGAAGCTTCTTCGCTGCAAAATAACTACATCCATTAGAACATTTTAAGGAAGTCTCAATCTTTCATCAGTGAAATGACCAGACATATTGGCCGATATAGAAATCAAAATTCCATTGTTTTATGACAGTGTGTGGTTTTATCCATCAAGTCCCCAGTCTTAGCAGGAAAAGAAATCTTGGTGACTTACCAATTATTTCAAGTTGGAAGGTCTCACTGTGGAACTGTGAAATGCCTTGTAGGAGATGAAAAGAGGTAAATTTTGGAAGATGAGGGAAAACTTTGCTGAATCTTATGTGAATTAGATTTTTGGCTTTGTGTGACAAAGAGTGGGTGTGGGAGCATTCAGGAACAGGGATAAGGGAATGCTGGAAATAATTTGCTATTTTTAGAGACAAAGAAAGACATAGAGAAGAAGGGAAGAAAAATCTTTTGCAGCCAGGGAATGCAAGCTTTGTAGTTCATCATAGTTTCAACATGGGTTCTTACAATGATTTATTCAATTAACCTCTTGCCTGCAGCCCCCCATCTTTAAATAAGCAGAATCTGAGAACAACAATTATAACTCTGCTAACGAGAAGCTGGGTAAGTATTAAGTGTTTAAAAACCCCACTATTGGAGTCTGGTAATTTTTAAACATATAATTACCTCTTTTATTATACTTTGATTAGATTAAAATTAATGCATTATTAAGTCATGATATGTTCAACCATCTAGACCTCTGTATAGACGCAGATAGCAATTCCTTTTTTTCCCCTTCCCCAGGTCTAAGTTAATTAAATTCCCTTTAATTATAATTTACTAAAAAGCTTCACTTTTGCCACTATTATGTCTTTTGAACTTTGAAATTCGAGAGGAAAAAAAAAAAAGGACCTTAAAATGGGCTTTTACAGGAGAAATGAACTGTCAGCGAATTCAGGCAAAATTAATTATTTCAGCTTGATAAACCTTTTCATCTATTTGACTCCTTATACAGAAAAGCCAATTAATAATGTCAAACATACTTTGCCTCCAGGGACCTGCAAGTTCTAATGAGTCTGTTTACTGTGGAGTGGCTACCAGAATGAGCTTCATGTAGAAATTTTCTAATCGCGCCACACCTGTCAAGCGCAGTCTCATTATCTGTGTACCAAGGGCAAACCTCATTTTGTCAGTAGTGGTTTTCGAAGAACTAACAGATGCCTGGGGGAACGTGCAGGACTGTCGGCCAGTAGACGAGTCACTTAATTACCAATCAGAGCAGCCGGGGTGAATGCCTAATGCTCCTTAGTTGCGACCTTCCTCATCCCAACTCCACGCGCTCATCTTATCATTGACCTGGAGGCTGGTTCATCTCAGAACCCGGTGCTCCTCCACCATGACCCCTTTTTCCCAGCTGCTCTGAGGTGATGATTGATGGGGCACCTCTGGAAACAGTGATTAATCACACGTGTATCGTATCGCAAGTGGGGCAATATGGGGGACTCAGCTCCACCTGCCTGGGAACCAACAATTATTTGGTTGGTGGGGGCGGAGCCTGTAGTGGAGGGCGTTTCCTTGGCCACCCTTAAGTGAGACCTTGTATTCCCTCTCCCCAACCATATGCCTCTTAAAATTACGAGACTCAACTGTGCAGATGTTTGACAGCAGGCAAGGGCTCATCATCCTGCAAAGTGCACATACTTCAGAGTAGTGCGTCTCATGATTAAAGCACCTGTGAATCACCTGGAGATCTTGTTCAAACCAATTTCTGATTCAGAGGGTCTGGGTTCGCCTGAGATTCTGCCTCTCCAAATCTGACCACACCGAGGCTGCAAGAGTGTGGAACCGCATATGGACGCCAGAGTTGGGACCAGAGATCTTGGACAAGCTGTTTAATCATTCTGGACCTTGGATTCCTACCTCTGTGACATTATGGAAGTTCTGTGCCTCCCTGTGTCTGCAGGGTATCAGGCAAGCTCCACGAGGCACACACTGCAATATCACCCTGTCTAGCCTCCCATCTCCACCTCTCGTGTCTCAGTGGCTCACGGTGGCTTCACTGCAGCCTCTCTGATCTGGGTGCAGAACCCATGCAGCTACATCCCTTCTCCTCTCAGGTGGCCTGCTCTGGCCACTTGCCTTCCTCTCAGTTCAGACTTGATGGAGTGTCTTCCCTGACTTGCCTCCCCCAGTCCCAGAACAACCAAGGGGACCCTGTTCACCTCCTCAGAGGCCTCATTACTCTAGGTTGTGATCAACCATTTCCTCTTTCACCTCTGCAACCAGGTTGGAGCTGCTTGAAGGGAATTCTATCTTTTGCTCTCTGCTCCTGCCCCCACCTATCTCTACATCCTGCCTTCCTGAACCCCTCTTCTGCTCTCCAAGCACAGCACTCATTTCTCTGCAATTGCATTTCTCCTCCTAATTAGTTTCTCTGACTCTAGGCAAGTCATCTAGTCATGTTCTGCCTCAGTTTCCTCTTTGGTACAACCGAGGGATAATATTTAACTTACCTGCGGTGATGAGGATCAGTGATAAGATTTAATAGCTGGGAGATATCTATTACTATTTACTGAAATAATTCATAAAAAGGCTCTGATATTAGATGAATGCCATCTGTGTGTAAGATTTTCTGACTATGACTTTGTGATTTATTCACAAATGTTTTTTGCCTCTGTCCTCTCTGAGCAATTCAATGTCACCAAGCCCTGTGCTTAAGGTCTAAAGGAAATCAGACAGTTCACATGAAATCAGGCAATGGACTTTGAGGAAATCAAACATAGTTAACCTCTACTTTCATTAGCTTTATTTCCCCAGGAAAACTGTGTTTCTGGGGAAATCTCAAAGTGTATCTGATTCAGCCAGAGCCTTCTAATTTCTTAGCCCAGGGAGCAAAGGAAAGCTTGAAAACGGAGCCTGATTAATTCTGTCAACACTCTCCTAGATTGCTTTCCATGCTGCCCTCCTGTTGAATGCTGGGCAGAGAGATGGGGAGATGCCCAGGGACTCCTGTCCAGTGTGTCCAGTGTGTGCTTCAGCCACACTGGCCTTGTCCTGTGTTCCTTAGACTTTTAAATTGTTGGTCACCAGAAAATATCCCCAGGCACTTTTCAATGATTTTTTTTTTAAAGTTTCACATTTCTTCCTTTCAATCTGTGAGTAGAAAAGGCTTAGTTCATTCTTAAGTATGATGTTTTTCAATATTAGTGTCAATTTGTTTACCAAAGAATGCATCTCTAATTTTGTAATGATGGTCAAAAGGGAATCAGGTCTTGATAGGGAGGGAAATGATTTCAGAAATGTGCCTTTTGGGTTAGGGATTTTCATACTGTGCTCTGTAAAGATTTATGTTTCTGAAGAAATACCTTGAGACTGTCTTCAAGGGAGAGAATGAATGAAGGACTGGGGCTACAGGTTCCCCGTCCTAGTTTCAATCCTGTCTGTTTATATCTGTTTTATATACTAGGGTTCCATTAAGATTTCATTTGAAAAGGGGCACAATGACTTTTTAAAATATTAAAAACTATTTTTCCATCAGGTTTGGTACAATTAGGTCAAATTTCTGTACTAATGAGCATGCTCAGATCTTGTAGCTTTGATCTTCATAGAGTGCTTTTGCCCTGTGTCACTTGCTTACCACAAGAGGCATTGTTCATCTTGGCCTAACACAGCTTTCATCTGCACCCACCAATAGCTTCATTACCCCAGTGAGCTTTATTCCATATTGAAAAAGAAACAAAGAATCCACAGTTCATTATGTTGACATCATTACTGATAAATAGCTGGCAGAAAGGCTGTCCATCTGGCCTCTGGCTCTGTATCACAAGGGAGACCAGAGAAACAGTAGGACACGTGTAGAAGAGATGGCCAGCCCACTTTGTACACATGAGGGGATGCTCAGAAGTTCTTTGGAATTCTGAGGCTCTGTTCCCCTGATTGTTTTGGTATTTCCAAAGGTCCTTCCATGTTTCAGTGGGAAACCCATTTATAGTGTTTTTGAAGTATTAGGCATCTTTGACTTGCTTCTGTTGTAGGGAAACCAGAGGTCATAGATCCTTGCAGAGCTGGTTTTAATTCCATTCTACAATTTGTTGACTTAGACATTTCTTTTGGTGTGTGTTTGTGCGGTACTAGGGATTTAACCCAGGGGTACTCTATCTCTGAGCTGCATCCCCAGACCTCTTTCCTTTTTAAAAAAAAAAATTATTTTGAGACAGGTGCTAATTTGTGGAGTTTGGCCTTCAACTTGTGATCCTCCTGCCTCAACCTCCTGAGTTGCTAGGATTATAGGCATATACCATTGTGTCCTGCTCTAGACACTCTTAATGCTCTGTTTTCCCCTGTATTTCTTGGAAAACAGAATCTTCCCACATCTTTTCCCATCTAACTGATCTCATCATTGACAGTCAGCTTATATTACTGAAGATATTTTGGACTAGTCTGAAATGCAATGGGGTATCTGATAAGAATGTGTCAAAGGAAATCTCAGTCCAATCCAATGTAATTCATTGTTCACCTAATAATCACCTGTCTCATGGTAGGCACTGTCCAAGGTAAAGTGAGGGATACATACAAAAGGGACATCAAACAAACATCTTGCAGCAGAGAGATGCAGACCCAACTGGGCCAGGCCGGGGTGAGGGCTATAGTCAGAATTACTGCTCTGACATCATAACTGATTGACTTCATGTTGTACAATCTCTTGCTGGCATGTGGCTGTTTCCTCTCCCTCCTATTGCTAAAGTAAGCAAGTAAGTAAAAGTCCTTGCCAAAATCTTATTATAGACCTGACACTTTCAACATCTACCCCTAAAACTAACAGATAAAATCCAACCCCTCATTTGGATCCTGTCAAAACATTTAAGGAGGAAGGGACAAAGCAAACACGTGCTTCAGTCCCTTCATTTTACACGGAAGAAACCAAGGTCTTGACCTGAGATGTGGCCTTATTAATGGTCACATTTTTCATCCCCTAGGCCACAGCCCTTTTTATTCCTCAGCGACATCAACTTGAAGGATACCACATCATACCTTCTGATGGGCCATCTTGGGCAGGTTGGCATTAACTCCATATTCATATATGTTGGAAGGCTCCCTTCTTAGAAAGTCTGGAAGCTTTTCCCACTTTTTAAAAAGAATGTAACTCTCACCCTTCACAGCTTTCCCATTGCATTACTATGTCTGTCCAACTCTCCTGGCAAGCCTGTGAGCATTTCTAAGCCCCACGGAGCCCTGTGGTCAGAAAGGACTGGCGGAAGTTAATGATGGTTTCTTGCTGCCTGTCAGTTTGGTGACCTCCCAAAGAGCTTTTCTAAGTCTCTTGTCATCAAAGCACCTCAAAGGGCTGGAGGCAGGTGATTCATATGCTCCGTAGTTGGAGAAACTCTACTTGGAGATGCCATGGTAAGCGGTATTTAACTACAGTAGCTCATCACCCTACAGGACAGAGCTAGAATGATCATACTCACTTCTCAGGGCTATAACTGCTCGTGAAATGCACTCCTGGAAAAGATTTCAGTACTGAATTTCCCAGGAACCCATCATTTGCTTAATTTTTCATTTTGATGGGATGATAGCTACTATGGAAGACTATAACTATCCATTTAATAAACAAAGTATATCTTAGCCTATCTTTTGAACATTAGCCTAGAAGAGGGTATCATGGAAGTAGAGATAATATTCATGTATTCACCCAGCTTATCATAAGCCAGAAACTTTGCTACAATGTGAGGATTAAGAAAGGAGAATGTTATGGGACTTTGCTCCCAAAGCAGTCATGAGAAAGTAATGAAGAATTACCAAAAAAAAAAAAAAAAAAAAAAGCTAACTCTCAATACATGTTGGTAAACAAAATAATAGGATGCACATAAGTAGGGCCCACATAAATATATCAAATAAAACTTCATAGAGGTGGTAAGAAGTGAACTGGCTCTCCAGTGCCAACTTCAGACAGAGGAAATTCCCTGGGAACTTTCTCTTGGTCTGAACAACTAGACAATGATCCCCAAAACTCCATGAATCAGTTGGCTATTGAAGACTTTAAGACACTATCATGTTGAAATTGGAGAATATAATGCTAAGTGAAGTTAATCAATCTCAAAAATCTATATACCGAATGTTTTCTCTGATATAAGGAGGCTGACTCACAGTGGTGTTGGGTCGGGGTACACAGGAGGATTAGAGGAATGCTAGAAAGGTCAAAGGGGAGGGAGGGGAAGGGAGGGAGGGGAAAAAAGAAAAGGTGGTTGAATAAGATGGATGTCTTTATTCTAAATGCATGATTGAAGATTTGAATGGTACGAATATACATTATATACAAACAGTGTTTTGTAAAAAGATGCTCTATATGTTTATTATGAATTATAATTCATACTACTATTATAAATACAGCAGCTTTGAATAAAAAATAAATTAAAAAAAGACACTATCATGTAATTGTTCAAGAGAAGACTCTAAACTCAACTGCCTGAATTTTGAATAGTAGTACCAGTTCTTCACGAAGTGATCCTGGATACTTATCTCTCTGAGCTCTTCTCCTTCTCTATAAAATGAGAGTAATAATAGTAACTTTCTTGCATATGGGTGTGAAAAATAAATGTGTTAGTCCACATTAATTGCTTAAAACCATGCTTAGCATTTGGTAAGTGTACAGTAAATTTTACTATCTCTTCTATGGTTTCATGTTCCTGCCACACCCAAATATCTCCATTATTCTCCTGCCACATTGTCTACTGTGAGAATTGACAGTGTGTTAAGCAACAGAAGAGAGCATTGTCTGGGGAAGGTCCTCAGTAAAGTATCAGCAGCCCATTAACCTAGGTAGAGTTGGAGTTGGCTTCATCATTATTTGCCATGGGTAGGGGAAGGAAGATCAAGGCATATAAGCCTCTTAGCTTTCATCCTTTTCCTTTGGTAGGAGGGGAGGCCCAGAACAAGGAAGTCTCAAGAGTGTAGGTGTCAGGAAGCTAATACTGAGGTGGCCAGGGAAGAGGGAAGACTGGACAGCAGAGGCTGCATTAGGAAGACAAAGCACTAAAAGAACCAGGAAAGGTGTGAAGGCTCATGAGGCTGGGCTGGGAAGGATGTAAGGAATTACAAGCAAGGTGGCAGCATCAAGGTGGGAAATACTAATTAGTTCATAGTTAATACACGTACAAGTTCAATGAAAGCATCACAAGTGTTGGATTCACTTATTCCGTTAGCAAACAATTACTGGCACCTGAGTACCAGTGGGGGACACAACAGGCCTTTCATGTAACTCATATAGTACTCAGGAGAGGTGGGAACAAATCACAAATAAATAAGCACATAATGTGTTAGATCTCTAGGGACTCTAGGGAAGACTGGAACTGTGAGAGGAGAAAGCACGATAGAATAGTGGGAGGGGTGCCATTATGGGAGAGAGTTCAGGGGAAGCCTCCCTGATAAGGTGGCTTTTGTGTGGAGACCTAGAGGCTATGACATTTGGAGGCAGAATATTCTGGGCAGGGGGCACTGTAGAGGCAGTTGTGGTGGTCAGCCTCCAAGATAGCTTGCAAAGATTCTCACCTCCTGGTATCCATTCCCCAGGGTCATCCCTTTCCACACAGAACAGAGAAAACAATGTGGAAATAGAGGAGGAGTGTGACATCTGAGACTAGGTCACAGGAAGCACTGGAGCTTCTGCTGTGTTTGACCATTCACTCTGGGAAAAACCAGCTGCTGTGTCATAAGGATACTCCAGCAGCTCTGTGCAGAGGTTCATTTGGAAGGGACGGGGACCTTCTGCCAACAGTCAGCTTACCAAACACGTGTGGAAGTCATCCTGGAATGAAGTAGCTTAGCCCAAGTCAACGCTTCAGATGATCATGGCCTTCACTGATACCTTAACCTCAACTCCTGAAAGACTCCCAAGCCAGAACCTCCTAGTTAAGCTACTCCAAAATTCCTGACCCACAAAAACTGTATGGGATAATAAGTGCTGATTGTGATTTATTGACTAAGCCACAAGTCTTAAAGTAGTTTGTTACACAAATTGCTAATACAGTAGTAAAAAAAAAAATAATAGTGTTTTTGTAGAAGTGATAGGATGAGAGGTCAGCATTTAGATATCATGTAAGACCTGCCCATTGGAATAGCAAAGGAGAGCAGAGCAACAGTACCCTAGGTTGGTGTCTTATACAGTGTGTTTCCACACATTTGCGGAAGCCTTTTACACTTTTCACAGATCCTGCCTGGTTTAGCTTCAAGCCTAAGTTCTGATTTTGCATTAAAGCCTTTCCTAGTTAACAGCCATGGTTAACTGGGTATGTCATCTCTCCTGTTAATGAGCACATGCAAGAAGAAGTGAGTGGAACACACATTTATTGAGTTCTTGATGTATGCACAGCTCTGTACATGAATTATCTCCTACGACTTTATAGGGTGGGTACTAACTACCTTTTATTGATGGAAAAAAAGATGAGGCTCAGAATAAATAAGCAGCTTATTCTGGACAAACTTCTACAGAGTAAACCCCATTTGAATTCAAACCCACTGACTTTTAAGCTTTAGCTTTAATATTTTCTGATTTTCTTCTTCATTTTTTTACTCTACCAAAAAAAGCTTTGATTTTATAAATTCTGGAAAGTTCAGGAATGCATGCATACAACTCATTAGTAATCTCACAACTGGGAGATAACCACTGTGAACATTTTGGATTAGATATGTCTAGCTCATTTTTAAGCATGTTTTTAAAATTTACAAAATTAGACAAGACCACACAAAGTGGTTTTTGAACTGTTTTTCATCCATGAATATATTCTAACCACATTTTATGTTGTTACACATTCCTCTACAAGGTAATTAATGATTGCAAGTAAAATTCCACTTTTGATTATATCATGATGTATTTAATGAGACCTTATTATTGTTCAACAATAGGCTGCACTATAATTTAGATTGTTTCCAATTTTTTTGCTGTTTTAAAGGATTATGCAACAAATATACTTGAAGATAATTGTTTATGCACATCCATGATTATTGGGGTAAACTTTTATAAGTAGTTTCACTAGGTTAAATTTAAAACATAAATATTAGTAAGGCTTTCAACAGGCATCACCAAACATCTCTACAAAGAAGTTATACCAAATCAGTTTTCACCAGCAGTACACAACGATGCTCATTTCTCCACACATTTGCCAGCAATAGATATTTGAATTTTTAAAACTCTTGTTAGGTCTTTTATTTTGAATCAAATGTAGATTCTCTTGGTGATTCACTCAAAATTGCCCAAGGAAAGCTTGGTGAAAAACAGGCACATGCTCATTAAAAACTTTCATGAGGTTCTTGAATACTCAAAGACTCATACATAACATGTAAAGAGCTGCCCAGTCACTGTATTAGTGGAGTTCAGAGAAACAGGAGACAATCTCCTCCTGATATAAGTTCATAATAATTGAGGGAAACAGGGCTCAGGGGTGGTTTGTTGCTATTCTACTATGATTGCTTGGATTCCTAGAGGAAATAGCACTAGAGGTGAAGCCCTAAATATCCAATCCAATACAATGTGGGGTTGCATGAATGCAAGGTTTATGAAGAGAAGGGAGCAAGCCTGTGCAGGCTGCCAAGTCAAATCACAGTCATGGACTTTCGAATTTGTGTGAATGCAGGGTGTGCCCTCTGGGTGTCCCTCTCTGGGTGCTATATGGGTGTTGCTAATGCATGAGGCACTGTACCAGGCCTCTTGCAACAGCAGCATGACATAAGCATCACCCTCGTATTACTGCTGAGGTCACTGAGGCCCAGGGTCACATAGCAGGTGAGTGAGTAGGCAGATCTGAGATTTGACTTCAATGAGACTGAACCAAAGCTTGTGTTTTCCCTCCTCCTGTTTCCATGCATTATTTCCCTATGTTGTGAAAGCCCCCTCAAACCCCCCCGGGTAGCTAGGCTGGATGAAGGCCTAGTTGGTTCTTAATGCTGTGACAATCAGAAAGCCACAAAATGGTTTTGCGTGTCAAATGGTCTCCACACTGGTGTGTGGACTCCTGGTGAGTGAGAATGGTATGTGTCTGGTTTTATATGGGTTCTTATTAAATGTTGCCAACTGACTGCTAAAAGGAAAGGGGGAAGCAGAGAGGGAAGGAGGGGATGAAGGAAGGAGCGATGGGCTTGAATCTGGTGTGATAATCTGTCCCAGGACTTGGAGATCTCTGTGACCTGATGTGTGGACTCTTTCATGTATGGCGTGTGAGAAGCAGATGATAAACCTTCAGTTCTGAAGCAGCAGCTAGGGGTAGCAGAGTTGAGCAGAGTGAGACTCCAGGAAAGACTCCATCCTCTGTGCAAATGACGGCCCCTCCTGTGTCTACAGCTGTGCTGTGGCTCCCAGGGATTCCTGGTGGTGAACAGTCAGCAATAATCCTGCTTCATCTGAGTGTTGGGGCGTCCTCCTCCATCTGGGGTGCTTCCCAGGTGCCTTTGACCTTGATCTCTAGGCCATGCCTACCCTTCACTTCACATTAGAATCACCAGTGGGGTCACAGCTGATTTACTTCCATGCCCCCAATGAAAAGCCATTTCATTATTACCTAATAATATCCTTTTTGAGCAGGCCCAGATCTTAATCAAACATTCAAGATATCACCCTCTCAAACTTTCTTTTTTTCAAAATTAAAAAAATAATTCTGCATAACATGTTAGAACGTTACAGCTTTGTTGATATTTTTTTGGAGAAATGCTTGCACAACAGATCCTGCTGAAGAAGCCAGTGGGAGAACATTCTCTTCTCTGGTGTGGTTTAGTACAATAATTAGTACTAATCATGGCAATAATGCACCACATTCACCTCGAGTTATAAAAATTTAAATAATAGCCATCATTTGACTCTGCAAGGGTGTGTTGCTTTTGCAACCCAAGATCATGTTCACAAACATGATCTCATGAGATTTCCACACCAGCCAGGAGAGATGGGGAGATGTTGGAGCAATTGGTCCTATTTTCAGGCAAGATGGGTGGAGGTCAAGTCCTTGCCTAAGGTCACACAACACATCAGTGGCTGCTGGAGAGGAAGAGTATGGGCCCCAGGCTTGCTCACCCTGTGTCTTCTTCACAGCTCCATCAGTTGGGGCAAAACTGACATTGCTTATGCTCAGCTGTGAAATTTTAAGGTTGGTTCTCCAAACCTTTCTCTCTTGATGCTACCAATCATGGCAAGAACAGGGTTTGAAAGCACTGTCTTTTCTAGCCCTGCCGGACATTACCCATGGAACCTTATAGACTATGGTCTGCCAGACCAGGGGAGGCATGTTCTTAGACAGGGGCAAGTTTAGCAGATGGTTTGAACTGAGATTTACTGTAAAATATACCATCTCTTGCATTCGCCACCATAGGACCGAGAACTAGGCTTTTAATAATGTAATTAGGAACTTGGATCGGGAGGCTGGCTTTGAACAAGCAAACCTGCGCCAACCGCGCCCGGCCGAAAATCCAAACTGAACTGATTCTTACCTGTGTGTGACTTTGGGCAAGCCTGTTTCCCCATGTAAAATTTAGTTGGTAATAAAACTTATCTTATAAATGGGTTTAGTAATTAAATGAGATACAAAGCACTCAGCATGTAGCAAACAATATATTTGAACTGTCTTGTTGTTATGATTTATAATAGTATCACCAGGTGTGACAGATATTCATTCAGGGACTACGTTCATTGCCCTTAGTGTTAGATACTTGGACCCTAAAGGTGGCAGAAATACTAATGTCACCAGAGAGTCATGAAGCCTTCTAAGAATGTAGATGAAAGAGGTTTCCAGAACTCTGCACTCTTGTCTTTAGTATTGCATTTGTTCCTATTGCTGCTATAATAAATTGCCAAAAAAAAAAAAAAAAAAAAAAAAAACAACCAAACCAACAACTAGTGGCTTAAAGTAATATACACTTATTATAATTATAATTGATAACTCTAAATTCTGACATGAGTCTCACTGGTTTAAAATTAGTAGGGTGGTATTCTCTTCTGAATGCTCTGGGAAGAACTGGTTTGCTCTGTCTTTTCCAGCTTGTAGAGGTTGCCCACTCTCCTTATCTTGTGCCCCCCCCTGCTCCATCTCCACAGCCAGCAGCAGCAGGTGGAGTTCCCATGTCACATCACTCTTGGCCTCTTGTTAAGGGCCTTTGTGATTAAATTGTGCCTCCTTTGAAAATCTAGAATAGTTTCCCTATTTTAAAGTAAGTTGCTTAGGGAGCATCATTTCATCTTCCAACTTCATTCCTGACAGTTCTGAAGATTAGCATGTGGACATTGTGAAGGATTCTGCTGGTACACAAGCTATGCTCACTGAGTTAAAGCCTGAAAACAAAATCCAGCACCTGAGCTGCTATCAGGAGGAGGCAATGAGGAAGGCCAAAGAATCCAGGCAAACTGGTCCATAGCCCAGGAATGTCACACTGCTGTTACTGCAGACTCTCTGTGAGACGCTTGATGCACTTATTCCCTCTAAACCATACCACCATATAAAGTAGGTAAAGTTAGCCTCATTTTAGACAGGAAACCTGAAGCACAGAGGAATTACAACAGTCCTTCCTTACCCACAGTGTTCATGTTCTGTGGTTTCAGATACCCAGAGTGAACTGTAGTTGGAAGCTACTACATGGAAAATTCCAGAAATAAACAACTCATGTTTTAAATAACTTTTATTACAGTATATTGTTATAATCAGTCTCTCATTATTGTTGTTCATCCGCTCCTGTGCCTAGTTTACAAATTAATCTTTAATCACGGGTATAGATGTATAAGGAAAAACATAGCCTGCATGGAGTTCAGTACTTTCTGCTATTTCAGACATCTTGAGAACATCTTGGAATGAATCTCCTGCAGATAAGGGGAGACAAATATAATCACCCAAGTGCACCTGATGGGACTGTTGTTTGAACTCAGGCTTGCCTCCTGAAGGCTATACAGGTATTTCTCAAAGAATGTTGTGTGCCTCACCTGCATCAGAATCTGCAGGCAGGGGCACTTGTTAAGATGCAGATTCCTAGACCCCCACACCCCAACATCCTGGTTTAGTGACTATAGACGGGGCCTAACAAGCATTTAACCTGCATTTAACAAGCTCCCTGGAGATCAGATGATTCCTGCTTTGCTAGGTTTCCATGAAGGCTCACACCCTCTGGTTAACATGACTCCTATAATCACACAATCCAGAGTTCTGGACAGGGATTCCTGAATGGAGGAAATAAACCCATCTCTGGGCTATCTCCTGATGCTCTGGGCCAGGCTAAGAGAGGAGAGAGAGGCCTAGCCTAGTTTCTCTGGTGCTGTCACCTGGGGACAAGAGGCTTGACCTTGGAGTTCACACAGCATATTTGTGACCAGTTTGCAGAGCTGCTCAGAGTGAGGGAGGTGTTCACTCAATGTTGTTGGAAAACAGAGGCGTAGTGAATGTGTGAGACACGTTGTCTTCCCTGGTGTGGAAAGTCATGGGGAAGCGGTGACTCCTGGGACCCTGCCTGTTGCTGAGGTGGGCAGGATCCCTGGACACTAGGCCCCACCCTGTCCTCGTGTCTCACTCCCAACTGACCCAGCACCTGTTTCCCAGAGGTCAGGAGGAGGATATGGGGGAGGAATGTGGACCTAGGCTGAATCATCCCTCCTTGGGAAGAGAGTTGGAATGACTTCATACGGGGTTAGAAGCTCCTTCGCAGACTTGTTCTCACAGGGGGACAGACGTGGCGCTCACATTGGGCAGGTTCATCTGCTGCAAATGTTTATGGAGCTTTTTCAGCAATCTCACTTCTATTACCCGAGCTGAGCACTGGCCCGACACCTGCCTCACCACAAAGTGGGCCCTGCTTTCTTATTAACCTTCAAAACGTTGTGTCCTTTCATTGGCCTGAGTTCAGCTCCAGACATGGCCAGACAAGGCGGGAAGCAGTGCTGGAAGCTGGGATGCCTTAGAATAAACTTGTGCGCTGTATGGCTTCTCTCTGCATTCATGCATTTCCTAGCTGGCCTGAGCGTCTCACTAGATTAACCTCCCAAAAGGACAGACATAGGTCAGGACGTTATCTCCAGATGACCCTACCTAAAATCCATGAGCTACATGCTAATAAGTCCTCGGCTGCTTTTCATAATTCAAGGCTTTTCTCTTGACCAAGCATTTTTTTACCAATCTTTGATTCTCAAGGTCCAGACTACACAGAGGGGAGGGGAGGATGCCAAAGATGGTGCCAAAGAAAGGGAATAGGATTTTACCCAGACAACTCTGGTGCAAGTCCCAGCAGAGCTCTCTGTTTGCGTGAGCTTGAGCAAGTGCTTTAGCCTCCTTGGGACTCATTTAACTTGATTGGATCACTGAGTCATTGTAAAGATTAAATGAGATAATGCATATAAAAGCACATTATGATGAGTGGCATATTATGCATGTTCATTAAAGGTTTATTGAGTCCATTTATTGAGTGTTCCTTCTGTGCCAAGCCCTGGGTTATGCACTGAGGACATAGATACTTTTGTCATGGCACACAGGCAAAGCATTCTCAGGGCAGAACTTTCATCATTATCACTAATGGTAAACTTAACATTTGAAAAGGAGTGTTAGGGTGCTTGGCCGTATGAGGACCCAGGCTGAGATAGTCACTTGAAAGTCAGGGTCTGTGGGACAGCCTTGTCTTGTGAGCAGCCTGGGGAAATCCCCATATGTATCCATGTCCTCTGGGTGGGGGGGATTTGGTTCTTAGGAGGTTAATACTCCCTAGTTTGTTAGCTTCTTTTTTCCTGATTTCTCCCTCTTGAGATGGTCCTGGATTTTTAACCTATTCTTCTAGTAATCGCCTAACTTTGAACACCAACTGGGCTGTGATAACTTTGCTCCTGGAATATAAGACAGGCTTACAGACCCTTATCTGAAATCCTTATGACTTGATGTGCTTCAGAAATCATCTCTGTGTTTTAGAAAACAAATACAGTCCATATATTATACATTATGGAACACCTTCTCCAGGGTCTGGGTAATAGCTACGATCAAACATGGAAATATTTCTGCAGCAAAATATAAGACTATTTCCCACTAAGTGGCGTCAGTAAAGAATGCACTCATGTCACCAAATGAGTTGTGGTAAAACTTGACTTTTAGACTGTTTGGTTTGAGCTTTGGAACTGTGAATAAGGGTCAGTAGATCTGCAAAATAGCTCAATCTTTGGGCTCAGTAAATGTAATTCTACTTGTTTTCAGATCTAGGAAATCTTATAATTTCTATATTTTAATAATTAAACCAATGTATCCCCAGAGTGGTTTCCCAGAGGACATGGGACCATATTGTTGGTCTGGACAATGCTTTCTGGCCTATAGAAAGTCCAGGTAAGGACTGATGGTGTCCCACCACCAACCATACTTCTAGACAGATAGGGTGGACTATTAAAATGTACTAAGATAAATCAGTACATACAAATAATAAAAAAATAAATAAGTAATAATTATCTAAATAAGTAATTTGAAAAATAGAGGAAGACAAAGAATTTAGAAAGGGGCCATTCATGGTAAATCACCTTCATCCCTATCCTATCAGATTGACATAGATCACTATCCTGACAGCTTGTCCTGATCTCAAAAGTATTTGCCCATTCCTAATTCACTCATTTAATCACTTATTTACTCATTCATTTTAAAATATTTCCTTCCTTGACACATGGAGTTGTTTATTTAATAAAAAATAATATATCTAGGAAACAATCTGTGCCAGACCCAAGGTCAGAACCTAGGAAAAGAAGACAAATAAGATCAATAGATTCTTGACCTCTGGGACTCTTAATCAAGTGGGGGCGACAAACAGGAAATCAACCTTGGCATGCTGTAAAACAAGATTAAATTGTGGAGAGAGATCCAAGCCAAGGGTCTTGGTAGACAGATAAAGAAGGTGGTTGAGGAAGGTTTTATGGAGGAAGGTCCTTGCAAGGTTCTGGAAATGATTGGATGGGTATAGAAGGTGGGACAATGGATAGTGTAGGAGGGTGTTCCTGATTGGCAGGTGATAGGCATGGAGGGCTTACAGGGATAGCACATGAGGTCTTGGAGAGAGCAGGCCATGGGGAGTAAACTCAGTAGCTGTATGCCTCCTATATATAAGAAATGCATTGTTCCAACAGTTAGGGTAGGGGGACATGTCTACAGCCCCTCCAGAGAATGTGTGTTCACTAATGATGCCTCTTAGAGCCAAATGTTATTGGATCTATCTTGGTTTTAAGCTTTCTTCACTAACAAAAATCCCAAAGGCAGGAGATGGTGGAGGAAGGACAGATCTGGACTGGCCTAACTCTCCAGGCGGTTGTCAAATCATCCCCATCATTTGGGAGCCATTAGTGTGAAATGGATAGAACATTATTTTGGATTCCAATTCTAGCTCTGCTGCCTTCCAGCTGTGACACCTCGGGCAAACTGCTTCACCTCGTTAAGTCTCAGATAGGTTGCTAGGGACACAGGTGAAGTCATGAGTAAAACTTCAAGCAAATATAATGTACTCAGGGATTGTTATAGATGTTAAAACCATAAGAGCAGGAATTTTTATCTATTTTTATTACTGTTTCCTCAGGACCTACAACTGACTGATGCACAGTAGGTGATCCATAGACATTTGTGGAGGGAATGAATGAATGAAGATCTTTTCTTCTTACCTTTCAAAGCGAAATGCATCCTTGTTTGTGGCTTTTTTTTTTTTTTTGGTTGCTTACATTTACTTTTGTGTGTTTAATTTCATGTGTGTTCTTTTGATTTTGAATTGTGAGCTTGGTACCTCATCCCCAAACAGGCAAGTATTAGAGAAAAAGAGTGTGATGCATGGTACTGACCAGGCTCAAACTATGATGGAACCATTATCAATTTGGAAAAGTTTGATTCCTTTTGACTGCTTCAAGGGAATTATGCAAAGCAAAAATAATAATTATCAGGAGGAAGAAGTCATAAGCAATCTAAGGATAAAAAACGCAAACTCCTTTATCTTCAAAGCTCATACAGCAACTGACAGGTGTACAGTAAAAACTCAACAAATGTTGAATGGAAGAATACAGAAACAAATAAGTATGAATGTGTTAACTAATAAGAGAAGAAAAGAAAGAAGGTTTTTTTGTCTTTTAGAATTTTTTTTATTTTTAGTTGACATGTAATAATTATACATATTGATAGGGCACAGTATAATATTTCAGTACATACATACAATGTGAAGAAACTGTTCTTAAGTGTTCATCATGTGCAAATTTGGTGCTATTTGTTTAAATATATCCAACACTAAAAAGAAATTCCCCATCTTGGTGAGTGAATATTTTTCTCTTCACTGATATATTTTTTTCCTATATCAGACATTTATCCAATTTCCTAAGTTTATTTTGTATAAAACTTTGTTTATGTCTGTAAGGGAGGGACACATGGAAAAGAGAAATTTTGATGTAGATTGCAAAACTACATACATGACTTATAAAACCTCACAGAAATGGCTTAACATGAACTTTTGGGCTGGTATTAATAATTCTGATTTACCTCAAATGTACACAATTTTTATTAGTCAATAAAAAATAACATAAAAAGAGCTTTTAAAAATTTTCATTGTGGAAGGCTAGGGTGAAGTAGGTAGTGGATTATGGGCTAATAGGTTCGTAACAATTGGGAGAGGAATCTATTACCCATCAAGATAGGGAAAAAGGAAAAGTTTGTCTCCCTGTTTTCCATTTTTTTAATTTTTTGAAAAAAAAAATCTGTAAATCATTCACAACACATTTCCTGGGCTATAAATATAAAGACACATCTTTGGTAATTTGTTCCAATTCTTAATTCCTCAAAATTAAAACACTTCTTTATGCTATTTGGTAGGTTGATGTTTAATTTTAAAACAATAAAATTTCAGCACTTCAGTAAATAGCATTATATATATATATGTACAAATATATATATATTCTTAATGCTTAATTTTATTTCTTAGTACCTATATTTGCTAATAAAATTTTAAAAATTACTTGTCTCAAACTTATTTTGACCATGACCTCATCACCATCCATGCATTCGTGACCCGATTCTTTACAGTTAATGTCAATGGCAGAATCGCATCTTCAAAGCATGGAAACCACTGGTTAGGAAGAACTGATGAAAAGCAGCCCACGACTTCCCCTTTCCCAGAGCTCTGACTCCCAGTGCCTCTCTGCCCACACGTCCTCAGCTTTGAGGAGTTAGTGGGAACACTCAGTTTCAATCCAGTAAGCACTGTCTTCCCCTTCTCTTTCCTCTTCCAGGGTTTTCCTGTGCTGTCAGCCCCCATGTAGCTCAGGAAAATCTTGTAATCAAGGAGGGAACACTGTGATTATCTAGGGAAATACAGCATACTAATAAATACATTTTATTTAGCAATCATTTAGTGAGTTTTAATTGTTGTTTTTGTTTATACCCATCACTGACATCATTAAAAATGAAAATGGGGTTATAATTCTGAGAAAGAACTTCTGAAATCATGTTTTGGTTCCTATATAGAAGGAACCAAGTCTTTAGTTGATGGGACACATGTAATTGTTAGAGCTGTTAAACATTAATTAAAAGAGCTATTAAACATGAACATCTTTTTTATAGGTTAGTGTCCTAATGCCCAGAAGAAATGAAAGATGGCTACGATTTGGGGGTAAGGGTGTTCCATTACATAAAGGGTTGGTGGGCGGCAACCAGCTATTACAGTCCAGAGAGGGGATGATGAGAAGAAAATGTCCTAAGAGATAAGTGGAGGAAAGGGTCTGGAGATCCCTACCCTTGAAGCAAAACAGCTTACCTTACTTAGAAGCTGGCCTTACTTTGAAGACTATTTGTAAAACCCATGTCCCCAGAGGTCTCCCCAGATGTCCCCTTCACAAGGGCTACCTTCCCCTGCCCGCAGACACAGCTCAATTGCAGGTCCTGGAAATGAGCCTAGCCTGTTGGTGATCAGGGGAACTGAACAACTAGACCATCAACATGAGCATACTAGAATGTTCCTTTGAGCAATTCATTACATGTGTCCCATCTGCTAAAGCCTTGGTTGTTAGACAGGCACTGGCCTTGGGTGCTGCTTACTTATCCAATGAATATTTATAAAGTAGCCACTAACATGCCACCTGCTATTCTAGGTCCTGGTGGTCCCAGATAGAGATGTACCCTCCATAGCTGGGGGCGTGGGGGGGGGGCAGTCCTGCACAGGCAGACAGTTTCAAGTGGGGGAATCACACAGTGGCTATTCAATCAAACCTGTGCTAAGAGCAGCCATGCTGAAGCTGGACAAGAGGAGTGGTATGTGCAGAACAGGAGGTCAGGGAAGGGCCCCCCCACAGTGGCATTTCATTCCAAACCTCAATGACAAGAGACGAGTAGGCAGGTGGAGAGTGAGGGGGACAGTGCTCCAAGAAGAAAACATATAGCATGTGTGAGAAGGCCTATAGCAAGCCTTGTAAAGTATAGAGGGCAAGAAGAGCTAAAATAAGGTGGGACCTGTGGGACACCCTGGTCCTCTCAGGGACATGCCTCATAGGAAAACACATATGTGCACCAAAAACATGTGGTCAAACATTCACACCAGCAGTGTCAGTAGTATCCCCAAAGTGGAAACTACCCAAATGCTGTGTATGAAAAAAAGGATCCACACTGGAAAACTACTCAGCCATGAGAATGAATGAACCGCAGCCAGTCACAACAGTGGAGTGGAGCCTGGAGCCACGACAAACAGTGAAAGAAATCAGAGCAGGTTCACTGTGTGACTCTGTCCTCAGAAGGCAAGAAAGCAGGGGCGTGGCTTATCTCTGGAGGGTGGCTGACCGGCGCGCTGTTAGGAGGGGCTTCGAGGGCAGTAGCCTGTTTCGGGAACCTGGGTGCTCTTTACATGGGTGTGTTTAGGCTGGGAAAATTCATCAAGCTTTCCACTTAGGATTTATACCCTTTAATCTATGTAGGTTTTACTTCAATAAAAAGTTCAAAAACTGGGGTTAGACAGACAGGCGGCACCTTAGAGGTCTGGTTCAGATTTTGTGCTTTCTCCCCTGCCCCTGGGACCTGGGTCCTTGCTGGTTCGATGTGTGCTTCCCATCAGCGGCCGCTTCACTGCAGCCTGGCCACATCCTCCCTGCCACGTGCCACGTTCCGTCCTTCCACTGAGGTGCCTGCTTGGCAGTCCACGCTGACTACGGCCAGCGTCCTCTCTCAGAATCTGCCCCTTGCTGCAGAGATGCCACAGAGGAGCTCTCACTTAAGGATCTTTTCAGAGTGCTTTTAAGTTATTATCTTTTGGGGTCCACGTGTACCTCTTGTCTGCATTAGAGTCCTTGCTTAAGCTTTCTTGAAAGCTGTGCAATCCACTGTGGTTTCCAGGCTTGCCTGGGTACCACTGACAGCCCGTATTGTTTAAGTGACTTTTAGTTGGCTGTGTTACGTTACTTGCAGCCGCTGGCATTCCAACAAGTATGTTCTGGATAGAAATGGCAGCTCTCCCTCTTTCCCTAGTGGGGTGGTAAAGGGTTGCTATGCAGAGGAGCCAGGGTAGAGAAACAGGAGACCTGAGACCCACCTCTCCGTATAGCACATAGTGAGACCTTATTGTACTAAAACAGACAAACAAATGGGTGAATAAAGAAGGCAAACATTTATCTAGGTGTTTGTGTGCAGTGTATCTAAGCTCTCAGGGATTCAGTTTCCCCAAATGTTAACTTGGAGGGTCACACCGGGTTAGCATATTCCCCATTTCAATCATTTGCCTCCTCCCCTCTTGATTTGTGCCATATATTCATCCACCTGAACAGCATGAAGAATGTAAATTATATTTAAATTGATTCCTTTTTAAGTCTAAATTTATTTCATAAGGAGACATTTTATTATGACTCTAAATGAAAAGTCAGAATCATTTTCAACCTAAAGACAACCGTAATAATAGACACAATGTCAACACATCAATGTTTTTCAATTCTGGTTAGATCCTATTGTACATGCAGGCAAAGAAGGTGATTAGCAAGGGCCAGACATCCTCCCTTCTGTGATCATAGGGTTGAAGTGTGCTGGAAAGAGGCTCTGCTTCCTGATGTGCAATCCACTGTGGTTTCCAGGCTTGCCTGGGTACCACTGACAGCCTCCCTAGAAAGCCCTGAGGATACTGCTTCCACCTGGGACACCTTGGTCTGGTAGGACCTGGCCAGCAAGAAGAAGGGAAATAGACACATAGTAAACAAGAAAGTATGTAAATGTCTCTCCTTTGGGCACAGGGGAGATCAAGACCTTGATTTGCAGGTGGCGGATGATACTTCATCTTCCCTCTCCTACATCCTTTCCCCACTGGTTGCTAGAGTGGGGGCAGCAGCATGTGGTCACCCACTATACATGAGGAGAACAAAGAGAGAAGGTGGATGATAGTCTGGGGGCCTCACCATGATACCTGTCAACCTTGTCTGTCCCCAATGTGGTCCTGGCCCTTACCTTATCCCATCAACATGGGGACAGAGCCCAGAGGACCTCACAAGGTCAGGGCAGCTTCCTGCAGCCTCATCCTGCTTCCAAATCAAAACCAGACCCACACGGCCTCTGTCTTTTGCATTTTGTCTGTATGGTGGAATCTTTTCAGAGTACTGTTCTCAATCTGCATGAGAGTGGGTTGTGAATGATGAATATCGTAGATCGTCTTGTTTGTGAATGGCATCTTAATATGCTGAAAGTAATATGAAGCCATATATCTTTCCAGATGAACATATCCAATTCTTGAAACAGCTTAATGGATTCCCCTATCCTCTCTAGTGATCACTGAAGTTCATCAAATGGCATTCAACAAAAGGCCTTATGGCTTTTGACCAAAACGAAAATTTCCTGTCTCTGATTTCCTGTAATTTTGAAGTTATTTCCCTTCTGTCCTATAACTTGCAAACCCAAATCCCCAATGTGAATGAGGCCCTAGACCTTGGCTTCTTCCATAGTCCTATAATAAATAATTAATATCTTTCTGTTTTATGGGGTTGCTTTGCCCTCAGCAAGGATTGCAAGACATTGCACATTCCACTGAATTCTGTGGATGCTCCTTTAGTTTTCAAGAAAGCCAACATTGTCAGTCATTTTAACTTTTAATTAAGATGTTCAGAAAGAATGAAAAGCCAGTAAAAGATTCTGGGAAGTTTATGACTAATATTTCCTGAAGCAGAGACTTAATTTTGTATCCATATTAGCTCTGGAACATCTACACGCTTACCTCTTTAACCCGTGATTACACTCTTGTTGCCCACACAGTTTGTGGGTATCTTTCAGTTACTTAATTAACCTTAGAAAACCATGTCTGCTTTATTCATAACAGGTATTACTCTTTCCTCTGTTCTCCTTAGAGTTCTAGAATACAAGAAACTACGTGTTTCTTTTTTCTGTTTCAGTCATTGTCTAAGTCAGCGTTTTCAAGATGTCTCATGCAGAAGACTAGTCCTAGAACATTCCAATGTCAACATAGTTTGGGAAATGACACATGCCATATCTCATTCTTGGATATTGCCAATGCTTGTTAGACTTTTAAAGGCTATGAGAATCCTGGAGGTGGGCAGTTAGGAAAATTGCTTAACATTGTGTAACTGCATTTGGTCAAATTCATGTTACCAAGTGGAGGGGTACATTTGACATAGATGTTCAATAAGAATTTATAAAACTGATTTAAAATACAAGGTTCTTGTCTGAAGATAATGCAGTAGTTTTAAAATATGGCTTCAAATTCTTTGATATTCCTCCCTTTGAGCCTCTGTCCACTATCATTGTATCTGTGTGGCTTATGACTGCTTCATCCAAGAGAGGACCACAAAAATGTACTCTAGACATAGAAAGACTTACCCATGTAACTTCTACCACATTACCTTTGAAGTTCTAAGCCACCATGTAGATGTCTAACTATCTTGAGAATACCGTGTTGCAAGTTACACAAGGTGTGTTGGTCAACAGCTAAGCTCAGCTGTTGGGGCACCCCCTCCAAGGTTCCAGCGTGTTAGTGAAGATATCTGGGATTCACCGTATCCAGCTCATGCACCATCTGAATACCATCAAGAGATCTCCTCCAATGCCACAGAGAAGAATCACCCAGCTGAGCCCTGCTTGACTTCCTAACCTAAAGAATTCTAGGAAAAATTTAGTTGTCGAAGTTCAGTGTTAGTTTGTTACACAGCAATAGATAACAGCAAAAGGAATGTTGAATTCTTAGGTGTGAAATAGAAATAGAATCTTCTCTGAGACATTACAAAGCTAGATGGGCCAGAGCCCCACTAGGAAATTCTTAAGAGTTGAAGGGTTGGTATCCAAGGATCAGCTCTTTAATTAGGTTTGATATATGGAGTCATGGTTTAGCAAAAGTATAATCCTAGAAAGAACAAGATGGAAACAAGAACATCTTTGGGTGTCGTACCTCACCTGTATTCACCTGGTGTGTGAATGTGCTATAACAAGACAAAGCTAAGCCTTCTGATGTAAGCCTTAAGGAGCTGACCACAATCTCCCATCAAAGACATCTTGGTTCCTCTGTCAAAGTTGTAATACTAGCCGGGCACGATGGCGCACGCCTGTAATCCCAGCACTTTGGGAGGCTGAGGCAGGAGGATCGCAAGTTCAAAGCCAGCCTCAGCAATGGCAAGGCACTTAGCAACTCAGTGAGACCCTGTCTCTAAATAAAATACAAAAAAGGGCTGGGGATGTGACCCATAGGACGAGTGCCCCTGAGTTCAATCCCTGGTACCACAAAAAAAAAAAAAAAAAAAAGTTATAATACTGGGTTAGATGAATCAGGGAGAAGAATCAGATGTTCTTGTGCTCAAGGAAAGAAAAAAAATGATAATGATAGTAAATTAATGTCTGGAAGGGTGAAAGTAGCTGTAATTGATCAAAGGAGATGATAAAATCTATATTGGTTGGTTCATTTCCTTAAAGATTCTGCCTTCATTCTACTCAGGACCACCCAGTGGGACTCTGATGACCTGCTGGGTCCCTCATTTTCACCTCTGATTAGTCTCCCAGTTTTTCCCTCTGATTATCCCCCTGTGGATGTTGTATCCAGGAAGGTATTTATCAGGAATGAACTCCTCCCTTAGCAGACTCTGTGACCTTCCTACTTATCATACATACTTCCAGCTTGGACACCAAGTGAACCCAGACCCATATCACTTGGTATTAGACTTTGATGTGGATCAAAAGACTGAGGATGCTGGGTGTGGTGGTGCACACCTGTAATCCCAGCGACTTGGGAGACTGAGGCAGGAGGATTGCAAGTCTGAGGCCAGCCTAAGCAATTTAGCAAGGCACTAAGCAACTTAGAGAGACCTGCCTCAAAACAAAAAATAAATAAAGGGCTGGTGATGTGGTTAAGCATCCCCTCAACTCCACCAGCCCTCAGGTTCAATCCCCAGTACAAAAAAAATAAATAAAAAAGACTAGGGATGAGGGAAAATGTGTTATTCTTAACAACCCTACATGCTCATATTAAAATACCTGGTGCTTCTGTGCAATCACTCTCTTATTCAATAGTCATTTGAATTTGGCAGTGCCATCTTCTCAATACATTATTAATCCAACACATCTTCTCAATCATTTCCCTGTTCAGCTACTCATCATCTCCCCCTTATATAATATTTCCCATCTGACTCATCGTCTTTCTTGCAGTTTCTCCCCAGCTGTTGCCTGGAGTTTGTTTTCTCTAAAGCACAAATCTGACACATCACTCCCCTGCATAAGATTTTTCTTATTGTACATAGGATAGAATCCAAAGTTTATAGTATTATAAGATCAGTCACAGTCCAGTGGGGGGGGGGGAGAAATTATTATAGTTCTTTTTTTTTTTTTTCCAAATAAACAGACCTTATAGAGGGAATTAGTTACACAGCTAATTGAAGAACTAAGAAAGAAGAGGATGCAGAGATGAGATTACTGAGGGTAGGGCTCTGTCAGGAGCTTCAGGTACACAGCGGCTAGAGCAGAGCAAGAGAGAGGAACACCCCGACTCTGTCCTGCTTCCACCTGTTCACTTCTGATTGTGCCTTTCATTGTTTGAACTTCCCAGGAAGCCAGTTGGCAAAGGATCTTACTCGGTAGCTTCCTACAGGGCAAAGGAAGGGTGGAAATGGAACTGAAAGCAAAGAAGAAAATGACACAGCACAGTGACATACCAAGACCATCCCGGTCTAACTGAC